>OX422212.1:380539603-381925228 GCA_949130495.1 Sambucus nigra
TTAGAGTAGTGCTTGTGGGGATTAAACTTACTTTTCTAAAAGAATATTTAATTAATTCATTGGTGTAATGAGAATTAGCTTTTGAATTTTATGAATATTTTGGAAATTGATGAAATTAAAATAGTGCAAGTTAGATAAATTTGTGTGAATTGAGGGTGGATTTTCCATCCTTTGAATATTTTCTCTCATTTAGTTACATCTCACTCACTAATTTATATTTTTCATACTTTTATTTTAGTTTGATTACCCCTTTTCATTTAGTTATTAGTTAACTCATCCTTAACCACCCTATTGTTTTAATATTGAAAAAGCTAAAAAAATTAGAAAAGTGAAAAAGCACAAAAAAAGAAAATAAAAAGTGAATTACATTGAATTTGTCTCTAGCTTATCCCATTGGAAGTGGATTGATACCCTCACTTACCTCTACACTTGACTTTATATTATATTTCGTAGGTATTTGAGGTTTTGACTAACTTGGCTTTCAACAACGACACATACGCAAAAGTCACGTTATCAAATGCTGGTTTTTGTTTGGGGGTGGTGTGATAAGAACCCAAAATTGTACATTTTATACCCCGAATAGACGTACTTTAGTTGCTAATTCTCGACAATTGGGTCTTATGCGCTTAATTGTTCAATATGCAGGCTTAATTGCAGTTGCGGTGTCAAAAGCTATATTTCCAAGCAATTTGCAGTTAAAATGAAGATAATTACCTTATCCCGTAACCCTGACCTAGCCTAAACCTACCCCGAACCCTGTGTGTGTTTTGTTTGTCCCTTTTTATAATTTTATAGATTTTTAGTTTGAGTCATTTTTATTTTTAGGATTTATTTAGTATTTTCTAGGTTTTATTTTCTATTTTATTTTTATTAGTATAATTTTATTTTATTTTGATTTTTATTAGTTTTTAGTTTTATTAGGATTAGTTTTTAGGAGTTTATTTTTAGTTTATTATATTTTATATTTTTTAGGACTTTAGTTTTCATTTAGATTTTAAGTTTTTATTTCTTTTGTTTTATTTTAGTTTTTATATAAGCTTAGGATTTTATTTTTTCGTTTTATTATTTTTATTTTTATTATTTTTAGTTTGCTTTATTTTTAGTTAGATTTTTTTAATTTTATTTTAGTTGAGTCTTTTTATTATTTTAGTAGGGTCATAAGTTAAACACACACACACACACAAACCTATCCTACACCCTAAGTCACACCCCAATTACCATATACTACCATACACACAAACCCCCCAACCACACACTTACTCTCCTACACCCTCACACACCATAACACCTACCCTTCATCTTCCAAACACCCACTCCCACTCTCTCTCCTCAATCCCCCATTAACAAACCTTACACCATTAAACCCATTTAACACCTCTAACTAAAACCAACATTTGACCCTCTAACCGACCGACCCTCCTGCCACCGTCGGCGGCCGCCCCTCTTACCTCTGTCCGCTCCCTCCGGCGTCATACCACCTACTAACCTAGTCCGCCCCTGCTCCGATCGCAGCCCTCACCTCGACCACCACCACACAATCCATCTGACCCATTCCGAAACCCCTGCCCAAACCCCCTGTACCCGCTCAGCCGTGGACCCTTAGTCCGGCGACACCCCCATCGCCTCCCCAGCTCGCAACCCGCGACCACTGCTCCGTTCGGCAACCTCTGCCACCTCCGGCGAGCTAACAGCGCCCATGGCCAGAATTCTACCAACCTATAACCCACTAACCCATGTTCAACCCATCTCTCCTCGATCCGACCCAACTCTAAAACCGAACCCCATTTCCATTTTCACCAAACCCATGTGAGCTTCCAAAGTCTTACACGATTTTGTCCCTGCATAACAAGAAACCGAAAGACCAAACCAACTCATTTACCCCATGTGCCTAATTAATCCTTTAACCCCTTTTTCCTAACTTTACCCCCAACTACCTACTTAACCTAACTTCCCATTATACCCTCTAAACTAAATCAGATTTATTCCAATTCCCTCACCCACTTGACCTCACACCTCATGTGCACACATCCCATTTCCATGCACACTCATGTCAATTACCCAATTTACCCCTAGCCTCTATATGTGCACCATACAAATTGAAGACTTGGGCCATTTTCAAAGAGATCTCAAATTTAGTTCTTAAAACTCTTGTGTGATAAATTTCTCTACACTCTCCTATAGAGAGTATTTGCATTTTTAGAAAATACCTCAATATATAGGTGTGTAGTGAAAATTATCTCTAGGATAAATTTCACCCCACCCATCTATTATGAATTTTTGCATTTTTAGCAATTATTTCAAAATAGATTGATGTAGTTGAATTTATCCCTTATAGGAGGCAAATTCTAACCCACTCCTTGGCTTTCAAACAATGACAGATACACCGAAAAGTCATTTCTATCAAATGGCGTCGTTGCCATTCTTGGGAGCGTGTAGCACTCGGAGCGGATTTCAACTTGTAGTTCATTTGTTTTTTTTGCACTTTATTATTTTTTGTACCATTTTTATATTTTTAGAAGGCTTGTATTAGGAATATTTATCATTGCTTGTGTTGCGGTGCATAGAGACACCTTTATTTTATTTTTCATTTTAAAAGTTGTAATAATCGAAGCAAGCGTGATAGGAAAACTGGAAAAGGTAGAGAGAGGGTGTCCATTGGCGAGGATTTAGAAGCCTCTCTACTTTGGGTCGGTAGGACTCCCGGGGATGACTGAGATAGGCGTGATCTCCCCCCGGTCAACTCACAATTTTTCGGCACCCCACGGTCTAAAAACCGTGGGAGGGATATTTTTCAAACCCTCGCGCCTCTCCTGTTAGCGAGTCAATTTTGTGTGCTCTTGTGTGCTCTTGTGTGATTTTATTCTCGCATTTATTTTTGAATGGTGTGATGAATTAATTAATTAAGACCTACACCCGGTTACTCACGAGAAGAGATTTAATCACCCGACTCACTCGCTTACCATTGTGTGCTACCCTAGCCATCATTAAATTTAAAATCAATTAACTAAGTAGACCAGTAGGAGAACATTTTTGCAAAGGCGATCACTAAAATACTTTCGTGAATTTTTATCGCCCGCGAACTTAATTAAAATTTGACTACCCTCTCACTAATTTTGAAGATAAAAATTGGCTATGTGCTAGTTAGAATTTCTCCTTGACTTGTGTGTGTGTGCAATTCGTTTTTCGATGGTCGATTTTAGTGAGTTCGTGTAAATTCAGAGAGTCCATATTTTCCCCACCTTTTCTTCCAAAAAACTCCAAAAATATTTTCTTTCTCTCATTTTAGAAAAATCCAAAAATATTTTTCTTCGTTTTTCTTCCAAAAAAAATCCAAAAATATTTTCTTTTATTATTTTTATACAAAAATCACAAAAATATTTTCCTTCTTTCATTTTAGAAAAAATCCAAAAATATTTTCTTTCTTTCCTTTTTAGAAAAATCCAAAAATATTTTCTTTCTTTCCTTTTGGGCAAAAAAATTAAAACCTTCAAAAAAAATATTTCTATCCACATAGCTGAAGAACGTCCTTTACGGGACTACTTTGGTCATTTTCCATTGACACGTGACATGTGTGAGAGTGATCCCGAGCCGTCTCTTTATGATATTTTTAGTGGTTTCACCTCTCTCACGAGTGCCCTTGATACTCTTGACCCGTCCATACATGCACCTCATTTTCCATCACCCTCGGTGTCAGATGTCGACGTGTCTCATACTTTGTTGTGCACCCACTGTTATTATGCTGATCACATGTCCCATAAGTGTCCTTACATTCCATATCCATCTGAACCCACCATGGAATATGTGCATCCATATGACACTGTTTCGGAACCCACCTCGCCCCATTATCCCGATATACCTAATCCCGAGTTGTGTGAGTATCCTAGTTATTCGTGGAGGCCTGATCATCCTTTCACGAAATACGAATCCCAACCCGATGTTGTGGATCCTCATACGTTCCCACAGTCTTCATGGCAACCTTGTGCACCCGTTCACGATCAGTTCCCTCACTACGCACCCCATGAGTATCAACCATTTGTCCTTCACGAAAGCAATCCTTTCGTGTATGGTGAATTTGGCCCCACTCCACCCACTTCATATGAGTATTCTCCATATAGTCCCGATTATAGCGAGTTGTGTCCACCTCACCCACCGCCACCACCCGTCACTCCACCACCACCATCATCCACCTCCGCTCTCGAAAGCCTCTTGCAAAAGTTCATACTTGAGCAAGAGCAAGCCACTCAAATTCAAACTCAAGCTCTCCAAAGGCTTGAACAACTATTAATTGAATTAGAGTGTGTGAGAGAGTCGGGCATTCCCATGACACCATCCATCGTTGCAACCGAGTGTGATGATGATGTGTCCTCATGTGACACGAATTTTGAGTGTGACAAACCCTATCCTCCTGAAAATATCGAAGTTGAGACCATTCCATGGTCCGGGTCCCAACTCAACAATTGTGTTGACTTACCTTTCATTAGTGAGACAGATCCAATCCCACCATGTCCACATGAACCTACCACTGAGGTTCATATTCCCATTCCCTTTCCCGTTGAATCCAAAACAATGCCCGAGTCTACACCTATCGAGCTTCACCCTTATGTTCCCGAGTAACCAATTTATTCTAGGTTAGCTCCGGCTACGAGTGCTCACCATTTTTCCGAGATAGAATCCGTGATAGTTCCTAACTTTTCGGATATGGATGATGTCCCACCATGCATGGCTCCCTTTGAGCCTGATATTTCTAGTGATTCCTCTATCTTAGATCTTGGTGCCTCGTCTTACCCACCCACCACTTTCCTTGATACTACTCTTATGGAGAAGTTGACCATTCCATCTTTAGAAACCACACTCCCTTGTGAGTATTCCTTTACTCCTCTCAATGAGTGTGTGTCTCCCACGCTTGAGTTGGAACATCTTCCTCCACCATTTATCCCACCCGACCCACCCATTGTCCCTTCCACCCCATCACCTGGTTTGGATCTTGATTTTACACATTTCAAGTGTCCATCTACATTTTTAGATCCTCATATAAAATCATCCTCCACTTTCCACGAGAGTATTTTTGGTGCTACTCTCCACCGTTACACCGAGCTTGTTTCGCCATACCCGCCACTTCCTTATGGTGTTGATTTTTCTTCTCAACATCTCCCTGGCGTGTCACGGAGCGATCATTATCATCTCCCATTTATAGAACGGTCGTGTGATTTTTATGAGTTCCACCCCATTCCACTTTCCAAACCATTCTGCCTCCCGATACAATTAGAGCACCATGCTTATAGGGCCCTAGTTGCCCTCACATTTTGGCTCAATAAGGCCCGTGATCGATGCTTCATCACCCATGCCTTTCTTACCCTTTCCCTTTTTCCCACCCGCCCATGGTCCACCGATGCTTTGCATCGTGTGATGCACTTTTCCATACAAGTGCATGGACCCCTTTAGCCTCTATCCAACAAGATTGACGCTTCAGTCTTGTTTGGGGGTGATTCTCATCATCCAATTTTTCTGCCGCCCTGCGCCATCGTAGATCCTATCCTTAGGGTGAGAATGGTTCGGTCTGGCTGAAGACATTAAACTTAGCGCTACCGGGAGGCAGCTCGTGTTTCTTGTACTAGTCTGATCTTGTTTGGGGGTGGTGTTTCACACCATCCAATGTTCTATCATGTTATAGACTTGTACACATTTTTTCTTATCATTTATTCAGGGTTATTATTGGCTACATCTTTCCACTTCATTAGCGGTTCATTCTGGTAATCTCTTTCCTACCTTATGCTCTCAATTTTAAAAATCATTTCACCTAACATCTAGGACGGTGTTCCTTTTTGTTTGGGGTGGGGAATTTTATCAAAATTGTACCTCTTTTAAAATTTTTTGAGTTTTAAACCTGATTTTTAAAATTTCGTGCAGTTTCTTTCATCTCATTTATTGATGTGAATTTTCAATCATCCATCCTTTTAAGTCTAGGAATCAAGCTAGAGAATATTTTTTTCTAAATAGCTTATGTAATACATAACAAGGAATTTTACACCATGAATTTCTAGGCTCAACAAAATTTGCTCACTTATCACGTCACTACAGTTTAGAGTTGAGGAGTACTATAATTCTAAAGAGAACCTTAAAGATCACTAGTGGAGACTTTAGCTTGTGAGATTCGTGCCTTTCACCCTTTCAGAGTGTTTTACACAATCTCCGAGTCAGAAGTTGATTCAACTTCGTTTGGGTCCGCATTAAATTGTTGTATGATCTCATTATTTTTCATAAAATTTTGGCTTGATCACTGAGAATGACATCTTTTTCGAGTTGTAAGAAACACGTGTCTTGAAATTTGTCCCGAATACTAGATTCTCATCCATACACACAACATTTCTCATTTATTTCACCCATTACCTTCCCATTTATTTCGCACATCATCCATACACACTCCCCACTCCATTCATATATTATCCATCATCATTTTGAGAAAAAGAGTGTTGATTCCAAATGTTAAATGTCTTCATTGTTAGTTTGGAAAAAAATTTAGCAAAAATAGAAGAAAAAAAAGAAAAAGAAAAGAAAATTCGAAAAAATAGAGAGAAAAAGAGAGAAAAGAAAAGAGAGAGAGTTTGTAGTTAGAAATAAAGACATTTGTTCTTCATGTATAGTACACTCTTCTCAATCTTATTGCATCCATTTTACATCCATCATGCCATGCATCACCATACCTACCTCATCCCATCCATCCTACCTATCATATCCTTCTCATCCCATTTCATTTCCACCTCACCCATTATCATCCATATTTTCCCCTAGGTGTTCGGGCAAATGGACGTGGTGAATAACTCGACGTTCTCACTATAGTGATTAGCATTCTTTCATGAGATCATTTTCTTTCTTAATGTTCATTCTTTCTTATATGTGTGTGAGACGTTTGAACTTTCTTACATTTACTCACCTCCTCACACACAAGAGCGATACAGTTACCCATATCTCGAGAGTTCGATTGGGAGAGTTATATCCAATGAGATTTTGAAGTTGAAGCGTTGATTCCGACAAGGCAATCTAAGAATTACTCATGTGATGCTCGACCCGTTTTGACTGATTCACACCACACACATTGAGTTCTAGGAAGGATGTGCCTTGTGTATTTACTTAGCTAAAAAAATTTCGCATTCTAGCTTGTATTTCTGAAATCATTTATCTCATGATGGATTGTGCGATTATTCTACGTCTAATAAGAGATTGACTGCCTATCAATAAATCTTTTCAAATAAGAATTTTGTGTGTATATTCCCTGCAAACCCTCACGAGACACAACTCGTCATGTAGGGCAACCTATAGGTTTAAAGGCTTGTTGCACATGCTAAGTGCAATCGCAAGTGCCCGCGGAAGTGGTACACTTTTGGTTTCTTATCTTTCTCTTTCTCTCTATCTTATTGCTCGAGGACTAGCAACGCTCTGTTTGGGGGTGGTGTGATAAGCACCCAAAATTGTACAATTTATGCCCCGAATAGACGCACTTTAGTTGCTAATTCTCGGCAATATGGATCTTATGTGCTTAAATATTTATCTTGTAGGTCAAATGTCTGTTTGCAATGTCAAAAGCTATATATCGAGGCAAATGCGCATTTTATGGAGCTAAATACCCTTGTCCCGTGTCCTAGCCTACCTAAACCTACCCCAAAGCCTATGTGTGCTTAGCTTGTGTCTTATTTTTTAGATTTTTAGTTTGAGTCATTTTTATTTTTAGGATTTAATTTAGATTTATTTAGAATTTCTAGAATTTATTTTCTATTTTTTTATATATATTTCTTTTTTTAGTATAATTTTATTTTGATTTTGATTTTATTAGTTTTTAGTTTTTATTTTATTTTATCTTATTTTATTAGGATTGGAAATTTTAGGATTTTATTTATTTACTAGTTTTCTTAAATTTTACATTTTCTTTTTAGGATTTTAATTTTTGTTTTATTAGATTTTATTTTTATTTTTATTTCTTTTTAATTTCATTTTTTATTTAGTTTTTATTTTATTTTTAGAATAGGAATTTAATTTTTTAGTTTTATGATTTTTAGTTTTTTTAGTGTTATTTTGAGATGTCCAAATAAAATAAACAAATTAAACACACACACACACACAATTACTACACACACACATACCCAAACAACCCCTCACACCTACACCCTAACAATCCTACACCTCACCACATCTTATCATCCTCACCCCCATCTTCAACCTCTAAACCCCCATCTTCAACCTCTAAACCACCATTAACCCACTTACCCCCTCTCTCCTACTCCACCATTGCCTACACCCCACACTCACCTAAACCTCACCACACCAAATCAAAACTACCCTTCTTCAACCTCCCAATACTCTCTCTCCTGCCAACCTCCATTAACTAAACCCATCAAACTTATCACACCATATCCACCTTGACCCAACCCCCTGCTCCGCCGGCGTCAAACTGCGGCAACTCCTATCTTGCCGGCGACCCCACCTCCGGCGAGCTAACAGTGCCCCTCCCTCTCGCCGCTGTCTCCTGCGTCGTAGCCCCCGACGACCTCGCGCCATCAGCCGGCGATTCCCTACACCACCTGTCAACATAACTTCTACCGGAGAAGCTCCGGCGACGTAACCAACCACCCCGGCCCACACCTGTGCACCCCCTCCGGCCATATTTGACCAACCCGACTTGCTCCCTTGCTGGAGCAGACCCGTGTCGCCAACCCGAGCAGCAACCTTGAGAACTTCGACCACCATCTCGCGAGTCCAACCCGGAACCTCACCTCCATCCATATCTGAGCCACCATCTGCTGACCTCCATTCCCAATTTCGACCCCAACCCGCTACATACCCGGATACCCACTATCCCGGATACCCATTCCAAAACCAACAAAACCCATTTCATTCTTTTAGCCAAAATCGTGTGCTGCCAAGCCAAACAAACCAAAGCCAAACTAAATAAAATCTCATGTGCCATATAACCCACTTAAAACCTTTTACCCCTTTTCCCAATATACCCTTAAACCCCCCATAAACCCATTAAAAGCAATCTGCATTGTTTCCACTCCTCACCTCACACCACCATTTAAAACACATGTGTGCCCAATCCCAAAAATACCACAGGCACATTTTAACCCACTCCTCACCTCACCATTTCCATGCCTACATGCACTTTAAATTCTCAAAATTACCCTTGCTCCATTACCCACTGTAAATGAAGACTCAAGACCATTCAAAGAGGGAAGATGGAATAAAGAGTAGAAAAACCCTAGAGAGAGAATTAGATAGAGAAACACCAATTTTATTTTTTTAGTAGTTTAGTTTTTTTTTAGATTAGAAAAATGTCAATAAATTGAGTGTTGTAATTAATTGAGATGATGGAAGAATTGAAGAATTAATGCAATTGAAGGCAATTTTGGTTTGATTACTCCTCTCGAATATTCATTTTATGCTCTTATTTGATTCTATTTTTTATTGAATGATGATTATGGAGGACTAATTACCCCATTCAAGGGATGAATTGAAACCCTCATGAACCCAATTTGATTTAATTGTCAATTCTAATTTTGTTAGTTTCCATTGATTAGTAAATTTAATCCCTACTTATTTTCACATTGAGAAATGGAAAATCATCCTTGAGAAAGGAATGAAAATTGTATTGTCATTTGATCATTTGATTCAAACTAGAAATAGGCTTATCACTTGATTTAAATGTTAGTGTAATTTTCATCTACTCTTGTTTTTACTTTGTCTAATTAAAATTTAGTTTGGTAAATCGATCCTAGCGGGTGATTTATTTTATTGATTTTAATTCATTTAGAGTAGTGCTTGTGGGGATTAAACTTACTTTTCTAAAAGAATATTCAATTAATTCATTAGTGTAATGAGAATTATCTTTTGAAATATATGAATATTTTGGAAATTGATGAAATTAAAATAATGCAAGTTAGATAAATTTGTGTGAATTGAGGGTGGATTTTCCATCCTTTGAATATTTTCTCTCATTTAGTTACATCTCACTCACTAGTTTATATTTTTTATACTTTTATTTTAGTTTGATTACCCTTTTTCATTTAGTTATTAGTTAACTCATCCTTAACCACCCTATTGTTTTAATATTGAAAAAGCTAAAAAAAAATTAGAAAAGTGAAAGCACAAAAAAAGAAAATAAAAAGTGAATTACAATTGAATTTGTCTTCTAGCTTACCCCCTTGGAAGTGGATTAATACCCTTACTTACCTCTACACTTGAGTTTATATTATATTTCGTTGGTATTTGAGGTTTTGACTAACTTGGCTTTCAACAACGACACATACGCAAAAGTCACGTTATCAAATAATCCCATACTTACCAGTTCACTAAGGGGTATATAAATAATTAAGCCATCAGTAAAACCAAATAACAATAAACCCAAAACCTTTGGGGAAAAGTAACAGGTTAGGCAAACAATTAAAGTGGCACTGATACGCATGTAGCAATAAATCTAAGTTCTAAATCATTGGAGACCATTAGGCCAGTGGAAAGTTTCGTGGGATAACATGTCAGTCTAATTCCTAGTTAATACTAATGCTTATAATATAGTAGCACAAAAGTGCAAGGCAAACTAAATCAATAAGGAACATGATACTAGTCATTAGGTGAGAAGGGTTAAAATTGATCCATAGTCAAAATCAAATACTGATGATAAATTCAAATACCGATGATATGTAATAAAATATGTAGTATGGAAGTGTTATAATATGCACATACTAAGAGTAAATCAGAGATATCACATAGTGATATCAATAGCAGTATGCCAAATACACAAAGTTTACAATTGAAAAGGTAGGAAAAACCTATTTCCTCGGTATATCGTCCATCTTTATACATCACAAGAGAATATCGACAGGAGCTGGTACATGATTTTATATATACAATGTTTAGTTATATAAGTATTTAAGATTAGGTCAGTCAGTTTATACAGAAACTGCATCATTTAAAGTTCTGGGGGTTTAATTGTAAATATTTGTGGACTTTAAAATACTGGACTTGCAATCATTTTTTTAACTTTGGTGCAAGAGACCTGTCTTAAAATATTTTAAAGTATTCATAGACAAATTTTGGGGTTCAAAATCATAAGTTGAAAAGGTCAAGAGGGATCAATTTGTAATTTTCGAAAAATATTCTTAAGTTAAAACCTCATTTTTTCTTGACTCATGCTAGGTTAATCTAAACATGGACTTACCTTATACCATTTTAACCAAAAAATAAAATAAAAATATCAGATTTTTTTTAGAAATTTTTGATTGCCACGCGCCCTCATGCGCTAGGTCAATATTTCTGGTCAAAAGGTTCATGTTCTTCCCTTCGACAGTTGACTTTAGGGTTTCTGATTTTTTACCTTAAATAAATCCTTTATTTTTAATCCACTTGAGATGATTTCTAACAAAATCAACATAATTTTTCATAAGGAATTCGAATATATAAGTTTTGTGGATTGAAATTCACTGCATCTCAAGTTCCATAACTCTGTGTTTTTCTCAAAATTGTGACCTAACATTCGTGAATTTTAAGGATATGGCAGGGCTTCTTATGAACATAGTTTGCCTTTTATTATATATAGCAGCAATTTGGTTTTGATTTTAGAGATTAAAATGGATTATACATGGAGAGTTTCAAATTTTCAACTTTCTAGTTCAAAACACACTTTCAATTAATTAAAGCTTAATAGACACATTCATGGCTTTTGATCATTATACTCGACCTCCGTAGATTGTAATGAAGCTATTCATAGCTTCAAATCCATATCAAAATTCACTATTGAAGCTAAAGCTTTAATGAAGTAATTTCACATGTTTTCTACACTACACTGTTTTACATGTAAAAGCTTGCATATTATGATTGTTCTAAGTATACTAACGACACATAAAGCAATTGGAATTGAAGGAACTAAAAAGTAACTCATAAAAACAAAGTGTACGTGATTTGAGTGAAATTTTGAGGCATGCCTTAACGGTGGGGTATTTATACTACATACTCAATGGATTCGATTGGTGGAATGACATGGTCAATTTAAGTTGATTATATGAAGTTTTAAAGGTTTATAAATAATACTCACATGTGTCCATGGTGTACACATGTGTTTTTTAACTTCTTGTTCTTAGGTGGTGCATTAGGTGGACAAGGGGTTTACTGAAATTAATAGAACGTTGATGTTTGGTCCTTGGCTGGTATTTTAATTAGATTTATAGCCTTAAAAGTATACTTTTCATAAATTACAGGGATACTTTTGTAATTTTAGAAAGTTTTAAGAGCTGAAATTGTGATTTTATGTTAGTTTAAGTCTAAAGAATTAATTTGATATAAAGTTGAGGTTTAGGGGTGAAATCTAAGTTAAGTTATATTACTTTAAGGTTTTCAGGGGCTATTTTGTAATTACTAAAACTTTGGGGGGTCTTGGTCAATTCAGTAAAATTGTAGGGCATCAAGTATAGTTTCTTTTGTCTTAGAATACTTTTTAATTTGAATACTTTATAAGGTTTAAAATAGTGACCGTAGGTATTAGGTTCGGTTTTGAAAATCCCGATCATTTAATGAGGCAAGGGCATGTTCTCATATTAGAATACTTTTGTCTTAGTATATTTGTTGTATCTCTTTGGTTTCTTAGCCTTTTTATCTTTATGCTCATTCTTCTCTGAGCTTTTGTTGGTGTTGGCTTTGGAGCTACTAAACTCTTTGGTAGCCATAGCTTTTTTGGCGTTCATAATCTTCTAAACTTTGTCTAATAACTCAGTCATTCATTTTGGGTGGATCCTTTTCTAATGCCCAATACATCTTTCCTGATAGCAGACCACACATTAGGGATATGATGGTTGTCTTCTCAATATAGTCGATCACATCTCACTTCTCTCTATTGAAATGAGTGATGAATTCTCAACTCTCGTCTGCCTTCTACTAAACATTCAACATATGAGATACCCTATTGACGAGGTTGGTTCCAAGGAAAAAATTGATAACAAAGAGATCAACCGGTTGTTAAAAGCTCAAAATTTATCCTTGCTGTAAGTTATTGTACCAGATTTGCGTGGATCATGTGATTGTTCTAGAGAATGCTCTGCAATTTATTTTATCCGGGATAGAATAAATATTAGATGTAGCTTGATATTATGCTACATGAAACATCTGGTCAGTTTTACCATCATACTTCGAGGTTATTACCGATGACTTGAACTTCGAAGGAAGGGGATAACCCATAATTGACGAGGTGAATGGAGAACCTTTCACAAACCTTCGATGTAAAGGATTTTTTGATATGGATATCTCTCCCAGTTGGTTTTTTAGGTGTTGAATCGATCCCTTCCAGGTTTGGCCATCCTTCTCGGCCATGGCTGCGATGGATTTTCTAGGTCAGCTATGGATTTTTTCTAACTCTCTTTTTTAGAAGTCTGCTCAGCTCGCACGAATCTTATAAGGGCTGACCTTCTTGATTCTTCCCCCGTGTTGTCTAGGCCTGTGACCTCTCTGTGATATTCCCCTCAGTGATCATGGACTTAAACGATTAAACACTGAACCTCTGCTCAACCTTTTCATCATGACTAAACAATCTTAGGGAAAGGTTAACTCATCATTAACGCCGGTGATTTTGAGGACGATGTATCCCCCGTACGATATGATATGTCATTTTTTGATCCAGAATACTTGGACCAGTTCCCCTCTTCTTGTGAACTTTAAATCAACCTCCTTGGGTTCTCTAAGACCTGGTGTCTTCCTCGGTAAGGGGTAGGAGGCGTAATTTCTATTCTTCTTCCTAGATGAGCATCCTCAATTAGGGTGACGGGTTCTCCCCTGAGTTTGCCTTTCTCGGCCTAGAGTGTCAGCATAATTTTCTTCACACTTTGTTGCATTACCTTTTGACCTTTGGCCAGGCTCATCAGAATCCCTTGGATATCCCCCATTCCTACAAGGGTTGAGGGAGGAATTATTTTATTTTCATGACTACTTTACGAATTTTCTCCCATTCTCAGATTTGATAAGCATAATCGGGTATGTGAAAAGACATGTATCAAGTTTGTGAATAAGAAATGGCAGGAAATAACAAATGGCTTGTTGAAGTTCCTATAGATGGCACCAATCCATTGACTTCTAAAATTGGGTGGATTTATGAGCCTTAGTAGGATAAAAACAAATTATAAGTAATGAAAGATAAAGAGATCAATGGACTAAATTAATGAAAGAGACAGGGAATTAACATGGTTCGACCAATGGTGCCAACATCCATAGGTGTTGTGTATGATCTTGTAAATTAATCAATAAAAGGGGTTGCAAACTCTCAAAGTTCTATCAGTAAATGTCTTTATTTTCCTTTCCCATGTGGGAGTGTGTGCTATTTATAGGAAATAGAGTAGGTGGATGGGTGAATTGCCTTTATAATTCAGACAATTACACCCTTTTATGTTCTAAGGACGTTTAATGAAGGTTTAATTATAATCAGCTGAAGGGACTATCCCATGTGTGTCTAATAGGAGCTATACATATTCCCACGTGTGACCCACGTGATGCTAGGTGATGTTTTATTGTGATCAATTGCCTAGTCGACTAGGAGTAATTCAGAGTTAACTAAGGAGATGATATGCCGACCATATTTAGTGGGTGAATTGAGCTTCTTCTGATAACAGGCGTCATAATACCAACAATCCACGTCACATCTCATATTAATGATATTGTGGCCATACGTCCATTTTTCTCCTTTCAGGGTGGCGCTCGCGCGAGCAGTGGAGAGGGAGATAAAGGTTTTGCGCACTTTTTAGAAATGCTTTGGTCGTCGTCGATGGGGGTGATAGAGTCTCCAACCTATTTTCCACAAAACAGACAAAGGAACATGTTTTTACCTTGATAGAATTACATCAAAGAAAAACTGATGCTTGAAAAAAAATTATTTCAGAGGTTCGTGAGATAAATTACAAAATGGGAAGGTGTTAGGCACCCATCCCTCCCTTTTCGATCTCTCATGGGATTATGTTACTATTCTCCTTAATTTCTCCGTGAAGTGTGTGTGCATGTATATATAAGTGGAGATCGGAATCACCCAACTCGCATCATGGAAAAGACGGAGTGAGGTCGTCCGTAGGAGTGTTCCCAAAATTTTAATTAAAAATATGACGTGTGCGCTTATCGAGATATTAATTGTTCCAATGAAACAATAATATGCGTTAGATAAGATGTAAATGTGAATGATATATGGATAAAATAGTAAAAAAGGAAAATAGGGAAAATAACACTTGAGTCTGGGGTTTTGGATTAGACATTTACGTAGCCTATAAGGGTATCAAAGTCCACGTAGTTTGTATGCGACACGAGGGTTGGGTTTATCCCAAAAATTTTAATGGGGATTCTATTATATGCGTGTGTAAGAAAATGGTATTTTGTAGTTTTGAGAAAATGTGGTGAACAATCCTATTGGAATTTATAGGTGTAACCTTCTTTTTCTTATTTTTTTTAAAGAAAATATATTATGTGAAATATTACTAATCAAGGTTTGAAAATATGTATATGAGATAAAGTAAAAGCTAAATGAAGCACTTATATAATTAATAAAAATGTAAAGAAATCTAAAGAGAGAGAAGAATGTTTGGACCTTCGTTGGAGACTTAGAGATTGATCTTGATTATTGATGAGCTTCCGTGAAAGTGGGTGAAGAACGTAGTGGGATTTTACTAAATTGGGTGAGAAAATTATAGAAATTTAAGGTGGAGAGATGTTTCAAAGAAAAAAACTTCGTTGACTTTAGAAGAATGTTGCTGAGATCACTAAAGTTGATGTTTATGAGGTGGCTTTCAAAGTGATAGTGTCGGGGGATTACCGATCGACATTATCCATGTCCTGCCTATCGATAGGTAACCCTAGACACACTACAAATAGGCACGGAAATGGACCTTCTAATTGGCAGTCTCTTGCAGATTTTTCAAAAAAATGATTGTAAAATGCAATCTGTAAGTCAAAATCGCGTAGGTGGAATTCCGTTGGAAAGGTTATTCAAAGACCTTTGAGAATCCTTGGGACCTCTCTGGGTTAGGAGTTGACTTTGGTTTAAATAGGGCTTGGAAGCACCTGTTGGTCCTTTGGACAGTAGATCGTTGGAAGACGATGGATCATTCGTCCAGATCGTAACTCTAAATTAAGCACGGGGTGGACCATTGGAAAGGTTATGCGAGTAACTTAGATGTTTCAAAGAGCTTCACCCGATTCAAAGATTTTACTTTAAATAAACGGGGCCCATAAGTGCCTGATGAACCTTTGGAGTAAAACAGATCATTTGTTCGTACTGTCAGGCTGATTCGTGCATGAGGCAGACCGTTGGAAAGGGTATTCAGTGCCCTTAGAAGATTCATTCATTCTCGTTCGAGCTAAATAGTTGACTTTGTTCAAATAGAGTTTGGGAGCCCCCGGTGGCCTCCAAATCATTTTTTGGGATAAAATGGATCGTTCATCTAAACCACTATGCCATTTTGCGCATGGGGAAGACCTTTATAAAGGGGATTCAGAGCCCTTTGAATATTCATTGGGCTTTCACTTTGACGATGAAGCTGATTAGGGTCAAATCGTGGCCCGGGGGCTCCCGATGGCCTCTAGATCGATTTTTGGTAGTAAAATGGTCCCTTTATCCGAACCATTATGCCAATTTTTTCACATGGTGGACCATTGGAAATGGAATTTATAGCCCTTTGAAGATTAATTGAGCTTTCTCTCTAATGAGAAAGTTGACAGAAGTCAAACGGTCCTAGGAGCACCTGATGGCCTCTAGATCAGTACTCGGGGTATGACCTAGGATTTATGGTAAATAGGGAGGTGCGAGGGACCTAAGGAGAGACTTAGGGGGTCTTAGAATTTGGTGTATACAAAGCCCCTCGACGAGTGAGCTTTGAAAAAAGTGAAAGTTGTCGAATAGACACCACATGGATGTTTTGGAAAAGAGGTTAATTCTGCGAACCAAAGGGACGAGGATGACTATTTCAGAGGGTCGAGGTCAATTATGAGAACCTAAGGTTGAGGGGGAAATTTTACGATTCGAAGGGATGAGGATGACCATTTCAGAGGGTCGAGGTCAATTCTGAGGACCTAAGGTAATGCTAAGGACGACCGATTCTATGGGTCGAGTTCAAATTTGAGGACCTAAATAGGGGTGACCTATTCTGTAGGCCAAGGTTAATTTTGTGGACCTAAAGTTATGGTGACAAATTCTGCTAGTCGAGGTAAATTCTGTCAACTTAAAGTTAGCGTGACCAATTATGTGGATCGAGGTCAATTCCACAGACCTAAAGTTGGGGCTAGGGGTGGACAAAAAATAAATCGACCCGAATGGTCTGATTGGATCGAACAAAAAATTTAGGCTATTTTGAAACTGGTTTGGAAACTAGTCCACACAAACTAAAATCGATTAAATTAGTTCGGTCCACGTTCCACTTTATTAAAAAACCGGTTTGGATTGCCCCGAATCGATTTCCATATATATATATATATATAATAAAAATAATATTATTATTTTTCTTATATTTAGTTTTTGAATGAATGTAAATAACTTATGAATTTAATTTGGAACATGTGATAATGGGGTTGAGGATAGAAGTGGGGTACAATTTACCATCGTAAACTATGGTAATTAATGGCCATATTGGATAATTTGTGAGTAGCAAATTTTTCCTGACAATATTCATGTGAGCTGTAGTTATGCATTTGTTTGCAATTGATCCATCTAGTGATAAGATTCAAAGGGGTGGTAAATTTAATTTAATAAACACTAGACAACAACAACATAATCAAGTTCAATTTGCCAAGCAATATCAATACCAGAGATGATGGCACACTTCTTAGTAAAATTTATATACCAAACTGTTGGGAACAATCGTTTTTAACCCCCACATATCAATCCAAGATGCCATTCTCATTCGCATCAGTTATTAACCCATGAAAGCAAATGCCCAAGAAGAACAACCCACATATCTGCACAGAGCTACAGACTGTTTTTCTTTTTTTTTTGCTAGTTTTCCTACCTTTTCTGTATCTGTATCTGTTTCTTTTTTTATTTTTATTTTATTATTTTTGTGTGTTGTCTTTGTGTGCTACTGTGATGAATGAGAAAGAACTATTTTCAAATATGATGCCAATTTTGTAACTCCTCTTTTTCCGTTTCTCCTTACACCTTTTCTGCCTCTTTTTCCTTGAAATCTTTGTACCTTTTTTTATTCTAAAAAAATTGTTAATTACACGTAAAAATTGACATTATTTCTTGCTAAAATTTGAATGCATGACTGATTTTTTAACTATAATTTGTTGGTGAGTTTGTTTGGAATTTACACTTTCATTTTCATTTAATTTTTTGCTAAATTTATTTGTTGTTTACTATTGTAATTCTCGCTGAAATTTAAATGTAACATAGAGATGTATGCCTAATATAAAGTAAATAGGGACCAATTATCAACTGAACCACACCAAAAGGGCCTCAACCAAATAAAAAGGCCAAATTGATTAAATCGGTCTGAATTCGGTCTTCTCATATATAGGACCGAATAATTTGGTCCGACACTTAAAATGGCCAAAAATCGAACCAGACCGGATCGCACCCAGCCCTAGTTTGGGCGACTAATTCTACGGGTCGTGGTTAATTCTACGGACCTAAACCTGGGGTGACCAATTTTGTAAATTGAGGTCAATTTTGCGAAACTAAATTTGGGGAGACCTATTCTTCAGGTCGAGGTCAATTTTGCGGATTTAAAGTTAGGGCGACCAATTTTGCGGGTCGAGGTCAATTCTATGGACCTAAAGTTCGGGCGACCAATTCTGCGGGTTAAGGTCAATTCTGCGGACATAAAGTTTGGGCGACCAACTTTGCAGGTCGAGGTCAATTCTGCGGGCCTAAAGTTGGGGTTACCAATTCTGCGGGTCGAGGTCAATTATGAGGACCTAAAGTTGTAATGCGGGGGTTTAATCTCTAGGGAGTCTTATCTTTAAAAGTTTGGATGCACTTGTGGTCCCATTGGGGAATGTGTTTCTCTGAGACGCTATTGGGGAGAGATATCCAACTAGGACTTATAGCTCCATTGGAGAAGTTGGATTTGGAAGTTTTGTTGTGGATGACTTGAGATTTTAGGATTCCACTGGAGAATTGTAGTGGACTTTGGGATGGGGGATTGCCATTTTGGGGATAAAAATGTATTTTTAATCCGACTGGGGATATCGAGAGCTTAAAAAATAATTTTCTTGGTGAAGAAATGTTTAAATATTTATTTGGAAATTTTAAGAATTTTTCGGAGAATTTCTTGGAATTTTCTAGCATTTTTTGGGATTTTATGTACGAAATTTGAGGGGATGTTGATCAGTGGGTGGCAGAGTTCATCATTTGGCAGTGGTACGGTCTTCTAGGTTTCCTTGAGCAGAGGAATAGGCAGGTGCTAGCGGTGGGTGGCACTACTGATCAGCATGTCTCTTGGCCTCCTATAAAAGGGGGCGAATTCTCCTCATTTTCCATAGCTTTTAGCATTCAGATCTTCTATCTTTTCTTGCTAAGATCCCTTTCCAAGATTTGTCCTTCTTTGAGTCTTAAAAGTGGCATATTTTTCGAGTAGCACGACCCACAGAGCGTGGTTGGGTGTCAATGCTTGGACGAACCTAGAGTGGCGAGCTAGGATGCCTTTAGCATTGGGCAGCGAAAATGACTTCGAGTTGTTTGAGCTAGTTGTCGAGGATCATTTTCTGATAATCAATCCCTCACATCACCGGTCGTCTAGGGTGAGGAACCCTAGTGTCTATGTAAGTATTAATATCCTTTGGCATTCTTTTCCTTTTTCTTATTTTTGTTTCCTTGAGTTGAGAAAAGGTTTCTTTATTTTGGCAGACCGATATAGCTTCTACGAGCTTTCATTCTCTGTAGATGACGGGGATTAAGGATGTGTGGGAGCATCACCCGGTGGTGGTGGACTGGGGAGTTTCCTCTGCATTTTTGATCGCCTGACATCTGCTTTAGATGAGACACTGCGCTCTATGGCTGTTCTGTGCGTGCTGGGGGAGAGGTAGTGGGATATTACATACACCAATCATTTGGGATTTGAGGAGATGATGATGACTCCCATCGATGACCAACAACTGGTAGTGATTGACTGCGAGGGCATGTAGATTGAGGTGGACCGGTCTTTGAGGGTCACATTTGAGGCGATTGACACTGTGTTGGAAGATGTGGGGAGGATAGTCTATAGTGATTCGATCTAAATTTCTTCTCTTCGAGAGCTAATGGTGATATGGAGGGTCAACAGACGGGTTTTAGGTGTGGAAGATGGCACGTTTATTCATTCTTCTTTTGTTTGGGGGTTTCTTAGTGGTGTCGAGTGGCGACGTCGTTCATTATGGTTTTTACCATTTTTTAGGGTATTTTTGAATATCCCTATTTATGATTAGGGGAGTCTAACCTTGGCGATAATTTATTCTTCTCTGGACGCTTTCATCCGATGCTGCCGACAGACCTTTACAAGGGCACATACATTTTGGAGGTAATAATCATATGTCTCTTTATGCATTTTCTTGCATTTTTTCCACTAGTTCTTTTCTTCTTCTACTGATTCCTATCTTTCTGCAGACGTGGTTTTATGGGGTGATCGGTCTTTATGTCTGTTTGATAGGTTTGCATGATACGGAGGTGGGGGACTTCTTTCGGATGTATCATTTGTAGAAGTCCAACCGACGGTAAAAAGAGTATTTTTCTCTGTCGGCGGTTCGTCAGTCCTTGAACACCCTGACTAGCTACCAAGTTATTCCTTTTTTTTTTTATTTTAAGTCCTTTTTTGACATTTTCTTTATTTGCGCACATATTTATCTTCATTGGAAATTTCATGTGACTTTCTACCCCTGGGGGACGACTATCTAGTACACGGGGGTGACTAGGATGTATGAATAGATGCACCGACTATTGGTGCATGAGTTCGGCTATTCTCGGTACTTGGGAGAATGAGTGGTCCGACAAATTGTCGTGGATGAGGTGATGGTCCCATCGACGGCACCTCCGATGTATATGAGGCAGGTACGGGAAATGTCTGAGGAAGTAAGTATTGTAGCGATGCTCGATGAGGCTTATTCGCTCTATTCGAATACGGTGGCGACCTATGACTATCTCAACTTTACGACGAGCTGGCTGATGCCTTCTTATACATATGATTTTTTGAACATGGATCCAACTCCTACAGTTTTGGGTACGGGTACGAGTAGGTCGGTGGGGTCCACCCATAGCACAAGTGGTGGAGGTTCTATTCATTCAACTTTGTCCACCTTCCTAAAATTTTCGATTGATTGGAAGGGGATCTGTGCATATGCCACATCTCCCTGACGCGGTGGATCCGGGGGTGCTGGGGCTAACGAAGGATGTCCTTCAGCCAAAGGTATATCTTTTCTATTTCCTTATCATTGTCTGGATTTTTCTTTGCTTTAGACTAATTTATTTTCCTTTTGGTTTTGTTTATTTATTTGTAGTATGGAGGGGTGTTAACTACTTGTCTTAAGGATATCCGGGACCAGGTGCCCTCCGTGACGGCCTATATTAGGGACTTGGTTTCACTAACATGTTGTGTGGTGTCGTATGCTTCTTTGAAGGAGGGGTCGATATTAAGGAGTGGAGGTTCCATAACTCGCCGTCGAGGGAAGCATGCTTTCCATAAGGATAGGGGATCTTTGAGAGAGAGAGAGATTGAGATTGGGGGTTTTGGGTTGAGTTTCAGTATTTTTATTGTCTACTTCTTTACTTTTTTTTCCCTAAAAAATGTAATGATGCAAATGGCAATATATAAAATGAATGAGATTTTTGTTATTTTATCTTTGCTTAAATGCCTTATTGTACATGCACTTTTTACTTTGTTACTGAGACCGTAAAAAGGATGGAATATTTTATTAAATGACTTGAGAGATGATTTATTTTGAGAAAGGACGAGTAAAAATGGATAATACAGGAAGAAATAGCTCGGAGGTTTTTTGAAATAAGGATTTTTTTTCCAGATTTTTATTTTGACAAAAAAGGAAAGATAGAATTTTCTAAAATAACGGGGGTGCCGATCGGCATACCCCTTGCCCTGCCTATCGGCAGATGAGTCCAGTCAAATCACCCTAAGGCTTTGATTTCTCTTTCTTGCGGGCCCAAAGTACTTGGTAGGGTAGGTTTTATTTCGGGCCCTTTGGATTCCTTATCTTTAGCCAATATATTTAGGTATAAAAAGGGGGTAAGGTGGTGTGGTTTTTCACCCATTCACATTTTCTTTTCTTTCTTCTTTATTTCCTTCAGCCTTATTATTTTCCAAATGGCCTTTCCCATTAGTGTAGAATTCATTTCATATCTTGAGAGCCTAGAAGCCATGTGTGTGTACAATGCGGATAATGAAGCTTTTAACTCGTGTCAGGTCTCTTTGTGGTACAATTGCCCCATAAATTTGATCATGCTGGCGGTGGCAGCACAATTTTGGTATCTCGAGCATCATGTTTTCCATTTTGACCTAGACGAGGTTTGTCTGACCTATGAGGAGTTTTCATCCATGTTGGGAATTACTCCCAACTTGGCGGCGGCTATGCCCAAATTCTCTCAGTCTCCTCGAGCGCTGTTAGTAGAATTTCTCCACATCTCTCCTTTAGTGGCTCGGTCATTGGTCACTTGGGGAATGATCTCTCTCCCAACTATCATGTATTATGTGCATCTATGAGATTTCAACGATGTGGGCCATATCGAAGTTGTCACCTTGGACTTAATTTCGAAGCTATTGTTGATGACTGGGGATTTGATGATGGAACCTCAACTGGCTTCCATTACAATGTGGATGTCATATTATTTCAATCCTACAGCAGTGGTACTAGTAGAGACCCTGAACGATCTAGATGCTTAGGGGGAAGGCCGTTCTGATTTTTTGAGAGAAATCCCGATTATGTTGTTTATGTGGCTGGCTGAGATTTTTCGTTTGGCGGGCCCCCTACATGCGTTGGTCGGTGCCATGGTGGGGGGAGATGCAACCCATTCTGAAATTGGGGGAATACCCTGTAAGTTTGATTAGTTGAAATTTGGTAGACCTCGTTCTATTTCCCCTGGCAGCTTTTGAGCCATGTCGGATGGGGGAAAATTGTGCCTCCCCGTACCCTGGATTTCTTCCCTATAAAGGATTTGACTGAAGCCCTGCGCATGAGGTTGGGATCTCTGTGGAGAATCGTCGTTCGTCAACCAATCCTCCTTAATCTGTCGGTATGGTTTGGAATGTTTTTGTAGATTATCTAAAATGGCTGTGGAAGAGGGTGGTGGAAAAGATCATGGCAGAGGGGATCGGACATAGATGGTTTGCCCTTTTTGATACTATGGAGGGGATGTAGTGGTTTTCTTTAGGTTGGTTAGAGAATCTAATTTTATGGAGCGCCTTCGGAATACCAATCAGGAAGGAGAAGTTTGGGGGCCTCAAGGAGTCGACGATGATGGGGTTGGGTCTTCTAGAAGTTGCGGATGGGGACTTTTGTAAAGTTGGTGTTTATTTCTTGTGAAGCTTTTGTGATTGAGATGTGTTTGGTTGTTTTTTAGTTCTTCGGAATAATTTTGGGAAGGTTTTTTTAGGTTTATTCTAGGGACAGTTTGGTTGGCGGGGGGGGGGGGGGGGGGGGGGGGGAGCCATTTTGACTCCCTACGCTAATATTTCATGTAATTGTACCGAATTATCTCATTTATGGAATAAAAAAGGATTTTAATTATATTGTTTGCCTCTTGATGGGTTTTACATTTAAATTATCTATACCAATCGCTAAGGCATATATAATCCTTTTGTTCATGTAAATGATAAAATGAACTGTCGTTCTCGGAGGTAACAAAAAAATATATTTTGTGAAAAAGAAAGGGACCGTGCCCATGTAAAGCATATGATTTGCCTATGTACCTCTGGGGGTTTTGAAAATTTTATAATTTTCATTATGAGACCAAAAAGTTTTTTTAGAGGATTAGGCCCCACGTAGTTCTAAGTAGAAGAAAATGAAGATTTATTTCTAAAATAGAAGGGAGATGAGAGGAGTCATAGCGCGCCGAGATTTTGGACTAAGGGTAGAACTTCTTAAGTCAGTCTAGGTTGACTGGACGTACCATCTTTTCTCCATCAAGGTCAGTGAGCATAGCGGCACCACGGAACTGGATCTTCTTCATAATGTTGGGGCCACTCCAATTTGGATTGAATTTCCCTCTGGGGTCCCAGACGGGTTCTGTGATTTATTTGAGAGACAAGTCACCTTCTCTAGCACCACAATCCTTGACTCTTTGGTTGAACGATCGTGTTGTTTGACGGTGGCACCCTTGTATATGATATAATACTTTAGCATCCTTTCATCTAAGAGTGATAACTCGTCAAAATGACTCTGATGCTAGACTTCCTCGCTGACTTTGCTATCAAGCATAACGCATAATGAAGGTATTTCTAGATCAATGGGTAGCACTGCTTCCATGTCGTATACTAGAGAGTAAGGGGTAGCCCTAGTAGATGCCCGGACTGAAGTGAAGTAGCCCAGAGGGCATAAGGGATCCGATCGACGCAATCTTAGCCACTCTCAATCATCTTGATAGTGATTTCTGTGAGGTTCTTGTTGGTGGCTTCAACTACACCGTTGGTTTGTGGTTTATAGGGAGAAAATTTATGTCTCTGAATATCGTACTCATCGACCAATTCTGTGACCTCTGCCTCGAAATGTAACCCGTTATCTGACACTAACTCATGGGGAACCTTGTATCGACATATAATGCTCTTCTGAATAAACTTGGCTACTTTTTTTGGCATTCAACACTATGTGAGACTAGGTTTCGACCCATTTGGTGAAGTAATCAGTGGCAATAAGGATGAATTTATGCCCGTTGGAGGCTTTGGGTGTAACTTTCCCTATGATATCGATGCCCCAGGTGGACAACGGCCAATGAGAAGTCATGTTGTACAATTATCATGGAGGTAACTTCTGTAGATTAGAAAACTGTTGGAATTTAAGGCACCTTCGGACATAGGCGGTGTAATCTTGAACCATGATGGTCCAATAGTACCCCTGGCAGATAACATTTTTAACGAGCATATGGTCGTTCATGTGAGGTCTGCATTCCCCGCTGTGGTTTTTCTGCATCATTTCTTCAATATTAGCCCCTATGATGAAGTCTAAGTGGGTTCTATGAATTTTCTCTTGAATAGTTCTTTATCGTACATAATATATTGGACAGGCAATTTATGAAGGGTCGCTCGGTCTTTCTTATTGGCATCTTGGGGATACAGGTGCCAAATATCATAATACTAGCACTCGGCTATATCACTATCCTCTTCTATGACGAGCTTAATGTGGTAGAAGTGGGTTAGCATAGCTTGTTTTTGGACTATGAAGAGGGCTATTATTATTCCCTTGGGCATGTCGACCATGGATGCTAAGGTAGCAAGAGTATCGGCCAAGATGTTCCTCGCTTGGGCAAAACAGTGGAAGGCGATATCCCGAAAACTGGGAAGCTAGCTATTCTAGGTGGGCGTAGAAGGGTAAACGTTTTTCATCTTTGACTTTCCATATTCTAAGGACCTAGTCGATGATGAGGGTAGAGTTCCCGTAGATATATAGGCACTGGATACCTTTCTTGAGAGTGACTTTGAGGCCTACGGTGCACACCTTATATTCGATCATATTATTGGTGCTGGGAAAATCTAGCTTGATGGAAATAGGAGTGTGAGAATCATTAGGGGAGATCAGGAGTATCCCAATATCGTATCCTTTCTTGTTGGAAGCACCGTGAAAGAAAATTTTCCATTAGAGGTTTTCTTGGGAGGTGAAAAGAATGTCTTTATCCGAGAATTGAGAAATCCAAATGATGGATTCTTCCATGGGGTAGTCAATAAGGTAGTCAGAGATGGCTCTTCCTTTCACAGCTTTCCATATGACATACACCATATCAAACTCGACTAGAAACATCAACCATCGAGCCATTTATCTAGATAGGGAAGGTTTCTCGAGAAGGTATTTGATAGGATCCATTCGAGACATAAGCCTGACAGGAAAAGCCAGCATGTAGTGCCATAATTTTAAAGTGACCTAGACAAGGGCGACACATGTTTTCTCCATGGCACTGTAGTTGGATTCTTACTCGACTAATTTGTGACTGACGTAATAGATGGAATTTATTTATAGGGTTCTTTAATGTATTTGTCTAGCAAAGCCCCAGCTGCAGTGTCTGTTAGGGTCAAGTATAAGAGTAGAGGGAGACTAGGTTGCAGTGGCATGAGTACCGGAGGTCGAGAAAGATATTTCTTCTTTCTGTCAAAGGCTTGCTAACAGTATTCATTCCAAACTTTAGTGGAATACTTTCGAAGGAGTTTGAAGATGGGTTCACAAATAGAAGTCAATAGACTGATGAATTAGCTGATATACTGTAATTTTCCTAAAATCTCCCGATTTCCTTCTTCATTTGGGGTGATGAAATTTCAAGTATATCTTTTAATTTTGCAGGTTCTGCTTCAATTCCTTTCTCGCTAATAATGAAACCCTAAATCTTTCCTTTTGTGATGCTAAAAATGCATTTTTAAGGGTTAAGTCGCATCTTCCGTAGCTGTTCGAAGAACTTTCGAAGGGAGGCAACATGACCTTCCTGAGTCTTAGACTTAATGATCATATCATCCACATAGAACTTGACCTCTTTGTGTATTATACCATGCAATATGGTTGTGGTAGCCCTTTGGTAGGTATCCCTATGTTTTTTAGACCGAATTACATAACTATGTAACAGAAGGTTTCTCAAGGCGTGATGAATGTAGATTTTTCTTGATGACCAGAGTTCATCTTGATTTGATTTTATTCGACAAACCCATCAACAAATGACATTAGAGCGGGACTGGTCGTGTTGTCCACAATTATGTCAATATTGGGTAGTGGGTAATCAACTTTCAAATATGTTTTGTTCAATTCCTTATAGGCAATGCACATGTGGACTTTTCCTCCTGATTTTGGCACGAGTACAATGTTAGCTAGCCATATGGGATATTCGATCACCCAGATGAAGCCTACGTTAACTTGTTTGATCAACTCTTATTTAACCTTGAGGGACCATTTGGTGCAAATCTTTGGTAATTTCTGTTTGATCTGTTTGCATTCTAGAAGAGTTGGGATCTCCTGCTGAGCTATCTCAAGATCGATGTCGGGCATGTTATTAGGGACCATGTGAAGATATCTACAAATTCCTTCAATAGTTCTTTTAGTTATGTTCGCTCATGCTCGTCAAGGGTGGACCCTATCCTAATCTCGTGCAGTTGGCTACTAGAATCGAGGTTGATAACAACAATTTTATCTTCACTAATTTAAACACAATTATGTTGTTTGTTATTAACCATATTAAGACAGTTAAAAATTATTCAATTGTAAAATCGTCATCATCAAGACTTTGATTATAATCAAGACAATTAATGTAAGGCATAACAAGATACTCAAAATCCTCGTTTATTCCATTTTTAGGAAAAATAGCATTGAGAACCTCATCAAAGGAGGTCTCGGTTACATTATTATCAGGCAAAGGAGGTATAAAAGAAGAGGAAGAGATTGGGTAAACATCTGGGTTGGGTTGCATTTTAGTAGGTGGAACTGGTATAACATTCCAGTTGAGGAGGATTTTTTTATCATCCTTGATTAAAGTGGACGGGTTTGACTATGTAGCGCTTGAGTGGATCATGAAGAGTGTCATCCCCAGTTCCTACATATTGAACGAGTCCTCAAAGTCACTTCCCTCAAAAACCTCGATAACGATTATAACTTTCTCAACGAGTGGTTGCACATAATGTTGGAACTCTTCAGCCCAAGAGTAACTTTCTTAAAAGAATATCTCCATCCCTAACTTCATCTTCTTATCCACATGATCATACCATAATTTGAGAAACCCACAAAAGGGAAAATCCTAGGCCCATTTGATGAATCTTTCGCTTAAGGAATCCTCCAAAAAAGTCTTGGCACATCTAAACTTCACTTCAATCGGGGTTGTCAAAGCATTTTGAGTTCCTCTAATTATGGTTGATAACCTAGGAAACATAGAGTAAAGGCCTTCTTCAGGACTATGGGTTCCAGTATCCCCTATTGTCGTCATCCCAACCCCAGTTTGGGCATAAAGTGCATATTATTGATCATCTGTATCACGTTGACATTGCTGTAAGGATTGTGCTCTGGACAGATTCGATCTTTGAAATCATCCCCTGCTGGGAGTGGAAGTGGATCAACCCTGAAGACATAAATAATTATGTCATTCGTCGGGTTACTGTTGCTTGCATTCTCAGTGCTATCATCGTCTCCCAAGATGGTTATGACCCGCCCCTTGGAGAAAAACTTTAATTTCTAACGGAGAGAGCAATATACCCCATTGATACTGTGAAATCATAGTCGACCAAGAAATAGATTAAAATAAGTGAGTATGTAAATAACATGAAACTCGATAATGGTATTGATAGGGTCATCCCCTATTATGAGTGTTATGGACCTCATCACCTCGCGACGAGTGTTAGCATAGGCACAAACTGTGGAAAAAGTTGGAGCGAGGTCGCTTACTTTCAAACCTTGAACATTGATGGTTCTTAATGAAAAATATTGAGTGATGATCTGTTGTTAATGAGTGAGAGACATATTGTCTTCCCCATCACCTCAACGGAGCTATTGAGAGCATAATTATGATTAGGACCAAACTTTGGGATTTCTTCTTTAAAGAAGGAAAGAAGTCTAGTGGTGGTCAAAGACCTAACCAGGTTCACGACTTCTTCTGGAGTGATAGAAGGAGGGACTGTGGTCCTAGTGAGGAACTTTATCAGAACATTTTGATGTAGCACGAAAGACATTAAGAGTCCCCATAAGGTGATATTTTCCAGAGTTTTCTTGAGTTGTTCGAGGATCTTGCTTTCCTCAATGGTCATTTCTGGCATGGGGAGTTTCTCGACAACTCCCTTTCCTTTATCTATCCCTGCTGATTGAGGATTCAGACTCTGGTATTGTCTCCCAGATCTTATCATATGGTTCATGGAGGAGGGAGGAATATAAACCTTATTTTTCATCTATTTCGGGTTGTACAACCACTTTGTATATTTTCCCTAACAGATATTCAAAAGATATCATCCCACACATACTGATTACCGGACTAACATTCTTTTGGCTTGAGTCTTATCAAACTCATTCCCCATCCGGTGGAAACGATGTCGTCTTGCCATGAGAAGTCAATTCATTTTACAACCTCAATGACTTCTTCATATAGGTCCTCCCACTCAATGGGGAAGTGAAGAAGTAAAGCGACCCACTGCCCTTGTAGCTTTAAGGCATCGAGAAAATCGAATATACTATAAATCTCATTAGTATGTCAGAACATGTCTGCCATAATTTGTACTTCTCCATCTAAATTAACTTCGTCAATGGGTACCACGCAATTATCTGACTCTCGAGCCCACCTCTAGGCTTCTTTGAACATCATGTTGAACTTTTGGAAGTCAATGATTATTACAAGGGGAAATTTTATCCCAAACTCTAGAAGTTGGTTCAGTAATGCTAGCAATTCCATATCTTTCAATCTGAACCATGTATGAATGGTAATACATGCTCTCGTGAGAAGCGACAGAGCTTGGTCAGCAAAACAGGTAGAGTGTAAGAGATGCTATGGTAAGAAGGGGTTTGGATGAAAATATGGGTATGATGGGTGCTTTACTGGGCATAATCTGGGTAGATGGATCGAATTTCGAGTCATTATCTAGGAATATGGTATTTATATGGTTTAGAAGTGTATTGTGAGTGGTGTTGGGTTTGGGATTGGATGGTAGGGCAATAACACCCTAGTCAATTAGACCTTGGATTACATTTCGGAGATGGAAGCACTAATCAGTGGTATGCATGGTAGTTTGGTGAAAATCATAATGGGCGTAGGCTTTGAAATTTTTAGGAAGTTGGTTTGGCAACTTGACGAGGGTCCAGAGGTTTGATAATATTTTTGCTTAACAAGGCTTAGTAAAATTTAGAGAGGGGTGCATGGAGCTCGATGTATTCTTTTCTGGCGGGGTCAGGGAGGATTTCTGGATCCTGAGAGGTAGCAGGCTGAGAGATATTGTTGATGGTTGAAAGTGTGGAGTTAGTATGCTTCTCATACATTCTTGGAGTGAACTGTCTAGATACTTTCTTGGGATCAGCTTATGTCTTGGCAATACTTTCTCCAATCTCAACTTTTGTTTCCCAGAGGGCTAAAAATGTGGGTAATACTGTCCTCCTATCATCTCTTGGACATGGGGTACGAAATTTTTCTTCACAATACTAACTTTCTCCTCTTCAAAAGGCCGGTTAGTCATAGTGGTTGATTTCTCTCTCCACCTTATTATGAAATTGCTGATAGTGTCTCCGAGGTTCTTCTTGAGAAGTTCTAGATAACGGCGTGTAACATCCAAATCCTTGTTATATTTATACTTTGACATGAATTCACGGGAAACATCCTCACAGCTGTGAATTTTTTATTCTTCGAGTAATAGAAACAAATGAAGATCATTGTCCTTTAAAGTCTGTTGGAACATCTGGGCCATTGTTTCCTCAGAGGCACCAAGGAGAGTCATGGGTCGGTGGGATATTTGAAGGTCAAAGATTGGGGGGGCCCTTCCCCGAACTTCTCAATGTGAGGCATCTTGAACTTTTTCGGCGGCCTTGCTTTAGGGTAAGGAGAAATATGGGTGTAATCATGTAGTTCTCGGAGATTCAGACTTGGTAAAACTTAGTGGTAATCAACTTAAGGTCCTCCTTGACCTTGTTTAACTCTTCTTCCTTCGGATCGACAGATACTGACGGGTTCACCTATGGTTAGGCAAGATTCGACATAGGCAGCTGAGCTGGTGGTAGCCCATTAGCAAGAGGGTCACGTGGAGCATGCTGATATTCTTTTGGGACACGAATAGGCTTAAGTGAGGGTGGACTCATAGCACGATGGAAGAAGACCTCAGGCTCCTCAGGAACTTGGATTTGATTTTGTTGCATCTCATGAACCTCGAACTAAAGGTTGTGAATCTTGGCAGTAAGTTGGACTAGGACTGTCATCAATCAGGTTACACATTTGGTACTTGGTTTGCTTTCTCAATAGAGGGTTTGGGAAGGTAGATTCTAAAGTCGGAGGAAGTAGTAAGAGAACTGATGGATCTTCATAGTGGTTCGACAGAGGATCCAAGCCAATAAGGAGCTAGATGAAGGGTCGGGTATGCGATCGACCTGAGAAGAAAAATTATTCAAATTTATTTTGGAAGGAGAAAAGGAAGAATTATTTTTATTTGAAAAAGTGGAAAATGTTTTTGACATTTTTTTTGGAAAGGAGAGGACAAAATGTTTTTGGTACTTTTTGATAATAGAAGGGGAAAATGTTTATGACATTTATGATAAAAGGAGGATAAAATATTTTTGACATTTTGATTTTTCGGGAAAGGTGGAAAGAAAGGAGAAAGGGAAGAATATCATCATCATCATCATCATCATCATCATCATCATTATTATTATTATTATTATTATTATTATTATTATTATGTTCTCACTTATATTAGGTTTACTTAAATGCAAAAAGAAATTCTAGATGAGACCCGAGCTTGGGAAATTGGGTTTGAAAAATATGTAAGGCATGGTTTGACTTGTTGCTAAACTCGTGGATAAGATCCCGTTTTGAAAAAAGATGAAATCGCACAAAAATATTAGTGGCATGCCGACCTGGCATTTCGACAGAGTTTCGTGGAGTGACTGGCAAACTAAATATGAGTGTCCTAGACTTGACACCTATATTAGGGTATGTAGTTGTTAGGTTAGTGGAAAGGTTCTCCCTTTTGGCATGACTTTCACGATATACATCTTGCCTTTGAGGGCAATCAGTACTTGTGGACAAGCCATTTGATTTACCTAAGTGTACGTGAATTGCCTCACTATATACCTCGTGGGGACAATACGTATGAAAGATAAATTGATATACTTGATGTACATGAATGAGTTCACTACTATATACCTCCCATCGTGAGTTCGATCAAGCAGTACGATGCAAGGGAAAAAGTTCGATATACTTTGAAGGTACTAGGACAATGGAAGGTGAGAGTCATATTTCTTAAGCTAACTGTGCCTTGCCAAACCAGTGCCCATCACAAAGTGACCCCCAGTACGGGATAATTTTTTGGTCAATATCCATGATCTTAGTGATGTAGTGTGCAAAAATGCATAAATCTTGATTAATATATTATGGAGAAAGTATTTTATTTGGCATGATGAGAAATATACTAATAAGGAAGAATGTATAAGTATCATGAAAAGTCTATATAACATAGAGCATGTAGATTACACTAAGGATGTATATGTGAGAGTGAGTGATGTGTGAATATCTATAAGTGAGTGTGTGGTAGTGAATCTAAGCATGGATAAACTACAAGTAGTGTGTGATAAGTACAAATGAGCATGGATATATATAAATGTGATGAGTGGAGGTGTGTGTTAGTGAAGCCTAAGAATTGATATTCTAAGTGGAGCGTGAAACATGTGAATACAAGTGACCCTATATACAAGTGTAGGTAGTGTGAGGTGTACATAGAGAGTATTTACAAGTGTTTGAAGTGAAAAGTGAGTGAGTGGTGATATAAACATGAGTTAGATGTATATAAGAAGTAATAGAGGGGAAAAGGGAACATATAGGTAGTTGCATACGCGCACAAGTAGAGAAAGATAACACCCATGTAAACAGAGTCTTGCCCTCTTAAGTAAGTCCCAGGGGAGTCGTCACTGTGGCCACCCTATATTTTTCTCCTCTCAGGGTTGGTACTCTCGCGAGCGGTGGAGAGGGAGATAAAGGTATTGTGCCCTTTCTAGGAATGCTTTGTCCATCATCGACATGGGGTGATAGAGTCGCTAACCTATTTTTCACAAAATAGGCGAAGAACATGTCGCCTACTCGAGAGAACGGCATCAAAGACAAACTGATGCTTGCGGAACCAATCAGTTTAGAGGTTCGATGATAATTTATAGAATGGAAAGGTGTTAGGAACCCATCCCGCCCTTTTCGATCTCTCATGGGCTTATGTTACTATTCTCCTTAATTTCTTCATGAAGTGTGTGTGTGTGTGTATATATAAGTGGAGATCGAAATCACTCAACTCGCATCATGGAAAATACGGAGTGAGGTCATCTGTAGAAGTGTTCCCAAAATAGTAATTAAAAATATGATGTGTGCGATTATCGAGATATTGATCGTTATGATATAATGATAATATGTGTTAGATAAGATGGAAATAAGCATGATATATATGAATGATATATGGATAAAAGAGGAAAATATGGAAAATAGGACTCGAGTCTCGGGTTTTGGCCCGAGATAGCCTATAAAGGCATCAAAGTCCCGTAGTTCGTATGCGACACGAGGGCGGGGTTTATCCCATAAATTCAAAAGGGGATTTTATTATATGTGTGTGTAAGAAAAATGTATTTTTTAGTTTTGAGAAAATGTGGTGAAAAAACCCGTTGAAATCTATAGGTGGACCCCTCTTTTCTTGTTTTTTTATAGAAAATATATTATGTTCAATATTACTAAATAAGGCTTGAATATTAAAATGCATATGAGATAAAGTAAAAGCTACATTAAGAACCTATATAACTAATGCGAAAGTAAAGAAATATAAAGAGATAGAAGAATGTTTGGACCTTCTTTGGAGACTTGGAGATTGACCTTGATTATTGAGAAGCTTCCTTGCAAGTAGGTGAAGAATGTAGGGAGGGCTGTTGCTAAATTGGATGTGAAAGTGGTGGAAATGAAAGGTGGAGAGAGGTTTGAAACAAAGAAACTTTGCGGACTTTAGAAGAATGTTTTTGAGGTCACTGAAGTTGATGTTTCTGAGGTGACTTTCAATATAAGATCATGATCTCCTTATATAGGGACAGGGGACCGCTAATCGACATTGTCCATGTCCTGCCTATTGGTAGGTAACCCTAGACACACTGTCGGTAGGCAGGGAAATGGACCTGCCAATTGGCAGTCTCATGCAGATCCTTCAGAAAATGGTCGTAAAATGTAATCCATAAGTCTAAATCACGCATAGGGCATACCATTGAAAATATTATTTAGAGACCTTTAAGAATCCTTGGGGCTTTTCCTAGATCCCGAAGTTGAATTTGTGTCAAACAAGGCTCGAAAGTGCCCGTCGATCCTGGAGATCATCGGACGACATTGGATCATTCGTCCAGATCGTAACTCCGAATCAAGCAACGGGTGGACACTTGTAAATGTTATGCGAGGCACTTCAATGTTTCAAAGAGATTCGCTCTGTTTAGAGAGTTGACTTTGTCAAACAGGGTAAAAAATACCCAGTGACCCTTTAGAGTAAAATGGGTTGTTCCTCCGTACAGTAAGGCTGATTTGCACATGGGGTGGACCGTTGAAAAGGGTATTTGGTGCGCTTTAAAGATTCATTCAGTGTCGTTCGAGATGGAGAATTGAATTTGGTCAAATGGAGTCCAAGAGTACCCGATGGCCCTTGGAATTAATTTTTGGGGGAAATCGGATCGTTTGTCCGAACCGTTATGCTGTTTTGCGCACGTGGTTGTTTGTCATTGAGCATTCGCTTTGATGATGAAGTTGATTGGGGTCAAATAGCTGCCCGGGAGCGCCTGGTGACTTGTAGATCGGTTTCAATAATAAAACAGTATGTTAGTCCGGACCATTATGCCAATTTGTTCACGGGGTGGACCGTTGGAAAGGGGGTTCAGAGCCCTTCGAAGATTCATTGAGCTTTTGCTCTAACGAGAAGTTGGCTAGAGTCAAACGGGATTCAGGAGCACCCAATGGCCTCTAGGTTGGTACTCAGGATATGACCCAGGGTTTATGATAAATGAGGATGTGCTAGGGACCTAAGGAGAGTTAGGGGGTTCAAGAATGTGGTGTCTACAAAGACAATAACTATATATAGGTTATGATTGTATTTTAGGAGAGGTCGAGAAATGCATCTAGTGTATTATTTGTGTAATATTTAACCTGATGCATTTATTTATTTATTATATATAAATACAAAGCATTTGTTATATATATATATATATATATATATATAAAATAGTAGTAATAATAATAATAATAATAATAATAATAATAATTAGGAGTGGTGTTTTACTGTTCAACACCCAAAAAAATACTTTTACAATAATTGTTAAGTTTAACTCTAAAAAATTGATGGTTGAGATTAGTTTTGATTTTATATGGTGATCAAAATTATTAGTGTAATGTTAGCATGTGATGGTGTCAACTTGAATCTGCATTTATGGTAGAGGGGTTGCTAAGAATATCACATCTCTCTATCCCAAAAACTTTTTTTTCCTTCTCTTTTTGAACAAAAATCATGTTATTTTAAAGTAGGAGCATAACTCTTTGGACATCATCTTTTCAAAACTATGATTTTTATCTTCTCTTTCTATTAATCTTCATATTTATTGGGTTCATTATATAATGTTTGTTATTTGTGATAGTGCCAAAATCTTCCTGAATCATGTTCTACTCACTTAATTTTTTACTTATTTATTTCGTAGTAGTTTTCTTATCTTTATATTTTGATTTAATGTTTTATTCCTAGAATACTTAATGTTCCACTGTTTAGTATATTTGTGGGATTTGAGGAGAGTCTATAGGTAGAAGGTCTCGAGTTGTAATATGGGAAAATAAAATAGGTAAGATACTTCACTCATTTAGAACAAATTTGGTTGTCACTACTAGAGGCAAGGATGGATTAGAGGATATTGAAAAAAAGGTGAAACAATAAAATGAAACATTTTATATGTACTAGAGAAACAAAGTGAGGGAAATAGTGATGTTGTATTTTTGTTGATTTAACTTTATCGTGATGGACTTTTGTAGTTATATTTATACTTTAATAGCTAGAAAAGTGGAATGTTTTTCATTTTGATGTATCATTATGCTTAATCTGTTAGATTGACCTACGCATTAATTATGACTTTTTATTATAATGGATGTATAGGCAGTGATTAGAAATTATTTATAATAAACGTAAATTTTCTTATGTATTTGATGAAAACTAGGATGCGAAAGCGTAAAAAAGAAATTATGTTACACAACAACAATATGGAAAATGTAAGAGGTGTTATTATTTATCTCTCTAATCTCCCAATATCAATTGGTCAAAAGTGATATAATGAGGGGCTCCAAAGCTATTTATACTAAAAGGGTACAAAAGGAAGAAAATTAGAATTAATGCTAAAAGACGACTATATCCCTATGCTCCTGCATCATTCTCCCCCTTGAGAGGAATCCATATATGAGGAGTACTGGAGAAAGAAATTAAGATCAACATGATAGAATCTAGCCTGAGTAATCCAAGGGTCTTTAGCCTCAGGACGCCCAAGCCAATGGACCAAATAACGTGTGTAATCACCTGATGCAGAAGAGACAAAGCCAGAGTCAAGTATACCGTCAATACGATCATCATGGGAGGCTCGGCTGGTGAAGAGGGAAAAGGGATGGGAGGAGGATGGGTACTCCAAAAAAGATAAAGGTCTACCACATTAAATGTATGATGCATGTAAAACTCTCGAGGAAGGTCAACCTCATATGTATTCGGCCCACAAGAGTGAACAATAGGAAACAGTCTGAAACGTCGCGTAAGAAGGTTGTTGCCTTTACTTACACGGTGTAGTTTCTAGAGGTACACTATAATAAAATCACCGGGATGGTACAAAATGAAATGGAGATTCACATCAACCGCCTCTTTATAAGAGGCGTAAATGGTCCGAAGATGAGAATGGACATCAGCCTGGACAGATGTCAAATGAACTATAAACTCCTCAGTGGAAGGGCACATAAGAACTGTCGGTGTGAGCTCAAAGAGGTCAATAGGCATAGTTGGGGACTGTACCAACACAATATAGAAAGGGGAGAAATCGATAGAATGGTTGATTGAATTATTGAAAGCAAATACAACTTGGTAAATCACAAGATCCCACTTACGGGGGTGCTCAAATGTCAAAGAATGTAAAAGGTCTCCAACACTTCCGTTTACCACCTCTATCTAGTCGTTGGTCTGTGTATAAAAGGCAGTTAAAAACTGGAGTTCCATTTATAACAATTGCCATAATGCCTGCCAGAAATGTCCTGTAAAGCGAACATTGGGATCAAAAGTGATGCTGCGGGGGACGTCGTGCAAGCGGAAAATCTTTTGGAAGTATAATGATGCGATATGAGAAGCATTTGTCTTGCAAGAACAGGAAATGAAATGATAAATCTTGGAGAATCAGTCAACTACCACCATAATAGAATCATGCCCACTGTAAGTATGAGGAAGGCTCATAATGAAATCCATCGAAATGTCCTACCACGGGTGTTTGGGTATCGGCAGGGGGAGTGTACAACCCACTACTGGATTGTTTCCCCTTGGCCATCTGACAAGTATAACAACATCTGATAAAGGTATTAGTATCTTGTCTCATGGTGGGCTAATAAAATCGATCACGTAATAATGCATGGGTTGCCTGTCCCACGTGACCTACTAAACCACCTCCGTGAGCCTCATAAATAATTTTCTCTCGTAAGGAGGAAGAAGTAATACACAAAGATTTCCCCCGGTGTAAAAACCCAACTTGAAATAAGTACTAGCTCGATGCCCCATTTCCCTACTGGTATGCATCATAAATGATCCCAAGCTCCACATCAGTCGGGTAGAGATCTCGAATCTCATCGAGCCCAAACAATTGACTCCACAAGGTCACTAATACATGAGCACGCCGGCTAAGTGCATTCGCTGCTAAGTTCTCCTTCCCAGGCTTGTACTGAAGGTTAAAAGTATAGTGATGAAGATAGGCTATCCACTTGGCATGTCGATCACTAACATGCTGCTGGCTATGGAGGAATCGCAAGGCCTCATGGTCGAATTTGATCACAAACTCCTTATGTAGGAGGTAGGGTGAACAAAATTTCACTACTTTCACAATCACATAGAACTCCAAGTCATATGTAGAATAGTGGAAGGCCACTCCCGTCAATTTTTGGCTAAAAAATGGAATGGATTTCCCATTCTGACGCAAGACATCACCCTTCCTTGTCTTGTAAGCATTATAAGACAGCTCAACAAAGTTCGCCAAGGAGAGGACAGGAGCAGTCGTAACCAACTCCTTAATACATGTGAAGGCCCAATCAGCCTCCTCAATCCACCTGAACTCGGCTGTCAAAGAAGTGCCATAAATTCCGTGTGTGAAACCTTGACAGTGCTGAAGCCCACTATGGAATGTCAATAGAACCCAACAAGCCCATGAAAGATGCGAACCTGTGTCACCAAAGTGGGGGTGGGCCAATCCATGATCTCTTGAATTTTGGAATCATCCACCCTAATGCCTTCTCCCAATACTACATACCCCAAGAATGTCACCAATGGGACAATAAAAGTACACCTTTTTAACGTGAGGAAAAAACTTTTGACTCGTAAAACCTCCAGAACCTGAGTCACGTATCACAAGTGCTCCTCCTCGGACCAGATATAAATCAAGATATCATCAAAATAAACCACAAATAACTTTCCTAAGAGTGGAAAAAAAATTCGAGTCATCACCCTCATGAACGTGGATGGGGCGTTGGATAGACCAAAAGGCAGCACCGTCCACTCGTAAAGTCCATCCTTGGTTTTACAGGTTGTATTTCATTTTTCACTTAACCTCATACGTATCTGATGGTAACCACTCTTCAAGTATAACTTGGAGAATATCATCGCTCCATGGAGTTAGTCCAATATATACTCAAGTTCGAGAATTGGGAACCGATATTTCACCATGATTTTATTAATGGCACGGCTATCCATACACATACGCCAACTCCTATCCTTCTTGGGTGCTAGTAGTGCAGGGACCGCACAAGGAGACATGCTCTCTCAAATATACCCCTTGTCACACAACTCGATGACCTGTCTTTGTAACTCCGCTTGCTCCGTAGGTGACATGCGATAGTGGAGAAGATTGGAGAGTTGTGCCCCAGGGATAAAGTCAATATCATGTTGTATATCCTGAAAATGAGGAAGCTCATCTGGTGGGGTGCACACATCACTAAAAGAGTCCAATAAACTTTGGACACACGGTGGAACATAAGACTTTGGGGTGGTGATGGGACTAATAAGAGCATAACACAATCCAGTCTCAGTGGCCTCGGTGGATAACTCCTTATGTGAAACTACTAAAGCCGAAGATCGAGACACCAAAAGTGGTCGCATGGGGAGGAGGAGAAAGTCCGTTCCCTCGTGTGTAAATGAATAAGTGTTTGCCCGACCATCATGCATACTATGATTGTTCAATTGCTAAGACCTCCCCAATAGAATATGGCATACTCATATATCTACCATGGTACATACCACCTCATCCTGGTAGTAACTAATGGAAAAAGTCACTCGACATTACCGACTTGGGGAAAGTGTGGCTCCTCTACCTAACCACCTAATACGACAAGGACAAGGCAATAATTCCATGGAAAATTTTAACTTGTAAACCATTTTTTGGGCTACTAAATTATCACTCTCTCCTCCATCAATAATCACCATTCATATCCTTCCTTTTGCGGTACAACGGGTAAAGAAAATAATCGATCAGATCCATGTGTCATCGCTCGGTGGAGGAATTTTGGGATCGAAGGGCGTCGTAATCATCACGGAGTGTATTTGTGTAGGTAGTAGAGACATCGACAAGTTTGGCTTGGGTCCGACAAAAGGAGTCCCATTGTCATCAAATATATTGAGCGGTGAGAAATGGGACATTGTTAGGAATGGGAAGGATGACCAAAGAGGCACATCCTTTGTATAGGGAATTAGGGTTTTTAGGTGGAGTAAGAATTAGGGTGTCTAGGGATTTGGGTAAATAGGGTTTGGATTTAATTTTGGGAGGTTGGGTTTGATTAGGGTTTGCGTTTGAGATGGTCTTAGATTGGTTGGGATTGTTAGATCTTGAATCTTGGTTGTTTGAGGGTATTCTAAAAATTTTGGCGGATCTTGGAATTGATTCTTATCTCTCGGCTGATTTCATGCACTGAAATTGCTTTGTGACATTTTGGCCTATTTTGTGGTAAATTCTGGGTTGTTCTGAGGTAGATCAGGGCTGAATTGGTTGGTCGGACTACCTATTGAGGCTGCGACAGCCTTGCTGATGGGCGGAGGCTACCCGCTTCCTCACAACAGTGATTCTAATGACTTTGGTACAAGGTTTGTAGGCGGGATGGGTGTCGGAGTTGACTAGTGGTAGTGGTTTACCACTTTGGATTGCGTTGGCACCTTTTTTTGGTGGAATTTGGTCGTAGGCGGTTGTGACATCAAGTGTAGCTAATGTAGGGTTAGGGTTTATTCAAACATCATCCGGATGTCTCCAATGGGAGTCTCAATCTTCTATAAACATGGTTGATCCAAGAAAAAACCTCGCTTTGATACCAATTTTGATGCAAGCTAGGACGCAGAAGCATAAAAAATAAGTTATCTACACAACAACAACATGAAAAATGTAGGAGGCCTTATTATTTCTCTCTGTAATCCTTCCATATCAAATGATCAAGTGATATAATGAGGGGGCTCCAAAGATATTTATACTAAAAGGGTACAAAAGGAAGAAAATTAAAATTAATGCTAAAAGGCGGCTATATCCCTATGCTCCTGCATCAATATTATTTGTGAAAATGGATCGAAGAGTATGCTATTGATTTTTTAAGCCGATAGAATATTTTAATCCATTTTTAAAACACAATTTTTATAGGATTAAGGAAGGATACACCCTCATCTTTTTTGGATTATCTGTAAAAACCATTTTTATATTTTTATTGTTTCGTGAAAGACTTAATCTGTTATGTGTTTTTTTATAGATCATGAACATGTATACTATTAAGTGACTCCTTTCATTTCCCTCCCTTTCTCTCATGCATATTTGCATTAAAACAAGTGAGCTTCTCTTATCGCCTGATTTGTTCCATCCGGTATACATTTATCAGTCTTTGCAATTTTTTTTCCATGAGTTATGATTTGTTTCTAAACTAGTCACTTGAAGTGGTATTATATTGATTTGAGCTATTTTATTTAATTATATTTGTGGAGTTTCACAACTTAGTTTAAAATTTATAGGTACAACCGTAAATTAAAGTTGCTTTGAAAAACAAGTCTGTTACTTCACTTTATATGTTTTTCCAAAAGAGTATGAAAGTTATGCGGTATGTAGTTTTATGACTTAGACTTTATATGGGCGATTGTTTAATGACTCAACCCTGGAGGATGTGTGCATGTGTGAACTAATATGTATATTGACTACTTAATGGGCATGGCATATGATCGATGCATGGTTTGCGGTGGTTATGTCCATCGTGACATTGCCCCAAACATATAGTATCATAAGCATGACGCATTAGTGTGCCCCAAACATAAATATAATATGACTAGATCACATGTGTGTCAGAAGGATAGGTGATCTCTGTGTATATAAGATGGCAATCTGGCACTCCCTTAATTATCATGTATAGTAATAGTAGAATCACACCTCTTAACATATATAAATTATCATATATTGAAGATATAGAAAAAAAAAACAAGTGCCCTTTTAATTTAAAGGGGAAGAGACGTAGAGAAAGGGTGATGAAGAGGCAGGTGGAGGTTTTTACCTAGAGTGTGTAATGTTTCTAAAATGATTTTTTATTATTTTACAGAATATATAAATATTAATTAATATATGAAAAATAATCTGAAATTAACATATACAAATTTACTATGACAATAAATGTAAAATTTTCGATTGAGGCAGGTGTTCAACATTCTATCTTTAAGATGAGATTTTCTCTGCAATGGTGCTTCGTGGACTCAGGGATAATCATCTCCCATGATAAAACAATATCACTTGCAATAAGATCACTTCAAATTGCAAGTCACTGGTGAATCATCAATGCAAAAATCTCTATTTTATGTGGACTGAATTAGAGTGGCAGAAGATATTTTTTATGTTTGAATTTCGTGTTCTAAAAAGGCAGACCAAACCACTTATTTATACTAAATAAGTGGTGGTTAAAAATGGTTGGAAAATATCTTACAGTCATAAATATTAGGATAAAAATATATAAAAAAAAAGAACTATTTGAACAGTTTGATAATAAAAACGGAATAAGAAATGGACTAGAAATAAACAAAAAATTGGACTTGGAAATAAAAAATTCCAATAAAATTGGCCCCAAAATTTTAGACTTTTGCCAAGGCCCATGACCCACGAGTAGAGCTGAGCCGAGCCATACCGGACCAGATCGGGTTGATGGTCATGGGTAGCGTGTGCTTGCGTGTGGACTTTGAAATTAACCCAAGAACATGTAAATCTTCCCTACTTCAAAGAGTTGGGATACCCCAAAGGTACTAAGACTTTAAGTCAACATGAGTTGTTGTATACTACACCCATTTTTTACATTCTTCATATGTGGGATAAGAGCTTTAACATATCACTTTAATAAAAATTCCATGTTCTAAGTGGGTACTTTGAGTTACAATTTCTTATTCATTAATTTATGGTTTTACACATGTGAGTATACAACGTTATACTCCTCGTGTAGGAGAACACGTTACCACTTTGAATTGCCTCAAAAGATGTGTGGGTCCCATATTACGTTGACGCTTAATTTGGCCAAACTCTGATTTTATTAACTTAATTAAATACCATAAATTTCAACAGTCCCCCACATGAATAATATTGGTTGGATTAACATAAAAGACTATGAAGACACTAAGAGAATTCTATAAAAAAAATTGTATTGGGAAATATAGTGTCTGGCCTTTAATATTCCCTAGTAAGAGAGTATTGGATTTAATTAGTGATTAGTGAATGAGATGTCTTGAACTATTCAGTGTTGTGTAAATCAAGTCAATAGACATCACATAGTAATTTTTTGAACAAAGTTGGTTCTTTAGGTTGTGTTCATTTTGGCATTGAATAATTCCTAGTTTCATGAGTGCTTTAGAGAATTTTAGCCTTTTGAAGTTCTCATAGAAGCAACCCCTTCACACTCACATATGTGATTTCCCATTAAGAGTATCATATTATACCCCACCTAAATTTTTAAGATACATCAGTCGTTAAAATCTAAGGTTATCCTTACATACCTTATAGGCAATACTACTTATCATAGGAATAGTTATGAGTTTGAAACTCATCAGTGCTCCCTTCAAAGAGTCAGTTAAGATTCAGTGGTCACTTTGAACCTACATCTTAGGATATTCAGTCAGCTAGATATGGTTGCTATCAAGACAACTCTTTATTGTGAAGGCTTTAATCCAATTCCCCCTTGATAAACTATACACTTTATCTCTATTTAACCATTTGGTTAACGGATCCACTATATTATTCTTAGACTTAATATAATTAATGGATATAATTCCATTAAAGAGTAGTTGTTTAACGGTGTTATGTTTTCGATGTATATTTTGAGATCTACCATTATACATATGACTCTGTGCTCTGTCAATTATAGATTGACAATAACAATGTATGCAAATAGCAGGAACATATTTTGGCGACATTGGAATATCCTGTAACAAGTTTCGAGGCCATTCTTTTTATTCTCCATCTCTACCTAAAGCTACGAATTCAGATTCAATAGTGGATCTAGAAATACAAGTCTGTTTTGAGGATTTCTAAGACACGACATCACTACTAAGTGTATATACATATCTACTTATGGATTTATAATCCTTTGGATCAGATATCCTATTAGGGCCACTTTATCCTTTAAGTACAACTGGATATCTAGTGTACTGCAATCTATTATTAAGGGTATAGGGAATTAGTTGGAATGTATTCCTATCTATTAATAGGGTTTTGGTTCACACGACCTGTTGTAGCAAATGCTTGTCAAAAAGTGTTTATAACTAATCATGTCGGGGATTTTCATTTTTTATTAGCAATTTCAGGTGTTTATTGGGTAGCAGGTAGTTTTGAATTTGGAGATTTATTTGAAATATTCAATAACTTGATTTCTAGTAATGAGGTTAATTTTTATTTGTTATTTTGTGTGTGGTTCTATTATTTACCGGTGCCCTTATCATATATTTCCAATGGCCTACATTTGGATTACTTGTATACCTACTCAATTTGCTAACTAAATAAGCAATATTTGGGCTAGTGCAGTTTATGACATACATTAAAGTGGCTATAATATAAGAGTATTCCAATTGAGATATACCATGTCCAGTATTTTTATATTAATAAAGATTGGGGTCAATGGGTGTTTTAGCAATGCTATTATGACCTTTATCAAACTTATCGAGTATGTTCTCAATATAATGAGATTGAGACAACATAAGTCCATTCAATGTTTTATAAATTTTAATTCCTAACATAATATTAACAACACCTATATCTTTCATATCAAATATACTAAATAAGATTCTCTTAGTAGATTTAATGATATCTTTATTACTTCCAATAATAAGCATATGATCTACATAGAGACAAACAATGACATAACCAATTTTAGTATTTTTAATGTAAAGACATTTATCACAATCATTTATTTTAAATACATTTGACATCATTACATTATCAAATTCCCCATGCCACTGTTTATGTGATTTTTTTAATCTATAAATGGATTTGAAAAGCTTAGACACTTTCTTTTATTTTCCTAAAACTTTAAACCCTTCTAGTCGTTACATGTATATCTCCTCATTTAACTTGCCATTTAAGAAGGAATTTTACATCGATTTGAGGTGTCTCAAGATTCTATAATGCTGCAATAGGTATTAACATTCGAATAAACGTTATGCTCGTAACAGGTATCAAAATAATTCAATCATTCCTTTTGCCTATACCTTTTAGCTACAAGTCTAGCTTTGTATTTTTCAATTGATCCATTAATTTTCAATTTTCTCTTAAATATCCACTTGCATCCGAGAGGTTTACTTCCAGGTGGAAGGTTAACCAATTCTCATATATAGTTTTGCATGATGGATTTAATTTCAGTATTAAAAGCCTCTTTCCAAAAAGGGGTTTCTGGAGTTGACATCACTTCTACGAAGTTGATAGGCTCACTATCTAACATATAATTTAAAAAATCTGGACCAAAGTCTTTATTCTTTGGTTGCGTCTAGGTTCAAGGTCATCATCTTTCTGAATATATTTATTTTTTGGATTATCTTTATGAGTACTAGATGTAGTGTCGTAAGTTATTTTATAAGAACTTAAATCATTCACTTTTTTATTAGGAAATATATCTTTAGAGATAAATGCAATTCTAGATTCAATAATAGTATTTATGTGTATATAAAAGATCTCAAATTTGTTTATAAGAAATTGATATGCACTATTATTAATTGCATTACCAGTGAAAGTGCATTCAATAGTTTTTGGTCCTATTTTAATCTTTTTAGGATTAAGAATAACCACCTTTGTAAGACACCCCCACACTTTATGGCATTTGTAAGAAGGTGTTTGGACCATTTCCCAATTCATATTATTTTCTTATGAGACATTTTATTAAGAAGTTAGTTTGCAAAAAGAAAATATTCCCCCACAAGTTCTGAGGTAAACCCGAACTTCCCCCATAAGTTCTGTGGTAAACCCGAACTTATCAACATAGCATTCATCATCTCTTTTACAGTTCAATTTTTGCGTTCTGCAGTACCATCAGATTGAGGTGAGTAAGGAGCGGTAATTTGATAATTGATTTCATGTTTTGAACAATTTTTTTTAAAAGGGGAATCATATTCCCATCCTCTATCATTCCCAACTACTTTAATCTTTTTGCTAAGTTTGTTTTCAACTTCTTTTTTATAATGTTCAAAAATATTTACCGCATCATCCTTGCTTCTAAGCAAGTACACAACTTCGATTCCACACACGTTTCACATTTGTGATTTGAGGTAATACTAAATTTTAGCATTGAGTTTAAATTAATTAATCTACAAATAGTACCATAATTAACATGACTTAATCTACCATGACATATTACAAGACTCAAACAAATAAGCATAAGATATGTTCTTATTATAATTAATAGGAATTATAGTCATTACATTAAGTTTGAAGAGCCCATCTCTCAAATATCCTTTTCTCACATGCATACCACTCTTAGTGAGTACAAATTTGTCAGATTCAAATACAAGTTAAAATCCCTTCTTACTAAGCAACGATCCAGAAACCATGTTCTTTTGAATGTCTGGGACATGAAGCACGTCATTGAGAGTAATTTCTTTTCCCGAAGTCATCTGGAGTATAATGTTTCCTTTCCATTCAATCTTTGATGTAGAAGAATTTCCCATGAAAATTTTCTCCTCGTGACTAGAGTGTTGGTAGAAAGTAAATGTCAGAACATATGTGATAAGTGGCCCTAGTGTCCACCCACTATTCCATAGTATTTCCCACCATATTGACTTCAGAAACCACGAACAAAAAAGGCTCAAATCATTAATATCGTCAGAAAAGTTCTCAACTTCAGTGACATTGGCTTGTGATGGCTTATGTTTTTTATTCCCTTGATTTTTATGGTTTTATAATCTTTAACACAATGTCTCGGCTTGTCACACACAAATAATTTTTCATCAAATCTTTTAAAATTTTCACTTTTCCGCCCTTTGAATGGACCACCTTGGTTCACACGTTTCCTTTTCTTGTTCTTTCTACTTTGCCCTTCTTCCACAATATGTGCTTTGAATTCCATAGGATTTTTAATTTTCTTCTTGAATACACGATTATCCTCTTCATTACTTGATCTCATAATTAAGTCCTCAAGTCCCATTTCTTTACGTTACTGTTTATAATAATTTTTGGAGTCTTTACAAGATGGTGGTAATTTTTCAATCATTGCAGCCACTTAGAATGATTCACTGAATTCCATTTTTTAGAAAAAAAATCATGATAAATCAATTGGAGCTCTTGCACCTGATTAATGACTATCTTTGTATCAACCATTTTAAAATCCAAGAATCTATCAACAATGAATTTCTTTATTCTGGCATCTTCTGTTTTATTTTTTTGGTCCAAAGACTCGTACACCTCTTTCGCAGTTTTAAGAGGGATATACACATTATATAATGTGTTTTTCAGATTGTTGGGGATATAATGTTTTCATTCATCCACTACAATAATAACTTGCTTGTCAGTCTCACCTTCTTTCAAAGTAGGTGTCTCTTCATTAAGGAATTTAGACAAGTTCAAAGATGTTAAATTAATAACATTTCATGTTGTTAACATTTGAAATCAGCCCCTTTGAATTTTTTGAGTTTTTCACCATGTTCAACATTAGTTGGTACAATCGCAACGGACAATGCCGAAGTATGTTCCATTTCTATTTTAAACATAAATAAATATGTATTTATGACCAAATATATAAGTGGATAATTATAATAATATAACTAGTTGGAAACTCGTGCGATGCGCGAGTTATACGTTAGAGTAAGAAAAACACCTGAGGAATTGCAAACACGTAAAAGATGCTAAACCAAAATAGGAATTCGATAAAAAACTTCAAAGTATTGTGAAACATAGATAAATAATCCTTAGGCTAGAGTACATAAAACATGTATTAGAACATCATATTCAAAAGACAAAAGTAACAAATAATTGAGTATCTATTTATTACGTATGCACAAATAACTTTGATGGAATAATTTTGAAGTTCCCTAAATCAAGATTAATTCTTAAAAAAATAATGTGTAAACACCAACAATATATATATATATATATATATATATATATATACTCAAGCATTAGATAAAACTTCAAAAATCTTACACTCCAAAATGTAAAATATGTTACATACTTATTGTGGTGGCAATTATTATTCAACACAAAAATATGAGAGAAGCGCAATCACCAAGAAAGATAAAGAAGATAAAATGTCAATCACACAACACAGTATGTACGTGGTTCAGCAAGAATGCCTACGTCCACGGTGGTGCAGTCAGTATTATTTCTATATACTCCGGAAAGCGTTTACAAAGAATACCGTGCGTCTCTTTTGCCCCAGACCTAGGATTTATTATATACATGTCTGTCTTCAGGGAGTGGGGGTGTTGGATTCCCCCATGTTTACCATCTTCTCCTGAAACATCTCTATGTGAGAACATGGGAGAAGACTAAGTCATAACTGAATTAATGTTAATGTGCGAAGGGTTTGGACTTTGGACCGTTTTAATTAGGCTACTCGTCCGGGCCCGTAATGCCAAATCAAATTCGGATACCCACACTTATCATTAACAATCTATTCGATAAATTCACAGACGAAAATTGTTAGGAATATGGTTTCATCCATTGAATCTAACACCAAGAATTGTAATACGACTTTTTGACAATAGAATATAGTTTAAAAAAATTTAAAAATGATTATTTCAAGATGCATTTATCTCAAATGACAAAATCATCCCAGATTACGAAGTAATACTCTTTAAAATACACATGACATCTAAAAGGAGGCATATTCAATAGTCACAAAATACGATGATCAACAAACCCAAGCTCCCAACCGAGTTATTGCTCGCAACACCCATTCGTGTCTCTCTCCTATTAATCTCCCTCAAAGGTTTGTACGGAGAGAGAAGTAAATAGTTTGGACCAAAGGTAAAGAATTCGTAAAATGATATTTGGCACTTAAAATACACCATTAATAAAACACCATCTAAGACCCAAGCTAAAAGATTCAGTACTCACTTGAATAAATTTCTACTTTTAGCTTCTAATGTAAGACAAAACTAACCATAGTGGGATAATTTGTTTCCATCAAACCAAAAACTAAGATCCTACCCAAACTGATGATATCAACTATTTTAGTTCCAAACAAAATTTTAGAAGACTTTGTAAGAAAATTGATCATTTGTCACAATAATGCACACACATTCCAAACAGGGGAAAAAAGTTTGATGTCTTGGATATGTGATTGGTCAATGACGCTGGCGCACCCATATTAATAGAAATGGGTCCACGCTAGCGACATTGACCAATCACATATCCAAGACATCAAAATCTTGATGTCTCAAACACATCAAACTTTTTTTCCTAAACAAGACTGATAGACAACTCGTCAATCGCCATGATTTGAGTTTGTGGGAAAAAAATATATTTAGATGATTTGAGCCTGTTGGAAAAATAATTAATGCAAAAGGGTATGATAATAACAAATAAATTATAATATTCCTTGAAAAAAAATTTAAAATTGTCCACCAATAGCCCAGATCGATAGAACTTGCAATTAAATCATCTGAATATATTAACAAAAATGTGTTAAGTCATATCATTCCTTAACTTAATATGCAACTGTTTTCCCTTGCATGCATTGTATAAAGGACTTATCGTTGGAATATCACCTAATACTGTGTTGCAAGGACCCCCGCCCAAAGTCATGGCCTCTCTTAGATTAACCTTCCTTTGCAACAAACATAGTCAAGCCTCCAATGTGCATGATATGACTAAACCAACGTTAACATCCATATTCCAACATAATCCCAATAAATAAACCATAAAAATATCATGGAATGCATTAAATAAACAATACCAGAGTTAGCTTTCACCAAATGTCGACACCACCCATTAGAAATCTAGGCATGCCCAAGGGAGAAAAGTAATATGAAATAGAGATTAAACAAATGTTCGATTTACAATATGTTATACCTTCCAAAATCATATTGTGAATTTAAAAAACCATACATCAACCCACCCCACCCTCCCAGAAAAAAGAAAAAACTCTATTGCAATAAAATATAACACAACACAACCCAAATGACAGATTGAAAATAACATAACGTATTGCTACCAAAATCTGATAGATTAAGTCACCCAAAGATGAAAGGTCAACAATAATTAAACTTTCCCTGCTTCAAATCTTTGAAGTGTCCTCCCAAAAAATTCACCACAAGCTTAGAAAAAATATCTAGAAACAAACTACTAATAATTTTAAAAATATGTGGGACGTTCAGTAGTCTTAAAAAAATCCACTTATGTTAGCATCCCAGATACATTCGTCTCCATAAAAAAATGCACATCCAGTACATACGGGTTGCCCTTTCTTCTATATAAGATAGAGAAAAATGTGGATAGTTAAACATCGCGATAATTTAATCAACCATATAAGTTTCCATATAATTTCAAGTTATATTCCACCTTATAGCAACAAAATTTAGAGCAGTCAATAGAATTAAAACTAAATTAGTGATAAATACACATAATTAATTAAAATGAACTAATTCCAATTCAATCTATGTCAATAACTTATTCATACAAATCGGTTGTAGTGGAGTTCTCTCAATACAAAATATAAAACAGGGAAGTTTAAGAAAATTGCCGATGGAAAATATATATACAGATTCTAAAACTCCAAACTAATTATAAAAGTCCACCTAGATTATAGAAATTAAACGTCATGAATAGGGAACCGATCCGAACACTAAATAGACACATTCTTGATATTGATTAATATGACTACTTCAGAACAACAAAACAATTTTAATGAGTCTTTCGTAATACAATCTTACACTTTGTTTTCCCCTAATTTATGAATATCTTGAGAAAAATCCAACATAGTGAACTACAGACTTCAGCAAATGTAAACTATATGATAAAAAGGAACCACTACATTAACCATAAAGCTTTGTGGCATTCTCATTGTAAAATCATTTAATTTGTTCATAAAACATAACACCAAAGAATAAAATTTCTCATTAAGATCCTAAATATTTTGTCCATTAACCAAAAATGAAGAACATCTAAAATCCATACCTGAATGTTAACAAATTTTTACCTCGTTTACTCTTGAGCAATTTTTTTAAGATAGAACTGCACAAATCAAATTTCTGCGGCAACTCAACTACCTGTTCTTACACATTTAAGACAATAAAAAAAACAAATCTCACTTTAATTTCATGTTCAGATGTACATAAGAGATTTCAAAAACTAAAATCTCAAACCCTAAAATTTTAAAAAGATCTCAAAATTCATTCCCCATAATGTATACCCTATATTCTAAAACCCAAAAGTTTCAACAATAAAGCTATGTGTGTGTTTGTGTGCACTGGTGTGTGGTTGTGGGTGTGAAAATCATTCAACAAATTGAAAAATTAAAATCAACCAAAAATAAATAAGAAATTATCTCCCCCTCACCCCAAAAAAAAGTCCAACTCCTCAGTGCACCCCCTTCAAATATGAAAATAATATATGGAATAACTTGTAGCACCGTACAACGTTATATAGGAATATTTCTTAATTTTCAACCTCTCTGAGGCATTTGACAAAAAAATACAACATGAAATAAAAAAATAATAATAATAAGTAAAGTAATGACAATTATAGTCATTATAATGGTGATGTAATGATGAATTATGGAAAATAATATTTATATTTCCATATAGTAAAGATATAAAAATATATAGACAATAATGAAGTAACAACATATCTTCGGTCCATATATAAAAACTTGAAGTGCAACCTTAGAAAAATAATATAAACTATGGAATAATTACCTCTAATTGAAACAAACTACATAATTGTTTTTAGATTCCACTAAGGGTCCGTTTGACAACCCAATTCCAAGGCTTGAAATTGTAATTGGAAGGTCAATTTGAATTCCACGGAATTGAAATTGGCCTTCCAATTCCAATTCCAAGCTTTGGAATTGGATTGCCAAACGGACCCTAACTAATTATGTAAAAGAATTGCCAACTCATTATCAGTTTAAGTACAACAAAGATTCATATTTAAAGATCACATTCAAATTATGTTTGAAATGAAAGGTTCCAACATGTCTACATATATCATACCCCCACTCTTGAAAATTTGGTGTGTTTATTTGTTCCTTTTATGTGATCCAGCTAATGGAGCCATAATTCCTGCAATTGAAACCTCTGTAAATATGTTTGGATAATTTTTCTATAAAACATAACATTTTGTATTAAAATAAATCATTATAACTATTTTATGAATCACAATGAAAACAGGTGGAGAATTATGGAAAGGAATGCAGGAAACAATTATATACCTAGAGAGATATTTACAAAACCAAACCAAAGCACTCTATTATTTTTTCCTCTAAGCTACTATATTATTTTCCCCCTCCTTTTCTTTTATGCCCCATTGCCATTTCTAAGTGGCAACGCTCACCAACAAAACACGTTGACCCCCATTTTGTACTGGTCGATATCCACCACACTAAATTAAATTCTAAAGTTGACCAAAAAATAATTAAAATATAAAGTACTTTAGCTTACCAGTGTCTATTCATAAACCCAACACCATCGTCCCCTTAAATAGTCATATAATGCCAGTCAATAATCAAAATAGTTGGAAAATGATTGGGATAGATGGTGAAGGAAGGGTTCACCAAAAATCCAACGGATCAGTCTCATATCGAAATGAAGAGTGGAAGCATTGTAAACAAATGAATCAATTAGCTAAATTGATGAAAGTAACACAATATTTTTAACTAAAATGAGAAATTTTAGGGCTATAATTTCTCTTTGATTTTGAAAAATTCAGGAGGGTTTTTGAAGGGAAAATTTTCCCAATCCATCCTTGTCATGCGAGGTTTTTGTGTTAGTGGAGAGCATTTTTGTAGGACTATTTTTATTGGGATGGGAGGTGAAGGGATATGAAACAATTTTTTGGCATTAATCAGAAAAGCCTATGGGAGAGGGGGGAAGTAAAGGGTTGGAAGACACCCATTCTCTATCTTTCTCTCTCCACAATAAAAGAATTGAAACGGCGTGACAGACTGGAAGAAGGAAGAGACACAGATGAGGTGTTTAAAGTTTTGAAGGGGTTCAACGTGGCTTGATTTATGGCTTAGTGTCCACGTGGAAAACTCGACAGGTAGGACAATTAAAACGCTATTGAGGGTTTTAGAATAGAAAAATGATATGTGTCCCAAACAACTCTCCCAAATCATCTCTAAATAACTTTAAGTGTTATATCTTATGATATGGGTCTCGTCATGACACAACTCATCAATGCTATTTAGGGGAGATTTGGGGCACGGAATCACATATATATATATATACTTAGATATATCAACATTACAACAAAATTAGTTGGCACAATCAATCCAAAAAGATTTTATTCGATTATGCTTCATACCATGTATAATACAAATACCTTTATGAATCATTACGGATATTTTGAAATAGATATTGAACATTGGTGTAACGGAGCATCACTTTTCATTTTTGAACCTATTTCATTCGCACACCTCAAAGAAAAATATTTTCCATATAGTAATACCCACTGATGGATCAATATACATCACCAACACAAAAATATAATAGCAACAAAATAATGATATCGTAACCATAGAATAATAGGATTAAGACAAATTAATTTGATAATGTATCCTGATAATAAAGAGACATTAAAGAATTTAAAAAGAACAAATATAAACTCAAAATATATAGTTTATATGTTTCTACGGAAAAGATTTCACTGATAAATATGAAATAACAAATAATCCAAATTTAAGTGGATGAAACTTTATTGTCTGAAACTACTTCTGATAATAAATGTTTAAATCCAAGGCGCCATGTCCTTGCAATGCTCTTATTTATTCCAATTCATTGAAATCTTGTCAAAAATGGTTTGAATTTTGTATTCATTTTTCTCTGCACTGTAATATTGTATGATATTTGAGACAATTATATATTGTATGAGTACCTGTTCAAATGTTATCATCCTATCTTTGTCCTTGAAACTACCCTTAGTCAAAAAATCTATATAAGAACCAAAATTAGGCAATTGTAAAACTTTACAAAAACAAAAAAATATTTTACTGGATTTAAATATATATTTTTTCACTATTAGTCAATTTTCTCAAAGCCTCGAGTGTGATTATCTAACCTTTCTTGAATGGGTGTTGGATTTCGATAAAGAGTAGAATGAGTATCAAGCAGAAATATATACTCCTGAAATAAATAAAACAAAGGCACATAAATGTGGAATTATTTATACTCATGAAAAAAAAAGATTAAACGTGAAAAAAAATTGAACAACATGATTTAACACGTAATCTTTATACAAAGAGCTAAGAATAACAAATGGAAAAAAAAGGCATTACATAAAAAAATCTTTATACAGAGAACTAAGAAAAACAAATCGAAAAAAATGAGAGATTAAACATGAAAAAAAATATGTTTCTTAGGCATTAAATAAACAGATCTTATCTTTATACAGAGAACTGAAAAAAACATGAAAAAAATTTGTTTAAATATATATTTTTTCATTATTAGTCAACACCTTTTTTGAAGGGTATTACATAAAAAATTGAACAATAAATCGAAAAAAATGCATTACATAAACAAATCATTACACACCCAAAAAAATGAGACCTTAAACATCGAAAAAAAATGAGAGACAAATTAACTTGATAATAAACAAACTATAAATTGAATTTTGGGCACCTCAAAGATGAGCAGGGTGTATACGTGATTAGATGTAGATGTGCATATATATATACAATACCTGTTTCATTTAACTTCTTATTTTAACTTCTTATAAACTTCCATATATGCTGATCGAATACCCTTTACCATTAATTAACTAATAATGTATCTTCATCCGTTCAATTTTTGATACATTTGGAAAAAAAAGATCCCAACTATAGAACAAAGAAATCAGTATTATTTTTAAAAAGATCCCAACTATAGAACAAATAAATCAGTACACACAATTTTTTTCTCAATATACAAAAGATTAAAAATGGTTTGATTATTACATTTAAGTGTGTAAATTAGCATTTGGCGAATTGAGTAATGATCATAATATTATTTGTAGGAAACATGAATGTGTTAAAACAACAAGAAAGGAAACAGAAAAATAAATTGAGCAAGTATACAGAAAAATAAATTGAGCAAGTATATTAAAAATCTATTTTGAGTGCAAACTAAGACCATTCATATAAACTACTTCTTAAGAAAATACACCAATAAAAAATAAATCACATTTTCTCTAAGATATAGTGTGTACACAACTCTGCAAAATCATATTCACTCTGTGTATCAATTCACATAATCAACACCATACAACCGCACACTTGATTCCCTATGAGCAGTTGGATCAAAATCAAACCTACATTCGTCGGATTGATGGTAGAACCGTCGGATATCAAGTGATGAGGACTCACATTTATATTTGTTTGCACACATGCCGGTAGAATTTATGTTCATTGATAAGAGTAAGATCCAATGGTGCCTAATGCTTGATCCATGTGAGTTTTAATTATCAGATCCTTGTGAATTTGACTTACCAATACGATGCGCTTATCGACTTTATGCAATTAGGAGAAAAATTAACAGTCTTTATCATGCTAGGGTTATATATATAATACATTGTAGATGTGCATGTATATATATATAAAATAGTGATAATCCAAATTGAATAGATACCTGCTAAAGAGAAATAATCTGGATCCAAAAACATCTCAAACAGAAGCAGGGTGTATACATGATTGAGAAGAGGAGAAAGATACGTGATATGTGATATGATGTAGGTATTGGATTGGATTGAAAGTCTCAGTTGGGTGGGAGAGATATAGGCGGGAAGTGAGTGAGATGTGTTCCGAGATTTTTGGTAGTGGTGAAACCGAATGGTTGATCTGTATTTTGAAAGTGGGTAGCTCTTGCAGTAAAAATTGACGTGGCTAACTCAAATGTTCGCTCTCCTAATGAGAGAGCTTGAAGTAATATTAGGCCTTCTCAATCATGACGTGGCATGTTAAAATTAACCCTCTCAAAACTAATGAGCTATTATATAGAGAGAATAGATATAAAAGATTACAAAAAATTTATTAAATAACAATTTGTTGACAATTTACATGAAATAACACTAAACTGTTTTTTTTTAATAACTAGAATATAACGTGTGTTGATGTAAAAAATTAGATCACTCTAATTATTCAATCACAGATAAATAAATGAGACAAAGAATTTTAAAGTGGTTCAGCCTTATAAGAATGGCCTACGTCCACTGTTATGTTATTGTTGAGTGTTTAGGAATTCTCGATTACAAGTTCTCTCAAGAAATTCCGGTCCCCTTACAATGAGGATTGTACAATGCATTTATAGCCCTGAGGCTGCAATGTGAAAGGGTAATACATTAAATGATGTACATATGAAGAGGTAATACATTCAATGTCCCTTTAGCGTGTGCGTCTGGATGATGAGCATTTAATGAACAGTCAAACTGTTGGTTATCCTGCTATTAATGATTTGTTCGAGATGCAGCTCGGACCGCTTGAGTTGCTCGGACCGCCTAAGCTTCTCGGTACTAAGGAGTTCCTCGGAGAGGTCTTATCCTCGGAGCGTATGAGTTCCTCGGGGAAGCAGTGCTCCTCGTTGTAATATGGTTCCTCGGAGCATGTGGGTTCCTCGGAAGTATTTGGTGTTACTGTGCAGATTGCCACGCGTCTTCATTCAATTGGGCCATGTCAGCAGATTAAATTTGGTATCAACAGAAGCCCCCAATGTTTCATAGTTCGAAATTTGAGGAGTATGGAACATTCTTTCTCGGTATATGGTATTTTTAAATGATCCTCCCGATATTTAGGAGTCATTTGTATTTATTTCTCCTTCCAAATTCGTAGAATCATATTTTTTATAACCGCCTCGATCTCTGCGTCTTTTTTGTCCTTTTAGCCGCCGGTAGCGTAATCATTTCTTTTCATAATCATTTCTTTTTCCTTTTCCCAAGGCAAAGTACTTAAGCTTCACAGACCATCCCATCATCTTCTACCTTTTCAAATTTGTATTTTTGAGTTTTCCATCATTTCTTTCTCTCCTGTGTATTCATCTCTTCCGTCGTTCGTTGTCAACAGCTTCACTCTTTTTCTGTAAGATCTTCTTCCTTCTTCTTCATTTCCTTTATTCACCATGGTTTACCCTATTGAATCTCTTGATAAATTTCGATCTGATTTTTTCATTCCCTCTTAGGTTGTCTTGGAAGAGCTTTCTGAGCCTTCTGATTATTTCCATTTGGCCGAGGGACATTGGTTCCCCAGCCTCTTTATTGCTTAGTGTGGATTTTCTTTTCCACCAAATCCTTTATGTTTGGAATTCTGTCATTACTTTGACGTTGTTCCTCCAAGAATAGCCCCCAATACATGGAGAATAGTTAATGGGGTGCATAAATTAAATCAAATCCATAGAACTAGCATAGGAATTCCTGAGATTATGTTTTGCTATAGATGGGCAGTTAATGATAATATTTTTTATTTAAAAACTAGAATTTTGAATAGGGCCTTAGTAGTCAATCTCCCTGATGCCAATAGGGATTATTTCGAGCACGGGGTTGTCATAAAAAATTGGCAACATGCTCCTTTATCAGGAGATGAAGTTTATCAGGGTCCCAGATGCCCTCCCTATGGCAATGGGATAGGTTATTCTTATTTCATTTTATTTATTTTGAAATTATGCTTCATTTATGTTTGATAAAATGTGTCACTAATGGCAATGTTTATTTATTTGCAGTTGACAGCAAAAGAAAGTGCCCAAAAGAAGCAGATATTAATATAAGGCACTTGAAACTTATCTGGAGTCTGCATCAGAGTGTTGCCGACGATCACATTAGATCAGCCTCATACCTGTTGCAGTATAAGAGCTACACAACCTCTTTTACTGCTTGCCCAGTAATAAGTGAATCAGAGCCAGTACCAGCTTCCACCAACTCCTCGCCTGAATCTCACGTCCCTTTGAGTGAAAGAATGAAAAAGAGAAGACCTCCCACTCTCTTCGAGAAGCCTGCCTTTGGTTCTGGAGAGGCAAAAAGAAGTAAGGTTGATGTCCCAGAAGGGACGAAGAAGACTGATGCGCCTTCCTCGACTGCTGCAGTTGTGAAGGTTGTAAAGAAGCCCGTAGTGGCTCCGAGCAGGTCTGCTGCTCCTGGAGAGGTGATTGTAATATCACCGACCAAGGGTTCTTCCTTGGTTGAGTCTGTCCCTGTTCCCCCGAGGAGGCTGAAGAAGAGCTCCTCGGTTAATTTGGCTGAAACCATTGCTCAGCCCCCAACTACTGGAACTGGGGTTCCTACCTTTGTTCCCCCGAGCTCTGCCATGAGCTCGGTAAAGTCCTAGATCATTCCCAAGGTCCAAGGTACTGAAGAAAACCTTACTCGGGACATGTGTACTTCATTAGCTGCTCGTCACCTTGCTTTAGTAAGTCTTTTTACTTTGAACTTTTCATATTTCCTTTGTCATTTCTGTTTCTGACTTGCTTTCATTTTCTTTTTTACAGTTGACGAGCTGCTTCAATATAATTTTGAAGAAGGATGAAGCAATTAAAGCTTCATGCTCCTCGTCCAGTGTGGAGGGAGCTCTGGAGGAAGCTACCAAATCTCTGGCAGATTCTCACCAGATATATGCCACTGACAAGGCTGTCTGGGAGAAGAAGCTTGCCTCCACCGAGCAGGAGAAAGCTCGAGCTGTTGAAGCCTCCAAAGAGTTAGAGAAGAAAAAGAATGCCCTGGAGAAGGCAAATAAAGAGCTCGAAGAGAAGCTCAAAACTGCTGGGGAGCTTGAAGATAGGCTCAGGGTTGCTAAGGAAAGGTTGGGCCAGCTTCTAGAAGTAGGTCGGCAGAAGGAGGAGGTTGAGAATAAATTGAAAACTGCCGAGAACTTTCTATCCGAGAAGCTGTCTGCGGAGAAGCTGAAGAGAAAGATGGTTGTGAAGAAGTCCTTCAGCGCTGGCTGGGACAAGGGGTGGAACAAGGGGTTGGCTGCCATGATGTCACAAGTTGAATATGGCAGCATAAAGTACTTTCGAGACGGATGGGTCACAGCTTTTCAGGAGATGAAGGTCGATGAGTCTTCCGAGCTCTTACAGAGACATATCCCTGGTCCCCCTCCAACTCCAGAAGATGAAGAAGAGGACGAAGCTGCCTCAGAAGAGTCTTCAATGGTGATGGGAGATCATCCCCCAGCCATCCAGCCTGCTAACGAGGAAGTTCAGCAAATCGTTACTTCCTCCGAGTAACTGCCTGTTTTCCCCGAGCAACTATACATTCCCTCCGAGCAACCTACCTCTTCATCCCAGCCCCCCGAGAAGGTTTTGGGAGACAAGGAGAAGGTGTAGAGTTGTTCGTATTTATCTTTATATTTATATTTTTATCAATTGTAACCATGACTATGTAACTCTGAATATTATGATCTAATAAAACTTGGACTTTCTTGCATAATGTTGTCTATTTTCCATTCATACTCTGTCTTGATTCTTATTGATTATTGCTTTTTCTTTCTCTGCTAGTTTCTGGCCAGGATGGAATTGTTATCTTCCCATGATACAAAGATGCTGCGACAATGTAATGAGTATTTTAAAGATGGTCACACAGACCTAAGTGCAGCACAAGTCGTCGACATCCTCGGCCAGGATGCTTCAGAACAGGCAGTTGAAGCATATCAATATTTGAAGTGTCTACTTGATCGATCAGTGGCCAATAATGTAGCATACTATGATATGATCGAGGATCTCCAAGGCACCCTCGAAGACCTTCAGCTACAGTACAAAGAATCAACTGCCCTGTTGCATGAGGGTTACGAGAAGAAATACCAGCAGATCATGGCCGATAAGGGCTACGAGAATCTTTTTGCTGGGTATGATGTGAGGGAGAGAACCTTGAGGGGTGAGGTAGAAGAATGCAGACAGATCGCTAAACTATTAGAATAAGAGAACAACAACTTCCGGAAAGAGCTATCACAATTGAAGTCTGTAACCTCTTCTTCGAAAGCCTTGATCCCAGTGACTTATGAGGGATTTTCGTTCCTGGAAGTCGAGAATGCCAACTTGAGGGACGAGTTGGAAACCTTGAAGAGAGCTGGGCCCTCTACATCATCTCGTGGATGAGCAAGAGCTCCTCGGGGATGAGTAAGAGCAGCTCGGGTTCCTGTCGAGGAGCAGAGGACTCAGTCTGCATTAGAAAACCAGGCCTTCCAGCTGATGGCGAAGAATCGAGCTTTGGCTGAAATGTCAAAGAAGATCAGAGACCTGGAAGAGCAGCTCTCCACGCAAAAGTCTACCTTAGAGAACAAAGAGATCTTCATCAAAAATCTCCATGAGCAGCTAGACAGACTAACATATCAGTTCCACAAATAGCCCAGGGAGTTCTGGATGGCTGGATACAACGAAGCGCTATACCACTTGGACGATCGTATCCAGAATGCTAATAATGAGGGCTAAAAACAAGGCTGGTTGAATGCCTTAGGTGTGCTGCGGCTCGAACAGGGTCATTACCTGTGGGATTACCATGATCCAGGGTTGCTCGACTTACCTGTGCCACCGTATAAATTGGATATGAGTTGGATCCCTGCAAGGGCCATTCCTCGGAACTTGATTTCAAAGTATCTCGGTGACTACAATCTACATTCTCAAGCCGAGATATCTCGTCCCGAGCATCTCCTAGATCGATCATCCGTGATGAATGTCAGGATGTTGAAGGATCTCAACTTCATAAATTCTCCTCTGGCTTTAAATGAGCCGCCTGCTGGCGAGGAACCTGTGTCAAAAGCAGAGGGGAAAAGACCAGTAGAATAGGAATATCAATGTAATAAATTTGTATACATTTCACAGTCAATGTCATTTTCATTTCATTATCAATGTAATTTTTTTTGAATTTAATGAAAGACTTTCATTTTATTTGTTTGCAATCTTAATTGTTATTGTCTTGTTATACTTTACATCTATGCATGTGTATCTGTTAAAAAGATAGTAATATTGCGTTATTTGTCGACCAACTTATGGTCGAGTAGTGTGAATCTCTTGTTTACCCAAGTTTTGCCTCTCGACCAACTCAATAATAATTAAAAGTTACGAGTATAAAAAATGTTGTGGTAGTCATTTGGCAAACATAATGTTTTGTTTCTCGAACAGCTTAGTAAAAAATTACAAGTATAAAAATGTTGCTCGATCACTTTCTCATCTTCATAAAATGTTTTCGACCAACCAAGGTTGATAAATTTTCCTTGTCGACCAACTACAGATAGTGGGTTAGTATCCCCGACCAGCAATAATTAGTAAATTTTCTTTGCCGACTAAGCTACAGATAGTGGGTTTTTATCCCCGACCAGCCATAGTTAGTAAAAAAAAAAAATCGTTTTGATAAAATGTTTCCGACCAACCAAGGTCGGTAAATTTCCTCGTCGACCAACTACAGTTGGTGGGTTTTTATCCCCGACCAGCCATAGTTGGTACTTTTTGGAATAATTTTACCTCCCGACCAACTCAAGTTGGCATTTTCGAGAATATATGTACTTCCTAATCGACATAAGTTGACATAAGTTGGCATTTTTAGGAATACTTTTGTTTCACGAGAAACACGTAGTTTTACTTCCCGAAGGAATACAATTAGTTTTACTTCCCGGAGGAATATAGGTAGCTTTACTTCCCGGAGGAATATAGGTAGCTTTACTTCCCGGAGGAATATTGGTAGCTTTACTTCCCGGAGGAATATTGGTAGCTTTACTTGCCGGAGGAATATTGGTTTCTCGACCAACCTTAGTTGGCATTTTCGAGAGCTTTGCTGAGTTTTGCCCCGAGTAGTGTGTAGCACTAGTATTCCCCGAAAAACTTTCAATAAAAAGGAAGAATTCGGCAGCATATCTTTTTATTTATCATTGATAATACTTGCGTAAGTGCTCTGCATTCCATGCATTCTTAAACTCCTCCCCTTCTAAAGTTGCTATTCGGTAAGTTCCTGGTCGAACAACTTCTGTAACTCGGTATGGTCCATGCCAGTTTGCCTCCAATTTGTTATGCTTTTGAATCACCTTCTTTAGCACATAATCTCCTTCTTTCAAGTCGCACTTCTTCACCCTCTTGTTGTAGAACAAAGATGTTCGCTGTTGGTAAGCAGCATTTCTAATGGCTGCTTCTTCTATAACTTCCTCGAGCATGTCTAAATCCAGCCTTCTTATTAAGTCGCTGACAGGGGAATTGAAATTCAGTACCCTGTGTGTTGGGAGACCCAACTCGACAGGTATAACAGCTTCACTTCCAAAGGCCAGCGTATATGGTGATTCTCCAGTTGCTACTCGGGGAGTAGTTCGGTAAGCCCAAAGTACTGATTATAGCTCGTTAATCCAGTTTGATTTCGCATCATCCAATCTTTTCTTCAAACCATTCAACAACGTTCTGTTTGTCACTTCAGTTTGTCCATTGCTTTGAGGATGGCCTGGTGCTGAGTGGACCTTCAAAATATTTGACTGATGGCAATAGGCAGCGAATTCAGGGTTGTCAAATTGTGTTTCATGGTCTGTGATGAAAGCATGAGGCAGACCATATCGATAAATGATGTTCTTCCAAATAAATTGGTACAGCTTCTCGTATGTCATATCGATCAGAGGCTCAGCTTCTACCCACTTAGTAAAATAATCAACTGCGACGACGAGGTATTTGAATCTTCCTCTGGTTGTTGGCAGTGGTCCAACCAAATCTATTCCCCACATGGAAAATGGCCAAGGGAAAGTTATAGGTGTCAACAATGCTTGTGGAGTTCTTCGGATGGAGGAAAAGCGTTGGCACTTGTCACATTTCTTGGCATAGGCTATACAATCAGCCCTTATCGTCGGCCAGTAGTATCCCTGTGTCATCACCCTTTACAAAAGTGTCCGAGCTGCTACATGTGCTCCACATGACCCTTCATGGATCTATTTAATTAATTCTTGCACCTCGGAGGGATGTACACATCTCTGCAAACCTGCCATAATTCCTGGTCTATATAGAATACCATTAGTTAATACATACTGAGCAACTTTAAACTTCAATTTCTTGGCTGCGAGCTTGTCAATTGGTAATTCTCCCTCCTCAATGTATGCCCTGATAGGATCCATCCAAAATGGTCCTAAATCAAGGGTAATAAAGTTCATCGTCAGATCTTCATCTATGCTCCGACCAGCTAAAACTTTAATTGGGATTGTTCGTCGTAGCTCGGTGCGAGTAGTTGATGCTAGTCGAGCTAGGGCGTCTGCTCTCGTATTCTCCATTCTTGGTATTCTGACCAACTGAATAGCAACAAATTCTGATATCAATTCCATCATCTTTACATGATATCTGATCATTAATTCTCCTTTGACTGCATATATTCCCAACATTTGATTTACGATCAATTGAGAATCACTGAAAACAATAACCTGCTGTGCCTCCATAACTTTCGCCAAATTAAGACCTGCAATCATGGCCTCATACTCAGCCTCATTATTGGAAGCTTTGAATTGGAAACGTAGGCCATATTCCATGTCGACCTCGTCTGGAGTGCTCAAAATGATTCCTGCCCCACTGCCTGTTGTGCGAGATTAGCCATCTACATATAGCCTCCATATAGGTAACTCGTCTTTAAATTTCTGATCAGTCAGAGTTCCTCGGTGAAATATTTGTTGCTTTCTTTCATCCTCCCCGGATATTTCTTGCTCTTCGTCGATCATCTCTTCTTGCCCTTTTACCAATCAGAATTGGTCTGAGCTCGAATTTGATGATCTTGTAATATCCACTTGCCCTTTTACCAATCGGAATTGGTCTGAGCTTGTGTTTGTTGATCCTGTAACATCCACAGGTTGATCAGTAACATCCACTTGCCCTTTTACCAATCTAAATTGGTCCGATCTTGTGTTTGTTGATCCTGTAACATCCACAGGTTGATCAACGAGCAACTTTTACTCCTCGGGGGTATTAGGATAGGTGAACTCTGCTATAAAATCTGCTACGGCCTGCCCTTTTAGCGATGATCTGGGTTCATAGGCTATATCATATTCACCGAGCTCTATTGCCCAGTACATCAATCTCCCTGACTTTTTTGGTTTATGAAGGGCTTGCCTCAAAGGCATATCAGTATATACGACTATGGTATGAGCCTGTAAGTATGGCCTCATTCTCCTACTCGCCTCAATCAGCACCAGTGCTAATTTCTCCAGCCTTGGATATCTGATCTCTGCTCCCCAGAAGGCCTTACTTGTGTAGTAGATCGGTTTTTGCACTCCATTATCCACTCTGATCAACGCCGAGCTAACTGCATTCTCGGACACTGCAAGATATAAGTATAATTTTTCTCCCATCACTGGCCTGGATAACAGTGGAGGTGCTCCCAAGTATTTCTTCAAGTCTTGAAAGGCCTTATCACATTCATCATTCCACTCAAAAGTTTTTTTGAGCGTTTTGAAGAATGGGAGACATCTATCAGTTGCTCGTGACATAAATCTGTTGAGTGCTGCTACTCGTCCTGTAAGACTTTGTACCTCTTTCTTCGTCGTTAGAGATCGCATCCCTAATAGAGCTTTGATCTTTTCAGGATTTGCTTCAATGCCTCGCTGATTGACAATGTACCCGAGGAACATGCCTTCTCGTACTCCAAATATGCACTTCGTCGGGTTCAGCTTCATTTGATATTTATCCAGTTGATCAAAAGTCTGACTTAAGTTAACTAGATGATCGGCAGCTTTCCTGCTCTTTGTCAGCATGTCGTCAACATAGACTTCCATATTGCAACTGATTTGTTCAGCAAAAACCTTGTTCATCAGCCGCTGATATGTCGTACCTGTATTTTTCAAACCAAAAGGCATAACATTATAACAATAAGTTCCCCTAGGGGTAATGAAAGAAGTACTTTCCCTGTCTTCAGGTTTCATTTTGATCTGATTGTAACCAGAATAAGCATCCATGAAGCTCAGCAGCTCGTGTCCCGAGGTAGCATCTACTAGTTGATCAATTCGGGGCAATGGAAAGTGATCTTTTGGTCATGCTTTGTTGAGGTCGGTGAAGTCTACACACATCCTCCACTTGTTGTTCTTCTTCTTTACCATCACCACATTGGCTAACCAGTCTGGATATTTAACATCTTCAATAAAACAAGCTTTTTGGAGCTTCTCGACTTCCTCCTGTATAGCTTGGTTCTTCTCGGGGCTGAACACTCTTCTTCTCTACTTTACTGGCTTGATCTCTTTATTCACGTTGAGTTCGTGACATAAGAAATTTAGGTCTATCCCAGGCATATCTTCATGACTCCACACAAAAGTTTGCTTTGTTCTTCTAAGGAAAGTTATCAATTCCTGTTTCAATGAGATTTCCAGCGACGAACCTACCTGAGTAGTTCGTTCAGGGTGCTCGTCGTCCAGAATGATGTTTTTAGTAGCTTCCACCACTTGACCCTTCACGAGTTGTGACTCATCTCTGGGATCTAATGTTTTAATTTCTGCACCTTCATCCACTTGATAGGTAGTAGTCTTTTTCTTTGATTCCTCCAGCTCTTCTTGCTCGGCGGATGAATAATAACATTCCCGAGCTACTTTCTGGTCACCTTTCACAACTCCTACTCCAAAATTTGTTGGAAATTTTAGGCACTGATGCACTGTAGATGGTACAGCCTCGAATATTTTCAATCCCACTCTTCCCATGATGATATTGTATGATGATTGAACATTCTTATCCATCACAAAGAAGCGTATTTTTTCTGTCCGACAAGCAGGCCACGTACCAATAAATATATCCAACTTGATCGTCCCAAGTGGAAATACTTTCTCGCCAGTAAAACTGATGAGGGGTCTATGATAAGGTTCCAATTGAGATAGCTTTAGATTTAAATTATCGAAGCACGAGTAGAACATGATGTCTGTCGAGCTACCATTGTCGACCAGTACTCTTGAAATCATTACTTCCTTCATCCTCATTTTTATCACCAATGGGTCATCATGAGGATATAGAACACCTGCGAGATCGTTCTTTGAGAACCCAATGACCAACTTCTCTTTGTTCACCTTTCTCGGGCGATCATCCTCAGTTAGATTTATTCGCTGAATGTACGAGCAAGCTTGAGCCTCACCGAGGTAAGCTTTTCTCTCTTCAGTAAGGTCTCCTCCTCCTGCATCTCCACCTGTGATAACATTACAGTCAAATGACCCAAAGCATATTGAAAATACCTCTCGTTCTGGCTGCCTTGGTCTCTTGGGCAGATCGGGATCGTCTTCTGGATCAACTTTATGGTTTCTTTTCTTGTTCTCCTCTGCTCGACGAGGAGATCTAGACCTCTCTCTTGCTCGGTCGTTGTTTCTTCTTTCTCTTTCACGATCAACATACTTTGACAGCTTTCCTCGTCGGATGAGTGTTTCAATCTCATTTTGAAGAGCTATGCAATTTTTAGTCATATGGCCATGATCTTTATGAAACTCGCAATACTTTGCCTTATTCCTCTTGTCAGGGTCTGCCTTCATTTTTTCTGGTCAGTTTAGTTCCTCTTTGTTCTTGATTTCTTCTAGAACATGGTTGATGTCCTTCTTCAAAGGAGTATAATTATCATATTTCTTCATTACGTCCCATACCGACCTATTTTTTTCATGTTTGTCATTACCATTATTCTTATACTCTTTCTTCTTAGCTTTATCACCTTCCACCTTGGTTTCTTTGGCATCCATGCTCTTCTTCGCAGCCATAGCCTCCTCGACATTCATAATCTTGGACGTTTTTCCCATCAGGTCGGACATGGCTCGAGGTGGATCTTTGGCCAAAGTGTAGTACAACTTATTGGGCAATAATCCACTCATCAGGCAGTAATCACTGTCTTCTCCTCATAATTAATGACCTCGAGTTTCTCGTTATTAAAATGAGCTATATAATCTCTGGTACTCTCACCAGCCTTTTGTCTAACACTTAACAAATGTGCTACTCGTTTGACTGGCTTTGCCCCAAAACAGAAATTCTCAATGAATAACTCGGCCAGTTGAAGAAAGGTTGAAATCTTACCCCGAGGAAGATTATTATACCATATTTGAGCAGATCCGGTAAGAGTTCCCGAGAATGCTCTGCATCTCATCTCATCTAGAACAACATAGATGTCGGCTGCAGCTTGGTATTGTTCTATATGAAGGACAGGGTCAGTCTTTTCATCATATTTTGGGGGTCATAACAGGTGCTTTGAACTTTGATGGTGTTGGAAAATCTACAATGGACTGGACAAAAGGTGTTCCTCGAACAAAGGTTCGTTGTAGAGGGTTCTTGGCCTTAGCCATTTCCCCTAATCTATCCTCCAGCCTCTGAATAGATCCTTTCTAGGCATCATTCCCTTCCTCGGGCCTATTGGTTCGAGCAACTGATCGCATGGATGTGGCTTCCTGAGATCTATCTTGACGAGCAGCTGGTCGATCATAGGATCTATCTTAATGAGCAGCTGGTCGCGACTGGGCAGATCCTTCCCTTAAGTTTGATGGTCATCGAAAGCTCCTCGATGGGATCCTCGATGGGGCTCTAGGAGGACTTTTGTTCCTCCTATGACCCAATCGATCGAAAGGAGATACTCTGCTTAATCTTTCTAGGGCACTAGTCCTTTCTGGAGAGAGAGAGTGACACGTTGTTCAGTATTCGTGGCTCGTACTGATGAAGTTCGTCCAGGTTAATAAGAAAAATCTTCAGATTCCCCATTACGATATGAATTAGTACGCCTAGTACGTAAAGAATGTGCACGGGTATTCCTTTGAATGCTTCGTGGTCCTAAATGGGTTGGTGCACCGCCATGGAGGGATTGTATGAGTTGTCGCATTGTTTCTTGCATGACGGTCTGGCCCTGAGCCAGATTTGTCATTATTCCAGCCAGATCTGGAATATTTGGCGGATTAGATGGGTTTGGAGGGGTTCCAGCGTTTCGATTGCTGGATTCCGGAATGTCAGCCATTTGTAATGGATTGCTTTTAGTGAAAAACGATATTACCAGTCGTTTCCCACAGACGGCGCCAATCTGTTGATGTAAAAAATTAGATCACTCTAATTATTCAATCACAGATAAATAAATGAGACAAAGAATTTTAAAGTGGTTCAGCCTTATAAGAATGGCCTACGTCCACTGTTATGTTATTGCTGAGTGTTTAGGAATTCTCGATTACAAGTTCTCTCATGAAATTCCGATCCCCTTACAATGAGGATTGTACAATGTATTTATAGCCCTGAGGCTGCAATGTGAAAGGGTAATACATTAAATGATGTACATATGAAGAGGTAATACATTCAATGTCCCTTTAGCGTGTGCGTTTGGATAACGAGCATTTAATGAACAGTCAAACTGTTGGTTATCCTGCTATTAATGCTTTGTTCGAGATGCATCTCGGACCGCTTGAGTTGCTCGGACCGCCTAAGCTTCTCGGTATTAAGGAGTTCCTCGGAGCGTATGAGTTCCTCGGGGAAGCAGTGCTCATCGTTGTAATATGGTTCCTCGGAGCATGTGGGTTCCTCGGAAGTATTTGGTGTTACTGTGCAGATTGCCACGCGTCTTCATTCAATTGGGCCACATCAACAGATTAAATTTGGTATCAATAACGTGCAATGTATATAAATAAATTTTATAAGCATGAAATTATTAGATTATATTTTCTGATTATATAGAAATATTTTTCTTTCACAAAACAGGAACAAAGTATAAAAACAACAATTTTTAGAACATGAAAAATAAATTTCGTAACACCAGATTATTATGAAAATATTTCTGTAATTGATTAACACGAAATGATTCGGAATTTAACAATAATAAAGAAAAAATCTCATCTTAAGATTGTTATCCAAAATGATTTTTAATTATTTTACAGAATATATAAACATTAATCAATACATAAATAATAATATGAAATTAATATATACAAATTACAGTGATAATAAATATAGAATTTTTGCTTGAGGCAAGTGTTAAACACATTATCAGAAAACAAAATTTGTCCCATACTGGTGCTCAACAAAATCAACAATAATCGTCTCCCAAGATAGAATAATCTCACTTGTAATTGCAGCATTTAAAATTGCAAGCCACTAGTTAACCAACAATGCATAACTCTCTATTTTATGTGGACTAAAATGGACTGGCAAAAGACATTTTTCATCTGTTAATTTCGTGTTCTAAAAAGACTGAATAATCCATTTCTATACTAAATAAGTGGCGGTTAAAAATAGTTGAAAAATATCCCAATAGTCGCAATTGTTGGGATAATAATAATAAAAAGAAAAAAAATAAAACATCTGAATGGTCAGATAATAACATTGGAATAAAAAATTGGGCTAGAAATAAACCAAAAACTAGACTCAGATATAAATAAAAAAAAGCCCAATATAATTGGCCTAAAAATTTTACACTTTGTCCAAGTTAAGGCCCACGACCCACGAGCCGAGCCAAGATGGACCTGGCGGGCAGTGGTGGCTCATTTCACTACAACAAAATGTCTTATTAGTGACAAAAAAAATCAGGGCAAAGGTAATTTTGTGACAAAAAGTAACCTTTTTATGAGGAAAATTAATTTTTGTCACGAATTGAGTGGGCATATGTTAAATTGGTGACGGGTTAATAATATTTGTCACCAAATACTCATTAAAATTTTGGCGCCATCATTCCCGTGCTGCAAAATGTTCCATTCAGCTTTTCATGGCAAAAATATTATTCATTTAGTGACAAATGCATTTTTCACCCCAAAAAAATTAATTGGTGACAAAATATTTCCTCACTTATTCCTTCAAAAAATACCCATTCTTCTAAACCTAAATCGTTCCCCAAACATTAGACGCTCACAAATCACTCATCCTCTCTCTCGGCTATCGTCTGCTCTCACTTGCCCGTGGCTCTCATTTGCCGTCGGCTCTCATCTTCCCTCACCCACATCAAGGATGAAATATTTTCTCTCTCGTCTTCTCTCTCTATGCTATAATATCCTTTTCACAAATATTCGTTAATATAACGTTCGTTGTTTCAAAATTACATTAAAAATGAGAGGCTTTTCTCTCTCGTCTTCTCTCTCTATCCTTTAAGAGTGAAGTGAGAGGAAATTAAAGTGTATTTTGACAGTAAATCATGTAAAAATGGGGACATGGCTGCTCGTAGTGAATTTTGACCTTAAAATAAAGAGATTTACAGGGTATTATCATTATCAATAATGAACACATGTTATTTCGATACTAATCTTCTCCTAGTGATTTACAATGTATTTTGATTCTCAATAATGAATGAGGAACCCATGTTATTTTATCCGAGCTCATATCTAAAGACTTAATTCGATTTTGAAGTGAGTTGATAACTTATATTGGTGTAATTGTTTTTCGAGGAAGGGGGTGGGGGAGAGATTGCATCTGAAAATAGTTTAGTGCACCACTTGACAATCAAAACAAATGTGGACATTTAATTGAATGCATTAACTAATAAAAAATTGATCAGGGGTTTCTTAACCCCTTAGTCTGTCAGTATCAGCATCTGTAAAAAATGTGTTGATATATCCTTTCTTATTTTGAGTAAGATGAAATTTTTCTATCTGTTTATGCCAATCGTGAGCCTTATTTATCATCTACACATGTTTGAGTTCGAGTCCACAAACAGTTTACTTTCTTAACTTTGCAACCACAGGAACAATGTCAAAGCATAATTGAAATTGCAAGGTCAAAGCTCAAACTATCAACTCTTTCTTTGTGTAAGGGAGAGCATCATATTTGCTAATTCCATATATACAAAAATCACGTATGAACCAGATCTTGCAAAGCCTTCCATTGAGGTCAATGTTTTAATCGTCATGCTCATATCCTTCTTTTGAGTACATCGACTTCGTTTCTAATAAGTTGCAGTAGTCTGATTTTATCACTAGTTGATTGCAATGTCATGTTAATATGTTGTATTTATATATAACATGTTTGTTAAATAATTTCATAGGATTTTAAATTGGAGATGGATCGAAATTGGATCCAAGAAACTAATAGATTATGTGAGAAATATGTGACTGGGGTTAGATATTTCATTCAGTATGTTAAGAAACACATGGTCTCAATAAGTGATGTTAGATGTCCGTGCATCGATTGTTTGAATATCGATATTAGATCTATTGACGAAGTTGATGACCATTTTTTGAAGAGAATTTCTACGAGCTATACTCAATTGATTCATCATGGAGAATGTCATATTTAAAGGGGTTCTCGTGCCTCTGATGATGACGATGATGATGATGATGATGTTGATAATGATGAAATGTCATATCATGAATAAGAAGGTTATAGAATACATGTTATGTCGGACAACCTTCAAAGGGGCACCTTCCATGAATCCATTCATGTGGAATCCAATGATAGCTATCCTCGAGAAAATATTGTAAGGGGAAAATAAAAACATTTGACAAGTTATTGCAAGAGGCTAAAAGTGAATTGTATCCCAATTGTACGAAGTTTTCGATAATGTCATGTAACAACCCAGATTTTTTTAAATTAATTTTGGAAATCGGAGAAAAATGAAAATTTTGATTTTATAATTTTTATAACTTAAAATGTTCATTTTTATATTTGAAAAATAAATTTTCCAACGGAATTGGAATCGGAATTAAAATGGAGTTTTAATTGAATTTTTATTAGATAGAAGAGTCCTCAAAACATAAAACTCTCTAAGAGTCCTCAAAACATAAAACTCTCTAGTAAAAATAATTTTTCACAGCAGGACTGTCTTTCTAATCGCTACAACATACTAAAATTTCATCCATTCCAACAGTCCGATCGTTCGGAATAATTTTTTTAGTATTTGTATCTGATTAGAACTCTTTTCTTAATCAAACTCTTAATCCTTTATATATCAATAAATTCGTGGCTTGGCTTTTCAAATCACATTTTCTCAAACTTTTTAACGAGAACACCTCTCCAAAAGTACTCCCTTTCATCTACAAACCATAGACCCAAACTTATTCAAGATTTTAACCTTAGATTAGAAGGTTTATTTGGTGTTTTCTTAAGTTTGGGCTAGAACGAGATTTGATTACTTTCACGAGAGGAACTTGATGGTGCGATCATATTTTGAGGCTTAAATTATGTGATGATTCATGTGATAATTTTGAGTTATGGGGTTTTACACAATATGCTCCTTAATCTCGCGAGTGTTATTCCCTTTGATTTCATGTGATTATTGAACTCATATTTGAATTGCTAAATTCATTTGGAATCTGAAAATTATTGTTGGAATCTGATTTTGATTCATGTGGTATTATATTTGTGTTGGGCATGTTGTCATGAGATTTTAATATGGCACTGATGTTGGGCACCCGCTAAGATTCCTATTTCGGCTACTTGATAAAGTATGGTGCGGTATGGTGAGGTCTGGTGACTTGGTTAATGCGTTGTTGAGAAATTATATTGATAAAAAGGCTTATTAGTTTCATATTTGATTTGAATATTCGTACTCGTATTGTTACGCTTTATTCACCGCTAATATTTGCTGAGCATCTTTCCTGTCATATTGTGTACTTTCCCATATTTTCTTTTAGTGGCAGGTTAGCGCGGATTTGGGGCGCTATGGAGATTGATTTTTAGCTTGGATATTTTGGGAAGAATATTCGAGAGAGAAGATTTGTATTTATTTTGATGTATAGAGCATTGACGATTTATTTTATTTTGACATAGAGTTGTATTATTTCGAGAGACATTTGTTGTAATTTGAAGAGATTGAGATTAGTAGATTTCTCTTACTTATATATTGTGGGATTTGTTTTAAATTCTCTATACCCTGTTATTTGTGGATTTAGTTAGTTTCATCGCAGTAGCGCTCCGCTCTCCTCGGGCGGGCGGAGTGTTACAGAATGGTATCAGAGTTTAGGTATATGATAACCCTCAGATCTTGGGTTTTTGGTCTAGCATGCGGGTTAGTCATGTTTTCTTTGGAGATAGAAATTTGTGGTGATAAGTCGTGTTATGCATCGAGGTTAGATGTGAGGTATTTAAAATTGATTTTGGAGACGAGATTTATTTATGGAGATTGTTTGTGTGGCCTGATTTTTTAGCGTTAGGCTTCGTCAAATTTTGAGGGCGAAATTCCTTATTAGTGGGGAAGTATGTAACAACTCGGATTTTTTAAAATTAATTTTGGAAATAAGAGAAAAATAAAAATTTTGATTTTATAAATTTTATAATTTAAAATGTTGGTTTTTATATTTGAAAAATGAATTTTCAAACCGAATTCGAATCGGAATTAAAATGGAGTTTTAATTGAATTTTTATTATATAGAAGAGTCCTAAAAACATAAAACTCTCTAAGAGTCCTCAAAACATAAAACTCTCTAGTAAAAATAATATTTTTAGAAATCCGGCAGTCCGATCGAGCTGAATTTTTCACAGCAATCCTATCTCGCCGATAACGACAACATACTAAAATTTCATCCAATTCCAATGGTCCGATCGTCCAAAATAAATTTTTTAGTGTTTGTATCTGATTAGAACTCTTTTCTTAATCAAACTCTTAATCCTTTATATATATCAGCAAATTCGTGGCTTGGCTTTTCAAATCACTTTTTCTCAAACTTTTTAACCAGAAGACCTCTCCAAAATTACTCCCTTTCATCTACAAACCATAGACCCAAACTTATTTAAGATTTCAACCTTATATTAGAAGGCTTATTTGGTGTTTTCTCGAGTTTGGGCTAGAATGATATTTGATTCCTTTCGCGAGAGGAACGTGATGGGGCAATCAGATTTTGAGGCTGAAATTATGTGATGATTCATGTGATGATTTTGAGGTATGGGGTTTTACACAATATGCTCATTAATCTCGCGAGTGTTATTCCCTTTGATTTCATGTGATTATTGAACTCATATTTGAATTGCTAAATTCATTTGGAATCTCAAAATTATTCTTGGAATCTTATTTTGATTCATGTGGTATTATATTTGTGTTGGGCATATTGTCATGAGATTTTAATATGGCACTGATGTTGGGAACCCGCCAAGATTCCTATTCCGTCTACTTGATAAAGTATGGTGCAGTATGGTGAGGCCTGGTGACTTGGTTAATATGTTGTTGAGAAATTATATTGATAAAAATGCTTATGAGATTCGCATTTGATTTGAATATTCGTACTGGTATTGTTACACGTTATTCTCCGCTAATATTTATTGAGCATCTTTCGTGTCGTATTGTGTACTTCCCCATATTTTCTTTTAGTGGCAGGTTAGCGCAGATTTGGGGCTTTATGGAGATTGATTTTTAGCTTGGATATTTTGGGAAGAATATTCGAGAGAGAAGATTTGTATTTATTTTGATGTATAGAGCATTGGAGATTTACTTTATTACGAGAGACATTTGTTGTAATTTCAAGAGATTGAGATTAGTAGATTTCTCTTATTTATATATTGTGGGATTTGTTTTAGATGCTCTATACCCTGTTATTTATGGATTTAGTTAGTTTTATCGAAGTAGCACTCCGCTCCGCTCTCCCTGGGTGGGCGGGCTGTTACATGTCATTTCTTGTAAAGTTGATTCATTGTAAAGTTATGAACCGATGGAGTAACAAGTCATTCAATATGGTTCTTAATTTGTTCAAAAAATCTTTACCTGAGGGTGAGACGCTCCCTAAGTCGCATTACGAAGTAAAAACCATGTTGCATGATTTGTGCTTAGGATATGAATCAATTCATGTTTGTAAAAATGATTGTGAGCTATTTTGGAAGGATTTTAAAGATGGAGAAGAATGTCCAATATGTGGGGAGTCTAGATGAAAACTTAATGATGACAAAGGCAAAAGGATCCCTCATAAGGTATTGCATTATTTTCCATTAACACAAAGACTCCAAAGGTTGTTTATGTCAAAGAAAATGGCTGATGATATGAGGTGGCTGTGACACCCCGCCTAATAAAATACCGGGTGATCAGTCCTATACCAAATTAAAACAGGAATCCCAGTTGGATCATCCTTAGCATCACTGTCGAAAACTTTTTAAAACTTACTAACCACCTAGTATTCCAAAAACTGGTGCCAATTTTAACTTTTTAATTAAACCAAAACAGTACATGCGGAATTAAAACATAAACCATTCACACAACTGAATGAAAGTAAATAGAATAGTAATTACACAACTTGCCGAATAAATCACCGGCCACCAAATAAATAATCCAATACAAATAATCAACACCTGAATGAATTACACCTGAAAACTGTACCGAGAAGTCTGGGCTACAAGCCCTAAATAAAACTGAGACTGATACAAGATTCCTACTCTAGGAATGAATGAATGATGTGTCTAATCCAAACTCCTGCTAGCATCCACATATGCCGCAGCTCCGTGTCCCTGGAATAGAATATCAATCCTGGCGTCCCTGTGGCTGGACACCTAAAAGGTTTTGAAAATAGTTTTATAGCAAGGGTTAGAACCCAAAATATTTTGAAAATATTTAGCAAGTGAATTAACTGCAGTAATTTAAAATGCATGAATGCGCTTCATATTTAAGTTAGTGTCGCACTCCCTTGTGGACATTCTCACCCCTCCACTATTGTGCACACCTACCGGTTACCTTAACCCCACCTAGTTGTACTACCCCGTCCAACTAGTCCTGGTATAACCTTCCCTTACCATACTACTCTAACCCGAGTATAATGATTCTTAAATTATAAGTCATTTCACAATTAACTTAATTAATTCCTCTTAAATAGCAGCATATAACCGTGTCACAAGTTATATAAAGTAAATACTTCACACACTGTATTATTCCCACAAATGATTAACTTAATTAATTTCTCATTAATTAACTGCATATAACTGTAACCCGAGTTATATAAAGTAAATACATCACACACTGTATTATCACCTACATATAATATTTACTACCATATTATACGTACCTTTACTAACATCCACACATATATCATACGTGTATCCATCCTTCCGAGTATACCCTCACCGGATGATTCCCTCTAGAATGCTATCCCACTAGGTGTGCTCACAAAACCTAGTTTCCCCAAGTTAGAATCGCTCACCAACTTGGACCAAAATATAAACGGAGTGGAGGCGGATATATTCCTTCCCTGAAAGTGAGATAAATCCCTCACCCATATATATCGGACGCTATGACCTGGGGATATACTCGCCCTACTCCTCAAGCTAGGGGATTCACCCACATCGCGCAACCTCCCTTGATAGCATTAGAGTATTTAAATTGAATAAATATCTAGTCACTGATATTTACTATCACACATAATATATACACATATATATATACTATCACTACCCGTATATATATATTATGAACCCCGGTTTTACTGTGTACTCAAAATCCCATACACTGCCTGTAATTTCCTGAGTCTGTGGCCCGACTCAATTTAATTAATTTTCTCACTTAATAACTTATCCTCTTCCCGAGTCTATGGTCCGACTCTCCTTAAATTAATTAACACACATTTTAATTTCGACTCTAATACAATTAATTCACAAATTAATTAATCAACCCAAATTCCGAGTCTGTGGTACGACTCTAATATAATTAATTATCACATTAATTAATAAGTACCCTTCACGAGTCTACAATCCGATTCTGATTAAACAAATTATCCCACCCATTAATTTAATCATACCCGAGTCTATAAACCGACTTTAATTAAATTAATTAACACCCTTATTAATTTAATCCTACCCGAGTCTACAAACAGACTCTTATTAAATTAATTATCACTCTTATTAATTTAATATTACCCGAGTCTACAATCCGACTCTAACTAAATTAATTAACACATTTATTAATTTAATGACTTGGTGTCACCCAACCATTATTCCCGGACTCACTTACTTAGCCCGAAACTTAATATTTCCCGAGTCTTTGTTCCTATCACAAGGGAACACACAATAGGCATTCATAACCCAAGTAATCCTATAAAACAGTAGGTATTTACACAACCCAATTCTTCATACTTGTACGTAATATATTTCTCTCTAATATTCACCGTACTTGTTTGCTTTACGAATTTATCTCACTTTCGTATTAATTCAAGTATTCAAACAACTCTAAGGTTCCTATTTACCCCTTGTTATATCAATTCAGTAGTTACCCTTGTTAACCCACTGACCTAACGAATTTAAGCTCGCTCATGCTTTTTCGTAATTATATTCTTATCATCTCGAATTAGAGTACGTCAAAATCAAGCCTATGAATCTCCACTTTAACCCTCTCACAAAATTAAAGTCCAACACTAAATCATAGACCTACTTCCATATCATTATTCCATCAATATATTTCATCAAGGCCCCAAACACTTCCCCGATAAAATTTTAGACATTTGAGGCTTAAAAAGAAAAATCTCAAATTTTCTGACAGATTAAACACCCTCTAGTAAAATTTCGATTTCTCCCTCCACGTAACTCCGATTGACCTGATTCCAAGTTCATTGGATAGCTAAGAGAAATACCTTTCCAGTAATGTATGGCTCACACTCTAATTCGAAGTAAAATTCAAATCGCACACGTTTAAAGTCACGTTAAAAGTCTGGCAGATTACTATGTTGACAGATCAAACACCCTCTAGTAAAAGGTCGATTACTCCCTCTACAGAACTCCTATTGACCTGATTCCAAGTTCATTGGATATCTAAGAGAAATAATTTTCCAAGCATGTATGGTTCACACTCTAATTCGAAGTACAACTCAATTGGCATACGTTTAAAGTTGTATAAAAAGTTCTGGCAGATTGACCTCTTGTGTTCATCAAATAAACCCTAAGTCATTCAAGATTCATGTTCTTCATCCAAGAACTCATAAAGATTCCATTAACAAAACCCCATTTTGTACCCATTTATCCCCAAAACGAATTTTAGTTACACATCACTAAAATATGAATTGGATATCACAATTTAGGAGTAAAAACAGTTAACCACTTGCCTGTAAGTGTTCGTAGTGTCTGATCCGTTGTTGATGTCCCTTAATTTGGCTCCAATAACCTCCAATTTGTTCTTGATTTGCTTTCCCCCAAATTTCCTCTCAAACCCTAGGTTTAGAGTTATGTTGGCTGCCATCCCTTAATCTCCCAATTAGGTTAAAAACCCTTAATCCCGTTTTTAGTCTAATGGGCTTAATTAAAGTGGTCCAACTCACCCCGTGTGGGCCCCGCCATGCCCAAAAATACCCCGAGACCCAATTACTACCCCCGGGTACTCTTTTCTGACTATCTCGACCCATCCGGACTCAATCGCGCCCTCAGAATTGACATCCGAATTAATTTATAAAAATCCTTATTTCACACCCAATTTAGTATATACCGACTCCCGGTTGAGATAAGTGCATACCCCGTCATTAATACCCAAAATAACGTAATTAAATTATTACTATTCACTTAGTAAATAAATTTCCCTAAACATTAACCATTCACTCCCCGATTAATATTTAAATATATATATTGCCATAATTAATTCAATTAAAATTACAACACGCCAGTAATTTAAAATTCTCGAATTAATTAAATATTAACTATATAAAAATACGGGTTGTTACAGTGGCATAAAGAGAAACGTGAAGATAATGATAATGAATTGAGACATCCGACCGATTCTAAATCCTGGAAGGAATTTGACAAGGAACATTTGTGGTTTTCACAAGAACCTCAAAATGTAAGGCTTGGACTGGCAAGTGACGGGTATAATCCCTTCGATAACATGCACAACTCATATAACATGTGGTCGATTATACCTACGCCTTATAATTTGCCTCCTTGGTTGTGTATGAATGAACCATTTTTTATGATGGCGTCGCTTATTCCAGGTCCTACTACATTCGGTAAAGATATAGATGTTTATCTAAAGCCTTTAGTTGATGAATTGAAGGAGTTGTAGGAAGTGGGTGTAGAGACTCATGATGCATCTATAGGAAATAGCTTTCGTATGCATGCATCAACTTTATGGACTATAAATGATTTTTTCGGATATGCTAATTTGTCTGGGTGGAGCACAAAAGGATACATGGCATGTCCAACTTGTAATGAACATACTTATTCGCATAAGTTACGAAATAAGATCTGTTACATGGGTCATCAATGATATTTACCAACCGATCATAAATGGCAGAGGAGTAAAAAGTTTGATGGTTTCCTTGAGCATCGATTGAAACCTGTGGAATTAAATGGGGATGATGTGTTGAGACAATTGGATCATGTCAAATATTGTAAACTAGGGAAGCATGGAGATAATCGTAAGAGAAAGCGTATTCCAGAAGAGTTGAATTGGACTAAGAATAGCATATGTTTTGAATTGTCGTCTTGGAGAACACTAAAGTTGCGTCACAACTTAGATGTCATGCACATTGAGAAGAATAAATGTGAAAGTGTGTTGGGAACATTACTAGATATTGAAGGGAAGACAAATGACACTTATAAAGAAAAGATTTGGAGGATATGAAAATATGAAAGGAACTACATTTGAAACTGCATGGTGATGTGTATAAGATGCCACATGCATGTTACACATTGCCTAAGTCTAAAATAATGGAATTTTTTGAGTTTATAAAATCAGTGAAGTTCCCCGATGGATACACTTCTAATATCTCACGTGTGTTAACACAAGTGATGGAAAAGTGACGGGGTTAAAAAGTCATGCTTGCCATGTTCTTTTACAATGATTGCTTCCTGTTAGTGTTCATGGGTATTTATCGAAGGATGTATATACTATATTGGTTGAGCTTGGAAACTTTGTCAAAGACTTATGTTCTAAATCTTTAAAAGTCGAAGTACTAGAGAGATTAGAAATCGATATTGTCTTGATTTTTTATAAGATTGAAATGATTTATCCACCGACATTGTTTGATATAATGATCCATTTAGCAGCTCATTTATCACAAGAGGCAATGCTTGGAGGACCAGTGCAGTATAGGTGGATGTATCCAATTGAAAGGTGATAGTTTGTTCTTTTATTTTTTAATTTTTCCTTTCGCCTTATGTTTGGTTACTTATTTCTTTAACATCAAATTCGGCCTTTATGTCTTCTTTGAATAGGTACTTGGGCACTCATAAGGGCTATGTACGTAACAAAGCCCGTCCAGAAGGCTCAATGAGTGTTTCATCATTTTGTTCCATACACCCTAAAGGGATCGAAAATAAGTTCAATCGTGAAGAATGAAATTATGACGGTGAGATGGAGGATGATGGATTCTATGTGTTCTCACAAAAGGTACGACCTTTTGGAGCATTTACGTATGACTTACTCTCCGAGAAAGAGAAAGAAATGACTCATTGGTATGTTTTGACTAACTACGAGAAGGTGGAGCCATACATGATGCGAGTCATCATTTGTTGTTTGTATTTTATTTATGATTATATATATTTTCTTAATTATTTGGGTGTGAAGCTTATATTTTCTATTTTTATGTAGTGAATTTAGGGAGGAGCTTATGAAAGAAAGTCTTTTGAACTTAGAACAACGACAAAGAAAAAAATTCCCTCAATGGTTTGAACAATATGTAAGACATTACAGAGAGTTTAATTTGGTATTAAGTAATCAAATTACCCAAATAACGTAATTCAGTAGTATTTCTTGACAGATGAAAAAGTTATATCGTCAAAACTCTCTTGAAGCTACAAAGAACATTTATTCATTAGCATGCGGTCCTAATGTTCGAGTAAGGAAGTATACAAGTCGCATTGTTAATGGAGTTAAGTTTCACACTAAGGATAATGAGACTCGTCGTAAAACTCAAGTAGCAGATTAATTGTCAAGGGGGATAATGATGATATTGAAATTGACTTTTATGAAGTGTTGACTAATATTATTGAGCTGGAATATGGTAAAAAGGTTATTCTATTTGAGTGTGATTGGTTCGAGGTAGACATAAGAAAGAAAACAGGAATACAAGTTGATGACCACTTCACGAGTGTTAATGTGAATGGTAGGTGGTATAAAAATGATCCTTATGTGCTAGCGGTGCAACCCAAGCAATATTTCTATCTTAATGACACAAAGTTGGGTAATAACTGGAAAGTTGTGCAAGAGTTTAAACATCGACACGTGTATGATCCCGACGTGGAAAAAGTTGGTGTAGGTACAAATGATGTCCCCAATAACGATGTCTACCAGGAGACCGAGACATCTGACATTGTTCAAGTTGTTGAAGTTGATATTGGGTCAATGCATAGGAATGATGTTATTGTGGATAATATTAATGTTGATATTGTTAATGTAAACAATGTATCTTCGGATGAAATCAATTTCATTCATGATGATAACGATGAGGAAGATGCAACATTGGTTGAATATTGTGATGATGAAGATCTTGTGCATGATGATGATTATAGTGACATAAATTGAATTTTCATACATTTGTTCCTAGACTTTCATGTTATTGAATTTAGTGATGTGGTGAAATGGAGTTGAATTTTTGTGCTTTTCTTCCTAGACTTTCAGTGTAAGGACTTAAAACATGATTAGTAAGGCTAATTACATGATTAAGTATAAGTTATGAGTTATGAGTTATAAATTGGTTATGTGTGTTAAACATGTTAATTATCATATTTAGGGGATGCATGCTCATGTGAGATATATGTGGTTTATATTAGATGCTAATCAAGCTTATGATCGGGGATACCATGTTTAGAGCATATGACTAGTGATGTGGTTAAATGAATTATAAATTATGTTTTTAATGCATGATTACGTTTATAAAAATAAATTATGGTGTTGGTACGAAATTGGCAATGTTTGGTCGCCAAATGTGAAAGTTTTGAGATTTTCGGTAAATTGCTACTTTTCTGTTCGAGCCCAAATTAAGCGTATTAATTTTATGATTTTGGAAAAACACAAAAGATGAAAGTTGTAGATGTATAAGTTATCTACTCTTATACACAAAGAGGGAGTAAATCGGGTCCCGTGATAGTGAGTAATGGTAATTTTACCAAGGTGGGACAAATGTGTCATTAATGGAATTGTTTAATTCGACCTTTCATCCAACCAATCATGTGTTACCACTACCCCTATTGATATTGGAACACTATACAAAGTATTTTTGATTAAAAATTATAGGTATGTCTTCTTCCGCACAAGAAATAACAAGTTTTTCCTAAAGAGAGAGAAAGAGAAGAAAGTTAAGGAAGAAATCTTCGAAAAATTTCTATAAATCAAGGAATCCTCGTAATGTAATTTCTTCTTTATTAAAGTTGGTCACATGAATGATTTCTACACTTGGCATATTTTTATTTCTGATTTGAATAAATATTTTAATGATACCTATATTTCCTAAGTTTATTAAAATAAGTATGGGTTAAGAACATAAGTTAGAATTGGAGCTAGGATCGTAAATGCATACTTTAAAGTCCTAAATTTACATCATTTTTCGTAAAGCATGTTGATTTAGAAAATTCATTATTATGATGTATATTTATGCTAAAACATGTTTATTATATGTTTCCATGAATTATATGCAAGATCGAGGTTATGTATGCTTAAAAATGTTAAGTTATGCCTTAATATTCTATTTTGACCTAGTTATGATAAAAATGGCATAAATCATGAAATACTTATTAGAATTGAGTGATTCAAGTTGGAGAGTAAACTATACTCATACATGTATAACATATCCGAAAAATGTGTAAAAATACCAAGAAATGAACCTTTGGTGATAGTTTGAAGTTTTGGTTCAAAATCTGCCCTAAAGGAGCAAGAATTCATACCAGGTGTTTGACGTTTTGCTCGACATAGAAAATGAGCCCTAAAAATTATGAAACATTAATTTTGTATTATTCAATGCGTTTAGTAATATTGGGTTGAATATCATGGAAAGTTATGTTGTATAAAAAGTATGAGAATTCCAGGAAGTTGAAGTTGTGTTGTTGTTTTTCTTGAGAAACGATTTGGAATAGGTTATAATAAAATTGGCATAACTTTGTCTAGTGAATTCGTAATTTAATTTCATAAATTGTGTTAGAACCCTAATTACTTGGATGTTATATAAATGTGAAATATTATATTTAATTCCTCCTTAGTTTTTTCTGATTGACCAAATGATGTGATGTATTAGTGGGTTTGATGTTAATCAGTGTATTCAAATACTAATGACATTGACTTGTTAGGTGGGGAAGCGGCTACTATTAACATACCAAGGAAGTAGTTGGTATTAATATTAGCACAAAATACAAGGTGAGTGACCTTCCTTATTAAATATAAATTCTTATAATTTCATATGGAAATTTGTAGTTGAATACATGCATTAAAATGCTTATGGGAGTGATGTTGTATTTAAGAAGCATATGCATATGATTAAAAATGTTAAGCGATGTTATATAATGATATGGAATGGTGAGTCCTTTGTCTAATGTTAAGGACTGGTGGGTCCTATGGGATGTGGCGGTCCTGTTAATCCAACTCAAAAGTTTGTGTACTCGGGCCTAATAAAGGGATGAGGTGGTCCCCAATAATTGTGGTGGGTTAATTGGACTGTGGCGGGTCCAGGCTTGCGAGAGTTTTACAATTCCTGTTGGGTTATTGCATCAGAACAAAATAAAAATGGTTATTCAAATTGGTTATATGTGTGGTATATGGTCATTCACTAAGCCTTTATAGCTTACACTCCTATAATGTTTTGTTTCAGGTCTGTTTATCATTTGGAGTTCATTGCCAAGTTAGGACCTTATACCGGGGGAGTGACGGATATATAATATGGTTTGAATATCAAGAATCTTTTTGTGTAAATATTAAACTAAGGATCTTGGTTATATAAATTTTTTAGTACTTATAAGTTACATGTAAAGGTAGTTATGTTTTCATCTACACAAGCCAAAAAAAAATTATGCTATTCTCCCTTAGAGATTTAAATTAAAGCATTGTTTACTGTTTAAGGCAATTTATCTCTAATTAAAAAGTACGAGTTTAACTTAATTAAGTCGGGGCGTGACAACTTGGTATCAGAGCGTGGTTATTAGGTTCTGGACAGGATGTGAGGGTCTAGATTGGCAGTAGACACTAGAAAGTGAGTTTTCTATGCGTCTTGATTTTGACTAACAATGTTAATATTAAACTGTTGTTATTATATTTTGTTTAAGTTAATTATATTGCAGTGAGTGATGGATCCACACGAATCGCATAATAGAACAAAGGGTGAGGCATCTTATGTTCCTAGTAGTCAGCAGGGACATAGACATATTGAAGTGGAGGAGCCAGAGGTGCAACAACAACCTATTGATGATGTGGGAAGAATATTACGTGTTGTGGCGCAATTAATGGAACAAACAACAGGTGGAGAACATTTCTAATTACATATGAAAAAGAGAATTAGATCTTTGTAATATCCTTTTGTTTTTAAATAATAATGAATTGTTAAAACAATAACATAAAAGTCATAAGGGTATTTTTGTCATCATGTTCAAATTTGGAGTGCTTCCAGAATTGGAAGGAGCGGCAATAGCCGCTCCCATAAAATAGTAATTGTAGATCAACTCTTTTATATATCTTATTAGTTGAGCTCCAAGTTTCTTACATAATTTGATAGGTGTACAAAGTTTGGGTTGGTTCGGTTTCGATTTGGTTCAGATTTTTTATTCGATTTTTATTCGAATGGATTTATGGTTCAATTCGAATTGGAAACCAAATAAAACAAATCAGTTCTCCAATATTTGTAATCGAAATGATTTCGATAGAGGAAAAAACAAAACTAACCCAATGAGACCAATTTGTTTCAATTTATCAGATTTTTTTAATGAAATGTGAACCTAAAATTATTTCTACGATAATAATTCCAGAATCTCACAATTTATTAATTACTAGAATACAAATTAAAAAAAATCAAACAAAAATACAATATACCAAGAACCAGTTCTTACCCACCATTTTGTTTATTACAAAAATGAAGAATATAAGAAGTGCCACAAAGAGCACAGTACAATGCCACAAAGAGCATTTAATGTTGATTATATTCCTGCTAAGGAATGGTAATGCCAGGATGGGAATGTAAATGAAATAAAAGCCATAAAGACCTTAAAATTATAATTATATTTTCCTGATAAGGAATGAAATGCTAGTAAAGAGCATAAATGTTGTAATTATGAGTTCCTGATAAGGAACATAATAATGAAATGGAAGTTTTTAAATTTATGTTACCCATGCTTTTCTTTTCTGTGTTAGTTATGTTTTAGAACTGTGTAGATAGATTTTATTCTTTCTAGCATGATTTTATTCATAACTGTCATACTCTTTATTCATCTGGTAATCATATAGAACCGGGCCTAGACCCGTTTTCATTTCTTATTGCATATGCATCTTGTCTCTGCTCAGGTACTCCGCCGCAAGGATGCCTGACTTGAATTCCTATTCCGATGTCTTCGACGAGCCATGATGCATTACGGGTATTACGGGATACAATTGGTATAAACGTTTTCATTTTTTGTATTCTAGCTAAGATCGGGTCTCTTTCACTCGGGCGAGGCCCAAGCTTTTGTAATTGATTAATGTAATGTAATATATAAATTTATTGAAATTGTTTAATAATGTTGTATGAATCAGCGGACCGATAACATATTTGATCCTCTTATTTGTTACCTGTTGTTATAGTAAAATATATACGTCCTTGTGGTTTCCCCTATCTTTTTAGGAAATGGGTTGTTTGTTTTCTTTTATTTACTTTAAAACAAAATTTTTGGCAACCCGTTTTCTGGAATAGTGCGTGGCTGTCCTGAATACTCTATATTTTTATTGAGATGCTGAGAATGATTCCATCTATGATTCCGTTATATTGGAGTATTGGGATGGCCACCCCTTATTTTGGTGAGCGGGTTGTCACAGATGGAATCAGAGCATCAGGTTCTAGAGTCCTTAGGAATCTGTGTTAACGCCTTAAGTTTTCCGCGTTGCTTTTGACTTGACGTAGAGACTTAGGATTAAGATCGTTGGTTTCCCTTGTGAGATTTCGTTCTTCTGCCATGAGGTAGAATCTATAGAATCTTCTGCACATTCGTGTGAGAGTAGTAGGTCGATTGAAGAAGGGCGTCATGAGAAGGAACTACTCAGGACTGTAAATTGTGGTCGGGGATGAGGACCGCTTTGGAGGTCGCTCCATTTTTGTAGCACTTTGGGGATAGGGATAAATTGCAAGAGAGGTTCATGAAGTTAAATCTGCCAGCATTTACTGGGACTACTGATCCGTTAGTGGCAGTTGGGTGGGTTAGAAAGATGGAAACAATATTCAAGGTGATGGAAGTGCGAGATGAACAAAAGGTTTTGTTAGAAACCTTTAGGTTAGAGGATGATGCAAAGTTATGGTGGGATGCAACATAAAGGTTACTTACTACAATGGGGGGAGTGGTGCCAATAAATCCTCCATAAATTACATGGGAGAGGATTGTGAAGGTGCTCTTTGAAAAATATTTCCCAAGGCTTTATAGGAAAGAGAAAGAGGAAGAATTTATCACATTGAAACAGGGGAATCGAACAATGGCAGAGGATGAAGCTTTATTTATATCCTTATCCAGATTTGCACCTGACTTGGTGGGGACGGAAGAAAGTAAATGTTATCGATTTCAAATCGGGTTGAGTGTAGATATAAAAAGCATGGTTGCTAATATGAAGATCACAGATTATGTGGACTTGGTGGATAGGGCCATGGTGTCAGAAAAGTCAATGAAAGAAATGCAAGTTGAACACTCGAAGAAAGCTACACATGATGGTATAAGATCATATGGATGGGAGATGGAAACCTCAACTCAGAGTGTAGCACGAAGAGTACCTAAGGGCCAAGAATTTAAAAATAATAGAAGTGCACGTGGAAGTTTTCAAGCTCGAGGTGGAAGGACTGGGATGAATCGGTCAGAAAATGCATATGTGTTGGTACCGAGGGCCATATTTTGTTATAGATGTGGTGGTCAAGGGTACATGTCTCAAGAGTGTACAATAGTTGAGACGACACCTTTATGTTTCCATTATCATCAACCAGGGCACTTACGAAAGAATTGCCCAATGATGGGAGCTACAACATCAGTTGGGAGTGTGGCATTAGGAGGTAGGATTTCTACACAAAATGTACCCAGGGGAGGTAGAGGAGGTACATCGCAAAATCAAGGCCAAGGCAGAGTGTTTGCACTGACGCAACAAGATACACAAGCTATGCCCAACGTAGTGGCATGTACACTTCCTATTGGTGATAAAGATTCTTATGGGATGATAGATCCTGGTTCTACACATTCTTTTGTGTATTTCCTTTATCTATTGCATCTTAATAAACCATTATCATCATTTGATTCTAGTTTAGCTATTATTACTCCAGTGGGGGGGGGGGGGGGGTTATTGAGAGGGTATATAGGGAGTGTGTGGTGCGAGTGGGTGAAAAAGAATTAATTGTTGACTTATTACCTCTCGATATGCATGACTTTGATGTGATACTGGGTATGGATTGGTTAGCCTCATATCATGTATGTTTAGATTGCTTTAAAAAGGAGGTAGTGTTTCGATTACCGGTTGAACCAGAATTTAAATTTATTGGGGAATGAAATGTCACTCCAACATGTTTGATCTATGCTATAAAATCTTATGAATTGTTAAGGAAAGGGTGTCAGGGTTATCTTGCCCATGTGGTGGACACACGATAAGAGGCTGGAAAACTATCAGATATACCAGTAGTTAATGAGTTTGCAGATGTCTTTCCAGAAGAACTCCCAAGGTTAGCACCAGAGTGTGAGGTAGAATTTGCGATTGAGTTGGTACTAGGCACCATACCGATATCTATTGCACCATATCATATGGCACCTGCAGAATTAAAAGAGCTAAAAATATAGTTGCAAGATTTGTTAGATCGTGGTTTTATAAGGCCTAGTGTATCACCGTGGGAGCCCCAATATTGTTTGTGAAGAAGAAAGATGGAACCATGAGACTGTGCATCGATTATCGTCAATTGAATAAGGTGACTATCCGTAACAAATATCCACTACCCCGCATTGATGACTTGTTCGATCAGTTGAAAGGAGCCAAAGCATTTTCCAAGATCGATCTTAGATCCGGATATCATCAATTGAAAGTAAGAGATTGTGACATTTCTAAAACTGCTTTTCGTTCCAGGAATGGACATTATGAATTTCTTATAATGCCATTTGGGTTAACAAATGCATCGGCTGTATTCATAGATTTGATGAATTGTATATTTTACCCATACGTGGATTATTTTGTTATTGTCTTCATTGATGATATTTTGATATATTCTCGTAGTAGGGATGAGCATGAACACCACCTGCATATTATTTTACAGACCTTGCTAGAGAAGCAGTTGTATGCTAAATTTTCTAAATGTGAATTTTGGTTAGACAGGGTAGTATTTTTGGGGTATGTTATTTCTGCTGATGGTATTTGTGTTGATCCCAATAAGGTAGAAGCAGTAATGAATTGGGAAAGACCCACTAGTGTGATAGAGGTACGTACCTTTTTGGGATTGGCGGGCTATTACAGGAGGTTTATACCGGGGTTTTCTTCTATTGCATTGCCATTGACTAAGCATACCAGAAAGGAGAACAAGTTTGTGTGGAGTGGTGATTGTGATAAAAGCTTTGAAAATTTAAAGGGTAAGTTGACATCAACTCCAGTATTGACTATCCCAACAGGTACAAAAGGTTTAGTTATTTATAGTGATGCTTCGTATCAAGGACTTAGATGTGTATTAATGAAGCATGGAAAGGTAATTTCTTTTGCTTATCGACAGTTAAAGATACATGAATGCAACTACCCTACTCACGATCTTGAGTTGGTTGCAGTAGTTTTTGCATTAAAGATCTAGAGACATTACTTATATGGTGTTAGTTGTGAAATTTTTACTGACCATCAAAGCTTAAAATACATGTTTACTAAAAAAGACTTGAACTTGAGGCAAAGAAGGTGGATGGAACTTATAAAAGATTATGATTTGACGATACATCACCATCCAGGTAAAGCTAATGTTGTTGCTGATGCTTTGAGTAGAAAACCTCTAGGCATAATATCTTGTTATTATTGTATTCAAGTTCATCTGCTGAGAGAGTTAGCTTTAATGGGGGTGGAATTAACTTTGAATGAGTCTTAGGCAATAGTAGGACATTTAAATGTTAGACCCATGTTGATAGACTGGATAAAACAAGCACATGCAGGAGATACAAAATTGGAGAAAGTTAGAGATAATATGAAAAAGGGTAAAGAAAATAAATTTTCTACTCGGGATGATGACATTGTTATGTACGGTAACCGTTTGTGTGTACCTAATGTGCCTGATTTAAGAAGAACAATTTTAGAGGAAGCGCATTATTCTTTATATGCTATGCATCCAAGGAGCACTAAACTGTATAGCGATTTGAAACAATGTTATTGGAGGCCGAGAATGAAGCACGACATTACAAATTTTGTTGCTAGATGTCAACAGGTGAAGGTGGAGCATCAGAAGCCAAGTGGTTTACTACAACCCTTACCTATTCTTGAGTGGAAATGGGAGCATGTTACTAGAGATTTTGTTATAGGTTTAGCAAAATCATCACGGGAGTTTGATTTTATTTAGGTTGTCGTTGATAGGTTGACTAAGTCTGCACATTTTCTTCCTGTTAAAACTACATACTCCATGGATAGATATGCCAAATTATATGTGGATGAGATTATTAGATTGCACGGTGCACCTGTTTCTATTATTTCTGATCGAGATCCTAAGTTTACTTCTCACTTTTGGCCTAGTTTACAACAAGCTTTGGGGACTAAATTGAAATTTAGTACAGCTTTTCATCCTCAGACTGATGGACAGTCAGAAAGAACGATCCAGACACTTGAAAACATGTTACAAATTTGTGTATTAGAGTTCAAGGGCAGTTGGGATGAACACTTGCCACTAATAGAGTTTTCTTATAATAATAGCTATCATTTGAGTATTGAGATGGATCCTTGTGAAGATTTGTATGAGAGAAAATGTAGAACTCCAGTGTATTGGACTGAAGTAGGAGAACGAAAACTACTTGGGCCAGAAATTGTACAACAGGCTACGGAAAAGATAAATCTTATCCATATTCACTTGAAGGTGGCGCAAAGTAGATAGAAAAGTTATGCAGACAATCGAAGGAAATAATTGAAATTTGAGGAAGGTGATCAAGTATTCCTACTTATTTTTCCTTGGAAAGGGGTTATGAGATTTGGGAAGAAGGGAAAGTTAAGTCCTAGGTACATTGGCCCTTATGAGATAGTGAAACGGGTTGGAGCTGTAGTTTATAAATTGGCGTTACCACCAGAATTATCCCAGATACACGATATTTTTCATATATCCATATTACGTAAGTATATGCCCGATCCTTCACATGTGTTTATCTCATAACCGATAGAGCTTCAAGATGACTTAACCTACGTGGAGGAACCAATTGCTATTATAGATCGAAAGGAGCAAGTGTTACGTGGTAAAACCATTTCACTAGTTAAGGTGATGTGGAGAAGTCAGAATGTGGAGTATGCCACCTGGGAAGGGGAGGATAACATGAAGAAGCAATATCCTCATTTGTTTGGTCAGTTTCTTACACGTTAAATTTCGAGGACGAAATTTTTATAAGAGGGGTAGAATTGTAAGGCCCTAAAACATGATTAGTAAGGTTAATTACATAATTAAGTATAAGTTATGAGTTATAAGTTATAAATTGATTATGTGTGTTAAACATGTTAATTATCATGTTTAGGGGATGCATACTCATGTGAGATATATGTGGTTTATATTAGATGCAAATCAAGCTTATGATCGGGGATACCATGTTTAGAGCTTATGATTAGTTATGTGGTTAAATGCATCATAAATTAAGTTTTTAATGCATGATTATGTTTATAAAAGTAAATTAGGGTGTTGGTACGAAATTGGCAATGTTTGGCGCCAAATGTGAAAGTTTTGAGATTTTCGGTAAATTGCTACTTTCCCGTTCGAGCCCAAATTAGGTGTATTAATTTTATGATTTTGGAAAAACACAAAAGATGAAAGTTGTAGATGGATAAGTTATCTACGCGTATACACAAAGAGGGAGTAAATCGGGGCTCGTGATAGTGAGTAATTGTGATTTTACCAAGGTGGGACAAATGTGTCATTAATGGAATTGTCTAATTCGACCTTTCATCCAACCAATCACGTGTTACCACTACCCCTATTGCTATTGGACCACTATACAACGTATTTCTGATTATAAATTAGAGGTATGTCTTCTTCCTCACAAGAAATAACAAGTTTTGCCTAAAGAGAGAGAAAGAGAAGAAAGTTAAGGAAGAAAGCTTCGAAAAATTTCTATAAATCGAGGAATACTCGTAAGGTAATTTCTTCTTTATTAAAAATGTTAAGGTATGCCTTAATATTCTATTTTGACCTAGTTATGATAAAAATGGCATAAATCATGAAATACTTATTGGAATTGAGTGATTCAAGTTGGAGAGTAAAATATACTCATACATGTATAACATATCCGAAAAATGTGTAAAAATACCAAGAAATGAACCTTTGGTGATAGTTTGAAGTTTTGGTTTAAAATCTGCCCTAAAGGAGCAAGAATGCATACCAGGTGTTTGACGTTTTGCTCGACATAGAAAATGAGCCCTAAAAATTATGAAACTTTAATTTTGTATTTTTCAATGTGTTTAATGATATTGGGTGGAATATCATGGAAAGTTATGTTGTATGAAAATTATGAGAATTCCAGGAAGTTGAAGTTGTGTTGTTGTTTTTCTTGAGAAACGATTTGGAAAAGGTTGTAATAAAATGGGCATAACTTTGTCTAGCGAATTCGTAATTTAATTTCATAAATTGTGTTAGAACCCTAATTACTTGGGTGTTATATAAATGTGAAATATGATATTTAATTACTCCTTAGTTATTTCTAATTGACCAAATGATGTGATGTATTAGTGGGTTTGATGTTAATTAGTGTATTCAAATACTAATGGCATTGAGTTGTTAGGTGGGGAAGCAGCTAATACTAACATTCCAAGGAAGTGGTTGGTATTAATATCAGCACCAAATACAAGGTGAGTTACCATCCTTATTTAATATAAATGCTTATAATTTCATATGGAAATTTGTAGTTGCATACATGTGTTAAAATGCTTATGGGAATGATGTTGTATTTAGGAAAGATATTGTGACAAAATAAAATACTGGGCGATCACTCCTATATTAAATTAAAACAGGAGTCGTATATGGATCATTCTCAGCATCACTGTCGAAAACAGATTTAATTACTAATAACCTATTAGGCTGGCGTCAAAATTTTACTTAACTATTCTTTTTAAACAGCTACAAAATTAAAACATCCACACAGTTTATATAAATGAAACTAGAAAGAGATAAAATCACCGAACACTCGGTTCAAATATGATACAACCAAATCGAAGCCGTATAAAAGGCGGTAAAAGAATAAATAACAACAGTTGCGTTATCAGCCTGAATGTATATACAATATCTCATATCTTGATTATAAGGATAGAAGCATCTAGCGAAAACCTGCATGCATCCACAGCTGTTGCAGCAGACGTTTGACTCGAAAGGATCATTATCCAGGCTTCCCTGTGTCTAGACACCTATATATATAATATATATCAAGAGAGGAAAAATGTAGAAATGGGTCAGAGCCCGAGTTGTGAAAATATTTAGCAAGTGCATAAATGCTTTATTTAGAAAAAAAATGTTTGATCTCATATTTAAATTGGTATCGCACTCCCATGAGATACCCCTCACCCCTCTTCTAATAGTGCACGCCTAAAGCACTCATCTAAAACATCCTAGTTAAGCTACCCGCCTAACTAATCTAATCCATCACCCCGAAGCTATAGAAATCCTAAACAACCCAAGTACTAAGGTCTCAACTTCTCCCTAATCTCAATGCTATGCCACATTCGTACGTGGGGTGTCTCGCGAAGCAAAATCCAAATAAGGAACCCCCCCGATACACTACTATTTGGCAAGGTCGATCGTCGAGATCCATTATACCCTTAGCACAAAATGAATATATAAATATACTTATACATCTTAAAATATACATCCCGATAATATCTCCCAGACTGAGGTTTACTCAATATTCATTTTTATAATGCACATTCGGATATAATCTCCTAGACATAGAATCTATCCTTTTTTATTTTTATCTCTTTACTCTATATAGATATATATTACCTTGTTTTCAGACACAAGTAATATACTATACACACAAATATAATAACCATCCCACCGAGTTATAACTCGAGGATGCGGTCTCTCAATGCTATCATCTTCCAGAGATGGACTCACGTAGCCTACTGGGGACCACCGGTAGGACTAAACGACACCTACTTTGTGGTCAAAAATATCACATTGTCTGGGAAGCGGTCATAGTTCCTAACCGGCAATGAGACGATACATACCCACCACATCTCATCCCAAAAATGTAAATCACATAATGTCACAATGGACGACTATGACCTGGGGAATATACGCACTCTGCTCCTCGAGCCAGGATGCTCACCCTCATCGCGCAACTTCCTAATGATAGCATTAGAAGGGGTATGCTTCACATATATATATACCAACACACACACACACACACACACACACACATATATATATATATATATATATATATATACATATCCGTATCATATAATATATATACTTTATTCACATAGTGTATATATAATCCACATAATTTCTTACACAAATATAAATGGCCATAAATGTCAATCACACATAGCGATGCCCCTCAATCCCAAATATTCTCACTAATAATAGCATTTAAGTATTCGCACACTCATGATACTAAACCCAAAAGTATTCCCTCACGGGATAATTAACTTGTAAGCTATTCGCGCTTAAGGATTTTCACGCATCTAATCCCAAAGATATACATCCCTAGAAATCACTTCCTAGGATTCAGCAAGATGTATTCAACTCACATACATTCAAATACATAAATACCTAAGCTCAATGGTAACCGAACTCTCTCTCTCAAATTTTGTTCATCCCGAACGTTAACTATGTTCGTTCCCGGAATTATACCCTACACCAATCCAAGGCCTTCTCTTTCATCTAAAGGTTTTCTAACCCTCCAAAACCATCATTTTGGAGTCCCAATATCATAACTAGGATCCCCCATATAAGACCCCAAATTGTAATTTAACTCCCCATACTCTTAAGGGAAGAAAACTGGCAAATCTGACCCAAGCGAATCGATTCGCCCCAATTGCGAATCGATTCAGGTGGGCGAATCGATTTGGCCCCCAATCTGAATCGATTCCGAAAGTGTTCTGCAAGCAGGTCCTTATTGGCGAATCGATTCGGTCTAAATCCTAATCGATTCGGCCTAATGCAGCCTTACAGATACCCTTAGGCGAATCGATTCGGCCTTTTCGAGGGGCACTGTTTGGGAGAATTTTCAATCTCCAAAATACCCAAAACTCAATACAATCTCCATTTAAATCATAACTTGGATTTATTCCTAAAAACCCAAAGTTTTCATATCTCCTCAAGTTCTTTAGAGGTCCTAACACTCCATTTGAGAACCCCTAATATTTATCTTCAATAAGTTCTATCCTTAATTTCTAACTAACGATTTCGATCTCGAACAGCTTTTCGTAGAAAAATCACTACAAATCCAATAAAAGTCAGAAAAATATGCGGTCAGGGCCCACGTGACCGCATCGAAAAGATATACAAATTTCATTTTATGACCAAGAGCCGAATCGATTCGTATCAAGGCCGAATCGATTCGGAAAGATGCAGGTCACTATTCATCACCATAATACACCACCAAGCTTTTTATTTCTTCTCCCACCAACATATAACTACACCTAACTATATATACACAAAGTAAATAGTTTCTAATCATCCTAGAACCAAGAATAAACCATTAATTTCGATTAAATTCTAAGATACTCCAATTTGACATTTTTCGGTTTTCAACCGTTAAACTTCTGAGAAAAACCCGTTTAACCCATGAAAACCCAACCCAAAATCTTTCGGGTTTGTTATTACCAACTATGATATGAGATTTATGCTCAAAATTAAATAAAGCAAGTAAACACTTTCCTCGTGGATAAAATTCGACGATCCCGAGTCGAATCCCGCGGAGGTTAGCCGGAATCTCCCTTTTTCTTCTCCCTTTCTTCCTCTCTCTCTTCTCCTCTTTCCTTTCTCTCTTTTCTTTCCCCCCCCATGCCTTTTATAGGTAGAAATGAGGGTTTATCCCTTTAAACCCAAAAGTGACTCGTTTACTCAATTACAAGTTCCTAATAGCCCAAAAATTCTGGAAACTCAATTTCGACACTCGGACACTCAATTATGACTATCTAGGCCATTCCAAGACTCGTCGCGTACTCAAAATCTCCATCCGAGGCACTTGGCCACAACTCACTAATTTAACCCACTACATCTCGATGCGGGTTTTCCCATTAAAACATTATCCTTTGTCTCTTTACCCAGCTGCGACATATTATTAAAATACTCCAGTTCATTTAATTAATCCCAAAAGTAAATATAACCTCCATCGAAAATCATTAAATCCTTGAAAACCTTAAAAATTACTATTCACGATAATTTCTTAAATTCCCAATTTGTACTTAATTATTAAATTTAATTTTCCATAAAAGTGCGGGTTATTACATACTTCCCCCTTACAACGGAATTTCGTTCTCGAAATTCAGATATAACCAATACTACCAACATTAACCTAGGATCATGAATCACTCCACATCCTAATACCTCAAAGTGGAATGCTACTACCTAATAACTCTTAACTGTGCTCAATAAGCACTCACCTCTAACAAGGTTTATACTATACTATACTACCATCTCGGTATACTCTTCAACTCTACATACTACGCCCCTTCTATATCAGGCGGTATATAAAACCAAATCATTAAGGTGCCCATACACCCGTGCCTCTCCGCACAACTATCACCAACGTTTGACACGTGCATACTTTCTAAACAATAGGCCTTATTTCCTTGGCGTAATACTCATACATGGGTTTTCCCAACCCGCGAAATTCAATTCTTCTCAAGGTTAATGAACCAATCTTTCTATATTGGCGCCACTAACTCCACTGGCTTCACTGCCGAAAAATTCTAAGATCGAAGCGTTCCGAACTACGTGAAATAGTACTATCCTACATTGTGTCCCTGGTGCCCAAGACCTTTCTCAACTCCTGACATTTGCTCGGTTTCATGCGTAGGACATCTCGCAAAGCGAAATCCAGACAAGGAACCCTCCCATTACACTACTCCCTCGCATCGTCGGTCATCGAGATATAATGGCCTAAGGCACACCAGCGGGACGTCCTAAATCCTACCTTGCTAACCTATTAACACATTTCTATTATTTAAACCTTCCACCTATATGAAAAGGAAATCTAACTAATCGAGGGGTCAACTCTCTGCAAAAGTGTTATGAACATCATACCCAAAATATATTTCCTAAAAAATTTGCCTTTTCATTAAGGCCTAGCTATAATCCTCAAATCAATTTCTCTAAGTCCTACTTCACCCACCCACTTGTGGCGAGAGGACCACTTTAGTGCTTTTCCATAGCATAATATTTCCATAAGCATACCATCATTGTACGGCTCACAGTCTATAGTGTTTCCTCCACACTATGTGACTTATCTACAAAACTAACATCCTTACATCTTATAACATCTCTCCACTCCCGACGTCGTTAAGGTTCATGCGTGGAGCGTCTCGCAAGCGAAATCCAAACAAGGAACCCCTCCAATACACTACTACTTAACTTTGTCAGTCATGGAGGTCCGTTAACTCCAAATATGCAATCGGGATACCCTATCCCCTCTTTCAACAAAATGTGGTCTGAACTCCTATTTCTAAACAGGAGCCACACCACTAAGTGCTCGCACTACACTCAACCCTTGTGTAAGCAATAATGAGCTTAAACTCACAGCTCAACAATTAACCCGACATACCTTAAATCACATCGATAAGGTCGCCACGCACTCAAATCATGTTAATGAAACATCTACTCACCGAAGTTCCATCCATACACATAATAAAGGCGAACTCAGCCTGTATCCATGTGAGATATCACAACAACAACCCATTCCACCCTGGAACCGCGGACGCGATAGTCTTGCCATCATTGGCTTGATATCGCTTCGAACCTCAAATATCACATTCTACACAAAATAACACCACACTCGTATAACACACACATAACGAGTACTACCGATCTACTATAGACTTAAAATACTAACACCCGCTCTTCTCAGCGAATGAAAGAAAATAGATTCCCGTTATCGCGAAAAAGCACATAAACGTATACTTCATAACATTATCGATACTACTTATAAAATCGCATCACACACGAATCTGGGGCTAATAAAACACTGTGACTCAATCTCGTCACACAAAACAAGCCTCCTTTAACTGAGGTGAAACTCATAACAACCACTTCGCCTATCACCCTAGTGACTCCGAAAGTTTCTCGGACTTAATACACTTTCCGTAACTAAACCAACAATTTATTTAATCAATGCCCCATCTGGGCACCCTACACTTGCCCCTTAACTCCCACTAGGCAATGACTAACCGTAAGGTTCTACACTCCACATTACAGCATTCCCCATCTCGGGTCAACCTGACCCTTTTAAGGTTATCAGTATCTTGGACTCCATAGACGTGATCCTGACAATTCCTTTACTAGTGTCCCCTTAACTTCTTCATGAAAAGCAAACTCCACCAACCCCTGCCTCCTGCTGCCCTCATCACGGCCTTCCTCGATCAGCACATGAATCTTGAATGAGCGCATAAAAGATTTACTATAATCTGATACTATGGCAGGAGAACGAAATCTTATAAGAGAAATCAACAATCCTAATCCCAAGGCTCTATATCAAATATAGAGCAACGTTGAAAGCATAGTACGTCCGCACTGATTCCAAAGGACACTAGAACCTGATGCTCTAATACTATCTGTGATAACCCGCCTAATAAAATACCGGGCGATCACTCCTATATTAAATTAAAATAGGAGTCGCATATGGATCATTTTCAGCATCACTATCGAAAACCAATTTAATTACTAATAACCTATTAGGCTGGCGTCAAAATTTTACTTAACTACTCTTTTTAAACAACTACACAATTAAAACATCCACACAGTTTATATAAATGAAAGTGGAAAGAGATAAAATAACCGAACACTCGGTTCAGATTTTATCATCCCTAATGTATATACAATACCTCCTATCTAGATTATAAGGATAGAAGCGTCTAGCGAAAACCTGCATGCAAACACAGCTGCTGCAGCAGACGTCTGACTCGAAAGGATCATCATCCAGGCGTCCCTGTGTCTGGACACCTATATATATATATATAATATATAGCAAGAGAGGAAAAATGTAGAAACAGGTCAGAGCCCGAGTTGTGAAAATATTTATCAAGTTCATAAATGCTTTATTTAGAAAAAAAATGTTTTATCTCATATTTAAATTGGTATCGCACTCCCATGAGATACCCCTCACCCCTCTTCTAATAGTGCACGCCTAAAGCACTCATCTAAAACATCCTACTTAAGCTACCCGCCTAACTAATCTAATCCATCACCCCCAAGCTATAGAAATACTAAACAACCCAAGTACTAAGGGCTCAACTTCTCCCTAATCTCAACGCTATGCCACATTCGTGCGTGGGGTGTCTCGCGAAGCGAAATCCAAACAAGGAACCCCCCGATACACTACTACTTGGCAAGGTCGATCGTCGAGATCCATTAGACCCTTAGCACAAAATGAATATATAAATATACTTATATAAAAATATACATATTATACTCCTTCTCATATACATCTTAAAATATACATCCGGATAATATCTCCCGGACTGAGGTTTACTCTATATTCATTTTTATAATGCACATCCGGTTATAATCTCCCAGACTGAGAATCTATCCTTTTTCATTTTTATATCTTTACTCTATAGAGATATATATTACCTTGTTTTCATACACAAGTAATATACTATAAACACAAGTATAATAACCATCCCACCGAGTTATCACTCGAGGATGCGGTCTCTCAATGCTATCATCTTCCAGAGATGGACTCACGTAGCATACTGGGGACCACCGGTTGAACTAAACGACACCTACTTCGTGGTAAAAAATATCACATCGTCTGGGAAGCGGTCATAGTTCCTAACCTGCAATGAGACGAAACATACCCACCACGTCTCATCCCAAAAATAAAAATCACATAATGTCACAATGGACGACTATGACCTGGGGAATATCCGCACTCTGCTCCTCGATCCATGGTGCTCACCCTCATCGCGCAACTTCCCAATGATAGCATTAGAGGGGGTATGCTTCACACATATATATACCATCACACACACACACACACACACACACACACACACACACATACATACATATATATATATATATTTATATACATATACATATACATATCCATATCATATAATATATATATACTTTATTCACATAGTGTATATATAATCCACATAATTTCTTACACAAATATAAATGTCCATAAATGCCAATCACACATAGCGATGCCCCTCAATCCCAAATATTCTCACTAATAATAACATTTAAGTATTCGCACACTCATGATACTAAACCCAAAAGTATTCCCTCACGGGATAATTAACTTGTACGCTATTCGCGCTTAAGGATTTTCACACATCTAATCCCAAAGATATAAATCCCTAGAAATCACTTCCTAGGATTAAGCAAGATGTATTCAACTCACATACATTCAAATACATAAATACCTATGCTCAATGGTAGCCTAACTCTCTCTCTAAATTTTTTTTCATCCCGAACGTCAACTATGTTCGTTCCCCGGATTATGCCCTACACCAATCTAAGGCCTTCTCTTTCATATAAAGGTTTTCTAACCCTCCAAAACCATCATTTAGGAGTCCCTATATCATAACTAGGATCCCCCATATAAGACCCCAAATTATAATTTAACTCCCCATACTCTTAAGGGGAGAAAACTAACAAATCTGACCCAAGCGAATCGATTCTCCCCAATTACGAATCGATTCATGTGGGCGAATCGATTCTTCCCCCAATCCGAATCGACTCGAAAAGTTTTTTGCAAGCAAGTCCTTAATGGCGAATCGATTCGATATAAATTTGAATCAATTCGGTTAAAGGAAGCTTTACAGATCCCCTTAGGCGAATCGATTCGGCCTGTTCAAGGGGCACGGTTTGGGCGATTTTTCAATCTTCAAAATACCCAAAACTCAATCCAATCTCCATTTAAATCATAACTTGGATTTATTCCTACAAACCCAAAGTTTTTATATCTACTCAAGTTCTTTAGAGGTCCTAACACTCCATTTGAGAACCCCTAATATTTATCTCCAATAAGTTCTATCCTTAATTTCTAACTAACGATTTCGATCTCGGACAACTTTTCGTAGAAAAATCACTATAAATCGAAAAAAAATCAGAAAAATAAGGGTCAACGCCCATGCGACCGCATCGAAAAGATCTAAAAATTTCATTTTTTGACCAAGAGCCAAATCGATTCGCATCAAGGCCGAATCGATTCGGAAAGACGCAGGTCACTATTTATCACCATCTCCAAAAATCCCAAACCTCCATTAATACACCACCAAGCTTTTTATCTCTTCTCCCACCAATATATAACTACACTTAACTATATATACACAAAGTAAATAGTTTCTAATCGTCCTAGAACCAAGAATCAACCATTAATTTCGATTAAATTCTAAGATACTCCAAATTGACATTTTTCGGTTTTCAACCGTTAAACTTCCGAGAAAAACTCGTTTAACCCACGAAAACACAACCCAAAATCTTTAGGGTTTGTTATTACCAACTATGATATGAGATTTATGCTCAAAATTAAATAAAGCAAGTAAACACCTGCCTCGTGGATAAAATCCGACGATCCCGAGTCGAATCCCGCGGAGGTTGGCCGGAATCTCCCTTTTTCTTCTCCCTTTCTTCCTCTCTCTCTTCTCCTCTTTCCTTTCTCTCTTTTTTTTCTTTTCTTTCCCCCTCCCATGCCTTTTATAGGGAGAAATGAGGGTTTAGCCCTTTAAACCCAAAAGTGAATCGTTTACTCAATTACGAGTTCCTAATTGCCCAAAAATTCCGAAAACACAATTTCGACACCCGGACACTCAATTCTGACTATCTCGGCCATTTCGAGACTCGTCGCGCACTCTAAATCTCCATCCGAGGCACTTGGACGCAACTCACTAATTTAACCCACTACATCTCGATGCGAGTTTTCCCATTAAAACATTATCCTCTGTCGCTTTACCCAGCTGCGACATATTATTAAAATACTCTAGCTCATTTAATTAATCCCAAAAGTAAATATAACCCCCATCGAAAATCATTAAATCCTTGAAAACCTAAAAAAATACTATTCACGATAATTTCTTAAATTCTCAATTTGCACTTAATTATTAAATTTAATTTGCCATAAAAGTGCGGGTTATTACACATATGCATATGATTAAAAATGTTAAGCGATGTTATATAATGATATGTACTGGTGAGTCCTTTGTCTAATGTTAAGGACTAGTGGGTCCTACGGGATGTGGCGAGCCTGTTAATCCAGCTCAAAGGTTTGTGTACTCGTGCCTAATAAAGGGATGTGGTGGTACCCAATAACTATGGTGGGTTAATTAGACTGTGGCGGGTCCAGTCTTGCGAGAGTTTCACAATTCCTGTTGGGTTATAGCATTAGAACAAAATAAAAATGGTTATTCAAATTGGTTATATGGGTGGTACATGGTCCTTCACTAAGCCTTTATAACTTACACTCCTATAATATTTTGTTTCAGGTATGTTTATCATTTGGAGTTCACTGCCAAGTTAGGACCTTATACCGGGGGAGTGACGGATATATAGTATGGTTTGAATATCAAGAATCTTTTTGTGTAAATATTAAACTAAGGATCTTTGTTATATAAAGTTGTGTAGTACTTATAAATTACATGTAAAGGTAGTTGTGTTTTCATTTACACATGCAGAAAAAAAATAATGCTATTTTCCTTTAGAGATTTAAATTAAAGCACTGTTTAAGGCAATTTATCTCTAATTAAAAAGGACGAGTTTAACTTAATTAATTCGGGGCGCGACATTCATGTTATTGAATTTAGTGATGTGGTGAAATGGAGTTGAATTTTTGTGATTTTGCCCCTAGACTTTCATGTTATTGAATTTATTGATGTGGTGAAAAGGAGTAACTTAAATGCATTTCTTTATGTTTATTTATGTGTAATTATGTATTTGTATTGTATCAAGACTATGGCATATTGTTATGTATCTTTAACATGAAATATATATCGTTTGGCAGTATGGCTCTTGGACCTAAACGGATGAGAGTTGTTAGTAGACTGGTTCAACAAGTGAGTCCCATCCCACCACCACCACCACCAGTGACTTTCAATCAAACTCCGTCGATCGCTTCAAATCCCACTCCATCAATGGCATCAAATCCCATTCCATCAATGGCTTCAAATCCCTCTCCATCAATGACTTCAAACCAAATAATACCTTTACCTTCAAACCTATTGCCAATGGATACCCCTACTAATAGCACATGTATGTGATGCCTACAAGTCAAACTCTAACTTTCTTAATAGAGCATCATCTTTAACATTAATTGAGTTTTTATTGACTTTGAATTAAACTTTGGAAATTAGGATTAACACTGACTCAAATTAAGTTTAACTTTGAATTAAAACTGGAAATCAGGATTGAGTTTGAGTTTCACTCTGAGTTTGATTGACTTTGAATTAAAACTGGAAATCAATCGAAATAAAGAAAACCTTTGACAATTATGAGTGCCCCAACCACAACGTAAGAACAGATACACAGTCGTAGAAGACTAGAACGAAGAAGTAAATCTTCTTCTCTCTTGCATTTTCCAAAACCCCAAGCTCCAATTTCTAAAAAACACATCTTTTAATAAAAACCAATTAGATACAAAGAGAAAGATCTTGCTCCTTGATTTCATTTCACTTTTGGAATAAATTTAGTTTTAGTTCCTATGTTAGAGATCAATCACAATTGGGTAACTGGGTAGCTGACCCTACTGTCCTTCGGTGATATCATCCATTCATGATTATGTTTTTAGATGTGTTGTCTGCCCGTTGATTTTATTTAATGTTTGGTTTGGACTTTGGAGGTCTTTTTGTAGATCTTGTTGCACTTTTTTTTATTTTGTATCGAATCCCTTAGTTTTATGCGATGTAATGAAATAAGAGTAAGTGTGTTTCCCCTTGGTGTCCCAAAGGAGCTTAATTTTTTTCATGAGTACTTGTTAAAGTATTATTACTTGATATTATCTTTTTCCCGGATCATATATGCTTTTTAAGTGTTTATCAAGTGTCATTTTAAGTGCATGGATTGGTATTACACTTATGACTTGTGAGAATCTTTGTACGTGCCACTCAAGAATTTTCCCCTGCCTTGTTAAGGATGAAGGAGATCATATGATTATATCCTTTTTTTTACTTGTCATATCTATGTCTGAGCTGTTGATTGGACAATAATTTTTTCATCCGTGTTTTTTTCTTGGCGAGCTGTTAATTGGACAATGAGTAAGCCCTCATACCCCTTGTCTAACAGTTTTTGTTCAACCTAACTTATCTTTTAATAAACTCTCTAGATTAAAATCTCTTGGATTCTCCTAGTTCTCTTTCATTGGGAGCTCATTGTCTAACACAGTTCGTGTGCAACCCAACCCAATGCGTGACCAATGATTGTAAATTAGCCACAAATTATACAATATGAAGACTGTTATGAATATTGAGAGACTAGTTAGGCGAGAGAAACTCGAAGTAGTGTGAATTCCATATTGACCAATGACTTCCTCAGCCTAAAGAACAAAGTTGAGAGACTGGTTAGGTGGGGGATGCTGAGAAGATTCACGCAGGCTATGGCTAGGCACAACAATTTTATCCAATAATTATTTACATATTATTCTTGGTGCAGTTCATCAATAGTCATATGCTCTTATTGAAGCTTTGCCATAAGAAATCTGTGATTTCTTCAAATTTTGTTATGCATCCCGTATCATCCCCTCGATTAAATCTAATTAAACCTCTATGCATTCCATAGACTTTTTTTTGGACTTATCTCGGATTTTATCGTTAAATGTGTTGATACCCAACATTTATTCTGAATTTTTTGTTGGCAAATCTCAGTTTTGGTTCCGATATGTTGATCTCAGTATGATCTCAACTAGATCATTACTAATTTTGAATCAAACCTAACAGACTTAATTGGACACGCTAATAGATTTGGTGTCATACAAGACCTAAAATGCTTTAGCAAAATTATGTACTGCAGTTGTTTTACTGCTTTGTAAATTTTCATTAATCTATTTCTTATCATTAGTTCAATTCTCTTCAGTGTTTACCTTTTGAGATTTTGACCATATCGCGATAAATGATGTAGTTTAATGTCGAGTGCTGTAGTTTATGTGGCAAACTGTAATTGATTCCTCTTAAGATATTTATGAAAGGAAGTTTCAATTCATAAATTCCGTGAAATGATTTTTGCTTACTCCTAATCTCTAATCGTATAGATATTCTATATACTTTGAGTGTTAGAACAAGCATCTTCTTAAAATTCAGAGAATTATGTTATTTTTCTCAACGTTATCTGGATCTTGTGGGTCACCTAGGTATGCTTGCTCATTGTTCTAAAAGGTGCGCCTAGGAGTGAGGCACCTATGCCTTATGCGTGGTAAATGGCGGTCAATGCGCGTGTAAGGCGTTGTCAATGCTACCAAGGTGCATTTTTTATTTTTCAAAAATGCTTTAGCAAAATGACATTGTGTTTTATTTCAAAAATGCCTTAGAAAAAATGATTATAAAAACCATGATGTATTAAGGAAGCTGAGGATTTTATTGTATTTTTCATAATTTATTGTTTTATGTTTGGTTTAATAATTTCCCTCGTTTAGTTTTTAGTTATTATAGGTAGTTGAGGGTAATATTCCCTTGGAATGTCCTAGGGTGCCCTCTTTATTATGTACATCATGGTTTTTATAATGCCTCAATTCATTATATATTGTATTTGATGAACTAATATATCCTTTAATTGTAGCTTCCACCACGACAAAAAGGAAATGTGGTCCAACTAAAGTAAAGGGCCTTGAGAAGTTGACTAGGTCGGATGGAAAGAAGTTGAATATTGAAATCGCAAGGGACAAGGGAAGGCCGACAAATGCGGTGCAATCTTCTAAATTATCAAGTGAATTAGGAATTATTGCACAAAATCTCATCCCGGTTCCTGCGAAATGGAAGGACATGTCTGAAAATGACAAAGAAGAAGCCTTCAAACGACTCGATGTAAGTAAAAACTACTATGTTATTAAACGTGCTTGAGTAATTGATTTATTTTATTTACTAATTTTTATAAATTATGAATTTTCAGTCCAAATTTGACATCAAAATTAGGGACGAGTATGTTAGAAATAACGTCAAAAAATTTCTAATGAGTCGAAGCAGGGGTGCAAGATATTGACATCGACTAAGGTTTAAAAATCCCAAATAAATTGAAGAGGAACGATGTGATAAGCCAAAAAACATGAGTCAAGAAAATTGAAATGCTCTTTGTGATTTGTTCTCTAGCTCTGAGCATCAGGTATAATAAATTTATAAAATATAACAGTTCCATTGTTTTAATTGACACATAACATACTCATTATCCATTAACTATTATTGAAGCATTAATGTGACGTCAATAATAATAATAATAATTGAGTGATGCAAACTATCAAACGCAATCAAGGGTCGAGGGCATTTGTATCAGCTTGTTATCACTTGGTATATATTTTTTTTCTAAAGTTGATCTAATCTTTCACAAATATTGATGATAATGATTGTCTTTCATGATTATGAAGAATGATGTGGTGAATGAGGAGCTAAATCGAATTGAGTTCTACAAGAAAACCCACTGCACTAATGAAAAATGGTCTTCTCTCGAGTCAGACGAACTATATGTAAGAATATAACATATATTAGACAAACACCATAACTTCAATTTTATGAAATGATATATATACAAATTTGTTTTGTAGATTGAGATAAAACAATTGCAAGCTGAGCCTACTCCCAAGGGTAGTGAACCTTTGACTCCCAATGAGATAGAGGATCGAGTACTTGGTACTAAATCAGGATATATTATAGGTCTTGGGCATGGATCGAAAGCTACCAAATAAAAAACATCACGACGAGACACAGAGTTGGAGGAGGCCCTTAAGGAAGCTCAGAGAGCGAATCGTGAGTTAAAGGAACAACTACAGGCTCGTGATGAGCATCTAGAATGCTTAGAGGCTTGTCAATTTGAATTCGAAAAGATGTGTGATGCTTTAAAAGCATCAGGTTCCCTTCCTCCCACATTTACTATATGGTAAGTTTTAATAATTTCAATATTGAATTTATCAAAATTACATTGTTAAATTCACATCCCGAGTTATTTAAAAGCTCTATTGGTGATGCTATTACTTTATTTTCTGAATCAGTGGAAGGGGTATTTTGGTGGATTGTGATTGGGTATCTTGACCTTTTTATTTTTTAATTTAACAGGATGGTTTTAGTCTATAAACAAAGGAAATCCTGTCGATTTTTTAAAATACTGGCGATGCTATTATCTTATCTTTTGAATCGGTGGAAGGGATATTTTGGTGGATTGTCGTTGGATTTCTTGATTTTTTTATTTTTTAATTTAACTGGGTGGTTTTAGTCTATAAACAAAGGAAATGTTGCCGAATTTTTCAAAATATTAAAAATAAAATTGAATTTTGGGATTTTTTGGGTGTTTAGATCAATGTGTTTTATTTCTTAATTGGTGTTATTATATTTATCAATTGTTAATAGACTTATAAAGCTAGAAACTAATGTCTCGCTACTTTTTGAATTGTAGATTGAGACATTGTGAGGATGATTTTTTGGAAATTATTTTTGGCATGATGATGAAGATGAAAGGAGAACTTAACAAACTTGTTGGGAATTGTTTTTTGGAGGCTACTTTGTAATTGATTAGAAACTAATGACTTTGGAAATATAAATCTAGAAACAAATGCCTTAGGAATTGTTTTTTGGAGGCTACTTTGAAGTTGAAGTGTTGTAACAAACGATGTAGGCTACTTTGTAATTGATCAATGATTTTGAGATATCCGTACGAATGCTTTTGTTTCAATTAAATAACCTTTTGAACCTTAATTTTGAGTATGTATATGATGGTAGTTGATTACTTATAAAATGGCGATCTATAATTAATATTTATTTGATTGAATATCTATATGAGAAATGAAAAAAAATATGAGTTCCAAATTAATAAGTTTTTGACAATAAAATTTATTTCATGACAAAAATATTTTGTCCCCGAAGTATATTAATTTTGTCACCAAATGGTTATCCTTTTGCATATTATCATATACATTAGGTGACAAAATTGACATTTTTGTGTCAAAAAATAAGATCTATGGGTACGAATAACTTTGTCACTAAAAATCTAGTATTACGTGATAGAGAATATTTTGTCACCAAAAGGTGTGTTATTTGGTGACGAAATCTATTTTTCGTCACCAAAACCTTTAGCGGCGGGGCTTTCGTGACGAACGATTGACGAAAATTTTTTCGTCACCAAATATTTTTGGTGATGAAAAATTTTCATTTGGTGAAGAATTTTTTGCCACTAATTATCTGTTTTGTTTTGGTGTGTGTGCCTGTGGGCTTGGAAGTTAACCCAAGCCCATATAAGTATTCCATCCTTTAATGAGTTGGCATACCCCAAGGGCACCGAGTCTTTGAACCAAAATTGGTTATTATATACTACATCTAGTGTGGGTACCCGAAATTTAGAACTATGGGCCTGGACGAGTAGCCCAGTCCTGGCAGCCCAAAGTCCAGGCCCCTCATCTTTTATAATTGATCCAGTCTCCCCCCACGATCCCATAAAGGGAAGTTATGGGGGAAATGGAAAACGTGGAGGAACCCATCACCCCCACTCATCTATATGCACATGTATATATTAAACCCTAGGTCCGGGGTAAAAGGACAAGTTGTATTCTCTGTAATCACTCTCAGGAGTATATAGAAATAATATCGACTGCACCACTGTAGACGTAGGCACATCTTGGCTGAACCACGTACATCCTTTGTTGTGTGATTGGCAACTTGTATTCCTTGTTCTCTTCTTGATAATCTGTCTCTCATATTTATTTGTGTTGCAAAATAATTTCTTCTACAATTGGCGCCGTCTGTGGGAAGCGTTCATCTTTCCCTGAGAAGAGCCCACATCAAGAAAGGAGTTTAAGATGTCTGGTCACAGCAGCAATGCCCCCCAAGTAGGAGATATTCAAGAGTCACCTGCTCCTCGCAGGATTAGGTCTGAAGTTCGACGTTCAGATCAGAGAGCTCGCCTGAAAAGATCAGCCTCAGAAGAAAGTCAGGGACCAGCGAGGTCCACGCAGATATCCAGGTTGATTGATGCGTACGAGGCAAGGCTCCACGAGCAGAGAGAGTCTTCTCGCAGATACGAGGCTGAGAATGCTCGCTTGAAAAGAAGACTGGAAAGACTAGAAAGGGAGCTTCGTGCTGATAACTGGAGACGCCCATATCGCACTCCTAGCCCTCAGGCGAGCAAGTCTCGCAGCCGAGGAAGGAGACCTAGGCGAGAATCTCAAAGGGACGAAGGAGGCGAGTCAGGTGACGACCTCCACGAACAGCCGCGAAGAGCTCGCCGCCACCAGAGCCCTGCTCGCAGTGATGAGCTCATACGAAACATGGTCCATAGGGAGATGGACCAGAATCCCGCTCACCACGGGACAAGATCAACTAGAGAACTCGCGAGGCGAGCTCTCAGAACCCAGATGAAGTCATCTTTCACGAAAGAAATCGAAGAGGAGGAAGCTCCCAAGAAATTTTCCATTCCAAGGTTCAAGGTTTACGACGGAAAGACTGATCCCATCGATCACGTCAAGCAATACCGACAGGCCATGACCCTCTGGAGTCACCGGGATGCCCTGATGTGCCGTATTTTCCCCTCGAGCCTTCTTGATGTAGCACAGAAGTGGTTCAAAAGGCTCCCCCACCGGTCGATCAAGAATTTCAAATCCCTAGCCGAACTCTTTACGACCCGATTCATTACCAATAGCTCCCATCCCAAAAGGATGGATGCTCTACTGACAATGAAGAAAATTCCTCAAGAGACCCTCCGAGAATACGAGAAGAGGTACTGGGAGTTATTCAATGAGATCGAGGACTGAGCGGAGGAGGTGGCAGTGGCCTCCTTCAAAATTGGGCTCCCTAATTCTTCCCTCCTCTACCAATCCCTGACGAAGAAGGAAGCTATGACCATTGCCGACCTTATGGCCCGAATTGAGAAATACGCAAAGGTGGAAGATGTCACCCGCTCTAATACAGGAGAAAACGCTCGAGCTAAGCTCACTACCAAGGTAGGTGAGAAAACTGAGAACCAGAGGAAAGGAGGAAAGAACGGGGGCAAAAATGGCTCTAAAAACGGAGGGAACCAGGACCCATCGAAAGCATTCCAGGCGGTCAACACCGTCTTCAAAGAACCAACTTATAAGGTTCTCGCGAAGATCAAGGATGATCCATTCATCAAGTGGCCCAGGAAGATGGGGGGGAGATCCCTCGAAGAGGAACAATGCATTAAGATGCGCTTTTCACAAAGAGGGAGGGCACAAGACCGAGCACTACAAAGCTCTCAAGTCTCACCTCGAAGAATTGGCCCAGTCCGAGCATTTGAACGACTTTGTGGAGAAAATGGCAGAGAAAGTGACTGCCAACAGAGAGATGAGACCCGACAATGTGCTGGAGGATGATGCTGGACACGAGTTCACCGTAATTCATGGAGTATCTGACATCAAGCAGATACAAGGGAACTCAGCTCGAATGGAGCTGAAAAAACTTACAGCGGTAATGCAGGCCTTTCAAATCGATCCATCAAAATCACAGTCAGGAAAGCGTCGACGAGCAGAGGACGTCAACTATAACAAGTATATTATTTTCACGGATGAAGATTTGATGGGAGTAAGGACCCCATATCATGATGCCCTGGTCATTACACTCAGGATTGCCAACTTTGACATCGACAAGCTACTCGTCGATCAAGGAAGCTCATCCCAAGTAATGTACCTCGACCTGTTCAGGAAATTGAAGTTGAGCGTCGCCGACCTAAAGGAAGCTACTGTACCTTTGGTCAGATTCGCTGGAAAAATGACCATGCCCCTAGGCAAGATAGTGCTGCCAGTTCGTGCTGGGAACGTCTCCAAGATGATTGAGTTTTTGGTAGTTGACATCGAATCACCGTACCAGGTCATCCTCGACAGAGGATGGCTTCATGCAATGAAGGAGGTCTCCTCGACCTACCATCAGAAGCTCAAGTATGTAATCGATCGAGGAGTAATGGAGATCCACGGCGACCAAGCGATGGTGAGGAAGTGCTTTATAGCAGCCATCCGACCAAAGTCAGAGAAGAAGGCCGGTCAACCCAGCGAAGAAGTTGAAAAGGGCGTGATACCTTCTAAATAGCAACTAAAGTATGGAAGACCAGGAGTAGAGGAGACCAGGCTCCTCCCCTCCGAGCATGTCATCGAGGACCTGGTAGAAGTTTTAGCCAAAGTTGGTGACAGTAGCAGAGTCTTCTTGATTGGAGAATCTCTCACCGATCGAGAACAGAAGGAGTTGACGACCTTGCTGAGACACAACGTAGATGTTTTCTCATGGGAACCATACGAGCTGCCTGGCATTGATCCTGATATGGTCTATCATCAGCTGCACGTCGACCCCACGTTCAATCCAGTCACGCAGAAGGCACGAAGAACTGCACCTGAGAAGGGTAAAGCGGTTGAAAAGGAGGTCGAAAAACTGCTGGATGTAGGATCCATACGGGAAGTACAATTCCCCAAGTGGTTGTCCAACCCAGTAGTAGTCCCGAAGAACAATGGGAAGTGGAGAGTTTGCATCGACTTCACTAACCTCAACAAAGCATGCCCAAAGGATAGTTTCCCCCTCCCAAAGATAAACCAACTAGTAGATGCCACTACAGCTCACGAGCGAATGAGTTTCCTGGACGCATACTCAGGATATCACCATATCCCCTTGTATGCCCCAGACCAGGACAAAACGGCATTCATCATGACGGTTGGGTTGTATTGCTACAAAGTCATGCCATTTGGGCTCAAGAATGCAGGGGCAACCTACCAGCGGCTGGTCACAAAAATGTTCAAGGATCAAATGGGAGACACAATGGAGGTCTACATCGACGACATGCTCGTTAAGAGAAAGAAGAAGGAAAATTACCTCTCAGACCTGTCAAAGACCTTCGAAATCCTCAGGAAGTACCGAATGAAGCTTAATGCGAGCAAATGTTCCTTCAATGTCCAGTCAGGAAAATTCCTTGGATACTTAGTCAACAAGAGAGGCATAGAAGCTAATCCAGACCAGATCAATGCAATTAACAGGGTACAACCACCTCAAACAGTCCGGGACATGCAGAAGCTCACTGGAATGCTCGCTACCTTAAATCGCTTCATTTCCAAATCCTTCGAGAAGTGCAAGCCTTTTTTCCAGCTTCTAAAAGGGAATAGACCAATAGAATGGAGCCCGGACTGCTTGCGAGCATTGGATGAGCTCAAGTCTTACTTAAGCTCTCCATCACTTCTTGTCATACCACAACCAATGGATTCTTTATACCTACACCTCTCGGTATCCAGTCACACGGCCAACTCGGCGTTAATATGCGAGGTCGAAGGAATCCAACACCCCGTTTACTATGCGAGCAAGACCTTATTAGACACTGAGCAAAGGTACCTGCCATTAGAGAAGCTCATCTTTGCACTAGTGATAGCCTCGAGGAAACTGAAGCATTATTTTTAAGCTCATACTATCATCGTCCTTACATCGTACCCCTTTAAGGCGATCCTAAGGAAAGCGGATTTGTCGAGAAGATTGTCTAAGTGGTCAGTCGAGCTCGGCCGGTTCGACATCCAATTTCAACCAAGGACCGCTATCAAGGGTCAGATCCTTGCTGATTTCATAACCGAATTCACTGGCGAAGAACTCCCTGACCAACCTCAACCAACAAAGCAAAAAGAGAACCCAGCAACAGTGGAAACCTGGAAACTATTCATTGATGGAGCCTCCAACTCAAAGGGGGAAGGCGTAGGCATCGTCCTCATCACCCCAGAAAACACCATCCTTGAGCAAGGAATCAGGCTTGGATTTGCAGCCTCCAACAATGAAGCAGAGTACGAAGCCTTAATAGCCGGTCTCCAAAAGGCGCAAATTCTGGGAGCAAAACGTTTACAGGTGTTTGGCGTCTCAACTAGTCTCCAATCAGATAAGTGGAGATTACAACGCGAAGGATGAAAGGATGGCAGCCTACCTCACCCTGGTGAGGAAACTAATGACGAGCTTTGAGGAGATCAATATCCAGCAGTTTTCCAGAGGATAAAATAGTCATGCCGACGCCTTAGCAGCCCTAAGCTCGGCAGTTGATTCTAGTCTTAAAAGGGTCATTCCCATCGATTTCCTCACTTGTCCAAGCATTAACCACAACAGCAAGCTGCCAAACGTGGAACAAATACTCCAGGTGGGATCAGCCCCCAGCTGGATCGACCCCTTAAGAAACTATTTAAAGGAGGGCACGCTCCCCGAGGACAAGAAAATTGCCCACCAGATAAGAGTCAAAGCTGCTCGCTTTCACTTATCCACAGGAGGCGACTTGTATAATAAGTCCTTCTCCGGTCCCTACCTTAGATGTGTCCACCCAGGCGATGTCGAACAAGTGTTGCGCGAGCTTCACGAAGGAATCTGTGGAAGTCATGTCGGAGGAAGGTCTTTAGCCTTTCGAGCAATGAAGGAAGGCTATTGGTGGCCATATATGCAAAAGGACTCCGTAGTATATGTCCGCAAATGCCCGAAATGCCAGCTTCACGCTCCAATGGTCCACCAACTGGCCAGCGACCTAAAATCCCTGATCAGCCCATGGCCCTTCGCCCAATGGGGGATGGATATCGTGGGACCACTACCCACTGCTGCCGGCAATCGCAAATACCTGTTGATTGCAACTGACTACTTCACCAAATGGATCGAGGCAGAACCATTGGCAAACATCCGAAACGCTGACATGATAAGATTCATATGGAGGAATATAATCACTCGATTCGAAATCCCCAGAACCATCACCACTGATAATGGGACACAATTCGAGAGTAGCCCCTTTCAGGACTTCTGTAACGAGGATGGGATCAGGCAAAACTTTAGTTCGGTGGCCTACCCTCAGAGCAATGGGCAAGCAGAAGATTCCAACAAAACTGTGATCGATGGATTGAAGAAGTGACTAGAGCGAGCCAAGGGCGCATGGGTAATCGAGCTACACCATGTCCTATGGGCATACCGAACAACTCCTCGGTGAGCAATAAGAGAAACCCCATTTTTGCTAACATATGGCATGGAAGCAGTCATTCCACTAGAAGCGAGCTTGCCAACAATAAGATCCGACCTTATCGACCAAGGCCAGAATGATGGGGCGTTGCTCGCTGAACTCGACCTCGCCGACGAGCGTAGAGAACTGGCCCTGGTGAAGCTTGCGAGGTATCAGCAAAAGCTCGCAAGGCATTACCACAAAAGGGTTAACCCAAGAAGATTCCAAGTTGGGGACTATGTTCTAAGGAAAGTCTTGCGCAACACAGTAAGGTCATCAGACGGCAAGCTAGGCCCAAACTGGGAAGGACCCTTTAAAGTAACTAGGGACGACCTGCAAGGTGCATATCGTTTGGAAATAATGGAGGGCAGAGAGATACCACGAGCATGGAATGCAGCTAATCTCAAGAAATTCTATTTTTAAATTCTCAAGGAATTCTATTGTTGAATCTTTTTCTTGTATTTGTTATGTGAAAGGAATAGTTCATTCCCCTTATTACTAATGAAATCAGTAAACTGCATTTTATCACACATCTTTTTCCAAATCACAGGCACAATGGTCGATATAGCAGGGGAATACCCCTCCTCAGGTCATCATCATGAAACACGAAAGACCTCTTAGACTTGCCCTTAGCAATATATAAAGCCCTACAGAGGATTCTTAGGCAATACGACCAGATTTTATACTGGCCATCAAACCTACTTTGGTTGAGCAAAATCCTGATCGGATGAAGACATCCAATACCAGGTGTGTCCTCGCCAATTGCCCTACTTAGGCCTAAGGGAGTGTGACGACACAACCTAAAAGGTAAAATGGGGCATAATGGTATTTTGGTATTATACTGGACTGGGGGGACACTAGCATGGAAAAATAAAAAGGATTATGAAGAAGCAAGAATATAAAAAGATTGGATGAACACGTTTAGTCGGCAAGATCGCCCAAAACACGAATTTTTCATTGATCTCTTATATTCACAACAGTAATAATATATGTTTAGTCGGCGAAGCTCGCCCAAAGCATTTACATTATCGAAAAGGACAAAAGAATAACAACTTGTTATATTTACAAAAAAGATAATACACGTTTAGTCGACGAAGATCGCCCAAAGTGTTTACATTATCAAAAGAAAAAACTTGCAAAAAATTCAAGAAGGAGGAAGCCTACGAACAAGATAGTCTGCCACCCTAGCTCTTCGTCCATCATTAGGAGCAGGGACCAGCTCTTCCACAGCCTCATCTGCGTCCAACTCTAACAGTTGCCGAGGAATAACATCAATAGGGATCCATCTATCATCCCTCCTGAATGGATTGGGCATCAGAGTGGAGGAGGACATATCGTGACGATACCATAACACTGAGTTCCTCGGGACCTGGAGTTATTTCAAGGCACTCAACCACCCTCTGATGAAAGAAAGTTCTTCGAACTCGGATAATCTTGTGGGAGCATCTAGCCAGCCTTGGTCATAACCGTCAGCCTATGCTTGTCGAGGACCCTTCTTGAATAAATGCCGCAATCGAGTAACGTCCCTTTGAAGCCCAGCAGCACTTACATGTGCTCGGCGGACATCATCACGGATCTCTTCCATCTCCTTATCCCGCTGTTCTTCTGCTTCCCTGTTCCTACCCCTGGTGCTCCTACCAGCTCGCGGGAGGGGAGGACGAGTGGAACCTCACGGCATAGGAGTATGTCCAGCTCGCGAAGACGAGGAGCCTTTAAGAATCGCTGAAACAGTGCTCGGCGCATGCTCTCTAAGTTGCAGTACTTCCCTCCTCAGGTTTTCATTCTCCTGCTGCAGGAATTCCCCAACTTGATTTATCTCGTTGGCCTCTAGCAACCATGCTCTCAGTACATTGGCTTCCTCTTGTACAGAGGCACCAATGCCTTCCATCTCCTGGAGCCTATCCTTCAGCTTAGCCACTAGCTCGGACTGATCCTTATATTTTTGGTTCCTTGACCTAAGAGACTTGCAAAGCCTAACAAAGGCCTGACAAACCTGAGGACTGGCATTGGGACCAAGAGTCCTGCCTAATTGAGATGTGGCAGGAATATAGTCTTCTACATCAGTCAACTACAAGACATAAAAGGGCAAGGGAAAGAGAAATCAATCAATGCATTGGAAAAAGAAGCCTTTTTATTTCATTAATGAAGGTCAAGTACATCGAGCTGGAAATGAAAAAATTACAAGCAAAAGTACAAAAATAGTCCTAAGGGAGGATTAACCAGCAACCTCAGGCTGCCCAGAGGTGGCTGGATGCTTCCCCTTGTCAGCAACAACAGAGGCATCCCCCTCTACAGAGATGCCCTCATTCGCCTGGGCAAGACCAGCATCGGCAGGAGTTGTCTGAGAAGTAAGATCAACACCCTCGATGGCTGGGGTAGGGGCTTCTTCTTCCACGGTTGGCCTTGGACCCAGGTCATGCTCGTCGAACAGAGGAGACTCAGCGTCAACACCAGGAGCTAGGAGGGCCTTGTTCCAGCCCTTCTTGAAATTCAAACGGCTGATATAGCCTATTTGAACTTTGGCGTCTTCATAAGTAGCAGTCCATCAGGAGTTGTATGAGTCCTCCTTGATGGCGGCTACCTGGGACTCCTTCTCCTTCAGCTGCTCGGTCAGAGCCTTGTTCTACTCCACAACACCCAGCTTGCTCGAACAGACTAGGTCATAGGCCTACCTCAACTCACCCAGCTCCTTGACCGCAGTGTCCCTCTCTCGGTTAGAATTGTTAAGGGCCAGATCAGAAGAGGCACGGGCGGCGTCAGCAACCTTCAGATCAGCCTCCAGCCGAGAACCTCTGACTTCCAGAGTGGACTTCTGCTGCTCCAGCTCGCCATTCATTCTCACAAACTGCCAAAAACAAAAGAAGAAATTAAGAAGGAGAAATAATTAAAACTTGTTAAGGAATTAAAAAAGGGGGAGAACCTTACCAAGGCTAGTCTCTGGATAGCTTGAAGGGCTAATTGATCAGACCCCAGCGCCCTCTGGCGATCTGCAGGAAGAACTGCCCTCTCAAGCAATGTAGGAGCCAGCTGAGGGGAAGTGGCAACCGAGGCCCCCTCGGGAAAAGCTGACACCGGGACCAAAGCTTGCCCATCCTTCGTCCTCGACTCCATCTTCCTCCTCTCTTCCTCTCTCTCCCTCTCCATCCTCTTCCTATCCTCCACCTTCTTCTTCTCCTCCACCTTCTTTTTTTCCTCCACCTTCTTTCTCTCCTCCTCCTTCTTTCTCTCCCTCTCTCTCTCCTGCTCTTCCTCTCTCTTCTTCCTCTCTTGCTCCTGAGTGGACCGAGAGCCAGTAGCCACGGCCCCATAAGAAGACTTTTGCTTCTTTGACCTCTGTGCAAGAAGCACATGGTCCTCGTCATCATCATCTCTAATCAGGTTCTTCCTTGGAGGCATCTTTTCGCCTGAAATACTGGAAGTGCTTGACGATCCTCGAGCTTCAGAATCTTCTTCAGAAGTACTGCTACTGTCAGAGCTCCCTCCACCCAAATTGCTCGCAGCTCCTGCAGGCTCACTCTCAGAACTGCTCTCCTCTTCGTCCAACAGGATAGGCTCAGCAGTAGTCTCTCCGAAAGAATCAAACTCTGGAACACTATCCACAGGCCGTGCTATGAAGCTGGAGCCTGCATTCTTGTACTCGAGCAAAAAGGCAGCAGACCTGGGGTGCTCGTCGTCACCCAGAGGCTCCCTGATATTCCAAGCTTTCACCAACTCCGAAATACGGACCTCGCTGAGAGCAGGCTCCAAATTCTTTGTCCTCGCTGTGGAAGAAAAAGCAAAGAGAGGTTAGAAAAGTCACAAGTCAGCAAAGGTTGAAATAACACTACAATGTCTACCTGTATATTCTTCCCCGTAAAAAGGGACAGTGAACCTCTCAGATCTCGACCCATCAAACTGGGGAGGGAACTGCCAATTCCTAACAAGGAAACCCTCTTGCCAGTAGTCCTTATGGGAATCAAGTAGGTTTACTACCAATACCCTATCAGGACTCCTAGCTTTGAGGTATAAGACACCTGAGCTAGTTCGAGAGAAGGAATAACAGAAACAGATCTCGGCAAGTCCTAACCTAGTACCATACAACTGGTTTATTCTATGGACGCCATTTACTATCTTCCACACATTGGGCGAGTACTGTGCGGGAACAATACTGAAATAACCAAAAAAATGCAGAAATAGATCATTAGGGGGAAAAGTAAGTCCCCCCTGGGAGAGCAACAAGACATGGGTCCAGTGGGCATCCTCTATATCCCTAACGTTCCTAGGCGGGGAGGCACAACATTCAATATCTACCCACTCAAAAATATTGTAGAACTTCCTGAACTCAGAGATTGACCTATTTCCAATCTTCGCCATTGAAAAACTCAAAGAAACTCTACAAATCAAAGAGAAAGTGCAGAGAAAGGGCACGAGAAACTTACAAAACAGAAGATCGGTTCGAGTGATGAAGAAGCACGAGCTCAAGACGACTAAGAAGCAATGGGAATGGGGATTTAGAGAAGAAGGTACGAGGCACTAGAGGTCTCAGAAGAAGGAAAAGTACTGGAAAGGCTGAAACGATGGATGAAAAAGTGGCTATCCCAACAAGCCTTCAATTCTAATCATAGCACACGGATAGCGAAGCGGGTGCCGCCAAAGCAACTGCACAGTTTTCGAAGAATCACAAATCAACCATGATGGCTGCTCATTTAAATCCATTGGACCCATAAACATGGCCTAATAAATTTAGGGGCAAATTGTGGGTACCCGAAATTTAGAACTATGGGCCTGGACGAGTAGCCCAGTCCTGGTGGCCCAAAGTCCAGGCCCCTCATCTTTTATAATTGATCCAGTCTCCCCCACGATCCCATAAAGGGAAGTTATGGGGGAAATGGAAAACGTGGAGGAACCCATCACCCCCACTCATCTACATGCACATGTATATATTAAACCCTAGGTCCGGGGCAAAAGGACAAGTTGTATTCTCTGTAATCACTCTACGGAGTATATAGAAATAATATCGACTGCACCACCATGGACGTAGGCACATCTTGGCTGAACCACGTACATCCTTTGTTGTGTGATTGGCATCTTGTATTCCTTGTTCTCTTCTTGATAATCTGTCTCTCATATTTATTTGTGTTGCATAATAACTGCTTCTACACCTAGTTTTTACATTCTTCCTATGTGGAACAAGTGCTTTAAGATAACAGTTCAACCAAAATTCTATGTTCCAAGTGGGTATTTGAAGATATAATTTATCGTTCATTAATTTTTTATTATACACAAGTGAATGTTCCATGTTATACTTGTCGCGAGGAGAACGTGCTACCACTTCGAATTGTCTAAAAATTTTTGTGAATCCCATATTAATTTAACCCTAAATTTGATCAAAATATGATTTTGCCAACTTAATTAAATACAATAAATTCTCGACATTTAATTGCATAGGAGGAAGACCTTATGAATACGAATGGGGACTTTGACAATTAGATTAAAAAATGAAGGAAAATAGCAATAAGTCAATTAAGAAATAATTGAGTAAGCTAATCACAAACGGGGACACTAATAATTATCTTGAAAAAAAAGTTTGTCCTTGGGTGGCCGACAAATGGTGTAGAGCCTTTGTTTGCACAATTGGCAACATGAATCAACCCTGGACCATTCCATAATGTACACGAAGTAGAAGAAGTGATGGAAACTATCGATCAACCGTCTCGCATTTTTTTCGTCTTCTAACAAACATATTCTGCAATAAATTAATTCTAAATTACCCACCATTACATCTTATATTTTGGATTTTTCTTTGGATGATGATGAAGGAGGTGGTGAATATAGGGTTAGGGTTTTGAGACATTCGATTGGAATAATTTCGGGGTCTTCTATGGTTAGGGAGGTCTCTAATTCTGAGTCCATATCCATTGTTAGTTACCGACTAGTTTCTCGTTCTCTAATGAGGTTTTGGTCCTCAAATGATGCTTCTTTAATCGCTTAATTACATTACACCCCTTATATTATGTCATGTTTGTCGCGTGAGCCATATACGTTTTGACACTCTGATTTTCCCCTTATACTATTATTTCATCACACTCTAGGCAATTCTGTAGATTTATATTCCATTCTTAAGTGAATAATGTGACTATCACAACCCAGTGAAATAATTTTTAAATAAATGAAATCCCATTTTTAAATTTATATTAATTAAATACAAATTAATTTACATTAACACTAACTTCAATCTAAACCAAAGAAATATCCTCCACCACAAACAACCCTTTGCATTTTTTTCATTTCATATATTCTAGTTATAATTTCTAATATCATAGGAACTTTGTTCATTGATCCTAAATTACCAACTATTCGATATAAATAAAACTTAAAATTCACCTTCCTCACACTTGTTTTTCTTCTCAAAAGAAATGTTTCACATATAGAAATGGAAGACTACTCATGGGGTTCATCTTGTAGGTTTAGCTTTTTGTGTGGGCGTAGTTTCTCTTTCAGTACTTACTAGATAATGCAAAACACCAAGAAAACTATAAACAACTCCGGTGTATCTGCTTTGTTGATGTTGTATGTTATCCTTTCTATCTTTTTGCAGCTTAGATTATTTTTTTCATGAAGGAGGAAAGAAAATAACAAAAAATAAAAAATAAACATAAAATCGTAAAATATCAAACTAAGCAAAATTTTCGGTAAAGAGAAATAACTAAGAAAATTGTGCATTTGGTGTGTGTATATGTTTGGTTATATATGTCATGTGTCACCCTATTGATTCGTCTATTTGTAAATATGCTAATATGATTTGGGCAAACTTTGCAGCTAAAAAATTCAATATTTATCGTATTATAACCACTGATGGTTTTAATCCATGCGGAAATCACAACTCCAACTACAATTTTCCGTTCGTCAATTTTTCTCCTCTTAACAGAACCGTCTATGTGTGTGAATATATAGTTTTCAATGATTTCAATTCTAATATCTGAATCGAATGCACCGAGCAAACATATTGACATTTACCTAGAACCTTAGGTAGACAAGTTAAAAGAAGTATGGTTTTAAGGTTTAACGACGTATGATTCTCACACTAACACTAATTTTACTTTGTGATCAATGTTGTTCCGGGCAATCCATTATTTTCCCGCATATGGAATTTTATTGAGTTTCGTGGCACATAGTTATAAGGCATGCCCAATTTGTGCAGAAGAAGTAGAGACTCAGAACGAATTAAGAGTAGTAAGAAAATATGTTATCATGATCATCAAAGATTTCTTGCTTGAGATCACAAGTTCAAGGAGGACAAATGAAATTTTAATAATAAGGTTGAACATCATATAGCTCCATGAAGATTGTCTAGTTCAAAGGTTGAGAAGGAGGTGGAATGCACTAAGATGAGAATTCGTAAACAAATTTTGAGAACAAAAAAAGAAGTAAAGAGGATAATGATATGGTTAGAGATGTTACTTCTCCGTTATATAAGAGTTGTATTTTTGTTGATTCATTGTAATGGAAAGATCATATGGTTTAACATAATCTAGGCGAGAAGGTAAGATCGCTTAAAAATCTCTAATACCAATTTGTAAATGTGCTAATGCAGTGTGATATCGATTATATGTGGATTCACAAATTTCCAATTTTAAACTTATTTAATTAGAGTCAATTTTAGAGAACCCTAAAACATTCGTCTAGGTTGGTAAATCAAACCATCACAAATAAATTGCTCACCCCCCCCCCCCCCCCCCAAAGGGAAAAACTTTTTGTTTCACTATGCAAAGGTAAATTGCAACTTACATACACAATGAAATCTGCAATGAATATCTACAGACACTCACATAAACATGCAACCTAGAGTCAATAATGGATCAATCGTAGCAAACTCATAAGAATGTGCAACCCTGAATCATCCAGGAACACCCACAAGTACTCCTAATGACACGCAATCGCGAGTCTTAAATTTATCCTCTCTACAAGAGAAACTTCAACAAGATCGTATCTTGGGTTCCAAAATAATTCACTAAACTATTGGAATTTTGTGAAATGAAAAAAAACAAAGTTTTAAACCTTAAATGAAGAAGACAAAATCGATCTACAATTTGCAATTTTCATGTATCTGAAAAACTCAGGTCTTCTTAAGAAAAAATGGCTCATTTAATCAGGTATTTATAACAAACTTGAGCAACTGGGGTTGGTTAAATGATGAGTGGATGTCGCTCGAATGACAAGAAATTTCATTTTATCCAGGGGATCACACGACCTTCTAACGACAGTGTTAAAAATAAAATAGTGTGATGTCGTTAGATGAAACACTTCAAGAGAGGTTCAAACGAGGTATCAGGCAAGATTCCATGTCGCTTGAAGAAGTCAATTGAATGACTTAAATATGTTGTTTGAATGACCTAGAGATGTCATTTGAACGACATCAGCGAAAAATCATTTTTATTAAAACTCCGCTTCAACACATAGAAAAAATTCTTCTGACAAAAAATAACGCCTCAGATGTTTAAAAACATTTTAGAAAAATTATTCCAACACGTTAAATGAACCATTAAGGGATTTGAACACAACCTTACAAAAATCTATCTCGCAGAGGCTTGTCTATTGAAGAATGTTGATATTCGGATCCGTCTTGATGCATGATTGAACTTGAACTTTTCTTCGACGATTGTAGCAGTATACGACATACTCTAATGTAAATGAACTATGTAAAATATGTCCTTAAAAATCTCTCTCTATGTCCATGCGGGTAAAAACATCCGAATTATCAAATAAAATGTCCTATAAAAATCTAATTCCCTTCCATGAACCCAAAACTGAAAAGGTACTAAAAATACAAGATTTAAACTTTCTTAAAAAATCTTCAACTTAAAATCTTCAAATCTCTAACTTTGCTTTTCTTTGACATCATCAGGGTGTGCAAAATATTGATTTTCAAATTTTGTACCTACACACGTGAGATAAGAAATAATACCTTCGTGACGTATCGAGTTTGAAATGAGATAAACATAAATCAAAACAAACATCAAATCTCAATCCCCCCCCCCCCCGTTAATACAAACTCCCCCATTAAATCATAATTCGTTCTCCCCTTTTTTACTTATCCAAAATAGACAAGGAAAAGAATACATAAAATAAGCGTGGACTGACACAAAAAGCAAAGCAAATCAACTACGATCATCAAGGAAACACTTAAAAGCATTCACCAACGATGAATGGGCGTGAACATATTCAATAGGTAAATCAACTCAAACATACATAACAAATGTGCACGATGAATATGGATACTCCTAATGAATAAACTTCACAATCATCCTTAGGTATAAAAAGTGTTGAATTCAAATGACATCGACTCAATGTAATAAATAAATAAAAGTCTAAAATGATTTCCACACCAGTTACGTCTAAAACTATATAACTCTTTTTCAAGACTTTATCAAAACGTGTAAACCCATTGTTTACATATTTCTAACCAAAATCCCTCTCACACACACACATACATACATATATATATATATATTTCTTTTTCAAGTTCTTTTGAGGTTTCTATTTTTTTTTCTCAACTTTAAGAAATCCTATTAGCTCCATTGTGGCATATTATTCTTTTTATAGCCTTAATTTTTTCTTGGGATCTTTTAAACAGTGTCTTTCATGACGTGATTATTATTCACTCGCAACCCTTTCCCATGTTCACTCATCATTTTTTCATATTACAGAAATTCCTCACAGGCAACGGTTCTTACATGCACAACTTCCATTGTCAAGTTTTATCGCATTTAGTTCGTTTTAAAGATAAGATTGAGATGAATACACTTCGACCAGCATGTGATAGACAAGTACAATAATCAAACAAATCCATGCAAGTGTGCATTAAAGGAAATCATGAGTCAACACATGTAGAGAGCAATCTCAAATCTCATCTTAATGACTCCAAACATTATAAGGCACATAGATGAAAAGATGTATCCTCTCAAAACACTATCGAATAGTCACATGGATATGGAATGATGTTGTGACTTGGTCATCCTAAATGTCCATCCATAAACGGTGTAAACAAAATACAAAACTCTTTTGTCTTTTTCCAAAAATTTTGTTAAAATAAAATCTTTTTGGCTTTTTTAATTTTTTCAAAAAAAATAGAAAATCTTTTTTTATTTTTCCAAAAAATTTCAAAAACAAAAATATTATTGGTTTTTCGAAAAAATATATCAACAATGGAAAATATAAATACAAAAGTGGTACACACTAGCAATAGGCATAAAATATCATCATGAAAAATATCTTATGCTAGCAAACAATTCTAAACCTCAACTGTTAGGTGAGGTGGAGTTTTCCAAAGGTGGTGACATCCTATGAAAAACATCCATCAAATCATGTGAAATTTTGACTAAAAACTTAACTTGATCTCTAATATGTGCAAACTCTCTTATGTAATCATTCAGAGCATCATGCGTGGGTGCGTGTGTGGGAACACGTGGCAAAACTCTATATGACACACTTCCCAACTTAAAAAAAATTCCCTAAGGTGTCCTCTCTTTTTGCAATGGGTTCAAACATACACGGGCCTATGAACACCTCTTACAAAACATTTACGACGCATTCTCCTATCCATAACGAGACTCCTAGGTGGGTTGAGAGCCATATGGATCAATCACAAACTCGAGAACCGGCTTGGGCGTAACATGAGAAGTGGACGCACCGTCATGCCCTATTCATAATCTCTCAGCATTACCCAAAGTGGGATCGAGGAGCATCTTTCCAACCTTCTAAGATGTATCCTCTATAGTTACCTTTACTTATCAAGCTCATTCAGGATATCTCTCTAATTGGACCGCACGAAATTCAAGTTCACCCTTTTCCCGACCTACAACGATCAACTGCTCACTCAAAGTAACCTTAACCTTTTCGATTTTACTCGCCGACGCCTTAAATCACCTCAAAACCTATATCTCTCTTTCCAAATCTAACACCCTAATACCTAACTCTTTATTTAAATTCTTCATCTTTAAGGTCTCTGTAACACCTCATGATTTTTGAGACTGAGAAATTAAATTTTTGGGAAAATAAAATTTAATTAAATTGAAGAATTTTAAAATTTGGGAATTGAGGCCCAAAAATAGAGAATATTTTAAAGTATTCCGGATGATGATTTTGAGGGTACCATCGATCTCGGAAGGGTCGATATAGTCAAAATGACTGTCATTGGGTTTTATTTCGATTCCGAATTATTTTTAAGTTAGTTGACTCGAATTAGAATAAACGAGTCATTTAAAGTGTGTATTAAAATTTAAAAATGGGTTTATTGTTTTAAGGGATTTAAAGGCTTACGGATTAAGCCTTCTCATTTAGAGAAAGAGAGAAAAGAGAAAGGAAGAAGAAAAGAAGAAGAAAAGAAGATAGAGAGGAAGAAAGCTTGGGATTTCCGGCCCAACCGCGACATCGAGGACGATCCAACCTCTACAAATCCGAGGAAAGTGTTTAATCTTTCTAAATAGCTATTTGTGTATTTCATTTCATAATTTGTGGGTTAAAGAAATGGATTTTGGGTATTAATATCAAAACCTAGATTTTGGGTTTAATCTTGGAATTGATGTTTACACATGGGTTTAAGAGGTATAAATTGGTGAGGTGAAAGTATAGGATGTGTTTAATGTTGGAAATATTATTGGGTTACAAATTCATAGTTAGAAATTGTTGGTTTGGGATTTGTGAAATTTAGGATTATGTAGAAAAATTACCATTTCGTAGCCTGCTGAACAGACCGAATCGATTCGGCCTCTTTCCGAATCGATTTGGAATATTGCAGAATCCCAGGTCTGTGTGACCGAATCGATTCGGACCCAAGCCGAATTGATTCGGCCTGAGACAGAAACCCAGGTCTTTGGACCCGAATCGATTCGCCCTGGAGGCCGAATCGATTCGCTGGGCTGAATCGATTTGGAATAGGGCCGAATCGATTCGGAAACAGGGCATTTTGAGGAATTTTGTCCAGAGTGAATTTTAGCCCTTTTCGGTTGGGTTTATTGATTTGGGGCCCTCTCTTATGGTGTAAGAGATATGTTTTGGAGACACTTAAGGGGTTTCTCTCACGTTGTGATTATAGGGACTTCTTGGGACAATTTGAGAAAGTATGTATACATATAGGAATTAGAGTTGAGCATAGAGATAGTGAGAAACCCCATTGGGGATGAATGTCCTAATATTAGATTTTGAGTGAGTCTCGATATGATGTGAAGTTAAGAACCCTTAAAGAGAGAGTGGTGAGGGCATGGCTCGAAATCATAGGCCAAGGTGTGTGTGCCGAATCCGTATTGTAATAGGATCCTATTTAGGATAACATAGGGGACCGACGAGAGAGAGTGGTCGCATATCCTTAATAATTTTTAAATTAGGGAATAAATTGTATTGCAATAGGATTAAGGGTTCATAAGAGCAATTAAACCATGGGTGAAATTGGGAACGATTGGATTGTACCATCAATAAGGATAGGTTGTAGTGAAATTCTAGTCAGGATAATTTATACATAAAATTGTGTGGGAGTAACAATTGGAACTCCAATAATTGAAATGGACTTGAGATAAGCTTGAAGTTTATAGGCTATTAGTTATGTATATATATATATATTAATAGTCGCAACTAGTATTGGAGTCATGAATGTCCTTTTGGAGATATAGGAAATGTGTAGTGAAGGTTTCCTACACTAAACTTTGGGTGATAACCCAAATGTTGAATATAAACATATGTTTTTGGGAGACTATTCATCATAGAAAAATGGATGAACATGCTTCAAGAGAAGAATTGTATTTACATATCGAGGTAAATTAAATGAGTTTGTGGTGACGACTGGTATATTGAGGATTATGTATACTTATAGCCGAATATATGTATATATCTTATACATATGAACGATAATTAGTTTGTATATATAGATACATGGATATGTGAATGTATTTATATATATATCTGTATGGGTATGAATATGGATATATTTATGTTGTGGTTATACACGTTATAAATATCTAAACCTTATGTGATGGTTTATTTATATGATTGGATCATATGGACGTATATATATTGTGCATGTGAATGATATATATACTTATGTGGTTAAGCATACCCCGTTCATGCTATCATTGGGAAGTTTCCGCGCAGAGGGTGAGCATCCTGGCTAGAAAAGCAGGGTGTGGATATTCCCCAGGTCATAGTCGTCCCGTGTGTTATTATATGATTTATATTTTTGGGATGAGACGTGGTGGGTATGTTTCGTCTCATTGTCGGTTAGGAGCTATGACCACTTCTCGGGACGTCGTGTGCGTGAGTTTACCATGAGATGGGTGTCGTTTAGTCCCATCATGGTGGCCCCAGTATTGCTACGTGAGCCGGGCACTGGGAGGATGATGGCATGATGTAGTTTATCGGCGCTATATATAGCCGGGTATATTATTGTGCATGGCCATGGTACATCAGATATGATATGTGCACTTGGTCATGGGTATGGATGATGGTATATTTATATATATATATATATATATGGTTAGAATAAAATGCCTATATATATATATATTTATATATCCTATAGATGAAAGGATATGGAATCTTTGTGGAGTACATCTTGGATGATTATGGTGTACTAGATTGATGGGGGTTGATGTATCACATTTAAGGAATATTTTGGTTACATCATCCCAAGGATATTATTAGAGTTTGTGGTTGTTTTCATGTTGTAGTCATTTATTTCATTTATTCGAGCATTTCATTTATCATAGTTCTTGTATGCCTCCTTCTTTCCTTTATTAGTAGTTATAGTGTTGGTTTTGTAGTCATGGTGTGTTTTATTTAAATTTTAACATCTCTCTTACATGATATCGGGTAGTTAGTCCTATATTATATAGTACCGACAATTGATGTTGAGACTGGACCATCTGAAACTCCTGATTTAATGTCGTATAGGGCTGGTCACCCGTTATTATTTTAGGCGGGGTGTTACAGATGGTATCATAGCATCAGGTTCTAGAGTCTTTAGGATTTGTGCGAATTTTCTGCGTTCTTCCGTTAACATTCTTGATATAAAGCCCTACTATTAGGACTATTTTATTCACTGCGTTTATCTTTTTCTGTGAAGTGTATTCACTTGATCGACGTTCTGATAACTGTTGCTCTTATTTCGTTTCAGACGTCGTCTAGATTATGTCGCCTAGGAAAGGACAAGATTAGAAATATGATACCCATAACAGATTTTGGGTACGCTTTGATCGGGGGTATTTATTTCTCCCAATTCCGACGGAGATATAAGAAAGAGAACTCTAGCAGTGGTTCAAGGTGATTGATCGGTGGTTGAGTAAGAAAGGGAAATTTACTCGAATGGCGAATCTTGGACTTAGTAAGTTAAGTCTGAGGAGAGGTATGTAGTGTAGTCCTTGGGAGGTTTAGATTGGGAAATCCGTTAACCTTCGTTAGGAAACCTGGTGTTGGTGACTTTTACCGATGTAAGGTAAGGGGAGTTGTCCCAATATCAGGAGTATTGCCTTCTAGTTAGAGCGAGTAAGAATTTAGAGACTCAGTTTCGTTGAGTAGGACTGAGGGAGTTTTCGATAGTTGAAATCGCGTTTTGTCCTTCATAATGGTTAGGAAGGATTTTGGGGAATATGTTTCTCTTGTGGAGAAATATGTTTAGGAATAATGATTGTCCTGGAAGAAGTAGAGGACTTTAAATAAGGATCCAAGGATGAAGTAAACGAATTGGATTATGGAAGCATCAGGTAGAATACCTTTCTTTGGGTTTAAGTCACACTTTATGTGATGTCGGGAACGTCACGCGTAAGGTATGATGAGTAGTTAGCCGCTACATCGTTAGGGTGTATGGAAATTTTCCTATAGGAAGAAGTTAAGTATGGCCTTTGTATGGAATCTTTGGAGATAATACACCTTCTCATAAAGAGATAGTAGGGAGTTATGCTATTGAGTTCCGGAAGTGAGGATAATTGGAGTTTGTTGAGTGGTGGTTATAAGGCTATTGTATTATGGATAGGTTTGGGAGTGTAATTATAGTGTTCCAATGAGGGAAGGACTTACTTGTAAGTAATGCTTTGGGGTGATGTAAAGAATATATATGACTGAGAGGTTCAAGTTGGTAGATCTATGTTGGGCGGATAATTTAGCTCATAGTTGTGCTACTTTTGTGAACTAGGTATTGGTTAAAGTATTGTATTTGTTGAGGCCTTGTGTCCTAAACATAAGGTGTTTGCTTGACATGTCGAAAGACAAGGATTTTTTCTATATTATATTATAGTATATTATTATACAGGCCTTCGGGAAATATCTAAAAATATGAAAACCTTTTATAAAACCTTAACCCTGGTTTAACTAATCTCAATCCCCGACCTAGCTACACAGTAGTCGTCCCGTGTGTTATTATATGATTTATATTTTTGGGATGAGACGTGGTGGGTATGTTTCGTCTCATTGTCGGTTAGGAGCTATGACCACTTCTCGGGACGTCGTGTGCGTGAGTTTACCATGAGATGGGTGTCGTTTAGTCCCATCATGGTGGCCCCAGTATTGCTACGTGAGCCGGGCACTGGGAGGATGATGGCATGATGTAGTTTATCGGCGCTATATATAGCCGGGTATATTATTGTGCATGGCCATGGTACATCAGATATGATATGTGCACTTGGTCATGGGTATGGATGATGGTATATATATATATATATATATATATATATATGGTTAGAATAAAATGCCTATATATATATGTATATTTATATATCCTATAGATGAAAGGATATGGAATCTTTGTGGAGTACATCTTGTATGATTATGGTGTACTAGATTGATGGGGGTTGATGTATCGCATTTAAGGAATATTTCGGTTACATCATCCCAAGGATATTATTAGAGTTTGTAGTTGTTTTCATGTTGTAGTCATTTATTTCATTTATTCTAGCATTTCATTTATCATAGTTCTTGTATGCCTCCTTCTTTCCTTTATTAGTAGTTATAGTGTTGGTTTGGTAGTCATGGTGTGTTTTATTTAAATTTTAACATCTCGCTTACATGATATCGGGTAGTTAGTCCTATATTATATAGTACCGATAATTGATGTTGAGACTGGACCATCTGAAACTCCTGATTCAATGTAGTATAGGGCTGGCCACCCGTTATTATTTTAGGCGGGGTGTTACAGTCTCGACGTAAAAATCTCTAAACGCAATTTCGTGTTCACTTTCACCCTCATTTAAAACACTCAAATCATCTTCGAGACTCTCACATGCATAAGTGTCCTCATCTTCGTGGTATAAACTAGGTATGCTCACGTGATAAGTTAAGACGGCAACACACATTTCATGTGAAGATTCATCCCCATAATCCATCCCCGTTTCCTCACTATCACTAAGAGTGGATGGCATGGAAATCTTCTTGCCCTTTGTCTATTGCCTAGTGGGACACTCAAACGCCTTATGTCCCTTACCTTCACAGTCAAAACATCTATCCTCTTCTTCTTTCTTTCTCTCTCTTTCTCATCGCTATCTTTAGCCTCATCTTTCTTTTTATTTTTCTAAAAAAAAATTATTAAAATAATTTTCTGATGAAAACTTGAGAAGCGTTTTAAATTCTTCACAATCATGGACACAAAATCAAACTCGCCTTCAGACTCGGAATCAAAAACTCTGACTTTCTTTTTCTGATTTCTCTTGTAAACTTCCTCTCCTTTTCTAAACTGGGCTCTAAGTGCTATCCATCTATCCTTAGGCTTTACAGTGTCAAATATGTCAATTTCATATGTCTGGAGGTCTCCTACCAGTAACTTTAAATTTCTCAGATTTCCTAAGGAATTCAAAACAGTTGCTTTCGAGACAAAACGTTTAGGCAACAATCTCAAAATATTTTTAACCACTTATGCATCAGGAATGTGCTCACCTAAATTGAAACTAGTTTTGATAATGTTATACAAACATGCATAAAAGACACCAAAACACTCAGATTCAAGCATAGTAATTATTTCAAATTGAATAGTTAACTTTTGCAATTTAGACTCTTTGACCGCATTCGCACCGTCATGGGTAAGTTGTAAAAAATCCCAATCTTCTTTTTATGTGGTTCACGTCATAATACGTCAGAACTTGTTAGTGGTGAGAACTCCAGAAATTGCACTCAGCCTATGAGAATTAAAAGTGCTCCATTTAAACATATCCTCAGTCTAGTCATTCACCGGTTTAAGATTGGTGACATTATTAGCGGTGACAGTGGGCGGAGTTCATCATCTTTCACAAACTACCCAGACTCTCTCATCGATTGATTTTAAATGAGATTTCATATGGGATTTTCAATAGGCATAGTTAGACCCGTCATTCGAAACATTGCGAAATCTCAAAATCATATTTTTCCAAAAAAATCAATATCACAAAATATTGCAAAAAAATAGATCACTCGATAAATTAGAGAAACCCGTTGTGATACCAATTTGAGAAGGTATGATCGCTTAAAAAGATTTGATACCAATTTGTAAATGCGCTAACGCGTTGTGATATCGATTATACGTGGATTCGCAAATTTCTAATTTTAAACTTATTTAATTAAAGTCAATGTTAGAGAACCCTAAAACATTCATCTAAGTGGGTAAATCGAACCATCATAAATAAATTTGTGACATACAAATTTTAGGAAAAAAACCCAAAGGCAAAACCTTTTAATTTCACTATGCAAAGGTAAATCGAAACTTACATACACAATGAAATCTGCAATAAATATCTGCAGACACTCACATAGACATGCAGTCTACAGTCAGCAATGGATCAACTGTAGCAAACCCATAAGAACATGCAGCTCTGAATCAACCGGAATAGCCACACGTACTCCCAATGACACGCAGTCTTCAGTCATAGATTTACCCTCTCTACAAGAGAAATTTCAACAATATCGTATATTGGGTTCCAAAATAATTCACTAAACTATTGGGATTGTGAACTGAAAAAAATAAAGTTTTAAACCCTAAATGAAGAAGACAAAATCGTTCTATAGTTTACAATTTTCGTGTATCTGAACAAAATCAGTTCTTCTTAAGAAAAAATAACTCGTTTAATCATGTATTTATTACAAACTTGAGTCGGCGGGGTCGATTGAAAGCCAAGTGGATGTCACTTGAATGACATGAAATATCGTTTGATCTAGGGGATTGCGTGACCTTCTAACGACAGTGTTAAAACTAAAACAAGGTGATGTCTTTAGATGAAACACTTCCAGCAAGGTTCAAACGAGGTATCACGCGAGATTCCACGTCACTTGAAGAAGTCATTTGAACGACTTAAAGTTATCATTTGAACGACATCAATGAAAAATCATTTTTATTAAAACCCTGCCTCAACACTTCAAAAAACATCTTTTTACGAAAAATGATGCCTTAGATGTTTAAAAATATTTTAGAAAAATTATCCCAACACTTAACCTCTAAGGGACTTAAACACAACGTTACAAAAATCTATCTCGTAGAGGCTTATCTATTGAAGAATGTTGATATTCGGATCCGTCTTGATTCATGATTGAACTTGCACTTTTCTTCGAATATTGTAGTGGTATACAACATACTTTAATGTAAGTGGACTATGTAAAATATGTCCTTGAACTAGATGTTGTGCACATCGAGAAGAATGCCAATGATCATCTTTTTTTCCACCATTATAGACATCAAAGATATAATCAAAGTTATCAAGAAGGCACGTGAAGACATGAATACTATAGGTATCAAACCGAAGATGTGTTTGGATTAAAGTTTAGGTAAAACTGTGAAACCAAAGGCTGCATTCACTTTGAGAAAAAAATAAAAATATTGGTTCTTTCACACTTTAAAGGAATTAATGTTACCAATAGTGTTTTCTTCTAACTTGAGTAATAATGTGACTTTATAACCACTTGAATTCAAGGGACTTAAGTCACATGGCTATCACATAATTATGCAATATTTTTTATCTTTGCTTTTAAAAAAATCTTTTTCAATACACAAGTACTTGCGAATATCCATTCAACGATTAATCTGATTTTTCAATGTGTTGTGTGCCAAATTAATCAAGAGGGATGTTTTGGATTTGGAAACAAAAGAATTATTTGCCTTGTGTGTTGTGGATATATACTTTCCACTTGGACTTTTTTATTACCGTTCACCTCATCATACACTTAGCAGAGGAAATGTTGATTTGCATACATGTTAGATATTGATGTATCCTTGTGAGAGGTTATTTAACAATAATTATTTTACATATAGAGATTTGGTTTGAATTTTTTTAATTGATATTTCTTTGGGGTTTAGGTTGAAAAAATATTACAAGAAGTATACTAATAATAAGAGTGTGTTAAAGGGAGCATTGCAGAAAAATATAATGTTGAGGAATCGACTCTTTATTGCATAGAGTCCAGGGCAAACCCTAGTGAAGAAAATCACAAATATACTCGTGAAGATTTGTTGATGAAGATGAATATGATGAATGCACAAGAGATGACCGTTTATTACAAGGGAATAATGTGAAACGAACCCCATTACAACATGCACAAGAACGTAAATGGGTGCTGCAATAATCAGATGAATGGAAGAATTAATGAGATTTAATATTTTTAATTGTAAAGTACCTCTTTAATAAATTGGTATAAAAATTAGGATGAGTAAGTATATTAATTATCCGGGCATAATCGGAAAGGGGCTATACTTATATGAAAGTATACCTAGTTTATAAAACCGTTGCTCTTTTCCTTTAGTATAGCCCCTTTCCGATTATGCCTGGAAAAGAGCAACGGTTTAATTAAGAGTATAAAACCGTTGTTAGTTTTGTGAATTGTTTACAATCCTAATTTTAAAATTTTATAAATCCTAATCGGAAAAGAGAAATGAAAACTTGAGTTTCCGTCTTAACTTATCACGTGAATTGTAAACAATCTTTTAAAATTCACAATCTTGAGTTGTTAGTTTTCAAGTATAAAACCGTTGTTAGTTTTGTGAATTGTTTACAATCCTAATTTTAAAATTTTATAAATCCTAATCGGAAAAGAGCAACGAAAACTTGAGTTTCCGTCTTAACTTATCACGTGAATTGTAAACAATCTTTTAAAATTCACAATTTTAAGATTGTTTACAATTCACAAAACTCAACGAAAACTTGAGTTTTGTGAAAAGAGACAACAAAAGAAAATTTAGACAAAACTTGAGTTTTCCGGAAAAGATTGTTTATAAATTCTAATTTTAAAATTTTATCCGGGCATAATCGGAAAGGGGCTATAAAACCGTTGTTAATTAAGAGTACAAAAGCAACGGTTTTAATCCTTTTTTGTTTACAATTCACAAAACTCCCATATTGCCATAGTGAATTGTTTTGGTGTTTCAAGAATAGAACTTTGCTTTTGTTCAACCTCAGTGGAGAAGGCATCTCCATATTTGATCTATGGATACCGAGCGTAGTCATTCTGTGTGTGGACGAACCGAAGACGACGAACCGACGCTTAGAGGGTATTTTGCTGTCTCTCGTATCTTTGAAGATTTGCTGAAGGCACCATGCATTACACACTTGTGGGCGATTATCAGGTTGTATGTAAGTCAAAGGTCTTGTGAATTCTTCAAAGTGTTATAAAATATTTTTACCCGAAAGGGGTTTTTTTCCTATATTGGTCGTCTTTATTTTTCATGCATGGTTTGAATGATTTATCATATTTAGATGCATGTTTAGGGGCTGAATTAGTTTGATTCAAAAATAGACTCTAATTAAATAAGTGTGCCAAATTAGAAATTTGCGAATTTAATCAATTATCACACAGTCACGTATTCTACAAATTGTTATCAGAGCAAGTTGCGCTAATTTATCGCGTATTCCTATTTTTCGCAAAATCGTGTGATATTGTTTTTTTTAATCAGTTTGTGAAAAATCACATTTTTTCGATGGAGCAATTCTATAATCCGATGCCTATTTTTGACAGGTCTCATAGGTTTAAAATCTCTTTTTATTGGAAAGCTCGCATGAAATCTAGTTTCAAAGCCATTAATGAGCGGGTTTGGTACCTTTGCGAAAATGGGTGGACTCCTCCCATGGTCACCGTTGATAATATCACCTATTTAAAACCCGTGTCAGCCTGGACTGAAAATGATCATAAAATGTCTAAATTTAATTCACGTGGTTTGAGTGCTATTTCTGGAGCTATCACTCCTTATGAGTTTCGCCGAATTATGATGTGCACCACGTCTAAAGAGGCTTGGGATGTTTTGAAATTTACACATGAGGATACGAACGCGGTTAAAGAATCTAAGTTACAAAATTTGGCCACCCAATTTGAGACTATCACCATGTCTGAGTCTGAATGCTTTGATGATTTTTATGCATGTTTGTCGGACATTATTAACACCAGTTTTAATTTGGGTGAGGTGATTGATAACATGTGTGTCATTAAAAATATTTTCAGATCTCTTTCAAAACATTTTATTCCTAAAGTCACTATTTTGAACTCTTTGGGAAATTTGAAATCACTTAAGTTGGAAGAACTTGTAGGAGATCTTCAAACCTATGAGATTGACATGTTTCCCAAAACCACTAAAGCTAAGGATAATGCCATTGCTTTAAAGACTCATCTTAAGAAAAAGAAAGAAAAAGTTTGTGAGTCCGATTCTGCGAAAGACTTTGATTTTAATGATACGGCCTTGTTTGCGAAATTTTTTAAAAAATTTCTCAACATGAACAAAAATAATTCTTCCAATAAAAAGAGATTTTTTGAGAAAAATAAAAAGAAAGAAAAGGCCAAAGAAAGCTGTGAGAGAAAAAAGGAGAATGATTCCGATGAGGAGTGTGAGGAAGATTTGGAGAACGTAACTTGTTTTGAATGTGGGGGTAAGGGGCATAAGTCGTTTGAGTGTCCTACGTGGCTTAGAAAGAAAGGAAAGAAAGTAGCCATGCCTTCCACACTGAGTGATAGTGAGGGAGATGAGTCCGATAAAGGTTTAGCACATGGGATGGTAGTCTCTTTTTCAAGTCGTGTGAGCACACCCACTTTGTCTCACGAGAGTGCCCACGAGAGCGATGATAGTGATTTGTGTTCTTCGAGTGAGGGAGAAAGTGAGGAGGAGAGTCGAGATGAAAGTGAGCTCCAAAAATCTTTTAGAGATTTGTACACCGAGACCTTGAAAACAAAGAAGTATAATAGAGATTTAGGTCGTCGTATTTTAGATTTGGAGAGAGAGAAGGAGGTTTTGATAAAGGAGAAGTGTGATTTGACCAACACATTGTCTAGTCTGACGACACGTGTATCCCAACTCGAGAGTGATTTCGAACGTGCCAGGGAGGTTAAAGTCATGTTTGAGAACGCACCTAAGAAGGTTGAAAAGGTGGTTCTTAAGGGTAAAGGTGAGAATTTAGGAATAAGTCATGACGGTGCTTCTACTTCCCAATTAGCACCCGAGATGGTTCCCACTTTAGTGATAGATTCACATGAGTCTCACCCTCACCCACCTAGGCGTCCCATTCCTATTAGGAAAGTGCGTCCTAGTGTTTTTGAGAGAGGTGTTCTGAGGCCTATTTATGTTTGCTCACATTGTAAAAGGAGAGGACACCTTAGGGAATTTTTCTTTAAGTTGGGGTATGTGTCACGTTTTGCTTCTACACGTGTTTCTGATACACATGCACCCACACACGATTCTTTTCATGCTTCCGGAGACTACATGAGAGAGTTTGCACATTTAGGTGAACAAGTTAAGTTTTTAGTCAAAACTTCACAAGAATTGATGGAGGTTTTTCATAAGTTGTCACCACCTTTGGAAAACCCCTCCGCACCTAATGATTGAGGTTTGACTTGTTTACTAGCATGGGATGATTTTCATGATGACATTGTTTGCCTATTGCTAGTATGTATCATTTTTGTATGTTTTATTTTTTTAAGAAAAATTTTGAAAAATACAAAAAGATTTTATTTTGATAAAATTTTGAGAAAATCCAAAAAGATTTTTGTATTTTGTTTGCACCGTTTATGGATGGACACTTAGGATGACCGAGTCACAAAATCATTCCATTATTTTCATGTGACTATTTGATAGTGTTTTGAGACAATAGGTCAATTCATCTTTGTGCTTTATAATGTTTGGAGTCATTAAGATGTAATTAAGTGTTACTTCCTACATGTTTGACTCATGATTTCCTTTATTGCACACATGCACGGATTTGTTTGATTATTGTTCTTGTCTTATCACATGTTTGTTGGGTGTTTTAACTTCAATCCTGTCCATTAAAACGAACCAAGTGCAATAATTGTTTATAAGGAAATTGTGCATATAAGAACCGTTTTGTGAGTTTGTGTGCCTTGTTTGAAAATAGGGAAGGGTTGCGAAAGGTTCATTTTGCCTCTGCGAATATTAAGCCACCGTTAAATTGGACCTAACAAATGAAGGAATTTTATTATCCGGGGTCCAAAGAGGTTTAAAAGAGCCCGAAAAAATTTAAAGGCAATAAAAATAAATTCATGCCAAATTATGGGCCATTTTGGTTTTTGCACCAATTCTCCAAAGTTTGAGAATTTATATTTCCTCTAAAAGAAAAAATATATGAGGGAGTTTGGTTGGAGATTTATAACGGGTTTGCACGTCCCTAAAAGTCTTGAAAATGCGCTAAATAGTTTTGGACGTTATTAGTGTGAAAATCATTTGACTTTGATTTGTTGATTTGTATAAGACAATGTCATTTAAATTCAACAAATTTTTACACCTAAGGATATTTTTGATGTTCATTCGTTAGGGGTACACATATGCATCATGCACATATGATTGATTGAGTTTATTTACCTATCGAATGTGTTCACACCCACTCATTCCATTTCCATGACTTGGTTGTTTTAGTTTAAATCCATGGTGTGAGTTTTTTTGTATCATATTTTTCAAAGTGGTATCTTATTTTTGTATAAAAAATTGAAAAATCCAAAAATAGTTTGTGAGATTTTTGAGATATCCCTTTGCATGCACATAGTTTGATCCATGTTTGCTATGCATTTTTTTTCGTGACCCTCCATGTAATGATTATTTCTTCTTATCTGTCTATTTGGGGACATCATAAAAAGGGGGAGAAATAATTATCATGTTATGGGGGAGTTTTTGCATTATGGGGGAGATTTGATTATTAATGATTTATTCTTATATCATTTCAAACTCGATGCGTCACGAAGGTATTTTGCTTTATCTCATGTGTGTAGGTACAAAGATTGAAGATCATGATGTTTCACACCCTGATGAGAAAAGCTTTGAGATTTGACGAATATGATTGAAGAACAGTTTTGAGGTCTTGCAAATTTATTCATGGGATGGTAGATTTGTATAGGCAATTTGGTTTTTGATAATTCGGATTTTTTATGTATGTACCAGCATAGACATAGGGTGAGATTTGTAAGGACATATTTTCATAGGCCCGTTATCAATTTATTATGTCATATATCGCTACACCGTCGAAGAGCATTTAAGAGACATCTACATCAAAGACGGATCCGAATTACTAAAGTTCTTCATCATTGAAGACTCCGCGAAGTTTACTTTGGTAAGGTTATGTTTTAAATACCTTAACATTTCACTTAGAGCTTTTGGGATATTTTTACAAAATATTTTCTAAGTGTTGGAGCGGATTTTTACGTCAAATATTGAGAATGAGTATTTTTTACAAGTTTTGAAGCGGACCTCGATTTTGATGCCCAAGTCGTTCGCGCGAGATAAGCATCTCGTTCGAACGAGATTGGAAGTAGCGCAATGTCGTTTGAACGACATGCGTCCTTCGTTCAAGCGACATACGCTTCTCATTCGAACGAGCTCTATTTTCGAGGCGATGCATTTTTCTATAAATACTCATTATTTGGTAACGTTTTCATTAAGAAGTCACAGCGTTTTGACGAACAGAAATACTGCGAAAGCAGAATCCTTTTTGGCTTCTTCCTTTAGGGTCTTAATCCCTTTTTGTTTACAATTCACAAAACTCCCATATTGCTTTAGTGAATTGTTTTGGTGTTTCAAGAACACAAATTTGCTTTTGTTCAACCTCGGTGGAGAAGGCATCTCCATATTTGATCGGTGGATACCAAGCGTACTCATTCTGAATGTGGACGAGCCGAAGACGTCGAACCGACGCCTGGAGGGTATTTCGCTGTCTCTCGTATCTTTGAAGATTTGCTTAAGGCACCGTGCATTACACACTTGTGGGCGATTATCAGGTTGTATGTAAGTCAAAGGTCCTGTGAATTCTTCAAAGTGTTATAAAAGGTTTTTACCCAAAAGGGGTTTTTTCCTATATCGGTCGTCTTTATTTTTCAAGCATGGTTTGAATGATTTATCATATTTAGATGCATGTTTAGGGGCTGAATTAGTTTGATTAAAAAATATACTCTAATTAAATAAGTGTGCCAAATTAGAAATTTGTGAATTTAATCAATTATCACACAGTCACGTATTCTACATTATCTTAATTCATTTATCTAATTAATTAAATAACACTTAACCGTCATACGCCCCTTCCACTCGGCCATCTAAAAAATATGCGGTATGCCAAATTAAAGTAATCACATTAGCCTCGGTCTCCCGTTACACAACATCGGAATAACATATCATATATAAATCATAAACATCACATTTCACATCCTGAAGCCCCTTAGTATTTTCATGGCTGGGAATTCACATATAATCATAAACATCATGTTTCACATTTTGGCGTCACCTAGTATTCACATGACCAAGAATTATCATAACATCGAGGTGTATCTTTTTGGTGCCCACACATTCATATCCATTTCATAAGTTCATTTATCAATTATATTTTAACATGTATTCACTTCGAATTGTTAACTCAAACCACAAGTACCCCACCCTTGGGTCAATATCATTAAAAATATTTAATTTGTTTTAGTCCATTTCATAAGGAGCTAAGGGTTTTGTATCTTTACATATAAATTTTGTAAAATAAAGCATTTACTTAAGGTATATTAATTTGATTAAGGTTTTAACTCATCGTACCTTCCCTTCTCTAAACCTCATGCGTGTGACGTCTCACCGAAATGAATCTAAAAAAAGACCCCCCCACTACACTTATGTTTAGATAGGGTAATTATTAGGACACTCAATTAGGATTTATTGTAAAAAAATAAGAAGAAGGATTTAAATATTTATGGGTGAATCTCTCTAACTAATCCAACTCAACAACCAAGCCAACAATAAGTAATTTTCCAAACTCATTCTATTGTCCACATGATAAAAGAAATATCAACATTAATAGGTTCCCAAGTATGGCTCAGATGGTATTTTTATATAAATGGGACATGTGATTATTTCACAAGAGTATATTACATCATATGGGGGTCGATCAACATATTTTGATTGTCCCAAGTTATATATGTTATCTTTACATTAGCTCACTTAGCTTAATTAAGGCCGCATGACAAATATCAAATAGTAAGGATAAGTGTGACAAAAGTGTTACTTCAAATGCACAAGATACAACCCTACTTATCATTCATAACTTCTAGAATTTAATAAATCAAAATTTAAGTCCACGTTGTATAATATCAAATCTCAATCCCCAGTTTCTATAACGGGTTCAAAACTTAAATGTCAATTTCATATATTTGGGGCTTATAATAATTTCCCACAAAAGAATATTGCTCAACACATAATATGGGATATTTAAAACTAATTAGATTCACATAATCGAGATGTAATTTGACACGAAACCCTAGAGGTTACCAATTAACTTTTAACATAAAATTTAATTTTGGTGAAATTTACCACAGGCATATAAAAGGAGGAGAGTAGAAAGTTACTTGCCTCAACACGTGTGCCCAATTAATATTTTCCCCGATGGTGAAGAAACCCTTTGAATCTCTCCTCCAACTGGTGTTGAAATATTCTTTTAGAAATATATAAATAAAGATTGGGGTCAAATTTGTAAATTGAGTATATGTGGGTTGTTGGTTAAAAAAATGAAAAAGAGGTTTTGAAATCTATGGAAAATAGAGAATTTTCAAAAATGGAAAGGGGAAAAAACTGCCAATTGAAAATATTTTTTTCTAAGAAAGACAAAAATAAAAGAAATGATTGTAATGACTAGGAATAATAGATTTTTCGATTTAAATCCATTAACTTAGATGCAAATATAATTGAAGCTCTTGAAAATGAATGAGTAGAGAGAGAGAGAGAGAGAGAGAGAGAGAGAGAAGAAATTCATCCTAATTCCCCCCTTTTTCCTTATGGAAGACCAAAAAATGCCACCTTTATTTTTTTTCTTCCATTTTATCTCATTTGACACCCAACACCTCAATCCCAAGGATGAAATCTCTCTTTATGTCTTCAGCTATAAACTAGCACCCTCTTATCCACCGTTCTATCATAATGCATCAACTAAAAAGAGATAAGACAAGGAACCTACATCCCTACCCTGTTTCATTTTGTGCTGTAATATTTCTTTATATCTAAACTTAGATATGATTTTTTTTCTTTTGTTCCCCTAAATTTTCATGCAAAAATAGAAGTTATGAACCCTTTATTTTTTTTCTTAGGTTATGCTCACATGATCTTTTCTTTCTCTATTCTACATTATCATAGCACCACAATTATAGGGATCTTCAAACCCCACCTACAAATCACAAGTCAGCACCCATTGGCCACCTGCCCAGTCCCGACCATTACAAAGAAAAATCCCCTGACCCAATATACAATTAATTAAGTATAATCAATGAATAAAAGTTTAATTAGTCCAACCAATTAATAAAATGTTCAAACATTAGAAGAAATCCCCTTAGTACTTAATCATTAAAATTTAAAATTTATAAATTTCCCAATTATCCCATATTAATTCAAAGACAATTAAATGAGTTACTCTTAGAATTTCAATTTCTCCCGTATTCAACTTTAAAATTTTATTTCAATAATTTAGTTAAAATTGCACCCGTATTAAGTTATTCATAAATTCATTCTAACTTATTCCCATAACATTCGTAGAGACAAATCTGATTCTTTTCACAATTACTTTAAATTAAAATACTTATAAAAAATAGCAGGGTATTACATCATGGAAAACTAAAAACATATAAATCATGTGAAGCCTAAATGCCATGTGAGCATAATCATGGAAGATATGGATACATATGAGAATCCATGACAATAAACACATATGTCTAAAAACAAATTACTAATCATGTGAAATAGATGAACTCAAATATCTAAACATAAATGTCACCGAACATCCAATAGACATGGATACACAATAAACAAAAGATCAAACAAACAAACAAACAAACAAACATATTTTTGTTTTTTTCATGAATTTATGAAAACAAACAAACAAACAAACAAAACAAGGTATGAAAGAAAAAAATAACATATAAATCATAATACAAACTCTCACACAAAACAAACAAACTTAAAATCTTTTTAGATTTTTTTGAATGGAAACACAAACAAAACAAGATATACAAGCAAAATATGTATATACAATATGAATGCAACACAAACCATACATAAACAACATCAACACTCAAAGCATAATCTAGAACAAGATATGAAGTATGAGATTATATTATTTCAGCTATGACATGCACCAATCAATTCAAGCATTGGGAAGAACCAATCTGGTATTAATGAGAGGTGGGGGAACACATGAATACGACTTACTTTTAGAGGTGAAAACACACTTACCAACCATTAACACAATTTTCTTCTTTCAAGCATCCTTTGAAATGGGAATCTTGAGTTTAGTGAGAACCTTTGTCGCACCTTCGGGCTTAAAACTCACCTTGACTCCTTTTTGAAAACTTTTTTTTTCACAACATTTTGTTCCATCCCAAATCTCCTATTTCCATGCAAGTGATGTGGAATATAGGGAAAGTTGTTATGGAAAAAAAATTCATATGGTCTAAAATTCATATTTTCCTCAAACAGTGTTTTTCCTTAAAAAATCCCTACCACAATCCATAGTCAAATCATTTAGTTTGGTCACATGCACATTCAAATAATATTTTAAATCATTAAAGGAATCAAAGGGATCAACATCATGTGAAAGTGAACAGACGTGATAATTTTTAAGCATGAAAATAAATTTTTAATGTGTTCGACTTTATGAGAATGAGTGCACACATAAGGTTCATGGTGAACCACCTGAGGATGGGATTTAGGAAAAATTATCTTCTTTTGTTAATGACAAAAACTTGTAGTAAAATTTTCTCATATGACCCTTTTTTGGAAAAATATGCAAGTGGAGGGTTATAAAGGTCTTTTTAAACTTGTAAAAGCGCGGTGTGATACTGATTAAACCAAATTTGCATATTTCCAAGTTAACCTTATTTAATCGGTGTCAATTTTTAATCCAATTTAATTCAGCTCTAAAACATGCAACTACGTTTGGATAAATCAAACAATCATAAATATATTGCTGACATGCAGATTTCACGAAAAAATCCCTTTCGGGTAAAACATTTTATTTCAAAACTAATACTCACAATGATTACAAGTGAAATATGAAATAAATTAACCACAATAAACCTACAAATGCTGTAACCTAAATCAGCAATGGAATTCCATAACAACTCCACAAGAACTGCAATTCAGACAGCCAGAGAACATCCACGAGCCCTATTGACGCGCAGTCAGTCAGCCTGGTACCTCCCTTAATAGGCACCTAGATTAACAGTATAAATCTTCTCCACAAGAGAAACTTCACAAAATTGTGTTCTTGGGTTTTAAAAACAATTCACATAAAGATTGGGATGATTTGTAAGGATATGAACCCTGAAAAAAGAAGACAAAGGATTATATCGATTTGCAGTGTTTGCAGAAACTAAAATGTCAGGTCATCTTAATGAAAATAGAGTGGTTTAACATGATTTATATAAAAAACTTAAGGTGGTGCGTCGCTCGAACGAAACTGATATATCTCTTGAATGAAACAGGTTATCGCTCGAACGAGGCTTCGTGCGAGATGCCATGTCGCTAGAAGGACTAGCTTATCTCTCTCGAATGATCTACTTAATTTTTTTTTTTTATTTCGATAATAAACTCCGCCTCAATACTTAGAAAAAATATTTTGGCAAAAAACTTCGTTCTAACACTTAGAATTTTTTTTAGAAAAATTATCCCAACACTCTAAGTGAATCGTTAAGGTACTTAAACACAACCTTACCAAAATTCATCTCGCAGAGGCTTGAATGTTGAAGAACGTTGATATTCAGATCCGTCTTGACCCATGATTGAACTTGAATAAGTTTTCGACGGTTATAGCGGTATAAAACATACACTAATGTAAACCAGACAATAAAATAATGTCCTTACAAAACTTCTTGACCTTTATCAAAATGATGACCCTTTATAATATTTTGATAATTTACCTTAGTCAACCCATTTTGTTTTTCACATCTTGATTTTTATCATTCACATTCAAAGAGGATTGAACCTTTGTTATTGGTTCATGTGTTGAAACACTTTTAATAAAATTATGTTAGGCTAAGAAGAAGAAGACACAAATTGTTCACTTAGGTTAGTTTCAAAAGAATTTTGTCAAGTTTCTTTGAACGATCTTCAAGATCGATTTTAGCTTTCTTTGATAAGGATAACTCATTTTAAAGTGAAGATATTTTCTTCTCAAAATCATATTTGGATATTTTGCAAATTCGAAGTTCATTTTTCACATTTTTGAGTGTCAAAATCGATTCATTTTTCTCTTTCTCAATGAGCTCAAACTTTTCACAAACACTTACACTTGAAATTTTAAAACTTTTCAAATATTCTTTTTTTTTTCTTTCAAAGTTTTCGTCTTTTTATTCAAAGCACAAGTCAAGTCCAATAGCTTCTCTTAAGACATGTCTTTGAATGAAAATTTATCTAGAATCATCAAGTTTCTCAATCAAGGATACTATTTAATTTTCAACTAACTTGAGTATAGTAGCCAATTTATCATTCCTCTTTTGTAATTAAAAAAAAATTTCACGGGCTTGTGATATTCTAAACTTAAAATTTCACAATTTTCATCATAAAAAAATCATCATTCACGTGATAATTTTAACAACTAACACAAGAGTTCTTGTGAGGAGAATAACGATGTAACACCCCGCGCAACCTGGACAAGGGGGTGGCCAATCACTGCCGCCGAACTAAGTCGTGCGCTACTAAATAAATACTATTCTCATCATGTGATAGATATGAGACAATAAAAATCCAATACAAAGATAAGTAATAATCAATCCTAATGAATAATTAATATAAAACCATCACATGCTAAACTCCAATATAATCTAATCTCCAAAAATATGAATTAATTAAAAATCTGAATAATATACCAATTGTAAACACCCCTAATAAAATCCTCAAACAACTTTGGAACCGAATGGACCAATAAAACCTAAATGATGTCTCATAATAAAATACGATGGAAAGGCAATTCTAAACTAAATAAAATTGTAAATAAAAGTAACTCCACCTGCACCTCCAAGCGATATCCGATAAGTCCTATGCGGCCACTCCACCACTAATACCTGAAAATGTTAGTCAACGCACGAGGTCAGAGCCCCAATCATAAATACACACTAGTCTCCTTAAATAGGATCCGTGAATCCAGTCAATAGCATTATACACAATAAATATCACAATAGAGTAGTTTAATTAATACGGGATAATTAAATGCAAGAAAGATAAATCACTAACCACCCCCAAATAGTCTTTATAAAATTCACACCAATATTATTTTAATTATCCCCCCCCCCCAGTTCCAAATTGTTAATTTAATTAAACCAACCCAAATTATCATTTTTCTCAATTCTTAATTTTATTAAGTATAGCGGTCCTCCCGCCTCGGGTGATTCCTCCACCAAAATACACATCCCCTCTTCAAACGCCAGCTGATTCGTGTAAACTATTGACCTCTGCTAGATGATGAGGTTCCACACACGACACGACATAAAATGTTGGCTGGCCCATTTAAATTGTCGGCCCTCGCTGATTTTGTCACCAATATATTTTAATACCCGTTTTTTATTTTACACATTAATTCTCAATTTCTTAATCATCAAAATTACCTCACCCTTTTTATCGATGTGAGATCCTCAAAATACCCCTTACTCCCATAACTAAGGGTCCCCAAGTACACATACGTCCTATCCTACATATAGGATGAATCACCAATGTAAAACACGTTCTAGTCTAATACTTAAGCTAATGAAATGATGATATAATGGAAAAATCTGCCCCACCCCGAAATATAAAATTCCCACGAATATACACTAACTAGTCCCATACATGGCAAGCCAAAATTTTAACCAAGGCCTACCCACTAGTCCCATACCTAGTAAGCATCCTAAAATAGGGTTGAGCAACATACTACCTAAAAGTCTCTCGTCCCCGCGAATGGAAAAAGTGACTAAAACAAATCACAATCCAATATGCACAACATAGCAATTTAGTCATAAGGGTTTCAATTTAATTTAAAACTATTCATAACACCGTCTTTGATTTCTACACAATTAATTTCATTCCAAAATTGTTAAATTAATTAACATACAATACTTTCAATATGAAACAATCATTTTCATTTATAAATTCGCAACTTTTTATAAGTGTGAGCACGTCCCCAAAATCATATAAAATTTTACATGAGAACCTATACCCCAAACCATAAAAATCCAAAAATTTAACCTACGCACCCAAGGGTTTCAATGATTAAATCATATTTTAAAAAATTCATAAAAATAGTTCCTAAATTAAGTTTCCACTTCATCTATTTAAGTTACTAACTGATTGTAATAAAAAACACATTATTAAGGGTTTAGGCGATACTTAAAACACGTAATACTAAAGGAAGAGAATAGACTATTCATGCCTGGAAAAATGCCGGTCGGAAATTTTGAATACTCGGTTGCGTTTGTCTCGCGAAAATAAACAAGTTTCGTTCTCCGGGCTTCTTAAAAATATGTAGTTTAGACCTCCCAAAATGTGATTGAAGTTTTGTTCAATGGAGCTTTGGAGTTAAAATATAATGGTATGAGAATTCTGCTTTGTGTAGGGAAAAGAGGGCTTGGAAATAAAAAGTTACGTGATCTTTAAAAAGTGGGTCAAAGTGCTTTTTATAAGGTGGAATAAAAGAGTCCAATTAATTTCTAGATCTTAAACATATGTTAGTAGTCCCAAGAATTCAAGTGCCTCCATGCCCAAAATTTTTGGGGTCAACTTAAAGCCAACTCATAGTAAAACCCAAGCGTCCCAATCAAAGTGGAGACATCCACTTGCGTGACATCATCAAACACATGGCAACAAAAATAGTAAACCAATTAAAATAATAATAAAAAAAATGAAAACAACTCCCCTCCCAATTGGAAGCCATGCATGTAAGAAGAAACAAGGGAAATGAGTTGTCATTCCTCTCTCTCTCTCTCTCTCTCTCTTAATCACCATAAGTGAATTAACTTTTTTATAATACCAAACTTTTTACAAAAAGAATATATATAATTTATGCCAAACTCAAATGTTTGGGTTTACAAAATTAATAAAAATAAAAATTTATTAATGTTTATTAGTTATAACAATTTTCGAATCCCCAAAAAAAATATTTTTATATATAATAAAATTTTAACCAAAAATCTTTTTAATTTAAATAGCCCATCTTAATTGTAATTTTTTTAATTCCGCCAAAAATACCTTCTCGTCCTTTTAATTTAAATCGCGTTATTTAAGATTCGAAAATGATGGAGTGTTACAAACTACAACTCTCATCAATTTTGGAAAATAAGAATTTAGATATACCATTCATCACAAAAGTCCTATCATGTGAATGTTTAGGTAGACTAGAACAAAGTTCATTCATAAGATAATTAAATATGCTAGGATCCATCAAGTAGCCACAAATGATAATAAAATAGACACACAAGCAAAACAAGTGCAAACAAGATGCAAATAAGGCACATAAATTACAACTAACACAAAATAGCACACAGGGATCTAACTTGGGATGTTTAGCCCCAAAAGAGAAACCGTTCTTTGATACCAATTGATAATGCAAGTGTGTGTTTACTAAAAAACCTAAAGGGGTGAATAGGTTATTACACAAAGTTTAACCAATTTTAATTTTTCAATTCACCAAACTTAGATATAAATGAAAATTTCAAGTTTCAGTTCATCTAGTGAAGTTGAAATTATAAAAACACAAATAAACATTCCAAAACTTCAAATAATTACACAAAAACACATAACACGTAGAATACGAGGAAAAGCCCCAACCCACGGGTAAAAAATCTCGGTGTGACATAGCATCTCATTGAATTTGATAACTTCCTTTACGTAATACAAGAAGATAAATAAATCAAGTGCATTCAAAAAAATGTACCGATGAATATCACGACTCTGCCATTTTCCAATGATAAATCCAATTGAAACTCCATCACTTGAACACAGAAGTCCATTTTTCATCCTAGGTTCACACCATGTTCAAACTCTTTATAACTTGATAATCTCCATTTTAGATCTTGTAGTTTAGATCATTTGTATAATTAGAAGTAGACGTAAACTTGGCTAAATTGTGGATTCAAATCAGTCACAAAAAACTGTAAAATGTAGGTCTCATTCTAAATCTAAAAAACTTACAAACTCTCAAGTGAATATGGAAATTTGGCTTAGAGAGAGAAATAAAACCTCACAAACTCAAAAATCTTCTCAGATAAAATATTTTGAAATAAGGGAAAAGTTTTCTAAACAAATGGAGGGAAACAATGCTATTTATAGGCTATTTATATCAAAATTTTAAAATCTCACGTTATCGTGCGCAAAGTGCAATGTTTTTTTATGCGCACAATTGTAGACAATACACCCCCAACTCAAAATGGGGTCAAGATTGTGCGCACATCTGCAAAATGATGTCGTGCACACGTTTTGGCCTAAACTATCCGAAGACCTTTAAAATAAGGTCAGAAGAACGCCTTAGTTCAACAACCTTCATAAACACTTAAAAAAATATTTTAATTTTTTTTAACATGTGCCTTGATCCCAGTTATAAAAAAAATACACCACTAAAAGAAATATTTTTCAAAAATATTTTTACAAAAAAATCTCTCAATTTTGAAAACACGTGAATGTATGCAATATCCATAATTAAATCAAGCTCCGTAGAATGGTATACTTTAATTTTCAACAACGGATTTCTTCAAAAACTTTTTGAGGCGTCTTCATGTCTTTAAAACACAATTTCCAACGATGAAGGACAAAGACACTCTGACTCAACTAGTGAATCAAACTTTTGGGCTTGACGTAGTGCATGGCTTAATGTTTTGACACAAGAGATAACCTATACATATATATATATATATATATATATATATATATTATACAAATGCTTAAATTTTCCTTGGGAACACAAGTTAGTGTTCAGTTCTCAGAGATGTTCACAGTGGAGGTTGGGTGGTGTGGCTATTAAAGCGTTATGTTGGATCCTAGTGAGTTATTGTTTATGTTTATTATATTTTACCCTAAACATATGTAGATGGTGGACTTTATGTTTTTAAACTTTGATATGGACTTTATCATAGTCTGCAAGTGCAAGATTTATAATTGCTTATCATGTTTTAAAATTTAGCATATTCTCTTATACCTTCACCATCATGTACATTCCCAAGAGATTTAAGTGAAGAAAATTTAGTAACCGAATGCAATAATAGAATATTGAAAGTGTTAAGATCGTCACTATGATCATCAGAGAACGTGTATGGTTTTGGCTATGTTTAAATATTTTATTCAGGGGTTGTTTTTATAAAATGTTTTGAGGAATGATTTTGAAATGATTTTCAAGCAAAAATATATTTTATTGTTTAAGTCATTCGAAAGAATTTATAGGTTTCATTCGAACAAGATTGGAAGTTCATTCAAATAAACATCAAACAAGATTTCGGTGTTAGCAAAATTAATATCATTCAAAGCTGGTTCAATCGAGATTGGCATTTTCATTCTAACGAGTTTTCAGTTGGTTCTAACGAGATTATATTTTCATTCGAACAAACTCTTGTTTTCATTCGAATGAGTCCTCAAAATTTTTGCCGCCTTAAAAATCGTGTTTTCTATAAAAGTTGGGATCTATTTTTGATATAACTTTTAGAAAAAATCACTTTCCCATATAATACCAAAAGGTCTCCAAACCCTAGTTATGCAAAATACTATGTGTTCCAATCCAAATCCCTTGAATAATTTGTTGAGCTTTTTATCAAACCCTAAAAGAACACATACCATGTTCATATCCCTGTGGAGTTAATTCTCCACTACTGAAGATATAAATACAGTTTCCCAAGGCTAATCGATGGATACCGAGGTAAATGGAATTTGCTGTGGAGTGTTGCTGGATCTGCATCGCTCTCTATTATCAAGATGGAAGGAAGACATAATCACATTACTTAGTGAAGTCTAAGATTTTATAAGTCCATCCATGTCATTCTGTAGTTGTAACAGTGAAATATAAGTTTTTTCCAAAAGGTATTTTTCCTCATCTCCAACCTTCTAGTTTGCAGTTTGTTTGTTTCGATTCCGTTTTAGTATCTTGCTGTAATACCCCGCCTAATTAAATACCGGGTGGCCAGTCCCATACCAAATTAAAACAGAATATACAGTTGGCTCATTCTTAGCATCACCGTCGAAAACATTTACAACTCACCCAATACCCAATTAAGCTGGTGTTAAAAACTTTCCAAATTCTAATTTAAAAAAAACCATTTTTAGTTTAAGAATAACACGACACATTAATCTACCACAATAATAACTGGACAGATAACACAAAAGAATTTAAATTCAATTGGAATAAACATTCCCAAATAATATTAATCCATTACACTAATCCCAATAATGTCAAATGTATTAAAAAGACACGAATACAATAGTATTTGACTCCGATAGAAAATAATGACTGAAATCCTTTGGGCGACATGCCCTAACTAAGAATACTGTGAATCAAAAGAAGATAAGCGTCTAAGCAACCCTCCATAACTCCATAGCTCGTCAAAATCAACTAAGGTTGGCATCCCTGTTGCTGGACACCTGATATAGGAGATACAATAGAAAAGAAAATATGCAAGGAAACGGGTCAGAGCCCGATTGTGTAAATGATTTGTAAAACAACAAGTATTTAAAAGGTGCAATAAAGAATTTATTATGTACATGTTAGCATCCCACTCTCACTTGCTATTCTCACCTCTCATCTAGAGTGCACACTTAACGTTTCCTATTAACTTCCTAGTTAATGGTTCCTCTTTTCTAGTCTCCATATTATAATTCCATTCCCATATCGTAATCCCCGTATGTCCCATACCATACGTCATATAATTATTCATATACTTTTCTCATTAACATGAATCGTTTCTCGTTAATATGAATTAAGGTCTTCAATAAATATTCATTAACTTATTTCAATTCTTTCTCAATTTACCGTTATCTACAATTATCATGCAAAAGATAATTTAACCGCAATATAACCATTCATTCATTTAATTCATTATATATATATATATATTCATATATAATACGGCACCCCGAGTCACAGCTGCGGTGCAATGCATTACTCTTCTATCATGTCCCAATATCGCAGGTCGCTGAATAGGGGACAAAAGGTTCGGTAAGGATTCCTCGAACCACAAACAACAACACAAAAATTGGAGGCGAACATAGTTCTCGTATCCATGGGTCACGTACATACCTACGTACCCACAGTCAACGGACTTATCAACTCCTCGATAAGTCTTTCATAGACCTATGTTCTCGAGCGACAAATCAAAGATCCCATGGATTCATCAGGATATGACTTCCCTCACGTGCAAACCTCCCGTCGATAGCAAGTAAGCTAGGTATGTAATGCACATAAATCATCAATTAATCAAATAGGAATTATCATACCTATAATATAATATCAATAAGGTAATATCACTACCCTAAGATAATTCCCATACGTAGCATTATATCTCTTTTAAATTCCACGTATTAAAATATCATATCTTTACTTCATAATTTAATTATCCTCGCATCCTATAACATCTATCTACTCCCGACGTCATTAAGGTTCATACGCGGAGCGTCTCGCAAAGCAAAATCCAAACAAGGAACCCCTCCAATACACTACTACTTAACTTTGTCGATCGAGGAGGTCCGTCAACTTCAAATACGCGATCGGGATAACCTCATACCCTCTTTCAACCAAATGTGTTCTAAACTCCCATCTCTATCCAGGAGCAATACTACTAAGTGCTTGTATTACAACCAGTCCTTGATGTTCAAATTGTAACCCTAAGGCTACCCTCACTTATATTAAAACTTCCCTACTGGACCTATCCTTAATCCTCATGCATACCAATTAGAATCCAACACATGAATCTAGCAACCGAAATATCTTTCAATTTAATTATCATCATTCTAATCAATTAAATCCCAATCACATTAATTCAAATCTTATCAAGGGTCTACTGATCTTTTCCAAGTCCCATAATATCCAATTAATAATCACCAAAGATCTACAAAAGGTTTGGGATAAGAATCAACATTAAAAAGAAACAACTTCAAAGATTCTGGGGAGGTCGATCGATCGAAGGTAGGGGGTCGATCGATCGATCCCTCAGGTCACAGCCTGGTTTTTCTGCATTCCTGCAACTACGGGTTTCACCATTTTTGTTCATTCAAACCTTCATATTAACATCCCAAATGACTTATAATCCTTACTACATGATATATCAACATACTCCTCTTTTTCCAGAAAATTATCAACCTAATATCCTCAAGAACACAACAATGGTTTTCAGAATTTCCTCAATAGATATATGATTATTTCGTGGATTATTATCATCCTAAAACATGAGTTTACTTCCTATATCATTTTAGTTTCTAGAAATCCATATAACAACTCCATTATGTCTTCCAAACATGAAAAATCATCTCTTTTCATAATTATTCTAACATGGACAATATACGAACTTAAGTTGCAAATATCAAACACTTGCCTCTAATGAAGATCTGATCCTTTGGAGTTGAATAACACAGGTGGTGAGGGTGGTGGTGACCTTTGACCTTTGGTTCTCCTCCTTTCTAAGCAAGCTTTTTCTTTCCAAGCAACCTTTCACTCTCTCTAAGAAGATGACTTTTCAATTTTGTGTAGAAGAGATGAAATGAACCTACGTACACTAATCTCCAATTATTTTTAATAAGACAAAACCCAAAATCACTATTTATCCCCTTGTAAAAATGACCAAAATGCCCTTTTGGGTTGTCTATTAATTTCCAAATGACCCGAGACTCAAAATTAACATCCAAATAGACTTTTTCTGACTATTTCGAACCTTCCGGATGCAACGATGCATTCAAAATGACTATAAGGTCGATAGAAAATAAATTTCCTTTTTAATCTCATAATTTAGTCCCGACACATCCCATACCGCATCTGACTAAAAATCCAAATTACTGAATTTAATTCACACAGCCATATCAATAGCTTCACATTCATATATTACCTAAATATCTTTAAGTAATATTTAGAATCATACATTTTAATATCCACAATTCGGATAAAAACCAAATGAATTAATTAATAATTAAAATCCAATTAATCCATTAATTTAAAATATAACCATTTTAAAAATCATTAAAAATCACGGGGTATTACACTTGCATTTTTGGGTTCACCTAATAAATTAAGATAAATTAAATTAAATTGAATTTATTTGTGTGTGTGACCTAATCTACGATTTGTACAGATAATCGGATCACTTGATAAAAAACTATTTCAAATTGGTATCAGTGCTTATTTCTACAAGTTATTTAGATGAATCCTGATGGTTATCTGGAGAACTCGTATAGTAGGCCACATTTGTTGGATCGATCAAATTATGAATATTGGAAAGATCAAATAAGAACTTCTATTCAATCGATCTAGAGCGCATTTGGCTTGCTATTAAAAAAGGGTGGACACATAATAACGTGACTAATGAAAGTATCATTAGTATCAAGCCAGTCACAATTTGGACTGACTTTAAATTGAGTAATTTTAACTCTCGGGGCTTAAATGCTATTTTGGTGTTATCACTTCTAACAAATTTTATTATATCATGAAGTGTACCACGTTGAGAGAAGCTTATGATATCCTCTAGCTCACTCACGAGGGTACGAATGTTTTCAAAGCTTCTAAGCTTCAAAACCTCACTACACAATTTAAGACTATAAGCATGCTTGAATCTGAAATTTTTGATAATTTTTAAGCACATTTGTCTAATATTGTGAATTAGAGTTTTAAATTAGGTAAGAAAATTCGAGAAACGAGAGTCATTAAGAAAAATCTAAGGTCCCTTCTATTTTTGTTTAGTGATAAAGTCATGGCCCTTAACTTTTTGGGAATTCTAAACACACTCAGGATATAATAACTCATAGTTGATCTTCAATCTTACGAATAAGACATGTTCCCCAAAACTCGAAAGAAGAAAGAAAAATCAATAGCTTTAAAAGCTAAATAAAAAAAGGAGGCTACTAACTCCAATTCTAAATTTGATCTTGACGATCTTGCCCTGTCTGTTAAAAAATTGAAAAAGTTTCTTGAATTCAACAATCTAAATTTATCCAAATGGAAATATAAAAGTTTTCTAGAAAAATAAAAATTTCAACGCAGGTAAGAATATTTTTGACAATGATCAAAAGAAAGATAGAGGTGAGTACCCAAATAGAGATGAATCGGAGAAATGTTGTGAGTGTGAGGGAAAAAGTCACAAAGCCCATGAGTGTCATGATTTAATAAGTATGATCTAGTTTTAACAACCCATTGATGAGGATTCTTCCTCACGGACATGTCTTTGAATAGAACCTCCATCCACCAGAATCCCTTACCATTAGTCTCATCCTAAGTAGTCTCGACCTCAAAGACTACTCTAGACAACCGTTCAAGAGTTATCTCAGCCAGCAGAGGTGCTTCAACCTTGGTTACTTAAAGAATAAGACTTAGATAACATAATTGTGTCTCCTAAACCATCTCGTAAGACTGGCATATCGGCATCAGACGACCACCTAGTCTCGGCTCGGCTCATTGAAGATCTATTAGATTATAAAAATCTCGGCTAGTTGAGACCTTTAACCTCAGGCATCTCTTGCATGCATGGAAATCATGGTAGGGGTATTATAGACATATCCTACTAAAATCATTATAGAAGATCAAATGACCACATGGGGAGAATTTTCTTCATCATAGCTTATGTGCTCATCTCCACAGTTGACATACGCTCGTTGAACTTACCTTCAACCAGGCATTGAATGCATGCTTGGGGGGGGGGTGATATTATGCACCCCCAATCCTATAAAAGAGGCCTCATCTATTTTTCTTCAAAAAAAAATGTTTTAGAAACCCTATTATTAGTCTGTTCATTTGTAGAGAGAAATTTGTGTACACCATCCATGGATAACTCCCCACATTTATAATAAAATATATACCATACTTTACACAGTGGAAGTAGGCCAAGGGTAAACCACTTAAACAATTATTTTCATTTGTTTTATCTTATATCATCTATACTTCTATTTATTGCTTTATCCATTATTGTATAAGCTCAAAACTAGTTTGAATCCTTAGGATGATATCTAGCATCATCATTTTGGCATAGTTTATGGGAAGACACCGCTGTTTAGCTCTCATCTCATCTTAAATTCTATACTTCTCATCTCTGATGGTGATTTAAGTCCACCATTGCTGAAGATGAATCAATGTTGAAGGAGCTTGAGTGTAACACCCCGCAATTTTGAGTATTTAATATTTAATTATTTTAGGAGTTATAAAAGTAATTAAATTGGATAAACTTAAATTTATAATTTGGAGAAATTATTTGAGTGGAAAGAATTATTTATTTTGGCGACTTTTAAGTTTAATTGTCCGAATTAAATGTGTGTCGTATTTTGAGGTCGAAATTTGGTAATATCAAAAAGTATTTTGGATGAAATTTTGAGTGTGTGGTTGAGTCCGGATGGGTTGAGATAGTCAGAAAAGAGTACCCGGGGAATGCAATTGAGTCTCGGGGCATTTCTGGGCTAAACCGGGCCCAAACGAGGTCATTCTGGCCTTTTTGCATTTTAGGGTGAGGAGACCCACGAATTTTAGAACTCAAAGTCAGATTATAAGAGTTGGAGGCTAGGGTTAGGGAGAAGAAAAACACACTATATCCATTAGGGAGAAGAGAGAAACAATTCCAAGGCAAAAAGGAAGAAGTGGGAAGGATTCGAAGGAGACTTTCACCACAAACTCATTGGGAAGAAAGATTGAAGGAGAAAGATCATCAATCACCAACCACAACCACGAAATCAGACCTACTGGACATAAGGCAAGTGTTTATTGTAAATCAAATTCAAGTTATAATACCCATGTGTAGGGAGTTTTAAGAATTGGTTGATTCTATTGAAAACCTTGAATTAAATGTTTGAATTGATCACATGTTTGGGTAGGATTGCATGTAGAAAGAATCCCTAAGTAAAGATAAAATTAAATTTGAATATATTTGATGATTAACATGGAATCTTTATGAGTTCTTGGTTGAAGAACATGAATCTTGAATGACTTAGGGTTTAATTGATGAACACAAGATGTCAATCTGTCAGAATTTTTAACACAACTTTAAACGTATGCCATTTGAGTTTTACTTCGAATTAGAGTGTGAACCATATATTACTGGAAATTTATTTCTCTTAGCTATCCAATGAACTTGGAATTAGGTCAAATGGAGTTCTGTAGAGGGAGTAATCAACATTTTACTACAGGGTGTTTAATCTGTCAACATAGTAATCTGCCAGAATTTTGGCGTGACTTTAAACGTGTACGATTTGAATTTTACTTCGAATTAGAGTGTGAACCATACATTCCTGGAAAGGTATTTCTCTTATATATCCAATGAACTTGGAATCAGGTTAATCGGATTTCTGTAGAGGGAGAAATCAAAATTTTACTAGAGGGTGTTCAATCTGCCAGAAAATTTGAGATTTTTCTTTTTAAGCCTCAAATGTCATTTTATCGGGGGAGTGTTTGGGACCTTGATGAAACAAATTGATGGAATAATGCTATGGAAGTAGGTCTATGATTGAGTGTTGGACTTTAATTTTGTGAGAGAGTTAAAGTGGAGATTCATAGGCTTGATTGTGACGTACTCTAATTCGAGATGATAAGAATATAATTACAAAAAAGCATGAGCGAGCTTAATTTCGTTAGGTCACTGGTTTACAAGGGTAACTAATGAATTGATATAACAAGGGGTAACTAGGACCCTTAGAGTTGTGTGAATACTCGAATTAATACGAAAGTAAAATATATTCGTAAAGCAAACAAGTACTGTGAATATTAGAGAGAAATATATTACGTACAAGTATGAATAATTGGGTTGCGTAAATACATACTGTTTTATAGGATTACTTGGGTTGTGAATGCCTATTGTGTGTTTCCTTGTGATAGGATTGGTAAGTTCGATGAGACAATCCGAATTATACTCGATGAGATATTCCGAGCCAGGTTCGAGGGGACATTCCGAACCATGTTCGAGGAGACATTCCGAGCAAGGTTCGAGGAGACATTCCGAATCATTTGTCCTTAATGTGTGAAATAGGACCAATACTAGGATATGTTGTACTAGGTATATGTGTGTGTGAAAGATATACCATTTGAATAACCTACTTATGTGTGACAGGAGTAAGATTAGGTGGGGTATACCTAATTATTGTTTTCAATATATACTCAGGCGTAATAGTAGTGAGAACCATTAGTGCATAACTAAAATTGTATAAACTACATATGGGTAAGAGTGGCTGGAACATAAGTGGACAACTAGAATATATATAAAATCTACTTGAGTGTGATTAGTAGAGAAGGTAGGTAGTATTTACCTAAAATTTTATTAAGTATGAGAACTTGATTTCAAAGTATTAAACTAATCATTGAGAGAGTAAATTAATTTAGAGTCGGAACATAGACTCAAGAAATATTAAGTTACGGGCCAAGTGAGCAAGTCCGGGTATAATGGTTGGGCGACACCAAGGATTAGATTAATTGATGTATTAATTAATTAAATTAGAGTCGGACTGTAGACTCGGAAAAGTATTAAATTAATTAATGTGTAATTAATTAAATTAGAGTCAGACCATAGACTCGGGAAAGTATTAAATTAATTAATGTGTAATTAATTAAATTAGAGTCGGACCATAGACTCGAAAAAGTATTAAATTAATTAATGTGTAATTAATTAAATTAGAGTCAGACTATAGACTCGAGAAAGTATTAAATTAATTAATGTGTAATTAATTAAATTAGAGTCGGACTGTAGACTCGAGAAGGTAATAAATTAATTAGTGTGTAAATTAATTAAACTAGAGTCGAATCATAGACTCGAACAATTATTATATAAATTAATGTGTAAAGTATTTATATTAGAGTCGGGCTATAGACTCGGGAAAAATATCATATTAATTAATGTGTGAATTAAATAAATTAGAGTCGGATAACAGACTCGGGACAATGATAATTTAATAAGTGAGAGAATTTATTTAGTTGAGTCAAGCCAGAGACTCAGGAAATTTCAGGCTAGTGTTACGGGTTGTGAGTACACGGTGAAGCCGGGGTTTATTTTATATATATATATATATATATATATATATATATATATATATATATACGGTGTAGTGATAGTATATATATATGTGTATATATTGTGTGTGCTATTAAATATCAGTGATTAAATATTTATTTAATTATACTCTAGTTCTATCAAGGGAGGTTGCGCGATGTGGGTGAATTCCCTAGCTTGAGGATTAGGGTGAGTATATCCCCAGGTCATAGCATCCGGTATATGGGTGAGGGGCTTATCTCACTTTCAAGGAAGGAATATGACCGTCTTCACTTCGTTTATGTTTTGGGCCAGGTTGGTGAGCGATCCCAACCTGGGTAACTAGGTTATGTGAGCACACCTAGTGAGATGGAACTTTAGAGGGAATTATCCGTTGAGGGTATACTCGGAAGGATGGACATACGTATGACATATGTGTGGATGTTTTAGTAAAGGTACGTAGATAATGGTATTAAATATTATATGTGGTTAATAATAAAGTGTGTGTTGTACTTACTTTATATAACTTGTGTCACAATTATATGCTATTATTTAAGAAGGAATTAATTGAGTTAATTGGTGAAATAACTTATAATTATTGAATAATTATACTCGGGTTAGAGTAGTATGGCAAGGGGAGGTTATGCCAGGACTAGTTGGATGGGATAGTACGACTAGGTGGGGGTTAAGGTAACCGTTAGGTGTGCACATTAGTGGAGGGGTGAGAATGTCCACAAGGGAGTGCGACACTAACTTATATATGAAGTGCATTCATGCATTTTAAATTATTACAGTTAATTCACTTGCTAAATATTTTCAAATGTTTTGGGTTTTAAGCCTTGCTATAAAACTATTTTCAAAACCTTTTAGGTGTCCAGCCACAGGGACGCCAAAATTGATATTCTATTCCAGGAACACGGAACTACGGCATATGTGGATGCTAGAAGGAGTTGGATTAGACGCATCGTTCATTAATTCCTAGAGTAGGAATCGTTTATCCGTTTCAATTTTATTTAGGGCTTATCGCCCAGACTTCTCAGTACAGTTTTTAGATGCATTTATTCAGGTGTTGGATGTTTGTATTGGATTATTTTCACTTTGGTGGTCGATGGTTTATTCGGAAAATTGTTTAAATAATTATTCAGTTGATTTAAATTTAGTTGTGTGAATGGTTTGTATTTAACTCCGTATGTACTATTTTGTTCAATTAAAAAGTTAAAATTTGGCACCAGTTTTTTTGGAATACTAGGTGGTTAGTAAGTTTTATAAAGTTTTCGACAGTGATGCTAAGGATGAAATTACTAGGATTCCTGTTTTAATTTAGTATAGGACTGATCACCCGGTATTTTATTAAGCGGGGTGTCACATTGAGTTCGGATGTTCATCGAATTCTTTGATTTATCTTTTTTTTTTTCAGTTTTCCCTCTTTTTCACCTTTTTATTAATCGATTGTCTTTAGACAGAGATGGACAGTGATCAATAGTTGAACACCGAGGCTCGTTCCAGTAAAGCACGTCTGTAGTTTGAAATGGATGATGTGGCATTAACGATCAAGTCCCTTGTGGAAATCCAGCAGTAAATGCAATACCTATTTTTGGCCTTTATCCAAGATATTATGAGTAGGATCCTAGAGGATCCCACTCTCAATCTTATCACCCCGGTCTCTAAAGAGGCCATGCAACTAATAGTTGAGGGACCACCTTAATTTCCAATAATACAAGTATAACCTCATGTGTATAGAAATCACCGACCCACGTCAGCTCCATCTCAGCAAGGGGGTCTGAGAGTACTTAAAGGACTTAGAATATGAAGAGTAGGATTGATGGGAGAGATATGGGATGTTCGATACCACATATCGACCAGGGGACACACCATCTCAAACTTACCATGAAAAAAGTGTCCAACACACCCTTCAAATTCGTAAGAGATGTAGCGCATTGGATAGGCTAAGTAGGGTGTCGAATTTTAACCATCTTAGCTCAAGAGTGGGTGGAAACCGAGATAGTATCACCCACAACATTGGTGGTATGTGCTCCACTGGTCGTCTCAGTGAAGCTTGAACGAGACAAGACCATGAAAGAGGGATCATAAAGAAGTAAGCAACGGATAGAGAAATATGAACATGATGCCAACCGCCAAAACCACTACAAAAGTAGACGGAGTAGGCGATAATGTAGTCCCAGAGGATAAGCCTTGGACTAGCTCACCAAAGGTTGGAAAACAAGATCGGTCTCCTCATTAAAATTAGAGACCCATGCTGCCGAGGTTATATGGAGGGTTCCCCATATGTACCAAGAATAAAAATTGTAGGTAAGTTAAAACCTCCAATCATGACTCATAGGTATGATGGGAGTATAAATCCTATTCATCACATAGATATGTATCAGTTTACTACCGACATTTATTCCACCATGGACAAAATGAGGTGTCAGGCCATCTCTAGTTCACTTACTGGTGCTACTTATGTATGGTACATCGACATGCCGAGAGGGACCATTAAAAATTTTAACCAACTACCAAAGAAGTTTATTCATAATATTTTTTCCAGTATGAATCCATCCAAGCATGTTACTCACTTGAAGAATATTAAAAAAAGGAAGAATTATTCTTTGAAGGACTATATATATCGGTTTAATAAAGAAAAAGTAGAGGGTGAGGATTACGAAGAGAGCATTACAATAACGACTCTCATCAGCGGTCTTCAGTCAACAAATCTCTATTAGAATTTTTCCAAGGATCCTCTAGAGTCCATGATAGAATATCTGGATAAGTACGAGAGGATCATGAATACGAAAGAGGCCATGACAACCAAGAATGAATACTAAAAAGAGGTCTGCAGTAACACATCTAGCAAAAGCCGAGATGAAAAACAAAGAAAGGAAGAAAAATTGAGAGTCAGTTAAGATCTAGCAAAAGTCGCGATAAAAAAAACAATGATAAATTTTCTAAGTACACTCCATTGGTAGTTAGTTCAGATCTGATTCTGAACGAGATAAAAGATGATACAGATCTTAAATGTTCAGAAAAATTAAGAGCGCCCCCTCATAAGAGGGACAAAAGCAAAATGGTGTGAGTTCCATCAGGATCAAGACCATACAATAAACCAATGCCTTGCTCTGAAGGACGAGATTGAGAAAATATTAGAAAGGAGAATTTACAGAAGTAAATTGACAAGAGGGGTTCCGAGAAGAAAACAAAAAAATATATTCCTCGCCAACGGACAACAGGACCATAAAGAAAGAGGTGCTAGCAACTTGAAATGATTCAAACTCAGATGATTGTGATCAAGACGACCCACACCTTCCTGTCAAACCTCTTATGGTTAAAGGTAACCTTCAAATGATTTATTTTGATATAAATATGATGTTTGGAGTAATGGAAAGTAGAGGAACTGAGACGACCTATAGGAAGGCTCATGTGGATGAGGATAAGGTATTTCAAGGGGAGTCTCGTAGTAGGCTTTTCTAGGAAATATTTCAAGGAGAATTTAGCCCCACACGATGACCCTCTCATCATTATCACATGAGTACATCGCTAAAATGTTTCTCATATTCTGGAAGATAGGGGAAGCTCAACTGATGTCATGTTCTCACGAACCATTAATTAGGATCAGTGGAAAGAAATTTCATCCGTTGGGAGTCTTTAAAATATATGTTTGCAAGGCAACCGAGCTGAGGTGCTTGACTAGGAAGATTGGATTTTTTGTGATGGACGAGAACATATTATCGGCCTGTAACATAATTCTAGGAAGGGTAGTTGTGGACATCCCAAGGGGGTCTGAGGAAGGCTTCCCCTTACTTTACCTCTGGCATGCACACGGGACTAAACCCTTTCTCAGGGTACTCGTCCATCATCGACGTGGGGTAATATGTAGAGATAGAGCACAAAATAGGTAAAAAAAAAAATTCCACCTCAAGAGAACGACAATAAGGACGATATAGATGCTTACTAAATCAGGTAGTTCAAGGGTTCAAGGACTAAGTTACAGAATGGGAAAGTGTTAGGAACCCATCCCACTGTTTCAATCTCTCATGGGAATGTGTTAATATTCTCCTGTTAATCTTTGTGAAGTGTGTGCTTATCTTGATAACATAAATGGAGAATGGAATTGCACAACTCGCATCATAGAAAAGGATGGAGTGAATTCATCCTTAGGAGTTTTCCCAAAATAATAATTCAAAATATAACGTAAGTGTTTGCCGATTCACAAGTTGTTATAAAAGAGTGAATGTATACATCGGACACGACACGACACGACACGAGATATCAAGAATATAAAATCTATTAAGAATATATATAATAAAAAATAAAGTAACAAATGTGTATAAGGGAGGACTCGAGTATAAGGTATTTACCCAAGATGCCTACGTTGCCCAAGGGGCATCAAAGTCCACGTAATTTGAAAATAACATAGGGTGGGTTTTAACCCATAAATATAAATGGGGGATTCCTTTTATATGTGTGTGTAAAGATAAACATTTTCAAGTGTGAGGATTTGTAGTGAGAATACCTCTTTTGGAATTTATAGGTGAACCCTCTTTTTCTGATTTTTGGATTTTTTATGAAAATAAAGCATGTGAAAATACTAATAATAAACATTTGAGATTAAGGTATGTGATGCAATGAAATAAAGCACTAAAGTAAAGATAAAGAAACTAATGATAAAATAAGAGAATTTAAAGATAAGGGTGGAGAATCGGACCTCCTTGTGAACACTTGAAGTGGATCTTGATTGTAGATACATTGATCTCATGATGAGGTAATGGTGGTATGAGGATATGGGTGAGAATTTACTAAAAGGAGTATGAAAAGGATGGAAGGAATGTGGAAAATGGGTTTTTTAAGAGGGGAACGACTCTGAATTTTGAGAGAATATTCTCTAAATTGCTAAACTGCATGTTCGGGGGTGGTTTTCAAAGTGAGGTCATGATCACTATTTATAAGGCCAAGGGGGTGCCGATTGGTAGGGTCCTTGACCTGCCTATCGACATAGAACCCCAAACACATTACCAATAGAAAGGGTCCTGGGGGTTCCATTCGGAAGTCTGAGACAGATTTTTTATAAAAATGGTCATAAAATGCAAACCTTAAGTCCGAATCATGCATGATATAGACCATTAGAAAGGGTATTTAGATCCCTTTGAGAATACATTGAGCCAATGTTGGTTCAGGAGTTGACCACGGTCAAATAGGGCTTAAAAGCGGCCATTGGTCACTAGACAAGATTTTTTTTAAGGAAAACGGATTGTTTGTCTAACCGTAAGGTTGATTTGTGCACGGGACAGACCATTGGAAAGGGTATTTAGTATCCTCTAATATTTCACTCACCTTGTTTAGTTTGGAGAGTTGACTAAGGTGAAATGGTGCTCGAAAGTTCCTGGTGACCCTTTGAAGTGAAATGGGTTGTTCATCCGTACCATAAGGCTGATTTGATCACGAGACGGATCGTTATAAAACGGATTTAAAGCCCTTAGAAGATTCATTTTAGATCATTCACGCTAGAGAGTTTGACTGGGGTCAAATGGGTCGCGTGGGCGCCCAATGGCCTTCAAATCAGTTTTAGGAGAAAAATAGACCGTTCGTTCGAATCGTAAGGCTGATTTACGCATAGGATGGACAATTAGAAAGGGGAATCAGATCCCTTCAAAGATAGATGGATCTTTCACTCAGATGAGAAAGTTAATCGAGGTCAAATGGGGCTGGGAGTGCCTAATGGCATCCAGATTAATTTTAGATAGTAAAACAGACCACTTGTCTGAACTGTAAGTCTGATTTTTACACGGGATGGACCATAGGAAAGGGGATTTAGAGCCCTTTAAAGATTCATTGAGCTTCTATTGAGGTGAGGAAGTTGATCGGAGTCATATGGTTCCTGGGAGGACTCGATGGCCTCTAGATCGGTACTCAGAGTATGTCCTAGGGTTTATATTGACCGAGTGAGTGATAGGGACCTAGGGAGATTCTTAGGGGGTCTTATGATGGTGTGTATACATAGAGACCCTTAACGAGAGAGCTTGGAGTAACACACCATCTACATTGGGAGGATTTTAAGTCAATTCTGTGAACCTAGAGTGTGAGGTTGATTGATTTAGAGGGTTGAGGTCAGTTTTAAGGACCTAAAGAGATGAAGACGATCGATTCAATGAGTCAAAGATGCATTAAGGTTGGTTCTAAGGAGCTAGGGTGGCTAAGTCACCGGGTTGAGGTCAATTTTTCAGACCTAAAGTAATCCTAGGAATGACTGATTTAATGGGTCAAGGGCAATTTTGTGGACCTAAAGTTGTAGCGACCAATTATGCATGCCAAAGTCAATTACGAGGACCTAAAGTTGTGATGACTAATTCTAAGGGTTGAGGTCAATTCCGAGGACCTGAAGTTATGACGACTAATTCTGAGGGTCGAGGTCAATTCTAAGGACCTAAAGGCGTGACGATCAATTCTGAGGGCCGAGGTCAATTTTGAGGATCTTGAGGGTAATTGGGTCGATTAATTCTAAGGGTCGAGGTTAATTCCGAGAACCTAAAGTTTGGATGACTAATTCTGAGGGTTGAGGTCAATTATGAGGACCAAATGTTGTGACTACCAATTCTGAGGGCCGAGGTCAATTCAAAGGACCTAAATTTATAACTACCAATTATGAGGGTCGAGGTTGATTCTCAAGACCTAAAGTTATGATGACCAACTATGAGGGTCGAGGTCAATTCTGAGGACCTAAGCTTTGATGACCAATTATGAGGGCTAAGGCTAATTCTGAGGACCTAAAGTTAGGACGACCAATTCTGAGGGCCGAGGTATATTTCGAGGACCTAAAGTTGTGACGAATAATTCTGAGGGTTGAGGTCGATTTTGAGGATCTTAAATTATAGCATGAGGAATTTATCTCCTTGGGAAATTTGAATTACTTTGAGGGTGTAAGTTCACTTGTGGTTCCGATGGGGATTGTGTTGTCTTGAAACTCCACTAGGGGATATTTTAGTTTTGGGACTACATATTATAGTAGACTTGGATGCAGGTGAATAATTGATTCTGCCATGTAGTATGCTAAGGATAAGAATGAATAATTAATCTCGCTAGGGATTTTGAAGTTTACAATAGGTTTAGTGTTCCAAAAATGTTTTTCTTGGGGAAATGGTGTTCCATATGTTTTAGGGATTTTTAGGAATTTTTTAGTCAATTTTTGGATTTTTGGGAATTTTCTGGTACTTTTTGTACAAAATTTGAAAGGGATTGCTGATAGGAAGGCTCGAGGGAGTGCCGATAAATACTGGAATGGACTCCTGGGCTTCCTTAGGAAGTGGACAAGGTGGATGCTAATCGATATGGGTTGGTGGCTGCCGATCGGCAGGCCCTTTAACCTTCTATTAAAAGGGAACAATCCCTCCCCATTTTTCACACCTTTAAGTGTTTAAATCTTCTGTTTTCTCTTTCTAAAAACAGTTCTTCAGTCTTTTCCTTCCATACTTAAGATGGATGGTATTTCTAGGGAGGGATACAATAATAAGTGGTTGGATGTTGATGACTGGGCCAGCCTAAAGTGGCAATTTAAGGTGCCCCTTGCATTTCACAATGAGAATGCCTTTGATTTATATGGGCATGTAGCTGATGAGCATATTCTGTTATGTGAGCCTGCATACCACCATTCATCTAAAGTAAAGAATCCTAGTGTCTACGTAAGTATGGTGGCTTTTGGTATTCAAATTTATTTTTCTCTCCGTTCTTTATGCTAATGAAGGGTTTTTCTCCTTTTTCTACTTCTTCTTTTACAAACTGGCATAGCTCTTTCAAGCATTTAGTCTCGGTGAACGACGGGGATGAAGGAGGTTTGGTAGATGCTACCTTTTGTGATGCACAAGATAGTTTCATATGTTCACTTTGGCCATTTACTATAGGCTTTCGATGAGACACTGCGTTCTACTGCAACGTTGTTTACTTTGGGGGAGAGGTAGTGGGACACTACCCAAACTCTTTATCTTAGCTTTGGGGAGATGACTATTACTCCCATAGAAGTTTAGTATATGATGGGGGTTGATTATGAGGGTTTCAGAGAGTGGTGGATCGCACATTGAGGGTGAGACTGGAGGCGGTGGATGCATCTTTAGGGGATGCGAGTATGATCGTATCCAGGGTTTCTATCCTCATTTTTTCTTCGAGTGAGATGCTCCTGAAGAGGAGGGTGGAAGGGACCAATAGGTGAAAGGTGATATAGAGGGCTCGTCTATTTATTTTACTTTTTCTAGGTGGCTTTTTAGTGGCAACGAGTGTCAACGTCATCCCTCTTTGGTTTTTTCGTATTTGAGGATGATTTTTGATGTCCAGCTGTAGGATTACGATTAGGGGATTGACTTAGGCATCCATTTATTCTTCTTTGCATGCTTTTAATCGGTGTTGTCGATAAACTTTTACAAGGTCCACGTATATTTTGGAGGTAACTTTGGATTTATTTTCCTTTCTATGCATTTCCTTTCATTCTTCATTCATTCCTTTTTTTGTTAATTCCTATCTTTTGCAGGCGTGGTTTTATGAGGTGATCGAGCACATTGTAGGATTTATGGTCTTGAAGGATGAGGACTCGGGGGACTTCCACCGGATGTTGTGGTGGCAAAAGTCCAACCAACGATTGAATCAATATTTATCTTTGGAGGACATGCTGCAGCTTCTAGATGCGCTGGCAAACGACCAATTTATATTTCATCTTTTATGAGTTTTTTTTTGGCATCTTCATTTCTTGATTAGATATTGATTCTCTGTTGGGGATTGTAGGTGACCTTCTACCCCCGGGTGTGACTTTGCAGGATACTAGGGTGATAGGACAACATGCGCATATGCGATAGTTGATTGCGCATGAGTTTGGATATGTTTGGTACCTAGGGGAGAGGACAGTGAGGCAGATCATGGAGTGGGAGATGGTAGTTCCACCGTCGGTGCTCCCTATGTATATAAGGAAGGTGAGAGATATTTTAGACGATGCCTGGGAGACAACGATGATCAGTGATCCCTATACTCGCTATACAGATATAGTGGCGAGGTATGATTATCTAGATTTTGTGACAAGCTGGTTGATGCCCTCATGTATCTATGACATAGAGAACATGCCTCCACCCGCCAGGGCCTTGGGTAGAGGTACTAGCATGCGAATGGGATCACCCCACAGCACAGGTGGTGGCACGTCAGCGGTGGAAGCAAAAGAGGAGGCTCTGATTATTTAAGTTACTCCCCCAACCTGTAATTTTTAACTGAGTAGCGGGGATTCACTGATGCATCGATGTCTGGGTTGATATGACTTACGAATGAGGCCCTCCGACCTGAGGTATATCCTTTTTCTTTTTTTGTTCTATTGATTCTTCTTTCCTTGTTTACTAACTGATTTTTCTGTTGTTGTTGCCTTTTTGCTTGCAGTATGTTCAAGTGTTGACCAACTAGCCAAGGGATATCAAGGACTGGATGGCCTCCATGTCTGATTATATCAAGAAGTTGGATCATTCCTTCCTTGTGCTGCCTTCCACCTCAGAAAAGAATTTGGGTTCTAGGAGTGGGGGACCCACCGCTCATCATCGGGGAAATCACATTGTCTGTGGAGGTTGAGGGCTTGAGAGGGGAAGTTGAGGGTTCGGGTGAAGTCCTTTTTGTATTTTCTATTTTTCTTTCTATTTGCAAGATGTAACCAAGGGAAGCAAAATATATATAAGAAAAATATGCATTTTCTTTTTAGTATTTTTCTTAATTTCTTGACTTATCCAATATGCGCTTTTAATATTTTGCTTAGATTGTTTATTTTACATAAAGATAAGGATAATTATGGAAATGATAATGAAAGGAAAAAATGTTTATTATTATTATTATTTTAGACAAAGGGAGTAAAAATAATTGACTCAGGGAAAAGATTTTTGAGTAAGAACTTATTTTGATAATGAAAATGATTTTTTTAGGAGAATAAAATGGAGATAACAAGTAATTGAAAGGGAATCACTCAGGGGTAGTTTTTCAAAATTATGGTTTTTTTTGGAAATTGATTTTGGTAAAAGAGGAAAGATGGAATTTTCCAAAATAAGGGGGTGGCGATCAACATACGCCTTAACCTGCTTATCGACATGGGGGTCAAATCAAGTCATCCCTAGTCTTTGATTGCACTTTACTTCACCTCAGTGTACTATAATAGGGTTGAGAATTAATCGAGTTTTCGAAGTTTTTGTTTTGCCAAGGATTTTCAGTATAAAAGGAGGGGTGTGGGATGTGCTTTGTCCACCAATACCCACATTTCTCTTCTTGATTCTCATTTCTTATTCTCAAATTGCCCATCTCATGTATAAAGATTCTCCTCTTGTTTCAATGTGGACTATGATGCTTTAAAGCTATTTCGAGTTTCTTTATGGCATAATAGAGCCATAGACTAGAACCTACTAGCAGTGGTAGTACAATTCTGGTACCTTGAGGACCATGTCTTTCATTTTTTCCTAGACGAGGTATGTCCTACATATGAAGAATTCTCAGCATTATTAGGGGCCAGTCTTCAGTGTGAAGGTAGTTATGGCCCATTTTTCCTATTCTCACCAAGCATTTTTGGTAGATTTTTTCCATAATTCTCCTTCGATGGCCCGACCGTTGGTTACTGGAGTGATTATTTCTCTTTAGGTGGTTATGTACTCAGTGCGCCTCAGGGGTTTTGAGGATGCTGACTTTTACGAAGATGTTTCTTTGGGACTTACCGCGAGGCTTTTTTTGGTTATAGGGAACTCTATGGTCGATCCCCTAGTGTCTTCGATAATGACATGGATGTATTACCACCATAATCATTCGGCTGTAGTGCTGGCTGAGACTCTGAACTTTTTGGATGCTTAGAAGGAGGGCATTCTAACTTTTTAAAGGGGAGATCAGTAATGCTATTCACGTGTCTTGTAGAGAGGTTTCATCTGACGACCCCTCTTTAGTATCTCTTGGCAGGTGTGCCTAATTTCTTTGTCTAGCCTTTCTTCAGTTTTGGCCCATCGATAGAGAATTGGGTCAACTTGTTGGTGGAGCATTAAGCCCAGTATCTTGTTGGTCAGTGACATGGTAGGGAGACTTGAAACCTATTTTACAGCTTGAAGAGTACCTATATGTGCTTTTGGCTGTCCTTCACCGGACTTCATCTATTTCCTTTGGTGGCTTCTGCACCAAGTCGTATGGGAACATATTGTGCCTCCTCGCATAACAAACTTCTTCCCAGTGGAGGAACTGACTGAGTCATTATAGATGATGCTGGGCTCTTTATGGCAGTGTCATCGACCTTCTACCCATATGTGATAGTCTGTAGGAGGGGACTGGCATGTATGTGTGGACTACCTGAAGTGGTTATGGAAATAAGTAGTGAAGAAAATCACGAAGGAAGGGGCTGGTCAAATGTGGTTCATTACTTTCGACACTATAGAAGAAGGGACTATGGTTTTGTCGAAGCTTATCAGATCATACCATTCTATGAAGTGCGGCATTGGGATACTCTTTTTCTCCCTTGATGACTCTCACACACCCATTGCCATCAAACTATACTTCCCTTACACCAAAAAATGACTGAGTATGAGGCATGCATCGTAGGACTCAATATCGTCCTCAAGAAAGGAATTCGACACCTAGACGTCTACGGAGACTCTTCCCTCATCGTCGGCCAAATCCTCAGGAAATGGAAAGTCAAAGAGGATAATCTCCTACCCTTTCACGCCCACCTAGAAGAGATAGCCTCCTAGTTCAAAGATGTCACCTTCCACTACTTACCTCGTGCAAAGAACAACCTAGTTGTTGCCCTTGCTACCCTAGCCTCCATGGTCATGCCTGGGGGAATAATAATTACCACCTTCCTGGTTAAAAAATAAGATATGCCCACCCACTTCTACCACATTTAAATAATCACCGAGGAAGATTCTGATATGTCCAAGTTATGGTACAATGACAATTAGCGCCTCCTGAAACATGGTAGGTATCCCCAAGATACAGATAAGAAAGATCGTGAGACCGTTCATAAATTAGTTGCCCAGTACATCATTAATGACAAATCACTGTTCAAGAGAACTTTAATGGAACCCAATTGCATTGCATTTCAGGGTCTAATGTTGAAGAAATTATGCTAAAGATCCATAATGAGGAATGTGGGCCCACATGAATGGTCATATGCTTGCTAAGATGATCATCTGTTAAGGGTACTATCAGACCACCATGATTCAAGATTGGACTGCCTATGTTCGAAGATGCCTCAAATGCTAATAGTTTATCAATCTCTAACACTTACCTCCTCGAGAACTATACAACATAACCTCTCCCTAGAATTTCTCCACCTAGGGCATTGACATCATAGGTAAATTTACTCTGAAAGATTCAAACTGTTACGAATTTATCTTTGTTACCATTGATTATATCACTAAATGGGTCAAAGCTGAGTTATACTCAATGCTGAATGCCAAGAAAGCGGCCAAGTTCATCAGAAAGAACATCATTTGTTAATACAGAATTCCCCATGAGTTAGTATCAGATAATGGGATCCAATTTGAAGCTAAGGTCACAAAACTAGTCGACGAATATGGGATTCAGAAGCAAAAGTCTCCCCCTACTGACCCCAAACCAATGATGCTATCAAAGTTTCCAGTAAAATCCTCAAAACCATCATCAGAAAGTTGGTTAAGAGTTGGAGAGATTGGTTTAACCAGATCCCTTACATCTTCTGGGGATATCACACTTTAATCAAAATCCCTATTGGGGCTACCCCCTTTTCTCTAGTGCACAACATGAAAGCAGTTCTACCTATTGTGCTAGAAATATATTCCCTCCACATCATGCTTGAGAGTAAAGTTAGTGAAGAAAACTAGTATAGGGACCACTTTGACGAACAGTCACTCTTGGATGAAAAGACACTTAAGGCTCTATACCACATACAAGGGTATCTTCATCGGATAATGTGATTATTTAACTAAAATGTCAAGAACTACGATGTCCAGGAAGGCGATCTTGCCCTCACAGAGATCATAGAACCCGGCTGGGACCATAAAGGGAATATATCCTTTTTTGTTATCCATACCATCAAGGAATATTTTCCATCTAAGGTCCTCTTGAGTGGTGAAGAGAATGTCTTCATCTGGAAATTCAGAAACCCAAACATCGTCCTTTCCGTGGTCTAGTCAACAAGTTAGTCGGAGATTGCTCATCATTTAATATCTTTCTACATGACATACACAATATCTAACTCAGATAGTAACATTAACCAACAATCCATTGGATAGATAGAGCAAGTATTTACTAGGATCCATATGGGATACTAGTCTGATGAGGAAGGGAAGCATGTAGTGTCGTAACTTCTGTGTGACCCAAACCAGGGTGACGACTTGCTTTCTCTAATGTAGCGTAGTTGACTTCATACCTCTTTAGTTTCTGATTGGCATAATAAATGGCTCCTTCCTTGTGGGATTATTTAATATATTAGGATAGAAAATCCCCTATTGTAGTATCTGTGACGGTAAAGTATAGGAGGAGAATGAGACCTAGTTGTGGAGGCATTGACACCGAAGTTCGGGTGAGTTACCCATTTATTCGATTAAAGGCTTCTTGACAGGCCTCATTCCAAACTTTAGTTGAATCCTTCTGGAGAATAATGAATATGGGTTCCCAAATAGAAGTCCGATGGTTGATGAATCGACTAATGTACTCTAGTTTGCCCAGGATATCTCAAACTTTCTTCTCCATCCATGGTGATAGCATCATATGTATGGATTTTAACTTTGCATGGACTTCTTCGATTCATTCTCATTGATAATGAATCCAGAAAGTTTTCCTTTCGTGATGCCAAAAATGCACTTCTGTGAATTTAGCTACATCTGGATTACCACAGTCATTTGAAGAACTTTTGGAGGGAGTTAATATAACTTTCTCGTGTCTTAGACTTAATGATCATGTCATATATATATACTTCAACCTCCTTGTGAATAAGGTCATCCAGAATGGTTATAACAACCCTTTTATATGTAGCCCCGATGCTCTTGAGTCCAAATGGCATGGCTGTATAGGAAAATGTTCCCCATAGGGTGATGAAGCCAGTTTTCTCCTAATGGTCAGGGTTCATCTTAATCTGATTATACCCAGTGAATCCATCGACAGACTACTTGAGGGTGTGGCTATCCATGTTGTCTATGATCGTGTCAATATTATGCAATTGGTAATCATCTTTTGGGGATGCTTTATTCAATTCTCGATAGTCGATGCATAAGCAAACTTTTCATCCTAATTTTAGTACGGGAATGATATTGGCGAGCCATGTAGGATATTTGACTACACGAATGAAACCCATGTTCACTATTTGACCACTTCCACTTTGACTTTGAGCGACCATTCGGTGCTGATTTTCCTTAGCTTCTATTTGGGTAGCTTATTTTTTGGGAATGTTCGGATCTCATGCTGACCTATTTTTGGGTCAATGTCGGGCATGTTATCGTAGGACCATGTGAAGACCTCCATGAATTATTTCAGTATCTCATCAAATTACGTACACTCATGCGCATTGAGGGTGGACCATATCCTAATCTCAAGCTAATGACTATTAGAATTGAGATTAATAACAACAGTCTGATCATCATTAATTTGAATTATGTTATGTTGATTGTAATTCTCGTTATTAAGATCATTTAAGATTTGTTCATTTGCAAAATCATCATCATCAAAATTTTGATTACAATCAAGAAAATTAATGTAAGGCAAATTAAGATACTCGAAATCCTCATTTGTTTCATTTTTGAGAAAAATAACATTAAGAACCTCGTCAAAAGAGGTCACAGCTACACTAATATCAGGAAAAGAAAAAACAACATTTGGTGAAGAGACTTAGATATCATAAACACCAGGGTCATGTTAATTATGAGAAATTTGGACTAGTATGGCATTATAGTTGAGGAGAAGAATTTTAGCAGCTTTGATTTGAGAAGATGATTCTGATGGCACAAAATCTAAGAAAATCATATGGAGACTTTGCCCCAGTGTCTAGAGGTCGAATGAGTATTTGAAGTCAATTTCCTCAAAATCCCTAGTAACTATCACGACTTTCTTAGTAAGAGGTTACACCTAATTTTTATAGTCTTTGGCCTAAGATTTACTGTCATAAAAGAAAATTTCCATCCCCGATTTAATTTTCTTGTCAACATGGTTATACCACGGCTTATGGAAGCCATAGAAATATAATTCTTCACCCTACTTGATAAATCTTACATTCAAAGATTATCTTGGAACAACCTTTTCATATTTTAATACCCTTTTTGGTCTTGGTCAATTGAGCACTTTGAGTTCATCTGGTCAAAGTTGGTAACCTAGGCCACATGGGGGAAGGGCCTCCTTTAAGACTATGGGCTCAAGGATCCCTAGGTGGCATCACCCTATCCCTATTTTGGGTATGGAGTACTTGTTCTTTAACATCATAATCACATTGATGTTTCTATGAGGATTGTGTTTCGGACATACTCAGTCTTTGAAATTATCTCCTGTCGAAAGGGAAAGTGGATCAACTCTGAAGACAAAGAGGAGCATGCCATTCGTCCCATGTTGGATTTCTAATATTGGATTTCTAGTTCTGGAATTGTCTGTATTGTCTTCATCCCCCAAAATGGTGATAACTTGGCCTTTAATGAAGAACTTCAGCTTCTAATAAAGAGAAGAAGATACCTCTCACATATTATGGAGCCATGAATGACCAAGGAGTAGAATGAAGGAAGCAGATATGTCAATGAATTGGAATTTGGTGACAACATTGATATGACCAACCCCTAGTGTGAGTTTTATGGAACCCATTACTTCTCGACAGGTATTGTCATAAGCATACACAACGGTGGAGGTGGGAGTGAGATCACTCACTTTCAATCCCAAATAGTTGAAGGTTCTGAGAGGAAAATTATTAAGGGCGGATCCCTTATCAATAGGTGAAAGTGAGACTATTTTTCCCAAGACTTTAACGGAGATATTGAGGGCATAATTGTGATCAAGGGCCAAACTTTGATATCTCTTCTTTGTAAAAGGAAAGGAGTTCAAAAGATATTAGGAACCCAACCATATATACATCTTCTTCAGGAGTAGTGTAAGGAGGGACTATGGGTCTGGTGAGGAGCTTTATCAAGGCATTACGGAGTAATTGAGAGGACATAAAAATCCCCCATAGGGTGATATTATCTTTGGTTTTATTGAGATAATCAAGGACTCTGCTCTCTTCAAATTCCATCTCTGGCATGGGAATTTCCTCGGTAATTTCCTTTTATTTATTTATTTCGATTGCATGGGGAATCGAGTCTTTGTATTGTCTCCCTGAACTGGACATATGGTTTACTGAGCCGAGGAAGAATAAGAATCTCGTGTCTTTATCTACCTTGGGAAAAACGACCATATTATTGATTTACCCAAACAAATTTTTGAAGGATATCATTCTATACAGGCTAGCTGCTGGACTAACTTCTTTTTGATTGGGTTCGTCATTTGAACGGTAAAAAATATCCCTCCATCCACTAGAATAATGTACTTTTGCCAAGAGTAATCAATACATTCAAAAACCTCAATGGCTTTATCGTACAGATCTTCCCACTCAGCGAGGAGGTACAGGAGTGAAGGGACCAACCATCCCTGAAGCTTCAAAGCCTAGAGTAACTTAAAAATGCTATAGATTTTACTTGTTTATCAAAACATGTTGGCCATGGACTATACCATATCTTCTGGACTGACTTCTTCAACGGGTACCACATATTCATATAATTCCCATGTCCACTTTTGAGCTTCCATGAACAAGACACTGAATTTGTGATAATCAACAGTCATCTCGACGAGAAATTTCAGCCCAAACTCTAAGAGTTGGTTTAACACATCTCGTAACTCCATGTCTTTGCTCTTAAATCGGGTATGGATAATAATGTAGGCCCTTTTAAAGAGTTACAAATCTTGATCAATGAAGCATGTAGGATCCAGGAGACAATATGGACAATATTTGAGCGATTTGGTTGAGATTATAGTGACTATAGGTGCTTTGCTGGGCACGATCTGGGTAAATAGGTAAAATTTTGGGTTACTTTCTAAAAAGATGGCATTTGTATGTGCTGAAAGTGGGTTATGAGTGGTGTTGGGTTTAGGATTGGATGGTGGGGATATGATGCCCAAATAATTTGGCATTGGATCACATTTCTAAAGTGGAAGCATTAGTTAGTGGTATGACCAACAAATTCGTTGAAATTACAATGGACATCGAATTTGAAGTTTTTAGGGAGAGGAGTTCGTAATGGATGGGGGTCGAAGGGTTTGATGAGATTTCATCTTAAAAGGGCCTGGGAGAATTTGGATAGGGGAGCGTGGATCTCTCTGTACACTTTTTTAGTAGGATTAGGGCAAGTTTTTGTTGCCCAAGAGGTTGTAAGTTGGGAAATGTTACTGATGGTTGAGACTGTAGCACTTGTAGGATTCTCATACTTTCGAGGAGTGAATTGTTTAATCACTTTCTTTGGTTTAGATTTGACTTTGGTAACACCTTCCTTAATTTCCACACCAACCTCTTGAAGGGCTTGAAATTTTAGGTAATACTGTCCTCTTTTGGATGCTCAAATATAAGGCAAGAAGGTTTTCTTCACAATATTGAGCTGTTCCACCTCAGAGGGTCGGTTGGTCATGGTAGAAGCTTTGTCTCTCCACCTTTCTGTGAAGCTATGGAATATTTCCCCAGGGTTTGGCTTAAGAATCTCTAGATCTTAGCTCGTAACCTCTAGCTCTTCATTATACTTGTACAGAGACATGAATTCTCGGGCGACATCCTCCAAGATACAGATTCTTGATTCTTCAACGGATATAAACCAATGGAGGACACTTTATTTCAAGGTCTACTAAAACATCTGATCCATTATCTGTTTGGAGGCACCAAGGAGGGTCATGGTTCGGTGATGGCTTTGAAAGTGAATAATTAGGGGTCTTCTTCCCCTGAACTTCTTGATGTTTGGCATCTTAAACTTCTCTTACAGCCAGACTTTGGGATAGGGAGACCTATGGGTGTAGTCGATGGAGTTCACGGATATCTTTAATTGGTCAAGCCTATTTGAAAGTAATTTAAGGTCTGCCCTAAACTTGTTTAGTTCCTCCTCTTTGGGATCCACAGGTACTGGAAGGTTAGACCCTGGTTGGGCAAGGTTCGAAATTGGGAGTTGATCTAGCAATGACCCATTGGTAGGCGGTGAATACAAAGCATGATGATATTATTTTAGGATCCAGATAGGCATAGGAGTGGGTGGACCCATGGAACGAGGAAAGATAACCTTAGGTTCTTCGGGAATCTGATCCCGCTGATGCTGCATTTTATGGACCTCGATTTAAAGGTTGTCAATCTTGGCACTGAGTTGGGCTAAGATAGTCATCAGATTGGGATGGACATTAGTTGCTTGGTTAGTGTTCCCCATGAAGAGCTAGTGAAGGTAAATACCAAACTCGGATGAAGTAGTAGAAGAATCGAAAGAGCTTCGGGGCAGTTTGATGAAAGACTGGAGCTAATATGGAGTTAGGTAAAAAAATGTGTATGCGATTGAACGGAGAGGGAAAACGGTTCGAAATTATTTTTGAAAGAAAAAGGAAGAATTTTTTTAGTATTTTGGAAGGAGGAGAAAAAAAATGTTTAGTATTTTTTATTTTCGAAAACAGAGGGAAAAGGAGAGGAATCTCAGCATGATTATTATTAATGTTATTATTCGGTTCTCACTTGTGTTAGGTTTGCCTTATTGTAGAAAAAATGCGGGACAAGACTTGATCCTTGGAAAATAGGGTTTGAGAATATGTAAGATACAGTTTAACTTATTTCTAGGCTCACAAACGGGGTCTTGTTTTGAAAAAGGGTGAAATAGCTTGAAAATTTGGACAATGCGCTGACCTGAAATTTCTTCAGATTTTTTCATGGTAATTGCCAAAATAAATATGAGTTCCCTAGGTTTGACACATACATGATGTTTATGCATTTGTTGGGTCAGTGGAAGGGTTACCCCCTTTAGCATGACTTATACGATATACCTCTGGCCTATAAGGGCAATCATTCATTAGTACATATTGACAAGCCATTTGATATACCGGAGTGTACATGAATGCGTGAGAGAGAATTCTATATATTTGATGTACGTGAACGAGCTCCCTGATATATACCTCCCATTATGGGTTCAGTCAAACGGTACGATGCAGGGGGGACCGTTCGATATACATCAAAGGTACGAGGTCAATAGAAGTTGAGAGTCATATCACTTAGGCTAACTGCGACTTACATGACCAATGCCCATCATAAAGTGACCCCCTAGTATGTGACAACATTTTGGTCAATATTTCCATGTTCTTAGTGATGTAGTGTGCAAAAATGCATGAGTTTTAATTAGCATATTATGGAGAGGGAGAATGTTTTATCATTTTATATTAGCATGATGAGTAAGAAGAGTATTATACTAACGGGGTATCATATACTAATATCATGAAAAGTAAATCTAGCATGGAGACTATACTATACATGGATATATGTGAGTGAGTGAGTGACATAGGAATATATGCAAATGAGTGTGTATGGTAGTGATCCTATACATGGATCAACTACAATTTGTGTGTGATATGTTTAAGTGAGCATGGAGATATATACAAGTGTGAAAAGTGTGAAGCATGTGAGCAAAAAGTGAAGCTAAGTGTAAGTGTGTGAAATGTATATGGAGAGTATACACAAGTGTGTGAAGTGTATAAGTAAGTGAAAAGTAATATATATACATGAGGTAAATTTGCATAAAAATTAAATAGAGGAGGAAAGGGAACATACAGGTAGGTGCATACACACACATGCAAAAAATAATAACACCCATGTAGAAAACAAAGTCGCGTCCTCTTAACAGAGTCCCTAACAGAGTTACCACCGTGGCAATCTTGAAGGGGGTCCCAGGAGGGCTTTCCATTCTTTAGTCCGGCATGCACGTGGGATTGCGCCATTTCTTATAGCACTTGGTCGTCATTGATGTGGAGCAATATGTAGAGATAAATTAGATAGCCTATTTTTTACAAAACAGGCAAAAAAAATGTTGCCGTCTGGCGAGAACGACATCAACGAAAATACTAATGCTTGCGAAACCAAGTAGTTTAAGGGTACGGGGACTAAGTTACAGAATGGTGTCAAGTGATGATTGATTAAAAAATATTTGATACCAATTTGTAAATTTCGTGTGAAACTGATTAAACCAAATTTGCAAATTTCCAAGTTAACCTTATTTAATCGGTGTCAATTTTCAAACGAAATTAATTTAGACCCTGAACATGCAACTACATGCCTCTGTCAAACCATCACAAATAAAATTTCTGAGAACCTTTTATTTCACTATTAATGATAAATCGCAACTTACATACACAATGGAATCTGCAATGATTACTCCCCTGAACAATCACATAGACACGCAACCTAGAGTTAGAAATAGAACAACCGCAGCAGTCCATAAGAACACACATTACAATTTAGCCAGGAACACCCACGAGCACTCCCAATCGACAAACAATCGTACTCATCCGCAGAGATAACACTCCACAAAGAAATAACTTTGCCAATGTTGTATCTTGGGCTCCAAAACAATTCACTAATGAAAATAGAGTGGTTTAACACACTTTATATAAAAAACTTAAGTCGGCACGTCGCTCGAACAAAACAGGGAAGTCGCTCGAATGAGCTTCGTGCGACTTCGTCATGTCGCTCGAACGAGAATCTCAAGTCGCTCGAACGACTGAGAAAAAATTAAAAAAAAATTATTTTGTCAAAAACTCCACCTCAACACTTAGAAAAATTTCTTTGAAAAAAAACTCCGCTTCAACACTTAGAAAATAGTTTTGAAAAATTATAAAAACACTTAAAGTGTACCGTTAAGGTATTTAAACACAACCTTACCAAAATTAATTTTGCGGAGGCTTGAATGTTGAAGATCATTGATATTCGGATCCATCTTGACACATATTGAACTTGAATAAGTCTTCGACGATTGTAACAGTATAGGACATACTCAAATGTAAACCGAAAAATAAAATAATTTCCTTACAAATCTTCCCCTATGTCTATGGAAGTACAAATAAAAACATCCGAATTATCAATTCAAAATGCCTATACAAATATAATACCCTCACATGAACCCAAAGCTGAAAAGGTACTAAAGATGCAAGTCTGAAACTTTCTTCAAAACTTTCTTAAAAAATCTCCAACTTTAAATCTTTAAGCTTTTCTCATCAGGGTGTGCAAAATAATGATCTTCAGTCTTTGTACCTACACACAGAAGACAAAGAAAATACCTTCATGACGTATCGAGTTTGATATGAGATAAACATAAATTAAAACTAATATCAAATATCAAATCTCCCCCATAATTCGTTCTCCCCCTTTTTATTTGTCCAAAATAGATAAGGAAACGAATAAACAAAACAAATATGGAGTTGTCACGACAAGCAAATCAAACAACTGCAATCATCAAGAGATACTGAAAAGTACTCCAGAAACTATTTTTTATTTTTCAATTTTTCAAACAAAAATGCAAAAATAATTTTACAAAAATTCATTATGAATTTAAACTAAGATAACCGAATCATGGAAACAGAATGAATGGGTGTGAACAATTCGATAGGAAAATCAATGCAATCAAACATAACATATGTTGATGATGGATATGTGTTCTCCAAACGAATGAACATCAAAATCGTTCTTAGGTGTCGAAAATGTGAATTTAGATGAAATTGTCTTAATCAAATTGATAGATAAATGTTAAACATGATTTTCACACCAATAACGTCTAAAACTATGTAACGCTTTTTCATGACTTTGTCAGGACGTGCAAACCCATTTTATTTTTCATCCAAACTCCCTAATAAATAATAATACTTTTTATTTTTCTGTTGAGGTGATGAAACTAAATCCTATTGGCCCACTTTATGGCATATTTTTCTTTTTATTGCCTTTAATTTTTTTTGGGCTCTTTTCAACCTCTTTGGAGCTTGGAAAATATTTATTGTGCCACACTTTTTCTAGGTCCGATTTAAACGGTGGATTAATCGCAAAGGATAAATGATTAACTTCCATAGGCCTTCACTGTTTTTCAAATAAATCACATAAACTCACTACAACAGTTTTTACTTTCATTGTCAAGTTTGATCACATTTGGTTCATTTTAAAGAAAAAATTGAGATGAAAACACATCGATCAACATGTGATAGATAAGAACAATAGTCAAACATATTCGTGAAATTGTGCATTAAAGGAACTCATGGGTCAAACATGTAGGTAGTAACAACAAATCACATCTCAATGACACCAAACATTGTAAAGCACAAAAATGAAATGATGACGCATATCAAAACACTATTAAATAGTCATATGGATATGGAACGAAATTGTGACTTTGTCATCCTAAATATCCATTCATATATGGTGTAAGAAAAATACAAAACTCTTTTTGTCTTTGTCCAAAAAAAATTCAAAAATAAAAATCTAATACAAAAAGTACACGTGTCATCACAAATATTGTATCATAAAGCATACATGCAAATATTGTATAACAAACAGAGCATACATGCAACTATCCATAAAAAAATAACAAATGACACATCATGTGCAAGCATGTGAGAATTAACCAATGAAGCATTTAGCATCTCCAAAATAGATTTCCTAACCCAAACATGTGTGTACCTAACTTGAGGGGTTATGGGAACTAACGGGACACTATCCTTAAGCTTCCTAGGACCTTTTCTATGATCAAAACAAAAACACTTAAGGTGACCTTTCCTACCACAGTGTGAGCATGTGAAAACGGGTTGACCGGCACCTATGGGTTGACCTTTTCTAACATCCTTGGGATTGATTGACCCTCTAAAACAAATAGTACTGGCTTTAACACTCGAAACATGAAAAGATGACAAACCACTACCACTGCTACCAACATTACTCGAGTCTGTCAAATCATTTTTTTAACTCAAGCAAAGAATTAGACTCTTTCAATATTAGGGAATCCTTCTCTAAATTTTCAATTATTCCTAGAAAGTTATGATGTTCTCCCTTAAAATACTCACACATATCCCTAAGAGTGTCCTCATGTTCGACAAACTCATCGATTAAAATATTTTTATCCTCTTTGGCACAAACACAAATCCTAGAATTTTTAAAGTCCTTGATTTATTTTCTAAAAAATAGGACTCTATCATTACTCTCCTTTGTGGACAATTTCAATGCATTAAAGGTATGGTCTCACGATAAAAATCTCTTTGACTTTGAATCGTTTGCAAAAAGATCGATAGCGGATTTAAAACAATAATTTTCTTTTTCCAAAAAATTAATTCTTTTCGCAAGCGTCAAATTCAAACTATTTATATCATCAAAACTTTGACTTATGCAAACAGGAAGGGGCGTCGATTATATAAGTGTTCAATCGAAAAAATTATGATTTTTCACAAAACAAATTTTTCAAAAAAATCAATATCACACAATTTTACGAAAAGCAATGATCACTCGATAAATTAGATAAACTCACTCGGATACCAATATATAAAGTGGTGATCGCTTAAAAAAGCTCTGATGCTAATTTGTAAATGCCGTGCGAAACTGATTAAACCAAATTCGCAAATTTCCAAGTTAACCTTATTTAATCGGTGTCAATTTTCAAACCAAATTACTTCATCCCCTGAACATGCAACTACGTGTGTGTGTCAAACCATCACAACTAAAATTGCTAACTCACACATTTCAGGAGAAAACTCCTTTGGGGTAAATCCTTTTATTTCACTATGAATGATAAATCGTAACTTACATACACAACGAAAGCTGCAATGATTACTCCTTTAAACAATCACATAGACATTCATCCTAGAGTTACTAATGGAATAACCACATCACCCATAAGAACACGTAGTCCAATTCAGCCAGGAACACCCACGAGCACTACCAATCAACATGCAGTTGTAGTCAATCGTAGAAATAACACTCCACAAAGAAGTAACTTCACCAAAGTTGTATCTGGGGTCCAAAATAATTCACTAACGCATATGGGATTTTATTAAATTGAAAACAAAAAGGATTAAATCCTTAAATGAAGAAGACAAAGTATTTTCCTGGTATGCAATTTGTGCAGAATGAAAAATGTCAGGTCTTATTCGCAAAAATGGAGTGGTTTAACACTCTTTTTATTAAAAAACTTAAGTAGGTGCGTCGCTGGAATGAAACAGGTAAGTCTCTCGAATGATGCCATGTGTCGCTCGAATGAGCTTCGCACGACTTCATCTCCTCGCTTGAATGAGAAGTTCAGTCGCTCAAATGACTGAGCAAAAAAAAATTATTTCGTTAAAAACTCTGCCTGAGCACTTTAAAAAAAATCTTTGACGAAAAACTTTCTTCAACACTCAGAAAATATTTTAGAAAAATTATCCCAACACTCTAAGTTTACCGTTAAGGTATTTAAACACAACCTTACAAAATTAATCTCGCGGAGTCTTGAATGTTGAAGAGCATTGATATTTGGATCCGTCTTGACATATGATTGAACTTGAATAAGTCTTCGACAGATGTAGCGGTATATGACATACTCAAATGTAAACCGGCCAATAAAATAATGTCCTTACAAATGGGAAGGTGTTAGGCACCCATCCCACCCTTTTGGTCTGTCATGGTCATCTGTTAATATTATCCTATCAAACTTTGTGAAGTGTGTTCTTATGTGCATAATATAAATGGAGAATGGAATCACTCAACTCTCGTTATGGAAAAGGACAGAGTGAGTTCATCCTAAGGAGTGTTCTCAAAATAGTAATTCAAAATATAATGTAAGTGTCTGCTGATTCACAAGTTGTTATAGAAGAACAAATGTATATATCGGACAAGACACATGCATGCAAGTATATAAAATCCAGTAAGAATGGATATAATAAAAAAATAAGGCAACAAATGTGTATAAGGGAGGACTCGAGTCTAGGGATTTACCCAAGATGCCTACGTAGACCCCGGGGAATCAAAGTCCACGTACTTCAAAAATAACATATGGTAGGGTTAACCCATAAATCCAAATGAGGGATTTCTCTAATATTTATGCCAGGAGATAAACGTTTTCATGTGTGAGGATGTGTAATGAGCATCCACCTTTTAGAATTTACCTCCTTTTCTTGTTCTTTTATGAAAATAAAGTATGTGCAAATTATAATTATAAATGTTTGACATTATGGTATGTGATGTAATGAAAGAAAGCGCTAAAGTAAAGATAAAGCAACTAATGCCAAAATAAGAGAATTTAAAGACAAGGGTGGAGAATTGGACCTCCTTGCCAAGACTTGAAGTGGATATTGATTCTAGATCCGTTGATCTCACGATGAGGTGATGACGGTATGAGAAGATGGGTGAGAATTTACTAAAAGGAGTATGAAAAGGATGGAAGGAATGTGGGAAATGGGATTTTTAAGAGTGAAACAACTCTGAATTCAAGAGAATGTGATCTGAATTGATGAGAGAAACGTTCAAGGGTTCTTTTCAATATTAGGAAATTACCTCTATATATGGGTCCAAGGGGGTGCGGATCGATAGGGTCCTTGAATTGCCTATCATCATAGAACCCCAGACACACTACCGATAGGAAGGGTCCTAGGGTGCCATCCAACAGTCTGAGATAGAATTAAAAAAAAAACGGTTGTAAAATTCGAACCATTAGTCGAAATTGCACACGGGTGAACCGTTGGAAAGGGGATTCAGTGCCTTTTAAGAATACATCGAAACACTCTCGGTTTTAGAATTTAATCAATTTTAAATGGTCCTAAAAGTTCCAATTGATCACTAGACAGGAAATTTTTGAAGGAAAATAGATCGTTCGTCCGAACCATAAGGTCATTTCATGCATGGGATGGATTGTTGGAAAGGGTATGTAGTGACCTTTGAGATTTTAATTAGCTTAATTCGGTACAGAGAGTTGACTAAGGTCAAACGGTTCTCGCAACCACCTGGTGACCCTTCAAAGTAAAATTGGTCATTCGCCCATACCGTAATGTTGATTCGCTCACAAGGAAAACCATTGAAAAGTGGATTCAAAGCCCTTCAATGATTCCTTCTGGTTCGTTTAAACTAGAGATTTTACTAGGGTTAAACGGAGCTTGGGAGCATCTGGTGGCCTCTGGATCAATTTTTAGAGTAAAATGAACCGTTCGTCTGAATTTTAAGGTCGATTCGCGCATGGGGTGGATCGTTAGAAAGGTAATTCAGAGCCCTTAGAAGATTCATTGAGATTTCACTTAGGTGAGAAAGTTTATAAGGGTTAAACGAGGCTCAGGAGTACCTGGTCACCTCAAAATTAGTTTTTGGTAGTAAAATAAATTGTTTGTCCTAATCGTAAGGCTGACTCATGCATGGGGTGGAATGTTAGAAAGGGTATTTAGATGCCTTTAAAGATTCATTGAGATTACTCTTAAGTAAGGGAGTTGATTGGAGTCAAACGAGCCTCGAGAGTACAAGGTGGCCTTTAAATTGGTACTCAAAGCATGACCTAGGTTTTACGGTGAACGAGTGAGTGTTAGGAACCTAAAGAGGTGATTAAAGGAGCCTAGTATGGGGTGTATACAATAACATTGAAGGAGTTTGAATTTATACCTTCCACCATACACCAAATGATGAAGTTACCTACTCCTTATGTAATAGGGAAAGTAAATCGTGATTAGGTGGAAGCACACAAGTGCTATTTTACCTCAGCGAAGGAGGGGGCTGACAAGAGAAATATGAACTTTTACAATATTGACACTTTTGATCTAAGAGACGAGCAAAAGCTTAAGAGGAGAGAATCTTCAAAAGATGTGGAATGTATCATCCTCAATAAGGAAGAACTAAAAAAATATCCAAATAAGCTCATCCCTCAAGCCAAAAATAAAGAAAGAGTTTATTGAGTCATAAAAAAGAGTGCAAAGTCTGTTCGCATGGAGACACAATGATATATTAGGGATTGATCTTGAGGTTATTTAGATGAGATAGCAAAATCGATAAAACAAAGAAGACAAGCCTTTACCAGAGACAAATTTGAAGTTACTAAGTGGAAGTGAAGAAGCTACAGATTGCAGACTTCATTAAAGAAGTGAAATACCTATAATGGATATCCAACATTGTCATAGTGCCTAAATAGAACAAAAAGTGGAGGATGTGTGTAGACTTGACTACCTTTAACAAATCTAGTCGAAAGGATAGTTTTCCTTTATCGAGAATCGACCAAATGTTGCACGCTACATCTGCCCATGAACTGATGAGTTTCATGGATTCTTGTTATGGTTACAATCAGATTTCCATGTATGAAAGAGACACCGAGAAGACATTTTTCATCACAGACAAAGGAGTGTACTTCTATAAAGCATTGTTATTCGGCCTGAAATTTGTAGGGGCTACGTACTTGAGGTTAATCAATAAAATGTTCAAGGACTATAATGGAAAGATAATGGATGTCTATGTGGATGATATGCTAATAAAAATTCGGAAGGCTGAGAGCCACGTGGCCAACTTGAAAATAAGGTTTGATACCATGGGTCAGTATAGAATGAAATTAAATTTGACAAAGTGTGTGTTCAGCATCGGAGCGATGAAATTCTTGGGATTCATCGTCAATCATAGGTTATCAAAGCAAATCCTGCCAAGATAAAGGCATTGATTGACATGAAGATGCTAAGCATGATCAAAGACATTCAGATACTGGCGGGCCGAGTTGCAACACTGATGAGGTTTATGTCACGGTCAACACATAAGTGTTTTACATTTTTAAAGATCTTGAGAAAATTGTTCATTTGGGATGAGTAGTGTGACATCGTATTCCAAGAATTGAATGCCTCTCTCGGCCTATTCATGGGGAGAAATTGTACTTGTATTTGGTTATCTCAGATTCGACCATCAACGCAAAAATAGTCAGTAACGACAATGGGATTATTAACCTGTTTATTTCAATAGTAAAGCACTAGAAGGAGTTAAGCTGTGATAACTTAATATGGAAAATCCTGCATACGCTTTAATCCACACATAAATAAATATGAAGCCCTACTTTCAAGCACATACCATGTTAGTTCTCACCTATACGCCTCATCGATAAGTCATTCATAATACTAAAAAATTAGGTAGGATAATGGCTTAGTCAGTAGATCTAGGTGAGTTTGATATTATCTATTAGCCGAGGAATACAATTAAAGGGCAAGCATTGGCTGATTTTATAGCGGAGTTCATATTGGAATCATCGGATGACATGGTGAAATAAATATCGATTAAAATCTCAAAAGTAATCCAAAATGGAGTGGAAATTACAAGTGAGGGGACATTTACTAACACCACAATTTGCGCATAGAAACGAGATTTATTACTGAAAACTGGTGCCTTAGAGGAAGGACCTTTCTCACTAGGGTCACAAATCTAAAGTTTGTTTGTTGACAGTTTGTCCTATGAAAATGGAAGTGGGCAAGGATTCATATTAACAGTGCTAGATGGGAATGATATTGAGTATGCCTTAAGATTTAATTTTGAACTGTCAAATAATGTGTCAGAGTATGAAGCCATGTTGGCAGGACTTATACTGGCCAAAGCATTGAATGTATGCCAGATACTTGCCTACAGTGACTACCAACTATTTGTTAACCAACTTTTGGGGATGCTGAAGCATAGAATGAGAAAATGGCTAAGTACTTAGCCAAGGTAATGAAGATTTTAGATATATTTTGATAATTTAAGTTCAAAAGAATCCCATGAATTAAAAATATGAGGTTAGATGCATTAATAAAGCTCATGTCTTCTACTAGAATTGCAATTTATAGATCAGGGCCAAAGGAGATCCTTCTGAAGCTGAGTATATAGAGCGAGGAGGCCAATATTGAAGTATGTATGAATTTGAATCTAGGACAGTCTTGAATGGAACCGTTCATAGAGTATTTAAGAGATGGAAAGTTGTCGAAAGATAAAGTCGAGCATAGAAAAATACAATATGGAGCAACTAAATTAACTATCATTGGCAAAATGTTGAATAAAAGGGGTTTTCTTCATACCCTCTTGAGATGTGTGCATTCGTCCGAGGTAAATTGCGTGCTTAGAGATATACATGAGGATTCTTGTGCAAGTCACATTGGTCGATGATCCTTAGCCAAAAGGATCATTCAAGATTATAATTGGCCGAATCTTGCCAAGGACTTAACCAAATATTTTCTCATGTGTGATAAATGCCAACGTTGTGCTAGCATGCCCCATCAGCCCCATCAGCCTTTTTCTCTAATATTAGACCCTTAGCATTTTGCAATGCGCGAGATTGACTTGGTCGGCCCCCACCTAGATCAAAGGGGCATATTTTCTTTTTAATTTTCGTGATAAACTACTTTTCTAAATGGGTATAAGCCACATCTATGATAACCATGCTTGAGGAGAAGTGCTTCAATATTATTCAGACGAATTTTATTTGTCGGTTTGGACTCACCAATACCTTAATATCTAATAATGTAAAGAAGTTCAAGAAGAAATCTTTAGCGGCCTATTGTAAAAGGGTCAGAATCAAATAGTTCTTCTTTATGCTGAGCCGACCATAAGATAATGGGCATATCAAGGTAACAAATAGGACGATATTGGATGGAATCAAGAAGAAATTAGAAGATGCCAATGATAAATCGATAGATGAGTTTCATAGCATTCTATGAGGTTATTGAATGACAAAAAGAACCTCGATGGGACAGATTCCACTAATGTTGTCCTATGGGTCAGAAGTCGTCATTCTAACAATAATTGGGTTTCCAAGTCACAAGGTTCAAACTTACGACCCTGAAGCAAATATGGAGGAAAGGATGCTAGACTTGGATCTTATTGAAGAAAGAAGAGAAGATGAGGATATTAGATAATCAACCTATTAACACAGAGATATAAAATTCTACAACAAGATAGTCAAGTCTCGACCTATCGTGGTGGGAGATCTTGTGCTGAAAAAACTAATCCAAAATCTAACAAGCTTCATCCTAACTGGCACGGTCCCTACAGAGTCACAAAAGAAGTCATCCCAGGAACATATCAGCTGAAAAACCTTGAAGTGGAACCATTGTCTAACCTTTGGAACACGGACCAAATGAAGAAATATTACCAATAGTTAGCTTATGTGTTGTAACTAGAAAGCAATTTCCGTTTTATACTCATGTTGTTTGCAGAAAAGTTAAGAAGAGAAATATAATACGAAGTATTATCCCCTATTTTGTAATTTGCATTTTTAAAAATCATATAGTTATGAAACTAAATCTCTCTCTCGCTCTCTCAACGATATGATAATGCCTTTTTAGTCTCAACTCCAATACATCATTCCATACAAACCCTGAAATGTGGGAAACATTTAACATCATTTGAGTATGGTAAAATTAAACATCATTTTATGGTGAATAACTAAATCTCTCTTTCTCTCGTTGGTATGAGAATTCTTTTGGAGTTATGACTCCAAGAAACCACTCTATATAAACCCTAAAATGTGAGAAAAACTTAACATCATTTTAGTATGGTCAAATTAAATATCACTTTATGGTGAATAACTAAATCTCTCTCTTGGCGCTATAAGAATGACTTTGGAGTCTCGGCTCCAAGACATCACTCTGTATAAACCCTGAGAGGTGGGAAACATTTAACATCATTTGAGTATGGTGAAATTAAACATCACTTTACTGTGAATAACTAAATATCTCTCTCGGCGCTATAATAATGCCTTTGGAGTCTCGGCTCCAAGACATCACTTTGTATAAACCCGAAGAGGTGGGAAGCATTTAACATCATTTGTGTATGGTGAAACTATCCAACATCATTTGAGTATGGTGAAATTATTTAACATCATTCACACTTGATGAAATTCTTAATATCATTATGTTCGGATCATGTCATTATAACTGCCTTTCGGCGGTACGAAAGTGGTCTGAAACGACCTTCAAATCAATCTCATAAAAAACCTACGGTGTAAGTAAGTTGTACATCATTATTAAACAATCATGGTGAAAAAAAGAGTTTCGGACCACTAGTAAATACGTCTCATCCTAATATCCCATAACATATAGCACACGATATTATGAAAGAAACAAAGCAAATACTATAAAGAAGACAAGTTGCAAAGCCTAAACATTTTAACAGTGATAGAAATGGCATGTCCAATATTACAAAGTCTAAAATAAAATAAGTGTTCAAAAGTTGAAATAAAAGATGTATTATAAAATTTGGGCCTCAAAGACCGTAGGCGGTCGCCCAAAAAATATAGAACTCAGGCATCGACAGCCAATGATTGAGTAACAGTTGGCTCAACTAAATTTTTATCTGGGTTAATGGTGGCCCCTTATTGATCACATATAGTCTCATTCCCATCTTCCTCATCATTAGGGGTCGTCTTGGCCTCATTTGTCAGTGGCCCAGTAGTATTGGCCTGGGCTTGCACTTCCTAAAGAGTGGTAACACTTACAAAATTTTTGAAGTTAAAGAAGTGACAATCTCAGCTAGTGTATATTGGCGTTGAGATCACAACATTATGTTGGCAACCCAATGACAGAAAATTTTGTCCCCCTTGTCCTTGTACTATAGGGCATAGCCGAATAACTCCTCAGACTCCTTGAAATTGGTACTATCCTTCTCAACATCTGCCTTAACGCGCTCATCCTCAACCTCCTTTTTATTTTTAAGTTCGTCCTCAATTTTTTCAACATTGGACCTACAAATTTATCTCATAGTGGCAAGGCGTTCCTTATGATGGTCCCGGAGTTCTTAAGTCTGGGTTTCAAAGTCATCCTTCTGGCCCTCTAGCTTCTGCTTTAACTCAGAGAGCCGAGACTTGGCCTCGTGAGCCACCTTCAACTTAGCCTCAGCCTCCACCACCCATTGCTAAATGTTTTGAAGATTAATGAGGGATTGCAATCACAAGAACTAAGAAGTAAGTATGTGATGACATAGCACTTTAGGAAACTCAAGGAGATCAAGTTTTGAATTTCGTCTTTAGCTGAGTTGGTCTGTGAAGAGAGAAGTTAAAAACCCTCAAAGGGTATTGAAAATCAAAGCATCGATTTTCATAGCTCATAACAACTAAACTTATGGCCTCACTAGACTTTAGTTGACTCCCTAAGAAAAAAATAGCATTAACGCCAAGCTAGTCCAAATGCACAGCCGCCGTAGTATCGTCTGTTATGATGAGAAGAGGCTCAATGGTATGTCTTGTCTATCTCTCTTTCCTCTTCTTTTAGAATTAAAGAGGGGACGAGGTTCCATCCATAACCACTTTCCTCTTCTTTGACCCCTCAGCAACATTGGGGCCCGTAGTAATAAACTTTTGTCAATTCTGAGTCGGGTGGGAAATTTTACCCTGGATACGATGAAGGAGATTGTTGAAAAGATGTGTTGCCATCTCCCAAACCTCGTCTGATATACCCGCTAGACGATTTGCAAAGAGAATATGAAAAAAATCAACATCGACATATATTTGAGTCAAATAAATTCAGAGATGACAATAAAGTAAGAAAATTTTTTAAGAATGAAAAGATTTTCTTACAAAGTGTATCCAGAGGATCCATCCCCATGGAAGAGTATTAGAGTAGTTCAGTGGTTATCAAGTCTTCCAAGACGATTAGGCCATACCCTTGAGATTATCAATATCCTTCCTCATCTCAACACTACGGCTGAGATCAACTTTGGAAGAGATCGAGATACATTCCCATTGGTAGGGACCTCTCATCTCATTAGATGACTCACCCTTATTAAATTCCCAATCACCAGAGATAACAAAATAGCGAGACTTCCAATTGTGGTTAGAAGTTTGATTAACATGAATGGGTTTTGTTTCAGGGCGATGACCTATAAAATGGTAATAACATGGGTTGGCTTTAGTAGTAATAGCTGTGTAACAAGCTCGAAAGAAGTCGGTTGGGATATCTTCATCGTAAGTGACCCTCCACAAATGAGTCATTCCATAAAGGACCCTCCAAGCATTCAGAGTCAATTGGGATGGAACAACACCAATTGAATGAAGAATTTCCCTAATATACGGGTGAAAAGGAAGGCAAAAGCCGACCCTAAACATCTATTTATAAATGGTAACTTCTACTTTATTCTTAAGGTTGAAGGCACATTCATCCTTGGTGAGTATTCCCATATGCCAATATAAGGTTTAATATCGTAAATATACCTCCAAACCACTAGATCGGTCTCACATGCGTCATTGGAAATATATGATGCTACACCTGTGTCCAAGTTATAGGGAACCTCTTCCTCTTGTTCTTCAGTTTCAGGGGCCTTGCTATGAGGGTCACATTGTAAGAACTTTATTGGAGTCATAACTGAGACCGGTGTAGGCATTGGAGGGGTGGGCGTACATAGTGATCAACCCCGATCTTAGACTCATTATTTGAAACATCATAGATTTGGGGCTTAAGGTCTCCCTACTGGTGAGAAGAAGTATTGGGATGCCCCTATTACTTGACTTGGCGCACTCTACGATCTCACCCTCACTAGGATGGAATACTATAGATCTTATGATCACCTCAAAAGAGTTGGCCTCGGATTTCACTAAGTAATTACGAAGACCTAAGCATTCAAAAGGGATATAGACCTTGGAAGAAAATGATGACATAGTGTCACTCTTGATGGTGATCACTATAGGGGTCCTAACTATGGTCTCAAATATAGTGGGATAAATTAAGAGTAAAATAGGTTTCTCTACAGCTCAATGAGTGGGAGTCAATAGTATCTGAGGCCTACGTTAGCATGACTCAACCTCGACCTTACTTATATATTGTCATGCATATTTGCACAGATGAGGAAACTTTTCACTAAGCTCATATAGCATATGGTACATGAACGAACATAGGGGAAACCTAAGTGGAAATTACTAAGGATCAAACTAAGGTAGTTGGGTTGTTTTTGAATGGTTACCTCAAGAACATTAAGAACACTAGTGTAATGGCTCAAGCAACTTTCATTGGGAGAGATGTCTGAAATTACAAAAGTCAGCCTAAAACTCCAAAATCTTACCAACTCGATCTAAAACATTCTTCTAGCTTCATACCCACCCAAACAATCACAAATTAGAAGCACAAACCACCAAAACTAGTGGATGGAGTAAACAAAAATGGAAAAAATTTGCCCAAAAAATCAAAATTACAAAAACCTTAATTAATGGTGAAAGAAGCAAAGGAAGGGATAAAAGGAGTAGCTGAAAGAGAAAAGGGTGACTGTAGACACATAAGGTATGTCAGAGAAGAATGAAAAAAGGATGATCGGAGGAGACAAAATCTAGATCAAAAGGGAGTAGTTTTTCTCTACTTAAGGTTTTGGAAAAATGAAGAGTCAAAAGAATTTTGCCGCCTAAAACCATGCACACAATTCCCCAAAATGCTCATAATTGGGAATGCTTCCTAAAGACGTAAGCATGATGTTTGCCTGCGCACATAATAATTTGTGTTCACACTAACCAATCCCACTGACGAACGACATATTAAGAATCACAACACCAGTATGAGATGAGACAACTAAACATGAACCTCCCATTGACATTAAAGGCAAAGGTCTAGGGTTAATAATATACATAAGTATGATCCCGTTTGGAAAACCAATAAGTATGAATCTTCCTTATGGACATGTCTTTGAACAAAAATTCCATCCACCAAAAGCCTTCACCATCCGTATCATCTTAAGTAGTCTCAACCTCAAAGACTATTCCAAACACCATTTAAGAGTTATCTCAGTAAGCAGAGGTGCTTCAGCCTTGATCACTTTTAGAATCAGGCTTAGACAACACCAAAGTTGACCTCAAGTGACATTAGAGTGCCTCCTTTACCATCTCACTAGATATGGACGTTAACCTCAGATTGACGCCCAATCTCATCTCGGCTCATCAGAGCGGTATTGGATTATAGCAGTCTTGACTAGTCGAGAACTCCAACCTTAGACATATCATGCACGCATGGAAATACTGATATGGGTATTGTACACATATCCTACTAATCCATTATAGAAGATAAAATAACCACGAGTGGAGAATATTCTTCATCATAGCTTCCGTGCTCATATCTATATCTGTCATGCACTCATTGGCGCTGCCTTCAATCAGGTATTGAATGCATGCTTAGGGGGTGATATTATGTACCACCCAGCCTATAAAAGCGATTTTATGTCTTTTTTTTTTAATTTTTTTTAGAAACCCTACTGTTACTCTGTGCACTTATAGAGAGAGAGAGAAGTTTGTACACCCCATCCATGGATAACTCCTCCCAATTATAATGATATCATTACCATACTTTACACTAGTGGACGTAGGCCAAGGCTGAACCACTTAAACACTTGTGTTCATCTATTTTCGCTCATCTCTTCTATTACTTTACTTTTATTGATTGCTTTCTCCATTGTTGTATAACTTAAAAACTAGGTTGAATCCTTAAGATGATATCTAAATATATCCAACTAGACTTAAGAGACAGAGAAAAGGAAACGCTACCTATAATGTCGCTCTAAGTGTTAGGGATATTGAGTCAATTGATTCTTAGGATGAATCACTACATGGACGTAAATTAATTGCATTCATGGCTAGTCACGATAGAACTTCAAGTATATCTCACACCGATGACGATGATTCTAAATGTGATATCCTCGAAAATGTGTTGAACCATTCTTGAGAGAATATGGGTGATGATTTAAGTGAGGGAGAATGTGGCCTCTAACATGCTAACTCTAAATTTACACCAAGTTGTTAAAAATTAAAAAATAAAAATAAAAATTTGTCTCTTAGGGTGTTGTCTTTCGGGAAAGAGTTGAAAGTTTTAAGAGATAATGAGGCATCGATTAGGATCAATTTGAGTAAGAAATTAGTTTCGATGGGTAGATGAAATAATAACTTAATTAAAAAGTGGCTAGTCTTACGAGAGATCTTCGAGCATCATTGGAAAAGTGCGAGAAACTTGTTTCCCTTATTTCCCAACTGGAGAAAGATATTGAACGTTCCCGAGAGGTCAAAGTCACTTTAGAGAACACATCTAAGAAAATACGAAATATGTTCCTAGGTCTCACGTTAGGTTTTAAAGAGAGGCGGGGGATAGTTTATGAAGGTGAATCCACTTCTAATATGGCAACTAAATCGATTCTCAAGTTTATGATGGATCCCTATAGGAATCGACCTAACCAACCGACGAGAACTCATCCGGGGTGTTTTAACTAACATATACCCAAAAAAATATGTATTTGTAGCCATTGAAAATGAGGAAATAACCTTAGGGAGTTTTGATAAAAACTAGGAAGAGTCTCTCACACACATGCTCCCACAAACCACTATAGTAACTTTTCTAGTCTTAGAGAAAAAGTTAAGTTTCTAGTCATTAATTCTAAAAGTTTAATGGAAGAGTTTCAAAGGATGTCTATGACTTTCGGAAATACTTCCAACACAATAACTAATGATAATAATGGAAGAGAAAGAAAAAGGTTACCACCACTTGGGTACTTAAAAGTGATAAAAAGCCCTTGTTGTTCACATTGCTTTTAAGGTTCGAGATACTTCTAAATGGCATTTTGATAGTGGGTTATCTTGGCACATGACTGGGGAAAAGTCACATTTTATCAACCTTGTAGATCGCGAGGATGGACAGGTCATTTTTGGGGATAGGAGTAGGTCTTGCATATTAGGATGAGGTTGCGTGGAGATTTTCAGATTTCCTAAGCTAGAAAATGTGTTGTGTATTGAAAGGTTAAATGCGAACATAATAATCATAAGACAACTTTGTGATTCTACCTTTGCGATAAAGTTTTACCATTCAGAGTGTAACGTTTTTTATCAGTCTGTGCAATAATCATAAGGTCTCCACCATAGACCTCTTGGGTTTGAGAGTCATGACCTACCGACATACTTAGTGATCCCACACTAGGTGTCAAGACTCACGCTCAATTAGAGAATTTGATTAGCTACATTTGCTACACTTCACACTAGAGCCCAAGAATATGAATGAAGAACTCAAAGATGAGAGTATTGGATATGTGTTATGCAAGATGAGTTACTTCAACTTTGAAAGAACGATATCTCAAAATTAGCACCCTGACCTAGAGAGACTAATGTGATTTGTACTAAATAGGTGTATAAGAATAAGATGGAAGGGAATGGTACCCTTATTCATAATAAGGCTAGGTTGGTCGCTTAACATTACACACAAATTGAGGGTGTAGACTTTGACGAGACATTCTCTCATGTTGCTAGGCTTGAGATCGTATGCTTACTACTCGCCATAACATGTCATCTATAGTTTAAGCTTTACCAAATGGACATCAAGAGTGACTTTCTCAACGAAATTCTTTAGGAGGAGCTTTATATGGAAAAACCAAATGGGTTTGAAGATCAAAAGCACTCGGGACACATCTTTTATTTAAAGAAGGCCTTGTGTGGTATGAAGCAAACACCTCATGCTTGGTATCAATGGCTAAGCTTTTATCTCTTAGCTCGTGGCTTTGAGAGAGGGGGAATTGATATGACATTATTTGTTAGGAGAGATAGAGGTGCTATCTTGGTTGCCAAAGTCTATGTGGATGACAAAGTTTTTTGTATCCATATGTTCCTAATATGCTCATATTTATAAGGAGGAAATGAAGAGTGAATTTAGGATTAACATAGTTGGTAAAATTACTTTCTTCCTAGGTTTCCAAGTGCATCAAATAGAAAATGGAATATTTGTATCTCAATCTAAATATAGTTGGGGCCTTTTGAGGAAGTTTTGTTTAGACTCTGATAAACACTCACGCACACCCATGAGTTCCTCGACTAAACTTAGAAAAGACACTTTAGATACGAACATAGGGCAAACTCTCTATAGGAGTATGATAGGTAGTCTCCTATAATTGATCGTTAGCCTTCCCGGTATCGCCTTTAGTATTGGAGTTTATGCACTATACCAAGCATCGCCAAAAGAGTCATACTCACTTGCATTTAAACATATCATCAAATACGTGAGTGACACTCTTTCTTATGTAATTTGGTATTCCTTTGATACTGATGACCATTTATCGGCTTATTCGGATGTCAACTGGGCTACGAATGCTGATGGTTATAAAGGCATCTCAGGTGGATGATTTTACTTTGGGGATGCTCTTATCTCATGGTAGATAAAGAAGCAAAACTCCACTTCTTTGTCCACGACGGAGGTCGAGTACATAGCCTTTGGAAGTTGTTGCACAAAACTCCTATGGATGAAGCAAATGTTGGATAATTATGGGATCACTCAAGGAACAATTACTATTTCGTACGATAATATGAGTGCAACCCATATTTCTCATAATCCAGTCCAACATTCCCATATGAAGCATATTAAAATTCGTGAGCACTTTATTCGTGATCTTCTTGAGGAGAAGATCATTTCCTTGAGATTCGTGAGTATCGAATGTCAATTGGCTGGCATTTTCACTAAACCTTTAGATGCATTTAGATTTGAGGATCTTAGAAAGTCTTCGGGTATTTGTGCCATTGATTGAGTTTGGGTATTGCTTCTAGTATATGGTGTTTTTTATGTTGATATCATTTGTCCCTATTACCATATTTTATTCTTATATGTATATTTTGCAAAATCCAAAAAGATTTTCTTTTGAAAAAATTTCCAAACATTCAAAAAGATTTTGTTTTTAATAAAAATTTCAAAAATATTTTTGTATTTTGTTTTACACTACATATGGATGAAAATTTAAAATGTATGAATCACAATTTCATTCCATCCATTCGTGTGACTAAATCATGGTGTTATGAGACTGGAATTCATTCTATTAGCTTCCTTAATAATACATGTTTAGCACTACATTGTTCTTTGTTGAATACTTCCTTCATGCAAGACTCGTTATATCGCCTTGTTTCATTAATACTTCATTCACATGAGCAATATGATTCTTTAAAAAAAATTGATTTATGCTTAAAATATGAGATTTTTAGGGCGTTATAAATTGAAGATCAATTGGTTTACACAATAAAATTCTTTCAAAAACATTAAATAGTTTGGTGTTATTGATGTGAGCAGTATTAAAATTCATGACATTTTGTATGAGTTGAGCCAGTTTCACTTCGTTCACCTCTTTTACACCAAAGGTTAAATTGAGTTCATTTTTAGGAGTGTCTCTTTGACTTTGTGAACCGTCGTTATGTATACATGTATTGACTTTTCCATGCTTTAAGTTCAAACCCATTCATTTCATTTCCATAATTCGGATATTTTCATGTTATTGCATGGTGTACATTGTTTGTACTTATATGTATATGTTTATACTAAAAAATTAAAAAAAAATAAAAATAGTTTGTTGGTTTATTGAAGTTTCATCTCATATGATCCATTTTTTATCCCTTATGATGCTATTTCAAATGTGGATTCTCTTTATGCTCACTTTTCAGGTTAAGATTATATCCATTTATCTATTACAGAATAAAAGTGGGAGGATATATTCAAGGGGAGAATATATTGAGGCGGAGTTTTATTTTCTTTTTTAGTAAACTCCATATGTCATGATATTTCCATTGCTTCATGTGTGTAGATATTTTCCACCTTGATAATTTCATGGTTTACACAATGAATATTTTTTGCTCAAGACAAAAATAAATGTCTTTTCCTTTTCTAGGTTGGGAGGGTATTAGGTTAACATGTCTTAGTTTTTTTTCATTTTTGTGTTTTGTACCGAAATAGACAAATGGGGATATTTTTAAGAGAATTATTTATAATTTCGCATCAGTTTTTAAGTTGGAATATTCGATCACACCTTCACTATCGTGTACATTCTCAAGAGCTTCAAATGAAGACAAGTTAGTGACCGTATGCTTCAATCGAAGATCGAAAGAGTTGGGATCATCGTTATAATCATTGAAGAAGGTATATGGTTTTGATTATGTGTAAATATTTATTCAGTTTTTTTTATAAATTCTTGAGGGCTGATTTTAAAATGATTTTCAAATAATTTTATTTATTTATTAAATCCTTCGAAGGAATTTATACATTTTGTTCGAATGAGATTTCCAGTTCTTTAAAATGAACTTGAAGCGAACATCAAACAATATTTCTTTGTTAGTAGAACTAATGTCATTTGAAGTTGGTTCAAATGAGATTGGCTTGTTCGTTCGACCGAGTTTTTAGCTGGTTCGAATGAGACAGTGTTTTCATTCGAACGAACTCCTACTTTTGTTTGAACGAGTTCTCAAACTTTATTCCACCTTGAAAATCATGTTTTATATAATAAAGGTCTTGGAATATTTTTTTGATAGGTCTTTTGGCAAAAATCACTTTCTTATACAATCTCAAAAGGCCTCAAAACCCTAGTTTTGCAAAAACACTTTTGTTTTTCAATCCAAACCCCTTGATGATTTTTTGAACATTTTAACAAACCGTAGAAGAACACATATCGTGATTATATCCTTATGAAGTTGATTCTCCGCTACTGAAGATAGGAATACAGTTTCTTGACGAAGATCGGTGGACATCGAGGCAAGTGGAGCTTGTTGTGTAACTGGATCTGCATCGATGTCTATAGCTAATAAGGAAGGAAGACATGATTGCGTTACTTAGTTGAGTAAATTTTTTTGTAAGTCTGTCTATGTCATACTATAATACCTTGTTGTAACAGTGTTGAAATATAGATTTTCCCTAAAGGGATTTTTCCTCATCGCCAGTCTTCTGGTTTGTGGCTTGTTTATTTCGATTTAGTTTCAATATCTTACATGTTTAAGTTCGCCTAATTAATCAAGATAAATTTGGATAAAATGGAATTTTTATGTGACCTAATCTACGATTTCTACATATAACTAGACCACTCGATAAAATCATTCTCATAGTCATTATGTTTTGCATTTTTTTATTATTGATTGATCTTTTTTTTCCTACATTGAGTATAACCTTTTATAATTTCCCCAATGCAAATATTTATTTTGTGTTTATGGTCCCAAGCCCGAATAAGGGAGGAAAGGAAGAGGTTTTATGCTTATTTTTTCATTGTGAATTCTTTTTTTATTAGAAATTGAAGGCTTCCCAAATTTGGTAATTTTTTACTTCGTGTTTGTCATCAGCGGTTTATGTGTCACCGGATTCGGAGCCCCTTTACTCGAGGAGGTTGATGCTAAATTTGAGGATAAACTGTTTTTCCTTAGATTTGGATCAGTTGAGAGTAAGTATCTTACTCTGTTTTAAGTATACTTTTGATATGTACCATGAAATAATATACATTTCAGAATTTTAGATTTTTCATATTCTTACTCTATTTAATTCGATATGACCTCTTTATAATATGCTTAAACAAGATTCAAAGCTAAATAAGTTATATATTGGATGGTGGTGTTAGTTATCTTTTATATTTTTTTTGTATTAAACTATAATTTGTTTTATTTGTTAATCAGGCATGTGATTGAGGCTTACATGTTTGAAGAGTATATCTCTTTGATTTTGTCCTCAACCACCCTACCATCTCTTGATTTCATGCACGTACGATCATATTTTTGTCAGTTTTTCTCTAATGATACAATTGGGATTCTAGTGCTTGTGTTATCTAAAGACAAGGTTAATAAGCAACAATACTGAAGGGTACTTTGACGTGCAATGAAACTCAAGTATCTACTCCTTAGTTGACATTTAAATTAACATGAAATGTCAAATTTGAAAATGATTGGCAATGAAGTGAGTAGATGTTGTCAATTTACCTAAAATGATTTTGATATTTTAACTAATTGAATGAAAAAATTGGACCTCATGAGAAAACAAATTCTAGTCTATTGGGGAATCATATTGTGGCTCCCTCTTATGCTGAGTTTACATGTAGATACACATATTTAGTGCGGATGGAGCATGGTACTGGGGGGGGGGGGGGGGGGGAATGTGCCCCACTCAGAATTTTAAAAAAATTACTCTAAAGTTAAAGGAGTGTCTCACAATTGTACCCACCTCTGGGTATGGTTAATCCCAATTGTTCATTTCCCCTTCAAAATAGCTACCTCAGTGGTGAGTAAAGGTTGATCTGAGTGATACTTTTAAACCAATAAAAAAATACATTCATTCCTTTAACGTGAGAGATGTGCAAAATGATTGTATTCCCTGATGGTTTCTTATTTTTTTGGCACCAATGGAAGAACTTAGAATTTTTTTTTGCTTTCATACCATGAGGTGTCCTGGATAGCTTACGCGCACCTCGACTAATCCCCATTCGCGATTCGTGGCTTCTGCTGGCCAATCATTATTTTGACAGTGTCGGGAATTGAACTGGGGAACTTAGAGTTTTTCATCTCCACCTAAAGATCAAATGTGCAAAATCAACCAAGGTATGAATTAATCACTGAATTCTTTTTTTTATTTGAGGGTGGGGGGGGGGGGTATATACATGTTTACTTTACATAGTTTTTGGGTATAGGTATTTTAATACAATTTCCTTAACTACACTTTAATAAACGATGGTAGTAAAAATATGGGTTTATTATATATTATTCCAATATGAACAAAGTTTCCCTAACTAAGTCCTATTGACTATTCAACCATTAAATAGCTCCTATTCCTAAATTTTTTGGACTTTTTTTCTTCACAATTTCATCATTTTAAAACCAACCATCCATAACTTCGTAGGAGAATTTACATCAGTGGTTGAACTGTTTTTTCATTATATTTTAAATTTTCAAATGATCATAAGTTCTGATTGACAAATTCGTTTCTCACAAAATTACTATTTTTGAAATCTCCTCATCGAGATCTATGAAACAAAATCGATGAAGCCTACAAAATTTCAAAGAAAAAAATTACACAGGAAGTAAACTTTACTGTATGCATCAGAAAATGAAATAATATTATTTCTGCGACATTTTCACAAATTGTGACATTTACTGTGTTAATATTACACATGCAGTAAAATTTAATGTGTTCTCAAGAAAATTTTACCCATATATTTATCAAACAAGATCCACGCAGTACATAATATTTCAATGAAAAAAATTACAGAGGCAATAATATTTACTGTATACACCTTTAAAATAGAATTAAGTAATGGGGGATATACCAAATAGTCCCTCAAACGTTTTTTAATACACGTTTAGTCCAAGCCTTTTTATTTTGCACTAAAACGTCATTCCCCATGCCAAAAAGGCTTTACCATGCCGCTGGTGCGGACCTTTAAATATAAGAGAATAGGGGACGTTTTGGTGCAAAATAAAAGGCTTGGGCTAAGTGTGTATTAAAAAATGTTTGAGGGACTTTTTGGTATTTGATCCTTAATTAATAGTTGAATTGTCAACGGGACTTAATTAAAAAACAATCTCAAAATAGGAATCATATATAATAATACATATTAACTAGATTGTCACATTTGATGTTACAATTAAACAATAATAGAAACAAATTGGATAAATAAATGAGCCCTATAATCTATAAAACCATATATATATAAATATATATATATATATATTGAAAAAAAGATACCTATTGTTAGTTTAATCAATATAGTTGCTCAAACAACCATTTATCCAATATTCTTATATTTTTAAAGGTTCGCGCTAGCGGCACCCGGCGCCTCCCCTACTCACCCAAAACCGGAGCTCTTGTGGATCGAATCCCCATTTATCCAATAATCACTTATTTTTAAAGATCCGCGCCAGCGGCACCCCATGCCACCACTATCGACCCCAAACCGGAGCTCTGAGGAAGGTTGTTGGATCTCCGATGATGGAGGTGGGTGGTGGTGGGGATTGGGTTCCATTAGAGAGAGCCTTTAAAAATATAAGAATATCGAAAAAAAGGGTTTGGATCCACCCGGGCTCCCGTTTGGCGTGAGTAGTGGCGGCATGGGTTTCCGCTGGCGCAGACGTTAACAAATAAGAGAATATTAGATAAATGGGTGTTTGAGCGACTAAATGGGTTAAACTAAAGATATGTGCCTTTTTTACAATATATATATATATATATATACATACTTTAATTGACCAATTTAATTAACCAATTTGTTTGTATTATTGTTTAATAGTAGCAACAAATGTGATAACCCATTTAATATGTATTATTATATGTAATTCCTATTTTGAGAATTTTTTAGTTAAGTCCTATTGACTATTCAACCATTAATTAATTCTATTTTGTGTAATTTTTTTAATTGAAATATTATGTACTCCATGAATCTTGTTTAATAAATATATAGATTTCATGTTCTTGTGAACACATTAAATTTACTGTTTGTGAAATATCAAATTCTTTTTGGGGAGGAATAGACCCCAGTTCTTTTGTCACTTCAATGGTGGCTCCAATAGCCCCATCGAGTGCATCTCCAACGAGACTAGTCCCCGCGAACGATGTCCCCGCCCCTATTCCAATGGTGGGTGCCCCAGTTGTGACCGGTATTCCAACTGTGGTCCTTCATCCCATTGCTCTAATGGATAAGAAAACTCCGACATCTTCCTTAGAATAAATTAGGAAGGAGATGCAAAAAGAAATGATAAGGATGACAACAACTTCCTCGCAGTCAGCTAGCGAGGTGGCATCACTATATGATGATTTTTGTACTCCCTATCACGAGGTGTACAACGAGGAACCTTACCCGAAGGATTACATTTCTCTTATATTTGAGAAATTCACCGGGAAGGGAGGAAACCCTAAGGAGCACATCAAGTGGTTTATTGAGAATTTGGGGGCCCATTGTAATAATAAGAAGTTAAGATTTTGGAAGTTTCCTAAATTCCTCATCGATAAAGCATATACCTTGTACTCTCACTTGGCACCGAAGAGTGTCTCAATGTGGGAGGAGATGCACGTTCTTTTCATCCAGAAGTTCTTTCTGGCAGAAGATGAATTTACGTTGACACAAATGGGTAGGGAGAAGCAATGACTAGGAGAATAGGTGGTGTTGTACATCCAAAGATTCAGAGAAAGGTCCCTCGATGTGAGGGAGGAGGCCAAGGAGCCCAAGTTGCTTCAAATCCATGCTAAAGGCTTACTCTTGGAGTACATCTTTCACCTTATAAATGAGACTCACGAAGGAACCTTTACGGCATTCTAAAAAGTTATGAGAAACATTGATTGGGCATAAATATTGTATATTTATTCCCCTAATTTTAGTACATTTGTGAACCCGAGTGATGTAACAGATATGGATTTGATTCACATTTATGCTACTAACCTTCATTGGTGAGTATTTCGTGTTTCGTGCTTCTCTTATTGGTTTTACAGGTTAATCATGCAAGCAGTGCAAAAGAGGAAGCAAGACAGTGCAAGAAAAGCTAAGAAGGCAAGTTCAAGGGCAATTCGGTAATTTTGTAGCCCGATCCGGAAGAATAAGCCAACTGGAAAGTTGAAGATCTCGGAACAACGAGAAAACTGGAAGAAACGACACCCAAATCCGAGCTACGGTTGAAATGTTATGCTCAGCTGAAGTTGAAGAAAAATCCAAGAAAAGAAGAGAAAAGTCAGAAAAATCCTAAGTGTTGAACTCCAGGCCAGCATACATTCGCGAACCCCAGGCCAAACCGGTTCGGGGGGCGAACTGGTTCGCAGGTACACCCGAACCGGTTCGGGGTACCTGACGCGCGAATTTTGTCCTTTATGCTGATTGGTTCCCAAGACTCCTATTAGGTTTTTAACACTCCAATATTGGAGGGGACGTGAGCAGCAACCTAAGGGCAGCCATTAGGGCTAGTTTTAGAGAGTTTTTGATAGAGAAAAATAGAGAGGAACATCTAGGAACATGAAAGGAATTATTTGCTTCAAGATTCAATTGTTACGGGTTTGTTTCTCAAGTTTTAATTCAATATTCAAGATTCTTGTCATTGTTCTTGCATGTTTAGTTGCCGTATTTGATTTAACGTATTGTTGCGTTCATAATACATTTTTACATGTTTCAATCTAGTTTCATCATGAATTCGTACACATGCAACGTTATTGTTTCATGCATTAGTCCATTTAACATGTCCGGCTAGGTCTTAAATGTTGGGATGCATGAACCCAACCTGATATGTTAGTGCGTGTGCATAACGTTAATCCGATGAATTTAATGATTGATTTTGATCGTATCGCATAATTACATAATAATTGTGGATCTTTATATCTCGTTTACCTTTGGGTACTCGTGATGATTTAGAGTACAATTTGAATGCAATTACCGCGATACCGATTTACTCATCCTCAGATTAGGTATGACGCGGGCTTGAACCTCGTATACATAATGCTTGGGAGTCCTAAATTCCGGGTCGGATTAATCGGATAAATTTATGATTTACGTTGTCAGTGCATTACACTAGGGTTAGGGGATTGTATTCCCATCCTGTTTTCTCATCATTTAGTTTTAAAAAAAAGTTTGATTCAATTCTTCATTCCTCATTTAGATACTTTAGTTAGTTGCACTTATCATCATAATTTCATAATTGCATTTAGTCTAATCATTTCCAAAAACCAAATCTTTTCCTTTCTTTTTAGAGTCATCGTTAGGATTCCTCCGTCTTATCCCATCGTCACAACTCCGTTGTCCTTTTTCCCTGAGGATCGATACCCGACTGGTCGAATTATTACTTGAGCGACAGGCTTGCACTTGAGCCTTGAGAGTACACACTTTAGAGACACATTCTGAGTCGTGTCAAGTTTTTGGCGCCGTTGCCGGGGAATTAGGTAGACTTAGGATTAGATCGAGTTAATCCAAAGCTTTGACCAAAAATTCAAAATATATATATATATATATATATAAATAAAAAGATTCACCATCATCTCTCCTAAGCTTTAATGCAAAATTCTCAAACCACTCCCACACCCCATAATACTCCAACCAGCATTCACGAAAATCCACTTGTTGAGTATAATCCTGATAGTCCCCACACTCCAAACGCCCCACAGTTTTGGATCCCACCGCCCACACCGTCGCATTCTATCTCTAGTAACACTCCATTCTCATTCGTAGGACACACATCGAGCACACACAGTGAGAGCGCCGAGTCATCAAGTGAGAGAGAGATGTCGCAACATAGTAATGCACCTACCGGTGAGGACGAGCTTTCGTACCGCCCGTTGAGAGAATTCTTATATCCTGAGCGCACTATCACTCCGGGATGCATTATACTCCCGTATAATGCCGGGCAGTTCCGTTTCAAAAATGGGATGATCCAGATGCTACCGCATTACCACGGTATGGATTCTGAAAAGCCATACCTCCATATTAGGGAATTTGAGGACGTGTGTGATACTCTCAATGATCAAACCTGCACACAAGAGGTAATCCGCCTCAAACTCTTCCCCTTATAGCTCAAAGATAAAGCTAAAGACTGGTTATGGTCTTTACCTCCAAGCTCGATTCCATCCTGGAATGAGCTCCAGTCGAAATTTCTCAAGAAATTCTTCCCAACGCATCGAACAATCTCTATAAAGGCTCAAATTCAAGCGTTCAGGCAACAAGAAAATGAGCCATTCCATCGATGTTATGAACGTTTCAACGAGTTAGTGGCTTCATGCCCCCATCATGGATTTGATCCATCGCAAATCATCTCCTTTATCTATAGTGGGTTGAATCTAAACTCTAAACAACTTGTTGAAACTATGGGAAGTGGTCCGTTTGTCAATTTAGATGCCCATGATGCTGATTTTCACATGAGGTATGTCGCCGAGACTACCCAATCCTGGGATACCTCTGATCCGAACGATCAAAACCGAAATCGACAATCCACCACTGCTCCGTCGGCGTCCGGCCTATTCCATGTAGATAAGACCTCTACGACGGATAGTCGATTGGACACCATTGAGAAAGGATTGCGAGACTTATGCGAGGTAGTGGGATCTATCCAAAACCCTATCGTGAAGGTGTGTGCGATTTGTGAGGCGGGGCATTCAACTGAGGAATGTCCGACAATACCCGCCTACAAAGTAATGTTGCAGGAGCAAGTTAGTGGTATAGGAGGCTTTAAGGGTAATTTCGATGCCCCGCACGGGAATTCATACAAACCTTCATGGAAAAATCATCCCGGTTTTAGCTACGGGCAACAACATGCCGCAATGAACCCTCCTTCGCATGTTTCCCCTCCTCCACCACAACAATTTCAACAAGCCCCACACATGCAAGGACATATGCAAGCACCACCACCTCAAGGAAATTATATCCCGCCACAGCGGAGAACTCTCGAGGATACCATGAATCAATTCATCGCAAGCCAGACCGCAACCAATGCCAAATATGATCGTCTGATTGGCGACATAAATGCGAATCTGTCAAAAATACAATCCTCGTTGAGTGTTCAAGAGAAAGGTAAATTTCCTGCCCAAGGCCAAAGACCTCTCCAAGGTCAAACTAGTGTTAGCTCGACACACCATGACCATCCTGAGCAATGTAGCGCAATTACCACTCTACGTAAGGGGAGGGTAGTTGACTTGTCACCTCCCCCACGGGACGTACCTAAAGACAAGGAGATTTCGCCCGGCACGAAAGAGGCCGAAGATGTCCCCTTGAATGAGAGTGACAAAGAAGACGCTAGGAAGCCCGAGGTAGTAGTGAAACCACCCATCGCGGCACCATTTCCTCAAAGATTGATTCCTTCACATAAAGGAAACCCACGTGATGACGTGTTAGACGTGCTAAAACAAGTTAAGCTGAATTTACCTTTCCTCGATGCCATTAAGCAAATTCCAGCTTATAAAAAAGTCATTAAAGATTTATTGATGGTAAAGAGAAAGATGAAGGTAAAGAAAAATGTCTTTCTAGCACAGAATGTGAGCTCTGTTCTACTCAATGATCTCCCACCTAAATTCAAAGATCTGGGTGCACCCACCATTTCCTGCATCATTGGAGAAAACAAAATCGAAAAAGCCTTACTTGATTTGGGAGCAAGTGTCAACATCCTCCCTTACTCCATCTATAGGCAACTTGACTTGGGCGACCTGAAGCCCACAAAGGTCACTCTCCAATTAGCGGATCGAACCGTGAAAATCCCAAGAGGCATAGTCGAGGACGTGATCGTCCAAGTTGACACTTTCTACTTCCCGGTAGACTTTGTCATTTGGGACACGGAACCCTCCTTTAACTCGAGCTACCATGTTCCCATCATCCTTGGGCGCCCTTTCTTAGCTACGGCTAACGCAATCATAAATACTCGGAATGGGCGAATGCAACTCACCTTTGGGAACATGACTTTAGAGACCAACATCTTCCATATCACCCAACAGACAGGGGACGAAGATGATCTTCACGCGGTGAGTTTCATAGATGAGATCATAGAGGAATATAGTGAGCAGAATTATTGTGGGGACACCTTAGGATCATCCTTAATGTCAAATCACGAGAATAAAGGGTCCCACAAGAGAGAGACGTTAGGGGTGTGCCCTATTTCATCAAGTGATAGTGGTAGTTGTGATAATGAGAGAAAAGTAGGGGAGAGGTGTGTAGTGACCGCAATTGAAAGAGAGAGAGAGGGGTTAGAAGAGAGAAAACTGGTGGAGTTGGAGATCGAGCAAATAAGAGAGGACGTAGGCACTACTCGAGAGAGAGAACTAGGAGACATGAGCATGGAAGATTTTGAAAGAGAATTCGGGCAGGTGGATGAAAGTATTACTATTGAAGGCCAATCCCTATTGGATTCATGTAGTCACTTAGACGAAAGTGAATTGAAAGCAAAAATTGATGAATTCCTTCGTTGTGACAATCCACCCACAACACTAGCGGCCCCGAAGGCAAGTGAGGAGAAAATTTTTGGTTCATCTGACTTAGAGCCCGACCCATGCATCTTAAAAATTGAACAAAACCTAGGTGTTCCCTCCGAGTCAGTGCACGCAGATCACACTTTGAGCCAGCATCACGAGGATCCCTTTCCAATTAGTCACGACGAGTCTCCCAGTCTATCCTTTATCTATGGGCGAGGTCCCAACTTGTTCCGATTGTTAGGTTATAATCCTAGGACGGGAGAGACAAGGAGAACATCAAACCCCGTGAGTGGGGTCGGGTGAGTTTGTGGAGAGATGAGAGGTCGTCGCACCCCCGACGCGTATGAGGTGATTGTTAGTGTATTTTTTAGTCATGCATAAGTGTCATATAGTGTCATCTTGCATTTTTCATATTTGTTTGTTTTAGTTTTCCGCACTTATTATTCGCTTTGAGTTAGATTTTAGTCCTTTTTGGTTGAGGACAATGCAAAAGTCTAAGTTAGGGGGGGTCACAAGTGCGTATTTCTAAAACTTCACAAATTTTCAAAAATGCCCAAAAATTTCCAAAAAAATCATAAAATTTTGAAAAACCCAAAAAATATTTTTGTTCAAAATAAATAAAAATTGGAATGCAAATTTTTCAAAAATATCATTAAAAGTCGAATTGGAGTCTCAAATTGTAAACATCCAACATACACAAAGCCGAAATTGACCAAAGATGGAAATCGAGCGAAAATTGACGACTTAACGAATAAATGTGGAGATTAACAAAACCCGGTGAGATTTCGAGCCTATCACGTTTTGCGAGTGTTTAAATCAATCCGAGTTAATTGTTAACTCAAAGTTCTTTTTAGCGCTTAATAAGTTATCAAGGTTCTCAATCCTTTCATTTTGATCGGTTTTGAAAAATGCGTGCAATATTGCCTTGAAAAACGTGCCAAATTAGTCTCTAAACTTAAATTCACCTCGAAACACATATGGTAACGCAATTGGCATTTTGGACAATGAAGTAGGCCATCGTTTGTCACCTAAAATTTTGGCCAGAAAAAGTAGCGAAAAATCACCCTTTTGCAACCCAAATTGAGCCGAATAATTTTCCCTTTCATTTGACAACCCGAAAAACCCAAAATAGCCGGAATTGTGAAAAAAAAAAAAATCAGCATTTAAGTCCGAAAAGTGCAACAAAGAGGGGCAAAAAAAAAATAGAAGAATGCTCCACAAAAATAGCAAGAAAAGAATAAAAAAAAATGAGCAATAGCCTGAAAAATGCACAAATGGACATCACGAATGAATTTTCCAATTCCAACCTTCCATACCTCCTTCATTTTACCCAATGCAACCTTCAACTCGAAAAAGTCCTAACCGAATCCAAATTGCGAAAATTGATTACCGCGTGGAGAGCTAAGACACCAAAAGATAATATAAGAGGCTAAGTGCGCGAAATAAAGGCAATGTTCCCGTTTTTAAAACCGTAATCCGTTGATGAGATCCTTTCGCCATGAAATTTCCGTTTTTCTATTGTATGCGTGAACTTGCTTCCATTACATTTACTCTTTATACCACGCATACCGAGAGAATAGCCATAATCCGAGAGATTCGTTTGTGAGAGCGTTCCGTGAGAAATTGAAATCAAAACGAATTTTCGGATAAGTAACGTAATGATCAATCGGTGAAAAATTGGCGGTTATGTTTCTGGCTTCGCACACACACCCTACGGTTTGAGACTCGTAAATATGACTTAATGATGACTATTTTCTGGAAAAGTTTGAATTGCTCAATTTTTGCGTATTTTGAATTTTCTTTGAGTCGAATTTTGTGGGTATATTCACTGCAAACCCTCACGAGACACAACTCGTCCTACTAGGGTAACCTAGAGGTTTAAAGGCTTATTGCATGCGCTAAATGCAATCGCTTGCCCGCGAAAGAGATGCTTTATCCCAATAAAGTCTTTGATGGATCCTTAACTCATACTCTCATTCTTTTACATTGCTCGGGACGCGCAAAGTTCTAAGTTAGGGGGGGTTTGATTGGGCATAAATATTGTATATTTATTCCCCTAATTTCAGTACATTTGTGAACCCGAGTGATGTAACAGATATGGATTTGATTCACATTTATGCTACTAACCATCGTTGGCGAGTATTTCGTGTTTCGTGCTTCTCTTATTGGTTTTACAGGTTAATCATGCAAGCAGTGCAAAAGAGGAAGCAAGACAGTGCAAGAAAAGCTAAGAAGGCAAGTTCAAGGGCAATTCGGTAATTTTTCAGCCCAATTCGGAAGAAGAAGCCAACTGTAAAGTTGAAGATCTTGGAATAACGAGAACACTGGAAGAAACGTCACCCAAATCCGAGCTACGGTTGAAACGTTATGCTCAGCTGAAGTTGAAGAAAAATCCAAGAAAAGAAGAGAAAAGTTAGAAAAATCCTAAGTGTTGAACTCCAGGCCAGCATACATTCGCGAACCCCAGGCCAAACCGGTTCGGGGTACCTGACGCGCGAATTTTGTCCTTTATGCTGATTGGTTCCCAAGACTCCTATTAGGTTTTTAACACTCCAATATTGGAGGGGACGTGAGAAGCAACCTAAGGGCAGCCATTAGGGCTAGTTTTAGAGAGTTTTTGATAGAGAAAAATAGAGAGGAACATCTAGGAACATGAAAGGAATTATTTGCTTCAAGATTCAATTGTTACGGGTTTGTTTCTCAAGTTTTAATTCAATATTCAAGATTCTTATCATTGTTCTTGCATGTTTAGTTTCCGTATTTGATTTAACGTATTGTTGCGTTCATAATACATTTTTACATGTTTCAATCTAGTTTCATCATGAATTCGTACACATGCAACGTTATTGTTTCATGCATTAGTCCATTTAACATGTCCGACTAGGTCTTAAATGTTGGGATGCATGAACCCAACCTGATGTGTTAGTGCGTGTGCATAACGTTAATCCGATGAATTTAATGATTGATTTTGATCGTATCGCATAATTACATAATAATTGTGAATCTTTATATCTCGTTTACCTTTGGGTACTCGTGATGATTTAGAGTACAATTTGAATGCAATTACCGCGATACCGATTTACTCATCCTCAGATTAGGTATGATGCAGGCTTGAACCTCGTATACATAATGCTTGGGAGTCCTAAATTCCGAGTCGGATTAATCGGATAAATTTATGATTTACGTTGTCACTGCACTACACTAGGGTTGGGGGATTGTATTCCCATCCTGTTTTCTCATCATTTAGTTCTAAAAAAAAAAGTTTGATTCAATTCTTCATTCCTCATTTAGATAATTTAGTTAGTTGCACTTATCATCATAATTTCATAATTGCATTTAGTCTAATCATTTCCAAAAACCAAATCTTTTCCTTTCTTTTTAGAGTCATCATTAGGATTCCTCCGTCTTATCCCATCGTCACAACTCCGTTGTCCTTTTTCCCTGAGGATCGATACCCGACTGGTCGGATTATTACTTGAGCGACAGGATTGCACTTGAGCCTAGAGAGTACACACTTTAGAGACACATTCTGATTCAGAGAAAGGTCCCTCGTCGTGAGGGAGGAGTCCAAGGAGCCCAAGTTGCTTCAAAACCATGCTAAAGGCTTACTCTTGGAGTACATCTTTCACCTTATAAATGAGACTCACGAAGGAACCTTTACGGCATTCTTAAAAGTTATGAGAAACATCTCGCTGGTGGTAGGCCCAAATACAATCGTGATTCCTATAATGTTTAGGCAGCCAGTACAACCCATTGTGGGATGTGGCTAACCCCCATGAGTGGGCTACGCAGCTGGGGGAGAAGGAAAAGTTAAGCAGCGGAAGAAGGATAACAAGTGGAAGTTCAGCAGAGACAAGGAGGATTCACCACCATTACCTTGTACCGTTAAAGAGGCCGTTAGCTGCTACAATCCCATGTTGTAATGGAGGATAGTCTATGCACATAAAGATGCTGCAGCAACGGAGCCAGAAGCAGAAATGAGGGCTAACCCCAAGTACTTCCAGGTCCATTAGAAGATTGTCACCTAACAACTTCATATTTCACTCTGAGGAAGATCATTAACAAGCACATGAAGGCTGGGACTTTGTAGATCCTTCAAGGAAACATCAAGAATGATCCATTACCATCACATAGAGAAAACTTAGTGGTGTCCTATGACGAAGAGGATGAGAGGGGGGCAACAGAGTTAACGTTGTAGTAGTAGGAATTTGTAGAAGCCCTGGAGGATTTGCATAAGACAGATGACTAACGTTGTGATAACATATGATGAAGAAAGCGCAAAGGATGTGGAGGAAGTGTACAACCTAAATAATGAGGAGATGGATAAAGGGTTAGAGTGCCAGGCTATGGCACAGTCCCCCAAGTTCACATGGTTCTTTGACTAGGTGATAATGCCCGAGGAGAGTAGACTGGAGATAACTCAGGCGATTCTGGACATTGCACTAAATAATGCAGTTCCATCGCTGAGGTGGAGGGGGACTACGGCTATGTTAGTGAGGAGATTTTTGTCTGAAGTTACTTTCTCAGATGCCGATAGAGTTATGAGATTCTCTCACAACAGACCCCTGTACATAACGGTAAGCATCAACAGGGTAAGTTTGGAGAGAGCACTGATGGATGGGGGAGCTTCTATAAATATCATGCCCATCAGCGCCTTCTATGCATCCAAAATCTCTGAGGAAATATTGATACCAATGCCCTTGGTGATCTCGGTTTATGATAACTAGTCTTCCAAATAAATTGGGTATGTGAACGTAGGGATAGTAATGGGGAATACCACTTCACATATCAAGTTCCATATGATTGAGAGTGCTACTTCCTACCATCTCTTGATAGGAAGAGTGTGGATGCATAACTATGTTCTAGTCCCTTCTATGTATTACTAATGATCAAAGGAAAATATAAAAGGGGCTTAGATCGTTATATGGCAAACCAAGAAGCCGTTTGAAGTCTAAGAGGCTCATTTGGTGGACGCTGCATTTTACACAAAGCTGGAGGAAGACACAAGGTTCCTAATGAGATGCATGGAGGGTGTTAGAGTTCCCTCTATCAGAGAGAGAATGGGGCCTATGAATGATCAAAGAAATAAAGGAGAAAGATTGGGTGGAGTAGGTGAGGAGGTCAATGGTGCAAGTTCCAAACCCCAAAATATCTCTAAGAAATTGAAAGATAGGCTGAGGCAAAGGATTGATCCGATACAGCACAAGGTCAAATAATAAAGTGTGCTGAGCAGGATTTCGGGAGAGAGGGTGGAAGAAGCTTTGAGAGACATTAAATGAAAGGTAGCTACATCAGCCAATTGTCAATGCAATAAGGTGCTAACATAGAATGGGAGGGTGATCTATTTCCTTTGAAGGTGTGAGTGCGCACTCGAAATAGCTATTGAAAAGGCTAGAAAGGAGGCTGACCCAGAGTATGAGTGTTTTCTATTGGACGATCAAGGGCAATTCAGGGTCATAGACAACTCCAACATCCAAGAATTTATGCAGGAAGTAGAGGATGAGCTAGAATACATGATGGATCACCCAAAGCTATAGGTATAAGAGCTAGAGCAGCTTGATCTAATCAACGAAGGAGAAGATCCAAGGCCCATCTTCATTTGGAAGGATTTGTGTGTAGAGATAAAAAGGGCGTTAATTGAGTAGATTCAAGAATACAAATACGTCTTTGCATGGAAGTACACAGAGATGGAGGGGTTAAATGAAGCGGTAAGTTTCCGTAAGCTGAATGTTATGCCTTCATCTATACTAGTGAAGTAAGCTACAAGAACTTAAAAGCCAAAGTTAGATCTGAAGATTAAGAAGAAGGTCCAATGGTTGTTAGTGGCAGGGTTCATCAAACTAATCCAGCACCACTTTGGTTATCTAGCATTGTCCTAGTAGGGAGAAGGATGAAAATTAGATCCGGATCTGCATGGATATTAGAGACTTGAACAGACATTACCTAAAGGATGAGTTCCATCTTCACTCCATTAATAGATTGATCTATGAAATTGTTGGTCATGAAATGTATAGTTTCATGGACGAGTATGTCGAATACAACCAAATCAAGATGGATCCAACTGATGTGGAGAAAACATCTTTCAAAACTCCGTTAGGCAATTTTATGTAAAAAATGATTCCTTTCAAATTGAAGAATGCTGGAGAAACTTACCACAGAACGATGATGGACATTTTCCATGACTTCTTTCATAAATTGTTGAAACTTTATATGGATGATTTGCTTATCAAGTCAAAGAAGGAGGAGTTCCATCTGGATGACTTGAGGAAGGTGTCCATTTGATACAGAAAGTATAAACTGAAGATGAATGCATTGAAATGTGCTTTCAGGGTAACAAGTGGGAAGTTTCTGGGTTTTGTGGTGGATCAAAAAGGAGTACAAATAGACCTGGATAAACAGCGAGCGATCCTAAAGATGCTATGTCCAAGAACTGCGAAGGAGCTTAAGAGTTTCCTCGGTAAAGTCTCCTACCTCAAGAGATTTATGCCAGGATTTGCTTAGATAACTCATCTACTGAAGGGCATACTATGAAAGGCCACAATGTTCAAATGGGAGGACACTCACCAAGAGGCACTCAATAAGCTGAAGAAGATGCTCACTTCTCCACATATATTTCTTCCTCCTGAAGAAGGGATACCATTGCATCTCTATCTCACCTTTACCATCAGGTCTATTTGGAGATCTCTTGGAACTGCAAACTAATGGGAAAGAAAGGCCTATCCACTACCTGAGAAGGATCATACATGGGCATAAGGTAAGGTATATAAGAATAAAAAGGCATTATTTAGCCTTAGTATTTGTAGCACAAAAACTTAGACATTATATACTATCTTTCACAATTCATGTTGTGACAAGATGTAATCATATTAAGTTTTTATTGACAAAAACTGCTTTAATTGGAAGGGCAGTTAGGTGGTTCCTTATCCTTTCAGAATATGGCATGAAGTGTGTGATCCATTGAGTAATCAAGATTTAGGCGTATGCAGATTTCTTAGTGATCTTTCGATCAGGAGTATTTGAGCCACCATATGAGAGCGTTCCGGGAAATGATTTACATGCCAATTTCAAACTTTAAGTAATGGACTATAGAATTTGATGGTTCTTCATCATGTAAGAAGGGGGAGAAGAGGTTATTCTTTCAAAGGGGAAGGAATAAATTTGCCTTTCTTACAAGTTAGATTTCCATTGCTCCAATAATGAAGAAAAGTATGAGGTGTTAGTGCTGGAATTTCTAGAGGACCACCAAAGGGGCTTCTGTTCATTGTACATCAAAGATGATTCAAACATGGTGGTCTAAAAAGTGAATGGGGAATACACATTAAAGCATCTTAACCTGGTACCCTATAGAATAATCATCTAATTCTTGATCAACCAGTTCCATCAGGTCAAGATAAGAAGGCATCCTAGAATGATGAATAGTCATGCTAATTCTTATGCTACCATCACTCAGAAAGTGGCCATGAAAAGCGAGACAACTACAGTTTTGAAATAATAAAGAATAACTCCCTTGGTGGTAATATTGTTCTTGCCGATGGAAGATGATTCAAATTAGAGAGATGATATCAGGAAGCAGTTGGAATTGGGGGAAGGAAAGATAAAACTCATAGAATTGGCTTAATACTTTATGAGCTAAGGAAATCTATACTTTAGGAATATGGGAGGATGGATATCAAGGTGTATCGGGTCAGGGAAATAAGAATGAAAGCTAAAGAAGACACATGACGAATAATGCGAGACAACTAAGATCCCTCTGTATAAAAGAATCCAGAGAGAAGGATACTTCTAGCCAGCTATGAAGCAGGATGCAACAGAGTTACAACGAAGGTGCAATAAATGACAACCTTTTTCAGGTAGCTGAATGTCATTTCATTGAAGATCAGGTAGATTGAAGGCAGCCTTATAATAATTTTATCAAAGATGGAGTTATTACTTCGGAGAAAATGAATGCAATGGGATTCAAAAGAAGGGACCCATGTTTTTACATTCAAAAGGAGAATCTCTATCGCATAGGATACTTCAATAGGCCTTTACGATGCATCACAAGGGAGGAAGCAACATAAGTCTTGAAGCAAGTTAACAAACCACATTGGAGGGGAAAAGCTATATGACCAATTAATAACCTTGGGTTATTATTGGCAAGCCATAGAGAAAGATTCTATTGAGTTCGATCGCAATTTCAAGGCATTCCAGCTACATGGAAATATGAGCCATACTCCTTCGATGGACTTACACTCTTTGGTCACTCCTTACCCATTCCCCACTTGGGAGTTTGACCTGGTAAGGGAAATACACCCATCTTTCAGAGAAAAGATCTGGATACTAATGGCAACAAAGTATTTCACTAAGTGGGCTGAGGCAATAATTTTGAATAAGTCAACAACCGATGTGGTGGAAAAATTCATCTCGGAGTATATAACTCATAGATTTTGAATTCCAAAGGTCATTCTCCCTAATAATGGAAACCCATTTGTTAACAAAGAAGTAAAAATGTTAACGAACAAATACTCCATCGTTCACCACACCTCAACAGTGGCATACCCCAAGGGCAATGGGCAAATAAAGGATACTAAAAAGACTTTAGTGAACATTTTGGCTAAAACGATGAAATAATTTCCATAATCATGGGATGACAGATCCCCGCAGTCCTATGGACCTATCGTACAATAAAGAGGAAGCCAATAGGCTATACACCGTTCGCACTAGTTTTTGGAGCTGAGGCCCTTTTTCTAGTAGAGCTGGAAGTCCCATTAGCCAGATATACCTTACGAAGTAGCATGCTACCCCAAAGTAGGCATGTTTAGTTAAGGTGCTTGATGAGCACAGAGATAACGCTAGGCAACACTTCCAAATGTACACAAATAAACTCTACAGTGCATACGAAAACTTAGTGAGACCACGAAAGTTTATGGAAGGGACCTAGTTTTGAAGGCAATTCTGAAGCATACATGGGGGTCTCCTATTACCTAAATTTGCTACAAATTGGGAGGGACCTTTCATAGTCAAGAAAGCTCACAACTCAGATTACTGCTCAATCTCTGAGATATAAGAAGAAGACAAACCTTTCAAGATTAACAATAGTGGTTAAAGGTCAATCATATCTAGAGTTGTTTCACTTGAGTTGAGATTTTTGTATCAACCGTTGTTATGATTAAAGTCCAATATTTGTCGTTATTTATTTCTATTCCATTGAGAAGTTAAAGTCAGAGGGAAAAATAGACTATGAATTGTAAAAGTTTCACTTTGCAATGAGATTATTGAAGAAACAACTTGAAATATAGATTAATACATGATGTAGCCAAAATAATCTCCTTTTATATATATTTTTTTCACTTCGAAATATCACAAGCAAAGGGAACTACTACCCCGAATTACATGTATGGAAAGAAAAGAAAATATATAGAAAGGGCTCAATCAAAAAGAAACCAAGGTCGGGGGAGGAGAAGAATTCCTTAGGCAAGCCCGATAAATCATTTAGGAATATTCGCTAAGCTGCGATAGAACCTTCAAGCCTAGTTTGGACTTGGGTGCGTTTAATGACCAAAGCGTCACATTCATGCATTGACTTGAGTGAAGATTCATCGGCTTCCTTAACCTTTTGTCCTGCTGCTTCCAAAAAAAGGCTCAAATTCCACTAGCATAGCCTCCTCATCCCGTTGGGCCTCTACATGCTTCCGATAGAGTTTCGTCTGGCTGGACAACTAAATGGTCTTCAAAAAATTCAAGTGATTTTTGAACCAGCTGAATTGTAATCCATTTTTTTCCCAACTCATTCAAGTTTCCCAAGTATTGATTAAGAAGTGGCCTAGAGAAACTTGAAGTTTGAGTTTTGACAATCTCATGAATAACGGTTGCCATACCTTGGAGCCTATAACCCATCATCACTATGTTTCATTGAACTCAATCAGGGTTAAAAGTCTATGCGTGATGGATGGCCAATTGTTCGATGATAGATTAGTGGCATGCAGAAAAATTGAGGAGATTGTCGAACAACCTGAAGGCGGAATTCAGGAGGAGCCATGTTGAGAAAAGGAACCTCGCAACCGGATTCATTATCATCTTGAAGGTATGTAGTTGAACCACAATCATTATGAATCGACTCGTTCGAAGAAGCTGGTTCTTGATAGGGAGAGACAACATGCGAAGGAGGTCACTAGGTTTGCCCTTCGATAAGAGTGGGATCTTTCACAACCTAAAAAGTGATACAGAAGAATGAGTTTGCAAAAAATCTTAATAAGTGTGTTTTCATTGTTATGTCATCTCAAAGGTGTGAGTTTACAAAAAATCTTAACAAGTGTGTTTTAATTGTTAAGTCACCTCAAAGGTTTGAGTTTGCAAAAAATCTTAACAAGTGTGTTTTCATTGTTAAGTCACATCAAAGGCGTGAGTTTGAAAAAAATATTAACAAATATATTTTAATTGTTAAGTCACTTCATAGGTGTGAGTTTGTAAAAAAAAATAATAAGGGTTCTTTCATTGTTAAGTAACCTCATATGTGTGAGTTTGAGAAAAATCTTAACAAGTGTGTTTTCATTATTAAGTCAACTTATAGGTGGGAGTTCTTTGAAAAAATAATACAAGTAATGAAAAGGAAGAAGTCACCTCAACAACAGGAACATCAAAGGAAGGATAAGTAATAAGGATTTTAGATGAATCGCTAGATGGAGGAACCTCAATTATTTATGAAGAAGCTTCCCTACGAAAGGGAATAAGTGCCAAAATTAGGGAAGGCTCCACCGAAGTCTCTTAAAACTCAGAAGTATAAACCAATGAGGCAAAAGGAACCTCAGGATACGAAGATGGCACAATGATCATTTCACCAGACCTTGGAACCTCACCGAGGGAAGAGGAAGCAACTGTAGCTTTAGGCTTTTAAGGTTTCTATGGAATGAAAGAAGGATGAACACACGGTAAAAACTGCAAACAATACTAAAGTGTTAGGCAATGAAAGAACCACATAAAAGAGAGGAAAATGTAAAAGAAGGATCTTACCTCAGTAATTACAGAGAAATGTGCAAACCCAACGATAGACCTCGCAAAGGGATGTTACATAACGAGCCAATAAGGGTTATAGAAAAGGAATAAATAAAGACCTGAAATACAATAAACAATTAGTATTTAACAATTCAAGTTGGGAGTTTAACACAGAAAGAAACTGTTACCTTTGGATGTCTAGAAGGAACTAAAACCCCGTCGAAAGGAAGGACAAGCGAGGGATGCCTCCATAAGAAGCCAAATGAGTCTCCTATGCCTGAGGGGAGGCTCCAACGGTCTTAGAAAATGTAGCAGCTCTCTGGGCAGCCTCCTCTACATGTTGAGAGGTAAAATATTGTAACTTTGTAAGCCTAGTTATGAGAGAATGAGGAGGTGGTGCAACAATCTCAAAGATACCAAATTGTCCTCCCACTAAACTTCTTACAGGAGGAGAAGGATGAGGGGAAAGGCCACCTAACTAACGTTCCTACAAAGACAAGACTATTACACTTTTTTTCTAAGTGTTGAAATACTTGCATAGAAATTATAAATAAGAAAGTTACCTCTCGATATGGAGATAACTGGGAGAAAGAACAACTAGAGAAGAAGGGGATTAGGGTATTGTATAAGAATCTCCAATAGGTTTAGGGGAATCTTAAGGGCAATAAGGATGTAACTCCGTGGGAGGATCCTTAGGGGTTTGACTTAGAGGAAACTTAACGCTTAAAATCGAGTTACCTTTGAGACCCATTTCAAGAGGTGGAGTGTTAAGAACATGTGGAAAACATGTGGTCTTTGGATAAACTCACAAATTTTTTCCAGCTACATCGACCAATATTTTATGGTGAAAAGAAAAGTTATATCACCCTTCCTTGTTATCCTGGGGATGGTGATTCGAACAATCGCTGAATAAATAGATAAATCAGCCGATGTGGTATAGAAATAGAAGAACTTAGTGAAATTTTTGCTAGCATGGAATTCTTCAAAAACTAGGCAAGGAGCCCCTTGATCGTAGCCAAATTAACGATAACGACGATTTGGGTTATAGTGCTCTGAAGTATATCCCCACTCGATATAAGAAGGCAAATAACTCGGTGTCAAGAGGAGCGCAACTGCATAGGAAGGATCTTCGTCAATGAGCTAAACAGACGTGTCTTGAATCATCCTAGATTCATGAGTGAAGAATGAACAAGTCTGGGCAGATGAAGTCTCCATGTACAACCTCATAACGAAGAAAATGGGTTTATCTAAGATGGAGAGAATGTCCTTGCGGCTTTATTTTTTATGGAAGTGAAAAAAGTGAACGGGCTTGAGGACTTCAAAAACTGGATAAGGTTTTTTATTGGCTACTATTTCAAGAAAACACTCATAGAAAAAACCTGTCAGGATTGTGGTGTTGGCTAAATTGGCTAAGTTATAGCGACAAGGGGAGAATTCCATGTTTAAATGGGTCCTATACAACCAGGTATAGATGGACCCCAAATCTATTGCTTCTAGAGGGAGCTTGACCCCCTGGTTAAATGAATGGAGATGTTGATGAGATCCCGACAGGTCTGGTCATTGGGTTTATCGAGCATCACAAAATGGGAAAGGATAATAGATGTGTAAGCTGGTAACTCTAAGGGTGTACCTTTTCCTTTGAAAAAAACCCCATAAGAATCACCCTTTGTAGAGGGATCTTGAAAAAATAACTAATAAGGGTAAAAAATGTAGCTTTATTGGAAGACTCCCATGCAGCTTTAACAGATCTGATACAACATTGTAGGAGCAATAACCTCTTCGTTGTCGAAGGGCTCATCATAGTAGGATGAAGTAATTGTGGTATCAAGCCCAATCAACTCACAACCATCCTTCAACGTTACAGTAAATTCCCCCCCCCCCCCCACCACAACTACAAATGTGTGGGTCGTAACGTTTCAGCGTGACACCAAAACTTGGAGGGAAGTGTTGTCCTTAGATAAAGTGAACACACTGAACTAGGTTTTTTGATGAAGCCTAACCATGGTAAAAGCATCTGCGTAAGTGGTCTGCATATAATTGTTCCAGCCAGCAAAGTCTATCTAGGAACCTTCTGGCCCTTCGAAGTCAATCTAGGAGTAAGGGAAGTCACCTCAGTCAAGACAAAAGCGCATTGTCCCCTATGGGGACAAGAAACCCCAGGCATCAACTGAGTCGTCTGCATCAACAAGTGTCAATGACTCACACTTGGAATTTAAAATACAGGTCTTGTACGCAGTAAAGCAAAATTTATCCTTGCCAAAATAAGAGAACGGTGGTAGAAATGCGGTTACTCTTGGTGTGTTAATATTAGAGCGGTGGAGTCTAAGGCGGTAACAGGAGTAGCATTGCCAGTAGGATTAGCAGTGGTGGTTGCAGCAATTGATTCGGTAGAAGAAGAATCCATTGAAGTTTTTTTTGGCACCATAGAGGAAAGGGAATCCTGGTAAAGAGAAGGATGAGGCTGAAAAGAGACGAAGTAGTGGCTTATGATGGTGGAAAAGATAAGAGGAAGAATACGATGACAAGATCAGAGCTTGGGATGGAGTGCAGTAATGGTGGAAATATTTTTTCTCTCTTTAAAAGATCTGAAAAATGACGAAGATAAATTAAAGCATGGAGGAAAAAATGCTAAGCATTTGTGACATTAAACATTTGTAATTCAAATGGGCGGTTGAGTTTCCCATTAAGCCATGTGCTTAGCTGTCAAAATGATTACGAAGTGATACATGGATCTTTGGGGAGCGCTCTAACAGTTAAAAAGATAGCCTCACATCATTAATGAGGTGAAGCTTGGCGAACAGATAGGGATACCTACACAAGAAGTAATGATATAATGCCATTTTTTTAAAAATTTGATATAATTCCAAAAGCCTAGAAAAAGATTGTCTGCTCGCTTCAAGATCAGATGATGGTAGAATTGATTGATGTACACAGAGAAGAAGTTTTTTCCTTTTTTGAGAAGTTAGAATGATAACAATTAGGATCCATAGATTCTTCGAGAATATTTCAACAAGAGATAAAGAAACTGAACGGTTGAAGTCTACAAACAGAGAAAAGTTACAATGTCTCCTCGCCATACGTCCAAGTATTGAAAATCTTTGGATCAGTTACATCTAGGAGAATTTAACTTTTTTCTAACAGAAATAATGATAGTAGTCATAACAGAGGCGGATAAGGGAGAAATATTTTGCCCACAAATAAAGGTGGTCCATCAGATTGGAATTTTTTGCACAGACAATTCTTATAATCACAACATATCTCTACACGAAAGGTAAAATGTAGGGGGGGATCAAGGTAATCTCTGAGTTAGAAGGACCTTCACCAATTAACAAAAGAGACTAAAGATAAGGAAGTAATATGAAGGCAGCGAGGCAGATCAACGAAGAAACTGTCTGAAAGGGATCTTCTTTGTCTTCCATTTTTTATTTAGTCAAATTTTTTATTTTGAATTACATTAATTGTATTGCTGTAATGATTGTAATATTGAGTGTGAGGTTAAATGGTACTCATGAGAGACTAGGTCTGGCAGGGCTTGGGAGAGCTTAGATGCTCTATTAAATGACCTCACCGTGGGAACTTCAGAGGGACTTGGTTTGAAGGATTCAGGAATGAGACATCATTAAGGCTTTTCTTGACCATCTTAGATACACCTAGTAAAACACCGAGAGACCTTTTATCGTGGAAGCCTGTGTAGAGTAACCGTGAGTTCCATCGTATATCGAGCTTTGAGACAAATAGCCCTCTACCAAATATCACATCTACTTTTGGTGATGTCATTAGCCAGATACAGACTATCCAATCTAAACTTGAGTAAACCACTATGGTATTAGGTCTATCATACGGTTTGTTGAGCCACCGTTGTTGTGACAATCCTCTAATGCACAGTTTATATGAATAAGGCATGTACTGAAATTTAATGATTATGACGTAGGGTGTGCTGACCCATCAATCATTTAATTCTTGTGACTTAAAGTTTGAGAGGAATGTATTTCACATTTAGGAGGATTGAGACATCTTTGGAAAGGTGTGGGGCTAATTATTGGCCACAACCACTTTTGAGAAGAGATAGTTCTTTCCAGAGAGAAAACACATTGAGATCAAAAGAGTTATTGTAAATCAGAGTTTTATCCACCCACCGTTGACATTTATTACGAAGATTTTATTAGAAAACCCAAGAGATATTGGAGGTTATTGGTGTGTTGGCTACCTGCCAAGGTGTATCTAGGGTTCTTACTTCTCTCTCCCTTTGAATGAGTTGTTTCTAAAGTTCTTTATTTATTATTTGAGTTATACACTAGAGATTTGTGAGTCCAATCGGAGTGTTTATTGTAGACAGTACTGAGTGTTCATTTGTCATTGTTAAGAGTATTTAGATTTCTGTGTTATCACCATATTTATAGGGGTTACACATTTGTTTGTATTACACTATACTCCCAGATTTTAGGGGACTACCCTCTTACAACCTTACTCCTTCCTACATAGAAAAATGGTTTGGCAAAAAAGTGTTTTATTTCTTTTTGCATTATGGCAATAACTTTGCTCTAATGATTATGCCCATCCTAGCCCCAAAGTGAGGAAGGAAGGGAAAAACTCCTGGTCATCACTCGTGCAGCCTTCGTAGGCTATAAAGGACATGAAGTGTCCATAATCAATGATGTGAAAGTGTGTGAATGTGTAAAGATTGGAATCACCAGCCTATTTTATTTACAACAGGAAAACGAGGTAGCCATTTTCAAAGGGATGACATAAAAAAGACTACAGATGCGAGCAAAGCCATGTGAATCGTGGGCTCAAAGATTATGTTACGAAATGGGAAGGTGCTAACCCATTCCTCATGGGCAATGAAATGCTCTCCTTCTCCTAAAGTGTGTGTACACATGTATAATGAGTACGAATATTTTATATGTACAATCTGTATAAGGTGAAAAATGTGTTCAATATATATATATATATATATATATATATATATATATCCATATAATAAAGGAGCATGGTTTTTGAAATGTCTAAGTACAATAATGGTCTAGATCATGCCACATATTCCACTAAAAATAAAAGGTTAAGATCATTTCCCCTTTTTTTTAAAATTTGAATTTGCAATATTTAGTACCTTTTTCTTTTCCCCCGTCGATACTATTTCTCTCTCCTCATATTTTGGAAATCTCCAAATCCATCCACTCCCTCACGCACCTTTCTTTATCATGCTCTCAAATACATCAATGCAATCCCATTTAGATTTTAAAATTCAAGAAACCTCCCATATGCACACAACTGCTCTCAAGCTCACGGATATTCTCACTGTCTCTTTGAATCTCTCTCCACTGAATCTCCAAAAAAACATTTGTATCTATGTTTTTAATGCCCTTTGATTACAGACGCTTTAATTTCTGTCTATCATCTCCATTATATTTTCACTTTAAGAAATATCTAAAGGTTTCTTTGTGAGAGGGTGTAGGGATTTTTTGTTTTATGTTTAGATTTTTACTAATTCATTGACCCATGGTTTAAATCAATAGTTATATGTTAGATGCACTCATTGCTTTGCTTAGTAGTGTTTTCAATTACACGGAATTTAAATAAATTTTTTATATTTTTTTTGTATTAGCCTTTATCTCCAATTGAGATGTGTGATTGGGTTTATACCTCTACAATTCAGGTTCTAATTTGTTGTCTCAAAACCGTTTTTTTTTTGTTGAAAATAACAACTATTGGCGTTCAAATCTTTTTTCTCTTAGTTATGTTTATTTTTAATTTGTCGTGTGTTTGTGTTTTGAGGATACACTCTCACTATATCTCTGGTACACACGCATTCTCTCCCTATTTTTTGTTTGTTTGTACTTTTAAGGATTTCTGTTTTTTTTTTAAAAATTATGTGATCTTACATCTTAGTATTCTCCACCCCTTTCTTTAAGCACACGTAGTGACTATGTTTTACCTTATGTGATATTCCTCTATATGCAGGTTCACCCACTATATTTATATCAGTGTGTTTATTTTTTTATCTAATCTATTTACGTTGTTTTGTTTAATCGATTGAGTACAATAATGGGATGTTATAATCTACAAGCAGAACTTGACTTGAGTAAAGCTCATTAAGAATAAGTAATATACATCAACTGGATACATGCTTAGTACTATACAGTCTGTTGTAGTCATGGCATTGGAACTAAATTATTGATTATCCATCAATATTTTTCTTCTTGAAATCGAGTGTGTGACATCAATTATCACCTTAATTTTTTATGGAACAGAGTCTTGTAAAAGGATAAAGTATTTCCACCCTAAATTGCTTCCAACCAGCTCCTTTCAAATGGATAACGTTTACATCATATGCGATGTTCTTTTGAGTGCATCCTTGAAAATATTCATCATGGTTGAATACAACAACTGACAATTGTAATACGTTGTAGGTCAATGAATCATTGTGATGTTAAATACTATCCATACACTAATATAGATACTCTGTGAATTACATGGCATTAGTCCTTTTAGTTTTTAGTCCTACACACTAAATTATTCCCACAACCTTTGTTGTTTTTTACATGTAATATTTCAATATTGTAGTTATGTAAATTTATAACTTCACTATATCATATAAGTTGCCATTTATAGTACTTCACTATATGTATGTGTTCATTATGTATACTTCACTATATCAAAGAAAAAATGTGAAATCCCACCACATATTGTTCTTATATTAATGTAGGTTCAGTTGGAGATGCTATTGAATGCAGTGTTAGACTTGGTATACAGTTTATCAAAAATAACAATTACCTTTGTTAGTTATACTTTATTCCATTCATATGTTTTTATTTTCATATTAGGAGGTTAAAGTTTGAGTGTATTAGATTATTAAAAGTGAACTAATTTGTCCAAAATAAAAACATGGAAGAAATTCAAAATTTGTTCTGCAATTGTTACATTTGTGGATAAAGTTGTGGGTTTGATACAAGTTAGTCTTAATATATCCTATAGGTTGTCAAGCCTTAAAGGCATGCAATGAAGAAAAATAATGACAAGTGAGGTATGTGTTTAATGATCATTTATTTTTAAATTATTAATTTTATATATGTTTAGTTTTACATTTGATTTAATACATATTATTTCTGTTTTTATACACAGTGTGTTAAAGAGTTTAAATTTAATTTTAGTTGGTTTGATTGGTGGGTGTATGATTTATTTATTGTATTGGTTGGGTATATTGGTGATGCCAATATGAGTTCTTTTATAGTACTTCTTAATATTGTATATGTAAAACTGTGGGATGGTCCATTTTCTAATTGAATGATTGTGATATTGTGTGGTACATATCATTTTTTTGTTAGGCGTTAGTATTTTGACTTGGCTTCTTGAATTTCGATATTTTCTTGGTTTATTTGACTCTTCTTAAATTGATGGTTATAGCAATGTCCAATTTGATGGTTATAGCAGTGTCCAATTAAATTGCTAAACATGCCTAACGATCAGTGTCTACTTTGATGGTTATAGCAGGGTTGGAAAGTGGTGGGTTATTCTTTTAAGGTGAATATGACCGAGTTCAGTAAATTAAAGTTTATAATTTTTTTAGTTCATATAGATATATCGGTATTCTCTTAAATTTTGTTAATCATCGGAATGGCCAAATCTACCAAATCGGCACTAATATTTTCTTGCATTTTTTATGTTTAATTATGAAGTATTTTTTTCTTTCTCTAATTGTTAGTTTCAAGTATCAAGATTAAAATCTACTCCCACTTTCAGACTTGGAGTTCGCCAATGGTATGTACTCTTTCATTTTCACTAAATAGAGAAACTAGGTATTGTATAAATTTGTAATATATCAAATATAAAAGTTTGTAAAAAAGTGTTTGATTGGTGTATCATTTTTTCTTACTCTTTTATTGCTTTATTTAGTAATAAGTTATATGATTTGGATCTATTTATTGAGAAATCTGGGAGGTAGTCCCAACATATACTAATGCATTTTTTTGGTCATAATAACGGGTTTCCTTAAAAATGGTCATTATCCACTAAAATTTTGAATATTGCAACATGAGTCCAAACTTATCTTTTAAATGTTGTTATTTTCAATTTTGTTTTTTCTATCTTAACCGGATAGTATATTGACATATATTTCGGCCAACAAGTTGGTGACTTTGATTCACTATACATGATGTAAGTATATACTATAGTTTCAAAAATTTCAACTTTGCCTTCAGGCATGGGAATTTGCTAGTTATATATATATATATATATATATATATATATATATATGAAATACCTAGAATGTGATAGATACATCGGATCATAAGATCATTTATAGAAAGTGAGTATGCATGTCTAATAAGACCACTAAAAAATAACTAATATATGAGTGGTGCACCAGATCATAGCTCAATATGAAAGAGTGAATACGTATGTCAATGGGACCGCTAAAAATTGATAAAATAGGTAAAAATGTATAAACTATGAGCGATGTACCGGATCGTAACTCACTGTGAAAAAGTGAAAACACATGTCAATGGGACCACTAAAAAGGTTATAAAATGGATAAAAATATATGACGTATGAACGATACACGAGATCGTAACTCACTATGAAAAACTACATACGCATGTCAATAGGACTGTTGAAAAGTGATAAATAAGTTAAATAGATATGAGAGTAATATACACTAAATATATGGTGGAATAAATGTGAGAATATAAAATAACACAAAATAGGAATCGAATCCCAAAAGTGGATTTATGACGCCTACATAACCAAAAATGACATAAAATTCCACGTAGTTTGTGAGGCAGAATAAGGTAGGGTCTAATATAGTCCGAAATTAGAGTTTTTCTCTTTAGTTTAAAGTGTGGAAGTGTGGTGATTATGTGAGAAAAACTATAATTTGGAATATATAGCATAAACACTCTTTTTGGGCTTTTTGGTTTTATGAAAATAATTTTGAGGATATATAGATAATAAAAATGTGGTTAGCAAGGGAAGAAAGTAAGAATGAACTAAAAAAATGCTAAAAGTAGTTAAATATGTAAAATAACCCCAAATTGGCAAAATAGTATAAGCATGATTTGGACATTCTAAGTTGTTTGAATTATGATTTTTGGAGGTTTTGTCATCTACTTTTTGGAAGTCAAGTGTGGTAGTGTAATGGTGTCAAATGGTGAGGTGAGGGGTGGTTCAAGATAATGTAAGAGAAACTATTTTCTTTAAAAACTGAAACTAGAAAAACTTTCAAAACCCTCATAGGTACGTAGATAACTCATACACTTACATGAGCACTCCCCCCCTTCTTTTTCAAAATGTTATTATTTTCTTACCCCCAAGAACGACAATTCATTTATTATATACTCTAAAAAAGGATTATGTATGCCTTAGTGATTGGTATAGATACTTTGAAAAAGAAAAATTATCAAAATCACAACTAGATGATTCAAAACTTTTTTATTTCACTATTAGGAGATTTTAGTACAATTACATAAGGTAAAGAGACGGACAACTTCCTTTATCCTACCTTCCTAAAAAGCCAAACAAACCAAGAACCCTTCCAAATTTATTCTCATAACCAAACCCATTACAAAACTTCGCACAATATACTGCCCAAGAGTCCTACCCATAGCTGCCAGAGGAACCAAGCCCATCATCATTATCTACATCTTGAGCTCCCCAAACTTCCCCTGCGTGAATAGAGTGTTGAAAACGCTCCCTAAACCTTTAATCCCGAACCACCTTAGGAAAGACCACAACACCACCCTCCATGGTGTCAGATATGGTGAACCACCTTTTCCCGATATCCATAGCTAGCATCTTAGTAACTAATCTTCGCCATAACCACTTCATGTAGTTCCCTGAGGTGTGCCAGACTCTTTCAATAGATTGGGAAGGATTGGTTCGACGGTCGTCGACTCTCCCTCAAAGATCCAAGTCGCATGCGCAGGCGCTTTGTCAAGTCCTCTACCGAAAAGAAACCTAGTGTCCGAGGTGGTACAATTTGTTCCCAACCAAATTAGCGCAGGATCCACCATGGAAGGTAGAAAGAGGTCTGTCTAAGACCAACCAGTTGAACATACTGATATCCCCCAGTTCTATAATGGGAATCAATTCCCCCCACCAAGGCACTGACCAACGCAAGTGTTGAGCCCCATGCTCCACAAACCAGTTCTCCCAGATGTCAATGTCTAGGTCTACACTAATGAAGTAGTGATAAAAGAAGTTTGGCACAACAGCCAAAGGGTATTCAGGAGGAACCTCTATACGACACCTCTTCGACAATGACATGAACAACATCACGGTGTTACCCCTCAGGAAGTCAGAACGACCTTTCCACGAGGCATTCAGACTATTTAGCGTCTCCGCTAATATCACCGTCGTAGGATTACGATGGTACGATATCCAAGAAGCAATGGCTACAAGTTGTGGATCCACCAGCATGTCCCTAGTCACCAACAGTATTTTTGAAATCAGCCCCGGAATGATGGCCTCAGCATAGCCAACATCACCAACATCCTGCAGATGAACATAATGTAGCACCGTAGGAAGGGAAATTATTCCTCCCATAACCAATTATCTATTCGCCAAGGGAAAGATATAGAGAATCCCATTGGTCTGCCTAAGGCTCACTAATCACCCTCGCATCCTCTGACATCATCTTCTCTCACCTAATGTACATAGGGGGGCTCGCAGGTGGCACCATCACCTCCTCCTTTATAATCTGTCGGACTAGTCTCTACCCAAGATATCAGGAGTTGCCAAACTCATGCACTAATAGATGTCGCATTTGCACATTCTCCCCCAGTCGCCCCCATACCCTGGATGGTCGTCCCCTAAGGATATAAGGTCACATGCAAATTCCCTAAAAAATAAAGACTAATATCAGACAAGATTATCAAGAAGAAAGTGGTCAAAGAGAAAGAAAGAATGAGTTACCTGCTCGCTTTTCAGGCCATTCAAAACCTGGTGTACTGCCTCCAAAGAGAGAGATTTCTTCGATTATTGATTGGACTTCTTCCACTGGTACATCCGACAAAAGTCCCCAACAGACTCATCCTTCAAAGCTATGAATTGGGTGTTAAACCTAGTCACCTCATAGAACCACGTCTATAAAGGTTTAGCAATCCAGAAATCAAGAATACAATGCATAAAGAAAAAATGTGAATGCATAATGGAAAATGCACAAAATAAAGAATACCTCAAGAAGATACGTGGATCCAGTAAAGGTTTGTTGACGATACCGACTGAATGACTCTAGAGAGAAATAAACAGTCACCAAGGTCAGGGTCCCCAGTTATAAAGAAGGATATTCAAAAACACCCTAAAAAATGGCAAAAACCATAAGTGGATGACGCCACCACCAAAAATCATCCCAACACCAGCAAAATAAAAAAATCGGGCCATATGTCGCACCTAGAGGCCATCGGGCGCTCTCGAGACCTGTTTGACTACGGTCAACTCTATCGTCAGAGAGCAATCTCAATAAATCTTTAAAGGGATCTGAATCCCCTTTCCAATGGTCCACTCCATTTTCCAATAGGCATAATGGTTCGGACGAACGAACCATTTTAACACCAAAAATAGATCTAGAGGCCACCAGGCGCTCCTAGGCTCTAATTTGGCCCAAGTTAACTTCATCATTAGAGAAAGATCTCATTAAATCCTTGAAGGGATCTGAATACCCATTCCAATGGTCCACCCTGTGTGGAAAACAGCATAACTGTTTGGATAAACGATTCGTTTTCTCCTAAAAACTGATTTGAAGGCCACCTGGCGATCCCAGGCCCTATTTGGCCAAGCTAAACTCTTTAGCTCGAACGAGACTGAAAGAATCTTTGAAGGTAATTGAATATCATTTCCAACAATCCACCTCGTGTATGAATCAACCTTATGGTATAGACGAACGATCCATTTTAATTCGAAAAGTCACTGGGCATTTTCGGGCCCTGGTTGGCCAAAGTTAACTCTCCAAACTGAGCAAAGATCTTTGGAATGTCAGAGTAACTCTCATAACCTTTCCAATGGTTCGCCCCGTGTGAAAATCTGATGTACCGTTCGGACGCACAATCTCACATCTAAAAGATCGATGAGCTCTTTCGAGATCCGTTTGACCCAAAGTCAACTCCCATACCCAGGAGCGGACCAAATTTTTGTTGAAGGTCTCTAAATTACCTTTCTAATGGTATGCCCCGTGTATGATTTGGATTTATGAATTGCATTCTATGACCATTTGTTCAGAATATTCTGCACGGGACTGGGGATTGGCAGGTCCATTTTCATGCCTATCGGCAGTGTGCCTAGTGTTACCCATCGATTAGCAGGGTTAGGGCTATGACGATCAACACCACCCTTACCCTATAAATAGAGGGCACAACCACACTCCCAAAACACACCTCAGATCCATTAGTATCAGTGATCTCATCAATATTCTCTTGTAATCAGCGAAGTTTCCTTGTGTGAAATTCCTTTCAATCTGTCATTCCCATCCATTTCATACCCAATTTAGAAAAAATTCATTCTCTCTCATCCAACATTCATCTAAACACTCAAGGGAGTTCATCAAGGATCAAGATCAAGCTTCAATTCTCCAAATAAGGTCCAAAATCTTTCTCTCTCTTTAATTTCTTTTTGTATTAGTTACCTCAATTCTTAATTTAGCTATTACTTTAGCGCATACACATTAATATCTCACCTTTTTATTAGTTATATTGCACATACTTTATTTTCTATAAAAAAAAAAGAGTGTTACACCTATAAATTGCAACGGAATGATCCATCACATTTTCTCAAAACTAAAATAAATTTTCTACACACACATATAATAAATTCCCATTCGAATCCATAGGATAAATCCCACTCTTTTGCCACATGAGAACTAAGTGGACTTTGATGCCTTTATATGCTACGTAGGTTTTTCAGGCTAAAACTCGAGACTCGAGTCCAATTTCTCAATTCTCCAATTTTCCCATTTTATCATTTGTAACCTTTTTATTTATACATTATTTTAATATATCTTTTAAATATTTGTGATCCTTATTGGCGTTTTATCCAACATATATTATCTCAATAAATGCATACATCGCATTTACTACATATTATTTTGGGAACATTCCTATGCATGACTTCACTCCATCTTTTCCATGATGTGATTTGGGCGATTTCGATCTCCATTTATATATACACGCACACACACTTCACGAAAAAAATAAAGGAAAATGGTAACACAAGCCCATGAGAGAACGAAAGGGTGGGATGGGTGCCTAACACCTTCCCATTCTGTAACTTAGAGCCCTGAACCTTCGAACTATTGGTTTCGTACGCATCAATTTGTCTTTGATGCCGTTCTTTTGAGGCGGCGACATATTCTTTTGTCTTTTTTTTGCAAAATAGGTTATCGACATCATGCTCTTTGGTGATGTAGCGATCTTAGGGAATCCGGGTGCAAAACTTTTTTTTTTCTCATCCTCTTCCCCCCTCCCCCCAACAAGGGATAAAAGGGAGAAAGGAAATCCCAAAATGGACACAATTGAGACTCCACTGGGGAATTTTTTTTTAAGAGGGATAAACTCTGTTTGCATGGGTGTTATTATTTTTTGCTTTTGTGCGTATGCACATACCTGTATCTTCCCTTTTTTCCCTCTATTATTTCTTGAGCATATATGCCTTATGCTTGTATCAGTACTCACTCACACACTTGTATATACGTCTCATGTACACTTCACTCTACTTACACATAGGATCACTTATATCCACATGTTGCACTTAGAATATCCAGGCTTAAGTGTCACTAACACACAACTCCACTTATCACACTTGTATATATCCATGCTCACTCACACTTATCTCACAATACTTATAGATGATCCATTCTTAGGTTCACTACCACACACTCACTTGTAGATATTCACACATCACTCACTCTCACATATCCATGCTGAGTATAATCTTCATGGTCCATTCTAGATTTACTTGTACATTCTTCCCTATTACTATAGTGTTCATCGTGCTAAATAAGATACTCTCTCCATAATACGCTAATCAAGAATCATGCATTTTTCACACTACATCACCAAAGAGCATGGATATTGACCAATTTTTTTCCCGTAACTGGGGGGTCACTTCATGATGTGCTGTGGTCCGGGAGGTCATAGTTAGCCTAAGCAATATGACTCTCACCTTCAATTGGCGAAGTACCTTCGACATATATCGAATATTACCCCCCGCATCATACCACTTGACCGAAGTCATGTATATAGCATGAAACTCGTTCACGTACATCGAGTATATCAAATTCGTTCTCAAACGTATTGTTCCCATTAGGTATATAGTGAGGCAATTCATGTACACTCAGGTATATCAAATAATTTGTCCACACGTACCGATTTCCCTCGAAAGAAAGGCGTATATCGTGTAGGTCATTCCAAAGGGGGACCCCTTCCAATTAACCCTACAACTGCATACACTCATATAGGCATCAGACTTAGGGCACTCATATTGAGTTTACTGATTACTACTCGAAACTCTGTCGAAATGACGGGTCGTCATGCCACCCAAATTTTTGGGCGATTTCATTTTTTTTAAAAGGGACCCTGTTCACGAGCCTTGTAACAAATCCAACCATGTTTTTACATATTTTTGAAACCCAATTTTCCCAGGCTCGGGTCCCGTCTGACATTTCTTTTTGCATTTAGAAAAACCTAATAAAGTGATATCATAATAATAATAATAATAATAATAATAATAATAATAATAATAATAATAATAATAATAATAATAATAATAATAATAATAATAATAATAATAATAATAATAATGATGATGATGATGATGATGATGATGATGATGATGATGATGATGATGATGATGATGATGATGATGATGATGATGATGATGATGATGATAATAATAATAATAATAATAATAATAATAATAATAATAATAATAATAATAATAATAATAATAATAATAATAATATTAATAATAATAATAATCATGCTGAGACCCTTTCCTCGTTTTCCTCTTTCTTTACCAAAAGTGTTAAAAACATTTTTCCCTATTTTATCAAAATACCAAAAGCATTATCGTTCCATTTAGCATAAATATTTTTCCTCCTTTTTACCCAAAAACATTTTGTCCTCATCATTTCCAAAAAAATATCAAAAATATTTTCCTTCCTTTTCAATAATAACAGTTTTCCCCCTTCTCTTCCAAAAATAAATTCGAATTTTTCTCATTCTCAGGTCAATCGCATACCCGACCCTTGGCTTGGCTCCCTATTATCTTCGGTCTTCCGTCGAATCGCCGTGAGACTCCGTCGGTTCCCTCGCTACTTCCTATGAGTTCGAAATTCACCTTCATCCACTTTTCATGTAGAACATAGACCCAACACCGAATGTGCAACAAGATTTGATGATAGTACTAGCCCAACTCACCACCAAGATTGATAACCTTCAACTCGCGATTCATAAGATGTAACAAAATCGAGACCCTGATTCTGAAGAGCACGAGGTCGTCTTCCCTCGCATTATGGGTCTGCTTACATCTGAGCCTATTTGGATCCTCGAGGAATATCAGCATGCTCTACGTGCCCCTCCTGCTAATGGGTCATTTCTAGCTCAACTCCTTATGTCGAATCTTGCCCAGTCATGGTTTAACCTATCCATGATCATTGATTCGATGGAAGAAGAGTTGAACGAAGTCAAGAAGGACCTTAAGATGTTGACCAAGAAGTTTGACCAAGTTCGAATCTCCAGGAACTACATGGATTATACCCATATGTCCTCTTATCCTAAAGCAAGGCTGCTAGAAAAGTTCAAGATGCCTAACATTGAGAAGTTTGGTGGTAGTGGACCCCCAATTGTTCATCTTCGAAGTTACCACCGAGCTATGAATCTCCTAAAAGCCTATGAGGAAATAATTGCCCAAATGTTCCAATAGACTTTGAAGGACAACACTCTTTGGTGGTTCTTATCTCTCTAGGAGTCTAGGATTCACAGTTGGGAGGATGTTTCCTATGAATTCATGTCACAGTACAAGTATAAGGAAGAGTTGGAGGTTACCCACTGTGATTTAGAACTTCTCAAATAGAATCTCTAGGAATCTGCCAGTAACTTCATAGAAAGGTGGAGAGAGAAAGCAACCACTATGACTAACCGACCTTCCAAAGAGGAGCAAGTCAGTATCGTGAAGAATAATTTCTTACCCCATGTTCGAGCAATGATGGGAGGACAATATTACCCCCATTTTTGAGCCCCCTGAGAAGCAGGAGTGAAGATTGAAGAAAGTCTTACCAAGACCGAAGTTAAGCCAAAAAATGTATCCAGAGAGTTCACTTCCAAAAAATACTAAAAGCATGCCAATACCACAGTTTCAACTGTCAATAACATCTCTCCGTCGGCCACTTCTTGGGCACCCAAAAGCTGCCCTAACCCAGTAAAAAAGATATACAATGAGCTTCACGCTCCCCTCTCCAAAGTTTACCAGAACCTTTTAATTCAAAATCTTACCAAGCCATTGAATCTTCGTCCATTAACAAACTTATTTCCCAAAAAATTCAAACCAGATGCCCATTGCGATTTTCCCCAAAGTGTCGGCCATCCACTAGCTAATCCTAAGCCAAACAGTACTCTTAATCCACTCCCAAATCATGCAAATTCCATCTTCCTCGAAGAAGACCCAAAATTTGATTTATCTATCCAGATCATAACTAGTAAATTACCCATCATACCCATATATTCCCATAAACCACTCCAAGTTTGCCTATATTTTCTCCTGCATCCTACCCATTATTCCAATAAGTCCCTATTACTTCTTACTAGAGTATGCATTGTTGTTTCTACCCACTTCGGAGGAAAATATATGGAATTATTAGCAGTATTGAACCAGCTTCTAGAGTTTAGGCTGAAATTTCCCTCCAAGATGACCATTGAATGCCAGAGATTCAGTACACTATTCTTGGAAGCTTGGAGTCGAGTTCGAGAGTCAGATAATTAGGTAGTACCTACCAATAAAGTTAGCTTAGATGATGTCATCCATATCATGGCAACAGACCGATGAAATTTTTAGTATATCCGTGCTACATGATTCTTTAAAACTACAAGGGCCCCTGGTGCCTTCACTTTAACATCTCCTCATCGAATGGGAGGATTTATACGAAGAGGCCGTTGAGGTTGTGGAGTGCATTGACTTTTTGTGGAAAGATGATGTTATTGCCACCGAATGGGGGATGGATTCGATAGTTTATATGAAGAGAAAACCCGAGATATGTGGAATGATATCATTGGAGGAGCTACTAGGAGAGATTAACAAGGTGGAAGAATAACCCGAGATAGATAAGGAAATGGGGTTTCTATTTTTCCCCTCTTTTGTAAACCACACGAATAGATCAGGGAGGCATTACCAAGTTCCAAACTCGCAGCCATTAACTAACGATAATGGAAAAGGTGTTGAGAATCTTCCTATATAAAAAATAACCTTCCAGGAGAGCAATATCCTCAATCCGCTGAAGAAAAATCAAGCTAACATTACTTTGTGGGGACTCTTTATGTCTTCCCAGCTGCACCAGAATGCCTTGATCAAACTAATCATCGGGCTCACAGTCCCTCCTTCCACCATGCCAGAAGAAGTAGTGAATCTGGTCGGATCATAACATTCTACTAGAATGCTCTCCTTCTCCGAAGAAAAAATCCCTAAGATTGGTCCAAATCACAACTATGATCTCAATATCTCTGTCGAAGTCATAGAAAAAATCGTCCCACATTCACTTGTTGATAATAGATAAACTCTTGATATTTGCCCATTGAGAACCCTCAATTGCTTGGGATAGAAAGTGAGCAACCTTGCCCTGGCCTCTGCCATGGTATGCGCTTATGATAATACTCGTCGAGAAGTGATGGGATCCATAAAGCTTATAATAGGGGTTGTCCCTATAAATACCTTTATTGAATTCCAAGTCATCGACATCTCGATTTGTTTCAATCTATTGCTCGAATAACCATGGCTCCATAGTATCAAGGATGTGTCTAGTTCCTTATATTAGAAATTGATGTTCTTCACCAATGGGAAGGATATCACCATCTTGGGAAATGATTACAACACTGAGATTGCAAGGACCAATAATTCGGTACTAAAGATATAGTATGGAGTGAATGATATGCTTCTATCAGGTTTTCTAGTGGAATCGCTTTTGCTCCCAGCAAGGGATGATTTGAAAGAAAGAGTTTATCTAGAATAAGGAAACATTAATGTGATTCAAATGTTCAAGAACATGAACTTCATGCCTGGACTAGGGCTAGGATGACGATAATAGGGAATACTTGAACCCATAGTGTTGAAGAAGGACTTTCCTCTTTGTGGCCTGGGTTATCAACCATCAATAGAGGAACTCAGAATGCTCTGCCAACTTCATTTGAAGAGAAGGATAAAAATTTCCAAGACTGTCTCAGGAGATTCCATGAACGAAAGATTCATCAGAGAGGGTGAAGATTTACCCTTTTGCAACTTTCCTGAACCATGGTATGATCATGTGGACAAGAAGATGAAACCAAGAAGGGACATATTTTTCTAAGACATCTACTCATGGGCCGAAAGTTCCCAGCATCATGTGCAACCATTCATTGAGAACACCATAGTTGCTACCGGAGATTCTTAAGGAAGTGACCCCGAGGATTTATTCAACTTGTAGACAGTGGGGATGACACTCTGCATGATCCACTCAAGCGCTACATCATCAAATCCATCCCATATGATCAAAGTTGTTGATGCATATCTCCTCAAATGTAATGTTGTGCCAGTTCCACCTACTGAAATGCAACATAACTCTAATGTTTATGTCATTTCCTCTTATTTTGTTCCTTCCTATTCTGATGTAATCGAGACCTCCTTCGATGAGGTTCTCAATGCTATTTTTCCGAATAATAAAATAAATAAAGATTTTTAGTATCTTGATGTGCCTTACATTATTTGTCTTGATTCTAATCGAACTCTTGATGATGATGATTTTTCAAATGAAAAATGGTTAACTGATCTAAATAAGCTTAATAACAAACAACTTAACCGCATTCAAGTTAATGATAATAAAACTTTTGTTATTAATCTCGATTCTAGTATCCAAATGCGCGAGATTAGGATAGGGTATACCCTTGATGATCATGAGTGCGCACAACTTGAAGAATTATTGAAGGAATGTGTGGATGTCTTCGCATGGTCCTATGATAACATGCCCGATATTTATCCCGAGATCATTCAGCACAAGATTCTAACTCTTCCAGAATGCAAACCAATCAAAATGAAACTGTAAAAGCTCGGCAGCAAATAGCCGCTCAAGGTTAAGGGAGAAGTGGTCAAACAATTAAACATGGGTTTCATTCTTGTGATCGAATATCCCATATGGATTGCCAATATCGTACCCGTGCCGAAATTCGAAGGAAAGATTCGCTTGTGCATTGACTACAGAGATTTGAACAAAGCCCCTATGAAGGAAGATTACCCGCTACCCAATATCGACTTGATTGAGGATAAAACATCTAGTCATGTTCTCAAGTCATTCGTTGTTGGGTTTTTAGGATATAACCAGATTAAGATGCACTCGGATCATTAAGAGAAAATTGCATTCATCACCTCTTTGGGAACATTCTGTTACACCGTTAAGCCATTTGGTCTAAAAAATGCAGGGGCTACCTACCAGAGGGCTGCCACAATCATCTTGCATGATCTGATACACAAATAAGTCAAGGTCTACGTGGATGATATGATTATCAAGTCTAAGACTAAGGAAGGTCATGTCCCTGCTCTCTAGAAGTTCTTAGAGCGACTACAGCAATACTAGATGTGACTTAACCCACAGAAATATGTTTTTGGAGTTACCAAAGGAAAATTCTTGGGATTCATAGTTAGAGAAAAAGGTATTGGAGTAGATCCTGCGAAATTAAAAGGAATACTAGAAATGCCACCCCCTCAAACGGATAAAGAAGTATGAGGATTTCTTACAAAATTACAATATATCACTCGATTCATTAGACAATTAATTTCTATCTGTGAACCTATATTCAAACTCCTCCGGATGGATTTAACCAAAGTTTGGGATGAAGATTTTCAGGAGGCCTTTAACTGAATAAATACATATCTAACCCGACCTTCGGTACTCATACCTCTATAGCCTGGTCTTACCCTACTCAAATACCTGACCGTAACAAGCACAGTAGCTGGGGCTTTGTTAGCACAATACCTTGAAGATTATCGCAAAGGGAGAGCCATCTACCTTGAAGATTACGGAACTATATGCTCACTTTTCCCATCAAACTTGTGTCCCGAATGGATCCCATCAAATACCTACTTGATAAACCTTCCTTGTCTAGCCAAATGTCCCGATGGTTGATGATACTAACCGAATTTGATATTGTGTATGTGACGCAAAAAGCCATAAAAGGAAGAGCCATCTCCGATTACCTTGCTGACCACCTTATGGAAGAAGATGATGTTTGGATCTCTGCATTTTCGGATAAAGATATCCTATGTACCTCCCAAGAAGACATCCGGTGGAAAATGTTCTTTGACGTCACCATAAAAAAGAAAGGGTATGGAATTAGGATACTCCTAATCGCCCCTGATGACACCCACACTCCCATTGCCATCAAGATGGATTTTTCCTACACCAAGAACATGACCGAATACGAGGCATGCATAGAAGGACTCAAAGTCACTCTCAAGAAAGTAATTCGAGTCCTAGATGTCTATGGGTATTCATCCCTCATCATTAGTCAACCACTCACAATATGGAAATTTAAGGACAAGAAACTCTTACCCTTTTATGCCCACTTAGAAAAGATGGCATCCAATTCCAAGATATCACCTTCCATTGCCTACCCCAAGAAAAGAACAACTTAGACGATGGACTTGCTACCTTAGCCTCCATTATTCACATGCCCGAAGGAATAATGATGTCCCCCTTACCAGTCCAAAAGCAAGCTAAACCTACCCACTGTAACCACATTGAGCTCATCGTAGAAGAAGATCCTGATATAATCGATTGCTAGTACTACGACTGTCACCTCCTCAAGAACGATAGGTATCCCCAAGATTATAATAAGAAAGACTAAGCAACCTTTCGCAAATTAGATTCCCAATACATTTTCTATGATAAAGCACTGTTCAAGAGAAATTTCAATGGAACCAATTTACAGTACATCGCAGGGGATGATATTGAAGAGATGATGGAGAAAATCCACGGCAGGGAGTGTGGACCCCACATGAATGGCCATATGCTTGCCAAGAAAATCATTCAATAGGGTTATTATTGGACTACCATGGTTCAAGATTGCACTGCTTGCATTCAGTGATGTCTTAAATGCTAGAAATTTTCCAACCTCCAACACTTGCCTCCACGAGAATTATACAACATGACTTCTCCATGGCCATTCTCTACATGGGGCATTTACATCATAGGGCAAGTTACACTCAAAGCCTCCAACAGGCTTTATTTCATCTTATTTGCCAATGATTACTTCACCAAATGGGTCAAAGCCGAGTCATACGCAGTTTTAAATGCCAAGAAGGTGGCAAAAATTCTTCCAGAAAAATATCATCTATCGATATGAGGTCCCGCACAAGCTAGTGTGAGACAATGGGTTACATTTAGAATTAGAAGTCACATAGGTGGTCGAAGAGTATGGTATTCAGAGGAACAAATCTTCTCTCTACCAACCTCAAACCAACGGAGCAGTCAAAGCCGATAATAAGAACCTCAAACCAATCATTAGCAAAATGACCGAGAGTTATCGAGATCGGGTGGATCGAATCTCTGGGGATACCGCACTTTAGTTTGATCATCTATTGGGATACCCCTTACTCTTTGGTATATGTCATATAAGCAGGCCTACCTGATGATACGAGAAATCGTACATAGGTAGATCTCGTGCCAACAGGTCAAGTATGAATTGTAGAATAAATACATAAAGCAAGTAAATAGAGAGAAGACAAGGTATAGAGTGGTTCAGCCTCTAAAATAGGCCTACGTCCACTGTGTTGCTCCGTTCTCATTATGTGCGTTGCATTGTACAATATAATCGTGCCTATAGAGGCATACAAGTATGGGAATAAAGGAGAGTACATGATAGTATTAGAGATTCCGGTGAGCCCGTGAGGTGAGTGTGATACAGATTCTAGGCCTCCAAAGCTTATCTTGGGGTGATGTCGAGAGAATCTATGTTGTAGTGCCTTGGGTGTATCTGGAACCCTCCTTACACTTCTAGGGGTGATCCTCTATTTATGAGGAAGTGAGTTGGGTCACGTGCCCTGAGCATATGGCGTATACCAAGTCTGTAGAAGATGTGGATGAGGGCGTGCGGCCCACATGGTAGCAGCGCTGAGCTGTTGGAGGGGAACCGCGGACCCTAAGCTGGGGTGCCGCGGCCTCTGATGGAGAGGGCCGCACCCTATAGGAGTTATGGCCGCGGCCTATAGGTGTTATGGCCGCGCCTTGAGTGAGGTACCGGCCGCGGCCTGTATGGCCTGAATGCAATTGTAGAAGTACTGCCACGGCAGGGTGCTATACTTTTACTATCAATAAGCCCCCAAGTCGTAGTGCTAAGGGAGATATATGGGGACTGCGACTAAGTAATCTAGATTCCGCGGTGCTTCCAAAGAGACGATTCGTCTCCCGCGCTCCCTTCTATAAATTGTTTCTGGCCGTGGACTTCATTACGTTTCTAAAACTTTTGAGAGCAAATCGAGAGAAAATCTTGTTCTTCCTTTCTCAAGCATTTTCCGACAGCCTTCCAAAGTGGTTTGAAGCTGGGTGTGGTGTTTCCAGGGTGGTGTGAGGCTGAGCATCGCAGATTTCTTCATTTCCAGGTAATCTTTCGATCAATAGACTTCGTAGTTTGCATTTCTTTCCAGTTTTTAATAATCGAACACCTGAATCGTACACCAAACCTATTTCTAATCTTTATGAACAAACTCTAGCTGTTTGATAAGAATCTAGGGCTTCAATTTAAAATCTTCTTATTCCCTCATAATCGAACACATGAATGCTGAGTACCTCAATAATTGCTAGGATAAATCGTACATATGCTGAACTGAGATCTAAGTTTGATAATTGTTAGGATCCTCGAGATGCCATGAAAATCATATAACTGTTCTTGCTGTTCTTGATGCTTTTCACCAAGTTCTTCATATTTTTCCAGTTTTGATCTTCGAAGCGATTAATCATTGTATACATAACTGTTTTAAGAGTAAAGCCGCGGCATGATGCCCCAACTTTAGTCTATTCCCATTTTGGTCCTTGTGGCATACCGTGGACGTCGGTCGCGGTCTCTTAAAATCTGAGATTTCCCTTTGCAAAACAAGAGTAGATAACTGCAGACATCTTAAAAATGATAGTAGACATTTACTTATTGGAGGGAGAGGCCGCGAATTTATAAAAAATACCAGTAATGTTGAACCCCGTTCTGGAACCAAATCGCGGCGTTTAGTAGGCTGGCTTAGGACCCTTAGGCTGATTTATCCTCCTTGGTTAGATGAGGGCCGCGCCCTTTGATATGGAGGGTTAGATGGTCACCCTTTTAGGTTCAATCAATAGTTGGCAATTCATGTAAAAAATTTGGCCGCGGCTTCTTGGTCTTTTCCAAACCATACTGGCTGCGGCGCCTAACTGTGGACTCTGCTTTTTAGGTACCGCTGCAGCCATATGAACTTTGACCCAGACGAGTTTTTGAGAGGCTTTTAGGCAAAGCATTTTGGGGCCTCTCCTCCTGAAATTTCTTTCGTGCATCCTCTAAGGTCAATAGGCCCTTGCAAATTAAAAGATTGCCCGAACTGCATCAGACTCGACTCAGACTCCGCGGACTCCGCATCTGGGAAGGCCTTCCAATCTCCGCAGATGGAAGAGGAAGCCAACTCTAGTACCCATCCCATGGGTGAAGGAGATATTGCCGCGGCTGCTAGAAATAAGCCTGGAGGTACATCAGGGAGGGCTGCGAGACCCTTGGCCGCGCTTGGTATCCGCAGCTTAATGACCCAAAATTGGGTTGAGCAGGTGGCTGAGGCCTTCGAATTTCCAGAAAATTTGATGTGTTCAGCCCCTGCCGCGAACCAAAGACCGTGCACAATTCTATCTGATGACGGAATTTGCTTCCCCTTGCACGCGTTCATTTACGAGCTGCGGCTACCTGTCCCAGTTCCTATCCGTCGTCTTTTCCAGACAATGAAAGTGGCCCCAACCCAATTAGATCCCAACGGTTGGAGAGCTGTTCTTGCCGCGATCGTGCTTTGGGAGAACTTATTCAAAAAGGACATTACTCCCGCGGAGTTCTTTCATTTCTACCGCCCAAAAGAAAACTCCTTAAAGTTCGCAGGATACTACTACTTTTCACTCCGCGACAGGAATGAAACCCTTTACACTGGGAGGCCGACCAGTGTAAAAAATTAGAAGGGAAAGTACTTCTACATTTCTGGAGAAGGGTGGGAGTTCCACCCTGAAGAGAATGAGAGGGAAAAGTCATTTCAAATGCCGCGGCAATGGGGAACTCCCTCCAAACTAGGTAATTTTTAAATGTCCACGTCCCTTCCGCATATTTTGTTAAATATCTCCTAACCTTTGGATTTATTTTTCTTTAGTCCTTGATAACTTGACTTTAAACAAAAGGCAAGAAAAGAGGGTTGCTGAGGCATCGGCGGTACCTGCTGAACACAAGAAGTTCAGCACACTAGTTACATCAGCGAGCATATTGGAAGCAGGTTTCTTCCCCAATAAGTTAATTCCCCAGCAAATGGCCGCGGAAGGTAACACTGATAGTCCGCGGAGTATAAAATATTTCTGCAATTTTCGTTCAAATACTTGTGTTTACAGTTGCTTCTCTTTTTTAGGTGAGGAAGTTGATAGGGAGCTGCTGGCTACCCAACTGGCGAAAATGGACGAGGACGCGATGGTTCTCAATAATACCACGCGAAGCAGGAAGAGGAAGAGGTCAAAGGCCAAGGGATCTGCCGCGGCCCCCTATGGAGACAAGGCCACTGATCCTGCCGCGGATCATGTGGTTAATGATGAAAACCCTACGCAGCATGAACACGTCGATGACGACATAGGGGAGAATTTGGCCGCGGCTGGACTTATGTCAGCTGAAGTCCCCCTTCAATCGTCCTCTCCACCACCGCCAACTGTAGTGGCGGTTAATGCGAATTTGCCACCTCCCCAATTCCGCGGAGAGTCCGGGCCAGACGGTAGACCAAGGCCTCAATTAAGGCAGCCTGACCCCAATTCTTCCTGGGACACTACCGCAAAGGCTGCACGGAGAATGAAGCGAGCCTTGGATGCCACGGACCTCGACAGGCTGGTTGGAGAAGATCACGAAGATCTGGAGGACTGTGGCCTCCACAGCCTTCTGAGGGTACGTACTAGTCATTTAATTTTGCATCTCATATTTTTCTGTACTTTTGCTAACGTCTTTTATTTCATACAGGCCGCTGATGTGATTGTGGTCCAGAAGCGGAAGTATGAGGCCTTGTACAGGCTGAAAGAGGCCGAGAAGAGTGCTCGTGCTGCGGACTTGCAGTCTGCACGACCTCTTCTTTCGAGGCGGGGAAAAAGTCAGCTGCCGCGGCCCTCCAGGCAGCCCATATAGACTTGGAGAAGGCCAACAAGGCCAGAGAGGAAGCGGAGGAGAATTTTAATCAAGCCGCGGAATCTCTGAAATCCTCACAGGCCCAGACATCCGAAGTCGCCCGTGTTGTAGAGATTGCAAATACCAAGCTCGCTCTCCTTCAGCAGAAATATCAAGAGTTAGAAGCCAAGTCTGCTCAGAAGGATGAAGCTCACGCCACGGCAATATAAAAGTTGGAAGTTGATCATGGTGACGCCCTCCAGTTAGCCGTAGATCATGCCGTGGAGTCATTCAAAGGCTCCGAGGATTTCTTCCTCACCAATAACAGGGCATACCTCCGCGGCTACCAGGAGTTGCGGCAGAGAATTATTAAGAACTTCCCTGATGCCAAGGAGACGGTCCTCGCTTGGAAATTAAGTGATGTAGAACATCAAGACTGCATTGCTGAGCTGAAGGCCGCGGCTGAAGAAAGAGCAAGGCTGATAGCCCAAGCAGAGGCAGAGGCAGCGGCTGAGGACGGAGAGACAGAGACTGCCGCGGGCGAAGAAGAGGCTGCTGATGATGATGATGCAGTCTCTTAAATTCTTAATTTCTGTTGCATCATCAACTTTTTGTAATCTTAAATTCTTAAATTGTTAATATATGGTTGCGTCCCTCCTTTTTGTAATCTTAAACTTCTGTTGTGGCTGCGGCCTCCATTCTGTAATCTATGGCTATTTATACAAAGGCTGTGGCCATATTTTTATCACTGATTGACTGCTTAATATTCCTTGCTTTTCTATATTGCATGTTTTACATTACCTGCTATAATGAATGGTTGCACGTTACTGCCACATTATTGAAAATGCGTCCGCGTCTCGATGACATCTCATTTGAAGTCCGCGGAGAGGGATCGATTTCGTCTGATTTTCTGTCAATGTCTGTGCCCAAACAAATTGTGTCGAATCATCCAAGGCAGCTGCGTACAAGCCGCGGCCCTTCATTATGCTACGCCATGCAAATATCTTCACTTGATTACCGCGGCCTTGATTTCAAGGCTGGGACTTCCTGATTGCATGGGGTCAGGCTGCCTTCATCGCACCCGATTGTCTGAACCGTTTATCTTTTGTCATCCCAAAACCTACATGGAATATGTAGCGAGCTTCAAGATATTAGTGCCTTAGCACTTTCATGAATGAATGGCTCCCGGAGCTCTGCAATCGTATCGGTGGTCTGCGGCACACTTCGGGTTCCCTGAACAAGGTTCCTCCGTAGACATATGTTGGTGTTTCCAAGTCTTCTCGAGCTGGGTCGTGTCTCCAAACCCTAATATGCGAGACGCTATCAAGCCTCTCCAGGCTGGGTTATGTTATTAAGCCACCCACAGCTAATATGCGAGACACTATCAAGCCTCTCCAGGCTGGGTTATGTTATCAAGCCACCCACAACTAATGATATATATAAAGCCATCCCTGTCTAGATATTGTAAGCCTCCCGGCTCGATGACGCATCCCAAAAGCTAAGGACGGGCATTATAAGCCCCTGTGGCTAATATCGCACTCTGAGAGCAGAGAATTGGCATTGTAGGCCCTTGTTGGTAATAAAAGCTCCTTGAATCCTCAGATGCTTTTGCGGATACGGTCATCATATGATAAGATGTAGTTGCACATTACGAGGGGGACTTCTGGGCTAATGAAGGTCGTAACCCATCCATAAGTGCATCCCGAAGTAGAATAATCCTTCGAGATAATTTTATTATATTTCCTCTGGAATCTGTTTAAGACAAAAAGCCTTTTTGTGAGGTAATAGGTTATGAAACCAAGAGAAATATCAGATATAGCTAAACTTGCTAGTTTATATATTTATATAGGTATGTTGCAGCTAATGACTTTGTTAACAAAACACAAAGTCTTGAGTATTAAGGCTACAATGAGCTTCATAAAACATAAACAGAAATAGTTGAAATTAGAAATGATGATGCCGGAATCAGTACCACCAGATAAGGTGTTTCCAAGGTCAATATAAGTATAACAATGGCAGCACAGTTATATAAAGAAGATGAGAGAATGAGGTGAGGAGAAGAGGATAGCACACCGGAATATAAGTGGTTCAGCCAATCTGGCCTACGTCCACTGTGAGTGTGTGTGAGTAATATCACTGGAAGAAGGCACTAATGGCCATGGATACAATCTCTCAAGCTTTCTCTCTCTACTGTGGATTTAGACAGGTTTTAGCTAGGGTTTTGTAACTGGATCCCTTTGCAAGGTAGGGGATGATCCCTATATATAGTGCCTAGGGGGTGTAATGTACCCCCCATGCATGTAATGAGCATATGTGTAGTAGCCTCACAATTGTGGGATTGCCATCTGTCACTGCCACATGTAAGTATTGATGATGAAATATTCTCCCCACATGTGGAGAATAATCTTGTTACAACTGATTTGTGCCTAGGTGTCCTTATCCAAATGTTCAACAGATGCTCGGCCGCCATGTTGGTGGATGACCTCGGCCTAGGAGAGGCCGAGCTGTAAAGGCTTGACATTGTTTCAATCCAAGATGTGTCGTAGGGAGTCTCGGCCTGATCTTAGCAGAGACATTATGCTAGGTCGACCCCAGCCGAGGTAGGAATGATTCCATGCTGACGATTATTAAGGCTTCTTATCACCTCGGCCTGGACTCGGCCGAGGTTGCCATACCCAGGTACGAGAGTGCTGTTTATGCTTGTGATGCGCGTAGTGTCTATTGGGAGTGTAGATGGTAGTGCCGGCCTGGGCCGACACTGGTCTGGCCGAGGGATGATATCGTGGGCCCATGGCCTATCTTGGGTCGATCAGTATCTCGGCCATCATCTCAGCCGAGGTTGGTGTCTCGTGGCCGAGGATACACTTGGGGCATATCAATCACCCCCCAGCCCTTAGTCATATGTGAGAGCAAGTGGCTAGGGGTTTACTACACCTCCGAGGCCTGTCCGTCCCCAGCTAATACCTGCATGACACTTGTCCATGCTAGAGCGTACATACTTGGCTGGCGTGTGCTGTCAGCCATCCTTTGGGTTTCCCAAGGCAATGATGGGCCTTGGGAAGCGTGCCCAAGTACTTAAGGGTTTAAACCCTTTTCTTTTCTCTTTCTTCTCCATTTCATTCTCGCGCGCACACAGTTCCTGCAATTTCTCTCTCTCCCCAAAGCTTTTCTACTCAACGTTCTTCTGCCGAAGCCCTCGTCATCACAAACAATTTCTTGCAAGTTTCCTTCATTTCGCTCATCGATTCATTTTCCAGGTACTTCTTCCTTTCCATTTCCTTTGTTTCGTATTTGGTTTGCATTTTCCGGCGAAGTTCTAAGTTTTCCGGCGAGCTTCATTAACTCCGGCGAACTGTGTTTGCTTTAGGCTTCCCAGTTTGATCTTTAAACTCCTTTCTTTTACAAGTCAATCGTGTTTGTAGTTTTAGGATTTTTTCCCCAAGTTTAGGCTCGTCCTCTGATGCTCAGGCATTTATACCAGCTTCTTGAGGATTTCCCTTCTCTTAGAGAGAAGACCCTAGAAAAGATTAGGCAGATAGAGAGAGCTCAGGAGGAAGCTCGTAGGTCACATGAGTTTCCTACTAGACCTATCTTTCCCCCACCTCTCAAGGTGGTATATCCTGATCCCCTTGAGAACTTCTATCAGACAGAGGTCTCTGCCAACCCATTACCGATGTCTGAGTCTTCTACCTCAGACCCAATGTCTGTGGACTCCTTCCAAGAAGCCATGGATTTTACATCTCGGCCTGCTCAGGCCCCTGACCAGGACGAGGTCTCCAGCCGAGCTTCATCCCAAAATGGTTCAAGCACCTCAGATTCTTCTTCAGAGGTTGAACTTGTTGAGCCAAGTGTGGCTGTGCCACCCATTCTTGATGCCATCCCTCTGTCTGCCGTTACTGGGGCAGAGTTTGCTCAGAGGTTTCCTACTCACCCATCTACATCTGCTCCAGCCGACATTGAGCTTGATGAGGATGAGGATGCTGAAAGTGATGTTGACATCTCTGAGGCAGCCGAGTACGAGAGCACTGTAACTGAAGTGGATCTTTTGCACTTCAGATATTTATACTCCATTAGTCCCTCCATCAAGTTAAGGAGACCTCTAAGTGAAGAGAGGGACTATCATGGCCTAGATGGAGAAATCTGCTTGTACGAGCAGATGTTTAAGTTAGGGTTTCGTCTACCCATTCATCCCATCATCAGATCCATTCTTTCTTTTATCAACTTGGCCCCCTCGCAGCTCTCTCTCAATGCCTGGAGAGTCATTATAGGGGCCATTATCTTGTGGAGGGCAGTCCACCACTCTGACCTCCCAGTTCAGGTCTTTGCTGGTTGTTATGTCCCAACCTCGGCCAAAAACCATCCGAGCTACTATCATTTCGTGGCTCGGAGGCCTGAGAAGAAGATGCTCCAGGTGACTCAGACCTCAAATCATAATTGGAAGCCCCGATATTTTTTCGCCTCAGGGCCATGGGAATTCGGCTCATCTGTTCCCTCTTCCACTCTTGGGCTGAGGATACCCCTCAGATGGGGTAAGGTCACCATGTCTGCAAGGGTCGATCCTGGTCTAAGTCTTCAAAATATCCAAAAGGTGAAGGCCCTGCAAGACCAAGGGGCACATGGTCTGTTCGTTAAGTTCGAACATTTGCTGACCCCTCAGTATCTCTCGGGGACGAGCCTAGGTGGAAGTCCCCTTGCTGGCTTTGGTAAGGATTTTTCTTTTTTAACTTTAACCTCTGACTTCATTCATATCTGATCTCTAACCCATATCTTTTAACTTTTGCAGAGCGACCTCCAGGTATCCCAGACGAACTGTGGGAGATGGCATCTCCAAGCTTGGCAAGGCTCGCAAAAAAGGCTGGTCTGAACGCTCATCCTCTAGCTCCCACTACGTCCAAATCCCAGGCCTCCAAGAAGAGGGCCCCAGAGGTCCATGCCTCTGAAGATCAGAGGCCGACCTCGAGACAAAAGAAGGCCTCAGACGCTGCGATCCCAATCTCGGCTGACACCCTGACAGCTCGTCTGGATCAGCTGAAGTTAAATGACAGCATGGTCGGCAACAGCAGACAGGCCATGGACGCACTCGCCTCTGTAATGACCGAGGCAGACAAGCATTTCTACCGAGCCATGGACACCCCCTACTGGTTGAGTTCGGCCTTCACAGAGCCGTCCAGGTATGAATTGTTCCTTTGTCAAAATTTTATAAGTGCAACGTCTGATTTTACTCCCACCTAACCTCTTCATTAACTGTGCAGGGTGTGACTGCCATGTACCAACTTTCTAACTGGGCTATGAGGAAATTGCCCCTCATCCAGAAGGGGCAGGAGGCCGAGAATGTCGAGAGTACCCTGAATGCCGAGATTGACCGTCTGAAGTCAGAGCTGTAGAACTCTGAAAATAAGGCTAAGGGGCTGGAAAAAGACATGTTTGTGCTCGTCAAGGAGCATGCCAAAGCCTTGAAGGAAAAAGATGATGCTCTGCAGCAGAAGGTCAGCGCTGCTATGAAAGCTGCCCTTGAAGATGCCTCGGGCAAGATAATTTCTGACTACAAGGGCTCAGAGGAGTTCATGGGTTTTGGCTTTGAATACCTCGAAAGAGGTATCAAGGCCACTACCAAATGGGCTGAGGTCAGAGAGAAGGAGGTCGGCAGTCTGAAGGCCTCTGACTTTGTGGGTCTCGACTTTGCCGACCCTCAGTTTGCACAGGCTCTTCAAGAGGTAGAAGACGAGGCTGCTGCCCCTGCTGAGACTGCGACCCTGGGAGGAACTGAGGTCGGAGGGGTAGATCCTGCTGATGACGTGGCCAAGGTGACTAATGCTGATCAAGTCAGCCCAACCGAGACTACTAACGTTCCCCCCTCAGACCTTTAGTCCTTTTTAACTTGTAACTTTTCACTTGACTTGTAATTTGTAATTTGTAACATCTCAGTATTTTGTAATGAATATTTGTAATCGATGCCTCTGAATGCTATATGATCTCTTTCTTTTTCTGAATGCCAATCTCTTCTCTTATTTTGATCTCTGAATGCCTCTGAATGCTATATGATCTCTGAACTCTATTAGGCTCTGAAGTCATCACCTAATATGCTGTTCTCATAACCAACCACCAAATTAATGATGTTAAGGGTCTGAGGTCATCAAGGAAGGTGTCTGAGCTCAGACCTCGTCACCACCGAGTGATGTTATGAGGGTCTGAGGTCATCACCTCTAATGTTAGCCTCGTAATAATTCACCAAATTAATTATGCTAAGGGTCTGAGGTCATCTAGGAAGGTGTCTGAGCTCAGACCTCGTCACCACCGAGTGATGTTATGAGGGTCTGAGGTCATCACCTCTGATGTTATCCTCATGTAATTTTCACCAAATTAATGATGTTAGGGGTCTGAGGTCATCAAGGAAGGTGTCTGAGCTCAGACCTCGTCACCACCGAGTGATGTTATGAGGGTCTGAGGTCATCACCTAAAATGTTATCCTCATAATAACTTTCACCAAATTAATGATGTTAAGGGTCTGAGGTCATCAAGGAAGGTGTCTGAGCTCAGACCTCGTCACCACCGGGTGATGTTATAAGGGTCTAAGGTCATCACCTAAGATGTTATCCTCATAATAACTTTCACCAAATTAATGATGTTAAGGGTCTGAGGTCATCAAGGAAGGTGTCTCAGCTCAGACCTCGTCATCACTGAGTGATGTTATGAGGGTCTGAGATCATCACCTCTGCTGTTAGCCTCGTAATAATTCACCAAATTAATGATGTTAAGGGTCTGAGGTCATCTAGGAAGGTGTCTGAGCTCAGACCTCGTCACCACCGAGTGATGTTATGAGGGTCTGAGGTCATCACCTCTGATGTTAGCCTCGTAATAATTTTTCACCAAATTAATGATGTTAAGGGTTTGTCATCAAGGAAGGTGTCTGAGCTCAGACCTCGTCACCACCGAGTGATGTTATGAGGGTCTGAGGTCATCACCTATGATGTTAGCCTCATAATAAACTTCACCAAATTAATGATGTTAAAGGTCTGAGGTCATCTAGGAAGGTGTCTGAGCTCAGACCTCGTCACCACAGAGTGATGTTATGAGGGTCTGAGGTCATCACCTATGATGTTAGCCTCATAATAAACTTCACCAAATTAATGATGTTAAAGGTCTGAGGTCATCTAGGAAGGTGTCTGAGCTCAGACCTCGTCACCACCGAGTGATGTTATGAGGGTCTGAGGTCATCAACTATGATGTTATCCCCATGAAATATCTCTGATCTAAAAATGAAGCAAGAATTTTCGTGGAAGCTGATCTTTATTAATAACCTCTTCTCAATAAGATGATACATTTACATAAAATTCTATGCAACATCATATGAAATATCTCTTGAGATGGTCAGCATTCCATGGGTTAGTGAAAGGTTCTCCTTCTAGGTTTTCTAGCCTATAAGTGCCAGGCACAACCTCTTCTGTTATTTTGTAGGGGCCATGCCAGTTAGGGTGTAGCTTGTTTGTCTTCTGTAGGGTCTTCTTTAGCACTAGATCTCCCACTGCAATGGGTCTTGATTTCACCCTTTGGTTGTAGAATTTCACTGCCCTCTGCTGGTAAGCTGTTTTCCTGACCTCTGCGTCTTCTCTTCTCTCTTCAATAAGATCCAGGTCTAGCCTCCTCTTCTCCCCATTGCTGTCAGGGTCGTAGGTCTGAATCTGATGAGTTGGTAGTCCTACTTCCGTTGGTATGACAACCTCTGAGCCATGTGCCAGCATAAATGGGGTTTCTCCTATGGGTGTCCTTATCGTGGTTCTGTAAGCCCATAACACAGCGTAGACCTCTTCTGTAAATCTCCCCTTCGCGTCTTCTAACCTCTTCTTGATTCCATCCAAGATGGTTCTGTTTGTGACCTCGGTCTGGCCATTTGCCTGAGGTCGACCAGGAGATGAGAAGAACTGTTTGATACCCACACTTTGGCAATACTTCTCTAAAGAGGAGTTCTTGAACTGGGTCCCATTATCCGAGATGAGTGTGTTTGGGAGGCCATATCTACATATGATGTTCTTCCACATGAACTGGAAGGTTTTCTGCTCTGTAATTGTTATCATCGGTTCTGCCTCTACCCACTTTGAAAAGTAGTCAATGGCAACTATCAAGAATCTATAGTTGTTGACTGCTCTTGCAAAAGGTCCTACCAAGTCAATTCTCCATACCGCGAATGGCCATGGAGAAGAGATTGACGTCATAAGCTGATGGGGTTGATGAGGGATTGTGGCGAACCTTTGACATTTGTCACACCTCTTCACATAGTCAGCAGCATCCTTAGATAAGGTAGGCCACCAGTATCCCTGAGTGATGATCCTCTTGGCTAAGGGCCTTCCCCCTATGTGGCTAGAGCAGGAACCCTCATGAACCTCCTGTAGGACCCGGGGTACTTCCATGGGATGCACACATCTAAGGAGGGGCAAGAGAAATCCCTTTTTATACAAGACATCTCCTACCAATGAGAACTTGGCAGCCCTGTATCTCAACTTCCTTCTTTCTAGCTTGGAATCAGGTAGCTCCCCCTCTCTTAGGTATCTGACGAGCGGGTCGATCCATGAGTCTCCTTGGTTCACATTGTGACAAGGACTACATACCTCGTCCTCCTCGATTCTTGCCTTTCCTAAGACCTCGATTGGGATGGTCCTTCCCAAATCTGTCTTCATTGCCGAGGCCAGCCTTGCCAATGCATCAGTGTGATTGTTGCTTAGCCTAGGCACTCTCTTCAGTTTTTCTTCTTCAAAATACTCTAGCAACCCTCTTACCTTCTTTAAGTACTTGGCCATCCTTTCGTCTTTGGCCTCGTATACCCCCAACACTTGATTGACAACCAACCTTGAGTCGCTATGGAGCAGGAGTCGCTTTACTCGAAGAGTTGTTGCCAATAAGAGACCTGCTATCATGGCCTCATACTCGGACTCGTTGTTTGAGGCCTGGAAGTTGAATCTCAAGGCGTATTCAATGTTGGCGCCATCTGAAGCTGAGAGTATTAGCCCTACGCCGCTTCCACTGTCACAAGATGAGCCATCAACTAAGAGGCTCCAGACGTCTGCATCTAATGAGAAGACCCCTTCTCTCATAACCCCTTTCTCGAAGAGGTATCGATCTTCTTCGTTCTCTTCTACTCTACTCCGGGTTTTGCCTGGGATGACCTCTTCTTGGCCTCGGAAGGCGTTCAGTGCAGTCTCTTCCGAATCTCGGAGGAAACTACGGTCTATCTCTTCGCCGTCATCTAAGCCTTTCCCTGTCTCTGCCTCTTCCCAGGTGAACTCTGCGATAAAGTCTGCGAGGGCCTGCCCCTTGATGGCTATCCTGGGATGGTAGGTAAGATCATACTCTCCTAGTTCAATGGCCCAGGTCATCAATCTTCCGGACTTCTCAGGTTTGTGCAGAACCTGTCTTAGCGGGGAGTCAGTAAGGACTACCATGGAGTGAGCTTGAAAGTAAGGCTTCATTTTCCTTGAGGCATGTATTAGGACATAAGCTAAATTCTCCATCCGGGGATAATTTTGTTCGGACCCTTGCAGGGCCTTACTGTTGAAGTACACAGGCCTCTGAACCCCATCCTCTTCCCGTATGATGGCCGCGCTAATTGCTGATTTAGAGACTGCCAGATACACAAACAACCTTTCCCCCGCGATGGGCCGGGACATCAACAAGGGAGACCCCAAATAGGACTTGAGTTGGTCAAAGGATTTTTCACACTCTTCGTCCCATTGGAAGGCCTTCTTTAGAAATTTAAAGAACGGATGACACTTATCCGTTGCCCTAGAAACAAACATGTTAAGGGCCGCCACTCTTACAGTGAGTCTCTGGACATCCTTGATACTCCTAGGAGTCTTCATGTCGAGCAATGCCTTGATTTTCTCAGGGTTTGCTTCAATCCCCCTCTGATTAACGATGAACCCCAGGAACTTCCCTGCTCCTACCCCGAAGACACACTTCGCTGGGTTGAGCTTCATTCTGTACGAGTCCATAACATCAAAGGTCTTCTCGAGGTCCGCTACGTGGGTACAAGCTTTCAAGCTCTTCGTTAGCATATAGTCCACATACACCCCCATGGTCTTACCTATCTGCTCCTCGAACATCTTATTGACAAGACGTTGATACGTTGCCCCCGCATTTTTCAGACCAAAGGGCATCACCTTGTAACAGTACGTCCCCTTGTCAGTAATGAAGGTTGTCTTCTCATAGTCTTCGGCATCCATAAAGATTTTGTTATAACCTGAATAAGCATCCATGAAACTCATGAGATCGTGCCCTGCCATTGCGTCCACCATCTGGTCTATCCTAGGTAAGGGATAGCTGTCTTTCGGGCAAGACCTGTTCAGGTCTGTGAAATCTACACACATCCGCCATTTTCCATTGGCCTTAGGCACGATGACTGCATTTGAGAGCCACTCCGGATAGGTAACCTCTCTTATGAACTCGGCCTCTTCCAAATTTTTCACCTCTTCCCGGATGACCTCATACTTCTCCCTGGAGTAGACTCTTCGCCTCTGCTTGATAGGCCTGGCATCTCTGTCCACGTTGAGCTTGTGGGTTATGACCTCAGGGTCGATACCGGGCATGTCCGCGTGGCTCCATGCGAAGACACTCTGCCTCCTCCTGAGGAAGTTTATCAACTCTTCCTTGATCCCTGGCTCTAGGGCCTTGCCGACCTGGATGGTTTTTTTTGGCTCGTCCTCACTGAGGACAATGGATTCTACCTCTTCCGTGGCCTCGCCCTTCTTCAATTTTGTTTCGTCTCTTGGGTCAAGAGTGTCAATGCTGTAAGTGGTGGTTGCTCTCTTATGGGCCTCTCTCTCTTCGGCCGAGTTGAAGTAACACTCCCGCGCCGTGGTCTGGTCCCCTTGCACTTCCCCTACTCCATAAGGAGTCGGGAATTTTAGCATCTGATGGACCGTCGACGGCACGGCTTTAAACTCTTTGAGGGCCACTCTTCCGATGATGAGGTTGTAGGCCGAGAAGACATTTTCGTCCATAACAAAAAAAATTATCTTCTTGGTCAACCTCCTAGGCCACTCATCCCCCATCCGTACATCCATTTCATACATGCCTAAGGGGTGCACCTTTTCACCACTGAAGCCTATCAATGGGTGATGGTAGGGCACCAGCCTTGCCCTACTAAGACCCAGGCTCTTGAAACAAGGCCAAAACATCATGTCAGCTGAGCTTCCCCCGTCTATGAGGATCCTCCCTACCTCGCACCCATGCACCCTTGTTGTTATGACCAAAGGGTCATCATGGGGGGCTAATATGACCTTGAAGTCGAGTCTGGAGAACCCCACTATGAGGGTGTCCATGTCTACCATTTTCCTCTTCTGCACCGCGTCAGAAGACGTTAGATTCACAACCTCGGGCTTGGCCACTGACCTGGCCTCTGCTACATGAGCCTTCCTATCGGCTACCTCAGAGCCACCTCCTGCAAATCCCCCACAGATGGTGCTAACACCAAAGGAGATCATTCTGACCCTCTTCACCGGGGTGTTGTCATCCTTTGGCGGAAGATCCGGGTCGTCTTCATCATCTCCTTCTGAATCATCCCTTCTGGCCGGGACATCGCCACGGCATCTGTCGTTTCTTCTTTTCTTAGGGTCTTCTCTTCCACCCTTTGGAGCTTTGCCATCCACATACTTCCTTAGCTTTCCGGACTTCAGCATCTTCTCAATCTCATCTTTCAAAGAGAAGCATCTATCTGTGACGTGGCCATGATCCTGATGGAACTCACACCAGAGGTTTTTATTCCTCTTATGTGGTGGGGCCTTCAGCTTCTCTGGCCACCTCAGAGTCCAGTCAGTCTAAATCTCATTAAGGATGTGTTCACAGCTCACTGTCAGAGGAGTGTAATGAGCGAATTTGTCATCTCCTGACCTCTTCTTCCCCTCTTTCTTACCCAGGGACCTCCCAGTACTACCGCGGTTCTCCTCTTCATATTTGGCGGCCATTGCCTCTTCCGTATTCATCACTTTCCCTGCGGTTGCCAGCAGCTCCGCCATAGACCTAGGAGGGTCTTCCGCCAGTTTCCACAGTAGCTTCCCCTTCTGGAGGTCTCCTATAAGGGCGGTCATAGCTATACTTTCTTCATAGTCTTCCACCTCCAGTTTCTCTTTGTTGAATCTTGCTATATAGTCTCTTAGTCTTTCACCCTTGGCCTGTTTGACATACAGCAAGTGGGTACTCTTCTTTTGAGGTCTCACCCCAAAGCAGAAGTTGTGGATGAACTGCTCAGCCAGTCCTTTGAAGTTCTCGATCGAGTTCTTCGGAAGAGAGGTGAACCAGCTGTACGCTTCCCCTGTCAAGGTCCCCGAGAAGGCACTACACTTCATCTCATCGGGTATCGAGTAGATATCTGCCGCCGATTGGGACATCTCGATATAGTGCACAGGGTTAGTGCTGCCATCATATTTGGGAGTCACTGTAGGAGGTTTGAACTTGGCTGGGGTTGGGAACCCCACTATCCTAGCCACAAATGGGGAACCTTCTGAGTAACCCCTTTGTAATGGGTCCTTACTCTTTATGAGGTCCCCTATCTTCTCCTCAAGGCGTTGTATTGAATCATTCCAGGGTCTTCTGTCATCAACTTGGCCGAGGTTATCCCCTGCCACCTCCCTGCGATGGACAGAGGGTTCCCCAGTCGTGACCCGTTGGCTGTTGACCTCTTCCTGCTCCCTGGATCTTCTCTCGCAGGGTCGGCCTTGGTCTGTCCGAGCCTGCCTATTCCCTCTTTGGGAGCCTGCTGCGCTCCTTGACCTCGATAGCCTCTGTCTTAGGTCATTAACTGGGCCCAGTCTCTCGAAGGCCGACCCTCTGCTCAACCTATCAAAGGCCGACCCTCTTTGCTGGGCCTCTTCACCTCTTCGACCGACACATCCCTAACTCTGCCTAAGCGGTCGTATGGTGTTATCTGACACCTCATACGGCTCCCAGCAGTCTTCTGGGGCCTCTTCAGCTCCTAGGTCATCATACCTATCCTCTGGGCAAGGGTTTCCCTGCCTCCCCAGGCATAAGCGCCTAGGGTCAGGAACGTCCCTTATCCGCTGGGGTGCAGGCTGGTCCTTCATCGGCGCCTGGGGTGGTCCCTTGGCGTCAAGATGAGGCTGAACTGCCGCCGGAGTGATCATGTCCGGTGAGATTCCAAGTGGCCTCATCATCATGGTTTGACTGAGCTGGGCAAATTGCTCCTTCATGGCTTGTTGCGTTGGAGCTAAAGATTTCAAGGCTGCTGCTACCTCCGCCATTTCGGACTGGGGTGGAGCCTGACTGGAACTAGCCCCTCCACCTCCGGGCGGCGGAAGAGGCGGTGGTAAGTCTGGTGCCATATGATAACGGTATAGAGCTTGAGTAGCAAGTAAGCTTAATTCCTTAAAGGACCTCTTTCAATGGTGAAACAGCTCCACGCAAAGGGTGGTTCCTGGTTCACCACCAGAGTCTCCGATGAGGTTAAGCATAAAAAGAGGAAGATATAGCTTCTCGTTCCCACAGACGGCGCCAAAATGATGATGCCGGAATCAGCACCACCAGATAAGGTGTTTCCAAGCTCAATATAAGTATAACAATGGCAGCACGGTTATATAAAGAAGATGAGAGAATGAGGTGAGGAGAAGAGGATAGCACACCAGAATTTAAGTGGTTCAGCCAATCTGGCCTACGTCCACTGTGAGTGTGTGTGAGTAATATCACTGGAAGAAGGCACTAATGGCCTTGGATACAATCTCTCAAGATTTCTCTCTCTACTGTGGATTTAGACAGGGTTTTAGCTAGGGTTTTGTAACTGGATCCCTTTGCAAGGTAGGGGATGATCCCTATATATAGTGCCTAGGGGTTGTAATGTACCCCCCATGCATATAATGAGCATATGTTTAGTAGCCTCACCAATGTGGGATTGCCATCTGTCACTGCCACATGTAAGTAATGATGATGAAATATTCTCCCCACATGTGGAGAATAATCTTGTTACAACTGATTTGTGCCTAGGTGTCCTTATCCAAATGTTCAACAGATGCTCGGCCGCCATGTTGGTGGATGAACTCGGCCTAGGAGAGGCCGAGCTGTAAAGGCTTGACATTCTTTCAATCCAAGATGTGTCGTAGGGAGTCTCGGCCTGATCTTAGCAGAGACATTATGTCGGGTCGGCCCCAGCCGAGGTAGGAATGATTCCATGCTGACGATTATTAAGGCTTCTTGTCACCTCGGCCTGGACTCGGCCGAGATTTCCGTACCCAGGTACGAGAGTGCTGTTGATGCCTGTGATGCGCGTAGTGTCTATTGGGAGTGTAGATGGTAGTGTCGGCCTGGGCCGACACTGGTCTGGCCGAGGGATGATATCGTGGGCCCATCCTTGACTTCTGCACTCCGGCTGGATTCTCCTTCCATCTCTGCTTTTGTTAGTCTTTATAAAGTATACAGAATCTGAGACAAAACTAACAGAGGTGAGTGACCACAAAAGTATCAGGAAGGGGGGGTTGAATTGCTCCATGATTATGTTGCTGAGGCCGCGGCCAGTATGGCACATAAGTGCACTACCGCAGCCTTTCAATGTTATTCACCAAGGTCGATCCAAAGGCCACTAAAAATCCCTCCCACGACGATTTTGAACTGTTGTGGTAGGTCCGCACCAGTAGGGGTCGCGACATGAGATACTGTTGACCTTACAGGCCGCACCCCTGTCTGGGCAGGGGAGAGATCCCAAGACACGAGCTGATATTTTCTCCCCCAACACGTGAAGAAAACCTACTAGGGTCCATTGATGAGAGAATTTCCTTGCGGTGCGCAATATGGCACAACTTCAATGGTAACCCCTAGATCATAGGTAGATGACAACAAAAATGGGGTGAATATAGCCCTTCCCTAATCATACACCTTTTTGTGACTACAGTCCACCACGCATTTTAGCATTATCTAGATGGAATGATATCATAGGGGTATGTAAAATAGATCCAAAGCCATTAAATGAAGATCCAAAGACAGATCCAAAATTGAAATACCCATTAAAGGGGGCGAATGTGATGCAGAGTCCAATAACCAGTAACCGACCCGTGGAGATGATCCAAAGGGCCCTCAGGGATCGAATAAGGTGTTTGAAGAACTCATATATGCAGAGAAGCAAGATTGAAATATCGTTCCCACAGATGGCGCCAAACTGATGACACGAGAAATCGTACATAGGTAGATCTCGTGCCAACAGGTCAAGTATGAATTGTAGAATAAATACATAAAGCAAGTAAATAGAGAGAAGACAAGGTATAGAGTGGTTCAACCTCTAAAATAGGCCTACGTCCACTATGTTGCTCCATTCTCATTATGTGCGTTGCATTGTACAATATAATCGTGCCTATAGAGGCGTACAAGTATGAGAATAGAGGAGAGTACATGATAGTATTAGAGATTCCGGTGAGCCCGTGAGGTGACTGTGATACAGATTCGAGGCCTCCAAAGCTTATCTTGGGATGATGTCGAGAGAATCTGTGTTGTAGTGCCTCGGGTGTATCTGGAACCCTCCTTCCACTTCCAGGTGTGATCCTCTATTTATGAGGAAGTGAGTTGGGTCACGTGCCCTGAGCATGTGGCGTATACCAAGTCTGTAGCAGATGTGGATGAGGGCGTGCTTCCCACAGGGTAGCAGCGCTGAGCTGTTGGAGGGGAACCGCGGACCCTAAGCTGGGGTTCCGCGGCCTCTGATGGAGAGGGCCGAACCCTATAGGAGTTCTGGCCACGGCCTATAGGTGTTCTGGCCGCGCCTTGAGTGAGGTACCGGCCGCGGCCTATATGGCCTGAATGCGATTGTGGAAGTACTACCACGGCAGGGTGATATACTTGTACTATCACTACCCATTGATCTAGAAATTATTTCACTACGTGTCATGCTTGAAAGCAAAGTCAGCGAGGAAGACTGGCATCGAATCCATCTTGATGAGTTGCGACTTTTAAAATTAAAGGAGACTGAAGAGTCTATATCATATACAAGGCTATCATCGCTTAATAGAGCGATCATTTAATTGGAAAGTCAAGGATCATGGTATCCGAGAAGGAGATTTATCCCTCCAAGAAATTATAGAGCCCATCTAGGACCCTAGAGGGAAATTCAAGCCCAATTGGAGCAGCCACTATAATATGAAGAAGACCCTATCCAGTGGTGCCGCTATGCTCATTGACCTTAATGGGTAAGAGATGGCCGGTCCAGTCAACCTGGACCGTCTCAAGAAATTCTACCCTTATTCTAAAATCTCAGTGCTCCACGACTCTTATCATCGCCCTTTTGTTCTTAAAAAACTTCATTTCTCTCTACTCAGAACTATGTGGGGCCTGATCCTTTAAAAAATATTTTTACTTTCAAAAATGAAAATCAAAAAATTTTCAAAACCCCCATAAGTATGTAGGCCGCTCATATGCTTCACATGAGCACGACACCCTTCTTTTTCATAAAATGCTATTCTTTTCTTATCTCCGAGAACAACACTTCATTTTATCATGAAAATGAACAATAGGATTATGTGTGACTTAGTGATTGGTATAAATAATTCAAATGCAAAACTCATCAAGAGGTACAATAATATAATTAAAAGTTTCTTTATTTCATTAATTCCGTTACAATTACATCGGCGTAGGGGGTCAAACAACTTCCCTCGCCAACCTAACCTTATTTTCTTCCTCAAAACAAAACAAAAATAAGCCAAACTACTCCTAAAACAACCTTCCCAAAGTTATTCCCACCAGATACATAACAATACACCATACAAAAGCTTCGCATATAAAACTTCCCAAGGATCCTACCCGCAACTGCCAGAAGAACCAGCCCTATCATCATTCACATCTTGGGGTCCCTAAACTTTACCTACTAGGATGGAATACGGAAGGTGCTCTATGGAATGGTAAGCCCTACTAGCCTATGGAAAATAACAATACCTACCTCCATGGTGTCAGACATGGTAAGCCATCTCTTTCCAATCTCCTCATATAACATTTTAGCCGCTACCCTCCTCTACGACCACTTCATGTAATCCCCAGAAACATGCCAAACTTGGCCAGAAGATTGGGAAGGTTGGGTCAAAGATTCTCCCACAGAGAGCCCAGACGCATGTGCATGCGCTCTATCAAATCCGCCATAGAAAAAAAGTCTAGTGTCCGAGGTGGCACAATTTACTACCAACCAAATTGATGCATAACCCTCTAGGGAAAGTAGAAAGTGGTCTACCTAAGGCTAACCAATCAAACATACGTGTATTCCCCCAGTTCTAGAATGGGCTGCAACTCTCCCCACCAAGGCACTGACCAATGCAAACCTCGAGCCCCGTGCTCCACAAACCAGTTATCCCATCTATCGATATTTAGGCCCATGCTGATAAAGTAGCGAATAAAGAAGTTCAGTATAGATGCCAAGGGATATTCATGAGGGACCTCCATACGGAACCTCTCTGACAACCACATGAACGCATAACTGGGCTAGCCCTCAAGAAGTCAGAATGGCCTTCCCGCCAAGCGTCTAGACCATTTAGAGTCTTTGCCAATATCACCATCATAGGATTAAGACAGTATGACATCCATGAAGTAATGGCTGTAAGTTGTGGGTCCACCAATAGGTCTCCGGTCACCAACATTAATTTTGAAGTTAAGCCAAGGATGACGTCGCTGTCATAGACCGCATCACCAACATCCTTCAGATGCACGGAATGCAGCACAACCAGGAGAGACATCATTCCTCCCGTAACCAATTATTGGGCCGCCTAGGGTGAGATATGGAGAAGTCTTGCAAATCTCGAAGGAAACCATGCCCCATCAAAGACCATGTTATTGAAGAAAGTTCAATCAAAGCCTTGGGGTGGTTAGAATGGACTGGCCTGCCGATAAACATGACAAGGGGTATGCCAACTGACAACCCCCTATTTTTGGAAAGTTCCCTTTTTCCTTTTTTGTCAAAATTAAAAACTCAATAAAAATAATTTTTATTTTAAATTAAGGATTTCCTTCTCCCTATATTCTTCTCATCCTGTTTTAAAATAAATTTTCCCTCGAATTATTTTAAATCTTTTTTACGGTCTCAATAAACAAAGTAAGAAGTTCATATGCATTAAGTCACTAAAGAAAAAATTAATGAAATACCATTTCATTGCATATATATTGCCTTATTACATTTTGCAGCAGGAAAACATAAAAACAACGATACTGAGCCCGAACCCCCACAACCCTCTCACTCTCTCACGTACTTCATCTTTCTCTCTCTCTCTCTCTCTCTCCATCCCCGTGGCGTATGCACTTTTCCTGGCGACAAGAAGATGAGCCTCCACTCCCTGATCCATACTCCTTCCCAGATGAGGTAGACGACACCAAGTAAGGTGGAATCGAGATTGAGTCCCAGATGTGAGTTGTCGCAGAAACCACCTAATCTTGAATGTCCTTCAACCAGGTTGTCGACATCTAGACATATTGCAGAAAAAATAGAAAACAACAAATCATTTAGTCTAAGGCAAAAAAGAAATTAGAAAAACAAAAGTCAAAGAAATAGAAGGTATACCTCCGGATGAAGGACATCTTCTGTCAGTTCCAGCCCCTCGGGGCCATCGCACTGGGGCGATGAAGCATATGCACAGATACTCCATTAGACTATCAAATTTTGTAGGAAGGAGGAGCCAACCGTAAAAATGGAACCTCTCATGTCATTACTGATGTTGATGTCGACGCACCACCTGCATTGTGGGCAGTTCTCACTAGTCGACTTATGCCCCTAATAGAGATTATATACAGGGTGGCATCAGCTAGCTCGACACAAAATCTAGATAATCATCGGTCTTCGTCGTGTTGATATACGATAAATAAGGTTGGTCGACCATCGCCGCCACCCTCACCTCCTTCGACATCTCCCGCTCCTACCTCATATACCTCGGGGGCCTCGCAGGTGGCACCACCACCTCGTCCTCCACATCCTGTCGGACAACTCTTTCCCCTAGGTACCAGTAGTAGTAGTAGTAGTAGTAGTAGTAGAAATCATGCTCCAATAGAGGGTGCAGCTGTGCATTCCCCTAATCACCTTGGTGTGCTGGATGGCTGCCCCTAGGGATAAAAGGCACCTGCAAGATCCCCAACGGAAAAATCAATATCTGAAAAGATCATCATAGAAAAATCGTCTAAAGAGAAAAGAAGAATTTTCCTGATCGCCGCTGTCCCTTCACCTAATCGAGGTAGTCCAAAAGACCATACCACTGATGTTTGGCACCTCCTACACCCTGTCGATCAGGACCTCCCTAAATTTTTATAAAAAAATTCCTAAAAAATAATAGAAAATCTCTAAAAATCCCTAGAAAATTTCTAAAATTACCAAATGAATTTTAGAACCTTTTTCACCAAGAAAAGACATTTTTTCAAGCCTCTCAAATCCTCAACCGAATGAATAGCACATTTTCTCCCAAAATTATTTCCCCAGAGGAATTCCCAAATCCAATTGGATATTTCCCCGGTAACGTCTCAAAAAGACACTCCGGGAATTTAAGGAAATACCTCAGTAGGGATATACCCAATCCTCAAATTAATATCTTATCCCCAGTGGAGTCTCCACACTTGACCAAGAAAACTATGCCTGATAACTTACTTAAGCTCCTCAGAATTGACCTTGGCCCATAAAATTGGTCGACTTTACTTAATTCCTTAGAATTGGCTTCGGCCCGCAGAATCAGTTGCCTCCACTTCAGCCTTCAAAATTGTCTCTAATCCGCAAAATTGGTCACTCCTACTTAATCCTTAAGAATTGTCTTCGACCCTCAGAATTGGTCACCCCTACTTAGGCCCTTAGAATTTACTTCGAACTCCAGACTTGGTTACTTCTGCTTAAGACCTCAGAATTGTTTTCGACCCGCAGAATTGGTCACCTCTACTTAAGCGCTCATAATTTGTCACTTCATACTTAAGTCATCAGAATTGGTTACTTCCTACATAAGACCCTAGAATTGTCTTTGACCCTCAGCATTGGTTGCCTCTACTTAAAGCCCTCAAAATTGGATACAACTCATTGAATTGGTCACTCCTACTTAAGCCCTCAGAATTTGCTTTGACATAAGGTCCTCAGAATTGACCTCGTCCTGTAAAAAAGTTCACTCCCATCTTAACGCCTTAGAATTGGCTTCGACCCTTAGAATTGGTCACTACAACTCCAGGTCCTCATAATTGACCTCGACCTGCATAATTGGTTGCCTCTACTTCGATCCTCAGAATTGATTTCAACCCTAAGAATTGGTCGCTACAACTTAAGGTCCTCATCATTAACCTCGGCCAATAGAATTGATACCTCTACTTAAGCCCTCAAAATTAGCTTCGACCAGGAGAATTGGTCGTTCCCATCTTAGGTCATCATAATTGACCTCGGCTTACAGAATTGGCCGCTCCCATCTTAAGCCCTCAAAATTCGCTTCGACCTTAAGAATTGGTCACTCCCTACCCTAGATCCTCACAACTGACCACGTCCCATAGAATCAACCATCCTCAGCATTTCCTTAGGTCCTTAGATCGTCCTCAACACTTTGAATCGGTCATCCTTTTCCCTTTAGGTCCATAGAATTGACTTCTTTATAAAACATTATGTGGTATTTATTTGATGGATTTCACTTATTCCAAGCTCACCCATTGAGGGTCTTTCTATACACCACATTATAGCCCCCCCAAGTCTCTCCTTAGGTCCCTAGAACCTCCCTATTTCACTATAAACCCTAGGTCATACTCCGAGTACCTATCTAGAGGCCATCGAGGGATCTTCGGCCCCATTTGACTCTGGTTAACTCTATTATCAGAGAAAAATATCAATAAATCTTCAAAGGACTCTGAATCCCCTTTCCAACGGTCCACCCCGTATATAAATCGACATAACGATTCAGACGAACGAACCATTTTACCATAAAAAATAGACCTAGAGGCCATCAAGAACTCTCGAGCCCTAATTTTACCCTAGCCAACTTCATCGTTTGAGAGAAATATCATTGAATCTTCAAATGGCTCTGAATCCCCTTTCCAACGGTTTTCCCCATGAATAAAATAGCATAACTGTTCGAACGAATGATCCATTTTCTCTCGAAAAATTGATCAGTAGGCCACGGGGCACTCCCGACCTCCATTTGACCAAGGTCAACTCTTCACCTTGAACGAGAATGAATGAATCTTTAAAGGGCACTAGATAAATTTTTTAATGGTTCACCCCGTTCCTGAATCAGCCTTGCGGTACAAACGAACGATCAGTTTTACTTTAAAAGGTTGCCAACCACTTCTGGGCCCCGGTTGACCAAAGTTAACTCTCCAAAATGAGAAACTATTTGGAATATTGGGGCACCTCACATAAAAATACCTTTTTATGACAGTTTTAAAAATGACTTTTAAGACATTTTTTTAAAAAATGTCATAAAAAGTATAACAATATTACTTACATGACATATTTTTTTTATAAATTGTCGTTATATATTTATTAAGGTTAATTTATATGACCGTTTAAATATATGAATCACATTTGATTACATATATTATAATATTACGACTCTTTTTAGTAAAAGTATAGCTTATACGACAGTTTTTTCTCAAATTGTTTTTGGACGCGCGTCTTCCCCCCCCCCCCCCCCCCCCCCCCCCCCCCCCCGCTCAAATGGATATTTTCTCCCAAATCTCTCCATTCCCGCCCGAGCTCCAAAAGTGATCTCCCTCCCCAAAATCAAGATCCATTCATGTCTTCCTCTTCCTCATCAGTTAATCTTTCACTCTCTCTCCGTCGCTCTCTCTCTCTTACACGCATTTGTATGAAACCCTTTTTTCATGGGTTCCTCTTATACTTTGTCAGTATGTTTATACACTATTTCTTCCATGTAGGTTTAATATACATATTGTGACTTTATTTGTACAGGTTATGAAATTAAAGTTGAGATTTATTGGTGCAGGTATACTCCATTTTGTACAGAATATGAAATGGAAGATTAATGGGCTTCTCTTACAATTTAACTGTACACATTATGAAATTGAAGATTTGAAATTGATTTGTACATGTATACTCCATTTGTTCCATGTACGTTTAATATACATATTGTGACTTTATACCTAATAGTTGTACTTAATTTAAATTAAAAAATAATATAAATTATAAACCAAAACCATGTACTCAATCCTCATAGTCATCTGTGATAAATTCTTACTCTTTTAACTGTGAAAATCGAATTGATGGTTATGTGGTGCAATATATATATGATATTTGTTATCAATTACTACGATCTTTACTTGGTTTGCAGTAGATTCATTTTTTCAGTTGATTTTTGGATTTAGTGTCTAAAATTTTGGAGGATTTTGTAAATCTCATATGGGATTTTGAGGGTTTTGTTATGATGTTGCTATTTTTGCTGTGTTGTTAATTTTGGTGATTTCTTAACTTGACGTAATTAGAGGTTTGAATGGTGTTGAATTTGTTGTGATAATTGATTAAGGTCTTAGTAATGTTTGTTAATTGAGAATTAGTCGGATTTTGAATATTAAAGTGACTTCTGTTTGGTAATTATTGTTATTTTTTACGAAATATGAAGGGATTGTAAATGTATTTGTGTGTGTGTGTTTTCCTCTTTCTACTACGGGTTGATTTGATAATTAGAATTTGGAATAATAAATATTTTAAGTGTGTATGTGTATGTGTATGTATTCCTCTTTCTAGTTTGGGTTGCTTTTATGGTTGAAGTTCTGGAAATCAGGTATTTTAAAGAGCATGGTTGGCCATCTGGGACAATCTTTAAGATGCCTCCTGAGGATGACACTGATAGGGAAAATCAAATTGGCACTCTTCAGGTATATCTCTCACTCATACATGTACACATGAACACACACTCTTATATTTGATTGCCATTTGCATACTTAATTTCTAGAATTTTATAACTTGATTGTATATGTACAAAATTTATTTAACTGTGCAATTTGAGTAATATCAGCTTCTATTTATCAAATTTCAATCTTAGTATAGGTAGTAAACATTGAGTAGAAGCATCTACAACCCTCAAATTTCCGTCACAATTAAATTGGGTAAAAGTGACCTCAGATTTGATAATGGTTTTGGCTAGAGGGTCGGAGCCCAATTTTACTGACATTAAAGTTTGATACAAATTTTGGCTAGGAAGCACAAACACATTTCTTGAGGTGAGGACACTCCGGCACGCGTACGACATAACTCGGACATGTGTCCGACACTCCACATGATGTGTCGAACTTATTTGACATTCTAAAGAAGTCAGACACTCCACGGGCACAAATGGACGCTAATAATGTCATCATGTAAAATTAAATATTTTTAGAGTTCTCAAAAAAGTTGAAATAATGAAGGTAGTCTCTTGCTCGATTTTAATGCTTACTTTTGACTACTGGTGAATATTATTATGAAATATAACCATGTTAATTTTGATAAATTAGTTTGAGGAGTAAATTTGTTTTTCAAGTGTGAAATAGGTGAAACTATACATATAAATATGTAGAATTAAAAAGATACGTTTATTTATCAACTGTCAAGTAAAACTTTATTAAAAATGATGCAAAATAGCATCAATTGTAGACTTGTACAGCATTTAGTCACAAGATCAAGTTATCTTTGTGTATTAAGTTTATTCATTATTTTTTTGCATTCTTTGTATAGATGTAACACAAGTCAAAGTAGCTTAGTTAGAAAAAGATCAGTCGAGATCATTAACAGTGTTAATTGTGCTGGGCTTGAGCTGAACATTTAAGATTAGCACTTGAGTGTGCAACTATAGTTTGTACAGGTAATTTACTTTCTTTTGCCTTTTCTATGCTTTGTATAGTATTTTTAATTTATTTTCATCTCAGGAATTGTTAGAAAATAGAAACAAAATAATCTCTATGCTTTGTTATATTGCTGTGGGGATGGTTATAGAGATTATAGTTATGTATCCTATTCAGGACCGACAATATCTTCCCAGGATTGACAATCTTCTTGTGATTCTAATTGGGGGATTTCCAATTGCCATGCCAACTGTTCTATCTATAACATGTGTTTAGGCATTTGCTTTATTCAATTTTCTCTTGGCCTTTATAGTGTATGTACTAAAATATGAGTTGCTTCAACATTTTTATGGACATTGATCTGAAACCGTGAAACCATGATAACTTGACACAAATATGCTGATGATGTAATTCTTTTAAGTGAAGGGAAAAATGTATATCAGGGGCCTCGTGAGACTGCTTTGGAATTCTTTGCGTCTTATGGGTTTTCATTGTCCAGACAGAAAAAATATCGATGATTTTTTACAAGAAGTATGTGTTCACTCATTTACTCTTAATGAAGAATTAAAGTATAGGACTCATTGACGTAGCAACGTCATATTATATATATATATAATATGGGAGAGGGGTGTTTGAATAGTGACAACGATCCAACGGGTGTGATTTATTCTCCTGGTGCGATCTAAGGGTTTTAGAGCGTGCCATGTCATATGGAGGACATTATAAAGTGGCAAATGAGAGGAGACACAACCCCATTCCAAACCCGCTCCTGCTTTTTGCTTTCCCCACATCACAAATACCTCACAACACCCCCTTTAAAACCCTCCCATGCTTATGCCCTTAACTTCCGCCTTCCCCTCCCCCCCCCCCCCCGTCTTCCGCTCGCCTCCAGCCTTTTACCGACCACCGCCTCATCCAACATTTATACTCTTAGGGATTTATGTGCTCGAACATTTGGATTTTATTTATGACTTTTAGGTATTTGTGTGTTTCATGTTGTATACTCTTAGGGCTTTCTCATCGCATCAGTTCAATGTACTTATGTTTATCAAGCATGTGGCGCTGAGTCATTTTTTCGATCTTGGTATTTCTCTCCAGTCATTGTGTATTCAATAGTTTTAGCGAATTGAGTGTTTCTTAGTTACTTTTTATATTCAATAGTTTTAGCAAATTGAGTGTTTCGTATTTGTGACGTGTTGTACCTTTTTTAAATCGGTATTAACTTTATGATAATTCATTTGTTTTTTTGAGTAACTAATGGTGTGCCATTCATTATGAAATCTAAACTTTGTTTTGTTCAATTTGACTGGTGTTACGATGGTTTGGGAATATGATATTGGGAAATATTGGAGAGCGGGTTATGATATCTATCGCAGATGGATATGTTGCATGTGATTCAAAGAGAAATGAGTTGTTTGCCTACTATAGAACTCTGCCCATGTCCATCAGTTCCCACAAGTTTGGCTCCATTGATCCCATTTTCGGTAAAGAGATCGATGATGAAAACAGACAGTTTGTTTCAAGTGTCTGTTGGAGAAGAAAATCAGACAGAGTAGTTCCTGCCGATGCCACTAGTTGTATAAAATTGATGTAGATGGTTTAGATTCAAGATACCCATTTTATTTTTTTTAAATTTAGTTCTGGAAATAGTTTTTTTTGGCTTCCCAGATATTCCATTTCCTAAAAAATGAATTAAAGCATTCCTGTCAATGATGTTAAAATTCATTCGTGTAAGACATATCTTAAAATTCATATCCCTCGCTTTGGATGGATTTGTTACAACGGATTATGAATTATAGATAAAATTATAGATTATTTTAACTTTTAAGAATGAGTTTGCAATATCATCTATAATTCAGTTAGTCCATCTCAGTTTATACTTTTAAGTTTAATACATTTATAATAGCCGTCTATAGTCCATTATTGTTGTGTCCATACCCGATTCGCTAACAGTCGTGTATAGTCCGTATGGTGTTTTAGTCGTGTTGTAGTTGCATATATCGTGTATTTTACTGACTCAGTGTAGATACGGCATGACCGTATGAAACTGTTTTGCTTGTGCATTGAAATATTTGCCCAAACATATAAATCATAGGTGTATTATTTCATTTTATTTTGCCATGGCCAAGCCCAAACTGTTTTTCTGTCATGGCCGAGCCTAGGCCAAGATATTGTTTAGTGTATATTTTTAGTTTCATAGGCCAAGATATTGTTTAGTGATTGAAACGAATATCATAGGCTTGATAGTACGCGTGCAGTAGTGCTTAATAGCAACACTGCTTAATAGCAGTGCTTAACATTGTTTAATAGCAGTGCTTAATAGCGTATACCAGTACTTAATAGCGTACAATAGTGCTTAATAGCCATCGTCCACGAACTGCCATAATCGACGAACCTCCATCGTCGAACCGCCACCATCTTCTCGAGCTCCGAAATCGAACAAAGCAGGTATTTCAATTACTGGTGCTTTAGTTTCGGATATGAGCTTAATAGAAGGATGACCATAGGATTAACATTACGTTGTCTATTTGACGTATTTTCTCTTCTCCTATAACCGAGAAAGGACACATTATGAGAGTTGGCATTACCTTCCCATATTATTGATTGAAACTTGAAATATTAAAAATTAACAGGCTCAATGTGTGAATGTTTTATTTATAATTGGAGTAACACACCACATGTTTATGCAAATGCTTCAGCGACAGCTTACAATAATTTTGTGCACCAACTCACACACCCATGAATTAACTTTGTCTTAGGTGTTCTATATCCACTGACCTAATGCATATTGAACCCAATTCACCCTTTACAAAATTGAAGGCTTTCTTTTGTAATTTTTGTCTTTTGGTGTCTTTCAAATCATATAACTTTGTTGTGCATTTCTAGAAACTAAGGCATTTTCATTTGATCAATTGAGGCATGGCTGGTATTCTGACAAAAAATGGGTGAAATATAGTTTACTCGGTGAGTCATCAAAAAAAATATCTAGTCACCAAGTCAACACAAATTAAAAAACCAACAGATTACAGAATTGAAGATGTATCAGAGAAAGAAGAATTACAGATAATTGACAGGTACTTCGTTTTGACATTTTTCAAACTCATATTTTTTTCTATTTACATGAATTCGTAATACATTTACCCATTTAGTTGTGCTCCATTGTAACAAATTGAGGATTATTTAGATCATCATCCCTACCTGTGCATGTATACACCATTGCAGAACCTCATACTGTGTTTTTTATTTACTTGTTCTTTCTTCTATTTTATATATATTTACCCAAGTCTACGAATCTAAGATCTGGGGTTCATCTCATTACTTTACAATTATTTATATGTTGATTTTTTTTCTTCATAAAAATATGTTCATTGTGAACATTAGCAGTGAGTGTTTTCCTAATAAGTAAAGATATAGCCTACTACCTTGTGATGCTTTAAAGAGTCCTCTTGCTATCGGTTAACATATACTGTAAAGCTATCGACCTTACACAACCTCTAATCTAGATTGTCTCCTTCCATTCTAACACATCATCTAGAAAATGCCAATCTGCAAACTCATACGCCTTTGAATTTTGTTAATTATTGGTGTATCTAGGAGTGAAGCAAATATGAATTTGCTAAAGCCCATGTGTATAAATAGAGATATTAGATTGTGTGTCTATGATCAGTTGTTAGGTTTTTTACTTTTTCTGCTTCAACATATCATTAAGAATACTATTTTCTTTACAGCAAGTTTTTCTTTCCTCTTGTCTTCTTGTTTTTGGGATCATATATGATTCCATCTGAAAACAAAGTAGCGCTTTCTTTTCATCATTCAAGGCAGATTTTCACATTCTTATTCTGGCGCAAATATGTGTTTCTGCAGGAGATCATTCGTAAGCTTGGGGACACTAATTATGTTTTGTTGAACTCATGAGTGTGAAATTTTTTAGAGTTTTCGTCTTGTATATTTAATTGGTCTTTTAGCATATACATATGTTAAAAAATGGAAAGAATATTATGTATGTGGAATAACTTGAGGCTGAAATGAATTTAATGTTTCTTGGCCATATAAACAGGCTAAGATCAACCTGATTTTTACATTAAATTACATTACTAGCCCATTTTAAGTCATGAATTCTCACACTTAAAATTCCAAACATCAATTAATCAATCAGATATGTCATGGACTATGCACGTCTTAGATATTGTGGTTTTAGGGTTCGTGTTGACTCTAGTTTCATGCATGATTGTGGAAGGTCTAAGAAGAACACTCCCCTGCACTAAAAACCATAGTTGACCAGGGTAATGACTGCCAATTCTAGAGATCTGTGCAGGTATTTTCCCCATCTCTTAACATTCTCACTCACCCTTCCACTCTTATAAATCATTACCTTTGTAAATTGAGATATATTTCTTTAGAAATTTAGTTCTTCGAAGTCTAATTATCAATTGAAAATTTTAAAATTTCCTCTCTAAATCTCATATTCGAACCTAAGATTCGAATTCAACATGGAAGGTGAAGGGAGTTTGGATGCAAAAATAGAGTCATTGTTGAATGTGGAGAAGCAAATGAGATTCAACGGTGATGTTATCGGGACGAAACAGGCAGCAACTGAGATTTTACAGATTTATTTCGACACGCGTTCTTGGAACACGCTGAACGATCAGGTTGTTTTATTATTGAAATGACGCGATCAGTTGAAGCACGCTGTAACTGCAATGGTTCAACAAGTAATGCAATATATAGATCAGACACCAGATATTGAAACTAAGATAGAGCTCTTTAAAACGCTTAATAGCGTATCTGTGGGAAAGATCTATGTTGAGATAGAGAGAGCACGGTTGGTTAAGAGACTTGCAAAGATAAAGGAAGAACAAGGGCATATAGCTGAGGCTGCTGATTTGATGTAAGAAGTTGCGATGGAAACATTTGGTGCAATGGCAAAACCTGAAAAAATAGATATATTTTTGAACAAGTTCATCTATGTTTAGATCGTCAGGATTATGTTCGTTCAGAAATACTCTCAAGAAAGATCAGCCCAAGAGTTTTTGAGGCTGATACTTTAAAAGAAAAGAAAAATCCCAAAGAAAGGGAGAATGTTGTGGAAGAGGCTCCCGCTGATATACCATCATTGTTGGAGTTAAAGCGAATCTGTTATGAATTAATGATACGATATCATTCGCACAGCAACGATTATCTTGAAATGTGTTGTTGTTACATGTCAATATATGAGATCCCTTCTGTCAAAGAAAACGCGGCTCAGTGGATACCAGTATTGAAGAAAACATGCTGGCACTTAGTTTTCTCACCACATGATCCTATGCAGTCTAGCCTTCTGAACTCTGCCTTAGAGGATAAGAATCTTTTAGAAATTCCTCATTTCAGGTTAATGCTGAAACAAATCATCACAATGGAGGTCATTCAGTGGACAACCTTGTGGAATACATTCAAGGACGAGTTTGAGATTGAAAAGAACGTGCTTGGTGGCGCTTTAGGTGACAAAGCAGTTGAAAGTTTGATAATGCTCATATTACATACTGAAGATCAGTCTTGTGTTATGCTCTGTTTTGAGGACTAAGGATGAGGAACCAAAATGGGATTATTTCCTAGCATTGGAAAGAGAGACCCTAGTTTGAGTTGTTTAAGATCATTAGATTTCACATGGTTTCTGCCATAGCTTCTTTGTGATATTTGTTACTACTTTCGTGATTCATAATGTGATATGAAATCACAAGATTATGATAAAAAAAAAGTTTAAAAGTTGAGTGAACAATGACCATTGCTCAAATTTTAAATGAGGCCCACAAACATTGAGTATAGTTTATTTGAACTTGTACGAATATTTATCATTAATTTAGTCATATATTAGTGTCCAATAACTCTTATTTGAGTTCCTCATTACTATAATTGAACTTGTATGCATGTTTATCCTTAAAATCTTCTTCCTAAACAATATTTCCAGAAAGCTACAGCTTCACATGAACGTGACTTGAGCATTGACCGGCCTGATCTAGACCATGATAAAGCTCGGATGAGAGATGCCAAAGAGGAGCGGAGGCATAGTGAAAATGGTTGACCGGCCTGGTCTATAACTGGAATCCAAATTTAAGGTTTATTAGTATGGAAGGATGTAAGCTATTGGGTAAGATTTTGACTTATTTGTGAGTATGGTTTAACACATTATGATGTTTGGTGCCATTTTCATTTTTGGCGACACTTCTGTGGCTTTTGTATCACTTTTTGTTCACAAAAGTTTGCCAAAAGTGAAAATACGTTAAAACTTTGGCGCCCAATGTGATGTATGACATAATAAATTGTAGAGGCGCGTTGGTGCATTGATTTTAACCTTCAAGTGATGCTCATTTCTTGGATGGGACAACTAAATAAGAGAGAGATTTACCTAACATGGTTAATGTACTACGCTTAAAGTGTAATCCCATGTATACAAAAGCCCCTAGGTTTGTCATCAATCTGGGCACATCAAATATATAAAAAAGAATGGGTCTAAATATAAACAGCTAGCTAAACGATTCAGTATGTGACACTATGTTTACGGTTTGGCCGTTACAATATGGAATTGATTTTCTGCAGGATGGTCTTGGGAGAACATTATATCTTGTTCTAATATATAGAATACAACTTAATATTGTGAACTTATGCTAATTTTTGAACTTCTCGTTACAAGAATGTTTCCGATAGTAATGAGCAGCAGGATATTGAGATTTGTTATGCAAGGGCTGCTACACAAGAATATGCATCCAAGAGCAATGAAGACATTCTTCAGCACTTGGAAGGTAGTGTTAAAATTTATGTTTAGTTCATTTTGTTATATTTTTCTTTTACTAAAGCTATTATATAAGAACAATGTTCAACTTCGGCAAGAGATTTTTGGCCTGTAAGAAGAGTATTACTCCTCATTACAAAATTTAAATAGTTAACATCGTAACTAGTACTCTCTCTATCCCTAATATAGGTCCAGATGTGATCGCAACATATTGTTTTCATATTAAAAACTTATTTACTCTAGTCCTAACAGTTTCAAATCAGTCAAATTTAATTTGAAGGTCTTAGTTCTTCCAGTAGTTAAGGCATTTTTTAACAGTGTAATGTTTTCACATGTTCCATTTATCGTAATCACAATTTTGTTTTGTTTCTCATTACATAAATTGTTTTTCAATCTGGATTGATTGGTTACCTGCGACCGACCTTCTGATTCCGTTTTGTGGTGAGCTGATTTTTTTTTGTTCATCTAAAATGTATTATTATTAAGGGAGTTATTGACGCCACTAAAATGGCAGAGCCTCTGCCATTTTAGTGGCGTCAACAGGTGTATTGCAAGAAACCCTGCAAGGACCCCCTGAACTATTCAAGTTTTTTAAGAACCCCTCCGAACTATGTACCTTGTTGTAAAGACTCCCCCATATGTTGCTAAAAACGTTGTAAAAAGTCCACAAAAGGGGGTCTTTGCTACAAAATACATAGTTCATGGCGTTATAAACATACATGGAGTAGTTTTGAAAAACTTAAAAGTTTAGCTTTTTTTTTATACTATCGCCTTACTATAATTATTATCTTGACATCATTATCGGTATAAGCTTTTTTCAAACTTATTAATCTTACTCCTGACATGCTAGCCATTTAGTTGGGCTACTTGCATTTGTGATGCTACTAACGCCTTAGTCTTTGTTATCTTTTCCTATTTTTATTCATTTGCATTTATTTTTATTCATTTTTATTTATTCAGGATTGTTTTTAGTGAGCTACAGTTGTGGACAATTTTGGCATATCTTTTCAGGTACCTTTTTTTTCTTCAATCTAATTAATTACTTTGTGTCGATGTTAATAATGTTTAATATAGAGAATCAAAATACTATATATGAAAATATAACAAAAATCGTAGTTAATAATATCAACACTATAAAAATATGATGTCAAGAATAATGTTGTTAGTGAATGGACGGGGTGAGATATATATTCTCGTTGTTGTTGATGATGATGTTGAATGCCCGGGGTGGGCTTTATTTTGTTGATGGTGAATGCCCGGGTTGGGATTTGTATTATTGTTGGTTAAACATGTCATGTTTAATTTTGGATTATTACAAAAATAAAGGAAACTCTGTCGAATTTTTCACTAAACCTTCCCCATTTATCTCTTCCGTGCGTTAAAAAAGAATGAAGTAAAAATTAACTTTGTGATTCTGCAAATGTTTAATTGTGATGTCCGTTTGGGCCTTTATATTGTTGTTGATTGTGAATGTCTAGCGTGGTATTTATTTTATTACTATTATTGATAATGAATGATGCCCGGGTGGGATTTATATTGTTGTTGTTGTTGATGATGCTAAATGCGTTGGGTGAGCTTTATATTATTATTGATGGTGAATGCCCATATTGGGCTTTATATGATGGTTGCTTAAAAATGTCATTATTTTATATTATTAAAAAACAAAAGAAATTCTGTTGAAATTTTAATGATACTTTTCCCATTTATCTTTCCCACGCTTTAATAAAGAATGAAGTAAAAATTAACTTTAAAATTATGCAAATGTTTATTTTTTGATGCTTGATATTATATTAGAATATCATTATTGTTTGAGCTATATTCTTTATATGGCTAATCTATTTTAGTTGTTAACTGCTATTTGTTTCCTTCTTTTGTTCAGATATCGATCCCGTTGTTGCCTATTGCGTATCCGATGTAGCTGTTGCTAAATTGGGTTTCCATACTACACGAATGGAGCTAATGTTGCAGTTTAATTTTCTAGTTTTTATGTCTATAGTATAGGTCATTTTAGATATCTTTTTGTTTGTGAGTTGTCTAAAAGTCAATTGGGAAACTGTTTGTGTATATCAAATATTAATTTCAAATTTTAATGACAATTTTTATACTTATTGTTCTAGTCATATTGGTACTTGGAATTTGCTACTTTGAGTAAGGAAATTTGTGCTTGGAATTTGCAAATCGTAGTTTTATGCATTAAATGTTTGGGATATTTGAATAATATAATGCAAAAAAGAAAGGACAAACTTTTGTGACGGTTTATAGTTCACATATAAAAACGGGTATATTTTATGACTGTTTTATGTACACTGTCATTAGAATTTACAAATTAACCGTCGTAATAGGTACCTTTTATGACGACTTGTACGAAAAACTGTCGTGATAGGATGGTTTGTTACGACAGTTTTGTCAATACCAATTTTATTAAGACACACAACATTATTGTTAATGACGGTTTGTACGAAAAACTGTCATAATAGGATGGTTTGTTATGACGGTTTTGTCAACACCAATTTATTATGACACACAACATTACGAAGGTTTTTAAAGCTTTGAAAACCGTCATAAATAACCTTTTATGACCCTTTTTCCCTGTCATAATAATGTCTATTTCTAGTAGTGGCATGACCTCACTCCTAAAACACACCTCATATCCATCAATATTAATTATCTTAGCTACATTCTCTTGCAATCAACAAAGTTTCCTTCTGTGAAATTCCTTTCAATCTTCCATTCCAATCAATTTCATATCCAATTTAGCAAAATCTCATTCTCTATCATCCAACATTCATCTCAACACGCAAGGGAGTTCATCAAGGATCAAGATCAAGCTTCCATTCTCCAAACAAGGTCCATATTTCTTCTCTCTATTTAATTTCTTTTTTCATTAGTTACATCAATTCTTAATTTAGCTTTTACTTTAGCTCATACACATTAATATCTCTCCTTTTTTTTAGTTATGTTGCACACAATTTATTCTCTATAAAAAAAACAAAACAAATAAAACGGGGGCTACACCTATAAATTCCAACGGGATTATACATCACAATTTCTCAAAACTAAAATAAATTTTCTGCACAGACACATATAATAAATTCCCATTCAAATCTATGGGACAAATCCCACCCTTATGCCGCATGTGAACTACGTGGCCTTTGATGCCTTTATAGTCCACGTAGGCATTTCGGGCTAAAACTCGAGACTCGAGTCTAATTTCTCGATTCTTCAATTTTCCCATTTTATCATTTGTCACCTTTTTACTTATACATTATTTTAATATATATTATATTTGTGATCCTTATTGGCATTTTATCCAACATATATTATCGTTTCATTATAATGATCAATATCTCAATAATGCATACATCGTATTTTCTACATATTATTTTGGGAAAATTCCTATGGATGACCTCACTCAATCTTTTCCATGACGTGAGTTGGGAAATTTTGATCTCCATTTATATACACAAACACACACACTTCATGAAGAAATAAAGAAAAATAGTAACACAAGCCCATGAGAGACTGAAAGGTAGGGATGGGTGCCCAACACCATCCCATTCCGTAACTTAGTCCCCAAACCTTCGAACGATTGGTTTCGTAAGCATCAGTTTGTCTTTGATGCCGCTCTCTCGAGGCGACGACATATTCTTTTTCCTATTTTGTGCAAAATAGGCTTGCGACTCCATCTCTTTACATTCTCACCACACCAACGATGGTCAAAGATCTCTTAGATAAAGCGTACGCGAGACTTTTTTTCTCCCCCTCTCCCCCCCCCCCCCCCCCCCCCCCCCCCAAGGGAGAGAATGGAGAGAGGAAATCCCGAGATGGCCACAGTATGTTGAGATAGTCTCAAATCCAAGATTCCACCAAAGTCAAATGAAGTTTAAAAGTCATTAAGTTATTCTTTCGTTAGGGTTTGAAGGAGGACCGGGGTACAAAGGTACTTTGTTTGGACCTTATGGAGGTGCATACGGGGTATTATAATGGGGTTGTCTATACATCCCCTCGACGGACGAGCTTAGAATAAGCGAAGGTCGTCAAAAGATTGACAACCAAATGGAGGTCGCGAGTGTTGGGTCTCTGTGCATAGGAAATCTAGTTTGGTAGGTTTTGATCATGCCGGTGAAGAATCTCTAATTCTGAGGACCTAAGGAGTGGGTGTGACTAATACAATGGTTGTGGTTGATTTTGAGTTTTGAGGTCAATTATGAGAACCTAAGGAGTGTGTGTGACTAATATGGGTATTGGGGCCTAATTTTGAGAGCCAAGGTTTATTCGGAGGAACTAAATAGCGCATGTGAATAAAATGGGAATTATGGCCTAATTCTAAGGGTTAAGGTCAATTATGAGGACTGAAAGAGTATATGTGACCAATACGGGGATCGTACCCTAATTCTTAGGGTCTAGGTTAATTCTGAGTACTTAAAGAGTAAATATGACCAAATTATCTAATTATGAGGGCAAGGTCAATTCAGAGGACCTAAGGAGTATAGGCAAGCAATTAGGGGGATTACAACATAATTCCGAGGGCCTATGTGAATTCTATAGACCTGAGTGTATTTAACCAATTCAGGGGATCATGACCTAATTCTGAGGACCAAGGTCAATAATGAGGACCTAAATCTTTTCCATGATGTGAGTTGGGAAATTTCGATCTCCATTTATATATACACGCACACATACTTGATGGAGAAATAAAGAAAAATAGTAACATAAGACCATGAGAGACTGAAAGGTAGGGATGGGTGCCCAACACCTTCCCATTTCGTAACTTAGTCCCCGAACCTTCAAACTATTGGTTTCGTAAGCATTATTTTGTCTTTCATGCCTCTCTCTCGAGGCGACGACATATTCTTTTGCCTGTTTTGTGCAAAATAGGTTGGCGACTCCATCTCTTTACATTCACACCACACCAATGACGGTCAAAGCTCTCTTAGAGAAAGTGTATGAGAGACCTTTTTTTCTCCCCCTCTCCCCACCCATAATGGAGAGAAGAGAGAGAGGAAATCCCGGGATAGTCACAGTATATTGAGATAGTCTCAAATCCAAGATTTCACAAAAGTCAAACGAAGTTTAAAAGTAATTGATTTGTTCTCTGTTTAGGGTTTGAAGGAGGACTGGTGTTCAAAGGGACTTTGTTTGGACCTTATGGAGGTGCATACATGGTATTATAATGGGGTTGTCTATACATCCCCTCGACGGGAGAGCTTAGAATAAGCGAAGGTCATCAAAATATTGATAACCTAATAGAGGTTGCGAGTGTTGGGTATCTATGAATAAGAACTCTAGTTTGGTAGGTTTTGATCATGCCGGTGAAGAATGTCTAATTCTGAGGACCTAAGGAGTGGGTGTGACTAATACAATGGTTGTGGTTGATTTTGAGTTTCGAGGTCAATTATGAGAACCTAAGGAGTGTGTGTGACTAATATGGGTATTGGGGCCTAATTTTGAGAGCCAAGGTTTATTCGGAGGAACTAAATAGCGTATGTGAATAAAATGGGAATTATGGCCTAATTCTAAGGGTTAAGGTCAATTATGAGGACTGAAAGAGTATATGTGACCAATACGGGGATCGTACCCTAATTCTTAGGGCCTAGGTTAATTCTAAGTACTTAAAGAGTAAATATGACCAAATTCGGGGATCACAGTATAATTATGAGGGCAAGGTCAATTTAGAGGACCTAAGGAGTATATGCAAGCAATTAGGGGGATTACAACATAATTCTGAGGGCCTATGTGAATTCTAAGGACCTAAGGAGCTTATGCAACCAATTCAGGGGATCGTGACCTAATTCTGAGGACCAAGGTCAATAATGAGGACCTAAATCTTTTCCATGATGTGAGTTGGGAAATTTCGATCTCCATTTATATATACACGCACACACACTTCATGGAGAAATAAAGAAAAATAGTAACAAAAGCCCATGAGAGACTGAAAGGTAGGGATGGGTGCCCAACACCTTCCTATTCCGTAGCTTAGTCCCCGAACCTTTGAACTATTGGTTTCGTAATCATTAGTTTTTCTTTAATGCCGCTCTCTCGAGGTAACGACATATTCTTTTGCCTGTTTTGTGCAAAATAGTCTGTCGACTCCATCTCTTTACATTCACACCACACAACGATGATCAAAGCTCTCTTAGATAAAGCGTACGCGAGACTTTTTTTTCTCCCCCCCCCCCCCCCCCCACCACCACCACAAGGGAGAGAATGGAGAGAGGAAATCTCGGGATGGCCACAGTATGTTGAGATAGTCTCAAATCCAAGATTTCACAAAAGTCAAACGAAGTTTAAATGTCATTGAGTTGTTCTCTGGTTAGGGTTTAAAGGAGGACCGAGGTTAAAAGGGACTTTGTTTGGACCTTATGGAGGTGCATAAAGGGTATTATAATGGGGTTGTCTATACATCCCTCGACGGGCGAGCTTAGAATAAGCGAAAGTCATCGAAAGATTAACAACCTAATGGAGGTTGCGAGTGTTGGGTCTCTCTGCGTAGGAACTCTAGTTTGTTAGGTTTTTATCATGCCTGTGAAGAATGTCTAATTCTGAGGACCTAAAGAGTCAGTGTGACTAATACGATGGTTGTGGTTGATTTTGAGTTTCGAGGTCAATTATGAGAACCTAAGGAGTGTGTGTGACTAATATGGGTATTGGGGCCTAATTTTGAGAGCCAAGGTTTATTTAGAGGACCTAAAGAGAGTATGTGAATAATATGGGAATTATGGCCTAATTCTAAGGGTGAAGGTCAATTATGAGGACTTAAGGAGTATATGTGACCAATATGGGGATCGTACCCTAATTCTTAGGGCCTAGGTTAATTCTAAGTACTTACAGAGTAATTATGACCAAATTCGGGGATCGCAGTCTAATTATGAGGGCAAGGTCAATTCAGAGGACCTAAGGAGTATATGAAAGCAATTAGGGGGATTACAACATAATTCTGAGGGCCTATGTGAATTCTAAGGACCTAAGGAGTGTATGCAACCAATTTAGGGGATCATGACCTAATTCTGAGGACCAAGGTCAATAATGAGGACCTAAGGAGTGTATGCGACCAATTCAAAGGATCGTGACCTAATTATAAGGGCTAAGGTCAATTATGAGGACCTAATCGTTTAAAATTTTTGATTTTTTTTTTGAATTTTTTTATACATTTTTGCAATTTCCATAACAAAATTTAGAGGGTTGTTGATAGGCAGGGGTGACTTCTGCCAATGGGCATGGACACATGAATTCAGTGTTTTTGCAGGTTCCCAAGTGTCATTGCTGGCTGGCAGGCATAAGTGTGTGTCAGTCATAATACCCTTTCCCCTCTTATAAAGGGGGTTAAGGCGACATTCATTTCATACCAAAAAAAAGATTTACCTATCTGTAAAAAAGAGTTATCTCAAGTGCTTGTTACTTTTTTGAACAAATGACAAACATTTTGGATGTCGACGAATAGGCAAACATCAAGTGGGCCACCCCCAGTGAATGATAGTAGGGACAAAAAATGTATACCAAGGTGCGAAGACCATTGCATATGATATGTTTTTACTCAGGGACTTCAAGACTCATCGCTCGACTAGGGTATAGAACCCCGATGTCAATTTGAGTATTATTTTATTTATTATTATTTTTTTAATTTTCATTCCATTTGTTAAACTATTTTATTTATCTTAAGGGACTTATGTTATGAATGTACTTTGCAGACGGACATTCCGTTGAGGAAGGTTTGCTCCTGAGGATCGATAACAATGAAGAAGATCTAGAACATCCTTCATGAGGATGTTAAGAACCTGGTGGATATTATCGATTTCGGCGCTTTAACGAGAGTGCTTGAAGATACCTCTTAATCAATGACGTTTTTGTACGTTCTTAGAGAACAATGGTGGGATACCACCCACACTTTTCATTTTGGTGTGTATGAGATGATGGTGACATCAATAGATGTGCACCATATCTTAGGGTTTCCATGAGAAGAAGTAGATTATGGTCAATCAGTCACTTTGTCTGACTAATACGACGATTGGGGAGGCACTAGGGCTTATAGAACATGTAGGCTATGGGGAGTCCATAAAGGTGTCCTTGTATAAGGACACCCTATCGAATGGGTCATCGATATGACCGATGGCTAGCATCTTCGACATGCATCCTAATTATTCATTTTTCCCCTATTGGGGACCATTCTAGTGGTGAAGACTGGGAGGATGCCCACTTATGGTTTGTTCCCTGCCTCCTAGTTTTTTCTCAAATTATCAGCTTCGAGTGGGGGAGCTTGACACTAGACTCTCTACATGTATCTCTGGATGCCTTTAGTCATTATTTCCAGTCGTCTTTCATAAGGGGCAACACACATATTGGATATATTCTTATTTTTACGATGCCTTTGATTCTTTTTTCTTTCTTTGTTTTTGCCCTTTTGAGTATACATGTATTTTTTGATTTTTTTTTTCCTTTTAGTTATTGTTCTTTAAGATGATCGAGTGTAACACCCCATTGATACACTTTCTGGCGGAAGAGGCCGATGCATGGCCCAGTACGATGAGATGGAGGAAGGGGAACATGTCCTCGGAGGACCGTCTGACCCAAAGGGATGTGAGAGTCGGGATGAACTCTTTGACAAGTTTCCAGGTTAGCCTTTATTTTATTTTTGGATTTATTTTTTTATCTTTTCTGAATTTTTGTTTTTGATTATATATAAATGACCAAAATTATTTGGACATGTTTTGTTCAATCCCTAGGGTCAGTCTACGATGGAAATGGGAGTAACTCATTGTGACAATCCACTTATTACAATACCAAATGGACAATCCTCTACTCTAATAAAACATGAATCTCGATATGGTCTCATTCTCAGCATCACTATCGCAACAAGCAATATAAACAATAAGAATAAACCATAAAAAAATTAACAGATAAATCGCCATGCATAAATAAATAATAAAAGTGAACCGAATAAATCATCAGTCACCAAAACGTAACATCCACTGAATAAAACTATATAACAATTGAGTATTGAAGTAAAACATCCTTCCAGTAATATAAAATTCGATCCATTAATGGGAAACAAGCCCAAACTAAAAACTGGAATGAAATATGATCTTATTTTAATAGAACGACTGAGGAGGCTAAATTAGGTCATGTAGTATCCACAACCACTTCATCGACAAGAATGAATCTAGCCTTGCGGTCCCGGCTACTGCGGCTACACACCTACAGTTTAAAAAAAGGAGAAAGAAATTACCATGGGCTAAAGTCCAAAAAGTAGAAAATATTGTGCAAGTACTTAATTATTGTAAATCGATTAAAACTGGTAATGTATTACTTTCTTAATTAACCAGTCGCACTCACATGAGATAAAACCTCAACTCTCAACTAAAGAGCGCACCAAACATATTCATTTTATTATCATAATCAAACTACCCAGTCTAACTAGGACATATTACTTCTATACAAGCCCAACCCCTCGAATACTCTTTATTAGCTAAGTATAACTACCTTCACTAGGTATACATTCATAAATAGTACCGTAGAGGCACACTAGATATAGATAAATATTCACCCAATAAATATGACATAGATACACTTGTGCTATAAGTAGATATAGATATACTATATCGTATAAGGATACATATATATCATTCTCTATATATCTATAACTGTATTCCCTAATCTTCGACCTCATAAATACATCCCTCATGTTCTATTAGGCTCCAGACATCACGCATCACATAGAGCCACTGTGTCAAAATCTCACCACCGAACCCTAATATAAACATATACAAGGGAGGTGGTAAAAAACATACATCTGGGGGTATCAACCATATCAGATCGCACCCAATCAGTCTCCAAACCAACCCCTATCCTCATATATAGATAGTTGTCATGCAACAGTACTATGACCCAGGGAATCAATGTGTCACCTACTGGTCAATGTCAAGGTTGACTGCCCACTATGTATAACCTCCTATGATAGCACTTTCGAGTAGGTATGTTGAATATAAACAAGTAGAATACACACATACATATATATACACGTCACTATAATATGTATATATGTAAGGTACCGAGCTCGTACGCATATCCCACTGTGCATTAGTCTCCCAATATAGAAGTTCAAACCAACTTACCAATTAATCATCTAAATGTTCACGCACTTGAATTCCTGATCTCCTCACCCGAACTCATCTATCCTTTGGTCTAACCCACTTACCAGACCTCGTAAATATTCACTAGTAGTCCCACTCTACCACAGAATCCCCTATGGTCATTCCCAAGGTCTAATGGGTCAAAATAACACACGAACAAGAATTAGGCAAGATAGTAAACTGAAATAGTTCCCTAGTAGACCGAATGGGTTTGGTTGAGCGAACCGATTCACTCCCCCACAATCCGGTTAAGTTTATTAGCTTTCCTGTCATCTTCTTCCTCGAGTTGTTCTCCTCTAAACTCTCCAATGGAGGTCCCAAACAAACCCAAACAAAAATTAACCTCATACATCAATATACTAATGTTCCAGAAGCGTTATAACACATAGTTAAACATGAATCCTTCATCAAAACCTAGGATTACAAATCAAACATCAATCCCATTTAACTCAGAATTTTCCCCTGTACGATTTTCATTAATTCAACCTTCCTATCAAAGGTATACATGTTCATCATTATAATTCCAAAATTATTTTCAAATTTCTTCTATAATCAATACCAACTAGTATTTAATTCAAATCCGAGATCATTTATCACGTATATCTCTAAATCGTTCAATCAAAGTTTCAATCTTTACTTCTGTAAATCCCAGATTTTTATCATTAATCATGAAAGTGATTAACTACGTATAATTGAAATTTAAAGAAAGTAACTAATTGCGTTTGTGGATTTAATTCTAATTTCTTTATGTCTGATGATGGGTCGAAGCTATAGGTAGCCTCTTTCTTCTCTTCTCCAAGCACTTCTCTAATTTCTTCCTATTTTTCTCTTTTCATGCACTCTCTTTAACTCTCAATTCTGTAGACTGTAAAAGGTGGGCCACTATCCAACTTTCCATCCTTTAAATACCTCCTTAGTTCACCATAATCACATTTTCCGCTTAACCCTATGTGTAAAAAGACCACCTCCTACCCTTATACAGTTCCTTCTATGTCTAAAAGGTTCTAGAACTCAATCATAATACCCGAGTACCTATTCTAGACTATTTTGACCCTTCACGGGTCACCAGTGAACTCAAAAAGGTAATCTGAGTCACCCAACTACAAATATGCTAACATCTCATTAACTAGGCATGACACGTGTGTACCATATGCGTTGCCCATAAAATAATCTGATATGTCGATGTAACACACTATCGACATATAAAAAATAAATCATCGCTTTCACTCATACGGGTCATATAATAAATCACGTATATATTTACTTATCACACGCAAGTAAATATTAATAATAATAAATATTAATCCTTTATCTCACTAATTAATATTTATCAAAACCTAATTTAATATCCCCAATTAAATTAATAAAATTAAGCACACAAAAAATAATTAATAATAAAAGTTCAAGGTATTACATTCCTTCCCCCTAATAATGAAATTTTGTCCCTGAAATTCGAACGTACTTGCCACGAAGGGTTTTAGATACTTTTTTTGCATATCATCATCACGCTTCCATGCCGATTATAGGTCAATCTCCTCTAATGGTATATACTGATAAAACACATCATCCTTGAGATACCTCCTAAACGACGACACATAGGGCACATCGTGTACCTACTGCAAAGGCTCCAGTAAGGTAAGCTTAAACGCAACGGACCCTACCCTCTCGATGATGGGGAAAATCCCCACATACCTAGGTGCCAATTTCCCCTTCTTTACGAATCGCATGAATCCCTTCATGGGAGATACTCGCTGCAACACCTGATCACCCTTGTTATACTCTAAAAATCTCTGGTTCGCATTGGTATAACTCTCATGCCTGTTCTGAGATACCTAAATACGACTCCTAAACAAACTCAATCTTTGCTGATGTCTCCATAATCAAGTTTGGCCCAAGAATCTTATCATGTCCCACTTCTAACCAATAAGAGGGCGAACGATAAGGTCTTCCATACAAAGCCTCGAATGGTTCCATAACAATAATGAACTTGTAAGAATTGTTATACGCAAACTCTACCAATGACAAATACTACTCTCAACTTCCCTTGAAGTCTAAAATATACATCATTATCATATCCTCCAACATCTGATTCACCCTATCCATCTGCCCATCGGTCTGCAGGTGATACATCGTGATCAAATGGAACTTTGTCCCTATCGCCTCCTGAAAACTCTACCAGAAGTGGGGCACAAAGACCTTATCCCGATATAAAATAATGTTTGGAGGCATCCCTTGTAATATCACTATCTCCTATATAAATAGTAGTGCATACTTCCTTGTCATGTAATCCACCAACTATAAAGAAATTATCTATCTTCATCAACTAATCCAAAATAATCCATATGGAATTGTGACCCCTCTATGACGTGGGTAATTCAATAATAAAGTCCATCGAAATACTCTCCTGTTTCCACACCAAAATCTCCAATGTCTATAGAACCCTAGATGGTTTCGGATGATCAACTTTCACCATCTGACAAGTGATGCACTTGGAAACAAACTCTTCTTTGTCCCATTTTATACCATCCCATTAATATTGTCCCCTCATATCCCAATACATATTATCCCCTATATGATTTATCAAAAATAGTAACCCATGAGCCTCTTCTATAACTGCGAATCATAGGACTTCATCGTCTAGGACAATCAACATCCCATTGAAGTGTAAGCCACCCTCAGAACTAACTTAGTAAGACTCGGCTCCACCTGACAATAACTGCTGAATCTTCTTTTGACAAGATGAATACTCTGCCCCTACCTTCACAACCATCAAAATGAGATCAAGTGTCATGATCATCACTATTTTATAAGACCTAACTAACTCTTCCTCCTAATGAAACTTTATCGACTATGCCTTCCACACTACTGCCAACTTCCCTGTCGGTATATGACTCAACGTATCTACCACTACATTAGAATTTAATGAATGATACTAGATGTCAAACTGATAATCCTTTATGAACTGAAGCAACCTATGTTGGATCATATTCATCTCCTTACGCATGAAAATATACTTCATTGACTTGTGGTCTGTGAATAATCGAAAGATATCCCCTGTAGATAGTGCATCCAAATCCTCAAGGAAAAAATAGCTACCACTAACTTCAAGTTATGAGTGAGATAGTTATTCTCATGGGCCTTAAACTTGTAATATGCATAAGCTATATCCCACTCCTCTTACTGTAGAACTCCCCCAAGTCCTTGTAAGGATGCATCTGTAAAATCAAAGTACTCCACTCCTCCTTTAGGCAATTCAAGCATTGGTGCTGAAGTCAACTTGTCCTTTAGCTCATAGAAAGATAATTTACAGTGATCATCCCAAACAAAAGACACATCTCTACTAGTTAAATTCATCAAGGTACCCGCAATCTTAAAAAATCCTATGATGAATCGACGGTAGTAATTTTTTAACCCCAGAAAACTATGAACCTTCGTCGGTATCATGGGCTGGACCTACTCCCTCACAATTGTCACCTTAATCGGATCTACAAAAATCCCTCTCTCATAGATGATGTGATCTAAGAACTTCACCTCCCGTAATTAAAATCCACAGTTATCGAACTTGTCATACAACTAGTGGTCCCGTAAAGTCTGAAGCGCCATACACAAATGCACTGCGTGTTCGCCCTTTGTCAGAGAATAAATCAATATATAATCTATGAACCCAATGACAAACTGATCCTAGAAATACCTAAAGAACTATTCATGATAACCATGAAAACTGTTAGCACATTGGTTAGCCCGAACGGTATAACTCTAATCTCATAAGACCCGTATCTCATCAAAAAAGTGGCTTAGGGACATCCTTGATCCCTGATGCGTAACGTGTGGTACCCTAATCTCAAATCAATCTTATAGAAGTAAGATGATCCTCTTAGATGATATAACGTGACATCAGATAATTGTTCTGAATTGTGACCTTATTTAACGCCCAATAGTCGATACAAAATCTAAATGCCCCATCCTTCTTCTTCACAAACAAAACTGGGGAACCACAAGGTGATGTACTCCTGTGGGTAAAACCATACCCCAAAAGTTATTGAATGTGCCCCCCCCAAGACAAACTTCTCTAAATGATACATATGGTACGGTGCTTGCGCTATTCGCATAGTCCCTGGCACTAAGTCTATCATAAAATCAAACTCTCAACTCGGAGGTAACCCTGATATCTCTTAAAACACATTAGCATAGTTCCTTAGAACAAGGATCGAATCTAATAAGATGACTATACCATCAGAAGTCTCCTCCTCCATATCATATAAGTGTTCACTCAACCCTCCCTCCGAACGAGGCATTTCCACAAGAAACATATCTTGCCCTGGAATAGCAAACATGATAGTCCTATTGTAATAGTCCACCATTGTTCTGTATGACTTTAACCAGTCAATACCTAGAATAACATCATATTCTTCCAAGTCTAAAACGATCATATCTCCTACTAACCATAACGTCCCTATGTTCATACCAACTCCCCTACGAATGGAACGAATGAAAGTCCCACCATAACAAGGTGAATGTATAGTTATAATAATTTCTGGTGCCAAATCCAGTATAAACCCGTTTCATATGGGAACTAGTGCTAATAAAATAATGTGACGCTCCCATGTCAAACAATACAAGCTGCATATACCCATAGATAGAAAACATACATTCTACGACTGGTGGTGCTGGTGGTAACACTGGTACTTGAAGGTGACAAACATGCCTGAATTTCCCTTGCCCCTGCCCCTGCCCCCCGGAGGGGATAATGTTAGAACTATCGGTGGGGTTAGAAGCCGCTCATATGAAAAACCTCCTTGTAAACTCTAACGGCCTCTCGCTTGCTAGCCCCAACGAGGCTGCCACCATATCTAACCATGCAGGCCCTTATAATCCCAACCTTGCTGGCCTTCGGTATAGTTACCTTGGCCCTGCTTGCCTTAATGGCCCTGCTTAAAATTATTGTTACTTAGACTGAATCTCTTAGCAAAAGTCCCCTACTGGGAACCCTACTCCCGTTGTCTCCCCTACTGCTGCGGTGCCCCATTGGCACTGCTCCCCTCAGTTTTGGCTTACTGGATTCACTCTCCTTCCCTCTTAACTCCCCTCAGTGGAAGCAATGGTCCTGATAGTGGAGCAACACGGTGTTTACGACATCAGTATAAGTTGGGAATGCCAAGTTCCCTAATAAATGTTGGATAATCCTCCAAGTAAGCCCATCTCTAAACTTGAGGACCCTCTTTTCCTCAGTGTTCACCTCATTCGGCACAAAGTTCACTAAGCGGGTGATATCCTTATTCTATTCGACCACGGTCCAAACATTCTATGAAAAATCAAAGAATATCGTCCTCATATATGTCTGAATTGCTGACAGAAAGAAGGTGCGATCAAACCGCACCCATAACTCCTATATCATCATAGTATCTCTCTACTCCGACGTGGTCACTAACTCCCACCACTGAAGAGATTCCTTGACTAGCTTGAACGTAGCTAGTATCTTCTTCTGAGTGTCACTATACCCAACCATATGAAAATGCCTCTAGCATATTTCTTCCATTTTCTAGATGCAACAACATTCTCACTCCCCATGAACTCTGGTGGATGGTCCTTCTGGAAGGCCTCTCTGACTTACTCCCAAACTAACGGCACTGGGTGAGCCTGAACTGGTGGTTCCACTAGAGGATATGGCTATGTCTGGGTAAAATGTTATGCTAGGTCGGTCATAATGGCATTAACTTCCCGTGCAACTATAGCTACGACATATGCTACGGTCACAGTCCCCTGAGTGGCCTGTGGCTCTGGCTGAGCCTCTTCCTTTATAGCCCTCCTTGTGGCACATGTTGCTTTACCATTCCTATTGTTTGGCATCTGAAACGAAACCAAAATTGTATGAGATTCACTTCAATATATAATAATAATAATAATAATAATAATAATAATAATAATAATAATAATAATAATAATAATAATAATAATAATAATAATAATAATAATAATAATAATAATAATAATAATAATAATAACAACAACAACAAAAACAGCAACAAAAAAAAATGTAAATCTGTAATAAGAAACAACAGTCCTAAGCATACAGCTCTATATCAAATAAATGCTACTGCAATAATGTAGAAAGTTCGTACAGATCCTAAAGACATTATAATTTAATGCTCTAATACCAACTATGACAACAACCTTTTGTGATACTGACTGGCCAATCTTCTACAAAAATAAAGTAGGAATCTCAATATAGTCTCCTTCTCAGCATTACTGTTGCAATAAGAAATATAAATAATACGAATAAACCATAGAACAAAATGAATAGAAAAATCACCATGCATAAATAAATAATAAAAGTGAACCGAATAAACCACTGGTCACCAAAACGTAACATCCAGTAAATAAAACTATATAAAAATTGAGTACTTAAATAAAACACCCTAACAGTAATACAAAATCTGATCCATCTACAGGCAACACGCCCAAACTGAAAACTGGAATGAAATAAGATCCTATCTAGATAGAACGACTGAGGCAACTAAGTCAAGACCTATTTCGACAACTACTGCAACAAAAATGGATCTATCCCTGCGGTCTCGGCTACTATTGCTGCACACTTCAGGTTTTAAAAGAAAAATAAATAAAAATAATTGCTCACAGGTCAAAGTGCGAAAAGTTGAAAATATTTTGCAAGTAATTAATTATTTTAAATTAATTAAAACCCTTAGTGTATTACTTTCATAATTAACCGGTCTCACTCACGTGAGATAAAATCTCACCACTCAACTACAGTTCGCACCTAACATATTCATTTTGTTATCCTAATTGAACTGTCCGTCTAATTAGGACATATAACCTCTATCCAAGCCTAACCCCACCAATACTCTCTATTAGCTAAGTATAGCTATGTTTACTTGGTATAAGTTCATAAACTATATCTTAGTGACACATTGATTATAGATAAATATTCACGCAATAAATATGACATAGCTACACTCGTGCTATAAGTAGATATGTATTGTATATCGTATAAACATACATATATATATATATATCACTCGCTATATATGTATAACTGTATTGCCAGAGCATGAACCTCATAGATACATCCATCTTATGTTATCAGGCTCTAGGCATCACGCATCACGCATCACACTGAGCCACTGGGTCAGAATCTCACCACTGAAACCAAATGTAAACACATACAACGGAGGCGGTCATAAGCATACGTTCAAGGGTCGCAACTATGCCACATCGCACCTAATTTTTATTTGCACCAACACCTATCCTCATATGTGGATACTGTTTTTGCAATAATATATGACCCGAAGAATAAATTCGACACCTGCTGGTCAATGCTAGGGTGGACTGCCCACTATGCGCAACCTCCTACGATAGCACTACTGAGTAGGTATGTTCAATATAAACCAGTTGCATACACACATTGATATATATACATGTCACTAAAATATATGTATACATAAGGTATCGTGCTCATACACATATCCCATAGCGCACCAGTCTCCCAATCCCAAAATTCGAACCAACTTTCCTAATTATTCTTCTAAATGCTCACTCACTTGAACTCCCATTTATCCTCACCCAAACCTATATATCCTTTTGTCTAACACACTTACCAGACCCCGTAAATATTCCCAAGTAGTCCCACTATACCCCAAAAGCCCCTACGGTCATTCCCTAAGATCTAAGGGGTCAAAATAACAAACGAAAAAAACTAGGCAGGCCAGGAAACTGAACCCATTCGTTGGTAGAATGAACTAGTTCGGTTAAGTAAATAAGTTCACTCCCCCAGCAAACCGATTCATTTTGTTGGGATACCTCTCATCTTCTTCCTTGGGTTTTCTCCTCCAAACCCTCCAGTATCGGTCCCAAACCACCCTAAACATAAAATTGACATCATACATCAGTATGTAAGTGTTCCAAAAGCGTCATAACACATAATTAACCAAGAATCCTTTATAAAACCTAGGACTAAAAATAAAACATCAATCCCGTTAAACTCAGAATTTTCCCCAATTTGATTTTCATTAATTCAATCTTCCTAACAAAGTTTTACATGTTTAGCATTATAATTCCATAATTAATTTTGAATTTCTTCTATAATCAATACCAACCAGTATTCAATTCAAATCAAATATCATTTACCACCTTTATCTCTAAATCACTCAATCAAAGTTTCAATATTTACATCTGAAAATCCCAATTTTTTTTTTTATCATATCATTGCAATTCAAAGAAAGTAACAACTTGACTTTTTGGATATAATCCGAAGTTCTCTATGTTTGATGATATATTGAATCCATAAATAGTCTCTCCCATATCTTCTCCAAGACCTTCTCTCCTTTCTTCCTCTTTTTCTCTTCTCGTGAACTCTCTTTAACTCTCAATTATGCCAAATGTCAAAGGTGTTCTGCCATCCACATTCTCAACCTTTAAATATCTCCTTAATTCACCCTATTTACATGTTTCCACTTAAACCTAGGATGAACAGATCCTCCTTACCTTATATAATTCTTGGCATGTCTACAAAGTCCCCAAAACACAATCATAGCACCTGAGTACCTATTCTATACTATTTCAACCTCCCCGGATCACTAGTGCACTCTAAAAGGTCATGCAAGCTGTAAGGGGCTTGCAGATAATCTCGAGATTAGAGATAATCCCACCATCTAATACAACAAACTCAAGGGATTGAGGCAATAATGCAGCTCAGTGAGGCAGGTAAAGCGAGGCGGCTCGGGGAGGCATCTTAAATGAGGTAGTTCAGTGTGGCAGCCCAGGGAGATCTTCCAGTGAAGAAACTGGTCGAGGGAGCTCATCCTTTAGTTTTAAGATCTTACTTAGTCTTGTTGTATCTTTTTTTTATATTGACTATGAGTTGTAATGATTATAATGTTATTTAGGATGAGGTCAAATGGTACTCAAGAGAGACCAGGCCTAGAAGGGCCTGGGAGAGCTTTCATGCTCTATCGAATGACCTCACCATGGGAATTTCAGAGGAACTTGGTTTGGAGGATTGAGAAGTTAGACAGTGTTAGGGATTGTTCTGACCATATTAGATACACCTGGTAAATCACCGAAGGGCCTTTAATCGTGAAACCTTGGGTGGAGCAGTCTTAAGTTCCATCGCGCGTTGAGCTGTGAACCAAACAGCTCGCTACTCAATGTCACATCTACTTTAAGTGATGTCACTAGATAGATAAGCAATGTTAAATCCACACTTTAGTAAACCACCGTGGTATTTGGGGTTGTCAGATAGTTGGTGAGCCACCTCAGTAACAATAATCCCCTGACGCACAGTGGTTAGGCAAAAGGCATGTCTTGGAATTTATTATTTATGACATGCAGGTGAATAGTCCATCAGACATTTAATGTTTATGACATAAAGTATGAGGGATGTCTTTCACAGTTATAAAGGACTAAGGCATCTTAGGAGTGGTGTGGGATCTATTTATTGGCCTCAACCACTTATAAGAGAGGGGGTTATTCCTAGAGATTATTGGCTAGAGAGAGATTATAATCAGAAAGAAGTTATTGCAAAACTAGAGCTCTTACTTACCCACCATTGTCATTTACTACGAAGCTTTTAATATCTTACCTGAGATCTTTAAGGGTTGGCGTGTTAGGTTGCCTGCCAAGGGGTATCTAGCGTGCTTACCTCTCTCTCCCTCCAAATAAGTTACTTCTGAGTTCATTATTATCTTCTGAGTTATACACGAGAGATTTATGAGTTCAACCTGAGTTTATATTCACTAGGATGTGATCGTGTGTCTTGTACTATACTAAAAAGGGGTTATGCCTCCATCTAATCTAAACTATCCTCCTAGAATTGGCGACTCTGCTAGGGAGGTATTCTTCTATCAAAAGAGTATAGCGCAGGACAACGTTAATCATAGAATCAACTTTGATGATATCTAACACAGTGAGGAATAAGCGAAAAGGGAGCTGGAAGCTCCCAAAAGTGGGGTACCTCCTTAGGAAGAGGTTACCCAAGATCCAACGATGACTGGAGTCCCAATGGTCACCCAAGACTCTACTAGTGTTGTCCTAGTACCAGTGCAAATGACCCTTCTCATCGGTAAGTTTTTTGAGTTTTTACAGACACCTGGGGATACCATGGTCCTAGGAGGAGGAATACATCCCAGCGCTTTCGTGACACCTGGAGTGGTCACAGTAGCTCCGATGAACCCTACTCCGCCTATTCCCATGAGGATTCAGCCCATAAGCACAATGAGCGTAATGAGCGTGACGGGTGTTCCACCTATGGTGGATACTCCAAACGTAACACGGTTGAGAAAATGTCGGCGTCTATGTTAGAAAAGATGAGGAAAGATATGCAAAAAGAGATGTTGAAGATGATAGTAGCCTCCTCGTAGGCGGCCAATGAGGTAGCTTCAGTGTATGATGTTTTTTGCACGCCCTATCCCTAAGAATATAATGATGAGACTTACCCGAAGGATTACATCCCTCTTGTCTTTGAGAAATACACCGGGAAAGGGGGAACCCAAAGAAGCACATCATACGGTTCATCAAACATCTAGGAGCTCACTACAACAATAAGAAACTCGTGTTAAGGGAGTTCTCAAAATCACTAACAGATAAAGCTTATACATAATACTCTCACTTAGTGCCAAAGACTGTTTGAACGTGGGAGGAGATGCATTTTTATTTGTCCAGAAGTTCTTTCTGGAAGAAGATGAGTTTACGTTAAGACAGGTGGTAAGGGAGAAGCAACGGTCGGGAGAAGATATGATGGCTTATGTTTGAAGATTTAGGGAGAGTTCCCTCTACGTGAGGGAAGAAGCTAAAGAATCCAAACTGTTACAACTTTGTGATGAGGGTTTGTTACCGGAGTACATTTGTCACCTTATTAATGAAACTCGCGAAGGGACTTTCGTAGCAATTCTGAAAGTAGTAAGAAATATATCATTGGTGGTTCAGCTAAACCCTATTGTGGAACCACTGGTTTCAGACAGTCGGGGCCACCCATTGCAGCATGTGGCCAGCCCCCACGGGTGGGATACATCGATGGAGGTGAAGGAGGCAAACAACTGAAGAATGATAATAAGAGAAAGTTTAGGAGAGATAGGGAAGACCCACCACCGTTACCTTGCACAGTTGAAGAGGTTGTTAGCTGTTATAATGCCATGGTTCAAGGAGGAATGGTGTATGAACCTAAGGGCATCCCCTATGTGGAACTAAATGCGGCAACGAGAGCGGATACTAAATATTGTAAGATCCGTTGAAAAGTGGGTCATCCAATGGAGACCTGTTTCATGTTGAGAAAGATTATCAAAAAACACATGAAGACAGGGACTTTGCAGATCCCATAAGAGAACAATGTGAACGTTAACCCATTACCACCGCCCGGGGCTAACCTAGTGATTGCCTATGATAAGGAGGAAGAAGGAGAGACGTGGGAACCCGAGTTCCAACATGGGGACTTTAAAGATGCCTTAGAGGATTGCATAATGGGAATGGACAATATGGTCATAGCCTACGATGAGGCAAGTGCAAGGGATACGGAGGAGGTATATAACCTAGAAGGGGAGGAGATGGACCCAAGCTTAGAGTGCCAAGCCATTTTGAGATCACCCAAGTTCTCATGGTTCTATGATCATATAGGGATACCGAATGAGAGATGTTCGGAGATAACGCAGGCAATCTTGGATATCCCAAAAAAGAACGCAGTACCCTCATTAAGATGGAAGGTTCCCATGGCAAAACTAGTAAGAAAGTTCTTATCCAAAGTAACATTTAGTGACGCTAATAGGGCCATGAGATTCCACACAATAGGCCCCTTTACATAACGATAAGCATCAACGGGGTAAGCTTTGTGAGGGCACTAATGGATGGAGGTGCATCCATAAACATCATGCCTATTAGTTCCTTCCGGATAGCTAACATTCCAGACAAAAGACTAATACCAATGCCTTTGATGATTTCTAGCTACGATAATCAATCATCTAAATCACCGTGTATGTTAATATGGGGATTGTAATGGGAAACCTTACCTAAAACATCAAGTTCCATATGATTAAAAGTACCACTTCGTACCACCTACTAATAGGGAGAGTGTGGTTGCACAACCAGGGTCTAGTCCCTTTGACGTATCACCAATGAGCAAAGGCAAACATTAAACGGATTGAGATACTCATATGGGTGAAAAAGAAGCATTTTTCCATCGAAGAAATCATTTGGTAGATGCATCCTTTTACATAAAGTTGTAGGAAGATTCGAGGGTGATGACAAGAAGGATGGAAGGATCAAGAGCTCCCTCTATTAGGGAAAGCAAAGGGCATGTGAAAAGCCAAAGCAACGAAGGATTAAAGGGAAAGGTAGTAAGTGAAGAAGTTCACTTAACTAATCCCAAGAAGCAACATCTATCAAAGCAATGTAGAGATAGGATCAGACCTAAAAGGGATACGATAGATCACGAGACCCAACGACAGAGTGTGTTGGAAAGATTTTCAGGGAATAGGTTAGTTGATGCTTTAAGAGAAAGGAAAAGAAAGGCAGTTATAATGACGAGTATATAGTGCAAGAAAATGATTACTAAGGATGATAGATTGATCTACCTTTTATAAGAGTGTGAGCGGGCAGTCGAAGAAGCTAATTTAGAAGCTGACCTGATATATAAGTGTTTTTTGATAAATCAATAAGGGCACTGCATGGTTATCGATAACTCAAATATACAAGAGTTTGTGGAGGACGTAAACGAAGAGCCAGACTATATGATGGATCCCCCAAAACCCCAGGTGAAAGAGTGGGAGAAGTTGAACCTGACCAAAGATGGAGAAAATGCAAGACCCATCTTTATTTTGATGGACCTGAGTGCAGCGAAGAGAGAAGCCTTGATTGAGGTGATTCGGGAATTCAGGGGTGTCTTCGGGTGGAAATACATGGAGATGGTGGGATTGGACGAACAAGATGGTTGCCACAAACTGAACATTATGCCTTCAGCCATACTGATGAAGCAAGCCACAAGAACATACAAGCCAGAGCTGGATCTAAAGATCAAGGAGTAGGTCCAACGATTGCTGGGAGAAGGGTTTATTGAGATGATGTAACACCCACTTTGGCATTTAAGAATTATTACAGTAGGAAATAAGGATAAAAACTAAATAAGGATTTGTGTGGACTTCAAGGACCTGAATAGATCTTGCCCGAAGGATGAGTTCCTTCTACCCTCCAACGATAGCCTCATTGATGCAACGACTCGTCATAAAATGTATAATTTTATTGGCGAGTATGTAGGATACAACAAGATCAAGATACATCAAACTGACCCAGATAAAACATCATTTAAAACTCCATTGGGAAACTTCATGTATAAGGTAATGCCTTTTGGATTAAAGAATTTTGGGGTGACATATCAAAGGACGATGATGGAAATTTTCACAATTTCTTTCACAAATTCCTAGAGTTCTATGTGGATGATTTGTCCATCAAATCGAAGAGGGAGGAGTCTCATCTGGATGACCTAAGGAGGGTGTTCATTTGCTATAGAAAATACAATATAAAGATGAACCCATTAAAGTGTGCCTTCAGGGTCACAAGAGGGAAGTTCTTAGGGTTCAAGGTGGATCAACAGGGAGTAAAGATAGACTAGGACAAGCAGTGAGCTATCTTGGAAATGTCGTGCATAAAAATAACGAAAAAGCTCAAAAGTTTCCTCGGTAAAGTCTCCTACCTCGGGAGATTTGTGTCGAGATTGGACAAGATAACTCACCCGTTGATGGAGCTACTGCGAAAGGGCATAGGGTTCAAGTGGGAGGGAGGAGCACATCAGGAATCGTTGAATAGGTTGAAGAAGCTGCTGACCTCTCCATAGACAATGATCCCTCCAAAGCCTGGAACACTGTTGCAACTCTACCTTACGTCTACCACTAGGTCCATTAGAGAAATCTTGGCACAGGAGGTCGATGGGCAAGAAAGACTAGTCTACTACTTGAGTAGAATCATACATGGACCAGAGGCAAGGTACAATAATGTGGAAAGTCACTGTTTAGCCTTAGTGTTCATAGCACAAAAACTTAGGCATTCTATGATATCTTTCACGATTCACATTGTGACAAGATGTGATCCAATTAAGTTTTTTTTTCAAGAACTATCTTAATTGGAGGAGAAACTAGGTGGTTACTCATCCTCTGAGAATATGAATTAAAGTGCGTGGTTCCTCGCGCAATCAAAAGCCAGGCGTATGTAGAATTATTGGCAATCTTCCCATCTAGAGTAACCCGAGAGAAAATCCCGGGGGATGAATTATAGGCAAACTTTCTGGAGGATAGCCTTGAAGAATGGACGATGCAATTAGATGGTTCTTCTACAGAAAAGAAAGGAGGGGAAGGGGCTATTTTCTCTAAAGGAAATGAGGAATTTTGTCTTTCCTATAAATTAGATTTCCCTTGCTCTAACAACAAAGCAGAGTATGAGGTGTTAGTACTTCGGTTACGAGAGGCCCTTTGAAGGGGCATCCGTTCACTGTGTATTAAAGGTGATTCAAACTTGGTTGTTTAATAAGTGAACGAGGAGTATGCGTTGAAGCACCTCAGCCTAGCGTCCTACAGAACAATCATCCAATGGCTAATTAACTAGTTCCATTGGGTCAAGACAAAAATACATCCTAGAACGATGAATCATCATGCTGACGCCTATGCCACTATTGCACAAAAACTGATTATAAAGACCGATACAACTACTGTGGTGATCTAATAAAGAACAACCCCATCGGTGATACAGTCAATTCTACCTATGAAGGGAGATTCAAATTGGAGAGGAGGGATCAGAATATAATTAAAGTCTAGGGAAGGCAAGATGGAACTGAGAGAGCTAGCGCAATACTTTGTCAATCATGGCAACTTATACTTCAGAAACACAAGAGGATGGTTGTCAAGGTGTTTTAGCCCAGAAGAGGCAGAGAAAAAATTGAGAAAGACGCACGAGAGCCACTGCAAAACAACAAATATTCCTTTATCCAGGAGAATCCAAAGGGAAGGATACTTTTGGCAACCGATGAAATAAGACGCGGTTGAATCATAATGGAGGTGTGATAAGTGCCAGCTCTTCTTTCAAGTAGCTAAATGTCACTTCGTTAAGGCTCAAACAGACTAGAGGTAGCCTTATATTGACTTCATCAAAGACGAAGTTGTTCCTATATAAAAAATAGATGCAATGGGAATCAAACGGAGGGGGCACCACGATTCTATGTCTAAGAAGAATAACTCTATCAAAGAGGATACTTTAACAAGCCATTGAGATGCATCATGAAAGTGGAGGCAACTGTAGTGTTAAAATAGGCTCATGATCCATCTCACATCAGAGGGGAAAAGTTATACGATCAACTAATTACCTTGGAGTATTATTGGCCAACTATGGAAAAGGACACTACTAAGTTTATGCGAAAGTGTGACGCGTGCCAGCTGCATGGGAATATGATCCATGCTGTTTTGATGGATCTACATTCTTTGGCCACTCCCTATCCATTCCACATTTGGGCGTTTGATCTGGTAGGAGCGATACACCTTTCATCAAGAGGAAAGATCTAGATATTGGTGGCAATGGAGTGTTTTACAAAGTGGGCCTAAGCTATACCTCTTAGAAGAGCACCGACGGGTGTGGTGTCTAACTTTATTAGATAATACGTGATTTGTCATTTCATAATCCCAAAGGTTATCCTCTCTGATAATGGAACCCCCTTTGTCAAAAAATAAGTAACGATGTTCAGTGATAGATACTCCATCATCCATCATACTTTAACGGTGACATATCTTAAGGGAAACGGGCAAGCTGAAGCCTCTAACAAGATCTTGGTCAATATTTTGGCCAAAACGATGGAAGATTTCCCAAGATCGTGGGATGATAAGATCCCAGCAGTTCTGTGGGCCTGTCAAACGATCAAGAGAAAACCCACAGGATACACACCGTTCTCCCTTGTGTACATAGCTGAAGAAATCCTTCCAGTAGAGTTGTAAATTTCGTCCACTCGTTGTGACCCGCAAAGCAGCATGCTCCCTCAAAGTAGACATGTACTGTTAGAGGCGTTGGATGAGCACAGAGACAATGCGATGCAACACTTCTAAATGTACACGAGGAAGCTCTCAAGGGCATATGATAACTTGGTGAGACCAAGGAAGTTCATTGAAGGAGACCTCATTTTAAAAGTAGTGGTGAACAATATTAAAGGGATTCCTCTACCTAAGTTTGCAGCAAATTGGGAGGGACCTTTCATTATGAAGGAGGCTCACGATTCAGGTTACTTTTTAATTTCAAAGATGGAAGAAGATAAACCATTCAAGATTAATAACAAATGATTGAAGGTCTATTATGTATAAGCAAGTAACCTTAGAAAGATGATGTATCTAGTTTTCATAAATATACAAGAAAAATTTGAAGTTATGTTGTTTGGTGTAATTAAAGTGCGAAGAAAAATTGTAAAACATAATTTTTTTTACAAGTAGTTATAACACAAAGGTGACAAGAAAACAAGATAAACTTCTCTTTCATTCATAAATTGGGAAGTGTATTACAAAATTGGGAACTACTGCCCAATAATTACATGAGAAGAAAAATAAAAAAGTTGTACAAGTGTTGGGGGGTGATTGTCCTAGGAGTAAGCATAAGTCTGGAGTAGAGAAAAAGTCCCCGGGGAAGCCCGAAGAAGATTCCAAGCACACCTGTTGGGGGGCTGATAGAACCCTCCAACCTCATTTGAACTTAAGCAAGCTCGATAAGCAATTTCTCTCCTTTCAAATTTTCCAAACGAATACCTTCTTCGATATCCTCCACCTCTCTATTTACAGCTTCCAGTAGAGGTACTACCTCAGCCAGTCTTTCCCCTTCAATTCATTAGGTTTCCAAGTGCTTCTGCAGTAGCTCCCTCTGACTTTCCAACCGCTGACTCTTGAAAGTTTTCAATGTCCGATCAACGAGTTAAATTGGAAGCCATCTCTGCCCAACTCCTTCAAATAGCCTAAGAATTGATTAATGAGGGGACTAATGATATTTACAGTGGGGTTATTGACAAGCTCAGCAATAACGATTGCCATGCCCTGAAGCTTATGGCTCATCACTAAAATGTTTAAACGGAGGCAATCAATAGTAAAAGTGTCAGGATGGTGAGTAACAATTTGTTCAATCACCAAACAATGGCAGACAGGTATTTAGGTGAGTGGCAAAGAACCATGAGGTAAAACTCATGAGGAGCCAGTGCAGGAAAAGGAAGCTCACAATTGGATTTTCTATCAGTCGGAGCACCCGTCGTGGAACCTTAGTCGTTATCACTAGACTCCTCAGATGCAGCTGGCTCTGGATGAGGTGAGGTGATAGGCGAAGGAGCTGGTCGAGATTGATCTTCAACGCTAAGGGGCTCCCAAGTAACCTGAGGGCAGATAAGGGAAATATTGAGTTCGATGAAAGAAAATCTTAACAAGTGGTTTTCATGGTTAAGTCACCGTTACTCGTGGAGTTTGACGAAAAATATTAACAAGGGATTTTCATTGTTAAGTCACCATTACTGGTGGAGTTTGAGAAAAAATCTTAACAAGTGGTTTTCATTATTAAATCACCATTATTGGTGGAGTTTGATGAAAAATCTTAACAAGTAAGTCACCGTTACTGGTGGAGATTGACAAAAAAATATTAATAAGTGGTTTTCATTGTTAGGTCACCGTTACTGGTGGAGTTTGAACGTTTTGAAAATGAGATTCTTCTAAACAAAGAGATTGCACATTGTAAAGATAAAGGAAAAACACGAAGAGAAAATGGTGAAATACCTCAGCAACTGCTGGAGCAAGAATGGGAGATATGAAAAAAGTTGTAAGGACATTGTCCGTCACAATTTATTATGTCGTATACCGCTACAAGTCAACAAAGAATCGAGGATGCTAACATCTACAAACTCCAGATCCGAATTACAAGTGCACTTCAACATTCAAGCACCATTGACATAATTTTGGTAAAAATATGTTTAAAGTTCCATGTGCATTTTATATTTAAAGTTTTGGTTTTTTTTTTAAAAGGTTAGAACTTTTTTATAAAATTTATTTTGCATAAAAGAAGTTTTATTTGAAAACAAAAAAGATGAAAACAAAAGTTGTTTTAAAAAATCAAATAGGCTACGCGTTATGTGTTAAAAGGCCAAGTCATCTATATCTTTATCAGGTTTCGTACATCTGTAGGAGTTTTGGTTTTGGTAACACACATCTCTTCTTATGCCAAGAAGGGAACACGCCGCCGTTTTATTTTTTTTAATCATTGGCATAATGATTCTTGAAAAAAACTTTGTTGTTAATATATTGAGTTTTTCGTACAAATGGATACAAAAAGCCTTAAAGGAAAATTACTTTTTCTCGCCTAATAGGCAGTTGCCATGCGCCTTTGGTGATGAAAACAATGGGGCGCCAATGATTGGGCATAAAGCAATAGGCTACTTGAAAGTTTTTATCAAAAGGAAGTTGCGTACCAGTTGTTAAAAATGCGGAATGTTTTTTTATATAATCTGCCACGCACCTTTTGATTACCAATGATTGGCATGTGTTATTCGAGGAGTTTTTTTTAAATAACACGCATCTAGCCAATGAATGAAAAATAGTAGTGTGCCAATGTTTATCTGTGTTTACTAAATCTCTTCTATATAATACACAACTCGTACAGTTTTAAAAAAAAAGAAAAGAAAAGTTGTTTTATGCAGAACACTTTTTGAATAGAAAAAACTTTGTGCTCAATATTTTTCCAGTATGTCTTCTTCTCATTTTTAAGGGTCAAAAACCTTTTGTCCATTTAATTCATAATCCCAACTACTTTTATGAATTGTTTTGTGGAACCCAAGACATATTTTTCTAAAATCTTATGGTGCCAATTTTGGTGTTGTTCATGGTACTAATCGAAGTCTGAGGATATTAAGGTCTGTTGAGTATGGATCTTTGCTGAAATAGAACTGAGTGTTCTTGTGGAGCTGCTGAGGTTGTTCTATTGCTGATGACACCGATCGACGCCTGTGGGTATTCGTGTGTCAAATTATTTCATTATAATCCGTGTAAGTTGTGAATTACAAAATTATAGTGAAATAATGGTTTTTCCCTTCGGGGATTTTTTTCCTCATTTGAGACTGTCTTGCATGCTTAGATTAACTTTTAAATCAATCACGTTTATTTGCAAGAGTTACAAAATTGTTGGGTCTGGAATTAGAATTTAATTAAATAATTTATTCATTTAAACGCACGTGCACTCTCAGAAGCTGCAACGGTGGGCACCATAGTGAGCAAGTTCATCTCCCCGGGAGCCTCCACAGAACCCTCAGCTAGACAAACCTCGGCCAGAGGGACCTCAACACTTGATGAAGCTCCTAATTTAGTAAAAGGAACTAGGGCCAAAGTTGGGAGAGATCTTAAAGTGTCCGTTAAATCTTCCAGAGATACATCAGCCCTTATAGGGACAGAAGAAGCACCAGGGCAAGTAAATGAGCCAAAGGCAGACTTAGAAATGGGTGGAGTCCTGAGGGATAACGGTGGGATCAAACCTAAAGAAAGCTGCAGACACAAATATAAGTGTTAAGCACAAGGAACAAAATGGAAAGTAAGGGAACTTTACCTTAGTGATATGGGAGAAAGGGGAAATAAAGCAATGGACCTTAATAGTGGAGGCTGAAGAAGGAAACCAGCCAGGACACAAGCTAGAAACGAAGCATCTTCAACCTAAAATACACAAAAATATTTAGAAGATTCAATAAAGTGAGAAATATAGAAAATAAGGATCTAAAAGTGTTTAGAGCTTGTTACCTCGAGAGAACTTGGCGAAATTGGAATGATGTCTAGAGGAACCTCCAGCCGAGGGGATGACTCAGAAGAAACTAGGGGAACCCCCTCTGGCTAAGAAAAAACTCCCACAGAGTCTACAGGGGGAACAACCTCCTTAGTAGACTCCATCATACGTTGGGAGACCAAATAACCGGAATAAGTAATCCCGATCATGGGAGAATGGGGGGAGTTTCATCGACGGAACCACTCCCAAAGCATCCTCCCATGAAAGGACTCACAGGGGGCTGGGTCTGTCTTCTTCAACTACCTACGCCAAGTTGCCAAGAGTTACACAAATGCAGCCTGCTAGAGAAAAATGACTACGTATGGAAAAAAACAAGTGCATACCTCTAATCCAAAGGGAGAATGGGACGATATGACCATTGGCGAGGAAGGAGGGGAAACGACTGGTGAAGACCTCTCAGTAGGCTGGTGCTCAATATAAAGAGCTCGATTCTTCTCGGACTTAGTACCCAAAGTCTTTTTTCTTACACCAGCAGCACCAATACTAGGAGGAACCCTTTATCTTTTCCTTCGCTTCGACCCCTTTTCATATGAATCTACTAAGATGGTGGGGAAAGCATTAGAAAGAGGAATGGTGGGAATATGTCGTTGAAACTCAAAATTTATCCACTCCACCTCAGCTTGAATTTTCTTTCTTAACTCCTCCCTTACTTCAGTAGACATAAGAGGAGGAACGGAGGCAATATGGAATGCATCCAAGGGTGCTTGAGGTTAAGGTTAGGACTTAGACTTTGAATAAGTCCCACTCTTGGATCTCCTATTTGTTTTGGTTGCTGGCTTGGAAGGTCCTTCACCAGAAGCTACATCAATTGGTATACCCTCACCAGAAACACCTTCAGTAGGGGCAGGCTATTTTGGGGTTACAACATTCTTAGGTTTGGGCGTGACAATAGGGATCATGGGGAAATAAGGAGGTGGCTCGTTGGGAGGATATTTAGGAGTCTTGATCAGAGGGAACTCAACCCCAAGAATAAAGTTGCCCTTGAGGCCTAATTCCAAGGCAAGGAAAGGGAGAACTGGGGGATATTGAGGGGGACTTTGTATAAATTCACGAATCCTGGTCAGTTACATCGGCCAGAATTTGATGGCAAAAGATTTGGACACATCCCCTTTTCTAGTGGCACTGGGGATAGTAACACGACCATTCATAGTAGAAGTTATGCCAAGTACAACTGCAGTAAGGTAGAAAGTGCAGGCCTTAACAAAAGTATCCCTCTTATTCGTTAACTAAAATACAAGTCAAGGAGCCCCTTGATCAAAACCTAACTACCTGCTGCACCGATAGGGGTTGTAAGGTTCAGAAGTACATCCCCACTCGGTGAATGAAGGAAGAAACCCAGGGGTGAAGAGAAGAACCACGGCTTATGAAGTATCTTCTATAATCGAAACGGAAGTGACTGTTCTAGCTGTAGAAGGGAAAAAATTCTAAGTGTGGGTGAATGTTAATTCTCCGTATGGCCTCATAATGAAGGAGTACAAACGATCAAAAATGCCCATTATCGCTTTTCGGCTTTGTTTTTTTTGAAAGCAGAGGAGGCGAGGGGGCTTGATGCCTTGGTTAAGGGGATAAGGAACAAATTTGGCAGCAATAGCAGGAAAATGGGTGTAAAGGAAGCCCGTTAAAATAATGTTGGAAAAATTAACCTGGTTATAATGACCAAGGGACTATTCCATGTCAAGATAGGTCCGATCATACCAAGTATAAAGGGACCCTAGAGGAATGGTGGTCATAGGAAGATTAAAACCTCTAGCCAAATGAATGGAGATGTTTATGAGGTCCCTCCTAGGCTGATCGTTGGGTTTCCTAGTTAAGAAGAAACGAGAGAGCAAAAAAAGGATGTAGGCTAGTATTCTAGGGATGTACCTTTACCCTTATATGTGACAAAAGTGACATCCTTCTCAATAGGAGCTTCGAATAAATAACTAATTAAGGGAGTAAATGTAGTTTTATTGGAAGACCTAGTTAGCGAAGGAAAATCTGATCCAACTCAGCCAAATCAACAGTTTTTTCGGCATCCAAGTCCTCATCAAGATATGTAAACTCAACCATGGGTTCAATCCCAAGCAACTCACAGACATCGTCTAAGGAAATAGTGAACTTCCCCTAGGCAGCAAAGAAGGTGTGAGTTGTGATGTTCCATCTGGAGACCAACACTTGGAGTTTAACATTGTTCTTAGAGAGAGAGAACTCCTTAAACCAGCTAGCACAGTAAATATCAACTTTGGCAAGAGCTGTAGCGTGGGAACTCTGCATATGTGCATGCCAGGCAAAAAAAATGAACTGAAGATCCCCCAGGTTCTTTGAAATCAATATGGGAGAAAGGAAAGTCACCACGATCCAATTCGAAGAGTAGATTCCCCTCTGGAGGAAGAAAACCTTATTTGGATGAGTCTTCGTCTTCATCACCCAACAGCAAAGGGTCATACTTAACTGAAAAATTACAAGTCTTTCATGCATCAAAGAAGTCATCATCTTTGGCAAAGATTTGAGACCGACTTAAAAACGTAGTTTCTCTTCGAGAGCAACATCCAAGGCGATGGCGCCTAGAGTGGGAGTAGTAGCAGAGGCGGTAGCGGTGGAGGTTGGCTGAGCACTGGTGTTGGTAGCCTGGGGAATGCTTAAAGAAGCCATAACAGGTGGCGATGAAAGAAAATATTTAGCGAAGAAGGTATATGGATGAAAAATGTAAGAGTATGGCCACAGGTGGAAGTGAAAGAGATGATGAGAGGAAAGAAACCAGGGAAAATCTTAGTAACAATGGCATTTTGAGGATTATCTCTCTCTAAGTGTGTTGGGAGTTAAATAAGACAAAGGCAATGTAAGTGAAAAAAATGTCTAAATGTTTGAATAATAGACGTTTGAAATTCCTTAGTTAGCCTTTTGAGTTTCCCACCACTGCATGTTCAAATCCGTGAGTAATCATTTCAAGTGGACACGTGGAGCTTCGGGAAGTGTCCTGACAGTTGAAAAGACGACACTACATCATTAATGAAGTGACTCATGGGGAATAGAAAGGTTTCTTGCAAAAAATGTTTTGGGTTTGGCGCCAAAATTTTTCTTTTTTGTCAGACATATCAGATATCCCACAACACAGAAGCTATTACTACGGTTTAAAAAGTTACGATGTCCCCTCGCCATAAGTCCAAACGGAGTTTAACTGTGACTCAGCTATGCTGCACACACTACACAAAACAGCATAGACGGGGGAGAATTTCACTTCCCAAGAGTTAGAACGGATAGTTAATAGGTTCATCAGGCATTTTGAGAAAATTCCAATAGCTAAGGAAGAAGATACAAAACGGTTGAGGCTCAACGACTAAAAAAAATTGTGATATCTCTTCGCCAATCGCCGATAGGTCGCAGCGCTTTGGTTCAGGTACATCGAGGAGAATTTTACTTTTTCCTGGAAGTGATAATAGAAGAAGTTGTAACGAAGACATAAATGCTAGAATTTTTTCATAAATAGAAGGTTCATCGGATTGAGAAGTTTTCGTCCAGACATTTCTTGTTCCCATAAAAAATCTCTACACAAAGGGGAAAATGTAGGGGGCTTGAAGATAATCTCGAGATTAGGGATAATCTCCCCATGTAATACAACAAACTCAAGGGATTAAGGTAGCGATCCAGCTCAGCGAGGCAGCTCAAGCGATGCAACTCAGCGAGGCAGCTCACTGAGGCAGTTCAGCCTGACAGCCTAGGGAGATCTTCTAGCGAAGAAACTGCATGAAAGATCTCATCCTTTAGTTTTGTTATCTTACTTAGTCTTATTGTATCTTTTATTTATATTGACTATGAGTTGTAAAGATTATAATGTTATTTAGAGTGAGATCAAACGATACTCGCGAGAGACCAGGCCTGGTAGGGACTAGGAGAGCTTTCATGCTCTATTGAATTACCTTGTCGTGGAAAATTTAGAGGGACTTGGTTTGGAAGATTGAGAAGTGAGGTAGCGTTAGGGATATACTGACCATCTTAGATACACCTGGTAAAACACCGAAGGGCCTTTGATCGTGGAACCTTGGGCAAAGCAACCTTGAGTTCCATCGTACATTGAGTTGTGAACAAAATAACCCTCTACTTATTGTCAAATATACTTTAATTTATGACACTAGCTAGCTAAGAAATGTCAAATCTGCACTTGAGTAAACCACCATGGTATTTAGGGCTGTCAGACAATTGGTGAGCCACCTCAGTGACGACAACCCCCTGAAGCACAGTGGTTAGGAAAAAGGCATGTCTTGGCATTTAATGTTTATGACGTAGAGCTGACTAGTCCATCATGCATTTAATGTTTGTGACATAAAGTATGAGGGATGTCTTTCACAGTTGTAAAGGACTAAGGCATCTCAGGAGTGGTGTGGGGGCTATTTATTGGTCTTAACCACTTCTAAGAGAGGGGGTTCTTCCTAGAGATTATTGGCTAGAGAGAGATTATCATCAGAAAGAAGTTATTATAAAACCAGAGGTCTTACTTACCCACAATTGTCATTTACTACGAAGCTTTTAATATCTGACTAGAGACCTTTAAGGGTTGGCATGTTTGGCTGCCTGCCAAGGTGAATCTAGGGTTCTTACCTCTCTCTCCCTCCAAATAAGTTACTTCTGAGTTATACACGAGAGATTTATGAGTTCAAACTGATTTTATCTTCACTAGGTTATGATCGTGTGTTTTTTAATTAATCAAGATTGTTCTCGATTAACTTGTCATTACTGTACTCAAAAGGGGTTACGGTTCCATCTAATCTAAACTACCCTCTTACACAAGTCACCCAACTACAAATATGCTAGCATTTCATTAATCGGGCTTGACACGTGTGTACCATATGCTTTTTGCATAAAATATATCGATCCACCGATGTGACACATTATTGACATATAAAAATAAACAGTTTTTGTCACTCATACGCATCATATAATAAACCACATATATATTTACTTATAACACGTAAGTAAATATTAATAATAATAATAAATATTAATCCTTTATCTCACTAATTAATATTTATCGAACCCCAATTTGATATACTAAATTAAATTTATAAAATGAACAAGATGAAAATTAACTAATAATAAAAGCACGAGGTATTAAACCTTCGTCCATGATCAGAAATGGTGGTTGTTGTAGCATGGAGAGGTTAGTGCAGCAGATGATGGAGAGTGAGGTGGCAGTTCTTATGGAAACCCCTTTCGTTATGCATGCGGTACTCAGAGAAGATGCCAGAGGGAGTGTTGGTGATGGCAATGGCGGGGGAGCACTACTACCTATACACGGATACAACAACACCACATGAATAGTTGGAATATGTATCTAGTTGATTAATGTGAGTTTCAATCTATGATGTGGCTAGTGCTCCTACCCCATCGAAAGAGGCATGAGGGGAAGTGGTGCACTGAGATCTTCTGCTCAGGCGTTGGGGAGATGTGAAAGGGTTGCGAAGGTCCCTCCACTCCGATATAACTTGTTGCCTTTGTATTACACTCAGTCTGGAGGGGGTCAGTCAGTCAGAATTCTTCATCAGCCCCATGCGATGCTAGAGCGTCTTTCTCCCTTTCCATAGGTAGACATCTAGTTATAGGTAAAGATTTCTTCCTTGTTAGTTGATTTATACACTTTGACTTCTGAATTTTGACTTTCAAATTTCATCATGTTACAACTTGATATCTTTTCTTAGCTCTTTTTTTGCAGACCATGATTGTCCGAACATCGTGGTTGCATGATGTTCGATACTAGATGGACTCTATGGCTGAGTACATGTGGATGATTTATCAGTCTTATGCTGTTCCTCCGTCAATAGTTGATGATCCTTCATTGACTTCGAGTGCTGGTAGTAGGGGTTCCATTTCTTGCCTTTATGGGAGGTGCCCTGAGAAGGAGAAATGGTATTAGGCTAGACTTTTAGAAAGTCTACACTATTCCCCAACAAATTTTCTTTTGTTTGTTTGTTGTTTTATTTTTTTATATAACTGGAAAATGGATATATAAAAAGCAAAAAAAGCATATATAAAATGATGCATTTTCATTTAATTATCTTTGAGTTAATGATCTATTCTATATACACTTTACTCTTCCACTAGGAGCTTTATTTTGAAAGGAAAGTAAGAAAATATAATTTTTGAAGTTTTTAAATGTGTTTTTGAATGTTTAAGTAAAGAAATTCCCGAAAAACTCTTTTGTAAGGAGTTAATTTTGAGAGGGGTTATTCAAAAATGAGGAATGCAAAAGAGGAAAAATGGAATTTCCCAAATGAGGCAGGTGGCCAACGGCATACCCCTTGGGCTACCAATTGACACAACTACTTAGGTACATTTGATTTTGAGCCTTTTATTTGACTTTCAGTACTTATATTTCTTCATTCTTGTTTTTCTTACAATAGTTTTGTCATTTTATGAGGGATTTTTAGTATAAAGAAGGCTTAAGGTGAGCATGTGAATCACTGAACATTTTTTCTCTTCTTCTTTGCATATAACTCTATTCTTTCTTATGATTTATATAGCCTTAATTATGAAGGGCATATATAGCCATGTGGTAAGTAAGACTAAGGTTAGTAGTGTACACACATGAATCCCTAATGCTTCAGGATGGAGTATTCAATGTATTCATTGAATCCCAGTTGTATTTCACTTGTTCCTAATGGTTAGGAATTTTGATTCGTTTGTCCTTTTCCTCAATGTCAGATGCGGGGTAGGCTGGGTATGGCTGATAAATCGTGGTAACTGAGCCTTCCTTCAAATGTTCATTGTTTATGATTGCATGCTCATCCTAGTTTGGATTGATCACATGAGTATTAGTAGTTTACAGTTCATATGGTTGCTTGTTTGGTTTGGACTTAGTTGTTCGTTATGTGTAGTCCAGACCTATTATTATTAACTCTCAAGAGTTCAGGTATGGTGTATAGCTAAGGGTACAACTCTATAAATTATATAACTGATCCAAATCATTTCAAGAAGTGGAGAGGTTATGGGTCGAAAATAAGAATTGATCATCAAACTTAATTCATGTATTTTTTGACACCCTATCGTAAAAAGCCGCCGCATATGGTATTTGTATGCATTAACATGAATTTACACGACTGTGTGTATAACCTTTTGTGTAAAATTAGCCTTAGAACCTAGGACCAAGTTCGAAAATAAATGAGGACTTATAGCATAGTCCTGAATAGTCTTAGTGTAATTGAATCAATTGGGAATAAATAGGATATCGAGTTATGAAAATGACTTCATTGTAAACGCTTAAAGGAACATCAAAGGAATATATCCTAGTTAGATTATTAGAAGCAAATTATATGCTTGTATATGTCATTACTAATCCACGGGTATTGGAATATAGATGAGTTGTGGGCCAGTTCTTATGGATTAGTGATCTTTAGTTTTGGACAAGTAATGGTTTGTATAATTTGATGAGTTATCATGCATCACCTAGATGTGGGATTGGAAAGGTTTCATATACTAAACTCCAAATGAAAGAGTAGGATAATAATGTATGTTAAAAAAAGAGTAAGAGAATAAATGGATGTTTGTGAATATGTACAATGAGGTAATGATCTTTAAGACCAGTACTTAGGTAATGATAGGTACTAAAGTTTATGATATCCATGTGAGCACCATTGTTGTTATGTGTTTTGAGGAGTTTGATTGAATGGTGGTCAATGGATTAATCGATGGTTATGGGTAAGAATTTCGATGACGAAATTTTCTGAGGAGGGAAGAATGTATTAACTTGGATTTTGTATAATGGCTTTGAAAACATTTATAATGAAGTCATTATAATAGTGTGTTGTGAAACTTATTGGTGGTAATCAATTTAGTATTAAGTGGATGTTGATTATTTATGGACATTTGAGGTAATTGTGAGAGTTATTATTGAGAATTTTGAAGATTACTCTTGATGTCTAAAAATGGACTTAATCCAGATTTATAATCATACATAAAATAAAGTGAAAAAATAAAATCATACACACAAAAGAAAAGAGATTTTTAAGGGGTTCAATTATAAAACAACCTATATCCACTATTGGTATTATTTCGTAGGGTTTACAATGATCAATATGGTGTGCATATGAGTGATTTGAGTTGTTCCTTCAGCTGAGGGAGTATTTCATATTTATAATGGTGTAAAACCCTAGAGATGGAATGCCTTTATATTGAAATGCATTTACATCTATGTCCAATAAATGAAACTCTTGGAATTCAATGCTGGATGGAATCCCATATGAGTAGCTTTTGGTATTCTTGATGGTTGGCATTCTTGCAGTTGGACGGTTGTCCAGCTGACTAAGTATCAGTGATGGCGATTAAGGTTGACATTTGAGAATGTAGAAGAACATGTGTATATTTATTATTGATTCACGTAGGAGAGTAATTTTTACATACAACAAAATCCCCTAGTGCTTCATACATGATGATTGATCGAAAGTATATAGTAGTTGGTCCAGGAAATTGCTCGACGTACTATTTTGAATATTTCCCACACTTGTAAAAAATTTCATTGGTACTATTTGATAATGGTATTTTTGTAAATAATTCAAATTTTTTTGAACCACCAAATTGTATAATAGTCTTTTCATGCTTCCGGAGGTGTGCATCCAGCGGTAGTTCAACAGTTCGTTCAGCTAATCATTTCATTCCCATTTATCGAGGCAACTTATAAATAGGTGCAATTTTTCCCTCATTTCTTTTCACCTCAAACATTTTTTATTTAAGAGTTTTACTTCGTCTTCAAGCTTTCTATATATGATCATTCGTTGCCATTATTTTTTATTCAGTTCTTCCAGTCACCTTAGATTCCCTATAAGCCTTTTTTCCATCTTTATGTTGTTTTATCATATTTTTCTCTATTTACACCATGGTTCACATTATGGATGAGGGTTCATTAGATGAGTTTAGAGAAAAAAATCCATCTTGGGTCGATTTAAAGATAGCTCAGGGTCTTATAGATGTGTATTCTCTTTCTGAGGGTCACTGGATCCCACCACCTTATTCATTGCTGAGTGTGGCATCATTTTTCCACCAAACCCTCTTTTTCTTCAATTTTGTTACTATTTTGACGTTGTTCATACTAGGGTGGCACCAAACACTTGGAGGGTTGTAAATGCTGTCCATAGTTTGAATCAAATTTATGGAACTCATATTAAGGTTGAGGAGTTGATGTTTTGTTACAAACGGGGTACTGTTGGAGATAAAACATACTATTTGAAGACTAGGCAAGCAAATAGTACCTTAGTAATGAATTTAAAAGATTCCAATAAGTATTATTGGGACTATGGTGTAGTTGTTAAGAACTAGCAACATGATCATCTTCCACAGGGAGTGTCTTATAATGGGTCCAGATGTCCTCAAACAAGGCATGGAATAGGTTGCAATTATGTTCTTTATTTGATCTTCTTTTGTTATATGTTTCTGAATTTGGCCGACTAACTTCATTATTTCCTTTTTGATGTAGAGGAAAGTAAGAAGAGGTGTCCCAAAGAAAGAGAAATTAACATTGAAGAGCTCAAGTTTTTATGGATACTTAACTAGAGGGTTGGAGAGGAACATACGCGAAATGCTTCTTTTCTATTGTAATAAAAGAGTTCTATTACGTTTATTGTTGCCCGACTAACACTTATGCTGCCCTAAGTTACCATCAACTTAGAAGAGTATCATGTACCTAATTCTTTAGCTATAGCATCTGTAAAGGGGGCTTGAAGGTAATCTTGAGATTAGGGATAATCCCCCGATTAACAACAGTGTTTGGGATTAAGGTCGTTCAAGCGTGGCAACTCAAGCTAGGAAGCTCAGCGTGGCAGCTCAAGCGAGGCAGTTTAGCATGGCAACTTAATCGAGGCAGTTCAGCGTGGCAGCTCAATCGAGACAGTTCAGCGTGGCAGCTCAAGCGAGGTAGCTTAGCGTGGAAACTCATACTTTAGTTTTCTGTGTTAGTTAGTCATATTGTATTTTTGTTTATATTGACTATGAGCTATAACGGTTGTAATGAAATAATGAGAATGATAATAACTTGGTGTGAGGTCGAACGGTACTCGTGAGAGACCAGGCTTGGCAGGGCCTGGGAGAGCTTCCATGCTCTATCGAACAACCTCGCCGTGGGAACTTCAGAAGGACTTGGTTTGGAGGATTGATAAGTGAGTCAACATTGGGGCTTGTCCTGACCATCTTGGATACACCTGGTAAAATACCGAAGGACCCTTACCATGGACTCTCGGGCAGAACGACTTTGAGTTCCATCGGGCGTTGAGCTGTGAACTAAAAAGCCCTCTACTTAATGTCACATCTACTATAGGTGATGTCACTAGCCAGCTAGATAATGTCAAATCTTCACTTGAGTAAACCACCGTGGTATTTGGGGGTGTCAGACGGTTCGCAGTCCACCTTTGTTGCTACAGCACCCTGACACACAGTGGTTAGGCAAAAGACATACCTTGGCATTTAATGTCTATGACGTGGAGATAACTAGTGCTTGAGGTATTTATTATTGGTGACATAAAGTATGAGGGATGTCTTTTCACAGGAATTGATGACTGAGTTACCTCGGGAGTGGTGTGGGGGCTATTTAAAGACCCCAACCACGTCTGGGGAGAGGATGTTCTTTTGAGAGTTCAGAAGTTATTGCTAGGGAAAAATATATAAGAGAGAGAGTTATTACAAACTAGAGAGTTTTACTCACGCACCATTGTCATTTATTACGAAGCTTTTAATACTTGACAGGGATTATCAAGGGTGGTTGGTGTATTTGGGTTGCCTGCCAAGGTGTATATAGGGTGCTTACTTCTCTCCCGCTCTAAATGAGTTACTTCTAAGTTCGTTGTTGTCTAATTGAGTTATACACGAGAGATTTGTGAGTTTATCCTAGCTTTCTCTTCACTAGGTTGTGTTCGCGTGTCCTATGGTTAATCCAAGGTTTTGCTAGTTAACTTATCACTGATGTACTTAAAAAGGGGTTACACCTTCATATTATCAAAACTACCCTCTTACATTTGGCGACTCTACTGGAGAGGCATTCTTCCGAGTAAGGAGTATGGCGCAGGATAATATTAATCGAAGGCTCAACTTTGATGACATTCAACACAATGAAGAACAGGCGGCGAGAGAACTGGAGGATCTAAGGGAAGGGACTCTTTAAATAGAGGTATCTCTAGTTCAGGCGATGACAGGCATTCCATGGGTGACACAAGCTTCCACGAGTGCTGGGTTGGGACCATCCCAGGTGGCACTCCTCATGAATAAGTTTTATGAGTTTTTGCAAACTCTGATAGCTTCAATGGTGTTGGGAGGATTTGAAGCCAACTCCTTCATAACACCAGGGGCAGCCCCAACGGCCCCACCAAGTTCAGGAATAATGGGAATAGTCCTAGCAAGTATACCCTCTGTTGTGAATCCATCAGTGGGAACGTTGGGATTATTAACGGCTCCAATTGTGACGATTGTTCCAGCTGCAATGGGCACTCAACCTAAGTCCCATTTGTTATTTCCCCCAAAGAATCACCCATGGAGGAAATAAGGAAAGAGATGCATAAGGAGATGCTGAAGTTAATGCAAGATTTGTCCCAATCTGTGGGAGAGGTAGCTTCAGTCTATGATGACTTTTGGACACCTTACCCCCAGGAATACAATAACGAGCTCTATCTGAAAGATTATATCCCTCTTATCTTTGAAAAATACACAGGAAAAGGTGGAAATCCAAAAGAACACATTAAGCGCTTCGTTGAACACTTGGGGGAGCATTGCAATAATAAGAAGCTCAGGTTGAGGGAGTTTTCCAAATCCTTAACCGACAAGGCATACACCTGGTATTCTCACTTAGCTCCCAGGAGTGTTTCCACATGGGAGGAGATGCACGTTTTGTTTGTCCAGAAGTTATTTTTGGCTGAGGATGAGTTTACTTTGACCCAATTGGGGAGGGAGAAGGAACGACTCGGGGAAGAAGTGGTGGCTTATGTTCGAAGGTTCAGGGAAAGGTCCCTCGATGTGAGGTAGGAGGCCAAAGAGTCCAAGTTATTACAGATATGCACGGAGGGGATTCTTCCTGAGTACATATGCCATCTTATCAATGAGACATACGAGGGAAATTTTTTGGAATTCTTAAGGGTGGTAAGAAACATCTCGTTAGTTGTGCAGCCAAATCCAGTGGTGGTGCCCATGATGTTTAGGCATTCGATACAACTTGCGGGGGGGAGGTCTCATCCCCCATAGGTAGGGTACACCGAGGGAGCAGATGGGGGTAAGGCGTGGAAGAAGGACAATAAGAGGAAGTTTGGAAGAGACAGGGAGGACCCACCACCATTGCCTTGTACAGTGGAGGAGGCTGTCAACTATTACAACACAATGGTCTAAGGTGGAATGTTTTACGAACCAAAGGGCATTCCCATTGGGGAACCCGATACAGCAATGAGGGCAGATCCCAAATATTGCCAAATTCATCGGACGATCCAACATCCAATAAAGAGTTATTTCACGCTAAGAAGAATTATCGACAAGTACGTGAAGGTAGGGACATTGCAAAGCCCTCCGCAGAACATTAACAACAACCCACTCCCAGCACATGGGGCCAATCTGGTGGTGGCCTATGATGAAGAGGCAGAGAGAGAAGAAAGAGAGCCAACGACGAAGCAGGGGGAGTTCGAGGAAGCTTTGGAAATCTGTACTAAGGGAATGGTTAACGTAGTATTATCCTATGCTGAGGCAAGCGCTAAAGACGTAGAGGATGTATACATCATTGAAGGTGAGGAAGCAGACCTGGTCCTAGAATACTGTATAGTTTCAAAATCCCTAAAGTTAACCTTGTTCTTCGACCAAGTGGGGATACCGAAGGAGAGTAGGTTGGAAATAACCCAGGCAATACTTTACATTGCGAGGAAGAATGCAGTCCCTTCGTTGAGATGGAAGGGACCCGTGGCCAGGTTAGTAAAGAGGTTTCTATCAGAAGTAAATTTTAGCAATACAGATAGGGTTGTTAGATTCCCTCATAACAGGACATTGTATATGACCGCCAGCGTCAACGGAGTTAGTTTCGTAAGGACTCTTATGTATGGGGGATCTTCCATCAATATTATGCCAATCAACTCTTTTCACACAACTAATATTTTGGAGGAAAGGTTGGTCCCTATGCCTTTGGTGATTTCACGATATGACAACCAGTCCTCCAAGTCCATTGGGTACGTGAATGTTGGGATTGTGATGCAAAATCTGAGTTCCCATAATAAGTTCCACATAATAGAGAGTGCAACCTCCTACCATCTGCTGATAGGAAGAGTGTGGATGGACAAACAAGGGCTAGTTCTCTCGACGTATCACCAAGGTAAATATCAAGGGAACAGAGGTGACCATTAGGTCTACGAAGAGGCCCTTCGCTATCGAGGAAGCTCACTTGGTAGATGCAGCGTTTTACACAGAATTATAGGAGGATGTGAACGTCCTAAGGAGAATAATGGAGGGAGCATGGGTTCCCTCGATCATATAAAGGATGGGGCCTTTGAACGAGCATAATAAGAAGGTTGCAAATAGCACAAGAGTAATTTTTGAAGAAGCTAACCAATCGGTCCCTCAGACCCAAAACATCTCGAAGCAGCTCAAAGACAGGATGAGGCCCAGAGTGGATCCGATTGAACATGATGTCCAATGGCAAAGCGTGCTGAGCCAATTTTCAGGAAAAAAAGTGGCTGAGGCTTCTAGAGAGAAGAATAAGGCAGTTACGGCCACCAGTAGGCAGTGCAAGAAGGTCATTACCAAAAACAGAAAAATGGTATATCGATTATAATGGTGTGAGCGAGCAGTCGAAGGAACTGATCATGAGGCTGGTCTGATATATGAATGCTTTATAGTGGATCAACGGGAATAATGTACGGTGATAGATAACTACAACATACAAGAATTTGTGGAGTAAGTCACCGAGGAATCCCAAGCACAAGAACTGGAGTAGTTGAACCTGACAAAAGAAGAGGAGAACCCAAGGCCTATTTTTATCTCGAAAGATCTCAGTGAAGAGAAACGAGAGGCCTTTGTTGAGTTGATTAGGGAATTCATAGACATTTTTGTGTGGAAGTACAAAAATATGGAAGGGCTGGATGAGGAAGTGAGCCACCATAAGTTGAACGTGATACCTTCAGCCATTCCAGTGAAATAAGAAATGAGAACGTACAAGCCTGAGCTAGACTTGAAGATAAAAAAAGAGGTCCAACGTTTACTAGAGGCAGGGTTCATCAAACCGATACAACACCCACTCTGGATATCTAGTATTATCCCGGTGGGAAAGAAAGATAAAAACCAAGTAAGGATCTGTGTGGATTTCAGAGACTTAAATAGATCTTGTCCCAAAGATGAGTTCCCTCTGCCCTTCATTGATAACCTGATAGACGCAATGGCTGGTCATGAGATGTACAACATTATGGATGGGTATGTAGGGTACAACCAGATCAAGATGGACCCTATGGATGCATAGAAAACGATGTTTAGAACCCCATTGGGCAACTTCATGTAAAAGGTGACACCGTTTAGACTCAAGAACGCTGGGGCTACTTACCAGAGAATAGTGATGGCCATTTTCCATCACTTCTTTAACAAATTCGCGGAATTTTATGTGGATGATTTAGTCATCAAATCAAGGAAGGAGGAGTCCCATCTGAGCGATTTGAGGAAGGTGTTTGCCCCATGCAGGAAGTATAAATTGAAGATGAGCCCACTGAAGTGCATCTTTAGAGTAACAAGTGGAAAATTTCTAGGTTTTGTGGTTGATCGACTAGGGATACAAGAATGGTAAAGGAGCTAAAGTGATTCCTCGGTAAAGTCTCCTATCCTAAGAGATTTGTGCCTGGATTGGCCGTAATGACACACCCGTTGATGCAGCTATTGCAAAAGAACACGAAATTCAAGTGGGAGGGGGTTCACCAGGAGTCTCTCACTAGGTTGAAGAAACTGCTCGTTTCTTATTAAGTATTTGTTGGAAAGAACTATCTTGATTGGTAGGGCAACTAGGTGGCTCCCTATCCTCTCTGAATATGAATTGAAGTGTGTGGTTCCTCGTGCGATCAAAAGCCAAATGTATGCCGACCTGTTGGTAATCTTCCCCTCGGGAATGTTTGAGCCACCCAAAGAAAGTATTATAGGAGACGATTTGTAGGCCAATCACCTAGATGCAACTGATGAGGAATGGACGATGCATTTTTATGAATCTTTGGCAAAAAAGAAAGGAGGAGCAGGGGTCAAAAGGAATGGAGGATATTTGTCTTTCCTACAAGCTAGATTTTCCCTGTTCCAACAAGGAGGCAGAATACGAAGCATTGGTACTGGGATTGCTAAAGGCTCTTCGAAGAGGAATTCATTCACTTTTCATCAAAGGTGATTCGAACTTGGTAATTCAGCAGGTGAACAAAGAATATGCATTGAAACACATGAGTCTGGCACCATACATGACAATCATTTAGAGTCTCCTCTGACAGTTCCATCGGACGAAGATCAAGAGACATCCCAAAATAATGAACCTCCATAGAGATGCCTATGACACCATTTCCCAAAAATAGTCATGAGGAACGATGCAACTACCGTTGTGATCCAATAAAGAATAGAACCTTCGGTAGTACAGTCAATTATACCAATAGAAGAGGATACAGACTGGAGGGGAGAGATTAGGAAGCAACTGATGTCTAGCGAAGGAACGATGAGGCTAAGGGAATTAGCCCAATACTTCACAAACTAGGGGAACCTTTACTTCAGGAATATAGGAGGATGGTTGTCAAGGTGCATCAGCCCAGAAGAAGCAGAGTGGAGATTGAAGAGAATACGTAAAGAGCACCGTGAGACAATTGAGATACCCCTCTACCGAAGGATTCAAAAGAGGGTGATTTTTTTCCTAGAATGAAACAATATGCGACAGAGCTACAAAGGAAGTGCAACAAATGCCAGTTATTATTCGAAGAAGTTGAATGTCATATCGTGGAAGCTCAAGTTGATTGGAGACAGCCCTATATTGACTTCATTAAAGATAAAGTTATCCTAACAGAGAAGATTGAGACGATGTGACTTAAGTGAAGGGCCCTCAGGTTCTATATTTAAGAGGGGAAGGTTTTTCGAAGGGGCTACTTCAATAGTCCATTGCATTGCAGAATGAAGGAAGAAGCGATCGAGGTCCTTAAGCAGGCGCACAATCCAGCTCATATAGTAGGGTACAAGTTATATGACCAATTAATGATGTTGGGATATTATTGGCCAATAATGGAGAAAGACTCTGCTGAGCTCGTTTGAAAATGCAAATCTTGTCAACTGCATGGAAATATAATCCATGCCCTATCGGTAGATCTTCATTCCCTGGCAACGCCTTATCCTTTTCACACTTGGGCATTCGACCTGGTAGGGGAAATACATCCTTCGTCAAGGGGGAAGATATGGATACTAGTAGTAACAGAGTGTTTTACAAAGTGGGCTGAAGTGATACCACTAAGAAAGGCAACATCAGGGGTGGTGAGCAACTTCATCAGAGAATACATCATCTGTTGTTTTGGGATTCCAAAGGTTATCCTCTCAGAATTAACAATGCTCATGGACAAGTATTCCATCGTTCATCATACTTCAACGATGGCATACCCAAAGGGAAACGGTCAGACTGAAGCAACTAACAAAAATTTGTTTAATATATTGGCTAAAATGATGGAGGATTTCCTAGAAGCATGGGATGATAAGATACCAGCCGTATTATAGGCCTATCGAACAACTAAGAGGAAGAACACATCGTATACTCTGTTCTTCCTTGTTTATGGGGCTGAGGCAATCCTTCCGGTGGAGTTAAAAGTTCCCTCTACTCGATATGCCTTGCAAAATAGCATGCTTACTCAGAGTAGACATGTGTAGCTAGAAGCATTGAATGAACACAGAGATAATGCGATACAACACTTTCAAATGTATACGAAACAGCTTTCCAGGGCATATGATAACTTGGTGAGACCGAGGAAGTTTGTGGAGGGAGGCCGAGTGTTGAAAGTAGCAGTGAAGCACATCAGAGGGTTGCCCCTACCCAAGTTTATAGAAAATTGGGAGGGACTTTTCATTGTGAAAGAAGCTCATGATTCAGGTTATTGCTTAATGTATAGGATGGAAGAAGATAAACCATTCAAGATTATCAATGAATGGTTGAAAGTCTATCATGTGTAAGAAATTATGTTTGGACCACTGATGTATTTACCTGTTGTTATGAATACACAAGTTCTTTTTATGACTAGTTTGCAAGTTCTTTTTATTATAACTCAAGTGGAGATGAAAGAATTATAGAACTTTATAATGTACGCAAACAGTTGTAACACAAAGAAATGACATGGAAAAACATACATTTTTTTCTCAGTCATAAACTTTAGGGCATTACAGAATTGGGAGCTATTGCCCAAGAATTACATAAGAAGAAGAAAAGAAAACAATATTTAGAACAAATCATTGACCTAAGAGGAACCAAAGATCTGGAGCAGAGAAAAAATCTCTAGGAAGGCCCAAAGAAGCTGCCACGCAAGACTGTTGGGCATTTATAGAAACCTCCAGCCTCGTTTGCACTTGTGTACGCTCAATGAGGAGTCCCTCTCGCTTCAGCTTTTCCAGATGAAGAGATTCTTAGATGTCCCCCACCTAATTTTCAACAACAGCAAGGAGAGGTGCTAACTCAGCCAACTTAGATTCCTCAGCTTATTGCTCCTTCTGAAGTTTATGGAGAAATTCCCTCTGGCTATCCAGTCACTGGCTCTTCAAAAATTTCAAATGCTTGATAAGCCAATCAAAATGAAAGACATTGCGAGACAACTCCCTCAGGTAGACCAAGAATTAGTTGAGGAGGGCTCCGGTAATGTTTGAGGTCGGAGTGCTAGAAATTTCAGCAACAACGGTAGCCATGCCCTGAAGCCGGTAACTCATCACGGAGATGTTGGAACGCAGGCAATCCACAGTGAAGGTTTCAGGGTGGTGGCTTACAATCTGCTCAACTACCAAGCGATGGTTGGCAGGCATTTGAGGAGAACGCTGAAGCACCATCAGACAGAAGGCACGAGGAGCCAAGTCGGGTAAAGGAAGCTCACAGCCAGATTTGCTCTCAGCAGCAGCACCAGTCGTGGAACCTTGATCGTCGTGATTAGTCTTCTGAGATAACGGGTTCCCGATGGGGTGAGGAAATGGGCAAAAGAACTGGTGGAGAATCCTCCCGAGCAACCTGAGAACAGGAAGAAGAAATAATGAGTTTATGCAAAATCTTAACAAGTGTTTTCATTGTTAAGTCACCAATATAAGTCGAGTTTACAAAAAATGTTAACAAGTGTTTTTGTTGTTAAGTCACCGATATAGGTGGAGTTTATGAAAAAAATCTTAACATGTGTTTTCATTGTTAAGTCACCGATATAGGTAGAGCTTATGAAAAAAACTTAACAAGCATTTTCGTTGTTAAGTCACCATTATAGGTGGAGTTTATGAAAAAATCTTAACAATCATTTTCGTTGTTAAGTCACCAATATAGGTGGAGTCTATGGAAAAATCTTAACAAGTTTTTCTGTTGTTAAGTCACGAATATAGGCGTAGTTTATGAAAAAATATTAACAAGTGTTTTCGTTGTCAAGTCACCGATATAGGTGGAGTTTATGAAAAAAGCTTAACAAGTATTTTTGTTGTTAAGTCACCAATATAGGTGAAGTTTATGGAAATATCCTAACAAGCGTGTTCGTTGTTAAGTCACCGTTATAGGTGGAGTTTGTGAATTTGGTTTTAACAGAAATGCAGAGAAATTAGCGAAGTACCTCAGCAGTTGCAGGAATGAGAATTGGAGTCACCATGGAGGTCATATCGGCAAGGACTGTTGGGGCAGGATTACCTCCTCAAAAGCCTCAATAGTGCCCTTATCTGAAAAAGCCTCAACGGTCAACAAAGCTCCCTAGCCAACAAAAGATACCAAGGCCAATATAGGAGTTTCGCTCAAAGAAGATGATGGACCTCCAACCGATACCTGAGCACGGGTAGGCACTGAAGAATCATCACGTTGGGCAGAACCATCACGCTGGGCAGAACCATCGACGTTGGCCTTGGAAAGAGGAAGACCACTAAGAGAAAAGGGCGGGGTAAGACTTGGTGAAAGCTTCAAACATAAAGCCACGAGTTAGAGACGGGGAGCAACCAAAGGAAAAAGGGATAAATGCATCTAAGTGTTACTTACCCCCGTTATGGAACCAAAAAAGGGAACCGCAGTTATGGGTCTCGTCAGCATAGTGGGATGAAGAATGCCAGCTACAAAAGATGCCATTTACACCTAAGGCATATCATCATATTACGGTTCAGCGTGAAAAAAAAAGAATGGGGATGGGACAAGAAAAGACGTGAGCCATGATAAGTAATTATTTATATTACCTCAGGGGAACTTTCCTTAGCTGCAACTATGGGCAGAAGAACCTCGTGCGGAGATGAAAATTCAGAAGGGGCTGGGGGAGTTGTCTCTAGTTGAGAAGAGACACCCCCAGATTCAACGGAAGCTCCCCTTACAGTAGCGTCCTTCGTGCGACGGGAGTAAGTAAGCCCGATCATGGGGGAACGAGGAGGAGTAGTATCGGCTTGAGAGATACTGAAATGTCCCCACACTAAAGGGCTCACAGGGAGACTGGGGGGACCGGGCCTTTATTCTTCAAATCCCTGCACCAAAGTTACCAAGAGATAAGCATATGCATCTTGCCTTAAGAAAATGGGAATAAGAATAAAAAAACATGCACACATACTTCATATCCGGAAGGAGAATGAGAAAATATAACCACCTGTGAAGGAGGAGAGGAGGCAGCAGCAAAAAGAGTTGGGGAGGGATGTATCTTGGGAGACCATTTCTCCTAGGACTTGGTACCCCAAGTTTTCTTCCTCGTACCCGTTGCACCAGCACCTGGAGGAACCCTCAAAATTTTTCTCCTATTTGTCGTTGGCTCAGTTAGATCAACTATGATCGTGGGAAAGGCAGCCGAAAGAGGAACGACGATAGAGAATCATTAAAACTTAGTATTTATTATTTCAATCTCAACCTGAACCTGCCTCCTCAGCTCTTCACTTACCTCTACAGACATGGGAGGGGGAACGGAGGCGATGGGGAATGCCTCCAAAGGGGTTTGTGCTTGATCTTGAGGTTTGGATTTTGAGAACTTGGATCTTGAGGAAATCCCACTCTTGGACTTCCTGGTCTTTTTAGCTAGTGGCTGGGAAGGCCCTTCACTAGTAGGAGCTCCGGTTGAAGGGGCAGGCTACTTAGCGATCGCAATAGCCTTGGGCTTGGGCATGGAAGTGGGGATCATCGGGCAATAAGGGGGTGGTTCCTGGGCAGGTTCTTTAACGGTTTTACTCAGAGGGAACGCAACTCCAAGAACGTAGTTTCCCTTAAGACCCATCTCGGAGGCAGAGCAAGAAAGGACTGGGGGATATTGGGGGGGACTCTGTATAAACTCACAAATCTTGGTCAGTTGTACTAGATGGAACTTGGTGGCATAAGAGGTAGATACATTTCCCTTCCTAGTGGCACTGGGAAGGGTGACTCGCCCATCGATGGTAGAGGTCACACCAAGCACCGCTACTGCAAGATAGAAGGTGCAAGCTTCAGTGAAAGTGGCCCTTGTATGATTTTGTTGAAACACATGTCGAGGGGCCCCCTGATCAAACCCGAACTTCCTGCTGCATCTATCAGGGTTATAAGGTTTAGAGGTGTATCCGCATTCAGTAAAGGAGGGAAGAAACCCAAGGGTAAGAAGAAGCACCACGGCCTGTGAGGGATCTTCTACAATCGAGATGAACTTGACCGTTGAGGCTCTAGAGGGAAAAAAATCCCAAAAATGGGCAAACGTAGACTCGCTGTATGACCTCATTACAAAAGAGTCCAAAAGATCAAAAACCCCCATTATCTCCTTTCGACTCTATTTTTTATGGAAATATAAGAGGCGTGGGGGCTTAATACCTTAGCTCATGGGGAGGGAGATAGACGTAGCGACAATGGTAGGAAAATGGGTGTAAAGGAAGCCCGTCAAGATAATGGTGTTGGAAAAATTAGCCAAGTTATAATGACATAGTGACCGTGCCATGTCGATATGAGTTTGATCCAGCCACGTATAGAGGGACCCCAAGGCAATGACGACCAGATGAAGGTTGAAACCCCTAGACAAACGGATGGAAATATTTATGAGGTCCCTCCTAGGCTGGTCGTCGGGTTTCCCAATCAGGAAGAAGCATGAAAGCAATACAAGAATGTAGGCTGGTAGTTCCAGAGATGTACCTCTACCTTGTCCCGTTATAGCAGTGACATCCTTCGGAGTTGGAGCTTCGAAAAAATAACTGATGAGGGAAGTAAAAGTGGCCTTGTTATAAGACCTAGTGCAACTACGACAGATTCAATCAAGCTTAGCTCGATCAGCAGTCTCTTCAGCATCTAAGGCCTCATCGTGGTATGCAAACTCACCCATGGGATCAAACCCAAGTAGCTCGCAGACGTCCTCAAATGTGATGGCGAACTCTCCCCACGCAACAAAGAACGTGTGAGTTGTAACATTCCATCTAGAAACTAGTACTTGGAGCGCAACGTTATGCTTAGAAAGTGTTAACTCCCTAAACTAGTAGGCTCGATGAAGATCAACCTTCGCAAGAGCAGCAACGTGAAAGCTCTACATATGTGTGTACCAGGCAGCAAAATTGGTTGGTGACCTCCCAGGTGCCTCGAAATCGATCTGAGAATAGGGAAATTCACCACGATCCAACCGAAAGTGTAGAGTCCCCTATGGTGGAAGGTAGACCCACTTCGATGAATCCTCATCTTCATCACCCAACAGTAAAGGGTCAAACTTGACTGAGAAATGGCAGGTCTTACATGCATCAGAGAATTCATCATCTTCACCAAAGATGGGAGACCAAAAGTAAAAGCGTAGCTGCTCTTGACGAGCAGCATTCAGGGTAGTGGTGCTAGTGGTAGCAGCGGTGCCAGAGGTGGCAGAAGAGGAGCTTGGCCGAGCAGCGGAGGTGGGAACCTTTGAGGCACTTGAAGAAGTTATAGTAAGTGGAAATGAACTAAATATCTTGGTAAGAAGGGACAGGAGCAAAGATGGAAGAGGACAACCACAGGTGGTGGCGTAAAAGATGAGAGAAGGAAGAAGCTAGGTAAAGAACAGGACAATAATGGGATTTTTGCGCGAAGTTCTCTCTCTAAAGAAGACGGGAGTTTGAAGAAGATGAAGGAAAGAGAAGGGTTTTGAAAAAAGAGACATTTGAAACCTTTTAAACCTATCTATTGAATTTCCCACCAACACACGTGCAAGGCCACCTATAATCATTTCAAATGAACACGTGGCACTTCGGGAATTGTTTTGACAGCTAAAAAGACAGTGCCACACCATTTATGAAGTGACGCTTGGGGAATAGAAAGGGTTTCCTTCTTAAGCAAGTTTGAATTTTGGCGCTAGAATTTTTGTCAGACATATCCAATAAACTCCCAACGAAGAAGATGTCCCAACGGTTTAAAAAGCTATGATGTCCCCTCGCCACAAGCCCAAACATTTTTTAAATTGTGACTCGGCTACATCGGGGAGAATTTCTAATTTTTTTTAACACAGGAAAGCGTTACAAGGAAGAATTTCACAAGTCCCAATGATATGGGAAGTCCTAACGAAAAAAATCACTACTGATAACTATAATCCACAATAGCATGAACGGGAGAATTTCACTTCCCCATAGTAAAAACAAGTATTTGAGAAGGTTTGTAGGCCTTTTGGGAGACTTTCAAATAATTAAGCTAGAACGGTTGACGCTTAGTGTAAGGAAAAAGTGGTAATGTCCCTTCGCCAAAGCACCAATACGCCGCACCGCTTCGACTCAGGTACATCGGGGAGAATTTTACTTTTTCTTGGAGGTTCTAACGCAGTGGCTATAACGAATGAAAGGATGCTAGAATTTTTTCACATACAGAGGATTCATCAGATTGAGAAGTTTTCGTGTATACATTTCTTATTCCCATAACAACTCTATCCACGAAGGGGAAAATTCGGATTAAGGCAGCTCAAGCGTGGCAGCTCAAGCGAGTCAGCTCAGCGTGGTAGCTCAAGCGAGGTAGCTCAGCATGGCAGCTCAAGCAAGGTAGTTCAGCATGGCAGCTCAAGCAAGGTAGTTCAGCGTGGCACCTCAATCGAGGCAGTTCAGCATGGCAGCTTAAGCGTGGTAGGTTAGCATGATAACTCATACTTTAGCTTGCTGTGTTAGTTAGTCATATTGTATTTTGTTTATATTGACTATGAGCTATAAGAGTTGTAATGAAATAATGAGAATGATAATAACTTGGTGTGAGGTCAAATGGTACTCGCGAGAGACTAGGCTTGGCAGGGCCTGGGAGAGCATTCATGCTCTATCGAATGACCTCGTCGTGGGAACTTCAGAGGTACTTGGTTTGGAGGATTGATAAATGAGACACCATAGGGGCTTGTCCTCACCATCTTAGATACACCTGGTAAAATACCGAAGGACCCTTATCATGGAACCTCGGGCGAATCGGCTTTGAGTTCCATTGGGCGTTGAGCTGTGAACTAATCAGCCCTCTACTTAATGTCACATTTACTATAGGTGATATCACTAGACAGATAGACAATGTCAAATCTGCACTTGAGTAAGACCACCATGTTATTTAGGGCTATCAGACGGTTGGTAAGACACCTCTGTAGCGACAGCCCCCGGACACATAGTGGTTAGGCAAAAGCCATACCTTGGCATTTAATGTCTATGGTGTGGAGATAACTAGTGCATCAGGTATTTAATGTTGGTGACATAAAGTATGAGGGATTTCTTTTAATAAGAATTGATGACTGAGTTTCCTCGGGAGTGGTGTGTGGGATATTTAAATACCCCAACCACCTCTGGGGAGAGGATGTTCTTGAATGTTCAGAAGTTATTGCTAGAGAAAAATATACAAGAGAGAGAGTTATTACAAACTAGAGAGTTTTACTCACCCACCATTGTCATTTATTACAAAGCATTTAATACTTAACAGGGATTCTCGAGGGTGGTTGGTGTATTTGGGTTGCCTACCAAGGTGTATCTAGGGAGCTGACTTCTCTATCCCTCTAAATAAGTTACTTCTGAGTTTATTGTTATCTGATTGAGTTATACACGAGAGATTTGTGAGTTTATCCTAGATTTCTCTTCACTAAGTTGCGTTCGCGTGTCCTATGGTTAATCCAAGGTTTTTTTAGTTAACTTATCACTGTTGTACTCAGAAAGGGGTGATGCGTCCATCTTATAAAAAATACCCTCTTACAGAATCTGCTAGTGCTGAGTTCACCCAGGGAGGAAATTAGTCCCCATTTAAATATTTTGACATTTTTGAGATCCCACTTTCTCCTCCAGCTGACATGACTAAGAGGAAGATGACCAACCTGATGAGTGGGCCATTATCTCCTCCCTAAAAAAGAATGCTGATGAGGGAAAGAAGCTAGTTGAGAAGAAATCCCAAGCCAGTGATAAGAGGCCTATTCAGAGGGAAGGGACTCCAACTACTGAGTCTCAATTTAAGAGATAGAATAGAGGTTTTCGTAACCCTCATAAATAGGCCCAGAAAACTCAAGCCGACCAGCAAGCGTTGGCTGTAAAGAAGACCCTGGACAACCAACAAGAGTTTGTGAGAAAAATCCAAGTTGACCTTGACATTGGGTAAACTTCTATCGCTATTAACCCTTGAATGGCTAGGGGTTTTATTAAGTCTGTAAATCTTCCTGGTAATAGAGTTATATCAACCCCCCTACTTAGGTCTAGGCTAATTGAGAGCGCATGCCATAATTTATCACTAGTAATTATCTTATCTTCACCTTTTCCTTGATGTTGATGATTTTTTTTTTACATCTGGTGTTTGCTTTTTTTTATAGTTTTTGGTTGATTTCAACCAAATGACGAAGAAGGATGATCAACAAAGGTCCTCTCCTGGTGAAGTGGAAGAGGCCTTTGAAGGCTTAAGACAATATTTAACTACTTCCCGCAAGCTCTGGAATAAAAGTATAAATTTTAAAAGGAGCTAAAAAAGCTAATGATAGGGCAACCACGGTCGAATACAAAATAAAGGTTGTTGATGAAAAGGCCCAAGATACCAAGAAGAAGTTGGATGAGGCTGAAGGTAGGGCCAAGTAAGACGAAGACAAACTTTCAGGAGTCACAATTCAGGCCCAACCTTCTAAAGACAAAGTGGTTGGCTTGACTTTGAAGTGATCTTTATGAAGGCTAAGGGTAAATCTACTTTTGACAAGGGTTGGGAGAAGTACCTTTTCGCTGGCTCTACTCAAATTGAATACATCGATAAAGTGTCCATCAAGGAAGGTTGGTCGGAGGCTCTAAAGGTGGACAATACAGAGGCAAACTCTGAGTTGTTCCAAAGGTATGACCTAGGCACTCCTCCTAACTTGGATGATGAGTTTGACAATGAAGAAGGGTCAAGAGAGTCTTCATTGATGCCCATTGAGTCTTTAGTGGTGCCAAAAGCAAGTGCCGACCTACCTATTGCTAGCCAAGACCTAACCAAGGATAGGGATAAGGTTTAACTCCTTCTTTGCTAATTTATTTTTTTGCCTTTTTGCATATGTATTTTCTATTTCTTTTCTTATTTTTCTTGATGATGTATTCACTTCTGTAATTCAATATTAACTAATGAAAGAATATCTTTTTTTCTCAATTGTTGCTTTTTTTAATGGCTTTGATTTCTTATAGGTTTGTTCTTTTATGTATTGCCTACCTCTCTAGATTTGCACCATAAAGTCATATACTTGTAACTTTCCTATTTGATGATAGAAAGAATTCCATTATATCTGTTGAATTTAACTTACTTTTGCGGTCCAAATCTTCATGAATTTGGACATTTTCTTTTGTCCGAGGTAGATTTGTCACGGTTTCTCGGCTCAGATGTTTCTTATCAAATGAAAGAATCTTTCATCAATCTTCACTGCCTCTTGGACAGAGATGTAGCACATAATGCCAGTTATTATGAGATGATTGAGAAGATACAGGAGTATCATAAAACTTCCAAAGAATTGTTCCATTCTGAATATAAAGCAAAATATAAAGCATTAAGTGAAAATTGTGGCTTTGATAAAAAAATGAAAGACATTACTTCTGCTTTGCACAAGAAAGAGTTATCTCTGAAATAAGATTTAAAGAGTGACCGATCAACTGTTGCGATCTTGGAAAGAGAAAATAATGCCTTATTGAATGAACTTGACAGTCTGAAGAGATCAACCATTACTGGTTCAAATGAGGGTGCTTCATTTTTAGAGTCTGAAAATGCTAGATTGTTGGAGGAGCTGGAAGATTTGTGAAAGACAAAATCCAAACCTAGACAAGCCCCCAGGCAAAGTATAATTTTTCGGCCAACTATTAAAAAGTAAATAACTGAGAAAACCCTTACTGACCAAGTTGCCACGCTAAATTCCAAAGATACAGTCCTCGAGAAACTCCATGTTTAGTTGATAGGTTGATATCCGATTTTCGTAAGCAGCCGAGGGAAATTTGGATGGATATTATAAGGCCTTAGCTTACTTGGATGATCATCTTTACCAAAGAAACTGTGAAGGGTACAAATGGGGGTGGTTTAATTTGTTGACCTTGTTGAAGTATGATAAATACAGTGATTTCAGGCACTAAAATGACCCAAGTTTCTTGGATTGTGCCAAACCTCCCATTAAACTGGACACAATCTGGATTCCACCTAATGTCATTACTCAATGCCTGATAGATAAATATTTGGATGACAATGGCCTCAATCATGAATGTGAGTTGATTCATCCTTTTTACTTGATTTATTGTCCAAGCAACAGTAATTGACAAATTTTGAGAGATTTCAACATAATACATTCACCACATACCCTTGATGATCCTCCTGCTGGGATAGATAAAGCATGAGAATATCATATAATAGAATAGACATATACTTTTTTTTCAACTGTAATGGATTTTGATCAATGAAATGAAGTTATTTTTTTATTAAGATCCCTCTATTTAAGCTTGTGGTTGATATTAATCTTTTTGCCAAATTGGTAAACTATATAATGATTAGTTAAATGGATTATATACTAAATAGCATGCCCAAATGTGTAATATTTGACTCATGTTTGAATCATTTCGATGGCCTTAGATTCGACTAATGCAATTAGATAAATTGTAAATAGATTTATTATGCACAATTGTAGCATTAGTTATCAGTAGTGATCAAGTGTATTAGAAATGCATAATTATTCCTATATTTTAACCCGGTCGGGTAAAATCTCTAGTTAAGAAATTTTATTGACTTCCTGTTCTTGACTTGCTAAGGATAAATTGTACATGAAGTTTAACTTTTCTAAAGTTAGAAAAGTTTGAATCATGCACTTTTCCGAAGTTGAAAAATTTTAATGAAAAAAAACTTTTCTGAAGTTGGAAAAGTTTCATAAATATGAAGAAATTTTCTGAATTTGGAAAAGTTTAGTGAGGATCATTTCTAAATTTGAAAAAGATTGGCGAGGAACTTTTCTGAAGTTGGAAAAATTTAGCGGGGAACTTTTCTGAGGTTGAAAAGGTTTGAATTAAAATTCTTCATTAATTTTGGTTAAGGTTAACGTGTAGCCATCATACTCCAAAAAAATGAAAAAAGGAAGTACAATGAAGAAAACACATGAAATTTCATTTACTTGAGGAACTGATTACTTTAAAAATGGAATTTTTGAAAACTATATTATTGATAATACTTGAGCAGATGGTCTCCTTTCCAAGGATTCTTGAATTCTTATCCTTCCAAAGTTTCCAAGTGATATGTTCTTGGTCAGATAACTTCCGAGATGTGGTATGGACCATGCCAATTAGGTTCTATCTTTTTTCTCTCCAGTATTACTTTCTTAAGCACCGAATCTCCCTGCTTCAGGTTGGTTGGCTTGACCCTTCGATTATAAAACCTTACAGTTCTTTGCTGATAAGCAGCCATCCGAATAATGTCATATTCTCAAACTTCTTCTATCATGACAAAATATAGTCACCTCGTGAGGTCACTCTTGGGTAAATCAAAGTTCAATACCCTATGAGTCGGCAAACCTGTTTCAAATGGTACCGCTGCATCAGTGCCAAAAGCTAGCATGTATGGGGTTTCCCCCGTTGCTGTTCTGGGAGTGGTCCTAAATTCCCAAAAGATACTACAAATTTTATTAATATAGTTACCTTTAGACTCATTCAACTATTTCTTTAACCCATATATCAAGGTTTTGTAAGTGATTTGTGTCTGGCCATTGCACTGTGGGTGCCCAGGTGCTGAATGAAGTTTCTAAATGCTAGACCTAATGCAATATTATTAAAATTCTTCAAATTCTTCATTATCAAATTAATTTCCATGGTCAGTGATGAAGGCATAAAGGATGCCATACCTATAAATGGCCTGCTTCCATATGAATTGGAAAACCCTCTGATAGGACATATTAATAAGAGGCTCAACCTCCACCCATTTGGTGAAGTAATCAACTGTTACAACCAGATATTTAAACCTTACCTTGGTGGTCGGCAATGGTTTGACCAAGTCAATTCCCTAGATAACAAAAATGGAGAAGTGATAGGTGTTAAAGTTGCTCCTGATCTTTTATGGATGGTGGCAAATTTTTTGGCACTTATCACACTTCTTGGTGAAAGAAACACAGTATGATTTCATCGTTGGCCGGTAGTAACCTTGTATTTCTATCCATTGTCTTAGAGATCTCCTGGTTGTGTGAGCTTCACATGATCCCTTATGCACCTCTTTGATTAGATCATTTACTTCATTTGTATGAACACAACGAAGTAGCGAAACAGTGTAGCCTCGCCTATATAGAACACCTTTTTCAAACATGTAACTGGTTGCTTTATACCTCATCTTCCTGGCCTCTTTATGGTCAGATGGAAATGTACCTTTTTCAATGTACTCTATATTTATGTCCATCCATGAGGGACCTAATTCTGCGGTGATGTATCTTACTTATATTCCATCAATGCTTCTATAGGAAAGAATTTACACTGGGATTATTCGCCTGAGTTCTGTTTATTGAAGCAAGCTGAGGAAGAGGGTCGGGCATTATCTATTCTAGAAATTCTCACCATATGAACTGTAGTGAACAAAGAAATAGCCTCCATATATTTTTTATGATATCTTATCATCGTTTATTCTTTGATTCCATAAATCTGTTCGTTTTGATTGACAATCTACTGAGAATCAATATATAACAATACTTGGTCGGTGCCCAATGATGAAGCCAGTTCTAATCCTGTGATCCACGCTTCATACTTAGACTCGTTTTTTGAAGCCTTAAATCGGAATCTCAGAGCATATTCCACATCTAAGTTATCCAGAGTTTTTCTAACGAGGCATGCACATCCGTCTAGAAATAATTTCTAGATTAGACTATTGTTGGAGAAATCTTCTCCAGCCATCACTACATGTTTGAACATCTTCTTTCTCTGTTTAATTCTTTATCAAATATTTGGAGAGTTTGGTTTATCGTCAACAATCTCTGTTTATTTTTCAGCAAAGCTCTCGATCAAATAAGTCTACTCGACAGGCAAACTTGGATTATGTTGCACTTCTATATATCTGAATTCAGCTCTAAAGTCTACCACTACTTGGCCCTTTATCGTAACTCTGGGTTCATAAAAAATTTCGTACTCTCCCAATTCAAATGTCCAAGACATTAACCTTCCATACTTCTCAGGTTTATGCTGTGTTTGTCATAAAGGAAAATCTATGTAGACGACAATGGTGTGAGATGAAATATATGGCATCCTTCTCTTGGAAGCTTCAATGAGAGCTAATTCTAACTTCTCCAGGTGTGGATATCTGATTTTGTCTCCTTAAAAATCCTTAATATTATAATATAATGAACTTTTAAGTCTTGTACCTAGTCATACCAACGCTGAACTGATAATAAACTTTGAAACAGCCAAGTATAGAGATAGTTTTTCTCCCAAAACCGACCGGAAGAGGAGCTTGAGAACCCAAGTACTTCTTGAACTATGGGAAAACCTTCTTGCATTCATCATTACACTCAAAGGTGTTTCTAATAACTTTAAATAATGGAATACATTTATCAATTACTCTGGAGAGAAAATCGTTCAATGCAGCTACTTTTCTTGTCAACTTTTGAACATCTTTCTTATTGTCGAGGATTGCATTTCCAACAAGGCTTTAATTTGGTAAGGGTTTATTTTTATTCCTTTTTTATTTATGATGTACCCGAGGAACATTCCTTCCTGTACTCCAAAGATACATTTGGTTGGATTGATCTTCATATGATATTTTTCTAGTTGATCAAAGGTTTGGGCCAAATTTGTAATGTGGTCAGCAACAAATTTGCTCTTAGTGGGCATATAATCTACATACACTTCCATGTTTTTTTCGATTTGATTTTCAAAAACCTTATTCACTAGTCTATGATAGGTAGATACAGTGTTCTTCACCCAAAGGGCATGACATTGTAATAGTAAGTTCCTCGACTGGTAATAATGGAAATACTTTCCTTGTCTTTAGGTTTCATCTTAATCTAATTATAACCAGAATAAGCATCCATGAAACTGAGGAATTCATGACCTGCTATAGCATTGACCAATTGATCAATCCTTGGCAAAGGAAAGTAATCTTTTGGGCATGCTTTATTGACGTCTATGAAATCTACACACATGCGTCATTTGTCATTCTTCTTCTTAACCATTACCACATTAGCCAACCAGTTGGGATACTTGACATCTTCAATGAACTGTGCTCGCTGCAATTTTTCCACTTTCTCCTAGATTGCAATATTTCTCAGGGATAAAAACTCTTTGCTTTTGCTTGATCGGCTTCGAATCTGGATAGATATTAAGATCATGGAAAATAAAGTCTAGATCAATCCCCAACATATCTTCATGGCTCTAAGTGAACACATATTTCCTTTATCTAAGGAATGTAATTAATTCCTATTTAAGAGAAGGAGATCCCTTCACCATTTTATCCTCTTCTCGAGGATCCAGAGTGTTAATGTGGAAAGTGGTTGTTCCCTTCATTTGTATCTCCTGTTGGTCAGCCAAAGTATAATAGCATTACATGGCTTCTTTCTGATTGCCATTTACTATACTGACTCCATAATTTGTTAGAAACTTCATGCATTAATGCATTATAGATGGTACAGCCTCTAATTATTTTATTCCCACTCTTTATATGATCATAATCTACGCTGATGGGATATTTTTATCTACACAAAAACACAAATTATTTCTCACCTTCTCCTCGGCTAGGTGATGAACAAAACTTCCATCTTCATCATTCCCAATGGGTATAATTTCTCTCCTATAAATCCTATTAGAGGTGAGAGACCGAAAAGGTTCGGTGTGTGATAATTGATTTAAATTAAATTAAATTCGCAAGATTCCAAGTAACCCTTATTTAATTAGAGTCTACTTTTAAATCAAATAAATTCAGCCCCTAATCATGCATCTACGGTGCGTGTGTCAACCCATAAACAAATAAATCATGCGAAACAAGTTTAAGGAAAAATCCCCGCAGGGCAAAACCTTTTATTTCACTATAATAAGTAAATCGCAACTTACACGGATTACAATGAAATAAAGTGACACACGAATACCCGCAGGCGTCGGTCGATGTCGTCAACAATGAATCCACACGCAACGAACGCACATGAACCTCAGTCCAATCAGCAAAGGAAGAACCGCAGCACTCCTCAATGACACGCAGCCATAAAACTCTGTAGAGATTCCCTCAGCAATGACACGCAGCCCTCGGTTGCAAAGATCTCTCCACAATGGTTTGAACAAACTAAAAAGTTGTGTTCTTGGGTTACCAAAAAGATTCACAAAGGTTTGGCAATTGTGTGAATAAAAAAAACTAGAGACTAGGGCTCAATAGATGAAGACTTAGAGTATTTAGGACTCTGAAAAATCGTCTTGAAAAGTCTTCAAACGTCTTTAAAAACAACTCCCCTAAGTTGTCTTTAAATAAGAAAACTTTGATCCTAAAAAATCTCTGCACCATCTGGACGATTTTATCCCAGGTGGACCGGTCCGGCTTGAGGGAGGATCGGTCCGATTGACCAGATCGGTTCTTTTATTCTGAGGCGGATCGGTCCGGGTTGACTGGATCGGTTCTTTTATTCCAGGCATCATCGGTTCGCAATCGGTCCGGGGTATACTGGATCTGCAGCAAGCGAATCGGTCCGGTTGAGTGGCGGACCGGTCCGGTGGCGGATCAGTCCGGCATGGGGCGGACCGGTCCGGTCTGTCAGACTTGATTCCTCTTCTTCTTTTGATATTCGGATCCGTTGATGAATGTATGAATCTTGAATTTCTTCAACGGTGTAACGGCGTGCGACATAATAAATTGTTAATGGACAAAAATGTCCTTACAAATATCCCCCTATGTCTATGCCGGTACATACATAAAAACAAAATATCCGAATTATCAAACAACTAAAAAATGACTATACAAATCTACCCTTCCATGAACCCAAAACTGGAAAGATACAATTGAATAAGACTACAGCGTTTGCTCTTCAATTCTTCAGGAATCATCAAATCTCAAAGCTTTTCTCATCAGGGTGTGCAATCCAATGATAATCCATGTAGTACCTACACACATGAGAAAAAGCAAATACCACGTGACATATCGAATTTGAAATGAGATAAACATGGATACCAATATATGATAAAAACATAAGTTATATCTCAAAAACTCCCCCAAAATTCAAACTCCCCCAAAATAAGATAATTCTTTCTTCCCCTTTTTATGATGTCCCCAAATAGACAAATGAGAAGAATGAATAAAATCCGCAAAATCGGGGTGTCACGGTATACAAAAAATAACACAAACTATTTTTGATTTTTTAAATTTTTCGAACAAAAATAAGATACCGATTTGAACAAATATGATACAAAAATCACACCATGGATTTAGACTCAAACAACCAAGTCATGAAAACAGAATGAATGGGTGTGAACACATTCGATAGGTAAATCAACGCAATCAATCATATGTGCACGATGCATACGTGTACTCCTAACGAATGAACATCAAAGGTATCCTTAGGTGTAAAAATTTGTTGAATTTAAATGACATCGTCTTATGCAAATCAACAAATCAAAGTCAAATGATTTCCACACCAATAATGTCCAAAACTTTATAGCGCATTTTCAAGAATTTCAAGGACATGCAAACCCGTTTTAATTCTCCAACCAAATTCCCTCATATATATATTTTCTTTTAGACGTAATCTAAATTCTCAAACTTTGGAGAATTGGTGCAAAAACCTAAATGGCCCATAATTGGCATGAATATCTTTTTATTGCCTTTTAATTTTTTTTCGGGCTCTTTTAAACCTCTTTGGACCTCGGATATTAAAATTCCTCCATTTTTAGGTCCTTTTTAACGGTGGCTTTTGCGCAAAGGATAGATGATTACCTTTCGCAGCCCCTCCTCGTTATCAAATAAAGCACACAAACTCACAAAAAGGTTTTTATATGCACAATTTCCTTATCAAAATTTATCGCACTTGGTTCGTTTTAAGGACAGGATTGAAGTGAAAACACCCAACCAACATGTGATAAGACAAGCACAATAATCAAACAATTCCGTGTAAGTGTGCAATAAAAGAAACATGAGTCAAACATGTAGGAAGTAACACTTAATTACATCTTAATGACTCCAAACATTATAAAGCACATGGATGAATTGACCTATTGTCTCAAAACACTATCAAATAGTCACATGAAAATAATGGAATGATGTTGTGACTTGGTCATCCTAAGTGTCCATCCATAAACGGTGCAAACAAAAAAAAACAAAAAATCTTTTTGTATTTTTCAAAATGTTTCCAAAAACAAAAATATATACAAAATGTACATACTAGCAATAGGCAAACAATGTCATCATGAAAATCACCCTATGCTAGTAAACAAGTCAAACATCAATCATTGGGTGCATAGGGGTTTTCCAAAGGTGGTGACAGCTTATGAAAAACCTCCATCAATTCTTGTGAAGTTTTGACTAAAAACTTAACTTGCTCACCTAAATGTGCAAACTCTCTCATGTAGTCTCCAGGAGCATGTAAAGTATCATGTGTGGGTGCATGTGTGCCAGAAACACGTGTAGAAGCAAAACGTGACACATACCCCAACTTAAAGAAAAATTCCCTAAGGTGTCCTCTCCTCTTGCAATGTGAGCAAACATAAATAGGCCTAGGAACACCTCTCTAAAAAACTCTAGGACGCACTCTCCTAATAGGAATGGGACGCCTAGGTGGGTTAGGGTGAGACATATGTGAAACTGTCACTAAAGTGGGAACCGGCTCGGGTGCTAATTGGGAAGAAGAAGCACCGTCATGACTTATTCCAAACTTCTCACCTTTACCCTTAAGAACCACCTTTTCAACCTTCTTAGGTGCGTTCTCAAACTTGACTTTGACCACACTGGCACGTTCGATATCACTCTCGAGTTGGGATACACGTGTCGTCAGACTAGACAACGTGCTGGTCAAATCATACTTCTCCTTTCTCAAAACCTCCTTCTCTTTCTCCAAATCTAAAACCCGAAGACCTAAATCCCTATTATACTTCTTTGTTTTCAAGGTCTCGATGTACAAATCTCTAAAAGATTTTTGGAGCTCACTTTCATCTCCACTTTCACTCTCACTTTCTCCCTCACTTGAAGTGCTCAAACCATCACTATCACTTTCGTGAGCACTATTGTGGGGCAAGTTGGGTGTGCTCACACGACTAGAAAAAGCTACAAACTTCTCACCACTAGTCTCATCACCTTCACTACTATCACTAAGTTTGGCGGGCATAACTACTTTCTTTCCTTTCTTTCTAAGCCACGTAGGACACTCAAACGACTTATGTCCCTTACCCCCACATTCAAAACAAGTGACGTTCTCAAAATCTTCCACATACTCCTAATCGGAGTCATTCCCTTTTTCCCTCTCACCACTTTCTTTGGCCTTTCCGTTCTTTTTATTTTTCTCAAAAAAATTCTTTTTATTGGAAGAATTATTTTTGTTCATGTTGAGAAATTTTTTAAAATTTTTCGCAAACAAGGCCATGTCATTAAAATCAAAATCTCCCTCAGAATCGTACTCACAAACTTTTTCTTTCTTTTTCTTAAAATGAGTCTTTAAAGCAATGCCATTATCCTTAGCCTTAATGGTTTTGGGAAACATGTCAATCTCATAGGTTTGAAGATCTCCTACAAGTTCTTCCAACTTAAGTGATTTCAAATTTCCCAAAGAGTTCAAAATCGTGACTTTAGGAATAAAGCGTTTTGGGAGAGATCTCAAAATCTTTGTAACGACACTCGTGTTATCAATCATCTCACCCAAATATAACATGTGTTACCAATGTCCGACAAACGTGCATAAAAATCATCAAAGCATTCAGACTCAGACATGGTGATAGTCTCAAATTGGGTGGCCAGATTTTGTAATTTTGACTATTTAACCGCGTTTGTACCCTCATGTGTCAGTTTCAAAACATCCCAAGCCTCTTTAGACGTGGTGCACGTCATAATTCGGCGAAACTCATCAGGAGAGACAGGTCCAGAAATAGCACTCAGACCACGGGAATTAAAATTGGACAATTTATAATCATCTTCAGTCCAGGCTGACACGGGTTTTAAAGTGGTGATGTTATTAACAGTGACCGTGGGAGGAGTCCAACCATTTTCACAAAGCAACCAAACACGCTCGTCAATAGATTTTAAAATCGATTTCATACGAGCTTTCCAGTAGGCATAATTAGACCCGTCAAAAATAGGCATCTGATACCAATTTTAAAATAGGCTCTGATACCAATTTGAGAGACCGAAAAGGTTCGGTGTGTGATAATTGATTTAAATTAAATTAAATTCGCAAGATTCCAGGTAACCCTTATTTAATTAGAGTCTACTTTTAAATCAAATAAATTCAGCCCCTAATCATGCATCTAATTATATAAGTGCTCTATAGGAAAAAATGCGAATTTTCACAGAACTGATTTTTTCAAAAAAATCAATATCACACGATTTTACGGAAAAAGGAATACGCAATAAAATAGCGCAACCTGCTCTGATACCAATTTGAGAGACCGAAAAGGTTCGGTGTGTGATAATTGATTTAAATTAAATTAAATTCGCAAGATTCCAAGTAACCCTTATTTAATTAGAGTCTACTTTTAAATCAAATAAATTCAGCCCCTAATCATGCATCTACGGTGCGTGTGTCAACCCATAAACAAATAAAGCATGCGAAACAAGTTTAAGGAAAAATCCCCGCAGGGCAAAACCTTTTATTTCACTATAATAAGTAAATCGCAACTTACACGGATTACAATGAAATACAGTGACACACGAATACCCGCAGGCTTCGGTCGGTGTCGTCAGCAATGAATCCACACGCAGCGAACCCACATGAACCTCAGTCCAATCAGCAAAGGAAGAACCGCATCACTCCTCAATGACACGCAGCCATAAAACTTTGTAGAGACTCCCTCAGCAATGACACGCATCCCTCGGTTGCAAAGATTTCTCCACAAAGGTTTGAACAAACTAAAAAGTTGTGTTCTTGGGTTACCAAAAAGATTCACAAAGGTTTAGCAATTGTGTGAATCAAAAAACCTAGAGACTAGGGCTCAATAGGTGAACTCTTAGAGTATTTAGGACTCTGAAAAATCGTCTTGAAAAGTCTTAAAAACGTCTTTAAAAACAACTCCCCGAAGTTGGCTTTAAATAAGAAAACTTTGATCCTAAAAAATCTCTGCACGATTTGGCCGATTTTATCCCAGGCGGACCGGTCCGGCTTGAGGGCGGATCGGTCCGATTGACCGGATCGGTTCTTTTATTCTGAGGCGGATCGGTCCGGTTTTACCGGATCGGTTCTTTTATTCCAGGCATCATCGGTTCGCATTCGGTCCAGGGTATACTGGATCTGCAGCAAGCGGATCGGTCCGGTTGAGTGGCGGACCGGTCCGGTGGCGGATCGGTCCAGCATGGGGCGGACCGGTCCGGTCTGTCAGACTTGATTCCTCTTCTTCTATTGATATTCGGATCCGTTGATGAATGTATGAATCTTGAATTTCTTCAACGGTTTAACGGCGTGCGACATAATAAATTGTTAATGGACAAAAATGTCCTTACAAGAGGTCTATGGTATGGTTATATCTTACTGTCTTTTAGCCCTAAGCTTTGGAAACAGTTTTAGAACATTACATCAGCTGAACTACCATTATTAACTAGTATTCATGCAACTTTACCATTATTAACTCTGCATTTGATAACTAACGGATTATCGCGAGGATAAAGGACCCCACAAAGATCATTTTTAGAGAATCCAATTACTGGCTTGTTTCTGTTGACTTTCCTTGGTCGACTATCACTAGATTCGTCCATATCAATGTGTCTAACTATTGGGTAGGACTTGGATTCATTTAAATAGGCTTTACTTTTTGCAATCACGTATTCTCCTTCAGCATCTCCTCCTGCAATGAAGTGGCATCCAAAGAATATCATGCCTACCTCCACCTCTGGTTCATCAGGCTTCTTTGGCAAGTCTCGATCTTCTTTGAAATCATTATTTCTTGCTCTTTTATTGCTTTCCCTTTCTCGGGTTAGAGATTTAGATCTCCTACGATCATCTCGATTTCCATTCCAATTAACAAACTTACTTAGTTATCCCCGCCGAATAATATTTTCAATTTCATTCTTCAATAAAATGCAACTATCGGTATTGTGCCCATGGCCCTTGTGAAATTCATAGTACTTGGACTTATCCATCTTCTTGGGGGTTTCTTCAACTTTCCAGGCCAATTAAAATATTAATTTTGTCCTGGATATGGTGAACACCTTTATTGATGGGAGTATATTCATCATACTTCTTGATCCGATCAAGCTTGTTGTCTTTTTGATACTTCTTTAATCAATTAGCATTATTTTTCTGACTTTTACCCTTAGTTTCAGGATCTTCCTTAGCTACCACAGCATCCTCCGCATTCATTATCTTTCCATCCTTACACATTATTTTTTTTTGTGGTTTTAGGTGGATTTTTCTCTAAAGCATAAGGAACCCACTCATAAGTGCTACAATGGTTGTCTTCTGCTCAAAGTCCACCACCTCTAGTTTCTCATTGTTAAAACGTGTAATGTACTCTCGAGTTCTTTCTCATGGATTTTGTCGCACAAAAAAGAGATGAGTGACAATCTTGATCGGCTTATCCCCAAAGCAAAATTTATCTATGAATAATTCATCTAATTGATGAAAACTAGAGATTTTACCTCTTGGGAGATTATTATACCAGATTTGGGTTGGTCCTATGATAGAATTGGAGAAATCTCCACACCTCATTTCATAGGGCACTGAGTAGATGTCGGCGGTAGCTTGATATTGTTTTATATGCAAGACTGGATTATTTTTCCAATATATTTAGAGGTGAGTATTGGTGGCTTGAACTTGGATAGTGTAGAGTAGCTCACGATAGCTTAAATAAAAGGTGAGCCCTTAACAAAACTCCTTTCTAATGGATTCTTGGTTTTAGCCATTTCACATAGTCGATCTTCCAACCTCTACATGAATCCTTTACAGGAATGTTCCTCTGACTTAGATTTGGACAATGTATCTTCTGTGGCTTTGGTGTTCATATGTAATGAACTCTCCTCCTAAGAAGTCAGCTCGGCACGAACAGAGCCCCTCATACTAATCCTTGATCTAGTGGACCCTTATCTTCATTCACAATGATGTTCCTTCTCCCTGTGATGAGCTTTGGTTCCTCAAGGACCTAAATGGTCAAAAGCATACTCCCTACTTAGCCTTTCCAGTACATTTAGCCTTTTTTGGAAAAAGATATACCATCATAGTAATTCATTGATCGGAATGAAGAAATTGCACTAGGACAATATGATTGATCATGAGAAGAATGAGAATGATAACTAATTTCATTTATGGCTGGTAGAGGTGGCATATCTCTTCTAGAATTAAAGGTCCTGGCCCGCATTGGCAAGACAACTATCTATCTAATTCTTTCATAGCCTCCTGTCTTTTAGCCAAATTAAACAGGCTCTTTTTAAGGTGTGTCTCACTAGGGGGAGCAGATATTCTTGATTATTTCCTGCAACCACTAGGCTGCTTTCAGGGGCAGTATTCATTATTTAAACTAAAGAATGAAGTATATGAAGTAGAGAACAATAAATAACAGTCATTCCCACAAACGACAACAATCTGTTGATGTCTAAAAATGGACTTAATTCAGATTTATAATCACTGATAAAATAGAGTGAACTAATCAAATCATACACACACAAGATAAGACATGTTAAAAGTGGTTTAGCTATGAAAGATCCTACATCCACTATTTGTATTATTTCATAGAGTTTACAATAGCTTAATATGGTGTGCACATGGGTGATTTAAGTTCTCCCTTCAACTGAGGAAGTATTTTGTGTTATAATGGTGTAAATCCCTAGAGATGGAACACCTTTATATTGCTAGGCACTTACATCTGTGTACAATAAATGAAACTCTTGGAATTCAATGCTCGTTGGCATTCCATCCAAGTAACTTTTGGTATTCTATATGGTTAGAATTCTTGGAGTTGGCCGTCCATCTGGACGAATAAGTGTCGCTGATACCGATTAAGGTGGCTAGTAAGCCACATAAGAGAACATGTGTATATTTATCATTGGTCCACATAGGAGAGTAATTTTTACATACAACAATTACTAAGTTGAATTTTTAGGAAGTTGAATTAATTAGTGGGATTTAGTGGAGTTATGAAGTTTAAGCATACAAGTTTAGGAGGAATTGTAAATCATGTCAATAGCTTAATCTTGTTAGTATAAAGGAATTAATCGGAATGGGGAAGTTTTATAAGTTAAGTTATAAGAATTAAATAAGTTATATAAATTTGTATTAGTAGTTAGTAAGAACAACAATGAAGATTTACATGTAATTATAACTTAGAAGGGGTTAAAAATGACTAAGATAGTCCATAACACATTGGGTAAAAGGAGTAGGAGGAAAGGAATAAGACAAGGAAATATCGCGATGGAAGAACCCCATACTGCACTCTCAATAAGACTAATAGTTTAGCGGTCTTTTGATTAAAGGAAGTCGTGATAGCGATCATAGGAGCCACGATAGTGGCGGTTTGAGTCACGATCGCGACCTTGGCAACGTTAGTCAGATTTAACTATTTAATGAGCAAAACATGTCCATTTATCCCCATAAGAAATCGAAACATGTCCAAACTTGGATAATGTGTTACTTCCATTGTTTAATTAAATAATAGCAGAGAGGAACACATTTGGTATCCTTGATAAAGAGAGAAAAATGTATTTGCTTATGTACAAAATATTATATTTTGTCAATACCATTGTAGAAGTATAATACCTATAAAAAAATTAATCTGAGGGTGTAAAAGGGGTACATTTTGGTGGATATATGGAGTTTAAACGTAATAAGACAATTTTTGGAGCAAACATTCAAGCTAAGAGTTAATGGCATCCCCTTGAGTCCACCTTTGGAGGTAGGGGTTTCCTCCCTACACCAACATTTCTTCACGTTTTTGGTCTCTAAATAGACAAGGGTTTGGTACATTTTAGTTTTAAATGTTTAAAGGGTAAATTATGTTTATGAATCTTGTTATTTTCAGAAAGTATGATACATGTGAAAGTGGTTATATATAAGTTGTGTACTTAAATTTGGGGGTGTTAACCATTTTATACATTGACCAAAAATGAATAATATTCTTTGTCAAAAATAGAAATGTAGATTAAGGGTTGTGTTATATATAATATTCTAAAATTATTTAACGCCTAGAATTTTGATAAATTGTTATTTGGGGGGAAATGGTATTTCAAATTGAGATTTATTGCACAAACATTGTAAAAATAGTTTTTAACTCCAACCTTTCATAAATTATAGTTTGGACCGTAACCTTGCTTTTTTTTTCCTTTTTTTCTTTTTTTAAAGAAAATATGCCCCTGATTTTATTGATAGAAAAAAACACTAGAACCTTACATGAATGACTGATGACTTTATAACCTATCCACCTTTACAAATAACAATGGAAAACACTAAGAGTATCTGAAGCTGGGGAAACTCAAAGCATCTATGTTGAGGATACCTTTCAATCCTTTTAGGAAAACATCTAGAGAAATCGATTCAATTTGATTTTGAGAACATACTCCATATGAAGTAAGAAGATCAACACATTTATTACCCTCTCTAAGAATATGGCAAAACTTAACATTGAAACCTAGATCTTATCTCTAATCTTCGCAATCGTAGGCATAATACTCCAAGGGCATTTTAGATTCTAATTCAGCATTGTAGGATCACACATCTCAATCCCTCTTAGAATAGCTAAAATTGATATTTTGACTCTACGAGTATATTTTATGGGATATTTAACAAACATCCCTGAACTTGGTAATAATTATTAAAATGCCTTCAAACTTTTAAGCAATTGCAAATTAGACCCTGAACTTTTCAATATTTGAAAAATAACCCTGGAGTTTTGGTAAATTTTAAAAAGTGCCTTTACCTTGTGATTTTGGGAATTAGTCCCTATTGTTTAAAAGTTGTTGGAATTGAACTTTGTAAAATATATTACAAAGGAACCTCAGTATTTTAGAAAACACAAAATGAAACTTAAATTCTCGGTAATTGAATTTAGCTATAAAAAGTTTTAAAAGGAAAATATGCATGTTTAAGTATAAATTATAGTTAAAGTGCTTGCATTTTTTAGTTAGTAGGTCGAATATAAAATGTTAAAGTGTATAAGGAAACTTAAAAAGTGTGTTTAAACAAGTAATAAATACAATGGAAAGTCAGGTGTTTGAAAATACGACTTATACTGGGCATTTTTTCAAATACGGCTCAAGTTAGGTACTTTGCTAAAATTGGCAGTTGGACTACAAGGAAATGATATTAATGAAAAGAGAAAGAGTTTTCGTAAAGGAGTAACTGAGCTAAATTTAACAAGGGCTCGTATCCTTAGGTGAGACTTTGGCCTAAACCTAAAAAAACTAGCTAGTGAAGCAATATTTATGGTTAACGGTGAAAGCGCGTGAGAATAAATGGGATTCGGTGAACTCCAAGTTAAAAAAAAAAATTCATGAAAAGTAATGGAACTAATAAATTATGGGAAAATTATATTTGGTTAATAAATGATTATGTAATTTGTATTTAGGGTTTTAAATAAATGGTTCACAGTCATGGGTAAACATATAATAAAAATAATTGGTGAACCCAAAATATTAAATAAAATCAATGACCTAGTTGTAAGGGTAAATTTCCAATCGAGTCAATTTGTATGTATATTTTTCTTTATTCCGTTCGGACATTGCTTATTTGAGTCATTGGTTAGGATTTGAGCTGTTTATCCTTCAAGCCTATGATGTGTTATTAAAGACCGTAGAGGCCATGAAAAGACTCATATACATCATTCTGAGTTTTGCACCAAGTTCTATTTTCAACATCTATGGGATCTCAAGAGGTGTGAATGCATATTTATGTTTCGTCCATGAGTACATGTTTTCGTGTTTATTTTCAAAATGTTTTGAAGTTTTTTTTATAAAATGAATATTAAATAAAATTCATTTAAACGAGATTTATATTCTCGTTCAAATGATTTTTTGAAAGTCATTCAATTAAATTTCTTATTTAGTTCAGCAAGTTTAAGTTTCTCGTTCAAATGACCATTGAACGAGGTTCAAATGAGATTTCTCTGCATTGGCAGAAGAATGTCATACGAAGGTCGTTCGAAGCTCATTCAAATGAGTTTAGATGTTTCGTTTGAACGAAATTTAATTTGTTCAAATGAGAATGCACAACTCGTTCAAACAAACATTATGTTTTCATTCAAATTAGATTTCTCAAAGTGCATGCTGACTTATAATTTTCAAAATCCTATTTAAACTAAGATTGCACAATAGTTTTCTTTTAAGGGTTGAGAAAATAGTTTTTTGTATCTAATCAAAAGGCCTATGAACCCTAGCTTAGACCCATTATTTGAGATCAATGAATCTAAATACATATCTATTTGATATCTCCCCTTCTCTTGCATCAAGACATTTTCTCTTCATTGAGAACTTGTTTTGTATGATGGACTCCGTATTTATTTTGTTTTAATGTGATGGATTCCGTGTTGTTATGATAGTTTGTTAAACTAAGTTCGGTGGATACCAAGACGGGTGTGGAGAACACATTGTGGCAGTTCGTGGGTGGATTCCTACGTGTTGATGTGAAGAAGGGTCAAGGAGAGAAGATAGAACCATGGCTTGAAGAAGTCGAGTTAGTTACGTAAGTCATCTACAATCATTGGGTAAATCTTATACCATAGTGAATTTACGTGGCAGGGTCATCCTCAGTTTTTTCGTTGTGGGTTTTCTTCATATATTGGTGTGCTGTGATTTGTTTGTTTATTTTATTCTTACTATATCCCCTAGATGTATGTTTAAGGAAAGATTAAATTGGTTAACTATTTAGTCAATATGTGTAATTGGTGGAAAGATTAAAATTGATTTAATTAATTTGAAAATTTTAAAAATTGGTGCGTGTGCATGGTAATCTGTTTCACCCTTCTCATAATAGCACTTTCAAATTGGTATTAGAGGGGGTAAAATAAGTTAATATGTTGATCCATGTTTATTTTTGTTATGGTTGTTTGTTTCTCTCTCTCTCTCTCTCTCTCTCTCTCTCCCTATTTCTCGTTGTTTATTTATTTATCTCGATGGGTCGTCATAGTGTTAAGTGAGCTGTAGCTTTTAGTGATGCGGATGATTTTGATGTTAGAGAGGATTTTAATTATCTTTATAACCATACTAATAGGTTAACTGAGTTGAATTTGAAATTTGAAAAAATAATTAAATATATTGATAATGAGAACTTCTTCTTAAAAGATGATGATGAATTTTTACGAAACATTCAAACCCAACGAGACATTCTTTATAAAAATCTCAAGGACATAAAGCATAATTTTCAAATTTTAGAAGTGTCTAAGAAAGAGAATGAAGCTAGAGACTGTGTTTTAGAGAGTGAGTTAAAGGACTGTAAAGTTTCTAGGATGAATGAATGTGTAATAGAGGAAAATAATAAATTGATGGATGATTTGAAGTCACGTGAAAAGACTCTTATGGATAAGTTCTCTTACATTAATGGCATAATGAGATAACCTTCTAGGAATTTTTGAAAATATAAAGAATGAGTCCAAAAAGGTTGAAGAGTCTAAGTTTTTTCTTAAGTCTAGGATTTTGAAGTGGGAAGATGATTTAAGAGACTCAAGTGTCATTGGTGTTTGCTATGATAATCCAAAGGCTTTCGCTGTTAAAGCCAAGGCCATGTGTTTAAAAGTGTAACCGCTGCTAAGGATGATAGAAAAGGTCAACCCATGGATAAAATTCCTTATGTTTACACATTCTCGCACTGTGGTAAGAAAGGTCACCTTAGGGCATTTTATTATGTTCTTTGAAATGTTACTAAGAAGTCTAGATCCCATGTCACCATGGTTTCCATAACTCGAGGCGTTAAATTTTAATCTACTTGGATTAGGAAATTTGATTTGGAGATATTGAATGTTACACTTCTTCATTCTCATATGTTTTCACGTGATTCATCTCATGCTTTATATTGGGAGTGATTGTGTTTGCATGAATTTTAATACTCTAGCTTTTATGCTTCATGATATAAGTTATTGCTAGTTATATGATCTTTTTTTGTTGTTTGAATTCTGATTTTTCTTTTGCTAGTTCTTATTAAGAAAAAATTCAAAAATATTTGTTTAACTTTTGAGTTATTTTGAAAAATGTTTAAAAACTCAAAAAGTTTTTTTTTTGTGTATTTTGGTTTTACACATTTTGTGTGGCGTGTCGGTGTGTTTGAATACTTTTCATTCCATGTTTCTATATCGCTAGGACATTTGGTTATGGGTTATAATGCTTTAGATTGTTCTTAATCATTCTTGTATAGAGTTGTTTCGAACTTGATTTTGTTCATAAATTCACTTTGCATATGCCTCCGCACACACTTGCACAAGATCTTTTGGATTATAACTACTTATGCTAAATGAGCTAAGTGAGTTGTTATCCTGTTAATCTTGTCTTTCACTATCTATTTGATTGGGGGATTTGTGTATGTAAGAACCATTTCCTATGGGTTTGTTTTTATTTGAAAAATATAAGAGTGTCATGGAAAATGGCTACGAAGGGAGTATATCTCCTTTGCGTGAAAGACCACCGTGGAAAAAGCCTAATAGAAAAGTGAGGCAAAAGAAAAGAAAAATATTCCCAAGTCCATTCTTTTAAAATTAATGCCTGAAAATAAGAGAGAAAAATTAAATTTCTATAGTTTTGAGGGTGTTATAATGTGTAGATCAATATGTTTGCACAATGAGTCCTTGTTAGACTAAAATGTTTGATGCTATTGATTTAAGTACCATCCGTATTTTCTAGGCTAGTATGCATTGTGTATATTTATCCGTTACGAGTTCTTTATTTGTCACCTCAGGCAAAATCAAAGTTTGATAAATTATTGAAATAAAAAAGAACTCCATGGACATATATTGAGTGGTCGGGACATATTTCTTTTGCTTTGCAGTTCAATCCCCTTCACCCCATTCCACATTTTTGCAAAAAAAATTATTCCATACTGTAGACACCCCATTATGTTACCCCTTAAACGCTCCTTAGGTCCCTAGCACCTCCCGTCATCACCACAAACCCAAGTCATACCCCGGGTACTGACCTAGAAACCATCGGGCACTCCTAGGCTCCATTTGACCAAAATTCAAAGTCCTCAGCTCGACCAAGGCTGAATGAATCTTTAAAGGTCACTGAAAAACCTTTCCAAAGGTCTGTCCCGTGCGCGATTCAGACCTACCATGCGAACGAACGACCCAATTTCCCCAAAACTCAATCAGGAGGCCATCGAGCGCTCCCGAGATCCGTTTGACCTCAGTCAACTCTTCAGCTCGATTGAGACTGAATGAATCTTCAAAGGGCACTAAAACCCCTTTCCAACGGTCCACTATGTGCGCGATTGCAACTTACAGTATGGACGAATGATCCGTTTTACTCCAAAAGGTCACCGAATGCTTTCAGGACCCGATTGACCAGAGTCAACTCACCGACCTAGATCAAACTCTTTGGAATGCCTAATTACATCTCCTAACCTTTCCAATGGTCCGTCTTGTGCATGATTCAAACTTACCATGCGGACGAACGATCCGTTTGCGTCCGACATTTTCCCGTCCAATGGACCGATAAATGCTTCCGATCCATATTTGACCCAAAGTCAACTCCCGAACCCAGGAGCAATCCAAAGAACTTTCGAAGGTTTCTGAATTACCTTTCCAACGGTCCACCCTGTGCATGACTCTGATCAACGGTTTGCATTCTGCGGCCAATTTTCCAAAAAGGCCTGAAAGACACTGCCAAACGGTAGGTCCTAGACCCTACCCATCGGTAGTGTGCCTAAACACACCTGCTGAACGACAGGAACAGGGCTATGCTGATTGTCAATGACCTGGGCCTATAAAAAAGAGGCCTGACCTCACATACAAAAAGAGCCCAGATCTGATAGATATCACTCTCAACAGATCCAGAAAACCTCTCTCGAAGTCAGTGTGATTTCCACACCCAAATCCCTTTCCAACCTTCACTTTTCATCATCCTTTTCACCAAGCTTTATGAATTCACTACCCTCCATCATCATCCAAGTCTGAAGGATGCACTCCAACATTCAAGATCAAGCTCAAGATCTTCAAGAAGGTCCAATTTTCTCAATTTTCTCCTTAAATTCTCATAAATTCGCAATATCTTATTTTATTACTTAGCACTTTTATTATCTCATCTCATACATCCTAATATACTTTTTATTTAGTATTATTGCACATCTCTTATTTTCATATAAATAAAAACCCAAAAAAATAAGAAAAATAGGGTTTGCTCATAAATTCCAAATGGGAGTTCTCACACTTTTCTTACACTTTTCTAACAACTAAAACACTTTTTCTACACACACACACGCACACAAATAAGAGAATCCCCGATTGTATTTATGGGATAAACCCCACCCCTCATTTTCCATGCGAACTACATGGACTTTGATGCCTCTATAGGCTACGTAGGCGTCTCGGGGTAAAAACCCGAGACTCGAGTCCTATTTTCTACTTTTTCTCTCATTTTTTATTTTCTCTAAACTCCATTCTCTTATACTATATATATACATATATTTGTTCTTAGGGGTGTATTATTCCGTATGCGTTATCGTGCCCTCATAACGATTAACGTAGGGATGATTGCCTAAATCCTATTTTTTAATACTTTTATACCTTCCAACAGATGACTCGCTTTACCTCTTCCATTGTACAGGTCGATGATTCTTATCTCCACTATATATAAACATATACATATATCACGGGGAAAATAAAGGAAAATAACAAAAATCCATGAGAGAACAAAAGGGCGAAATGGGTGCCTAACACCTTCCCATTTCGTAACTTAGCCTCCGGACCCTTCTCGAATAATTTTGGTTTCGTATGCACCAGTATGTCTTTAGATGTTGTCCTTCGGGATGGATTCCCCTTTTCTTTTGTCTGTTTTGAGTAAAATAGACTGGCGACTCTAATCTCTCTACATTTTTCACCTCACCTCAAATGACGCCGACCGAAGTGCTCCCGAGAGGGACGCGCGGGACCATAAGGATCCTCACTCTCACGCTGTGCCCCCCACCCCACCACGGTGAGGATCGGGAATGTCCACAGTGGCAACTCTGCCCGGGATTTTTTATCTTTTGAGGGCTAGAATCTATTTACATGGATGTTATGTCTGTTTATATTTTCCCCCTATTTGGATGTTCCCCTTTATTACTTATGTGTACCCCATGCTTATGCTTCTATTCACACACTTGTAGAAAATTCTCCATGTACACTTCGCACCACGTGCACCTAGGGTCACATATATCCACATGTTGCATGCATCACCCATTCATACTTAGTGTACCGTTGGTACTTGCACTTTGCTCCCTGTTTGGCCTAATCAGAAAGACATTCTCATAAGATACTAATAAGAGGATCATTAATGATTCACTCGACATCACCAAGGAGCATTGTTATTGACCAAATTTTTAACCAGTAACTGGAGGGTCACTTCGTAATGGGCGTTGGTACGGCAGGGTGCAGTTAGCCTAAGCAATATGACTCTCACCTTCCATTGGCCAAGTACCTTCGACGTATATCGAACGGTTCCCCCGCATCGTACCGCTTGATCGAAGTCAGGACGGGAGGTATATCGTAGGGAACTCGTTCACGTACGCCGAGTATATCGAATTCTCTCTCACACGTATCGTCCCCACGAGGTATATGGTGAGGCAATTCACGTACACTCAAGTATATCAAATGTCTTGTCCCCACGTACCGATTGCCCGCTAGAGCAAGACGTATATCGTGGAAGTCACGCCAAAGGGGGGGAACCCTTTTCGATTCACCCAACCAACTGTATACTCGCATATAGGTGTTAAGCCTACGACACACATGTTAGATTGTCGGTTTCAATCCAAAACTCTGCCGAAATTCCAGGTCGGCCTGCCGCCCGAATTCTCGCGCATTTTTAAAAAAGGGGACACTATTCGTGAGCTTGGTCATAAGTCCAGCCATAGCTTTGCATATATTACAAACCCAATTTTTCCAGGCTCGAGTTCTGTCCAGCATTTCATTTTGCATTTAGGAGAATTCATACAAGTGAAAAAATAATAATTATAATAATAATGATGAGACCGTCTCCAAAGGGAAAATTCTCCTTTTTCTTTATCAAAAATCCAAAAACATTTTTCCTTTCTCTATGAAAAATCCAAACACATTTTGTCTTTCCATCTCAAAAAAAAAATGTCAAAAATATTTTCCCTTTTTTTTCTCAAAAATAAATCCCATTTTACGCCTTCTCAAGTCGATCGCAGACCCTTAGCCTGAATCCTTATTGGCTTCGATCTTCAATCAAGTCACCCAGGAGTTCCGTTCGTTCCCCTATTACTTCTTCTGAGTCCGGAATCCATCCGCTTTCCATGGAGAACACAGAACAAGTACCCGTTCTGCAGTCGGATTTGACGGCAGTTCTAGCTCAGCTTGTGTCCAAGATTGACAACCTCCAAATTGAGGTTCGAGAAATGAAACGAAACCAGGTTCCCATCCATAAAGAACTCAAGGCCCTATTACCTCATGCCATGGATCTGCCCGAGCCCATCTGGGTTCCCGAAGAGTATCAACACGCTCCATGTGCCCCTCCTGTCAATGGGCCACCGCCTGCCCAGCTTCCTATGCTGAACCTGGCCTAGCATGGGGCTAACTTTCCTATGATCATTGATCGGAAGGAAGAAGAGCTGAACAAAGTCAAAGAGGATATCAAGATGCTCACCAAGAAGTTCGACCAAGTCAGAATCTGAGGAAATTACATGGACTACACCCACATGTCTCCTTATCCTAAAGCGAGGTTACTCGAGAAGTTTAAGATGATAAATATCGATAAATTTGAAGGAAGTGGACCCCCGATTATTCATCTTCGAAGTTATCACCGTTCCATGACTCTACTAGGGGCTTTCTGAAGAAGTGATGGCCTAATTATTTCAGCAAACTCTGAAGGATATCGCCCTCCGATGGTTTTTGTCTCTCGAAGAATCTAAAATTCGTAGCTGGGAGGATGTAGCTCGGGAATTGATGTCATAGTACAAATATAATGAAGAGCTTGAGGTCACCCTCCGTGATTTAGATCTTCTCAATCAGAACCCTGGAGAATCAGTCAGTAACTTCATCGCCCGATGGAGGGAAAAAGTAACAACTATGACCAATCGATCTTTTGAGGAAGAATAAGTCAGCATAGTAAAGAAGAACTTCTTACCCCATGTCCGAGCAACAATGGGAGGACAATACTACCCCCACTTCCGAGCTCTCAAAGAAGCAGGAGTAGAGATCGAGGAAGGTCTTGCCAAAATAGCAGTTGACCCAAAGAAGGTGTCCAGACAGTTCACCTCCAGAAAATATGACAAACCTACTAGTGCTACAGTCTCAACCATCAACAACATCCCTCAACCAACCGCATCATGGGTACCGTAAAGTCACCCTGTCCAAGTCCGAAAGGAATACACTGAGCTCCATGCTCCCCTATCCAAAGTCTATCAAGCCCTGCTAAGCCTAAACCTTATCAAACCTTTGGATCCTCGTCCATTGCCAAATCCACTCCCAAGAAACTTCAAGGCAGATGCCCATTGTGCCTTTAACCAAACTGCTGGCCATACCACCAACCAATGCTTTCACCTCTGAAATATGATTCAAGGTCTAATTGACCGGGGTACCATCGCCACACCAGTCAATCCTAAGCCAAATGCTACTCACAACCCACTTCCAAATCATACCAATGCCATCTTCTTAGAAGAGAACCAAGGATTTGATCCCTCAACTCAAATCACACCCATATACTCTCCTAAACCTCTCCAAATTTGCCCATATTTCCTCCTACATCGTACTAGACTCACTGATCAGGAACAATCACTCCTTACCAGAGCAAGCATCGCTGTCCGTACCCATTCTAAAAATGCAGGCATGGAATTGTCAGAAGTCTTAAACCTGCTCCTAGAGTTCGGGCTGAAATTGCCCTCACAGATTGTCATTGATTGCCAGAGGTTCAGTAAGCTATTCTTAGAAGCACAAAAATGGGCCCGAGAGTCAGACAGTTGGATAGTACCTATTGATGAAGTCAGCCTAGATGATGTCATCCAGATCATGGAAGAATTATTCAGGCAGACCAATAACATTTGCAGTATCACCGAGTTATTCGATGCTTTGAAGCTACAAGCGCGTCTGATCCCTTCACCCTTACATATCCCCATATAATGGGATGACCTGTATGAAGAAGCCGCTGAAGTTGTGGAATTCATTGACTTGGCATGGAAAGACAGAATTATTTCCACCGGATGGGGGGAAGAATTCAAAGATTTGAATGAAGAACAAGCTTCAGAGAGAATTGACCCGGTAACTGACATATGTGGAATGATATCATTTGAAGAACTCCTCAGAGAAATAAATAAGGTGTCAAAACAACCCGAGATCGACAAGGAAACTAGATTCATGTTTTTCCCTTCTTCAGTAAATCACATGACCAGATCAGCGAGGCATTACCAGATTCCAACCTCACTACCAGCCAATGACAAAGGGAAGGGCGTTGAAAACCTTCTTATGACAGAGATGACCCTCGAGGAGAGTAAGATCCTCGATCAACTAAAGAAAACTCAAACTAACATCACTCTATGGGGGCTTTTCATGTCTTCTCAGCTGCACAGAAATGCTTTGATCAAGTTGCTCACTGGGCCCATAGTTCATCTTTCTACCACACCAGAAGAAGCGATAAATTTGGTTGGATCCTTGAACTCTACCCGAATGCTATCCTTTTCCAAAGAGGAAATCCCTTAGATTGCTCCAAACCACAATCATGCACTCAACATCTCCGTCGAAGTTATGGGGAAGATTGTACCACTCTCTCTTATCGTAATGGATCCGCCTTGAATGTATGCCCACTGAGAACCTTCAAATATTTAGGACTGAAAGAAAGTGACCTCATTCCAACTTTCGCTTCTGTGCGTGCCTATGATAATACCCGTTGGGAGGTGATGGGATTCATAAAGCTTGCAATAGGGGCTGGCCCTATAAACCCTATCGTCGAATTCCAAGTTATTGACATCCCAGCCTGTTTCAACTTGTTACTCGGATGACCTTGGCTCCACAATATCAAGGGCGTGTCTTCCTCACTCCATCAAAAATTAAAGTTCTTCCCCGATGGAAGGGTCATTACCATCTTGGGTGATGATGACAATGCCGAGGGTGCAAGTACCAGCAGTTCGATCCTTAAAATATAGAAAGGGTCAAATGATATGCTCCAATCAGGATTCCGAGTTTAGCCACTTCTAATCCCGGCAGGGGACAACTTCAAAGAAAGGGTTTGTCCAAAATATGACCCTCATGGCAACATTAATGTGATTCAGATATTCAAAAACATGCACTTCATGCCCGAACTGGGGCTAGGACAAAGACAACAAGGGATAATCGAGTTGATTGAACTGAAGAAGGCTTTCACTCCTTATGGTTTGGGGTATTAACCGTCAGAACAAGAGCTCAGAATGATCCACCAGTATCGACTAAAGAGAAGACTAGACTGCGTCCAGACTATCCAAGGTGATTCCTTGAATGGACGATTCATCAAAGAGGGTAAGGACTTCTCCTTTTTTGACTTTCTTGAACCATGGTATGACCATACAGACAAGAAGATGAAGCCTGGAATGGAGATCTTTTTCCAAGACAGCTACCCATGGGCCGAAGGTTCCCAACACCAAGTACAACTGCTCATCAAAGATACCGAAGAAACTGAGGAAAGTGACTCCGAATATTCCTTCAACTTACAGACACTAGGGTTGACACTCTGCATGGTTCATTCAGGCACCACATCACTGGATCCATCCCACCTGATTAAAGCTGCTGATACACCTCTCCTCAACTGGCATGATGAACTAGTTCTACCTACTAAAATATCCCCTAATCCTAATGTTTACCCCTTTTCTTCTTCTATTATTTATCCTTATTCAAATGTAATCGAGTCCTCTTTTGATGAGGTTCTCAATGCTATTTTTCCTATCAATGAATTAAATGAAGATTTTGAGTATCTTGTTGTGCCTTACATTAACTGTTTAGATTCTAATCAAACTTTTGATGATGATGATTTTACAAATGAACAATTCTTAATTGATCTAAATAAGGTTAATAATAAACAACATAACCGCGTTCAAGTTAATGAAGAAGAGACTGTTGTTATCAACCTCGGTTCTAGTAGCCAGCTGCGCGAAATTAGGATAGGGACTACCCTTGACGAGCATGAGCGTGCACAACTCAAAGAATTACTAAAGTAATTCTTGGATATCTTCGCATGGTCCTACAATGATATGCCCGACATTGATCCTGAAATAGCTCAGCACGAGATCCCCACTCTCCCAGATTACAAATCGATGAAATAAAATTTGAGAAAACTCCGCACCGAATGGTCGCTCAAGGTCAAAGAAGAGGTGGTCAAACAGTTGAACGTAGGCTTCATTTGTGTGATAGAATATCCCACGTGGCTAGCCAACATAGTTCTCGTGCCGAAATTAGGAGGAAAAGTTTGGATGTGTGTAGACTATCGGCATTTGAACAAAGCCTCTCCAAAGGATGATTATCCGTTACCTAATATTGACATGATCATGGACAACACAGCCAGTCATGCTCTCAAGTAATTCGTCGACGGGTTTGCCGGATAAAACCAAATCAAAATGCACCCAGACCACTAAGAAAAAATTGCATTCATCACCCCATGGGGAACCTTTGTTACACTGTTATGCCATTTGGTCTCAAGAACGCTGGGACTACCTACTAGAGGGCTTCTACAACCATCCTTCATGATCTGATTCATAAATAACTTGAGGTCTATGTGGATGATATGATTATCAAATCCTAGACTAGATAGGGTCATATTCCTTCTCTCCAAAAGTTTTTCGAATGACTGTGACAGTATCAGTCGAGACTCAATCCATAGAAATGCGTCTTCGGCGTTATAAAGGAAAAACTCTTAGTATTCATGGTCAGTGAGAAGGGGATAGAAGAAGATCCTGCCAAGATGAAAGCCATACTTGAGATGCCACCTCCACGAATAGAGAAATAAGTCTGAGGTTTCCTTGGGAAATTATAATACATGAGCCAACTAATCTTCATTTAAGAACCTATCTTCAAACTCCTCCAAAAAGATTCAACTAAAGTTTGGAATGAGGCATGCCAAGAAGCTTTTGACCGAATCAAACAATATTTGACCCAACCCCCAGTACTCATGCCACCACTCCCTGGTCTCCCCTTTTTCCTATACCTAACCATAATCGACACTTCAGCTGAGGCTTTGCTAGACCAATACCTTGAAGATTCCAGTAAAGAAAGAGCCATCTATTATGCCAGTCACAAATTGGCCAAATACGAGGTTAACTACACTGCTTTGGAAAAGGCACGTATCGCACTTATCTGGGTCACCCAAAAATTACGGCACCACATGCTAGCCTTCCCTATCAAACTTGTATCCCGAATAGACCCTATCAAATACCTTCTTAAGAAACTCGCCTTGTCCAGCCGAATGGCTCGATGGTTGATTCTCCTAGCCGAGTTTGATATCGTGTATGTCACGCAGAAAACCATGAAAGGAAGATCCATCTCTGACTACCTCGCTGATTACCCCATAGAAGAAGCTGATGTCTGGGTCTCCGAATTCCCAGATGAAAACATCCTTTGCACCACTCAAGACAACCCTCGATGGCAAATGTTCTTTGACGGTGCTGCCAACATGAAAGGATACGATATTTGGATACTTCTAATCGCCTCAGATGACTCCCACACTCCTATCACCATCAAATTGGATTTACCTTGCACCAACAACATGACTGAATACGAGGCATGCATAGTAGGACTTAAGGTTGCTCTCGAGAAAGATATTCAATGCCTAGATATATACGGGGATTCCACCCTCGTCATCGGTTAAGTGCGCAGGAATTAGAATGTTAAGGACGAGAAAATCCACCCCTTCCATGCCCACTTAGAAGAACTAGCCTCCCAATTCTAAGATATCACATTCTATTACCTACCCCGATTAAAGAATAACCTAGCCGATGCTCTCGCTACCTTGGCCTACATGATCGACATGCTGAAAGGAATAACTATGACTCCCTTCCTAGTTCAAAATCAAGACAAACCAACCATTGCTACCACATTGAGATCGTCACCATAGAAGATCTCAAGATAGCCAATTATTGGTACAATGATATCTGGCACCTCCTCAAGCATGGTAAGTATCCCGAGGGTTCCAATAAGAAAGATCAAGCAACCCTTCAAACACTAGCTACCCAGTACATCATCTGTCACAAAGAACTGCTCACAAAGAAACTTCAATGGAACTCATCTGCACTGCATCGTAAGGGCTGACATTGAAAAGATAATGCAGAAGATCCACAGCGGGGAATGCGTACCTCACATGAACGGTCACATACTTTCCAAGAAGATCATCTGACAAGGTTACTACTGGACCACCATGACCCAGGATTACACCACCTATGTCCGGAGATGCCCCAAATGCCAATAATTTTCCAACCTTTAGCATCTGCCTCCACGTGAATTATACAACATGACCTCTCCCTAGCCGTTCTCCACCTGGGGCATCGACATTATAGGGAAGGTTACACCGAAGGCTTCCAATGGGCATGAGTTCATCCTAGTTGCCATTGATTATTCACAAATAGGTCGAAGCGGAGTCATACGCAGTGCTGAAAGCTAAGAAAGTGGCCAAATTTATTAAGAAAAACATCATCTGCCGATATGGGGTCCCGCACGAGATAGTGTCAGATAACGGGTTGCATTTCGAGGCAAAAGTCACAGAGGTGGTCAACGAGTATGGGATTCAGAGACAAAAATCTTCTCCCTATCGACCTCAGACCAACGGTGCAGTTGAAGCCGCCAATAAGAACCTCAAATCCATCATCAGCAAGATGACTGAAAGTTGTCGAGATTGGGCTGATCGGATCTCGTACACCCTTTAGGGCTATCGAACCTCAATTCCAACCTCTACTATGGCTACCCCTTATTCTCTAGTCTACGGCATGGAAGCAGTCCTACCCGTGGAGTTGGAAATACCCTCGCTATGCGTCATGCTTAAAAGCAAGGTCAGTGAAGAAGATTGGTAATAAAGCCATCTTGAAGAGCTCACCCTCCTAGATGAAAGGAGATTGAAAGCTCTATACCATATACAAGTCTACCATCATCGAATAGCATGATCATTCAATAAGAGAGTCAAGGATCGCAGTGTCCGAAAAGGGGACCTAGCCCTCAAAGAAATCATCCATCTGGGACCCCAGAGGGAAATTCAAGCCCAATTGGAGTGGCCCCTACATTATCAAGAAGATCTTATCCGACGGTGCCGCCATGTTCATCGAATTATATGGGAAGGAGATGTCTCATCCAGTCAACCAGGGCAGTCTCAAGAAATTCTACTCCTAGTCTGAAATCTCGGTGCTCTATGACTCTTCTCATCTCCCTTCTATTCTAAAAAAAAATCTCTTCATTTCCCCGTACCCAGAACTACGTGGACCCAATCCTCTGCATAAAACCATATTCAAACAAAATTAAAACTTTTCAAAAAACCCCAGAGGTACGTAGGTAGCTCATACCCCTTAGCCTTTCTTTTTTCAAAAAATACTATTATTTTCTTATCTCCGAGAACAACAGTCAATTCTAACATATATTTGAACAAAAGGATTATTTATTCCTTAGCGATCGGTATAGATATTTCAAACAATACAAAATTCATCGAAAGGCACGGTTGGATGATTAGAAACTTATTTATTTCACTAATAAGAAATTTCGGTATAGATTACATAAAGGAACGGATAACTCCCTACCCCCTAACTTCCTAAAAAAGCCAAAATAAAATCCCCACATTTGTTCCCCATTACAAAAAAAACATCCTACACATAGCTACCAGAGGAGCCCGTTCCATCATCATCATCATCTACATCCTGGGGTCCCCAAGTTTCCCCTGCCTAAATAGAGTGTCGCAGACACTCCATGGACCGATAAGCTCGAACTAGCTTCGAATAAACCACAACACCTCCCTCCATGGTGTCAAAAGAAACAAACCACCTTTGTCCGGTCTCCACTACCAACATCTTGCTAACTACTTTCCTCCAGAGCCACTTCATATAATCCCTAGGGATATGCCAAACTCTCCCAATAGACTGAGAAGGATGGGTCGACGGACGTCGATTCTCCTATATAGAGCCAAGACGCATGGGCAGACGCTCGGTCAAATCCTCTATCGGAAAGAAATTTAGTGTCCGAGGTGGCACGACCTGTGCCCAGCCAAATTGGCATAAAATCCGCCAAGGGAAATAGAAAGAGGTCCATCTGAGATCAACCAGCCGCACATACAGGTATTCTCCTAGCTCCAGAATAGGCAACAACTGTACCCACCAAGGCACTGACCAATACAGATTTCGAGCCCCATGATCCACAAGCCAATTATCCCAGCTCTCAATGTCCATGCCAAAGCTAAAGAAGTGACGCGAAAAGAAGTTGGGTACAGCCGACAAGGATATTATGGAAGAGTCACAGGCAGAGTCTTTCAGACAACCACATGAAGAGCATCACAGGGCTACCCCGTAGGAAGTCAGAACGACCTTCTCGTCAAGCATCCAAACAGTTCAGGGTCTCCTCCAGTATCACCGCCGCATGATTGGGATGGTATGACATCCATGAAGTAATGGCTACAAGTTGCAAATCCCCCCACAGTACCCCAGTCACCAGCAAAAAATTTGATACTAAGCCCAGAGCAACGGCTCCAGCATAGCCAGCATCGCCTACTTCCCGCAGATGTACGGATTGCAATACCGCCGGGAGGGAGATCATTCCTCCAGTAACCAGTGATCTAGCCGCCGAAGGTGAAATGCTAAGAAACCCAGTCAGCAAATCCCTGGGAGAATGGGAAAATTTGGGTAAAGCCACGGAAACACTGGGATTTATCCCCAGCATGACAGAAAATTCCTCGTAGGTAGGACAAACTTCATCCAACCCAAAATGGAATACATGGTCTTCGGGGTACCAAAATTGTATCGCTGCCATCAGTAGGTTCCACTCAATGGGTCGATTGCTCCACAAAGAGACTCGACGCATGTTTAAAGCATCGTAGTCGACGTTATAAGAGCACATCGCTTCTAAGACTTCGAGGTAGTTAGCAAACTCAATTCTACCAGGGAGAGCCATCTTACAAAGACTAAGAAACAGTAGACAAGTGAAGGTGTGATGGAAACACTCCACCCTTCCCCTTTTTATACTTGAGAACCCTCACAACAAATACAATCCCTGCAGAAATCGAAGGGAATCCTACTCCACAAAGTACCAAAATGGCTGAAGAGGGAACTAATCAAAGTTTTGAATTGATAGGACTGGACCTGACTGCTGATAGGCAGGACAAGGGTCTTGCCGATCTGCAACCCTCTATTTTTAAAAATTTTCCTTTTTCCTCTTTTGTCAAAATCAGAAACCCAATAAAAATAAATTGATATTCTCAAAAGAATTCCAAAAATCCTTTTCCACCCCTATATAATTTTCCGTTCTTAAAACTTTCCTCAAAACCCCAAAAATATCTCTTTTTACAGTCTCAACAGCAAAGTAAAAAGCGCATGTGCATTCACTCATTCATCATTAACAAAAGATAATAAAAAATCCCATTGCATTGCATATATATATATTCTTGTGTGTTACATCAAATCTTGCAAGAAATAAAAGAAAAGAAAAAAACAACAACGGGACTCAGCTAGAACCCATTCTTTCTCTCTCTCACCTACCCTTCACCCCTCTCTCTAAGAGCTTCCACCCCTACGATGCACTCTTTTTCCCCTACGGCGAGACGACGCACCACCACTACCCGAGCCAGAGTCCACCCCGGACGAAGCAGAAGGCACCAAGCAATAAGGAATCGGGACCGCATCCCGAATGTGGGCCATTGCCGAAGAGATTCAGTCTCTAATATCTCTCAGCCAAGTGGTCGACACCCGAACTTGCTACAAGTAAAAGGCAAAATCATTATCAAAAGAGGGATCAAAATAGAAAAGGAACGAAAAAAGAGTAAGAAGGTATACCGCATGACGAAGAACCTCCTCTGTCAAAGCTAACTCCTCCGGATCCATCGCGTGAGGACGGTGCAACGTAGGCACCATCCCTCCATCACCCCATCGAATATTGTATGAAGGGGTGTGCAACCGCACAAAGGGAACATCTGAAGTCGCCACCGCCACATATGCTGACGAACCACCACCACTGTGGGAAGACCCCCCCACCGAACTCGAACCCGCAAGAGGGAACAGTAAGGCATCATATATATTAGGCGTCATCAACCAGCTCATCACAAAGTCCATATAGTCATACGGCGCGGCCGTATCAGTATACAACAGGTGGGACTCGCCGATCATCATCGTGATCCTCGCATCCTCCGGCATCAGCCGCTCCCGCCTCATAGACATAGGAGGCCGTGCAGGTGGCACCACCACCTCCTTCTCAGCAATCTGTCGAACCACTCCCTCCTCCAGATACCAAGAATGGCCTAACTCATGTGCCAATAAACTCCTTATCTGCGCATTCACCCCGGTCACCCCCGTATCCTGAATGGTTGTCCCCCAAGGGTAAAAGGTCACCTGACAATACCAAGCAGGCATAAGTCAATAAAGAATTAGAACATGCCAAAAACCAAGGCTGAAAAGGAAAGAGTCTTACCCTACCATTGGTCAGGCCATTCAAGACCTGACGCATTGCCTCCAGAGAGACATCCCTTCAATTGCCAATTGGCCTTCCGCCATCAATACAATTGGTAGAAGTCCCCAACAGGCTCATCCTTCAGAGCGATCAACGGGGTATTGCACCCAATCGCCTCATAGAACCACGTCTGCCAAATCCAGGAATTCACAATAAAAAGAGACGCATAAGGAAAATGCGAATGCATGAAAGGAAAAATGCGCAAAATTAAAGAATGCCTCGAGGAGATACGTGGATCCAATAAAAGTTTGCTGACAGCACCGGCTGAAAGCATCCAAAGAAAAATAGAGGGTCGCCAAAGTCAGGCTCCCCCAATCATAGAGAAGGATTTTCAAAAACATCCTCAAGTAGGATAAGAACCACAAATGGATGACGTCACCGCTCGACGCCAGCATAAAGCCTCCCAGCACTAGCAAAATGAATAATCGGGCCATCTGCCTCACGTGCAGCCCATCCTCCACATCAACCACCCTACTCAGCAGAACATCCTTCAGCAAGGATAATCAGATGGAATCCCCAGACACTATCCTCCCCACATCTCCGAGTGCCGCCCTCACCGCCTCCGTCCTCACCCTCAGAGAGCGATCCACTCTATCTGCTCCCCATCGCAATCCAGCCCCACATCTATGGGAGTCACGGTCATCTCCCCAAAATAAAAATGGAAGGTGTGGGTAGTATCCCACCATATCTCCCTAAAGCGCACAAGACCCCCGTAGAATGACGCGTCTCATCCAGCGCAGACGCCAACCTCCCAAAACTCGCTGAAGATACCATCCAATGCACCATAGGTGGAAGATGCTCCCAGACATCCTTAAGCCCCATCGTCCCGCGAGCACGCAAGTTCTTCAAAGAGATATCAGACTGTCAAAAGAAGAAACCTTGTCAAAATTCAAGGAAGAAAGAAAAATCACCAAAAAGATAAGAATGCCAAAGATCAGGTTACTTACATAACCACCAGGGTCCACCACCCTCGAGGAACGATGACACGGTGGCTCCCATAGCAAGGTTCGCTCATCCGCAACCGGCTCAAATGCGTCAAAGGAGTTCTTAATCCCCAAAGCAAGAGGTGCCCTAGCCCTCCACTCCACGTTCGCCCAGTCGTCAACGGTGAACCATTCCCTATGCGCTGCAGTGCTCATAAAGGCGGCCATTTCTTACAGATCGGAACACTAGAACGATTTGCAGAGGAAAATCGCAAAGAGAAAGAAAGCAAGAAGCTATGAAAAATGAGGGGAATTCGCCGCCTTTATATTGGATGCTAAGCGTCATACCGATCGGCATTGACTTCCCACCCACCGATCGGCATTGACCCCTTACCTTACTGAGGCAGTCCAAAAGTTCGTGCCACTGCCGAATGGCACCCTCTGAACCGTGCCAACAGGCACCCCCTTAAAAGTTCGTACAAAAATTCCAAAAAAATACCAGAAAATCCTAAAAAATCCTCAAAAAATTCCTAAAAATCTCGAAAAGGATTTAGAACATTTTCACTAAGAAAATTTCACACTCCCTCAAGCGGAACCCCCATTTACCCAACAGAACTCTAGAAAGACATTTTCAAAGCCTCTAAAGGACACTCTACTTTTTCCCCAGCTCATTCCCCAGCGGAACCCAAAATCCAATTTTCACCCTCTCTTAGGTCAGAATTGATCTCGGTCTTGGATCGTCACCTCTCTTAGGTCTGAATTGACATCGGTCCTCGGCCGTCACCTCTCTTAGGTTAGAATTGACCTCGGTCCTCGGTCGTCACCTCTCTTAGGTCAAAATTGACCTCGGTCTTAGATCATCACCATAGTTAGGTCAGAATTGATCTCGGTCCTCGATCGTCACCTCTCTTATGTCAAAATTGACCTCGATCTTGGATCGCCACCATAGTTAGGTCAGAATTGACCTCGATCCTCAATCCTCACCTCTCTTAGGTCAGAATTAACCTCGATCCTCGGTCTTGGATCGTCACCATAAGCCTGCAAAATTGGATTTGACCCACAGAATTGGCCACCTCATCCTTAAGCCCTCAGAATTGGCTCTGACCCACAAAATTGGCCACATTATCCTTAAGCACGTGAAATTGGCTTCAACCTGCAGAATCGGTCATCCCCAGTTCCTCATCAAGAATTGGACTAAACCTTTCCTCCAAACCATCCTTTAGGTCCTCAGAATCAGCCTCGACCCTCTGAATTGGTCATCCTCGCATCCCTTAGGTCCTCAGAATCGGCCTCAACCCTCTGAATTGGTCATCCTCCCTCAAAAGCATCATGCAGTATCTATTCGATGGCTATTATTTATTCCAAACTCACCCGTCAAGGGGATCTATAGACACCCCATTCTGTTACCCCTTAAACTCTCCTGAGGTCCCTAGCACCTCCCGTCATCACCAGAAACCCAGGTCATACCTCGGGTACTAACCTAGAAGCAATCGACACTCCCAGGATTCGTTTGACCAAAAGTCAAAGTCTTCAGCTTGATCGAGCCTGAATAAATATTTGAAGGGCACTAAAACCCCTTTCTAACGGTCCATCCCGTGTGTGATTCTGACCTACCATGCAAACGAACGACCCAATTTCCTCAAAACTCAATCAGGAGGCCACCGGGTGCTCCCGGGCTTTGTTTGACCTAAGTAAACTCTTCAACTCGATTGAGAATTAATGAATCTTCAAAGGTAACTAAAGCCCCTTTCCACCGATCTGCTCCGTGCGCAATTCTGACTTACGGTACGGACGAACGATCTATTTTACTCCGAAAGGTCACCGAATGCCTCAAGGGCCCGGTTGACCAAAGTTAACTCCCCAAACCAGATCAAACTCTTTGGAATGTCGAAGTGCATCTCCTAACCTTTCCAACGGTCTGCCCCATGCGTGATTAGGACTTACCATGCAGACGAATGATCTGTTTGCGTCCGACGTTTTCCCGTCCAATGAACCGTTAAATGCTTTCGAGCCATATTTGACCCAAAGTCAACTCCTGAATTCGGGAGCGATCCAATGGATTTTCAAAGGTCAATAAATTACCTTTCTAAAGGTCCACCCCATGCACGACTCTAATAAATGGTTCACGTTCTACGAACTATTTTCAAAAAGGCTTGAAAGACACTGCCAAACGGTAGGTCCCAGACCCTGCCTATCGGCAGTGTGCCTAAACGCACCTGCCGAACAGCAGGAATAGGGCTATGCCGATCGGTAATTCCCTGGGCCTATAAAAAGGAGGCCTGAACTCACTTGCAAATAGAGCCCAGATCTGATAGATATCACTCTCAGCAGATCCAGAAAACCTCCCTCGATGTCAGCGTGATTTCCACACCCAAATCCCTTTCCAATCTTCACTTTTCATCATCCTTTTCACCAAACTTGGTGAATTCACTACCCTTCATCATCATCCAAGTCTAAGGGCCGATCTCCAACATTCAAGATCAAGCTCAAGATCTTCAAGAAGGTCTAGTTTTCTCAATTTTCTCTTTAAATTCTCATAAATTCGCAATATCTTGTTTTATTACTTAGAACTTTTATTATCTCATCTCATACATCCTAATATACTTTTTGTTTAGTATTATTTCACATCTCTTATTTTCATATAAATGAAAATCCAAAAAAACAAGAAAAAGAGGGTTTGCTCATAAATTCCAAACGGGAGTTCTCACACTTTTCTTACAACTAAAACACTTTTTCTACACACACACACACATACACACACACACACACAAATAAGAGAATCCCCGGTTGGATTTTTTGGATAAACCCCACCCCTCATTTTGCATGCGAACTACGTGGACTTTGATGCCTCTATAGGCTACGTAGGCATCTTGGGGTAAAACCCGAGACTCTAGTCCTATTTTTTACTTTTTCTCTCATTTTATGTTTTCTCTAAACTCCATTATCTTATACTATATATATACATATATTTTTTCTTAGGGGCGTATTATTTCATATGCGTTATCGTTCCCTCACAACGATTAACGTAGGGATGATCGCCTAAATCCTATTTTCTAATACTTTTATACCTTTCTACGGATGACTCGTTTTACCTCTTCCATGGTACAAGTCGATGATTCATATCTCCACTATATATACACATGCACACATATCACGGGGAAAATAAAGGAAAATAACAAAAATCCATGAGAAAACGAAAGGGCAGAATGGGTGCCTAACACCTTCCCATTTCGTAACTTAGCCTCCGGACCCTTCTCGAATTATTTTGGTTTCGTATGCACCAGTATGTCTTTGGATGTTGTCCTTCGGGATGGCTTCCCCTTTTCTTTTGTCTGTTTTGAGGAAAATAGACTGACGACTCTAATCTCTCTATATTTTTCACCTCACCTCAAATGAGGCCGGTCGAAGTGCTCCCGAGAGGGACGCGCGGGACCATAATGATTCTCACTATCACGCTGCGCCCCCCCACCGACCGCGGCGAGGATCAGGAATGGTCACACATATGAGGTTAAAAGGCTATTATTTTTGTGTCTTTGTGGTGTGTATACATATATATGCTTGTACGATATTGATACACACACACATACACATAAATATATATATATATATATATAGAGAGAGATAGATAGATAGAGAGATAGAGAGAGAGAGAGAGATATGTATGTATGTATGTATGTATGTTTGCTTTGAGTATTTGCGTTTCCTTTAATCCATCTTTGTCATAAGCTTCATTATAGTATCTTTTCGAATCTTACATGATCTAACTACAAGAAAAATGGTTATTAGGGACGGGAGTATTCAGGATGGTTGTGTCATTTTGTCCCTTAAAAGGACCATTTGGGACGAATTTTAATTACAAACCCTTAAGGTAGATATAATGTTATTTTATTTGGGATGGTTTTCATTTACCGTCTTTTACGGGAGTTAATTTTTTAGCTCTCTTTTTGCAGATAAATATAAACCACAAATTTTCACAACCATCCCATTTTAGTCACTTTATATCACGAATTTATAAAACCATCCCTTTTGTAAATTAAAAAAAAGGGACCAACTTTAAAACCATTCCATTGGAATAGCTTATACCATGAAAAACCATCCCATTTGATAAATTTTAAAAGGGACAGAAGTTAAATCTTCCCTTTTGATAAAGTAGTTTTTTCTTTTCGTTTCCTCCTTGTCATTTCCCCCAACTAAGAACCCATTATCGAGCCTATATCATCCCCCTCTCTTCCTATTCTCCCTCCACCCTCAGGTAACACCACCTCTGGCCCGCCTATTCCCTTCCCTGCTTTGCCCTGTCCCTGTGTCGCCCATTCCCCTGCCCTGCCTCACCCCAGCCCCGCCCTTGCCTCTCTTTCCTCTATCCTTGCCCTCGTCCCCATCGGTAACTCTTCTCCCCATCTCCGATAACTTTTCTACCTTTTCCCTATTAGTATAAAGATTAGCTTGTATTATTTATGTTTATTTGATGTTAGGTTATGGAGATTTGATAGTTTACAAAATAGTTTTTTTTTAAATTGCTGTTAGTTTTTCTAAGATTAGCTCGTGTACATTTGTTTGTTGTTACTTTTTACACAAATTTGTTTGTTTCTACTTTTTATACATATTTGTTTATTTTTTTATATAGACTGAAGAATAGATTATTTTTCAATAGATTATAGATTAGTTTTTTTGATTGATGGTAGTTTTACAGATTAGTTTGTTTGTTTGTTTATTGCGTAGATTAGTTTATTGATATTTTCTTGCAGATTAGTTTGTTTGTTTGTTGTGTAAGATAGTTTATGTAGATTAGTTTGTTTTTTTTGTTGTGTGGATTAGTTTAAATCTATGTGCATATATATAACTCTTGACATATGGTTTAAATGTTTTTTATGAAATATTTAACCGTGTTAGTTTAGATAATTAGTTTGACTACTGATTTTCTTAGTGCAAAGAGATAGAACTATATATGGAATTTTATAAAAAAAAATGAATGTAATTGAGCCGGATGTATATAAAACCTCGCTTAGTATCCACTATAAATGCATGTGATTGACGGTGTACAGATGAATTTAGCTCATGGTTTAAATTAATCCTTTTAGCTAGTTGATTCTTTTTTTTAAATGTGCTTATTTTATTTTCCTCCACCTCTAATAGGGGTTCAATAAGATTAATATGGATTAGAGGAGATAGGACTGATAGTACAAATATGGCACCACACCGTGCCGCGGAGGGTACTCTACACTGCATATGATTATATTCCTCAGCCTTTCTCAGCACAGGGCGCGACCCTTATTTGAACAGGACACGACCCTTCTCAGCACAGGGTGTGGCCCTTCACAACACGGGGTGCGGCACTACCCAGTACAGGGTGCGGCACCTTTGGCTCTAGCCTATTACAAGATGCAGCTCTCACATTGCTTGCCTTACAGGCCGCATCCCTCTCCATTACAGTAACTCTAGATTTTATGTACGTCACGTGATCAAAGCATGTGAGCATATTAACTATAAATAGAGGACCACACCTCGAAATAAGGGGAGGGGGATACGGATTCCTAACTCTACGAGACTAATTCTCTCTGCACAACCTCAACATACAACTTAGGGGCGACACATCTACATCGCAACCACCTCTCTGGCACACCGGAATCCTATATATTACCATGTATTCTCCTTTATTCCATACTTGTACGCCTCTTTAGGCATGATTATATTGTACAATACAATGCATATAATGAGAACGGAGCAACACAGTGGACGTAGGCCTATTTTAGAGGCTGAACCACTCTATACCTTGTCTTCTCTCATTTTACTCGCTTTATTCATTTATTACACACTTTACTCTTGACTTGCTGGTATAAGAACGTCTTATGGCCGATTCTCGTATCATCAATCTGGCTCCGTATGTGGGAAACGAGATATTTCAATCTTGTTTCTCTATGTTTCGAGTTCTTAAACACCTTATTCTATTCATGGGGATCCTCTAGATCATCATCCCATGAGTAAATTTTGGTTATTGAACTCATTTTCACATTTACACCCTTGAATGGGTATTTTGTATATTGAGATCTGCTTTTAGGTCTTCATCTCATGACCTTAGATCGGTAGAACATGCCCCTATGATAATGCTGAAAAGCATGATGGGCTTTAGCCCCGAAAAGGTGAATGATTAGGGAAGGATTGTGTTTACTCCCTTTTTGTTGTTCTTTGCCTATGATCTAGGGTTTATCATAAGAATTGTGCTATTTCGTGCACCGAGAATTTGTTCTCTCAATGGATAGACCCTAGTAGTTGTGCTCTCTATGAGTTTTGGGAGAAAAACACAGTTTGTGGGATTCAATTTTGGGAGTCCCTTTGTTTCATAGGTAGGGATGCAGTGTGGTAGTTCAACTACCTTACAAGTCGCGACCTCTACTGAGGAAAATGCTTCATATAAGCTTCAAAACATCAAGGAACGGACTCAGGTGGTCTCCATCTCAACCTTGGTGTATACTATATAAAGGCCACGGCAGTACACCTGTGCACTTTACCAGTCGCGGCCTCAATAGAATGCCGTGTAGCAATTCAAATGCTGCATCCCTATTTCCTACTTGGCTACTCCAATATTTTTGAGATTGCTCACTTCTGCTAGTTTTTCTCAGATTATATATTTTGTAAAGACTAACAAAAGAAAAAATAGAAGGAGAATCCAGCCAGAACACAGAAGTCAAAGATGAGATTGTGGAGCTGTACAATCACCTCAACCACCTCTACGACAGTCATGCCTCACTCCAGACCCAGGTTAATTATTTGACCTAGAGGGTCCTAATGCTAGAGGCCTCGGCCTCACCCAATGTGGGCACGGTACCCAAGATGATTGCTTCAACAGCCTTTGATGTTGCGGCAGTACCGAAAGATCCATCCGCGGAAGCAGTCAACATGAACCAAAAAAGGAAATCAGAAAAGGCAAAAGGGAGCTCTAAGGCTTACACCCCATTGGCCTTCACAATTGAAGCCATAATCGAGTCCATTATGGAGGACAAGCTGCTGAGGTGGTCAGAGAAGCTCAAAGCTCCACCCCACAAAAAGAGCAAAGCCAAGTGGTGCAAGTTTATCTAGACCATGGCCACGACATTGAGCAATGTTATGCACTAAATGATGAAATTAAAAGGATGATTAAGCAAGGGATGCTTCGGAGGTTCCTCAAAGATTTTTAGGGGATGATGTCTAGTCTCACATACCGCATGCCCATTTTTCATGCTTATGCCTTATATTCCATCTTTATTTACTTTACAGTGACAACTCTTGTGCTATTTTGAACTAAACTTTGTATTATCCTTACAAAGTCATATATATGTATATATATATGAATAGTTATATGAAATCAAGTTCACTCTATAGTGCCATGTTTTGATTCTCATTTTCATGAAATGTCATCTTATAAAAGACCTGTTTGTCTTAACCATACCTCGATTGGAGACATGTTAGATCTAGAATAACAAATTATCTTAGAAGACTATTATTATTTCGAGAAGCACCTACTGAGGGATTGCCTTCTTAATTAGCTCATAAGTTCCCCTCACAGATGTGCAACTATATCTTATCATATGATGATCATATTTACGAAAGCATCTGAGGATTCAAGGAGCTCTTATTAGCCACAGGGGCTTGTGATGCCTGTTCTCTGCTACCGGGATGATGTAATTAGCCATGAGATCTTACAATTCCTGTTCTTAACTTTCAGGAAGTGTTATTAGTCACAAGGTCCTATAATGCCCGTTCTTAGCTTTCAGGATGGGTAGTTAAGTCAGGAGACTTGCAATATCTATCCAAGGATGGATTTATATATATCCATAGTTGTGGGTGGCTTAATAACATAACCCAGCCTGGGGAGGCTTGAAAGTATCCCGTATATTAGCTGTTGGTGGCTTAATAACGTAACCCAGCCTGGGAAGGCTTGATAATATCCCATTTATTAGCTGTGGGTGGCTGAATAACATTACCCAGCCTAGGGAAGCTGGATAATATCCCATTTATTAGCTTTCGGTGGCTTAATAACATAACCCAGCCTGAGGAGACTTGATAATATCACATTTATTAGTTGTGGGTGGCTTAATAACATAACCTAGCCCAGGGAGGATTGATAATATCCCATTTATTAGTTGTGGGTGGATTAATAACATAACCCAGCTTGGGGAGGCTTGATAATATTTCATTTATCAGTTGTGGGTGGCTTAATAACATAACCCAGCCTAGGGAGGCTTGATAATATCCCATTTATATACAGAAAGGCGATGCTAAAGAAGATAAAAGCCATATTTTGTGGAAGGCAATTGAAGCGACTAGAGGAAAGCCATGAGAGGTAGTTGCTATTTTGCTGGAATCACAAAATCATGCCAAAGCTACAGAATCTCCTAAGGGCTAAATATACGGGAGCGACAATTAAATGAATCCATTGAGTGACGAAGGCAAGCAATGCAGTTGACCTGCCGTGGCCATGATCAAGAAGCACTATTGTAATGATCTAGTTGTAAGGTGCTACGGACTATGTAAAGTGCACGTGGTAATCTACGATATAGTGCCGCAGCCTTAAACTAATTCAGGGTTTAACTAAGAAAGAAAGATGTAAAAGCATCAGTTGAAGTATCAACGCATTGGAAGAAAAATCATTGGGTGGCCGCAATGTTAATTAAAATTACAGGTCACAACCTTGGCCATTCTTTATATTCTATATTGGTTATGAGATGACAAAAAAAAACTATATGGTCCAAGCAGCCAAGGGTAAATGGAAGACACATATTCAAGAAAAGTGACATTCGAAGTAAGACCCAATTGTAAAGCTACAGATGGGTTCTAAACATTCAAAGGTGTCGCGGACCAACTCAAAGGTGTCGTGACCTATTAGAGAAAATAACTCAAAGGTGTAGCCTCTATTTTGGAAGGGGCTACGACCACTTTCAAACATAAAAAAGTGACATCCCTGTCAATATGGCTGCATCCATTAAGTAAATTCATTCAGAAGCGATAGTACAGGATTATCGAACTGCTGCAGCCCTGTCCAAGAAGAGCAGCACCTTCTAGTCACGAGAGCATGCAAAAGGAAAAAGGGGTCGCAGCCCATGTATAGGAACCACCTACATTTTAGTGCCGCAGTCCTAATCTTTAAACCATTCTTTTCTAAGTATGGTCGCGGCCCATGACCCATACGTTTGCAAGAAGTTAATACATAATTCAAGGAAGAAAAGATGTATAGAGAAAACATTCATTCAAGTATCAAATCACGCAAGGTAAAGTAGAAAAAATTCAAAAGCTACTATAGATAGAAATAATAAACATTGAATGTGGTCGCAGCCTTGATAATATCAGTTCTAAGTTTACAGGCAAGAGGGGTCGCAGCCACTGTAAAGAGTTGCAACAAAATGACAAAGGGGCGCAACCCATATATGTAAAAGTCCAAAAAGTATAAGGGACACGGATTTATGCGTATGATAAGTTCAAACTATGAATATTATAGGCTCATGAAACCGCATCATCATTGACATCACCTTCCTCACCATCCGCGACTGTTTCAGTTTCTTCCTCCGCGGTTGCTGCCTCATCTTCTGCTCTCAACTTGGCTTTCTCTTCGGTCATGGCCTTGAGCTCAGCTATGCATTGTTGATGCTCAACATCACCAAGTCCCCAGTCAATAATCGTCTCTTTAGTATCCGGGAAGTTCTTTATAATTCTGTATCAAAGCTCTTGGTATTCGCGAAGGTAGGCCATATTATTGATAAGATAAAAATCCTTAGAGCCCTTGAATGACTCCACGGTACTATCAATGGCCAGTTGAAGAGCTTCGACATGGTCCCCCTCCATTTTATTAACTGCCGTGGCATGAGCTACGACATCTTGGGCAGCCTTTATCTCCATCTCCTCGTACTTCTTTTGAAGAAGTCTGAGATTATTACTAGAAATCTTCATGGTTTGTGCGGCTTCCGCAGTCTGAGACTGGGAGACTTTGAGGGATTCCACGACCTGCTTAAATTTTTCCTTTTCTTCTTCTTTGGCCTTGACTTTTGCTTCCAAATTCATTTGAGCTGCCTCAAGTGCCGAGGCAGCAGACAACTTTCCAGCTTCAAAGGAGAAAGTCGGTGCATTCTCCAAATCAGCGGCGTGTACCCTCTTTGGTGCCTCCTTTAGTTTGTAGAGGGCCTCATACTTCCTCTTTTTGGCTACCATGACGTTCGCGGACTGAAAAGAAAAAGTTAGAAAAAGGCTAATGAATGCAAAATTAAAACTAAGAGAGCACTTGCACTTACCCTCAAAAGACTATGGAGGCCGAAGTCCTCCAGATTGTCATGATCTTCTTCCACCAACATGTCAAGATCCGCGGTGTGAAGGGCCCTTTTTATCCTTCGCACAACTTTCGCGGTAGTGTCTCATGACGACTCAGGGTCAGGTTGTCTTAGTTGTGGCTGCAGTTGACCGTTAGGACTAATTCTAGCACGGCACTGAAGAGGTGCCAAGTTGGCATTAACAACAACAATATGAGGGTAGCGGCGGAGAAGTTGAATGGATAGCGGCGTTCGACATGGACATCAAACCCGCCACATCCATATTGTCTCCAATATCACCATCGAATTTAATTTGGGGTTCAGCAAGGTTGATTTTTTTTGCGGCCATATTTGGGGTTGCGGTAGGAGGGTATTGATCTCCGAAAGGTGCCGCGGTCGGTGCCTTTGTCTTAGGCCTCTTTCATTTTTTGTGCCTCGCAGTGTTATTGAGAACAGTTGCATCCTCATCCATTTCATCTAGCTAGGCAGCCAACAGTTCCCTATTAACTTCCCAACCTGAAAGAGGAAAAGAAACATGTAAGGACATAAATTTCCAATTGAGTCCTTTGTAGTTTTCGCTCAATTTTTGACAAAAAAGTTTGAGTCATAGGATAGAGTTATTCACCATCCTTCAAGCCTATGACATACTAAAGTTGAAGACGTAGTGTCCAAGAGTATAAAACTTCATCAAATGCTGAATTTATTGTGCCTCGTTTCTACGTCAACAACATTTGTTACGTTTACTCCTAAGGTATGAATGCATTACATATTCATATAGGATCTTAGAACAATTTGTATTGGGTGAAAGTTTTTGTTAACCTGTTGTTTATTTTTAGAAACTATTTTTGTTTAACGTGTTGTTTATTTTCAGAAACTATTTTTAAAACATTAAAATAAAGTTTCTGGCCAAAATCTGAATTTTTATACATTCTGAAAAGTCGTTCGAAATTATCGTTCGAACGAAAATTTCATTCGAACGAGGTTTGCCAACGAATTGCCACTAGAACTTCGTTAGATATTGTCGTTCGAACGAGTTCGTTTGTTCGAACGAGAATGTCGTTCGAATGAGTTTGGCAACGAGATTTCCCATCGGGCCACTGGAACTTCGTTAGAAGATCCGTTCGAATGAGACTTCGTTCGAATGAAAATCTCGTTCGAATGAGATTTCCAGTAGGAAATTAAAATGGCAGTTTTGGGCAGTTACTGACTTATGTAGTGCGGTAACGAACTATTTTTAACCAACTTTTTCATATCCTTCCATCTCCAAGAGAGAGTTTGAGAGTAAAATTCAAAGAAAAAAAAGTTCATGTTTTAGTGTTCATTTTTCAAAGAAAAATCTTTAAAACACTTCTATTTTACACCCATAGTTTGTTTATTCCAAGCTTCCATATAAATATCTTGCTTAGAGTGTTTGGTACCAATTTATCTCTAGACATTGAAGAAGAGAAGTTTGGGTTTACTTCTACATCCCTCAAGGAAGAAGTCTCCTGTTTTACTGCGGAATTCTCACATAGTGAAAGGAACCTTGTGTGGTTGACGGTGTACCTAAAGTCTTATTGGTCAAGTCCAAGGTTCCGGTGGAGCTCCGAGATTGTCAACTAGGTGGAGGTGTTTACAAGAAGATGCGTCAAGGCTTGAAAGGGGTTGAGTCGAGGAAGTAAGTCATCTATATTATAATTGTAAAACCATACTTAGTGTACTTAAGGCTAGGGCCGTCCGAGGTTTTTTTCCCGTTGTGAGTTTTTTCTCGTACATCGCGGCGTAGTGGTTATTTGTTTAGTTTATCTTTTGCAAAATCACCTAGAATGCATGCTTAGGTAAAAAGATAAAATTGGTTTAAATCACTACATACTTAATTTGGTGATAAATTAATTTGGGTAATGTTTATGTTAATTTAATTCAAGTAATCACTTAATTTTATAAAATTGGTTTGGCCTAATTTGGTTATATTAAGAATATGTTTTAGGCAAATTTCTAGGACTTGAGTTGAGTTAAGTTGTTAAAGTGAAATATTCATTTGTTAATTAATTTAATTTCACTTTAAGTTGTGTTTAATTTTAATTTGAAAAGAAATTAAAATTTGTTAATTTGTTTAATCGAACCATCTCGCTTCAGGAAATTAAATTACTTTTTGTAGTAAGATTTCAAAAATTGGGGTCCTATCGCTTTCAAATTGGTATCAGAGCATTGATTGGGAAAGACCCAACGCTTTCAAATTGGTATAAGAGCGGGATCGCTAAATTATTGTGTTTAAGATTCTTTAATTTTTTTTGGCTAAAATGGAATTTTCCCCATTTTCAAAATTTCCTATTTTTGATGGTTCTAACTATGCGTATTTGAAAGCGCGAATGAAATCGACACTAAAATCTATCGACGAAAGAGTTTTGTTGTCTGACGTTAACGGGTGGTAACCACCTACACATTTAGTAGATAATGAGAATGTTCCCAAACCCACCGATAGATGGAGTGAGAATGGATTTAAATTATCTAATTTTAATTCTCGAGGTTTAAATACCTTGTTTAGCGCGATCACACCAGAAGCTTGGGATATTTTACAACTCACTCATGAAGGTACTAGTGTCGTTAAATCTTCGAAACTCCAAAACCTCACCACTCAATTTGAAACCATCAAAATGAATGAAAAAGAAACTTTTGATGAATTTATGTTAGAATTTTCGATATAGTTAATTCATCTTTTAATTTGAGAGAGAAAATACCCGACAATCGAGTAGTAAAGAAAATTGTAAGGTCCCTACCCGATAGATTTATTCCAAAAGTGACCGTTTTAAATTCTTTACCCATTTTAGCCTCTACAAAATTAGAAGATCTCGTAGGTGATTTAAAACCTATAAACTAGACATTTTTCCCTCTAAAATTGAAAAGAAAATAGATAAGAGCGTTGCTTTGAAAGCCTGAAAGGAGGAAAAATAAGTAGTAGAGAGTGAAAGTGATAATGACTCGAAAAATATGGCTATGTTTGCTAGGAAATTTTGAAAATTTCTTAAATTTAACAAAGATAAATTTAAAAATGATTTTAAGAAATTTGAAAAATCTAAACATGACAAAGTCGAGATGATCACTAAAACTATTAATCAAAATTTAAATAGGGACGAGTCAAATAGGTGTTTTGGTTGTGAAGGGTATGGCCATAGGGAAAAAGAGTGCCCCACTAAACTAAGGAGAGAGGGTAAGCAACCAATTTATTTTAATGCATCCCTTAGTGATAGTGATAATGAAGAGGGACCCAATTCCCCCACTGAGCCCAACTTTGTGGCTTTTATGGCTAGTCATGTGAGTGATAGTGACCATTATTCTATTGATGAAATTATTACACATGACACTTCCAAGGTCAAAGTTTATGATTCCCTTATTTTTTATGGTAGTGAGAGTGGAGAACAAAGAGAGAGTGAAGAAGAAGTTGATGTGAGTGAACTTCAAAATTCTTTTCAAGAACTTTATAAAGAATTTATTAAATTAAAAATACCTAATTTGAAGTAAGAAGCGTGTTTAAAAGAACGTGTCAAGGTCGTTGATGATAGTGCGTTAGTGGAAGACCTTAGGACACGAGAGAGAGAGATCTTCATGAGAAGCTTGAATACATAGAAGGCGAGAGAGATATCCTTAGAGGTTTAATGGAGTCAATGAAAAAGGATCTTCTCGAGTTTGAAGAGAGAAATGTTTTATTAGAGTCTAACATTTTATAATTAAAAAATAAATTAAAAGACTCTAGTAAAGTCAAATTTGATTTGGAGTGTAGGTCTGAAAAACTAGATAAAATCTTAGGTACGGTCCAAATAAAAAATAACACTTGTGGTTCAGGATTCGATACTTGTAATGAATCAACTCATAAAGCCAAAACAAATGTTTTAGGAGAATCACCTAGGAAAGCCTTTAGAGATCATTCCTTAGGTAAATTTTTTCGCCGGGACTTTAAGTGTTCACATTATGGTCGAAAAGGTCATCTTAGGAAAAAAAATTGATCTTAAATGAGGTCCTAAAAAATTCCTTCGTAAGGCAACCGAGGTAGCTAAGATTCCTACACCCCGAGATCGTCATTCGTCATTAGTTTGGGTTAGGAGATCCGAATTGGTAGCTTTACAAGATAGGGTTTTTGATTCTCATTTACTTTCACATGCTTCCTCCCTTGCAAAATTTAAAGGTTGAATGTGTTAGTTTTGCTTGCATACTTTAGGTTTTGTACTCCATGCTATATTATCATTTCTAGGTGTATGCATGTTTAATCATTTTCTAGTCTATGCTCCATGCTTAATCACATGCTAGAATTATGATTTTTGTTTATCTTTTGTGTTATACTTCTTTCATTTTTGTTTGCATTAAATGAAAAATCAAAAAATATTTTTGTTTATCATTTATGTTTAACCTTTTTAGTAATTCAAGATTAATGAAAAATACAAATGATTTTTGTTTGTCTTTTGAGTACATATTTTTATTTTTTGTTAAAAAATTTTAAAAACTCAAAAAGATTTTTTTTGTGTGTGTATTTTAGTTTGATACGCTCTATGTGGCATACACTTGTGTTAGAATGCCATCTTTTTCGCTCTCATGTGGCTAGAACTTTTGGTTTAGACTGTCAATCCTTATTATGTTCTTTACCATGCTTACATGGAGTAGTTGGATTTTGTGTTGATTTAAATGGATTCTATTTTTATATGCCTCTATTCACACATGCACGAGCTCTTTTGAAATTTAATCGTCACATGTTATATTTGAGCTTTGTGAGGTGTTCTCCTACCAATCTTGTGATCTACATACTTGTGACCTAGGAGGACTAGTGCATGTCAAAATCCGTTGCACGTGAGATTTGTCAGAAATAAAAAATATTATATATAATTGTGCACGAGGAAGGGCTCCGAAAGGAATTATTATCCTTTGCGAATAGTAAGCCACCATTTGGTTTGGACCTAAAAGAAATACGTGGTCCAAAGGCCTAAAAATAGAATTATGGCATTAAAAAGAAAAATAATTGCCAAGGCCTATTTTTGTTTGATATATTCATTCAAATATATATGCTTATTGAGGGAGATTGGATGGTATATCAACAGTTTGAACAATGTACGTTTATCCTAGTTGTACTTTCAATGTCATGACTCTATTGGTTTGTAGAATCATCAATAATCTAGGCTTGTATGCATTTTGTACGTTTATTCATTAAGTTCAATCTATATTGTCACATGAGGTTATATTCAAATGTGATGAAGTTTGCAATCAATTGAGAACTCCGTGAACATGTTTTAAGTGATTGGGTCTAAATTTAATTATTGCTAGTTCACACCCCAACACTTCCGTTTCCATATGACACATTTTTTCCATACGAGTGTGAAAAGCTTATCTTATTTTGTGTCATTTGTGGGTTTATATATATATATATATATATATATATATATATATGTGTGTGTGTGTGTGTGTGTGTGTGTGTGCGTGTGCATCTTTGGTATATCTAGAGTATGTATATATATATGAAATTTTTTTGGGTATTTGCCTTGCTTTCTAGTCCATCTATGCTTCTACTTCATAATTGGTATCTATCTTGTTGCATTCTTTGTTAATATCACATGCTTAATTCTTATGTATCATATTGATATCTGTTTCTTGCATCTTAGTTGGTATCAATTATTATTTGTTGGATTAGTTATGGTTTTGTTGCCTATATGCTTTCATGTTCTATGTTGTTGTATGCACTTTTGATAATTCTATCACCTTTGTCTATTCCTGAACAAAAAGGTGGAGAATGATAGGGGAGAAATGGTATCTATTCCTATTCTAATCGTATCTTTGTTTGGGGGAGATTTATCTTAGGGGGAGACGTCTTTCTAAGTAGGTCATCTGTTTGATAAAGGGGAGAATTAATTTAGGGGGATATTTATTTTATACATTTAATATTCTTGATATTCCCTATGCGTTTGATAGTTTGCTTAAGTGTGCAGGCATTCTTCTAAGTGGCAACTTTCATCACTGGCAAAGATATTGATCCTTGGGTTGTTTGAGTCAAGCTATTGTATTTTTTTTGGGTGGGATATTTTTATCAGTATAGTAGAGCTTGACGGCCTTTTAGAATTTTTGTTGGTTTTTGTCCCGGAATAGCCAAAGGGTGAGATTTGTAAGGACATAAATTTCCAATCGAGTCCTTTGTAGTTTTGGCTCAATTCCGGACAAAAACGTTTGAGTCATAAGATAGAGTTATTGACCATCCTTCAAGCCAATGACATACTAATGTTGAAGACGTAGTGGCCAAGAGTATAAAGCTTCATCAAATGCTGAGTTTATTGTGCTTCGTTTCTACGTCAACAATAATTGTTCCGTTTACTCCTAAGGTATGAATGCATTACATATTTATATAGGAGCCTGGAACAATTTGTATTGGGTGAAAGTTTTCGTTTAACCTGTTGTTTATTTTCAGAAAGTATCTTTAAAACTTTAAAATAAAGTTTCTGGGCTAAATCTGAATTTTTATACATTTTGGAAAGTCATTCGAAATTGTCATTCGAACGAGTTTTTCGTTCGAACGAGGTTTGCCAATGACTTGCCACTAGAACTTCGTTAGATATTATCGTTCGAACGAGTTCGTTTGTTCGAACAAGAATGTTGTTTGAACGAGTTTGGAAATGAGATTTCCCATCAGGCCACTGGAACTTAGTTAGAAAGATCGTTCGAATGAGACTTTGTTCGAATGAAAATCTCGTTCGAACGAGATTTCCGACGGGAACTTAAAATGGCAGTTTTGGATAGTTTTCCCACTACTTTTCCCCACTAACTTTTTACTGACTTATGTAGTGTGGGAACCAACTATTTTGAACCAACTTTTTCATATCCTTCCATCTTCAAGAGAGAGTTTGAGAGCAAAATTCAAAGAAGAAAAAGTTCATGTTTGAGTGTTCATTTTTCAAAGAAAAATATTTAAAACACTTATGTTTTACACCCATAGTTTGTTTATTCCAAGCTTCCATATAAATATCTTGCTTGGAGTGTTTGTCACCGGTTTATCTCTACACCTTGAAGAATAGAAGTTTGGGTTTACTTCTACATCCCTCAAAGAAGAAGTCTCCTGTTTTGCTATGGCATTCTCACATGGTGAAAGGAACCATGTGTGGTTGACGGTGTACCTAAAGTCTCATTGGTGAAGTCCAAGGTTTCGGTGGAACTCCAGGATTGTCAACTAGGTTGAGGTGTTTATAATAAGACGCGTCAAGGTTTGAAAGGGGTCGAGTCGAGGAAGTAAGTCATCTGTCTTGTAATTGTAAAACCATACTTAGTGGACTTAAGTCTAGGGCCGTCTGAGGATTTTTCCCCAATTGTGGGTTTTTCCTCATACATCACATTGTAGTGGTTATTTGTTTATTTTATCCTTTGCATAATCACCTAGAATGCATGCTTAGGTAAAAAGATAAAATTGTTTTAAATCAGTACTTACTTAATTTGGTGCTAAATTAATTTGGGTAATGTTTATGTTAATTTAATTCAAGTCATCACTTAATTTGATAAAATTGGTTTGGCCTAATTTAGTTATATTGAAAATATGTTTTAGGAAAAATTTCTAGGACTTGAGTTCAGTTAATTTGTTAAAGTGAAATATTCATTTGTTAATTAATTTAATTTCACTTTAAGTTGTGTTTAATTTTAATTTGAAAAGAAATTAAAATTTTTTAATTTATTTAATCGAACCATCTCGCTTTCGCATCTATAAAAAGGAAATTAAAGTACTTTTTGTAGTAAGATTTCAAAAATTGGGGTCCTATCGCTTTCACAACAGTAAATATTGGAAGTTTCAACATAAGTTGCCACTGATAATCAGGTTATTACCTCATGCGGCCATCACTTTTGGAGTGGACTTACTGGGAAAGAACCCTACTTCAAAAATAGTTGCAGATGTTACAAGGGCGCTGAATTTCTTCTTTTCAGTAGGAATGAACGCGGCCTTGGTAACTCTTTTCTCTTGCCTCCCGCTCAGTTGCAAGTTGTCAAGAACTAAAAAAAACGTTAGTAGATATTAATAAGCTACTACAAAGAGGGGAAGTGGATATAAATCAAATACCTAGTTTAGAAGGGGACCCCCATTGCCGCGACATTAGAAACAACTTCTCCCTCTCGTTCTCCTGATTGCGAATCTCCCACCCTTCTCCAGATATGTAGAAATACTTTCCCTTCTAGTTCTTTACACTGGTCGGCCTCCCAGAGTAAAGGGTCTCATCCTTGTCGCGTACGGATAAATAGTAGTATCCAGCGAATTTCACAGAATTTTCCTTCGGGCGGTAGAAGTGACAAAACTCCGCGGGAGTGATGTCTCTTTTGAATTAATTATTCCAAAGCACACCCGCGGTAAGGATGGACCTCCAGCCATTGGGATCTAACTGGGCTGGTGCTAGTTTCATGGTTTGAAAAATTCATCTGATGGGAACATGAACTGGCAGTCGCATCACGTAAACGAAAGAATGAAGTTGAAAACATACCCTATTGTTGTTAAGTGCCGTACAAGGTCTTTGGTTCGCGGCAGGTGCTGAGCACATCAAGTTTTCTAGAAACTCGAAGGCCTCAGCTACCTGGTCAACCCTGTCTTGGGTCATGATGTTGTGGATGTCAAGCGCAGCTAGGGATCTCTCAACCCTCCCAGATGGACCATCTAGTTCTTCCATAACATGACCAACACCCCTTATCGCGGCATCATCTTCCACATCCATTGGTCGGTTACTAGAGTTGGCTTACTCTTCCGCGTGGTATCAGAATCCTTCCTAGAAGTAGAGTCCGTAGAATCTGAGTCTAATACTATGCATTTGGGGCAATTCTTCAGTTGGAAAGTCCCTATTGACTTCAAAGGAGACACGGAAGGGAGTTCTGGAGGAGAGGCTCCAAAATGCTTTGCCCAAAAACCTCTCAAAAACTCGTTTGGGTCAAAACTCATATGGCTACAATAGTACCTGAAAAGCACAAGCTGCAGTTAGGTGTCGCGGCCAATAGGGTATATAGGCATTTCAGAGGCCACGACAGGTTGAATTGAACATTAAGATGAACACGAAATATTGAGGCCAAATGGGCAAGTGTGGGGTTTGAGCCCCAAAAGATAATTATCATCGCGGTACATTGATTGGATAGGTTTTATAGTGCCGCGAATATCCACTCAACTTTCAAATTATGGGCTAAAGAGTCAGGGAGTCTAAATCTAAGAACCTAAGGAGCCACAGCCATCGCTCGTTGCAAGCCGCGACTAGGGACCAAATTAGAATATTTAAAGGATTAAGTGCAACCCTAGATTACTAAATGGGTACTTTATCATGCCGCTACCATTCACTCAAACAGTTTAGTATCAAATGTTTATTCATTCAAAGATCGAAGACCCATAATATGAAGAGTTCATCCATGAACATCAAGAACAGTTATTTGATTTCAATATGATTCGACACAAACGCAGTCCATATGATCCAAAGTACCAATCAGCAGCAACTACAATTATTTATCATTCATGTGTGTTAGATTCTAGGGTGCTAGAAGATTATTCAATCAAAACCCTAAATATTTGTTACATGAGTTGGGGTTATTTTATCAGAGACAGAAAAATCTAATACGAATTCAGGAAAGTAACAAGACATGATGCACAAAATCAAAAGACATGAAAAAAATTATGAACTACAAAAGCTGTTAGAGAGAATGTTGGTTGGAAAATTACCTAGAAATAGAGAAACCGACAATGCTCAGCCTCAGACTGCCTCAAAACCATCGCATTCAGCCTTGGACAGTCGCCGAAAAAAGCAAGAGGACGAGTTAACAGGGTTTAGCTTTCAAAATGCAGTGAAGGATTTGGAAAACGTAATGAAGTCCACGGCCTGAACAATTTATATAAGAGAGAATGGAAGATGAATCGTGACCTTGGAAATACCGTGGCATCTAAGAAGACCGAACTAAGCCACAACCCCAATCACAATCTCTTGACTCTACGACTTAGGGTATTATTGATAGTACAAATATAGCACAGCACCCTTCCACGGAGGGTACTCTGCACCGATATGATTATATGCCTCTGCCCTTCTTAGCACAGGGCACGATCCTTCTCAACACAGGGCACGACCCTTCACAACACGGGGTGCGGCACTACCCATTACAAGGTGCGAAACCTTTGGCTCTAGCCTGTTGCAGAATGCAGCACTCACATTTCTTGTGTTACAGGCCGCATCCATCTCCATTACAGTAACTCAAGATTTTATGTATGCCACGTGCTCAGATCATGTGAGCATATCCCCTATAAATAGAGGACCACACCTCGAAATAAGGGGAGGGGAGACGGATCCCTGACTCTACAAGACTAATTCTCTCTGCATAACCTCAACATACAACTTGGGGGCGACACATCTACATCGCAGCCACCTCTTCGGCACACCGGAAACCTCAATATTACCATGTATTCTCCTTTATTCTCATACTTTTACGCCTCTTTAGGCATGATTATATTGTACAATGCAACATATATAATGAGAACTGAGCAATACAGTGGACGCAGGACTATTTTAGAGGCTGAACCACTATATACCTTGTATTCTCTCTATTTACTCGCTTTATTCATTTATGACACACTTTACTCTTGACTTGCTGGTATGAGAACGTCTTATGGCCGATTTCTCGTATCATCAAGGACAACAAGAGCGTACACTAGTGGAGTTTAAATCTTTATTGATTTTGCATACAAAAATAAGGATATTCATACTTCTAGGATCAAATGCCCATGTAGTAGATGTTTAAATCGTGTCTACTACAACTCACATACTGTGAGAGGTCACATAAAGATGTATGATTTTAAAAATAGTTACAATAATTGGATTTATCACAGGGAATCATTTGGTGATTTTATTATCAATATAAATAGTTAAATGATAGTATGGTTGTTGACGATGCACTAGTAGATCTTAACTCGGGGTAAACATGAATGCACTGGTTCAAGAAGAAATGGCATTCCATGTAAAGAGGAAAATATGGGAACTCATGAAGAACCTAACCTCGAATATCACGAGGTTCCCGATGGAGATTTGCCATAATATTTTAGACTTTTAAAAGAGGCATAAAGTGAGTTGTATGAGAAATTTTGTAAGGGCATAAACCGACTTATCATTTGTTGTTGAACTATTGCACCTGAAATAATTAAATGGATGGACAAATCATTATTTTATGATGTTCATGGTAGTCTTATAGAAGGTGTTCCCGAAAGCCAAGATTCTAAAATCCTTTTGTCCATCTAATAAATTAATAAAAGAATTGGGATTTAAGTATGAAACGTGAAATACATGCCCCAATCATTGTATGTTGTTTCAAAACGAGAGCGTGAATCTTGAAAAATACAAAGGTTGTGGGGCTTTAAGGTTTAAGAAGGACTTTAAGGGCGATGAGGGTACAAAAGTAGCAGCGAAAAAGGTAAGGTATTTTCCTTTGAAGCCAAGATTACAAAGATTGCACTAGTCATCGCATAACTGATCCACTAATAAAATGGCATATTAATGAACGAATCGAGGATGGAATGGCGAGGCATCTTGATAAATACCTTTCATGGAAGACATTTGGTGAGCAAAATCCATCGCTTGCGAGTGATTGTCACAATATTAGACTTATGCTAGCAACTGATGGATTCATTCCATTTGGCAATGAGCATTAGTGAGAGAACTTGGCCTATTGTGCTAATGATATTAAAATTGCCCCCATTGTTGTGTATGAAACAACCCCACTTAATTTTGTCTGCTCTTATTGACAGAACAAAAGGACTCGGTGATTAATTTGATGTATACTAATTTATGAGTTAAAAGAGTTATAGGCTAATGGGGTACGTACTTACGAGGAATGAAAAAAAATATTTAGTAAAATGCTAGGTTGTTGTGGATAATTAACGATTTTCCATCTCATGCCATGTTATTAGGATGCAGCAAAAATTTGATTGTTCTTGTTGCAGTGAGGATCATCAAGTTATACAATTGAATAATGGTCGTAAGTACTTTTACTAGGGTCATCTTCGATTCTTACAAATATAATATAAATTTTAGAAAGAAAAATTTACATTTCATGGTAAGTTTGATATGAGGCCACCACCATTAAAACTAACCAGATCACAAATTCTACAACTTCTAAATGACCTTGACGTTGTATCCGAATATAAGAGAAAAAAGATGTGTTTATAAGAAGGATAAGAGGCCAAAAGGAAATTGATATTGCAAAACAAACTAAAGTTAGTGTTCTGAAAAAAGACTGAATCTGACACCCCGCCCAATTAAATAAAGGGTGATCAGTCCTATACCAATTTAAAATAGAATGTTCGGTTGGTTCATTCTTAGCATCATTGTCGAAAAACTTTTTAACATATTAATCACCTAATATAAAATTAAGCTAGGTGTCAAAACATTTCCAATTTTAGTAAAACCAAGTAAATCCATTTTCATTCAATCTTAAAATATAAACCATTCACCACACATAGGAATATAATAAATATTGAACATGAATCAAGTAGTGAAATAAATAAGACTGGGTAAAACCTCCCAGTTCAAGACTCCAAACCATAAAGTAAACCGAATACAATTTCTTTGATGAAGGACTAGAAGCGGGAGACACATGCCCTAGATAAGAAGTCTAGATGAAACTGAATGGAAAAGATAGATGCCTCTACTGCAAGGACCTAAAGCTTCCATAACAGTGCAGCACGTCAAGCAATTCAAATCTCTAAATTTGGTACCCTTGTGGCTGAGCACCTGATATATATATATATATATATATATATATATATATATATATATATATATATATAGCAAAAGAGAGAAGAGACACAAGAAACATGTCAGAGCCCGAGGTTCTAAAAATGATTTAGCAAGTATTTAAATTGGTTCTTAAAACAAGTCTTATACGCATGTTAGTTATCGAACTCTCAGATGAGTGTCTCGCCTATCATCTATTCCACACGCCTAACGTACATCTAATCTCCCCTAGTTATACCACCCAGTCTAACTAGTCAAAAACCATACTAATACTAACTATGCTGACTAGTAGTATTCCCGTATCGCCCATACAATACACTATTCAGATAGTTTATCTCACATGGTAAGTTTCATTATTCACCGTTTGAATGGTTAATCTTTTCTTCACTAAGATTATTTTATTTCTCATTTCCATTTTATCTGGTAGTCTCACAAAGTAGAAAACTCCACAAGTACACTCATATATATATATATATATATATATATATATATATATATAGTCTCCTCATCCTATATATATACATTAATCCTGCACCCTTAGATTAAGACCACTTGGCGTAATGTAATGATTATTATTATTACCAAGTCTACTAATTTCACACAGTAGAAATATTCACAAGTTCATATATATATATATAGTCACACCATACCTATACTTGTATATATACTAATCATGCAACCCCGGGTTAGCACCCATTAATGCACCTATCAATAATAATCAAGCACTCCCGGGTTATCACCCATTAATGCACCTATCAATAAAATCCTGCATCCCCTGGTTAGCACCCATTAATGCACATATAAAAAATAATACAGCACCCCCGGGTTATCACCCATTAGTGGGCCTAACAATAATCATCCTTGTACCCCCGGGTTATCACCCATTAGTACAGTTAATCAACAATTTTCTTGCACCCCCCGAGTTATCACTCATTAGTGCACCTAATAGTACGATTCTTGCACCCCCGGGTTATCACCCATTAGTGCTCTTAACAATAATATTACATAATAGACATACACACATCCTATTAGAATTTATAGGTATTTCTCCAACCTACATATATACTTCTCATACGTATTTTAACCTCAACACTATTTATAGTACAAATATTTAGATTACTATCTCTCTCGTAATCTCCAGGATACATTCTCTCTATACCGAAATAAGTAAAGTATTTATTCTCACATACTTTCTCGAAATTCCGCCTTATTTAAATTCCCAAAAATTCCTAAAATTTTGTCTTATTTAAATTCCCAAAAATTCTCTCACTCCAATAAACCAGTAAACTCAAAACTGCACTCTAAGAAAATTCCCAAAAATTCACCCTGTCACTGGAACCAGAAGGGTTGTCGCTCGAACGACTTCCACGTGTCGTTCGAACGACATCGCGCGGGATACAGATCTCGCTCGAACAAGACTTCGCGCGACGCGCACTGGATCGTCCCCTTTGCCCAGAATTCAATGTTTTTCGCTATTTTTGAACCTAAAAACCTCTAAGATTCAACACCCAATGCCTAATAATCAATACCCACCAACACATAACAGGTTATAAATCATTCCTAACATCCTAGGATCGTTAATTCGTCCTTAATCATCAAAATTATATAAAATCCCCAAATTAATTCATATGAACCCTAGTTTTCAAATTTTCAATTAAAGAACCTAATCAACCCAGATTCGTTCATCAATATACAATTCAATTCCATGATTAATCATCTACATACATGAAGGACTTTAAACTACTAATTAAACCAATCCTTAATCATAATTTAAATCTCCAATTTTCACCCAATTCATATGTAAATCCTGATTAATTTCACCTACACTAAGATGAGCATGATTCTTGATAAAAGAAAGAAAGTAATAAACACTTTCCTCAAATATGATGGTCTGATCCGTTGGTGATGTTGATATATACGCGTTCCTATCTTCTCGATCTACGCGTTGGTGGTGGTGGTTGTGCAAGGTGGTGATAATTTTCCCTTCCATTTTGGAAATTAGTTCTCCCTCACACCATCTATGGCCATTCTTTCCTATCTGTGTCTCACAACCCTGAAGGACTTTTCTTGGCTGATAAAATAACTCCCAATTTTCGTCCATTAATTAAACCCAAAAATATAATTTACCATAATGCCCTCTCGGGACGCCGGTTAGGCCTAAAATTGCCTCAGGACCCAAACTAAACATCCGGGTATACTATTTTGACTATCTCGACCCTCCCGGACTCAACGACGCACTCGAAATGACCATACGAGTTAATAAAAATAAATTCTCTTTTTATTCAATTCAATTAGTCCAAACACGACTCACACGCGTGTCAGACTTAAATTACCAAACTGCCGTATTTCTCACTTTCGACAATTTATCAAATTTTATAATTCCATATTACATATCACACAGTAATATTAAATAATTCTCAATAATAAGTATTAACCCTTGGCACGCTAGTTAATAATTATTTTAATCCGGATTAATAACAAATTAATTTCTCGCATTTTAATTTAATTAATCCAACATCGATAATTAATTAAATTCTTATTCCCACAATAATAATTAATCACATAATTATTTAAATCATCAAAAATACGTGGTCTTACATACTTCCCCCCTTACAACGGAATTTCATCCCGAAATTCGGAAAAAGTATACCAAGTACAACAATGAGGTATATATATTGTGCATCGCATCCCTGCGCTCCCGAGTAAACTACTCTGTACCACCCATATAGTATGCTATCAAATACCCTTAATAATGAACACTTAACCTGTGTTTGTTTTAAACTCCAGGTTGCCCTGTCATATAGGCTGTTGCCCAAGCCTTTCCGCTTAAGTTTCACGACTTAAACTTTATTTTAGATATTCACTATCTAGCCTTCTACTATTTGCACCTTAGTAGATTTATTTTCGTTTTAGATACGTACGACTTCGTCTCGTGTCATTCATACAAGTAAATTGGTTGTGCAAAAAATTTCACACACAATATATACGATAATATTAATTCTTCTCCGATATTCGTAATCATAACTAGTCTCCCACCTTTAACTATCAAGTATGACACACAACAAAGTTTACTGTGCCATACTTCTACTGGCACTCTATCCAAATGTGAACTTATAGGTGTTATTTAACACAACTCCTTTAGTTGAAGGTACTACTCTCATCCTCCCCGAAGATTTAAAGGTGCACATAAAATTTGCTCTCCCGCATCCGATTAGACCGCTTGCCTGCCCATCCCTCTGTGGGTATTAGGCCGTACTCAATCGTATTTTAATACCTATAATCTTACCATCTCAGTTACATGAGAAGATCCTTGGGGTACTCTCCCATTCACTAGTGGAAGAAGCCCCTACTGGTTTCGAATTGTCCACCCTTTTTCTAAGAGTCAGGTGACCCACTGCCAGACTAACCTTGCAATATTACTCTACGTCATAACACTTCACCACTATTATTTGGAACCTGATACATTTTATACTCTCTCGAATGTACTTCTAACCTTGATGCATGTGACTTTACCGCACCGCGTGACACAAATCTTGAAATGTAAGTCTCTGACAAATCTTACGGAATAAGCTTCAGCTTACCTGACTACATATTATCGAATTCACATGATAATCACAATCAACTATTTGATTCAATCACCTAAGGCGCCCATACACCCTATGCCTAGAGCAACATTGTATAATTGATATGTAATTTTCTTACTTCAATTTTCGCATACTTGGTATGCTGATATAGTAGGGGTGCACTCAACCACCCCGCTAGTCATAACTTATTCTATCCTTCATTGGCATCATTTCTCTATTCATAATGATACTAAGACTAGGCGACTCTATTGGCCTTAAGTCATAAAATAATTATCAACTCTCAATTATATTCTTTTTTATATGTACAATAATCAACGTACAAAACTTACATACTATCGACCAGACTTCTCTCTAACTCCCAACGTTAGTTAGTTTCAGGCGTGGGATGTCTCGCAAAGAGAAATCCAAACAAGAACCCCCTCGATACACTACTACCTAACCTAGTCGGCTGTCGAGGTCCGTAAGGCCCTCAATCCACATTATGTACCTTCCCACAATCTATATTTTTACATAAAAGTCTACTCGTTCACTCTCATATACCTAAAAATAACATGAAGCATAGCGCTCTCACTATCCCAAGTACTTGGCGCTATAAATATATAGCGAGCTATATTTTGCTGCTCGATAAGAACACATTGTATTCTAAGTCTTAACAGACAAATAAATTCCTATGCACGGGAATCACATATAATTAGACACTATACTTGCTAAGGTCTATAATACCATGAAAGTTTCATATATACCCATATATGGGCCCAACCCTATTTCTGGTGGGGCCCACAAAATTAAGATCACTCTTCCCGGAGTATCCAGCACAACAGTCATATCACTACATTTTTACAATCGTTTAACCATACGGTAATTAATCACTACACATTACCATAATAAACTCTACCAAAGATGACTCAATGCGGTAGTAAATTATAACAACAAAACATATTCTTAGGGCCCACCTGGTTCACTCACGGGCAATCATAAAAATGCCCTACTAACAATGAGAAATACGTTTGTAACAAGGCTGTTAAGACTAACATTCCCACTAAACTTGACCCGCACGCGAAGTTTAGGATTTCCAATTTACCTAAAAGTTGTGGCACACCCATGTCACTAGAATTAATCCTTTACTCACAAGGAAGAAGCAAAACCTCACCAGTCTCGCCAAATCATAGGGTTTCAGCACATGGTTGCCATCACGACCCATGAACATCTGCAATCGTTATACATATTAGCATTTCATCCTATAGTTGTCCCCTCTCATCATGGATAATTTATTCCATCATGTGGGTTTCATTCCCATTATTGAAACGTTGGCCCAAGTCCTCAATTATGGCTTTACTGAACTCCCGTTTACATCCCGGGTCCCATCGACCTTGACATATTGTATGCTACTATTAATGAGGACTCTACTAGTCCAGCCTGAACCCATCACTCTCAGGTTATAAATTTCCTGGGCCTAATTCTCTTGACCCCAAATTCCCTTGTTGGAAGTATCGCTCTCCTAGTTATTATGGCTAACTTGCATGGTTTACCATTTCTAATCTTTTCGGTCTCACTTCTCAATTATGGACATATTCAGCCTTTGTAGTTCTACTTTCTTCACATAGGGAAACTTCACGAGCCATTTTCCCATCACTGGTCCCACTAACCATTTTGGAAAAGTCCTTCTCTCGGACCGAGTAGCTTAACTTACTGGCTACGTTGGCCTTTTGGGACTATGGTTGGCCTCTACGGCCCTGATTGACTTCATCGTCACTTTGTAGGAAGTTAATCAAATTAAAATCATTTAAAAGTGTTCCCTATTGGGTATACTCTTATGTGGGGTTTCACTAACACCGTTAAGTTCAGTTTTGCTTGGCGGCTAGATTCTCTAACCTTTTTGGCTTACTCCTTCTCGAAAGAACGCAATAACAAGTCGCCGTATAACCTTGGCGACATCAACATTACTCATCCTAGCTAGATTTCTCAGTTATACTTGTATTCAACTCACGGGTTCTTTATCAACTATAGGCCCTTTGGATAACTTATGCCCCTCTTCCAGGTACGAAGTTCATTATGTAATTCAACCTTTCTCTCACGATCGGTTTCTATTTTACCCATTGTGCTAAACATCAAAATTTTACTGGCATTTTGTTACCACCTTGAATGGAAGACCCCACAGTCGAATCGTACCCAAATTCTCTCTAAATTACAAAACACTTCTTCATATGTGGTGATTGCCTCTAATCACTACATGATGCTCCTAAGAGCTACAGATTTTAACTCCAAATTTAATTCTGAGTGTCGCCACACCCCACTCTACACAATTGCCTTTGGATTTTTTTTACCTCCACTAGTCTGTTACACTTTATCGTTTTCTTCTTCGCATCTTCACAGATGGGTTTTCAAAAGAATCCTGTGACACCCCGACTAATTAAATACCGGGTAGCTACTCCTTTATTAAATTAAATCAAAATGCCAAGTTGGCTCAGTTAATAGCATCACTGTCGAAAACGTTTTAATAATTACTAACCACCTAGTATTTAAAAAGTAAGTTGTCAAATTTTAATTGAAGTCTGATTAACATGCAGTAAAAGATTTAAAGCAAGAATAACGTCACCATTCACCATAATGAAATAATAGAATAACCATCACATGATATAAATAAATCCGGAGGAAAACTCCTCACAACAAATCCCACAACTGAAATAAGTAACGAAATACTGAATACTGAATTAATACATGCCAAAGTCTGAAAAACTGAAATGGAAATGTCTAATAGAATTTGGGCAACATGCCCTACAACTTAAGAATACTGAATATGGAATCCAAATGATAGAAGCGTCTAAAAGCAAATCCCTGTAGCTTCCACAAACAGCTACAGCTCGTCACCTGAATGAGTATCCTATGCATGGTGTCCTTGTGGCTAGGCACCTAAAATGGTTTTACAAAAATAGATTTGAAAGCAAACGGGTCAGAGCCCGAATGTGGAGATATTTCAAAAACCTGCAAGTGCTTTAAAAACATTTAAAACATTAAATGCAAAGTACATGTTAGGACGTGCACTCACATGAAATTCTCACCTCTCGTCTAACTGTGCACTCCTAACGTAAGTACCCATCTAAAATGACACAACCCACTAGCTAAGTGACATCATATCTAGCTAGACTGTCATAGGTTCTAACCTTATTACTCGGTTCCCATTAACATTCTTACATTACCAAAGAATAGGGGCTTTACTTAAACTCCGGTTCTCAATATGTAATACATTTCACAATCGGTTAGCCCGTTTATGTTTTCTCAAAACAATACCATAATTTTATTCACAATATTAACATGTAGTTCCCATCAATTAAGTGTATATTATTCACATCATAAATATACAATACAAGCACCCCGAGACTAGCTGCGGTGCACACATACTCTGCTATCCATCCCTGTACATCACGTACATAAGGATCACATATTCCGAATCTCTCAGGAATAGTTCACAGATAACAACATCACAAATAATGGAGGCGAACACAGTCACATCACATGGGTCACGCACATACCTACGCTCCCACGATCAGCAGACTTATTAACATCCCAATAAGTCCTTCTCTGACCTATGTTCATCGAGGTAACCAGTCTAAATCCGGGAAACACAAGGATTAGAGGGCCCTAAGCGAACGCAAACCTCCCGTGATAGCAAGTATGGTAGGTATGTCATACACAAAAATTAATACATATACTAAGTATGCACACGTCTTAGTAATCACCATAATATATATTGGTGGTACACTTCTCATTCTCGTACCGACATATAATACTATACAATTTATATGTTCCCAGTTAAATATTAAATTAGGCCGTCAATAGCTCTCATCGTAATAGACGCTCACGTCCTACTTCGTATTTTCCCTTAGGTTCAAACTACTCTTCTAGGTTTGACTCCTCATAATATCCCAAACATCCCAAATATAACAATTACTCATCAAGGAAGGGCTATCTCTACCTATACACAAGGTTATGGGGCACTCGGGATCAAAACAGGCTAAAAAGCCTAAACTGTCAACTCGTTCGAAGTCTCGTTCGAACGAGGCTGTTCGAACGAGAGTTCGTTCGAACGAACTGAGACTTCCAACGAGATCTCGTTCGAACGAAGTGGGCTTTCTAACGAGATCTCGTTCGAACGAACCCATTGAACGAACTTCACCCTCGTTAGAAGTCAATGGTCAACTCGTTAGAAGCTCGTTCGAACGAGGTCGTTCGAACGACCTGGGCAGGTCTTCTAACGAGCGACCAGATTCGAGCCCAGAAATCCTTATTCGTTTTTCACCAAGTTCTACACCTCAAATCTCAACCAAAATTCATCCCAACAATGTTTTAAGGTCTCTAATCAATCCTAAACATATTAAAGTCACATACCAACGTATTTTAAGGAATTAATTCATCCTCAACATCATTAAATCATCAAGTCTCATCACTTTTCCCCAAATTCTCAAGAACATAAACCCTAGAATTTCAAATCTTTCATTCCCAGAAATAAATCCGTTTTTATATCACATAAATTAGTAATTCTCTTAATTCGATCTTCCAATAACATTTCTACATGCAAACCTATCTCCAAAATTTATTAACAACTCCAGTTTCATGGGTTTTCAATTATCTCCCAATTAATCATGATTATTGGATAGTCTAAGCATGGAAGAAGCATTTACTGCATAAAAACGTAAATTAAACCACTTGCCTTGATTCAATCTCAGATTTTGATGACGATCTGATGAAGCTCTCTCTCTCTTTCTGCAGAATTTCCTTCTATCTCTCTCTCTCTCCAAGCTTTCTTCTTCAATGGCTATGGTGGCTAGGGTTTGTTTTTTTTGGGAAAAATTAGAAAACTTAATTCTAATAACCTACGTAGCCTTCTAGGTTAAAATGAGTTGGTTAGTGGCTTAGTGGGTCAAATTCACATCAGTTATAATTTACTAATTTTCGTCACTTTTAATTCTCAAAAATACAAAATTACCAAAATACCCTTTATGTTGCCGGTATGGCCTAAAAATACCCCGGGACTCAAACTAAGCCCCCGGCTAGTGTTTTCTGACTATCTCGACCCTTTCGAACGCGTTGGAGCACTCAAAACGACCATACGGTTAATAGAATTTAAATTCACTTTTATACATAAAATAATTATATTCTGACGCGACTGTCTCACGCGTCCCAATAAAATGTCCAAATTGCCGTATATCAATCTCACGACAATTTCGTAATTCAATATTCAATTATCATCATATATACTCAGTATAGTCAAATACCAACTCACATCTCGCTAGTATTTTATCCGGATTAATTCCCAATTAATTCTAATTTAATTAATTAATCCCAAAAATAAATATCGCCAAAAATACGGGGTATTACAAGTCCCTCTGATTTTCCCTTATCGACTATACTAGGTGGTCCTGAAATCACTCCATCGTTATCTACGACTGTGTCTTGGGAACCCACTATTCCCGTTTGATGATTTCACTATCACTTGCTTAAGTAATTCTCATGGTGATTTTCATCACGATCACTCTTTCCCGATTACTCCATGTCTTCTGTTGTTCTTCTTCTCCTACAGTTCTTCTTACGGTCCTCGCTAGTCGTCCTAAAATATTCGGTGTTCGAAACACACAGAATTTCGTATAATGAGTCACATCCATTATAATTCGTAGCAGGAGAACGTAAGTCGCATACGTAAGGAAACACAACAATCCTATCATAAGGCTCTAAATCAAATAACGTTACGCTGAAACATAATAAGCCGCACAGATCCTAAGGACACTAGAACCTAATGCTCTGATACCACCTGTGACACCTCGCCCAATTAAATAAAGGGTGATCAGTCATGTACATATTTAAAATAGAATGTTCGCTTGGTTCATTCTTAGCATCACTGTCGACAAACTTTTTAACATATTAATCACCTAATATAAAATTAAGCTAGGTGTCAAAACATTTCCAATTTTAGTAAAACCAAGTAAATCCATTTTCATTCAATCTTAAAATATAAACCATTCACCACACATAGGAATATAATAAATATTGAACATGAATCAATTACTGAAATAAATAAGACTGGGTAAAACCTCCCAGTTCAAAACTCCAAACCATAAAGTAAATCGAATACAATTTCTCTGATGAAGGACTAAAAGCGGGCGGCACATGCCCTAGATAAGAAGTTTAGATGAAACTGAATGGAAAAGATAGATGCATTTACTGCAAGGACCTACAACTTCCACAACAGCTGCAGCACGTCAAGCAATCCAAATCTCTAAATCTGGTACCCCTCTGGCTGAGCACCTGATATAATATATATATATATATATATATATATATATATATATATAGCAAAAGAGAGAAGAGACACAAGAAACGAGTCAGAGCCCGAGGTTTTAAAAATGATTTAGCAAGTCTTTAAAACTGGTTCTTAAACCAAGTCTTATACGCATGTTAGTTATCGAACTCTCACATGAGTGTCTCACCTCTCATCTATTCTGCACGCCTAATGTACATCTAATCTCCCCCTAGTTATACCACCCAGTCTAACTAGTCAGAAACCATACTAATACTAACTATGCTCACTAGTAGTATTCCCGTATCGCCCATACAATACGCTATTCAGATAGTTTATTTTACATGCTAAGTTTCATTATTCACCGTTTGAATGGTTAATCTTTTATCCACTAAGATTATTTTATTTCTCATTTCCATTTTATCTGGTAGTCTCACAAAGTAGAAAACTCCACAAGTACACTCATATATATATATATATATAGTCTCATCATCCTATATATATACACTAATCATGCACCCTTAGATTAAGACAACTTGGCGCAATGTAGTGATTATTATTATTACCAAGTCAACTAATTTCACACAATAGAAATATTCACAAGTTCATATATATATATATATATAGTCACACCATCCCTATACATATATATATACTAATCCTGCATCCCCGGGTTAGCACCCATTAAGGCACCTATCAATAATAATCAAGCACCCTCGGGTTATCACCCATTAATGCACATATCAATAAAATCTTGCATCCCCGGGTTAGCACCCATTAATGCACCTATCAATAATAATCCAGCACCCCCGGGTTATCACCTATTAGTGCGCCTAACAATAATCATCATTGTACCCCCGGGTTATCACCCATTAGTACAGTTAATCAACAATGTTCATAAACCCCCGAGTTATCACTCATTAGTGCACCTAATAGTAAGATTCTTGCACCCCCGGGTTATCACACATTAGTTCTCTTAACAATAATATTACATAATAGGCACAAACACATCCTATTAGAATTTATAGGTATTTCTCCAACCTACATATATACTTCTCATACGTATTTTAACCTCAACACTATATATAGTATAAATATTTAGATTACTATCTCTCTCGTAATCTCCAGAGTACATTCTCTCTATACCGAAATAAGTAAAGTATTTATTCTCACATACATTCCCAAAAATGCCAAAAATTCCGTCTTGTTTAAATTCCAAAAAATTCCCTCACTCTAATAAACCGGTAAACTCAAAACTGGACTCTAAGAAAATTCCCAAAAATTCACCATGTCGCTCGAACCAGAAGGGTTGTCGCTCGAACGACTTCCATGTGTCATTCGAACGACATCGCTCGAGATACAGATCTCGCTCGAATGGAACTTCGCGCACCTTCGCGTGACGCGCACTGGTTCGTCCCCTTTGCCCAGAATTCAGCGTTTTTCACCATTTTTGAACCTAAAAACCTCTAAGATTCAACACCCAACGCCTCATCATCAATACCCATCAACACATAACATGTTATAAATCATTCCTAACATCCTAGGATCATTAATTCTTCCTTAATTATCAAATTATATAAAGTCCCCAAATTAATTCATATGAACCCTAGTTTCAAAATTTTCAATTAAAGAACCTAATCAACCCAGATTCGTTCATCAATATATAATTCAATTCCGTGATTAATCCTCTACATACATGAAGTACTTTAAACTACCAATTAAATCAATCCTTAATCATAATTTAAATCTCCAATTTTCACCCAATTCATATGTAAATTATGATTAATTTCACCTACCCTAACATGAGCATGATTATTGCTAAAAGAAAGCAAGTAATAAACACTTGCCTCAAATATGATGGTCTGATCCGTTGGTGATGTTGGTATATACGCATTCCTCTCTTCTCGATCTACGTGTTGGTCATGGTGGTTGTGCAAGGTGGTGATAATTTTCCCTTCCATCTTGGAAATTGATTCTCCCTCACACCAACTTTGGCCGTTCTTTCCTTTCTGTGTCTCACAACCTTAAAGGAATTTTCTTGGCTGATAAAATAACTCCAAATTTTCGTCCATTAATTAAACGCAAAAATACAATTTACCATAATGCCCTCTCGGGACGCCGGTTAGGCCTAAAATTACCCCAGGACCCAAACTAAACATCTGGGTATACTATTTTGACTATCTCGACCCTCCCGGATTCGATGGTGCACTCAAAATGACGATACGCGTTAATAAAAATAAATTCTCTTTTTATTTCATTCAATTAGTCCCGACACGACTTACACGCGTGTCAGACTTAAATTACCAAACTGTCATATTTCTTACTTTCGACAATTTATCAAATGTTATAATTCCATATTATATATCACACAATAATATTCAATAATTCTCAATAATAAGTATTAACCCTTGGCACGCTAGTTAATAATTATTTTAATCCGGATTAATAACAAATTAATTTCTCGCATTTTAATTTAATTAATCCAACAATAATAATTAATTACATACTTATTCCCACAATAACAATTAATCACATAATTATTTAAATCATCAAAAACGGGGTGTTACACTGAACTGGATGAAGAAAACTTTCTTCCTTTAATTGCGATGATGGGAGCATTTTTTGATCCACCGTAATATTAATTTCACGCATATTAATAAATTTTTATGCAAAAATGTTCTTTTTACGTTGTTGGGCATCAAAGGCAAAACAAAGGATAATTTAAATTCTCAAAAGACGTCAAAGAGACAAGTATTAGGCGAGAACTACATCCTCAATCATGAGGAGAAAATCGACAATCTATGGCTCCAACAGAGTTTACGATGAGCAACAAAAAGAAGGATATTTTCTAAAGTGTTGTTGAATCTCAAAGTTTCACATGGTTATTAATCGAATATTTCACGATGTGTGCCCTATTGGGGACTTAAGAGTCACGACAATCATATTTTAATGCAATAACTACTCCTGATACCTATGCGGGGTATTTCCAAACCATTTTGTTAAATCTTTAATTGAATTAAGTAATTGCTTTTCGATACTATGCTCAAATGTAAATATTTTAGCTGACTTGCAAAAATTTGAAGATCCCTTGGCTCTTACTTATGCAGTCTCAAGAAGATATTCCCTCTAGGATTTTTTGATATGGTGGAACATTGTTCCATACATTTGATTGATGAACTATTAATTGTCAGGTTGGTGATTTATCGTTTGATGTATCCAATGGAAAGGTATCTACACACATTGAAATTCAATTTGCCGAATCCTGGTCATCTTAAGGTCTCAATTGCTAAGTCCGTCATTTTAAAAGAGTGCATGACCTTTTGCTAGACTTATTTGGATGATAACTTGGAAATAAAGTATAGTCGACCTATTAGAAAATATCATAGAGGTAATGACTCTGGTCGCGCTATTGGGAAAAAGTTCAAATTTAGTTTGATCAAGAAACATTAGTTCAAGCCCATCATTATGTGATTTTCAACACTGACATAGTGGCACCATTCATTGAGTAAGTTAATTTTTTACCTTAACAAGGTGCACAAATTTATTACTTGTAGATTTTTCTATATTCATTATGAAATTGACATATGTGAATTTTTATAGAAAATATCTTGTGTAACATTGAAAAGAGTCACCATGTTCAATAACTACATAATGAAAAATTCAGCAGATGGTTTAAAAAATCATGTAAGTCAATTTATTCCTTATTAATATTAATAATGCTCCAGTCAATTGGATATATAAAATTTGGATTACCTTTTCTGTTGGGTAAAAATTAGTTGCGCAGATTGACAAATAATGGCCAACTATCCGACAAAATTACGAGTCTATCTTTAGGCCCTCTAAAGGATGATTTTGGATTCCATTCTTGTACCGTTCGTGGTTTTTGATTTTAGACAAAGGAGGTTGATAAACATAGAAAAACTCAAATAGTTGGTTGTTCAAAAAGCTGATGAATTATTCTAGCTATAGAGACACCAATTCTCCTTTAGGGGATGCTACTTTCTCTGGACAAGTTGGATTCGATACATCAACGACATGAAATTTATGTTATTCAACTGTGATTGTATCGAAAATCGTATGGGTAAAAAATTAGATGAATTTATTTTTATGCTAGTTAATTTCAACCATTTGTTATGCAAAGATAATCGAGTTGGCCATGAAATTTTCATTCTAGAATCTCAAGCAAATCAGACTAGCATATTGTTGTTTCGATGACACCAACAAACATATTCGATGGATATTCAATCGATAAATAATCAGATGTCCATGAAGTTGAGACATTTAGCATGAAATAACTAGATCAATATCAAAGTGTATCTTGGGTGAGGTAAGGGATAGGTGGCCCCAAAATTGGCCCAACCGTTCCTGAATGATGACGATGGTATGAAGGAAGAAAGGGACAATGACTGAAGTCGTTACAACTTTATGTAATTGAAGAACGATAAGATGATGGTTGACAATGTTTAACTCTTTGACCTTTGTGTAATGTTAGTGAGAACGTATTGGAAGTACAAATTAATGATTGAAATGGATGTTTTATTAAATCTTTGTTGTTGCATTCATCTTCTTTAGTTTTTTTAATATTAACAGTTTTCTTATAAATGTTGTGCTCAAATGTTTTTTGATATTGTGATAAGTAATAATTTGGTCTTCTATCAATTTTAATCATAATATTAAGAAGTCATTACAAGAATTTGAAAATACACCTTTTAAAGAGGACACCCCAATAACCATGTATGGATTCTGAAAAATTGAGTTATGTCTTGACTTGCTAAAATGTGGATAAAAAAGAATCGGTATACAACATTAATAAAGGAGGAAGATCCAGAGTTTCATCCTTTACGGATAGAACTTGTGCGATAAAAAATGAGCCCAAATTTAAATGTGAGAGATCATATGAATAAAAATGAACTAGTATACAACATTTTAAAGATGACAGGTTTTTTTCGTAACATAATTGTTCTCATGCATGCGATTGTGAGTAGGCTTCAACACATATGACTAGTTTCATCCATTCATTAAAGGATAAATTATGGATGACTCAATATGAGGGATTTGGCAGATTTTTTAGAAGAAATAGAGAGGTACTAAAAATGCATATAATCAAAGGAAATACAATGTAGTGTAACTTTTCATTTTATGTTTCATGTATATTGTTTCTTCCTACTTATTTTGACATATATGTTTTCTATACATGTATATCATGCCAATTGAACACGCTTATCATCACACGGGAGTAGGATGGTCACAGGATTTTCAGGTAGAAACGATTTGCCCATGTGCTCGGACCTCACGACATCCCAATCCTCTGATAATATGGTTGAACATGTAGGTATGTGTATACCTATCTAGAATATAAACCATCGTATCTTACTTGTTTTCTCTTCCATTCCTCCATCCATCCTATTAGTTGGTAATAAAAATTGTACTAGAAATCTGTCAAAAAAAATTTTATTAAATAAATTATGCTATAATGAAATTCTGCCATAAATGTGGAAATGTGCCTAAAATCTACCAAAATTGTAAAAATATGTCAAAATGTTTTTCTTTGATAATTATTTTTGTCATAAATTTCTTTTAGATTTTGATCAGGTAATACTAAGGCTACCTCATTATCAACTCAAAGCGGTCCCACTTCTAGTAAGAAATGTAGAGGGTTTGTCAAACCACAGAAAGAATGGGAAATGATCAATAATAATAATTCGGTGGAACTATGAATATCCACCAATTGGATCCAACAGGAAGAAGCTTACGAGTCAATTACGAGTCACGGGACTCCCTATCTGAGAATATGACGAAAATTTAGAAATATATTGACTAAGGCTCAAAACATGTTGTTGGAGGTTCAAATACAAAAATCCCTTAAATAGTCTCGTAAGAGGCACGGACGCCTCGTATGGGACCAAACTAAAAAGTGCAAACTGAACGCATAATCAAGGGAATCCCGATTTTAAAATATGATGATAATTTGTAAATATCTAAATTTGGTCTTAAAAGAAGCTATTAAAAAGGGAAACCCAAAATAGTCCCAAAATGGCCCCATATGACAGGAGATTAATGTAACTTGTAGGAACTGATCACGAAGTCATGAGACCCCCAATATGAGAATAGGATGAAAATTTGAAAATCTCTAAACATAGGCTCAAAAATACACCATTAAAGGGAGAAAATGCAAAATAACTCCTAAAGAGCCCCATAAAAGGCACGAACAGCTCGCGTGGGAAGAATATAATTCGTACCAACTGATTGCATAGTCACGGGACTCTCAATTTGAGAATATGATAAAAAAATTCAAACCCCTAGACTCGAGCTGAAAAACAAGGCGTTAGAGGGGGAAAATGTAAAATAACCACCAAATGGCCTCATAAAAGGCACGAGCACCTAACACAGGAACAATGTAACTCGTAGGAACTAATTGCCTAGTCATGGGACTCTCGGGTCTCAAATATAACTAAAATTTACAAATCTCAACAGTTGGCTCGGAAACTTGTTGTTACAGGGTGAAAATGCAAAAGAACCACTAAACGGCCTCATTAGAGCCACGAATAACTCGCTCGAAACTAATGTAACTCTTAGGAACTGATCATTTAGTCACGGGACTCCCGAATTGAGAATATGAAGATAATTTGTAAATATTGAAACTTAGGCTTTAAAACATGTCGTTAAGGGATGAAAACACAAGAAGTTACCAAATGCCCCTATAAGAGGCACGGACGTCTCGTATGGGACAAATGTTACTGATAGGAACATACCATATAATCATGGGACTCCCATTGTGAGACTATTTTTGAAATTAGAAAATATTTAGACTTACTCTTAAAAACATATCGTAAAAGGAAGAAAATGGAAAATAACCACATAACGACCCCGTAAGAGGCATATACATCACGCATTGGACCAATGTTCCTCATAGGAATGGACCACGTAGTCACGGGACTCCTAGTTTGAGAATATGATGAAAATTTTCATATCGCAAGACTTAGTCTTGAAAACTTATCATTCAAGGGCAAAAATGCAAAACAACCACAAAACGACCCTATAAGAGGCACGAAACAACTCGCTCGTAAATAATCGCAGAGTCACAAGACTCCCAGTTTGAGAATAGTTGAAAATTGGCAAATCTGCAGATTTAAGCTTCAAAACATGTCATTAAAGGGTGAAAATGCCAAGCATCCACCAAATGGCCCTAAAAGAGGTACGAACACCTAGCATGGAAAAATGTAACTCGTAGGAACTGACCGCGTAGTCATGGGACTCCTAATTTAAAAATATGATGAAAATTTATAAATCCCTATACTTAGACTTTAAAACATGTTATTAAAGGATAAAAAGGAAAAATAACCCCCAAACGACCCCGTAAGAGGCATGAGAATTTGTCACAGGACCAATGTAACTTATAGGAATTGACCCCATTGTCAAAAGCCTCCCCGTTTGAGAATATAATGAAAATTTTAAAATCCCTAGATTTAGGCTTTAAATCATGCTGTTAAATGGAGAAAATGTAAAATAACCACCAAACGGCCCCGTGAGGCATAAACACCTCGTAAGGGATCGACGTAACTTGTAGAAATTGACTATGTAGTCTTGGAACTCCTAGTTTTGAAAAGATGGTGAAAATTGACAAATCTATAGGCTCAGGCTTAAAAACATGCAGTTAAAGGGAAAAATACAAAATAACCCCCAAATGGCCCCGTAAGAGAGATGTACACCTCACATGGGATGAATGTTACTCATAGGAAGCAACCGTGTGGTCACGAGTCTCTCAGTTTGATAATATGATGAAAATATTTAAATATCGACAGTTAGGCTTAAAACCATGTTGTGAAAGGGTGAAAATGCAAAACATCCACAAAACGCCCCCGTAAGTGGCAGAAACACTCAACACGTGACCAATGTAACTCATAGGAACTAAACGCGTAGTAAGGGACTCTCGTCTTAAGAATATGATAAAATGAGCAAATCTTAATACTTAGGCTTAAAAACATGTCATTAAAGGGAAAAAATGTAAAAGAGTCACCAAACATCCCCATATGGGACACGCACAACTCGTAAGGGACCAATATTACTCATAAGAACTGATCATGTAGTCTCGATACTGATAATTTGAGAATATGACAAAAATTTACATATCTCTAGACTTAGGCTTAAAAACTTGTCGTTAAAGGCCAAATGTAAGACAACCATCAAACGGCCTCGTAAGAGGCACAAGCACCTCGCAAGGGGCCAATGTAACTCATAGGAACTAATTGCATAGTCACGTGACTCCCCTTTTGAGAACATGATGAAAATTTGTAAACTTTAGATTTAGGTTTCAAAACATTCGGTTAAAGAGAGAAAATATAAAAAACACACAAACACCTTGCATTCAACTAATGTACCTTGTAGGAACTAATCACTTAGTCACCAAACTCCCAATTTGAGAATATGATGATAATTTATAAATGTTTTAAAGGGAAAAAATGCTAAACAACCACCAAACGGCTACTCAAGAGTCACAAACACCTCAAGAGTTACCAATATAACAAGTAGGAACTAACCACATAGCCACAAGACTCTCGAAGTGAGAATATGACAAAAAATTGCAAATCTCTATATTTAGGCTTAAAAACATAAATTCAAAGGGTAAAAATGCAAAATAACCCCAAAAGGACACGTAAAAGGAAAGAAAAACCTCGCACGGGACTAAAGTAACTCATAGACACAGAACTCCCACCTTGAGAATACGATGATTATTTGAAAAATATGTAGACTGAGTCTTAAAAACGTATCATTAAAGGGTGAAAATGCAAAACAACCACAAAATGGCCCTGTAACAAGTACAATACCTTGTGCTAAACCAATGTTACTCGTAGGAACTAACCATGTAGTTACAAGACTCCTAATTTAAGAATATGACACATATTTACAAATGGGTAGACTTAGGAATAAAACCATGTCGCTAAAGGGAAAAACTACAAAACATCCCCCAAATGGCCCCATAAGAGGTGCCATCACCTCGCATGGGGAAAATGTAACTCGTAGGAACTGATTGCATAGTTATAGGACTGTCCTTTTGAAAATATGACAAAAAATTATAAATCTCTAGATTTGGGCTACAAAACATACCATTAAGCTTGAAAAATGCAAAACATCCACCAAATGGCTCCATAAGTGGCATGAACACCTCTTAGGGACCAATATAATTCGTAGGAATGGACCACATAGTCATGGGAGGCTCAATTGGACAATATGATAAAATTTACAAATCTCTAGACTTACGCTTAAAACCATGCCATTAAAGTACGAAAATGAAAAATAATCCCCAAACGGCCTCGTAAAAGGAACAAATAACTCATACAAGACCAATTTTACTCGCTGAACTTACCGTGTAGTCACAAGTCTCCTGGTTTGAGAATATCATGAGAATTTTCAAATATATAGACTTAAGATTAAAAACATATCGTTAAAGGGTGAAAATAAAAAACAACCACCAAACGACCCCATGAGAGGAACAAACACCTCGCATGGGTCCAATGTAACTTGTAGGAACTAACTGCATAATAATAGGACTCTAGTTTGAGAATATGATAAAAATTTGCAAATCTCAAAACTTAGGCTGAAAAAGATGTCTTTAAAGGGAGAAAACACAAAATAACCCCCAAATGGTCGCATAAAAGGCACGGACACCTCGCATGGGACCAATATAACTCGTAGGAACTGATTGTATAGTCATAGGACTCTCGGTTTGAGAATATGAGGATAATTTTTAAATCCCAAGAACTCGACTTAAAACATACCATTAAAGAGTGAAAACACAAAGTAACCCCCATACAGCCCCATTAGATCCATAAACACCTTACACGTGACTAATGTAACTCATAGGAGTTAATTGCATTGTCACAAGACTCCTAGTTTGAGGATATAAGGATAATTCATAAATAACTAGACTTAGGCTTAAAAACATGCCATTAAAGTTAAAAAACACAAAACAACCCCCAAACGGCCTCATAAGAGGCACAAACATCTCATATGAGACCAATGTAACTCGTTAAAGTTTAATGCATAGTCATGGATCTCCTTATTTGAGAATATGATAAAATTTTGCAAATCCCTAAACTTCAGATTAAAAACATGATATTAAAAGAGAAAATGCAAAATACACCCCAAACAGCCCGTAAAAGTCACGAATACATCACATAGGACTAATGTAACTCTTAAGAACTAACCGCATAATCACAGAACTCCTTGTTTGAGAATATAATGAAAATTTGCAAATCCTTAAACTTAGGCTTAATAACATGTTGTTAAAGGGTAAAAATGCAAAACAACCACCAAAGGCCTCATAAGAGGCATGGGCATCTCCCACCAGACCAAGGTAACTTGAAGGAACTGACCGCGTATTCAAAGGATTCACGTTTGAGAATATGACAAAAATTTGCAAATCTATAGACTTAGGCTTAAAAACATCTCATCAAAGGGTGAAAAGGAAACATAACCACCAAACGACACCGAAAGGGGCACGAACACCTCGCACCAGACCAATGTAACGCATAGGAGTTGACCACGTAGGCACGGGACTCCCGATTTGAGAATATGGTGAAAATTTAAAATTCTCTTGACTTAGGCTTAAAAACATGTCATTAAAGGGCAAAAACAATAACCCCAAAAGAGGCACGAGCACGTCGTACGGGACCAATGCAACACATAGAAACTGACTCTATAGTCATGAGCTCATCATTTGAGAATATGTCAAATTTTAAAAATCTTTGGACTTAGACTTTAAACAAACTGTTAAAAGTCAAAAATGCAAAACAACCACTAATCGTCCATGTGAGAGCCACGAACACCTCACATGAGACCGATTTAACTCGTAAGAACTAACTGTGTAGTCATGGACTATCGATTCGAGAATATGATGAAAATTTACAAATATCTAGACTTAGGCTTAAAAACATGCCATTAAAACACAAAAATGCACAATAACCCCCAAACGGTCCCACAAGAGAGATGAACACCTCACATAGGCCCAATGTAACTCGTAAGAACTGATCGTGTTGTAACGGGTCTCCCGATTTGAGAATATGATGAAAATTTTAAAATACTGAGACTTAGACTTAAAAAGATACCGTTAAAGGGAGAAATGAAAAACATCAACCAAACGGCCTCATAAGAGGCACGGACACCTCGTACGAGACCAATGTAGCTCGTAGGAGCTTGTCGCGTAGTCACGGGACTCCCAGATTGAGAATATGATGAAAATTTCTAAATCTCAAGACAGGCTAGAAAACTTGATGTTTGAGAGCGAAAACTCAAAAAAACCACCAAACGGCCTGGTCAGAGGCACAGAGAACTCGCATGTGAGCAATGTAACTCGTAGGAACTGATCACTTAGTCACGAGACCCTCAATTTGAGAATATTAAAATAATTTGCAAATATTTAGATTTAGGCTTAGAAACATGACATTAAAGGGTGAGAATGCAAAAAGGCACCTAACGACCCTGTAAGAGGCACTATCACCTCGCACGGGACTTATGTAACTCATAAGAACTAACTATGTAGTCATAATACTCTCAACTTGAGAATATGATGAAAATTTGTAAATCACTAGACATAGGATTAAAAACAAGCCGATAAAGGGAAAAAATGGAAAGCAGCTCCTAAATGGCCCCATAATAACCACAAAAATCTCGCACGAGACCAATGTAACTCATAGGAACTGACCACATATCCATTGGACTCCAAGCTTGAGAATATGGTGATTATGTAGGAATATTTATGCTTGAGATTAAAAACATGTCGTTTAACAGGCGAAAATGTAAAATAATCCCAAACATCCCTGTAAGAGGCATGACACCTAGCTTATTACTAATGTAACTGGTACGAACTGACTGCATAGTCATGGGACTCCCAGTTTGATAATATGATGAAAAATTTAAAAATATCTAGACTTATGTTTAAAAAGATGCCATTAAAGGGCGAAAATGGAAATCGACCAGTAAATGGTCTCATAAGAGGTACAAACAACTTGCCTTTGACCAATGCAACTCGTAGGAGCTAACCTCGTAGTCACGATACTTCTAGATTAAGAGTATGACAAAAATTTGGTAATCTCGTGACTTAAGCTTGAAAACCTGTCGTTAGAGGAAAAAATTGCAAAACAGCCCCGTAAAAGTTACGAACTCCCGACATGGGACCAATGTAACTCTTAGTAATTAACCACATAGTCACAGGACTCACGGCTTGAGAATATGATGAAAATTTGTATATCTCTAGAATTAGGCTTAAAAACTTGTTGTTAAAGGGAGAAAGTACATATAAATAAACAAACGGCCCTATGAGAGGCACAAACTCCTCGAAGGGGAATAATATATCTCATAGGAACTGACTGTATAGCCACGGGATACTCGGCTTAAGAATATAACCATAATTTGCAAATATTAAGACTTAGTCTTAAAAACAAGTCGATAATGAGGCAAAAATGAAAAACATCCACCAAATGGCCCCATAAGAGTGACGAAGACCTGTCGCGAGACCAATATAACCCGTAAGAATTGACCACGTAGTCATGGTACTCCCGAATTTAATATATGACAAAAAATTCTAAATATCTAGACTTTGGATAACATGTCATTAAAGAGAGAATCTGCAAAAAAAATGGCTCCATAAGAGGCACGAACACCTTGCGTGGGACCAATTTAACTCGTACGAACTTACCCCATAGTCAGAGGACTCTTGATTTGAGAATATGATGAAAATTTGGAAATCTCTAGACTTAAGCTTATAAAGATATAACGTAAAATAGCCACCAAATGACTTAGTAAAAGCCCCGAACGCATCGCACGGGACCAACGTAACTCATAGGAACTGAGCGCGTAGTGATCGGACTCCATATTTGAGAATATGACAAAAAATTCCAAATCTCATTACCTAGGCTTAAAAATATGTCGTAAAAAAAATGCACAGTGGCCACCGAACGGCTCTATAAGAGGCACAAACAACTCGCAAGGGATCAATGAAACTCATAGGAGCTGAACATATAGTCATAGGATTCTCGATTTGAGAATATGATAGAAATTTGCAAATCTCTAAACTTATGCTTGAAAGCATGTCGTTAAAGTGTGAAAATGAAAAACAACCATTAAGCAGAATTGTAAGGGGAACGAGCACCATGAACAAGACCAATGTTACTCTTAATAACTGATAGCGTAGTCACGGTATTCCGAGTTTGAGAATATGATGAAAACTCACAAATCTTAAGACTTAGTCTTGAAAAATTATTGTTGGAGGGTGAAAATGCAATAGTCTCCAAACGGTCCCATAAGTTAAGCGAACATCTCCACGTGACCAATGTAACTCATAGGAACTGATCACATAGTCATGGGACTCACGGTTTGAAAATATAAATATAATTTGCAAATGTTTAGACTTAGGGATAAAAACATGTTGTTAACGAGAAAAAATGCAAAAGAGACAACAAATGCCCCGTTAGTGGCATGAGCACCTTGTAGGGGACCAATATACCTCCTAGGAAATAATATCATAGTCAAGGGACTCCTGGTTTGAGAATATAGTGAAATTTTGAGAATTTTTAGACTTGGGTTTAAGGATGTTGTTAAAAGGTGAAAATGAAAAACAACTCCCTAATAGCCGTGTAAGAGGTATGAACACCTCGCACGGGACCAATGTAACTTGTAGGAACTGACCTCGTAATTATGGGACTCTACAGTTTGGGAATATCATGAAAATTTTCACATCCCTAGACTTAGGCTAAAAAACATATCGCTAAAAGGAGAAAATACAAAATAATCACCGAACAGACCAATAAGAGGCACGAACACCCCGCATGAGACCAATGTAACTCTTAGTAACTGACCACATAGTCACAAGACTCTCGTCTAAAGAAAATGATGAAAATTTACAAATCTCCAGGCTTAGGCTTGAATACTTGTCATTAGAGAGGGAAGACCCAAAATGACTCCCAAATTGCCCGGTAATGGACAAACACCTCCCACGGGACCAATGCAACTCGTAGGATTTGACCACATAGTCACGGGACTCCCAATTTGAGAATATGATGATAATTTAAAATTATCTAGACCTAGGCTTTAAAACATGTCCTTAAAGGAAGAAACCCCAAAATATTCCCCAAACGGACCCGTAAGAGACACAAATACCTCTCATGGGACCAGCCTAACTTCTAGGAACTAACATATAGCCATGGGACTCTCGATTTGAGAATATGATAAAAATTTGAAAATTTGTATATTTAGGCTTAAAAATATTTTGTTAAAGGACGAAAATACAAAACAACTCCTAAACGACCCCATAAGAGGAACTAACACCTCGCGAGGGAGAAAAGTAATCGTAGGAAGTGATCGCATAGACACGAGACTCCTAATTTGAGAATATGATGAAAATTTTCAAATCCCTAGACTTATGAATTAAAAACATGTCGGCAAAGGGAAAAAATTCAAAACAGCCACCAACCGTCCCAATAAGAGGTACGAACACCTCGAACGGAACCATTGTATCTCGTAGAAACTGAATGCATAGTCATGGGACTCCCATGTTGAGAATATAATGAAAACTTTAAAATCTAAATACTTAGGTTTTAAAACTTGTTGTTAAAGGGCGAAAACATAAAACAACCACCAAATGGACCCCTAATAGGTACAAAAACTCAGACGGGACCAATGTAGCTTATAGGAACTGATCACTTAGTCAAGGACCCCCAGATTAAGAATATGAAGATAATTTATAAATATAAATACTTAGGCTTTAAAACATGTCACTAGGGGACGAAAATGCAAAAAGTCACCAAATGGACTAAGAAGAGGCATGAACCCCTCGTACTAGACCAACGTAACTCATAAAAACTCATCGGATAGTCATGGGACTCCGTGTGAGAATATGATGGTAATTTACAATTCTTTGGACTAACACTTAAAACATATTTTTAAAGGGAAAAAAATGCAAAATCACCATTTAATGACCTTGTAAGAGGCACGAACACCATACACGGGACCAATGTTATTCGTAGGAACTGAACGCGTAGTTATGGGACTTCCAATTTGGGAATATGATGAGAATTTACAAATATCAATACTTATGCTTGAAAACTTGTCATTAGAGGGAAAAAAACAAAAAAAAAACAGCCACAAAATGGAAATAAGAGCATAAGCAACTCGCAGGTGACCAATGTAACTAGTAGGAATCGATCATATAGTTATGGGACTCCCAGTTTGAGAATATAAAGTTAATTTTCAAATATTTAGACTTAGGGTTAAAAACATGTCATTAAAGGATGAAAACTCAAGACATTTAATACATTCACTTTTATAACGTACTTGTATTTCGGCTTATTTATATGTCAACGTGACATTTATTAAAATTCTACATTATATGTCTAACATGGGAATTTATTTATGATAATACGATTTATTTAAGACTTTGGTAAAGTTTTATGCAATTTGGACAAGAAACAGATGATGCACGAAGACGATTAGTAGAATACAACACTTTTCGACGGTACGCAATACTACGAAAACATAACTTTGTACGAATTGTTTAAGATAATTGGTAAGTCAAAAAATAACTCGACCATATATTTAAACTCATAAAAATACATATAAAACTTACCATGGGGTAAAAACGTTCATTAAAAATAAAAAGATAAATAAAAAAATCATTTTCGTCAAAAGAATAAAAGTGCTCAGAAAAATTTGAAACTTTCCATAAAAATGTAAAAATAATTTTGAACAACTTTCCCTTCTCCGACATCTTAAAATAATAGTTTAGACCAAATTTTAGGTAGATTTTATGTCTAAATTGTAGTAAAAATTATTTTTGGTGGTGTGGTTTGCTCATTTAATGGGTGGGGTTGAGTTTTGTATTTTCTAAACTTGGGAACGTATTTCACTTCTATTTTAAAGTCTATGAGACTTAAATGAGTTAAAACATTGAAAAGGGAAGCTTAAAGATTCGTATAAATAATGGTGGGGGCATTCATAAACCTAGTAAACCAAATAAACATAAATCCTCCATCCTCTTCCTCTCTCTTATATCCTCAAGAGCAAAAATACTTCTAACATTCGTAGCTCACCTTTATACCCATATTCTTTGTCCTCAATCTCTATTAAAACATCTCCAAAATCCATTAAAACATCACACAACGGGTGGAGCAACTTGGTGTGGCTTAAAAGCTTGATTTTGGGAGCAAAGGAGTGAAGTTTAGGAGGACTTGAAGTTACCTCCTCTTCATAAATCAAGTATCTGTTTTCTCTTCCTAAATTCATATTTTCAAAAGCTTAAAACACCCATGTTGATGAAAAATAATTTCTTGTTAAAAATTGCTAGATCTTGTATTTTCTATTATGCGAACCCATGTTTTTTTATGTGTTAAAATGAACTAGATTTGTTGATTAAATTTCATAATATCATGCTTGTATAAATGAATGAACATTAAAATTATTTAAAAAATGTTATAATCATATACTAGTTGAATATGAATGTGTACGATGCATATACATGGATTTCTTAAGTAGAAATCCTCATTTCATGTGAATATATTTGAATAATTTTTAGATGTGATAAATGATATGTTTTGAAATAAAATCGATAGATTTCATCATGTTTTGAAAGAATGATAAATTTTAGCCCCTACTTTGATGGTTTTAAAAAGAAATATAATGGCTTAAAATGGTGTAGAAAACACACTTAAAAACTTATATTTGACCTGTACATTAAAATGGTAATTCGAATGATTAAGTTTATGATTAAATGAGAAAAAATAATATAGAAAAATAATTAGTAAATATAATGTCATGATTCCCACTTGAAAACCCATTAAAAAGATGGAAAATTGGTGTAAGAATGATGAAGAAAACCCATTAGAACTTTGTATAATTAAGTCTATATCAAAATGGTGATTTTAATGACTTAATAAATGTTAGAATGGGTAAAATATAATAGAAAAGTGTAAAGGTACTAAAGATATTTTTCTCTTGAAAAACCCATTTAAATAATGCATTTAGGTGTAAAAAGGGCATAATGGCAGTTTTGATAATTATGTGAAAAACTAGTGGAAGATAATGTTCTTTTACTTCAATATGCTAGTAAAACCATTTTTAAGGTACTAAAAATGTGTTAATTCATTATTGAATAAATAAAGTAAATGATGATTGGGTATAAGTGTTCAACGTATGGTGTTATTATTAGTTCGCCTCCTCAGCTATTGTAAAAGTAAGGCAAATAATGAAGTAAAGAAGTAACACCCAAAGATTAATGCGAGTACTTGGAATAATGAGAATAATTGTAAGAATATGAATATTTGAAAGAATGTGAATATACGAAAAGATAATGATATTAGGATATTTCTAGAAAGAATAATTAAAGAGGGCATGATGTCCCTAGAGGTGAAAGACCCCAAACAACCTGGCCAATGTAGCATATGAGTGCTCGATACCGACAGTGAAAGGCTGTGAAATCATGAATGTTAGCAAATTCTAATGTAATAAAAGTAATATTCATGAAAGATTGGAAAAATTAATGGATCAATGAATTTGAATAAATGGAACTTATTAATATTATGATGACAACATAGTTGAATTAATAAGGTAAGTTTCTGGCACGAGGCATGAAAAGGCTAAAGTGTGAGTTGGGCACATAACCCTAGTGCATTGCATGTAGTTGTATTAACATTTAATGAAATGGAATTTGTTTTACAAAAAACCGAAAGACATTGTATATGTATAGTATTTTTTTTAATAATTTATTTCTTAGTATTTCCCACCCTACTGGGCATTCGCTCACTCCCTTAATTTCCCCACCTGAAAAAGTAGGATTTTAATCAAAATTAAAATCGGAGTTAAAATGGGAATTTAAATTGAAAAAAAAACGGTTGTCACGGTTCTTGGCCTTGACTAACGGATTTTTTTTTAGTTTAAATAGAATGCTATTAGCATTAGAACTCGTAATCATTATAAATTAAAACTAATCCATGGTTGGGTTCTTCAAATCGCTTTTTCCAAAACTCTTCCTCCAGAAGACTTCTTCAAACTAATACCCTTTCATCTACAAACCATTGCCGTAATTTTCTTCAAGGTTTCAACTCAAGATTTGTCATGATTAACTAGGTTTTCTCAAGACGTATCAAGAACGGATCTTTATCAACTTTTTGATAAGAATACATCTTTGAAATCAGAATTCTCAATCAACTTTTATTCAGGCATGGTACTCTATTCTCTTCGTTTAGTATTATGCGTTTTAAGCATCGCCTAAACCTTTAATGACATGTTTTTCTTAAAAATAAATTAGCAACTTAATTAGAAAAAGTGAAAACAAATTTGGTATTGTTTTGATGAAATTTTTTAATATGGAATAAGACTTAAAGCCCTCGGGTGCGTAGGAGAGAGTAGTGGTTTTTGGTTGTTATGGATGTAGAATAGCATCTAGAATTTTACGAGGTTTATTTTAATGAAATCGGGACGTGTATACGCGTGAAATTATATAGTTAATAAAAGTGGACAATTTTGGTGTACACTGGAAATGATCTAGGTAAGGATGCTGAGGGCGCGACTCGACATTAGATGCTATGTTATCTGTTCTATAATATATTTAAGATTATATTTCAAAAGCTTCCCTAGTCGACGAGAAACTTGTCGACGTCATAGTTGGCTATCCATAGGGTAATGATCAAGGCATCATGATGTGGGTTTCTTACCCCCACTGGGTCTTCATCTGTGAACACGATGTGTTTGCTGTAATCGACATCGTCTGCTCGCCAACGCTTTCCTAGCTGTGTCTTTGCTGGATCGATCTGAAAATCTCGTGTTACCGCTATAAGCCTTCTCACTTCCATTCGAGCTGAATTCCCTTGAATCTGCTTCATATCAGATGCCCCATGAATCACTGCAAATTCATGGCCAGCAGCATCCTCGAGCACGTTGTCGGGCCTCGCGTCTCCATTGGCGGCAACCTTCTCCACAAACTCGTTCAAATGCCTGGTCTAGGCCAATTCTTTAAGGTGAGACTTAAGAGCCTTACAGTGCTCAGTCTTATGTCCTCCCTCTTTGTGAAAAGCGTATCTTAGCGTGTTGTTTCTCTTTGTGTGATCTACCCCCATCTTTTTGGACCACTTAACAAATGGCTCATCGTTGATCTTTGCTAGGATCTTGTAGATTGGTTCTTTGAAGATAATGTTTACTGCCTGAATTTTTTTAAAACGTCGTTCTTGCCTCCATTCGTGGATCTACCATTTCCCCAATTCTTACCTCCTTTCTTCTGGTTTCGACCTTATCGTTGCCCTTGGCAGCGAGCTTAGCCCAACCATTCTCCCCTACACTGAGGCGGATCATATCTTCCACCTTGGCGTACTTCTTGATGCGAGCCATTAGGTCATCGATGGTTGTGGCCTCCTTCTTCATCAGGGAATAGTGAAGAAGGCAAGAGCTGGGTAGGCTAATCTTGAAAGAGGCCACTGCTAACTATTTCGAACAGTCCTCGACCCCATTGAACAGCTCCCAGTACCTCTTTGGGAAGTCCCAGAGGCTCTCTTGAGGCATCTTCTTCATTATTAGTGAAGAATCCATCCTATTTGGATGGGAGTTGCTAGTAATAACGCGAGCTATGAAGAGCTTGGCCAGGGACTCAAAGATCCTAATGGACCTGTGAGGGAGCCTCTAAAACCACTTCTAAGCCACATTATGCAGGCTCGGAGGAAAAATCTGGCACATTAGTGCATCCCTATGGTTTCGTAGGGTCATGGCCTGCTTGTACTGCCTAACGTGATCGATAGGGTCAGTCTTTCCATCATAGATCTTGAATCTCGAAAGAGAAAATTTCTTGGGGGCTTCTTCTTCTTCTTCTTCTTCTTCTATCTCCCTTGAAAAAACGTATTTCATCGGGTCTTGAGAGCTCACTGAGAAAGCTCTCTAGTTGATCTAGCACCTCGATGAGCTGGGTGTTGGTCTATCTCTCTTCGAACTAAATTTCGTATATCCTCATCACCTCGAGCAGGGCTCTTATAATGGTGAACTGGTCACTATTGTTCGAGAAAGTCATCATTCGACTCGTGCTCCCCAAATCTCTGGGATTCGCATCTAGGGAACCTTCCTCGGTTGCGAGACTTGCTCGCCTGAGGACTAGGAGTGCGGTATGGGCGTCGCTTGGTGCTGCGATGGAGTTCCCTCTCCATCATCTCCAATCTCCTTTTGAGGTGAGAATTCTCAGCCTCTTTCTTACGAGCGGCCTCTCCTTGCTCTTGGAGCATTGCCTTATAGGCATCGATCAACCTGGAGATTTGTGTGGACCTTGTTGGTCCCTGACTTTCTTTTGAGGCCTGCTGCTCTAGGCGACCCCTTTGATCTGAACGTCAAACTTCAGATCTGATCCTGCGAGGGGCAGGCTATTCTTGGATATCCCCTATTTGAGGGGCGTTGCTGCTGTGTCCAAACATTCCAAATCCTTTGTTGGTGAGGGCTTTCTTCAAGGAAGATAAACATTCCCACAGATGGCGCCAATTGTGGTGATAATTAAGTTCAACACAAATTAATAATAAAAGAAAATCACCGAAGAAAATAAAGAATGTAAGATCACATAACACAGTATTTACATGGTTCAGCAAGTATGACTACATCCACGGTGGTGCTCTCAGTATTATTTCTTTATACTCCGGGGAGTGTTTTATAGGAAATACAATACGTGACTTTTGCCCCAGGCTTAGGGTTTGTTATATACATGCTTGTTCTCAGGGAGTGGGGGTGTTGGACTCCCCCACATTAGTCCATCACTTCCTAGAATATCTCCTTACGAGATTTTAGGAAGAAACTAAGTCGTAACTAATCCCGGTAGGGATGCGAGGCTCCCAGACTTTGGGCCTTTACTGGGCCACTTGTCTGTGCCCATGGTGGCTAAAATGGTACCCACAATACTTGAATAATTTTTAGACATGATAAATGACATATTTTGAAATGAAATAGATATAGTTCATCATGTTTGAAAGAATGATAAATTTCTCCCCGACTTTGATGTTGTTAAAAATTAGAGATACTGGCTTGAAATGGTGTAGAAAACCCACTTAAAACCTTATATTTGAACTCTACATTTAAATGGTAATTTTAATGATTAAGTTTATGATTAAATGAGTAAAATAAACTAGAAAAATAATTAGTAAATATAATGTCATGATTGCTACTTGAAAACCCGTTAAAGCGATGAAAAAATGGTGTAAGAATGATGTAGGAAACCCATTTAAACTTTGTACAATAAAGTCTATATTAAAATGATGATTTTAATGAATTAAAAAAAGTGAAAAGGGTAAAATATTATAGAAAAATGGAAGGGTACTAATCATATTTTTTTCCGCTTGAAAACTCATTTAAAGGATGCATTTTGGTGTAAAAATGGCATAATGGCAGTTTTGGTAATTATGTGAAAAAATGGTGGAAGATAATGTTTTTTCTACTTTAATAATGATAGTAAAACCATTTTTAAGGTGCTAAAAATGTGTTAATGCATTAATGAATAAATAAACTAAATGATGATTGGATATAAGTGTTCAAAGTATGGTGTTATTATTAGTTGGCCTCCTCGGCTATTTTAAAAGTAAGGCAAATAATAAAGTAAAGAAGTAACACCCAAAGATTAATGTGAGTACTTGGAATAATGAGAATAATTGTAAGAATGTGAATATTTGGCAGAATGTGAATATACGAAAAGATAATGATATTCGGGTGTTGTTGGAAATAATAATTAAGGAGGGCATGACTTCCCTAGAGGTGAAAGACCCAAAAAACCTGGCCGGCGTAGCATATGTGTGCTCGATACCGACGGTGAAAGGCTGTGAAATGGTGGATGTTGGTAAATCTCAAAGTAATAAAAGTAATTTTCATGAAAGATTGGGAAAATGAATGGATTAATGAATTTGAAAAAATATAATTTATTAATATTATGATGACAGCATACTTGGATTAATAAGTTAAGTCTCTAGCACGAGACATGAAAATTCTTAAGTGTGAGTTGGCCACATTGCCCGGGTGCATTGCTTGTAGTTGAATTAACATCTAATGAAATGGTATTTTTTTACAAAATACAAAATACATTGTATATGTATAGTATTTTGTTTATCAAATTATTTCTTAGTATTTCCCACCCTACTGGGCATTCGTTCACCCCTTACTTTTACCACCCTAGGAACTTCACTTGGTGACATTGGAAAGGATCTCAATAAGGATGCTGCGGGTGTTACTCGACGTTAGATGCTCTATTGGACGTTTTGTAATATTCTCAAGATTATATTTGTAGTACTTAAATTAATATGTTGGAACTCTATCATGGGATTTGGACTATTGCGTTCTCTTTCTCAGTGAACTTCATTTTGATTTATTAATTGTGGTATTAACTTATTTTTCATGAACAAATTCATAAGTTGATTTTATTATGCATGCTAAACGTTTATTCTTCTTAACTTGAAATTTGAGAAATTAATATTATGTCCTTAAATCAATTAAATAAACATTTCCCTTAAATAATAAAGTAAAATTTTGCCCCCCTCCCCCTTAACACCTCAATTCGGATTTGGGTTATTCTAACGGTAATCTAAATACGGGTCGGGGCATTAAAACTTGGTATCAGAGCATTAGGATCCATGTGTGTGATGGAGTGATAACACGTCTTTCTTATTTATGTTTCCTCGTATAAACTAGTATATTAAATTATATATTCTTATAGGATGGCTGCAAGGCGTAACAATACTGCTTCTAGGAACAGCGAGCTTCAACACATGGAAAGGGTCGTGCGTTAGTTTGATGACATTCTCTCCCAGCGAGAGATGGATAATCATAGAGGGACTGCAGAAAGTGCTACTGTAGCTTCTATGTCGAAGTATTTTATGCGACTGAACCCTTCAACTTTTAGTGGTACCAAAGGAGCTAATGTGGAGAAGAGTGGCTTGATGAGGTCGAGCGGATTATGGATGTTCTTTACGTGAAGGCTGGGCACAAAGTCAAGCTTACTACTCTTCAGTTGACTGAGTAGGCCAAGCGATGGTGGGCCACACACATGGAGAGTTTGACTGAGACCTTGGATTGGGATGGCTTCAAAGCTTCTTTTCTTTATAGATATTTTCCTTAGGCCTACAAGGATGCTAAGAAAGATGAATTTTCCAAACTCATCTAGGGTAAATTATGTGTCAATGACTATCTAGTATGCTTTGAGAGTTTGTCAAAGCATGTGAAGGTTGTGAAGACTGATGAGGCTGAAAAGACTAGACTGTTCATTAAGGGGTTGAAACCCCACATTCATAAATTGGTGGTGGGGTTTGATCAGTTGAGCTTTGGTGAGGCGATGAACAAAGCTATCAGGATCAAAATTAAGGCATAATATTACCGTTTTATTTAGGACAAAAGAAAGGAGTTCGAAGGTTCCCCGAGGAGGGAGACTAGTGGGTCTCAAGGCGGTGGAAATAAGAGGTCCAAGGGTGGACCAACAGATATTATTGACTAACTGAAGGCAAAATTTAGTGACGATTCCCAAGGGTAGTTTAGCAGTGATCAAGGTTCCACACTTTTCTCAAAGACTTGTTATCTTTTCTGGTCCCTTGATCATTTTAAGAGGGATTACTCCCAAAACAATGGTCAACAGGTTAGCCAGTAGGGAAATAGTTTTATATCTGGAAGGAACTTGAGCTTTTTGGGTCCTACTCACTAGCGTTAATAGTTATCCTCTGGAAAGTATCAAAAGAACAAGCAAGGCTCTAAAAATCAACTTTAGGGATATGGGAATCATGGTCAGACTCAGGTGCCGAATGGTCAAACTGGAAGATTCAGCTAGGGTTGTGCATATGCCGTTTCTCAGCAGTCATTCCCCACTAAGAACTCAATAATTATGGAAGGTATGATTTTATTGTTTAGTACTTGGGTGAAAGACTTTTTTGATTCAAGAGCCTCTCATTCATTTATATCTAGTTCTTTATCTTTCTATTTGGGGTTAGAGGTAGTTGAGTTTAGCGCACCCATATTTGTGAGATTGCCCATAGGTGGCGGTGTTGTCCTTAGCAAAGTTTGTTGGAATTGTGTAATCATAGTTGGAGACTATATTTTGGAGTATGATCTTGTATTAATGGGTATGGATGGATTTAAAATTATACTCATTAAGGATTGGAAGTCCAGTTTTGATGCCACTATCGAGTGCCATCGACACATTGTGTCAATATCTCTTCCAGATCGGCCTCCTAATCGCTTTGGTAGTGACCAAACCATCGATTAACCTTGTAAACTCTCTTTTACCCAAGATCAGAAACATTTCTTTGGATAGTTAAACATTATTATGGAGCAACAAGGGCCTATATGTGCGATTCCAGATTATCCTATTGTGAGGGATTTTCTCGATGTATTTCCTAAGGCTCTTCCAGGATTACCCCCGAGTCGAGAGATTAACTTCGCTATAGATATTCATCAGGGTGTGGTACCTATTTCCATCCCTCTTCATCAGATGACCCCGTAGGAGTTTCAAGAATTAAATCTCAAGTTGGATGAACTCACCAGCAAGGGTTTTATATGCCCTAGTGTGTCCCCTTGGGGAACACCGATACTTTTTGCAAAGAAGAAGGACAACACTCTTAGACTCTATAATGATTACTGAAAACTGAACAGGGTAATGGGAGAAAAAAATATCCTATGCCTGAATCGACAATTATTTTATCAGTTAGGGGGAGTGGACAGGTTCTCCAAGATTAATCTCCGATCTGGGTATCACTAATTGCAAGTTCAAAGGAGGATATCCCTAAGAAAACTTTTCGGACGAGGTACGGACATTATGAATTTTTGGTCATGCCTTTCAGTTTAACTAGTGCCTCTGATGCATTCGTGGATCTCGTGAATCATATTCATTAACCATACTTGGATCGATTTGTGGTGGTATTGATAATATTTTAGAATAGCTGATCTTGATCAGGAGGAGCGTTTAGTAATACACTTCAAGTACTCAGGGAGAATTAATTGTATGGAAAGTTTAGCAAATGTGAATTCTGGGTGGATGAGGTTAAATTTCCTAGCCACATAGTGTCTGATGATGGCATTTTCATTGATTCATCCAAGATTGAAATCATCCTTGGATGGGAGAGACTGAAGACAGTCACAGATAATTGGAGTTTTGTACGTTTGGCTAGATACTACAAGAGATACGTTCAGGATTTCTCTCGAGTTTCATCGCCCCTTACTTGTTTGACATAGAAAAATGTCCATTTTGTGTGGTTAGATGAGCGTGAAGCTGTCTTTGAGGAGTTTAAGTTTAGGCTTACCTTAGCACCTATTCTTATTGTTCCTGAGCATGAAATATGGTATACAGTGTACTGTGATGCCTCCAGGTCTTGTCTTGGTGCAGTTCTTATGCAAGTGGGTTAGGTGGTCGCTTATGTGTCTCTACAACCTAAAACGCATGAGAGGAACTACCCCAGCCACGATCTTGAGTTAGTCGATGTGGTGTTTGCTTTGAATAGTTAGTGGTATTACTTATATGGTGAGCGGTTTGGGGTATTCATGGATCATAAGATTCTTCGATACATCTTCACTCAGCGAGAACTTAACCTTCGGAAACGAAGGTGGATCAAGCTTCTGGAAGACTATGACTTTACTTTGGAGTACCATCCTGGAAAGGCCAATGTTGTGGGTGATTCCCTTACCAAGAATTCGGGTCCTGCTTAACAACAATGAAATGCTATCTTGGAAAGATGTATGCCAAACTTCAGTGTTATGACTTGCATGTTCAGTGGCGTAATGACCGGGCCTATTTATGGGGTATGATGGTTAGACTAGTAGTTCATCATAAGGTCTTGGATGTTCAGTTATATGATGATGAGATCATGTTTTTTCCAAAACAACATTCAGCATGACGAGAAATTTGATATTCTAATAGTTGATTAGGACGGTAGTGTTTGATACAAGTGTAGGTCTATTGTCCTAGCCATTAAGGAGCTTCAAGCTGAGATTCTGGCATAGTTTCAGCATTCTCGATTCACTATACATCCAGGAGTTACTAAGATATATAGGGACCTTTTCATAGATTTTTGGTGGTCGGGGATGAAGCGATATGTGTCTTTGTTTATGGAAAGGTGTTAAACGTTCTAGCAAGTGAAGGCCGAACAAAAGAAACAAGCTAGATTGTTGCAACCACTTCTAGTTGCTAAGTGGAAGTGGGAGAATATCACTATGGATTTTGTTACAGTTTGCCTCAATTTGAGCGAGTGCATGATGCACTTTGGGCTGTAGTAGACCATCTCACTAAGTCAGCACACTTTCCACCGATTAGAGTCACTGATTGCATAGAAAATATGGCTAGAGTTTATATTTGGGAGATTATCTAACTATATGGTGTCCCACTCACTATTATTTCAAATAAGGATCCTCGATTCATTTATCAGTCCTGGAGGAAGGTTTAGGATAAATTGATTACTAATCTAAATTTGAGTACGGCTTATCACCCCAAGACTGATGGGCAGTCTAAGCATACTGTTCATATTTTTTTGGATTTACAGCGAGCGTGTGCATTAGAATTTTGGGGTAGTTGGGATGAGAACTTGTCTCTTGTAGAATTATTTTACAATAATATTTATCAGTCGAGCATCGAGATGGCCCCCTTTGAGATACTATATGGGAGACCATGTCATTCCCGGTATGTTGTCAAAGGTTGGCGAGAAGCATCTCACGAGTTTCGATATGATCAGGGAGATGACTAAGAAGGTTGAGTTGATTAGATAAAGACTTTTTATGTCCCAGATTAGGCACAAGAACTATGTTGATAATCGTCATACACCTCTATAGTTCTTAGTACGTGACCATGTGTTACTGAAAGTTATGGCCCAAACTGGTAGCAAGAGGTTTGGCCAGAAGGGAAATCTCGCCCCTCGATATATTGGTCCCTTTGAGATCTTGGAATGGATTGGGAAAGTCGCTTATCATTTGGCATTGCCTCCTCAGTTGACTGACGTTCACAATGTGTTTCATGTTTCTATGTTGAATAAGTATCTGCATGATCCTAGCCACGTGATCAACTACCAAAATATCGAGTTGCGGGAAGATACGACGTTTTAGACGCGACCTTTATTTATTTTGGACCGTGAGGATAGGGTACTGCGCAACAAGGTTATCCCTTTGGTGAAAGTCCTTTAGAAATCACAGGGTGTTGAAGGTGTTACCTGGGAGAGAGAAGTTGATATGCAGACGAAATATCCACAATTGTTTGAGTGGCTTAGCATTTATTTTGGGGATGAAATTTCCTAAGAAGGGGAGAATGTAATACCCGCACTTTTTATTACGTACTTATATTTCCACTTATTTATATGTCAACGTGCCATTTACGAAAATTCTACTTTACATGCATTGCATGGGAATTTATTTATGCTAACACTATTTATTTAAATACTTTGGTAAAGTTTTATGCAATTCGGCCAAGAAACTAATGAAGCATGGACATGAGTAGAAGAATACAACACTTTTCGACAGTATGCGACACTCGAAAACATAACTTTGTAAGAATTGTTTAAGAAAATTAGTAAGTCAAACAAATAATTTTACCATATATTTAAAGTCATAAAAATACATATAAAATGACCATGGGGTAAAAAAAATTAATAAAAAGATTAAAAAAAATCATTTTGGTCAATAAAAGTGCTCAGAAAAATCAGAATCTTTCCATAAAAATGTAAAATTTAATTTTAAACAACTTTACCTTCTTTGACATCTTAAAAAAAATAGTTTAAACCCAGTTTTAGGCAAATTTTATGTCAAAATTATTTTTGGTAGTTTGGTTGGCTTATTTAATTGGTGGTTGGGTTTTGTATTTTTTAAACTTGGGTGAAACATATTTCACTTGTATTTTAAAGCCTAAGAAACTTAAATGAATCAAAACATTGAAAAGGGAAGCTTAAAAATTGGTATAAATAATGGTGGGGGAATTCATGAAATTAGTAAACCAAATAAACATAAATCCTCCATCCTCTTCCTCTCTCTTGTATCCTCAAGAGAAACAATAATTCTAAAATTCTTATCTCACCGTTATACACATATTATATCTCCTCAAAATCCATTAAAGAAGATCAAAACTTCATTGAAACATCACACAAGGGGTGGGGCAACTTGGTGTGGCTTAAAAGCTTGATTTTGGGAGCATATAAGTGGAGTTTAGGAGAATTCTAGGAGAACTTGAATTTTTCCTCTCCAAAGTTATCCCCTCTTAATAAATCAAGTAGGGTTTTCCTCTTCCTAAATTACTTCAAAAGCTTAAAACACCCATGTTGATGAAAGATGATTTCTTGTTAAAAATTGCTACTTCTTGTATTTTCTATTATGCAAACTCATATTTTTTATGTGTATAATGAACTAGATTTGTTGATTAGATTTCATAATATCATGCTTGTATAAATGAATCATTAGAACATTAAAATTGTTAGTAAAATTTTTTACAATCGTATACTACTTGAATAAGAATGTGTAGGATGAATATATAAGGATTTCTTAGGTAGAAATCCTCATTTCATGTGAATATACTTGTGGTGACAATTAAGTTCAACACAAATTAATAAGAAAAGACAATCACCGAAACAAATAAGTAATGTAAAGAATGCAAGATCACACGACACAGTAGTTACGTGGTTCAGCAAGAATGCCTACGTCCACGGTGGTGCTCTCAGTATTATTTCTTTATACTCCGGGGAGTGTTTTACATGAAATACAATACGTGCCTTTTGCCCCATTCTTAGGGTTTATTAAATACATGCTTTTTCTCGGGGAGTGGGAGTGTTGGACTCCCCCACGTTAGTCCATCACTTCCTAGAATATCTCCTTACGAGATTTTAGGAAGAGACTAAGTTGTAACTAATTTCGGTAGGGATGAAAGGCTCCCAGACTTTGGGCCTTTACTGGGCTACTTGTCTGGGCCCATGGTGGCTAAAATGGTACCCACAATTGCCCCTAAAATTCTTTGCCCACAATTTGGTCTCAATAAATTTAAATGATTTGTCATAGTGTCTTCCTTGTAAATTGTGCAACTCTTCACAGGATTGAAAACTCATTTAGGCGGCAGCTTGCTTCGTATCATGTGCGCTATGATTGGAAGCATTTAAAAGTCCTTTGGAGTAGCAATTCGTTGTTGTCATTTCAAACTTCTTCAAATTTTCTCATCTTAGCTAAGCTCCTATTGTTGTTCTCTCGTTCCCAGGTCATCATCTTTCAATCTCAATCTCCTCCATCGTCTTTGCTTGTGACTTCGCGTCGTCCCAAGCCAAGTTTTTATTTCGTAAGTTCTTCGTATTCTCTTGCTGTTCTTTTTTCTGTTGCACTCTCCTCGCATTTGTAGTTAGGGTTTTGTAAATGGAAAAAATAGGCAATAGGTCGGTAACTGAATTTAGGAAGTATTACAACATCCCAGGTTGGGTAGACATTGAGTGTGCCCCTATCCTTAAAAACTTAAGGTAAATAGAGGGCACTCACTGGATTCACATTATTTTACTGTCCCAAGGGGCTCTCACCTTTCTTCCAAGTAATTTGTTTTTGCATTTCTTTGGTTACTTCAATATTGTTCCCGCACAGTGTTCGCCAAGCGTTTGGAAGATAGTTAATGGCGTCCATAGAATAAACCATATCTATGGCACCAATTTAGGGCTTGCTAAAATATACTTCTGTTATTCTTTCTTGCGAACAAGTTCTGGTCTTCTTTACCTCAAGGCCAGGAGTCCTGACAGGGTATTGGTAGTAAATCTACCTAATTCCCAGAAGGATTACTGGAAAGAGGGTTTTCTTGCTAAAAATTAGCAATTTCCTCCCCATAGTGAGGGGTCGAGGTTTGAAAGGTTTGTGGTCCTATTTTATGGGGATGAGTTCATAGGTAGGCTTAATTTTTGCTCTACTCTTTGATCTTCCTGTTAATGTATGATTTATCTGATATTCTTCTCTTTTTCTTTTCAGCGAGGATAAAGAATTTGGAACCTGCTCTCAATGAAGTTTGAGTTGCTTAGTTGATCAAAGCTTGGAACATTAGAGAACCTTTGGCTGACGATGAGCATCCTTGATCAGCTGCTTTTCTTCTGGAGTATAAGAATATTGGGTCTAGTTTCATCGCACGTCCTGTAGACAGCATACCCAAGCTAGATATCATTGAATAAGTTGTTGCAGATCCTATCCAATTGGACGAGGAAGAGAGCAATTCTGGTGAAAATAATAATAGGTGAGGTGTTAAGGTGGTTCCAATGAGGCGAGTTCTAGTGGTGAAGGGTCTTCTAGCTCTGAAGAGGTTTCAGAAGCTCGGGAGTCTTCCAGTGAGTCGAGCAGCTCCAGTGAGGAAGATATGGCTCCTCCCAGGAGGAATCTGATCAGGGATAATGATGATGAGGATGATATGGTTATTTCTAGGTGGTCAAAGAAGTAAAAGTCTGGCAGTGGAGAAGTTGCCCCTAGTTCTCAGCCTGCTACCATCGAGCGGGAGAAGAGGAGGAGGGATGGGGAGCAGTTGAGAGAGAGGGAGAGAAATAAGGAAGAGGAGAGGAAGAAGGTTGAAGAGAGAAAGAAGGTGGAAGAGAGAAAGAGAGCCGAGAGGGAGAATAAGGAGAGGGAACAGAAGAGAAGGAGAGTGGAAGCGATGACGGAGGCTGGGTAAACTTTGGTGCCTGTGTCCGTGTTGCCCAAGGGGGGCTTTATTGCCATCTCTCCCTAATTGTCTCTTGCATTGATCGAGAGAGAAATTTTGCCTACTGATCAATAAAAGGCCATGGGAACCGACTAGTTAGCTCTACAAGCGAGTCAACGGCTAGCCTTGGTAAGTCTATTTATATTTTTCAATATTTGTAATATTCTGTTTAATGCCTTCTTCTAATGCTCCATCTTTACTTGCAGTTCGTGACCGAATTTTCTTTTCTCTACCGTACTCACGACGAGATGGTGAGTAGGAATGCGAACTTGGAGAAGCAGAACATTGAGCTTAAGGGGAAAGGCATCGAGTTGGAGGCCAATTAAAAGATCGCCAGTGAGGCCCAAAAATCCCCTGATCTCGCCCTTTTTAAAGCCAATAGAGTGAAGGAATCAGCGATCAAGGAGCTGAATGATTTAAGGAAGTCCTACGATCTGGTCTGCACGAGCAAGCTGGTTGTGGTCGAGGAAAATAAGGTGCTATCAGAGAAGGTGAAGAAGGTTAAGTCTTAGGCTTCTACCATTAAGGAGAGTTCGTACAACTATGGGTGGACTGCCGCATATAAGGATGCTGATGCTCAAATAGGCTACATCATCCGGCTGAACTTCAAGAAGGGATGGAACAAGGCTCTTCTGGCTACTGGGGTGGATGTTGAGTCACCCTTGTTCGACGATCATGATCCAGGCCCAAAGCCTGTTGTGGATAAGGCTCCTACCCCGGCTATTGACAGTTGTGTTCCTTCATCTCTCACAATTCCTGCTGACACTCCCTCCGTTCAGGGAATAGTAGCTGCTCCATCTAATGGAGGTGCTCCCACTGCTGTTGATAAGGGAAAGCAACCATCGACCTCGGAAGAAACTGAGGTTTCCAGCTAGCCTGCTTTTAGGATTTTATTTATATTTTTTTCTTTGTTTTCACTCTTCTCCTTCAATTACCGATGTAATTGGACCTCTTTATTTGAATGAAATGAAAAGAATTTCCCTTCTGTATACAGATTCTTCCGCTTTTGAATGCTTGTATGGCCTATAGTTGATTGATGTAGATGATTATATACCTTCCACCTCTCAACTGGGAAGGATCATTGGTCCTAATGCGAGCAATTAGGTTCGTCGAACATTCGTTAGGATTTGCAATTCCCTCAGGTCAAGGAATAAGAGCTTTAAAGACCAGTCTAAGCTTGTCACCAAACTGAAGGATCGACTTTAGGAGATGGAAGAAGTTGGTGCCTCTGTCCAAGAAGAAATGAACACTTTGAGAGCTAAGCTTCTAGATGCCTCTGAAATTAATCAAGTCTTATAAGTTCTTTAGCAGGAGAACGAGACTCTGAGGAGGGAGGTGTTGTGACTCATGGATCATGCGTCGAGCATCGCACCTCATGTTTTATGAGGTTCCTCTTCATTGGATATTCCGCAAGCTGGCAAGGATCGAGCGGCGCCCTTCCAGTTTTGCGAGGTTCTACCGCATCGGCTGCTCCGCGAGATGGTCTAGATGCAGGGGGTCCATCTAAAGAGATGGGAGAGCTTTGAGAACATGTCCATCGAGCATACGTGATTGCTGCTAGGCTTCAAAGAGATATCACACGGCTGAGGCATCTGTTTAAGAAAGGACCTCGACGAGTGTGGGCTGATGGTTATGACAAAGGTTGGATAGATGCTCTCACGAGGTTGACAGAGTTTGAAGAGCTCGCCTTTATTAAGGGATGGTTGAGTGCCCTCAGGGAGCTGCAGGTCCCTTGGAACTCAGTACTCTGGTATCGTCATGAGATCTCTCCTTCAACTCTGAGGCCTAAACCTTTCAGGAGGGACGACCAGTGGGTCCCTATAGATGCTATTCCCAGGCAGCTATTAGAGCAAGATGCGGATGAAGTTGAGGAAGAATTATCCCCTCATCTAGACGATGGTCGGAGATCGCAAGTGGATGATTACCTTACTCAGAAGCCTAATCTCCATGAAGATTTTATTACTTCAATGTAACTCTTTGTAAATGTAACGAAGTAATAAAATATTTGTGTTTTGGGCATTTTGCCGACTAAACATGTGTTGTCTATTTTTACTTCATTAATTTTTCATTTGATTATCTTGGGCTCTTCGTAGCAGACTATATTTGATGTTGGTAAAGTTATTTTATTGTGTGAGTATCCTCCCAGTCCAGTATGCTTATGAGATACCATTCTTCCCTACTTTACCTTTTAGGTCGTGTCGTCAAACTCCCTTAGGCCTAAGTATGGCAATGGCGAGGACACACCTGGTATTAGATGTTCTATCCGATCAGGCTTTTTGAGCCAAACATTGTTTGGCAGCCAATTCGATTTGGCTGAGCTGCCTAAGGGTCCCCTGTAGGGTTTCATATATTGCTAGGGGCAATGCTAAGAGGTTGTTCATGTTTCATAACGAAAACCTGAGGAGGGTTATTCCCTGCTTTTGTATACTGAGTGATGTGCCCATCTCTTGGAAAAGATGTGCAAGTTATAAAATTCATAATACAAAATTAACACTTCATAGGATGCCACTGCCAAACAATCTTTTATTAATCAAAAGCAATTAAAAAATGAGTTGCTAATTCCAACAATGCGATACAAGATTAATGAAAAAACTAGAAATAGAATTTTTTTCAGGTTGGCTGCGTTCCACGCTCGGGGTATCTCTCTGCCCTCCAGCATTTCCAAGTGATAGGCACCTTGTAGGTCATCCCTTGTCATTTTTAATGGTCCTTCCCAATTTGGACCCATCTTGCCATTAGATGGTTTTACGGTGGTACCAAGAACTTTCCTTAGGATGTAGTCCCCAACCTGGAAAGTCCTTGGATTGACCTTTTTCTTATAGTGTTTTGCGAGCTGCTGCTGATAGCTCGCTAGTCTTACTAGGGATAGTTCTCTACGTTGGTCGGCTAGGTCAAGTTCAGTGAGTAATGATGCATCATTCTGGCCTTGGTCGACCAAGGTGGATCTCATGGTTGGGAGTCCATCTTCTAGAAGTATGATTGCTTCCATTTCATATGTTAGTGCAAATGGGGTTTCCTCCATTGCTCGTCATGGGGTAGTGCGGTAAGCCAACAGAATGTGTGGCAACTCGTTCACCCATGCGCCTTTGGCTCGCTCAAGTCGTTTCTTCAACCCATCGATCACTATTTATTAGAATCTTTAGCTTGGCCGTTGCTTTGGGGATAGGAAACCGAGCTAGAATGGTGCCTGATCCCATGGTCATTACAAAAAATCTAAAAGGAGCTGCTCTCGAACTGCGTTCCATTGTCAGTGATGATGGTTCTAGGGATCCCAAAGCAAGTAATTATATTTTTCCATATGAATCTCATCATATCTGTATCCCTGATATTTATCAGCGGCTTTGCCTTAATCCATTTGGTGAAGTAGTTTGTGGCAACTAATAAATACTTGCGATTACCGAAAGCGGTAGGAAGAGGGCCCATGATGTCCATTCCCCATTAGGCGAAAGGCCAAGCGCTGGTAAGTGATCTTAGGTTATTGGAAGGTTGGTGGACCATAGGAGCATGTAGCTGACATTTTTCGCACTTGCGAGCATATACTCCAGAATCTCCCTACATGTATGGACACTAGTAGCCTTCCTTCATTGCTCGAAAAGATAGAGATCTCCCTCCAATATGGCTCCCGTAGGTTCCTTCATGGAGCTCGAGAAACACTTGCTTGACGTCCTTTGGGTGAACACATTGGAGGTAAGGGGCGGTGAATGATTTCTTATATAACTTCTCCTCAGGAGATAAGTGAAAGCGGGCAGCTTCGACTCTTATCTGATGAGCATCCTTCTTATCGTTTGTTAGTGAACTATCCTTCAAATAATCCCTCATGGGGTCCATCCAACTAGGTGTTGATTCGATCTAGAGAATATAGCCCATGTCTGGAAGCTCTTCGCTCTAGGTGATGCTCGGTTGGGCGAGGAAGTCTATAGGGATTGTTCTCTTCAAGTCGGAGTTGATTCCTGAACTTAAGGTTGCTATGGCATCGGCATGACTGTTTTGTCCTCTGGGAAACTATTGGACACTGAATTCCTTAAAGTTGTACATTAACTTTTTTGCTAAAGCGAGGTAGGCTGCCATTCTTTCATCCCTTGCGTTGAAGTCCCCACTTATCTGATTGGAGACCAATTGTGAGTTGTCGAACACCTATAGCTGTTTGCACCCAATGCCTGTGCCTTCTGCAGGCCTGCTATCAAAGCCTCATATTCTGCCTCGTTATTGGAGGCTTCAAATCCAAGTCCGATGCCCTGCTCGAGAATTATGTCTTCTGGAGTAACGAGCACAATGCCTACTCCTGCCCCCTTTGAGTTGGAGGCTCCATTAATAAATAGTCACCAAATTCCTCTTGTTGAGGGATTTTCCCTCTGATCCATGTGTTGGGTTTTGTCGCGAGGCTGCTCGCTTGTGAATTTTGTGATGAAGTCGGCGATCACCTGCCCCTTGATTGCATTCCTTGGTTGAAATTGGATGTCAAATCATCCGAGCTTGATTGATCACTTGAAGAGTCTACCAGACATATCCGCTTTCTGTAGGAGTGCTTTAAGGGGGTGTGATGTAAGGATGATGATAGTGTGAGCTTCGAAGTAGTGCTTCAGTTTCCTCAAGGCTACCACCACTGCAAAGTCAATCTTCTCCAGTGGTAGGTACCGCTTTTTGGCATCTAATAAGGTCTTGCTCATGTAGTAGACTAGCTACTGGATTCCTGACTTTTTGTATACCAGTGCAGAACTGACGGCGTGGCTGGAGACCGTGAGGTATAAGTACAGGGAATCATTTTCTTGAGGTATGACGAGAAAAGGTGGTGTGCAGAGATAAGCCTTGAGTTCTTCCAATGCTTTCGAGCAACTTGATTCCACTCTACTATCTTGTTTCCTTTCAAGAGCAGGAAGAATGGCTTGCACTTCTCATAGGACTTTGAGATGAGATGATTCAAAGCGGCGAGCATGCCTGTGAGCTTCTGTATGTCTCGTATCGTGCGGGGGGTTGTATCCTATTTATTGCATCGATTTGGTTCGAGTTGGCCTCAATCCCGTTCTCGCTAACCAAGTAACCAAGGAATTTTATTGACTGGACACCGAAAGAACATTGGCTCGCGTTGAGTTTCATTCGGTATTTCTTGAGGATTTCGAAGGTCCGTAATAGGTCTGAGAGATGGTCCTCTTTGCGCTTTCTCTTGATGAATATATCATCAATGTAAACTTCCATGGTATCTGCCATTTGGTCTTTGAACATCTTGGTGACCAGCCGCTAGTAAGTTGCTCCTGCATTCTTCAGGCCTAAGGCCATAGCTTTATAACAGTATAAACCGACGGTGGTGATGAACGTTGTCTTGTCTTGTCTTGTCTTGGTCTGGCACATACAGAGGAATATTGTGATACCCGGAGTATGCGTCCAGGAAGCTCATCCTCTCATGAGATGCTGTGGCGTCCACCAATTGGTCGATCTTTGGGAGGGGGAAACTGTCCTTAGGGCATGCCCTGTTAAGGTAAGTGAAGTCAATACAAACTCTCTATTTTCCATTTCTCTTTGGAACTACTACTGGGTTGGAAAGCCATTTAGGGAATTGAACTTCCCATATGGATCCTGCATCCAGTAGCTTCTTTACTTCCTTTTCTACAGCTTTGGCTATCTCGGGCGCAGTTCTCCATGCCTTCTGCGCGATAGGCCTGAAAGTGGGGTCGACGTGCAACTGATGACAAACCACACTGGGGTCAATTCCAGGCAGCTCGTATGGTTCCCACTCGAAAAAGTCTAGATTGATTCTCAACAATACCATCAATTCCTTATTTTCTTGATTTGTGAGAGAATCTCCAATCAAGAACATCCTATTTTTCTTGCTCCCACAAGCTGTGATCGCTTCCAGGTTTTCAACGACCTGCTCAGAGGGGAGGATCCTGGTCTCCTCCACCCCGGGTTTTCCATACTTTAGTTGCTATTTCGAGGGTATAAAACCTTCTTGCTCCTCAATCTTCTCTTTGGCCTTCTCGACCTTCTTCTCTGGTTTCGAGTGAATGGCCGCTATGAAGCACCTTTTTTCCATCTCTTAATCTCCGTGGATCTCCATTACACCTCGCTCAGTCACTTACTTGAGTTTTTGATGGTAGGTCGACGGGACTGCCTTCATGGCATATAGCCACCCTCTGCCGAGGATAGCTTGGTATGGCGAGTCAATGTCGACTACCAGAAACTCAATCATCTTGGAGACACTTCCTGCCCTAACTGGCAACACGATCTTTCCTAATGGGATAGTTCCTTTTCTAGCATAACCAAGTAGAGGGACAGTGGGTTCCTTCAGGTCGGAAACACTTAACTTTAACTTTCTGAATAAGTCGAGATACATTACCTCGGATGAGCTTCCCTGGTCAATGAGTAACTTGTCGACGTCATAGTTGGCTATCCAAAGGGTAATGATCAAGGCGTTATGATGTGGGGCTCTTACCCCCACTAGGTCTTCATCTGTGAACACGATGTGTTTGCTGTAATCGACGTCGTTTGCTCGTCGATGCTTTCCTGATTGTGTCTTCGCTGGATCGATCTGAAAAGTTTGCATTACCACTGTAAGCTTTATCACTTCCATTCGATCTGAATTCCCTTTAATTTTCTTCATATCAGATGCCCCATGAATCACTGCAAATTCATGGCCATCATCTTGCTCGAGCACATTTTTGGGCCTCGCATCTCCATTGGCGACAACCTTCTTCGCCTTCTTCTCCACAAACTCGTTCAGATGCCTGGTCTCGGCCAATTCTTTAAGGTGAGACTTAAGAGACTTACAGTGCTCAGTCTTATGTCCTCCCTCTTTGTGAAAAGCACATATCAGCGTGTTGTTTCTCTTTAAAGATCTCCCCCCATCTTTTAGGGCCACTTAACAAATGGCTCGTCTTTGATATTCGCTAGGATCTCATAGATTGGTTCTTTGAAGACAGTTTTTACTGCCTAAAATTCTTTTAAAACATCGTTCTTACCTCCATTCGTGGAGCTACCCTTTCCCCCATTCTTACCTCCTTTCTTCTGGTTTTTAGCCTTATTGTTGCCCTTGGCAGCGAGCTTAGCCCGACCATTCTCCCCTGCACTGAGGCTGGTCACATCTTCCACCTTGGAGTACTTCTTGATGCGAGTCATTAGGTCATCGATGGTTGTGGCCTCCTTCTTCATCAGGGACTCGTGCAGAAGACAAGAGCTGGGTAGGCCAATCTTGAAAGAGTCCACTTCTACTTGTTCCTAACATTCCTCGACCTCGTTGAACAGCTCCCAGTACCTCTTTGCATAGTCCCGGAGGCTCTCCTGAGGCATCTTCTTCATTATTAGCAAAGAATCCATCCTCTTTGGATGGGGGCTGCTGGTAATGAAGCGAGCTATGAAGAGCTCGGCCAGGGACTCAAAGCTCCTGATGAACCTATGAGGGAGCCTCTTGAACCACTTATGGGCCACATTATGCAGGCTCAAAGGAAAAATCTGGCACATTAGTGCATCCATGTGGTTTCAGAGGGTCATGGCTTGCCTGTATTGCCTAACGTGATCGATAGGGTCAGTCTTTCCATCATAGATCTTCAATCTCAGAAGAGAAAATTTATTGGGGACTTATTCTTCTTCTATCTCCCTTAAAAAAGGGTATTTCATCTGGGTCTTGAGAGCTCACTGAGAAATCTCTCAGGTTGATCTAGCACCCTGATGAGCTAGGTGCTGGTCCATCTCTCTTCGGACCAAATTTCGTATATTCTCATCACCTCGAGCTGGGCTCCTATAATGGCGATCTGGTCGTTTTTGTTCAAGAAGTCATCATCCGACTCGTGCTCCTCAAATCTCTGGGATCTGCATCTAGGGATCCATCCTCGGTTGCGAGACTTGCTCGCCAAAGGACTAGGAGTACGGTATGGACGTCGCTTGGTTCTGCAATAGAGTTCCCTCTCCATCCTCTCCAATATCATTTTAAGGCGATCATTCTCAGCCTCTTTCTTGCAATCGACCTCTCCTTGCTCTTAGGGCCTTTACTGGTACACTCGCTTTAACGGGCCTTTACTGGGACAATACTTGAATAAATTTCTCCACGACTTTAATGTTGTTAAAAAGTAAAGATAATGGCTTGAAAAGGTGTAGAAAACCCACTTAAAACCTTATATTTGAACTCTACATTTAAATGGTAATTTTAATGATTGAGTTTATGATTAAAAGAGTAAAATAAAGTAGAAAAATAATTAGTAAATATAATTTCATGATTCCCACTTGAAAACCCGTTAAAACGATGAAAAATTGGTGTAAGAATGATGTAGGAAATCCATTTAAACTTTGTACAATAAAGTCTATATTAAAATGATGATTTTAATGACTTATTAAATGTGAAAAGAGTAAAATATTATAGAAAAATGGAAAGGTACAAATCATATTTTTTCCGCTTGAAAACCCATTTAAAGGATGCATTTTGGTGTAAAAATGGCATAATGGCAGTTTGGGTAATTATGTGAAAAATTGGTGGAAGATAATGTTTTTTCTACTTTAATATGCTAGTAAAACCATTTTTAAGGTGCTAAAAATATGTTAATGCATTAATGAATAAATAAACTAAGTGATGATTGGATATAAGTGTTCAAAGTATGGTGTTATTATTAGTTGGCCTCCTCGGCTATTTTAAAAGTACGGCAAATAATAAAGTAAAGAAGTAACACCCAAAGATTAATGCGAGTACTTGGAATAATGAGAATAATTGTAAGAATGTGAATATTTGGCAGAATGTGAGTATACGAAAAGATAATGATATTCGTATGTTGTTGGAAATAATAATTAAGGAGGGCATGACTTCCCTAGAGGTGAAAGACCCAAAACACCTGGCCGGCGTAGCATATGTGTGCTCGATACCGATGGTGAAAGGCTGTGAAATCGTGAATATTGGTAAATCTCAAAGTAATAAAAGTAATATTCATGAAATATTGGAAAAATGAATGAATTAATGAATTTGAAAAATTAGAAGTTATTAATATTAAGATGACAGCATAGTTGGATTAATAAGTTAAGTCTCTAGCACGAGACATGGAAATTCTTAAGTGTGAGTTGGCCACATAGCCCGGGTGCATTGCTTATAGTTGAATTAACATGTAATGAAATGGATTTTTTTTTTTTACAAAATACCAAAATACATTGTATATGTATAGTATTTTGTTTATCAAATTATTTCTTAGTATTTCCCACCCTACTGGGCATTCGTTCACCCCCTTACTTTTCCCACCCCAAGAACTTCACTTTGTGACACTGGAAATTATCTCAATAAGGATGCTGATGGTGTGACTCGGCGTTAGATGCTTTGTTGGACATTTCATAATATTCTCAAGATTATATTTGTAGTACTTAAATTAATATGTTAGAACTCTATCATGGGATTTGGACTATTGTGTTGTCTTACTCAGTGAACTTCATCTCGAGAGATTAATTATGGTATTAACTAATTTTTCATGAACAAATTCATAAGTTGGTTTTATTATGCATGCTAAATGTTTATTCTTCTTAACTTGAAATTTGACAAATGAATATTATGTCCTTAAATCAATTAAATAAATATTCTTCTTAAATAATAAAGTAAACTTTTTCCCCTCCCCCTTAACACCTTAATTCGGATTTGGGTTATTCCTAGGGTAATCTAAATTCGGGTCGGGGCATTACAAGACAACCACCAAACGGCCCCACAAGATTCAAAAATACCTCGTAATGGACCAATGTAACTCCCAGGAATTGATCGTGTAGCCATGGGATTCCCGACTTGAGAATATAATGAAATTTTGTAAATCTATAACCTTGGGCTTAAAAACATGCTGTTGAAGGGAAAAAAATACAAAGTATCGACCAAACATCACCATAAGCGGCCTGAACATCCCACACGGGACTAATATATTGATCACTTAGTCACGAGACTACCGGTTTATGAATATGAAGATAATTTGCACATATTTAGAATTAGGATTAAAAGCATATCGTTAAAGGGAAAAAATGAAAAGCAGCCACCAAACGGTGACGTAAGAGACTCGAACACCTCGTACGGGACAAAAGTTACTCGTACGAACTGACCGCGTAGCCACAGGACTTCCAGTTTAAGAAAATGATAAAAATTAGAAAATATCTAGACTTGGTATTAATAACATGCCATTAAAAGGCAAAAATGCAAAACAAACATCAAACCGCTATGTAGGACACACGAGAACCTTACAGGGGACATAAAGTGACTCTAAGGAACTGACCGCGTAGTCATGGGAATCGCCATTTGATAATGTGATAAAAATTTGCAAATATCTAGACCTAGGCATTAAAACAAGTCGTTAAAGAGAAAAAGGGAAAAAACACACCAAACAGCCCCGAAAGAGGTATAAGCACCTCCCACAAAACCAATGTAACTCATAGGAACTGACCGCATAGCACAGGACTCCCGATCTGAGAATATGATGAAAGTTTTCAAATCTCTACACTTAGGCTACAAAATATGTCATTAAAGTGAGAAAATGAAAAATAGCCCCAAACAGTCCCGCCAATGCTAAGAGCACCTCACACGGGACTAATGTAACTCATAGGAACTGACTCCATAGTTACGGGAATCCCCATTTAAGAATATGATGAAAATTTGAAAATCTCTAGACTTAGGCTTCAACACATGTCGTCAAATGACAAAAATGTAGAATAGCCACCAAACGGCCACATGAGATGAACAAACACCTCGCATGGGACCAATGTAATTCTTAAGAACTAATCGTGTAGTCATGCTATTCCTGGTTTGAAAATAAGATGAAAATTTAAAAATCTCTAGACTTAAGCTAATGTTGTTATAGCATGAAAATAAAAAATAACCCCAAACGGTCCCATAAGAGAAACGAACACCTCACACAGGTCCAATGTAACTCGTAGGAGCTGAATGTGTAATTATAGGTCTCTCGGTCTGAGAATATGATGAAAATAAAAAAAATACCGAGATTTTACCTTAAAAACATGTCATTAAAGGGCAAAACATTGACCAAACGGCCCTGAAAGAGGCACTAACACCTAACACAAGACCAATATAACTCGTAGGAACTGTCCGAAAGTCACCGAAATATCAACTTGAGAATATGGAAAAAAAATATCAAATCTCAATACTTAGGCTTAAAACTATGTCGTTAAAGGGTGAAAATGGAAAACAACCACCGAACGACCCTGTAAGAGACAAACACCTCACATGGGACCAATGCTACTCGTTGGAATTGACCATGTAGTCACATTACTCCATTTGAGAGTATGATAAAAATTTACAAATCTCTACACTTAGGCTTAAAAACTAGTCGTTAAAGGGAAAAAATGAAAAAAAACCACCAAACGGCCCCATAAGAGGCATGAGCACCTTGCAAGGGATCAATGTAACTCATAAGAACTAATCGCGTAGTCACGGGACTCCCCATTTGAGAACATGACGTAAATTTTCAAATCTCTAGACTTAGGTTTCAAAACATGCCGTTAAAAGTCAAAAAATGCAAAACACCCACCAAACGGATTCGTAAAAGGCACAAACACCTCACATTAAACCATAGTAACTTGAGGGAAATAATCACATGGTCACTTGACTCTTAGTTTGAAAATATGAAGATAATTTGCAAATATTTCAAAGGGAGAAATTACAAAACAACTACCAAACGGCTTCATAAGAGCCACGAACACCTCACATGGGACCAATGTAACTCGTAGAAACTGCACGCGTTGCCATGGGACTCTCGGATTGAGAATATTATAAAAATTTGCAAATATATATACTTAGTCTAAAAAATATTCCATTACAATGTGAAAATACAAAATAACCACCAAACGGTCCCGTGAGAAGCATGAATAACTCGCACGGGACTAATGTTACTCATAGGAACTAACAGTAGAAAAATGTGTCATTAAAGGGAAAAAAATTCAAAAGCATCCACCAAATGTCCCCATAAGAGGAAAGGGCACCTTGTGCGGGAACAATGTAACTCATTGAAACTGATCGCATAGTCACGGGACTCCCTATTTAAGAATATGATGAAAATTTATAAATCTCTAGGCTTAGGCTTCAAGCATACCATTAAAGGATGAAAATTCAAATAAACCACCAAATGGCCCTGTAAGAGTCACAAACACTTCACACGGGACCGATGTATCACTTAAGAATTGACCATGTAGTCACAGATCTTCGTGTTTAAAAATATGATGAAATTTTGGAAATACCTAGACTTAAGTTTAAAAGTATACTGTTAAAGTGCAAAAATGTAAAACAACGACCAAATGGCCCCACAAGAGGCACGAACACCTTGCAGGGGATCAATGTAACTTGTAGGAACTGGTCGCGTTGTCATAGGACTCTAGTTTGAGAATATGACTAAAATTGGTAAATCTTAAGACTTAGGCTTTAAAACATGTTGTTAAAGGGTGAAAATGCCAAATAACCACCAAATGACACTTTAAGAGGCACGAACACCTCGCACGGGACCAATGTAATTCGTAGGAATTGACCCCATAGTCATAGGACACTCGGTTTGATAATATGAGTATAATTTGCAAATCCCTAGACTTAAGCTTAAAGATATGCCATTAAAGGGCAAAAGCAAAACACATCCCCCAAATGGCCCTATAAGAGTCACGAAAATCTTACACATGACCAATGTAACTCTTAGGAACTGATCGCGTAGTCATGAGACTCCCGGATTAAGAATATTGTGAAAATTTACAAATCTCAAGACTTGGTCTTGAAAACTTGTCGTTAGAGGGACAAAACTTAAAATAACCACCAAATGTCCTCACAAGAGACACGGACAACTCACACATGATCAATGTCACTCGTAGCAACTGATCACTTAGTCATGAGACTTTTGGTTTGAGAATATTAAGATAATTTAGGAATATTTCAACTTAGACTTAAAAACATGTCATTAAGAGCGATAATGCAAAACAACCGTCAATTTGCACGGGACTAATGTAACTTATAAAAACTAATCGCATAGTCACAAGACTCGTGATTTGAGAATACGATGAAAATTTGCAAGTCACCGGACTTAGGCATAAAAACATGTCGTTAAAGGGATAAGAATGAAAAACAACCCCCAGATGGCCATGTAAGAACTATAAAACCTGTCACAGGACCAATGTAACTCGTAGGAACTGATCGTGTATCCACATAACTCCTGCCTTCAGAATGTGAAAATAATTTGTAAGTATATAGACTTGAGCTTAAAAACATGCAGTTAAAGGTAAAGGGTGAAATGCAAAATAGCCACTAATTGTCCCTATAAAAGGAATGCCACCTAACTCGGGCCCAATGTAATGGGTAGGAACTAACTGCTTAGTTAAGGGACTCCCGATTTGAGAATATAAAGAAAATTTGAAAATCTCTAGAATTATTCGAAAAAACATGTCGTTAATGGGAGGAAATGAAAATTAACCACTAAACGTCCCCATAAGAGGTATAAACAACTTGCACATGACCAATGCAACTCGTAGGAGCTGATTCCATAATCGTGATACTCTCGTCTTGAGAATATGATGCAAATGAGGAAATCTTATGACTTAAGATTGAAAACTTGTTGTTTGATGGCAAAAATGTAAAAATAGCCACCAAACGACTCAGTAAGAGGTAAGAACTCCAAACACGGGACCGATGTAACTCGTAGGAACTGATCGTATAGTCATGAGACTCATGGCACACAAATATAATGAAATTTTTTATATCGCTCGACTTATACTTAAAAACTTTTCTTTAAATGGAGAAAATATAAAATAACTACCAAATAGCCCCGTAAGAGGCACTAAGACCTCGAACAAGAACAATGTAACTCATAGGAACTGACTACGTAGCCACAAGACACATAGCTTGAGAATATGACCATAATTTGCAAATTTTTACACTTAGGCTTAAAAACATGTTGTTAAAGGAATAAAATGTAAAATAAACACCAAATATCCCCATTAGGGCCATGACCCTCACACGGGACCAATGTAACTTGTAGGAACTGACAACATTGTCATAGGACTCTTGTTTTGAGAATATGATGAAAATTTACAAATATATAAACTTATAGTTAAAAGCATGTCGTCAAAAAAGGTGAAAATGCAAAAAAAAACACAAAACGGCCACATAAGAGGCATGAACACCTCACACGGGACCAATGTAACCCGTAAGAACTAACCACACAGTCACAGTACTCTTAGCTTTAGAATATGGTGAAAATTTGCAAATTTGTGGACTTATTCTTAAAAAACATGATATTAGAGGGTGAATAGGCAAAAAGTACCAAAACGTCCTAGTAAGAGGCACAAACACCTCGCACGAGACTAATATAACTTGTAAGAACTGAACATGAAGTCACAAGACTCTTTTAAAAACATTTTTTCCATAGTCGGTCTATAGTTTACATAGGATATGGTTGTATACCACTACAACCGTCGAAGAAGCTCACGTTCATTTGTTCAAGATGATGGATCCGAATTTCAAGCACACTTCAACATATGCACGACATGAGGTAAAATTTCATATAAATTGTGTTCGAGTTTGGTAAATGGTTTACATTTATATTGGGATACTTTTCAAAAATGTTTTATAACAAAATGAGGCACTTTTTCTAAGTCAAAATAATTTTTCAAGACGTGTAGGCGAGCTTTTTAAAATAAAATTTTCTCACTCATGTCATTTAAATGACAAAGAAAATTTTGTTCAAACGACATTGACTTGCCATGAAAATGACTTCTTTTAACAAAAGGCAATGTCGTTTGTAGGGTCACTCAAAGGGTCATTTCTTTACTACTTCAAACTAACCCATACTATTTTGTGTTTTTACTGTCGTTTGTAAGGTCGTTAGTAATGACATGATATGTCGTTCAAAAGATATGGCCATGTCATTAGAACAAATTCTAATGACCTTCACCACCTAAACTTTTTTGTTCATCAATAATTACCTATTTTGGAGACCTATATCGTTAAGATTTTTTGCAAAACGAAACTGCATCTTGGTAGACCTTTTAGTCTTCAAAGTTTAGGGATTTTATGCGCTTGATCATCCTAAATCAATACCAATTCTTTGTGAATCGTTTGTCGAACCCAAATCACTTTTATTGAAGTTTGTTCTTGTGGAGTTCCATCTCTAATGTTGATTGGTACTTCTTGCGGGAGCTGCTTACTGACGACTGCGGTCATTGGGAATACTCGAGGGTGTTCTTTATTGAAGGAAGAGTTACGGTTCTGGTGGATTCTGAAGGGTGTCCATTTTTTATTTTTGGTCACGGTCTCTGTGAGTTTTCAACGAAAAATTGATTACAGATTTCAATATATAATTGTAAGTTGCGATTTGAATTATATAGTGAAATACAGGTTTTTACTCGAACGGGGTTTTTTCATGAAATTGTTCTTTCTCCCTACAGGCTTTATTTACTTAATGTTGACAATCACTTAGATGCATGTTCTAGGGTTTAAGAAGATAAAATTGGTTTAAAGAAATTGGTTCCCATAAGTGGTGCATAATAAATTTGAGAAATTTGAAAAAGGTTGTCTTTACCTAAAGCACACACAAAAGGGCCTTCTCAAATTGGTATTAGAGTGGGTTATGCTAATTTATCGCGTGATCTTTATTTTTTCATGAAATTTTTCCATTTCACTATGTCTGTGATCCTGTGTCTTTAGGTATGCCTTTTGGAGGGTTTGATGATTTTAGAACACATTTTTCTGACGGGTCTAATTAGAAGACACGTATGAGGTCTGCACTTAAGACCTTAATTAAAAAGGATGACTCTGGGAGGTGTCTTTTCTATGAGAGGTTTAGCCATAGGATAGATGAGCACCCCACTAATATAAGGAAGGATGTTAATGAACTAATAAAACATGTTTCCACCTTTAGTGATTGTGACCCTGAAGAAGATAATTTATATTCCTGTAAGCGCATGCTTACCACTATTGTGGTTAATCATGTGAGTGATGAGGATGATCTTCTCATGAAGATAATTTTTTTGCAAGAGTCTTCTGTAACCACATGTACTGATGCACAAGAAAGTGAAGATGATGTGAGTAAGGATGAGAGTGAGGATAGGAGAGACTTGCAGGATGCCTTCAGTGAATCGTATGGAGAAACTTTCAGGGTAAAGAAGGCAAACTTGAAGTTAGAAGCCAAGTTAAAATAATGTGCCATAAAAATAATAGTGATGCTTTGATTGAGGATCTTAGGGCACGTAAGAAGACTTTTCGAGAGAAGATAGAATATGTCGAGGGTGAGAGAGATAGTATTCGAGGTTTGATGGATGCTATGAAAAAGGAGATTTTAGAGTTTGAGGAGTCTATGCATTTTTCACAAGTCTAGGATTGGTGAACTTGAGGAGAGATTGAGATATTCGAGTAATGTGAAGTTTGATTTGGATTCTAGGTTGGAAACACTTGATAAGATGTTAGGCAGTGTCAAAATCAAGGATGATCGGTGTGGTATTGTCTTCAATGACCATATAGCACCCATTCCCAAAGCCAAAACCATGCATGCGAGAGAGCCACCTAGGAACATTAGGTGAGAGCCACCAATGAAGTTTAGGAGAGGGCCGCCTAGAAAGGATAGGAGAGGACCACCTTTAGGTAACATTCACTGCCATATCTACACTAACAAACATTTAGGTAGGCAAGGTCATATTAGGCATTCTGTTACAAACTCCAAAATTCTCCTAAGAAGTTTAATCATAGAGTCACTTCGGTTCCTAAAACCCCCACACATCATTACACATATGTTTGGGTTAGGAAATCGAACTTAGAGGCTTTTGGAATTTTACTTCATGACTCTCGTTTGATTGCACATGATTCTCCTCATGTTAGATCTTTTGGTTGTTCGTGTTGGATGTTTTTCATAAGATAGTATTTTCTTCATGATATATGTCTTGCTAGTGTTATGACATGTACACTTTTTGTATTATATTTTTTTCTTTTATTAAGTCATATTGAAGAAAATACAAAAGGACTTTTCATTTTATATATATTTTTTTTAAATACAAAAATATTTTCTAATTTTTTGAGAAAAAATTGAAATAAAGCTAAAAAGATTTCATTTTGATAATTTTTTTGGAAAAAGACAAAAAGATTGTTGTATTTCTTTTTACGCGGTTTATGAATGAGCATTTAGGATAACCAAGTTACTACATCATTCCATATCAATGTGACTATTTGATAGCTATTTGAGATGCATCATCATATCATTTTGTGCTTTACAATGTGTGTAGTCATTGAGATGTTTTTACTTGTTATGACTTACAGTTTGACTCATATTATCCTTTAATGCACACGTGCACGGATTTATTTGATTATTGTACTTGTCTATCATGTCTTTAAAATGAACCATATGAGATAAAACTTGACAATGAAAGTAGTGCATGTAAAACCGTTGTCGGTGAGGAATTTATTTAAAATTTAAAAAAATGATGAGTGAACACGGGAAAGGGATGTGAGTGAATAATAATCATGTCGTGAAAGCCACCATTTGAAAAGAGCTCGAGAAAAAAAAATTAAGTCAATAGAAAGATAAATATGCCAAAAAGGGACCATTAGGATTTAAATCACCTCAATAGAAAAATAAATGCATTATCATTTATGAGGGTATTTGGATATCAATGGGTTTGCACGTCCTGACAAAGTTTTGAAAAATCATTACATAATTTTAGACGTTATTGGTGTGAAAATCATTTTAGACTTTGATTTGTCGATTAGATTGAGTCGATATCACATTTTGACACCTAAGGACGATTTTGAGATCATTTGTTAGGAGTATCCAAATTTACTGTGCACATATGTTATATTTGATTGCATTGATTTTCCTATTGAATTTGTTCACACCCATTCATTCTGTATCCACGATTTGGTTATCTTAATGTAAATTCATGATATGTTTTTTTTTTGTGAAATTTAATTTTTGTTTAAAAAATTTGAAAATTCAAAATGAGATTGTGGATCCTTTGGAGTTATCCTTGAATGAACGTAATTGTTATATCTTTGCTATGATTGACATTACATTTCGTGTTTTTTTGTGTATTCTTTTCCTTGTCTATTTTAGACAAATAAAAGGGTGAGAATGTATTATGAATTATGGGGGAGTGAGATTTTGAATTATGTGGGAGATTTGAGATTTGACATTTGATTTGATTTATGTTTATCTCATTTCAATCTCGATACGTCACAAAGGTATTTGCTTTGTTTATTATGTGTATTACTTTGATGATTATTTGAAAAGCATACAAAATAAGCGCAAGGAAAGTGAAGAGATTTAAAGTTGAAGATTTTTAAGAATTTAAAGACTTGCATTTTTAGTATCGTTCCGACTTTTGGGTTACACGGGAGGGTATTAGATTTGTATAAGATTTTTTTATTTTGATAATTCAGATATTTTTGTTTTTTATCGTCATAGACATAGGGAGAGATTTGTAAAGGCATTATTTCGATAGTCCGTAGTTTACATAGGATATGTCGTATACTGCTACAACTGTTAAAGAATCTCATGTTCATTTGTTCAAGACGATGGATCCGAATTTCAAGCACACTTCAACATATGCGAGACACGAGGTACAATTTCATATATAATTTGTTTAAATATCGTAAATGGTTTACATTTATATTGGGATACTTTTCGAAACTGTTTTAAAACAAAATGAGCAATTTTTTCTAAGTCAAAATAATTTTTTAAAGCAAGTAGGCGAGCTTTTTAAAATAAAATTTTCTCTCTCCTGGCATTCAAACGACAAGGCAATGTCGTTCAAATGAATTGACATGTCATTCAAACGAATTCTTCTAACGAAAGGCAATGTCATTTGAAGGGTCGTTTCTTTACTGCTTCAAGTGAACCCGTACTGTTTTGTGTTTTTACTGTTGTTTGTAAGGTCGTTAGTAATGATATGAGATGTCGTGCAAACGACATGGGTATGCCATTCGAATGACTTCTAATGACCTTTTCCGCCTCAAAATTTTTATTCAGCTATAAATACATGTTTTGGAGACCTATTTCATTAAGACATTTTGCAAAACGAAACTGCATCTTGGCAGACATTTTAGTCTTCAAAGCTGAGGGCTTTTATGCTTTTGATTCATCAAAATCAATCCTAATTCTTTGTGATTCATTTTTGGAACCCAAATGACTTCTATTGAAGCTTGTTCTTGTGCAGTGCCATCCCTACTGCTGATTGGTAGTTCTTGCGGGAGTTGCTTGCTCACAACTGCGGTCATTGGGGATACTCGAGGGTGTTCCTTCCTGAAAGAAGAGCTGCGATTCTGGGAGGTTCTTGAGAGAATCCATTGTTGATTTTAGGTTGCGATCTATGTGGGTTTTTAATGGAAAATTCGTTGAAGATTTCTCTATGTAATTGTAAGTTGGGATTTGCATTATATAGTCAAATAATTGTTTTTACCCGAAATATTTTTTTTCCTGAAATTATGCTTTTTCCTAAGATGCTTTATTTACTTAAAGTTGAGAATCACTTAGATGCATATTTTAGGGTTTACAAAGATAAAATTGGTTTAAAGAAATTGGTTTTCGTATATGGTGCATAATAAATTTGAGAAATTTGAAACAGTTATCTTTACCTAAAGCACCCACAAAAGGGCCTTCTCAACTCGCAATTTTAAAATATAAAGAAAATTTTCAATTCTCTAGAATTAGATTTGAAAACATGCCATTAAAGGAAGAAAATGCAAAGCAACCACAAAATAGCCTCGTAAGAGGCAAAAACACCTTGCACGGGGCCAATGTAACGCCTAGGAATTAAACGCGCACTCATAGATCTCTCAATTTGAGAATATGATGAAAATTTGCAAATACCTAGACTTATGATTAAAAACATGTCATTCAAGGGGAAAAAAATGCAAAAATACGAAACATAAACAAAATGTCCCCTTAAGAGGCAAGAACACCTTGTACATGACCAATATAACTCGTAGGAACTAACCATGTAGTCCTAGGAATCCCAACTTGAGAATATGATGAAAATTTACTAATCTCTAGACATAGGCTTAAAAAACTATCTTAGAAGGACAAAAATTCAAAAAACCCACCAAATAGCCCTGTAAGAGCAATAAATAACTCGGATGTGACCAATGTAACCCAAGATTTAGGTTTGAAAACTTGTCATTAGAGGGATAAAGGAAAAACAACCACCAAAGGGCCCTGTAAGAGGCATAAACACATGGAACGGGACACAAGTAACTTATAGGAACTGGTCGCATACTCACTGGTCTCCGGACTTGAGAATATGACGAAAATTTATAAATATTTATACTCAGGCAAAAAACATGCCATTCCGGGGTGAAAATGCAAAACAACCACCAAACAACACTGTAAGTGGGAATATAACTCATAGGAACTGACCACTTAGCCACGGGACTCCCGACTTGATAATATGATGACAATTTAAAAATATTTCGACATTAGTCTTGAAAATAAGTCATTAAAGGGCAAAAATGTAAAATAATCATAAAACGGCCCCGTTAGAGTCACGAACAACTTGCACGAAACCAAAGTAACTCGTAAGAACTGACCACGTAGTGACAAGACTCCTGTCTTGAGAATAAGATGAAAATTTATAGATTTTTATACTTAGGTTTACAAACATGTTGTTTAATGGGGGAAAATGCAAAACAGACATCAAACGGCCCCGTGAGAGGGATGAAGACCTCTCACGTGACCAATGTAACCCATACGAACAGGCCACATAGTCATGGAAATCCCGACTTTAAAATGTGATAAAAATTTAAAAATATCTATACTTATGATTATAAATATGTATTTAGAGAAAGAATCCGCACAATAATACCCAAACGCCCCTTTATGAGGCACGAACACCTTAACGGGACTAATGTAACTCGTAGGACTTGAACGTGCAGTCACAAGACTCCCGATTTTAGAATATGATGAAAATTTTCAATTCTTTAGAATTAGACTTGAAAACATGCCATTAAAGTGAGGAAATTCAAAACAGCGATGAAACAGCCCCGTATGAGGCCCTAACACCTCGCATGGGACAAATATAACTCGTAGGAGTTGAACGTATAGTCACGGACCTCCTGATTTGAGAAGATGATGAACTTTGAAAAGACCTAGAGTTAGGCTTAAAAACATGTCGTTCAAGGGAGAAAATGCAAAACAAAAATGAAATGGCCCTTTAAGAGACAAGAACACCTTTTACAGGACCAATATAACTCGTAGGAACTAATCATGTAATTATGGGACTCCCAACTTGAGAATATGATAAAAAATTTTGAATCTCTAGACATAGGCTTAAAAATCTATTGTAAAAGGATGAAAATGGAAAATAGCCACCAAATGACCCTATAAAATCCATAAATAATTCGCACGTGACCAATGTAACTCAAGACTTAGGTTTGAAAACTTTTCATTAAAGGCAAAAATAGAAAACAACTACCAAATGGCCCGTAAGAGGCATGAACACCTGGCACGGGACCAATGTAATATGTCAAAACTAAATCAATACTCACTGGTCTTTCGGCTTGAGAATATAACAAAAAATTTTAAATATTTATAATTTAGTGTAAAAACATGCCATTACAGGGAGAAAATGCAAAAAAGCAACCAAACGGCCCTGTAAGAGAACGAACATCTCGCACAGGTCCAATGTGACTCGTAGAAACTGATCGAATAGCCATGGATCTCCCGACATAAGAATATGATGATAATTTATAAATATTTAGACTTAGTCTTAAAAACAAGTCATTAAAAGGCAAAAATGCAAAATAGACATAAAACAGCCCCGTTAGAGTCACAAACAACTCGCACAAAACCTATATAACTCATAAGAACTAACCATGTAGTCCCAAGATTCATGGGTTGAGAATAGTATGAAAATTTGCAAATCTCTAGAGTTAGGTTTAAAAACATGTTATTTAAGGGCTGAAAATGCAAAACAACGACCAAACGGCTTCGGAAGAGGGATGAAGACCTCCCACAGGACCAATGTAATCATAGGAACTAACCACCTTGTCACGGGACTTTGACTTTAAAATATGACAAAAATTTACAAATCTCTATACTTAGGATTAAAAACATGTCGTTAGAGGGAGAATCCTCTAAATAATCGACAAACGACCCCATACGAAGCACAAACACCTCGCACGAGACCAATATAACTCATAGGAACTGGATGAATAGTCAGAGGGATCATGGCTAGAGAATATGACAAAAAATTTAAAATCTCTCTACTTAGGCTTAAAAATATGTCGTTAAAGGGCGAAAATGTAAAACAACTCCTAAACGGCCCTGTTAAGGCATGAACACCTCACATGGTACCAATGTAATTCATAGGTATTGATCACAAAGTTACGAGACTCCTGATTTTAAAAAATGAAGATAATTTGAAAATATTTAGACTCGGGCTTAAAAGTATGCTATTAAAGGGATAAAATCCAAAACAACCACCAAACCTCCCCGTAAGATGCAAGAACAACTCGCACAAGACCAATATAACTCGTAAGAACTGACCACGTAGTAACGGGACTCCCAATTTGAGAATATGATGAAAATTCGCAAATCTCTAGACTTAGGCTTAAAATCCCCACTAAATACTCTTATGGGATGGTAAAAAATTCTTTTAGGGATAGATTGTTATCTTCCCTAATATTCATTTTTCTTTTAGTGTGATATTGATATCTTTTGTTTCATTTACTACATTGGTATCATTTGCTTTATATTTGGATTATCAGTGCTTGTGTTTTCAAGTTTATTTGTCCTTTTTGTTTCACTTCACGTCACTCGAGGATATTACTTATTTTTCTTTATGTTCACATGTGTTACATTTAGGGGAAACTTTGTTTATTTTGTTCATTTTATCTTTGTTTATTTTAAAAAAAAAAGGCGGAGAAATATTATCATGGGTATAAGTCTAACCTAGGAGGGATGCATACTCTAAGGAGAGATGTTGAACAAAGGGGGGTTTTGTTTTCATATATAGTTTATATATTGTTATATTATCTTTGCATTTGAAAGGTGTGTTAAGTGGGAAGGTTTAGCAACGATGCGGTAAAGTTTCATAAGAGCAAAGCTACTCATGTGTATACCTATTATGTGTTTGTAATTTTTCTTACGGTGTTGGGATTGAGTCCTATGAGATGACGCACAGGTTTTTATTTTGGGGTTTTGTCCCGAAATAGCAAAAGGGGGAGATTTGTAAGGGAAAATTTCCAACCGATCCAATTTGTATGTATATTTGGCTTTATTTCATTTGGGAAAAACTTGTTTGAGTCGTAATTTAGGATTTTAGTTATTTGTCCTTCAATACAATGATTTTGGCTGAAGATTGTAACTGCCTAAAAAAGCATCACCTATATCATTATGAGTTTTGCGCTGTGTTTTTTCATCAACATCCATGGGATTTGAAGAGGTATGAATTCATATTTATCTTTGATCCCTGGATACATGTTTTTGGGTGTTTCTTTTTAAAATGTTTGTGAAATTATTTTATAAACTGAATTTTAAAGTAAAATATTTTTTGTTTTAAAAGTCATTTAAACGAGTTTAATATTCTCATTCAAATGAGTTTTTAAACGTTTTTCAAACTCCTTTTTGGTTTAGTTCAAACAATTTTATGTTTCTTGTTCAAACAACCATCGAACGAGGTTCAAACAGGAATTATCTGTATTGGCAGAAAAAATTCTCACGAAGGTCGTTTGAAGCTCGTTCAAAGGAGTTTAAAATATCGTTTGGATGATATTTATTTTGTTCAAATGAGACTGCACAACTCGTTCGAATGACCCATTCATTTTAGTGCGAACATGACTTCTCGAACCCATGCCGAACTTAAAATTTGTGAAATCCTCTTTAAAATAGGATTAAGTAGAAATTTTTATTTAAAGGTAATGAAAATAGTTTTCCTTATCTAAACGAAAGGCTTATTAACCCTACTTTACACCTATCACTTGAGATTCAATAATCTACATACATATGTCTATTTGAGATTTCCATTTTTCTTATATCATGACGTTTTCCCTTCATTGAGAACTTGTTTCTTACGGTGGACTCCGTGCCTATTGTGGTTTGACATAGTGGAATCCATGTTAGGTTTCTAATTTGTTAAGTTAAGATTGATGGATGCCGAGACATGTGTGGAGAACGCATTGTGGCAGTTCATGGGTGGATTCCTACATTCACTGTGAAGAATGTTCTAGGGACAAAGATAGCATCAAGGCTTGAAAGATTCGAGTTGGTTGAGTAATTAAATTGCCATCACTATATGAAAAAATCAATCTAACATAGTTTTAATTCGTGTCAAACCCAATTTGTCATGGTTATAAAGTATACCATAATCGTCTGTGCCATATTTTATGGCATGGTTTAAAACCATGACATATTTGACTATCTGACACGATTTCAAATTGTGCCATATTTTACTCTGGCACACATTTAAACCGTGCGAGATATTGAATCTGTCATGCATTTGGCACGATTTTAAACAATGCAAAATTTTTACTTTTCATCACACTTTTTGCACGGTTATAAACCTTGCTAGATTGTGTCACATGCGTACTCATATTTAACAATCTGATAAAGTTTTGGTACTGTTCTAAACGTGATAAATTTCTCACTAAACAAAAGAAGTATTTATTATTTGCAAGCAAATTGAAAGAATCATCAAATTACTAATATGTTAGAAATAAATATCTATTATTTGCAAAAGCATAAAAAAAATCCATAAATTGAGAATGTGGCACGTTGTTATTAATAAACTAATGTACATATTAAACTTCAAAATATTTCAAGTGTTAATAGTTCACAGACCAAACAAAAATTGGACAAAATTTCCTCATTCTGAAATATGTTAATATAAAACATGCTCTAATTTTAAACCCGCACATAACCATCACATATAACAATAATATTACGAAAGCCTGCACGACGATAAAATCAAAAAATTAACTAAAGATAAACCACACGATCATAACCCATAAAATAAATCCCAAACGTCAAAACCAATAAATAAACAATTTCCCTAGTGTAAATTGAGAGTCCTTAGTTCTTTCGAATTACATTGGTCCCGTGCAAGTTGTGTGTGCCTCTTACAGGGCCACTTGGGGGCTATTTTGGGTTTTCTGCATCTAATGGCATGTTTTTAATCCTAAGTCTAGATATTTTCAAATTATCATCATATTCACATACAGGGAGTCTTTTGGCTATTTAATTTGTTCCTACGAGTTATTTGGTCCTCTGTGAGGTGTTCGTGCCTCACATGGGGCCGTTTGGATCTTTTTTTTATTTTTGCCCTTTAACGGCATGTTTTTAATCCTAAGTCTAGAGGTTTGTAATTTTTGTCATATTCTCAAACTGGGAGTCTCCTAGCTACGCGATCAATTCCTATGAGTAACATTGTTTTAGGTTTTTCTCCTCCAAATGGCATGTTTTTAAGCCTAGATCTACATATTTTCAAATTATCATCATATTCTCAAACTAAGAGTTTCGTGACTATGCGGTCAATTCCTACAAGTTACATTGGTCTCGTGCGAGGTGTTCGTACCTCTTATGGATTCATATGGTAGGTAATTGAGGTTTTTTCCCTCTAACGACATATTTTTAAGCCTAACTCTAGATATTTCCAATCATCGTCATATTATCAAACTGGGGGTCCTATGACTAAGCGAAAAATTCATACAAGATGCATTGATCCCATGCGAGGTGTTCGTGCCTTTTATGGGTCCCTTTGGAGAATGTTTTGAGTTTTCTCCCTTTAACGGAATATTTTAATCCTAAGTCTGAATGTTTTCAAATTATCATCATATTCTCAAGTGAGGAGTCATATCACTACACAATAAGTTTCTATGAGTTACATTGGTCCCATGTGAGGTCTTCGTGCCTCTTACGGGGCCGTTTGGGTGTTGTTTTGGGGTTTAGCCTACTAATGACATGTTTTTAAGCGTCTGTCTATATATTTGTAAATTATTGTCATATTCTCAAATGGAGAGTCTCCTATGAATTACATTTATCCTGTGCAAGGTTTTCATTCCTCAAACGGGGCTATTTGGGATCTTTTTTCAGTTTTCACCCTCTAACGACATATTTTTAAGCGTAATCTATATATTTTCAAATATCGTCATGTAAGGACACAAATTTCCAATTGAGTACTTTGTATTTTTGGCTCAATTCCGAACAAAAATATTTGAGTCATAGGATATTGTTCATGTGTATCCTTGAAGCCTATGGCAAGTTTGAGTTGAAGACATATCGTCCTAGTTCAATGTGAAGACATCATCCTTGTCGAGTTTCAAGTGCCTTTTGCGTCCTTAATAATTCATCATATTTCAAGTCTCCAATAAGGTATGAATGATATATATATATATATATATATTTATTTGTAGAGACTTGGAATAATTTGTAATGGGTGTAATTTTATTGCATATAAAGTTTTATGGGCTTAAAATGAAAATTTCATGTTTTGTTTTTTCGATCGAAAATGTCGTTCGAACGAGATTTTCGTTCGAACGAGATTTTCGTTCGAACGAGTTTTGCCAACGATTTTCCCTTTTGAACACTGACTTTTCTTTAACAATCTCGTTCGAACGAAAAAGTCGTTCGAACGAGATTTTAGGCAGGAACATTTTTTGGTAGTTTTTGGCATTTTCCCACTATTTTGTCCCACTATTTTTTGATAGTTTTTAACTATTTTAGGGACAGATTTTTCATAAGACTTTTGAGCATCCTTAGAGATCTTTGGAGAGAAAATACTTCAAAGCAAAAGTCCTAGTTTTTCATGTGTTAAATCTAAAAAAGAAAATTCTCTCATACATAAGTATTTACACCCATAAATCAGTTTGTTTTATCCAAGTACCTCTATATATATATATCTATTTCTTAGAGTTTGTTTTTGGCACCATTTGTTCATCTCTACCACAAGAAGGAGAAGTTTGGGATTTCTTCTATTTCCTACAAAAGAAGAAGTCTTATTTTTGCTGCGGCGTTCTCATACGGTGAAAAGTATCGTGTGTGGTTGACGGGTTCCTAAAAAGCTTCATTGGAGGAGTCCAAGGTTCCGATTGAGTCCGGGATTGTCGACTAAGCAGAGGTTGGTGCAAGAAGACGCGTCAGGGGCTTTAAAGGAGTAAAGTCAAATTGTGTAAGTCATATTCTTGTATTTGTAAAATTTCGTATTTACTGGACTTAAGGCTAGGACCGTCCGAGGTTTTTCTCAGTTGTATTTTCCTCGTACATCGCGGCATAGTGGTTGTGAATTTAATTTATCTTTCAAATCACTTAGAACGCATGCTTAGGATGAAAAGATAAAATCTGGCTTAATTCACACTCTTGTTTAATTTTGTGCTAATATTAGTTCGGGTAAAATTTTAGATTAATATAATTCAAGTCAAGATAATTTGATTTGGTAAAATTTGGTTTGGCCTAATTTGCAAAAATGAATTAATTTGTGTAGGCATATTTTAGGAGTTGAATTGAGTTAATTTGTTTAAGTGAAATTTAGTGTTGGATTAACTTTATCTCATTTTTAGTTGTTTAATTTTAATTTGAAAGAAATTAAAATTTAAAAGTTGTGTGTGTTGTGTTGAACCATTCTATTCCGCACTTTTAAGAAATTCATATTCAAGTATTAAAAATTGGGGGCCTACGTCTTTAACAAGTGGTATCAGAGCCGGAGCGCTAATTTATTGCGTTAAGATCCTTTAAATATTTTTAGTTAAAAATGGAATTTTCCCCATTTTCAAATTTTTCTATTTTCGATGGTTCCAATTACGCGTATTGGAAAGCGCATATAAAATCGACACTATAGTCTATAGATGAGAGGGTTTGGTTGTCAGTTGTTAACGGGTGGTCCCCACCCACATGTTTGATAGAAAATGAGCGTGTCCCCAAACCCGTAGATAGATGGAGTGAGAATGAATTTAAACTTGCTAGTTTTAATTCCCGGGGATTAAATGCTTTGATTAGTGAGGTCACACCGGATGAATTCCGACGTATCATGACGTCTGAAACCGCTAAGGAAGCTTGGGATATATTACAACTCAGTCACGAGGGAACTAGTGTCGTTAAGGCTTCAAAACTCCAAAACCTCACCACTCAATTTGAAACCATCAAAATGCTTGAAAATGAAACCTTTGATGAATTTTATGCTAGACTTTCCGATATTATTAATTCATCATTTAATTTTGGAGAGAAAGTACCCGACGATCGAGTAGTAAAGAAAATTTTAAGGTCCCTACCCGAGAGATTTATCCCTAAAGTGACCGTTTTAAATTCTCTACCCACCTTGCACTATACCAAACTTGAGGAATTAATATGTGATTTGCAAACCTAAGAGCTAGAAATGTTTCCCTCTAAAAATGAAAATAAAATAGATAAGGTCATTTCTTTGAAAGCCCGAAAGGAGGAAAAACAAGTTGTGGTTAATGAGAGTGATAGTGACTCGGAGGACATGGCTATGTTTCCTAGGAACTTTCAAAATTTTCTTATCTATTTTAATAAAGATATGTTAAAAAATGATTTTATGAAATTTGAAAATTCAAAGCATGACAAAGCTGAAAAGATCCCTAAATCCTTGATGAAAATCTTAATAGGGACGAGTCAAATAGGTCTTATGGTTGTGAGGGTTTTTTCCATAGGGAAAGAGAGTGCCACGTTAAACTAAGGAGAGAAGGCAAACAAACAATTTCCTATAATGCGACCCTTAGTGATGAAAGTGAAAAGGAAGATGGACCTAATTCCCCCATTGATCGCAACTTTACCGGATTCATGGAAAATCATGTGAGCACCGATAATTAATCTTCCCATGAAGATATACATTTACATGACTCTTCCAAGGCCTTTATTTGTGAATCCCAAAAGATGATGGTAGTGAGAGTGGAGAGAAGAGAGAGAGTGAAAGTGATGAAGGGGTTGATGAGGGTGAACTTCAATTTGCATTTATAGAATTATATGAAGAATCTATTAAATTAAAAAGAGCAAATTTGAAGTTAGAATCTAGTTTAAGGGAACGTGCCAAGGTCGTTGATGAGAGTGTGTTGGTTGATGACCTTAGGATACGTGAGAGAGCTCTTCGTGAGAAGCTTGAATATGTATAAGGTGAGAGAGATAGCCTTAGAGGTTTAATGGAATCAATGAAAAGGATCTTCTTATGTTTGATCAGAGAAATGGTTTGTTAGAGTCTAAGATTTTATAATTAGAAGAAAAATTAATAGACTCTAGTAAAGTCAAATTTGATTTGGAGTGTAGGTCCAAAAAATTAGATAAAATATTAGGAATCGTCCAAGTCAAAAATGACACTTGTGGTTTAGGCTTTGATTCTTGTAACGATTCCACTAATAAATCCAAAACTAATGTTTTAAAAATCACCTAGGAACATTTATAGAGGTCAATCCTTAGGTACTACTTTTCGACGAGTCTTTACTTGCTCGCATTATGGTCGAAAAGGTCATCTTAGGAAGTTTTATTTTGATCTTAAAAGAATTTCTAAGAAATCCAGAGGTAAGGTAACCAAGATAGCTAAGATCCCAAAATCCTGAGAGTGTCAATCTTCATTAGTTTGGGTTAGGAGATCCGACTTGGTTGCTTTACAAAATAGGATTTTTGATTCTCATTTACTTTCACACGATACCTCCCTTGCTAAATCTAAAGGTTGAATGTGTTAGTTGTTTCCATACTCTAGTTTTTGTTCTTTATATCATATATCCTTGCTAGTTGTATGCATGTTTATCATTTTCTAGTCATTGCTTTATCACATATCTCATACTAGAATTATGATTTTTGTTTATCTTTTGTATTATAGTTCTTTCATTTTAGTTTGCATTAAATGAAAAATACAAAAAGATTTTGTTTATCATTTGTGTCTTACCTTTCTAAAAATTTAGACTTAATGAAAAATACAAATGATTCTTCTTTGTCTTTTGAGTAAATATTTTTGTATGTTTGGTTAAAAATTTCAAAAACTCAAAAAGATATTTTTTGTGTGTATTTTAGTTGACACACTTTATGTGGGATATACTTGTGTTTGAATTCTTTTCTTTTCACTTCCATGTGGCTAGAACTTTTGGTTAAGATTGTCAATAATTAAAATGTTCTTTGTCATGCATGCATGGGATAGTTAATTTTTGTGTTGCTTAATGGATTCTATTTTTCTATGCCTCAATTCACACATGCACGAGTTCACTTGAAATTTAATCGTCACATGTATATTTGAGCTAAGTGAGATGTTCTCCCATTAATTTAGTCATTTACATTTTGCTATGACTATGGAGGATTTGTGCATATAATAATCGTTTCCCGGATTAAAAAAATAGAAAAATATGTTTATCTGGTGTAGTTGTTTATCAATGGAATCGGGCTGCGAAAGACAAAATTACTTTGCGTGAAAAGCCACCATTGAATATTAGGCCTTAAAAATGTGGGATTAAAAAAAATATTTTTCAAGGCCAAAAATATTTAGTTAATATGTTCAATAGAAAATAAAATGAAAATTATACGGAGTTTGGTTGTATATATTAGCGGGTTTGCACAATGAATTTGAATCCTAGTTAGCCTTTTATTTTCATGACTCTGTTGGTTTGTAGAATCATCAAAATTCTAGGCTTATGTGCATTGTATATGTTTGTTAATTGAGTTCAATTTATCTTGTCACATGAGGCTATATCTAAATGTGATAAAATTTTGCAATCAAATGAGAACTCCGTGAATATGTTTTAAGTGATTGGATCGAAATTTAATTATTACTAGGTCACACCCCTACACTTCCGTTTACCACATGTATTTGTACACATTTTTACCATACGAATGTTAAAAGCTTAATGTATTTTGTGTCATGTGTGGTGTTTATACCTATGTATATGTGTGTGTGCATTAGTGATATTCATTATGTATACATATATATGGTATTTTTTTTTAGTTTTTGAGTCTTTGCCTTGCTTGCTAGTCTATTTATGCTTCTAATTCATAATTGGTATCTATTTTGTTGCGTATTTTGTTTGATATTACATGCTTAATATCATATTTGACAAATTGGTATCATTTTTTTTGCATCATAAGTTAGTATATATTTATCCTTGTTGTGGATTAGTTCTTGTTATTGTTGCCCATATACTTTCATGTGCTTATAACCTTATGCACCTTCTTGTTTACTTGTTTTCCCATATTTATATCCCTTATATAGTTTTTGGGTGGGCACATGGTACTTAATTATATTGGGGGAGTAATGAGTATTTAATTAATTCTATCACCTTTGTCAATTCCTGAACAAAAAGGGTGAGAAGTGGTATCTAAACCTTTAGTTTGGTAGATTTAACTTAGGGGGAGACTCCTTTCTTAGTAGGTCTTTTATTGGATAAAGGGGATAATTAATTTAGGGGGAGTAATTATTTTAATTGCATTTAATATTTTGATATTCCCTATGCGTTTAATTTTTTGCTTAAGTGTGCAGAATTTTTAGCGGCATCTTCATATCGACAAAGATAGTCATCCTTGGGTTTTGAGTCAAGCATTATAATTTTCTATTTTGGGTGGGATTTTTTTAGTCTAGTTGAGCTTGACGGACCTTTAGGATTTTTTTTTTGGTTTTTATCCCGGAACAGCCAAAGGGGGAGATTTAATTTCCAAAGGGGGAGATTTGTAAGGACACAAATTTCCAATTGAGTCCTTTGTAGTTTTGGTTCAATTCCGGACAAAAACATTTGAGTCATAGGATAGTGTTCATGTGTATACTTCAAGCCTATGACAAGTTTGAGTTGAAGACGAATCAGCCTTGTTCAACGTGAAGACATCATCCTTGCCGAGTTTCAAGTGCCTTTTTCGTCCTCAACAATTCATCATATTTTAACTCTTCAATAAGTTATGAATGCTATATATATATATTTGTAGAGACTTAGAATAATTGTTAATGGGTGTAATTTTATTTTATATAAAGTTTTATGGGCTTAAAATTAAAAATTCATGTTCTGTTTTTTCTTTCGAAAATGTCGTTCGAACGAGATTGTCGTTCTAACGAGATTATCGTTCGAACAAGTTTTGCCAATGAGTTTCCCTTTTGAACACTGATTTTTTCGTTAGAAATGGCATTCAAATGAAATGTCGTTCGAACGAGATTTCAGGTGGGAACAATTTTTGGCAGTTTTTGGCATTTTCCCACTACGTTTTGACAATTTTTAACTATTTTTGGGACAGATTTTTCATAAGACTTTTGAGCATCCTTAGAGAGCTTCGGAGAGAAAATACTACCAACCAAAAGCCCTAGTTTTTCATGTGTTAAATCTAAGAAGGAAAATTCTTTCATAAACATGTATTTACAGTCATAAATCATTTTTTTTATCCAAGTACCTCTATACGTATATCTATTGCTTGGAGTTTGTTTTTGGCACCATTGGTTTATCTTTACCACAAGAAGGAGAAGCTTGGGTTTGCTTCTACTTCCCACAAAAGAAGAAGTCTTGTTTTTGCTGCGGTGTTCTCATATGGTGAAAGGTACCGTGTGTTGTTGACGGGTTGCCAAAAAGCTTCAATGGAGGAGTTCAAGGTTTCGGTGGAGTTCGGGATTATCGACTAAGCAGAGGTTGGTACAATAAGACGTGTCAGGGGCTTGAAAGGAGTCGAGTTGTGTATGTCATATGTCTTATATTTGTAAAATTCCGTACTTAGTGGACTTAAGGCTAGGGTCGTCCGAGGTTTTTTTCATTTGGGTTTTTCTCGTACATCACGACGTAGTGGTTGTGAAGTTATTTTATCTTCCAAATAACTTACAATGCATGCTTAGGATTAAAAGATAAAATATAGTTTAATTCACACTCTTGTTTAATTTGGTGCCAATATTAGTTTGGGTAAAATTTTAGATTAATTTAATTGAAGTCAAGATAATTTAATTTGGTAAAATTTGGTTTTGCCTAATTTGCAAAAATGAAATATTTTGTGTAGGCAAATTTTAGGAGTTGAATTGAGTTAATTTGTTTAAGTGAAATTTAGTGTTGGATTAACTTTATCACATTTTTAGTTAGTTTGATTTTAATTTGAAAGAAATTAAAATTTGTAAGTTGTGTGTGTTGTGTTGAACCATCATATTCCGCACTTTTAGGAAATTCATATTTAAGTATTAAAAATTGGGGGCCTATGTCTTAAACAAATCATATTCTCAAACCAACAGTCACATGACAATGAAGTTAGTTCTCAAGTGTTACCTTAGTCATGTACGAGGTATACGTGCCTCTTATGGGGATGTTTGTGGGTTGTTTTGGGTTTTCTTCCTCTAAGAGCATGTTTAAAAGCATTTTTTAGATATTTTTATATTATTATCATATTCTCAAACCTTAAGAGATATGACTATGCGATCAGTTCCTAGGAATTACATTGGTCCCATGTAAGGTGTTTGTGCCTCTTACGAGGTCGTTCGGGATCTGTTTTGGGATTTAGCCCTCTAACGGCATATTTTTAAGCATAAGTCTAGATATTTACAAATTATTATCATATTCTCAAACTGAGAGTCCCCTGATTATAAAATTAGTTCCTACGAGTTACATTGGTCCCGTGCGAGGTGTTTGTGCCACATACGGGATCATTTGGGATCTTTTTATGGTTTTCACCCTCTAACGGCATGTTTTTCATCCTATGTCTAGATATTTGCAAATTATCATCATATTATGAAGCTGAGAGTCATGTGACTATATGGTCAGTTCTTATGAGTTGCATTGGTCTCGTGCGAGGTGTCCGTGTCTCTTACGAGGCCATTTGAGGGTTGTTTTGGGTTTTTTCCCTCTAACGATATGATTTTAAGCCTAAATCTTAATATTTCCAAATTATCTTCATATTCTCAAATCGGGAGTCGTGTGACTATGCGGCCAACTCCTATGAATTAAATTGATCCCATGAGAAGTGTTTGTGCTTCTCACGAGGCTATTTGGGGACTGTTTTTTATTTTCTCCCTCAAACTGTTTTTAAGCCTAATTCTAGATATTTTACAAATAATTTTCATATTCTCAAACGAAAAGTCACGTGACTATATGATCAGTTCCTATGAATTACACTTGTCCCGTGGGAGGTGTTCATGCCTCAAATGAGTCCGTTGGAGATCTTTTATGAGGTTTCACCCTCTAATGACATGTTTTTATGCCTAAGTCTAGATATTTTCAAATTTTCATCAAATTATCATAACGAGAGTCTTGTGAATACGAGGTCAGATCCTACAAGTTACACTGGTCCCGTACGAGGTGTTCGTTCCTCTTACGAGGCTATTTGGGGGCAATTTTAGGGTTTCGCCATCTAATGGAATGTTTTAAAACCTATATCTAAATATTTTCAAATTATCATTGTATTACCAAACTGGGAGTCTCGTGACTGTGCAGTCAGTTTTCACGAGTTACGTTAGTCCCTTGTAAGGTGTGCATGACTCTTACAGGCACCTTTGGGTGTTATTTTGGGTTTTCTACCTCGAAAGATATTTTTTTATGTCGAATTCTAGATATTTTCAAATTATCATCATATTCTCAAACCAAGAGAGTCGTAGCTACACGATGAGTTCCTATGAGTTAAACTTGTCTCATGCGAGGTGTTCATGCCTCTTATAAGGCCGTATGGAGGAGAAGATGGGAGGGGTTTTCATGTTCACATCTTATAAAAAATAATCCAATGTTTGACGTTTTCCAACCTCTCAGTCCCCTACGACGCAAAGTATCACAAATTGTAGAGATCCATACACACGATAAAACAAAGTCATACACTATTCTGGGTATCCCATAATATAATGAAGACAAATAGTCTAACTTAAAAAATAATATGGTTATTTGCTAATATATGTATTTGTTGTTACAATTGTCACTTTGATGTTATATTACATGCCAAAGTTATTACAAAAAATCAGATATATATGATCTAAAGAGAATTCAGTCCACTAAATGATATAAATAGAGAACAAATGATGGATGATTGTGAAATATCTCACTTGGCCATTTTGTAAAACATCTGACCCACAATTAAAAAATTTCACAATTTTTAAAATCAATTAATTGATCTAAATAAAACTAATTCTACCTTTTAGAAATTTTATTGACTTACTCAGCACTATCCTGGAGCACATCCATCCAAACCGTTTAATACCAGCGACCTATAGGGGTCTCTTTTGTGTATGCTTTATGTCAAAATAATTTTTCTTTCAAAACTTTTCTCAATTTTATTATGCAACAATTTTGTGAACCAAATTTTAATTAATCCAATTTTACCTTCTTAACACTAAACATGCATCTGTTGTGATTAAGAATATAAAGTAAAGAAATTTCACAAAACACGTCATTGTATGAGGAAACCACTAAGGAAAAAAACCTAGGATGACCCAGGCCAGACAATCACTATGATATTGAAATTACAAAGGAAGAATACAGTCTAACTTAGCGACTCGATCCCCACAAGCCTTGATGCCTCTTCTTCTCTTCAACTGCCTCCACAGTGCAACGTAGGAGTCCAACTACGTAAGGTCCATAGAACATGAGTCCACGTGTACCTCGATATCCTCTGATACAACCACATCAGTTGTTAATCAGCAAGTACGGAGTCCATCGCACGAAACCATTTCTTTGAATGATGAAGAATCAAACAGTGGTGAAAACACAAGATCTCTATAACATATGGTATATGTAAACTCAGATCTTGAAATAAGGAAAGGATGTTTATGCTTTGAAAATCTTTGTAAGAAAATTGCAGAAAATGTAAGTTATATGTTCTGTAGGTTCTCATTCCTCATTTTTTAGCCAAAGATGCCTTAATTAATATTTTTGAGGCGGAACATCATTATAACGAAACTAGCATGTCGTATGAACCAACAAATCATCTCATTTTAATAGGAATTCCATGTCGTTTTAATGACAGTCCAAGGTTATTTTAACGACTAGTAAAGTTATTTGAACCATGTAAAAAGCAAGGTGAAGTTCATACGACTCTAAACATGAGATAACTCAAAAAATATTTTAAAATCAGTTTAAAATATAATAACATCATTAGAAAAATATTCGGAGATCTATCAACCATTATGAATTCATACCTAAGAGAATCTTAAAAATCCATATGAATTTAAAGACTTGAAACGAGACCTAAAAATGTGGCATGGTCTATCTTTGAAGCATGGCCGCTACATCTTCAACATAACATCATAGGCTTAATGGGAATCGTGACATATAAAATCTATCCTATAACTCAAAGAGGTGTTTGTCTGAAATAATGACAATACATAGAAATTAACACTATTTGGAATTTGTCCTTATAAATACCCCCCTTTGGCTATTCCGGAACAAAACCAAAATAGTGGAATTCCTTAACCGGGCCATCAAGACGAATGACCTAAATCCCATCCCATAAATCCAAAAAGAAAAGTACAGGACACAAACTAGTAAATGTAGAACCAACAAGCACGAGTTGTCTGAATGTGATGTAGCTGAAAAATCCGAATCTCTGAACAATTCCTACACACATGAAACAGATACAAAGTGAAGTATGGAGGAACAAATGATATATAAACAATATGATCAAATCATCAAAATACTAATCTCAAGTCCCCCTACATCACATGTCTCCCCTTTTTGTATGAAATAGACAAATCATGGGACAAATAAACATATAAACACATATCTAGCAAGATTATAACATGATAAGTATAACTAGATAAACATGAGTAATTAGCTAATAAAGTGTCAATATATGACAATTCATAGTTAGTAAATAATCAGATGGATGAATCATCAATATAACCAATGATGTGACTAAATAGTGTCTCATCCAATAATGCAGTGTAATAATCAAGCATGAATAATACAAGTAAGCTGCATATAAACAATCCAAAAAAGTCCAGAAATACCATATCAGTATAGTAGAAGTATATGTATCGAATAGGTACTGAAACAGAGCAAAAACCTAAACTCAAAAAATCGGGTCATTCAAACGACTAAGGGATGTCATTCTTATGACTTGACATTCTCGCTCGAACCACATCAAATCTCGCTACTAACGATGCGAAATAGTAGACCCTCATTTGAAGCTCATTCGAAGGTATCCATCAAACGACCTATCACTATACGTCGATTTCATCTCGCACGAACCTCGTTAGATCCACAGATCAAACGACATAGGGGTATCGTTCGAATAACTGCAGAAAGTCATTCTAACAACCACAAAACCTCTCTATTCCAACCCAAAAATAGTGTAAAGACAACCAGAAATATTAATATATGATATAAACAACTAACACTATGAAAACAAAAACAAAATTGACTCAAAAATAAAAAAATTGAGTTACACGTTAACAAAGTATCTGTTGAATATGTAGACCCCGAATTTTTAAAAACTTTCTCTTTAAAAATATAATTTCCTTCTAGATGAGGAATAGAGATGGTTCAATTAAACAAGCACATAAACAAAATTTTAATTTCTTTTAAATTAAAATAAAACTAAACTCAAAGTGAAATTAAATTAAATCAAATAAGAAATACATTTTTCACTTAAACATATTAACTCAACTGAAGTCCTAGAAATTTGCCTAACAAATAATTAATCCATTCTTACAATTTAGGCCAAACCAAATTTTATCCAATAAAATTAATGACTCGTATTAACTTAATTTTTACCCAAATTAAATTAGCACCAAATTAAATATACCAATTTTATCTTTTTACTTAATCATGCATCTAATGTGATTTTGCAATAGATAAAATAAGTAAACAACCACTACGTCGCGATGTACGAGGAAAAAACCACAACAAGAAAAAACCTCGGACGACCCTAGCCTCAAATCCACAAAGTACGGTTTTACAAGTACAAGACAAAAAAGACTTACAACACTCGACTTTACTCTGTCCAAGCCCCGACACTCCTTCTTGTACACACCTATGCCTAGCTAATAACCATAGAGGTCCACCGCGGTCTCAAAATCCACTGATCGGACTTTTTCTGTCACCGCCACCCGCACAAGGAGCCTTTCTCCAAGTGGGTATGTCACAGAAAACAATCTTCTTCTTTGTGGGATGTAGAAGTAAACCCAAACTTCTCTTCTTTGAGGTGTAGAGAAAAAATCGATGTCAAACACTCCAAGCAAGGATATATATTAAGGAACTTGGAATAAACAAAACTATTTGGTGTGTATGTGTTTTGGTGAATTTAATCCATAAAAATCAAACACAAAACGTGGAACTTTTTCTTGGAAGATTTCCTCTCTCTAAAGTATCTTAGAATGTGAAAAAGTTAGTTCCAAAAGTTTGGTTCCCGCACTACATAATTATGTCAAAAAGTAGTGGGGAAAACATAGTGGGAACATGGAGAAAACTACAAAAAACTGCCCAAAAACTGTTCCCGCATGACATTATCGTTCGAACGAATTTACTAACGAAGTTCCAGAGATGAAAAATAAAATCGTTAAAAATCTCGTTCGAACGACATGGCAAGCTCTTCCGAACGAGATGCCAGTTCGATCGAACGACATGTCAGAAAATAAAATATTCATTTTAAGTCCAAAACTTTTTATGAAAAGTTTTAAAAAATATTTTCTGATTAAAACAAAGTTGTTAAATCAATTTATAAAATTTTTATAAAATACACCCAATAAATTTCCAAGATCCTATATATATATATATATAAAATGCATTCATACCTTAGGATCATTGGAACAATATTGTTGACGTAGAAACGAGGCACACTAAACTCAGCATATGATGAAGCTTTATAATCTTGGTCGCTACATCTTCAACTAACACGCCATAGGCTTGGATGGATACACTTGAACACTATCCTATGACTCAAATGCTTTTGTCCATAATTTAGCCAACACTACATTAAGACTCAATCGGAGACTCGTGTCCTTACAAATCTCCCCCTTTGGCTATTCCGGGACAAAAACCAAATAAAAAATCCTAAAGGTCTGTCAAGCTCTACTAGATTAAAAAAAATTCCACCCAAAATAAAAATTACATAGCTTGACTAAAAAACCCAAGGATCAATATCTTTGCCGATGAAAGTTTCCATTTAGAAGAATTCCTTCACACTTAAGAAAACTATCAAACGCATAGGGAATATCAATATATTAAATGCAATTAAGATAAATACTACCCCTAAATTAATTCTCCCCTTTGTCAAATAAATGACCTACTTAGAAGATGTCTCTCCCTAAGATAAATCTCCCCCTAACTAAGATATGAGTACAATAGTATTAGATATCATTTCTCCCCCTTTCTGTTCAGGAATAGACAAAGGATAAAAACTAATTTAAACAAGAAACTTAGAGTTATTAGAGCATGAAAGCATATGGGAAACTTAATCAAAAACTAATCCATATAAATAATAACGGATACCAACGAAGATGCAAAAAAAATGATACCAATGTGATATATAAGATACTAAGCATGTGATATCAACAACAGTATGCAACACGATAGATACCAATTATGAATTAGAACCATAGATGGACCAGAAAGTGCGGCAAAGAAAAAAATACCATATATATGTAGACATAATGAATATCACTAACGCACACTCACATATATATATAGGTATGGACCCCACACATGACACAAAATACAATAATCTTTTCACACTCGTATGGTAAAAATGTGTCATATGGAAACGGAAGTGTTAGGGTATGAACTAGTAACAATTAAATTTAGACCCAATCACTTAAAACATGTTCACGGAGTTCTCATTTGATTGTAAACTTTATCACATTTGAATATAACCTCATGTGACAATATAAATTAAACTCAATGAACAAACATACACAATGCATACAAGCCTAGATTTTTTATGATTCTACAAAACAATAGAGTCATGACAATGAAAGTACAACTAGGATAAACGGACATTGTGCAAACCGTTGATATACCATCCAAACTCCCTCAATTTAAGCATATTATTTTAATATTTTGAATGAATAAATCAACTAAACAAAATAGGCCTTGGAAAATATTTTCTTTTAATGTCATTATTCTTTTAGGCCTTTGGACCATGTATTTCTTTTAGGTCCAAGCAAACGGTGGATTACTCGCAAAGGATGATTTTTCCTTTCAGAGCCCTTCCCCATGCACATTTTTATATATAATCTTTTATCGCTCAATTCTTGTATGCAACAGATTTTAACATGCACTAGTCCTCCTAGGTCACATAACATGTATATGACAAGATTGGTAGGAGAACACCTCACAAAGCTCAAATATACATGTGAAGTTGTAATTTCAAGTGAGCTCGTGCATGTGTGAATTGAGGCATATAAAAATAGAATCCATTATATCAACACAAGATCCTACTACTCCATGTAAGCATGGTAAAGAACATTTTAAGGATTGATAATTTAAACCAAAAGTTCTAGCCACATGGGAGCGAAAAAGAAGAGATTCAAACACAAGTATATACCACATAGAGTGTGTCAAACTAAAATACACACAAACCAAAAATCCTTTTTAGTTTTTGAAAATTTTTAACCAAAATTAAAGAATATGTACTCAAAAGACAAACAAAAATCATTTGAATTTTTCATTAAGCCTAAATTACTAAAAGGGTAAAACACAAATGATAAACAAAAATCTTCTTGTATTTTTCATTTAATGCAAACTAAAATGAAAGAACTATAATACAAAAGATAAACAACAATCATAATTCTAGCATGTGATAAAGCATGAAGTTTAGACTAGAATAATGATTAAGAAGCATACAATTAGCATAATAATATAGCATGAAGAACAAAAGCTAAAGTATGCAAACAACTAACACATTCAACCTTTAGATTTTGCAAGGAACGAAGCATGTGAAAGTAAATAAGAATAAAAAATCCTATCTTGTAAAGCTACCAAGTCCGATCTCCTAACCCAAACTAATGATGAAGGATGATCACGGGGCGTAGGAATATTGGCTACCTTGGTTGCCTTACGTTGGGATTTTCTAGGACATTGTTTAAGATCAAAACAAAACTTCCTAAGATGATATTTTCGACCACAATGTGAGCACCTAAAGACTCGTCGAAAAGACTTACCTAAGGAGTGATCTATAGCATTATTCCTAGAGTATTCTCCTAAAACAATGGTTTTGTTTTTATGAGTTGATTCATTACAAGTATCGAAGCCTAAACCACAAGTGTCATTTTTAATTTGAACCGTTCCTAATATTTTATCTAATTTCTCCGAACGACACTCCAAATCAAATTTGACCTTACTAGAGTCTTTTAATTTATTTTCTAAATCTAAAATGTGAGACTCTAATAAAACATTCCGCTCTCCAAACGCAAGAAGCTCCTTTTTCAAGGATTCCATTAACCTTTAAGGCTATCTCTCTCGCCTTCTACATATTCAAGCTTCTCATGAAAAGCTCTATCACGTCTCCTAAGGTCTTCCACTAACGCACTCTCATCAATGACCTGGACGCACTCTCTTAAACTAGCTTCTAACTTTATATTTGTTCTTTTAATTTAATAGATTCTTCAAATAGTTCTTGAAACGCAATTTTAAGCCCACTCAAAACAACCTCATTTTCACTTTCACTCTCTCTTTCTTCTCCACTCTCACTATCATCATCTCTTTGGGATTCACAAACAAAGGCCTTGGAAGTGTCATGTGTAAAAATTTCATCAATAAAGGAGTGCTTAGTGTCACTCACATGACTTGCCATAAAAGCCACAAAGTTGGGCTTAGTGTGGGAATCGGGTCCCTCCTCCTTATCACTATCATCAAGGGTTACATTAAAATAAATTGGTTTCTTAACCTCTTTCCTTAGTTTAGTGGGGCACTCTTTTTCCCTATGGACACACCCTTCATAACCAAAACACTTATTTAACTCGTCCCTATTTAAATTTTCAATAAAAGTTTTAGGCATCTTCTCGGCTTTGTCATGCTTAGAATTTTCAAATTTCTTAAAATCATTTTTAAATTTATCGTTGTTAAATTTAAGAAATTTTTTAAACTTCCTAGCAAACATAGCCATATCTTCCGAGTCACTCTCACTTTCACTCTCTACTACTTGTTTTTCCTCCCTTCGGGCTTTCAAAGCAATGCCCTTATCTATTTTCTTTTCAATTTTAGAGGGAAACATGTCTAGCTCATAGGTTTGTAAATCACCTACAAGCGCTTCTAATTTTGTAGAGGCTAAAGTTGGTAAAGAATTTAACACGGTCACCTTAGGAATAAATCTATGGGTAGGGACCTTAAAATTTTCTGTACTACTTGATTGTCGCGTATTTTCTCTCCCAAATTAAAGGATGAATTGACTATATCAAAAATTCTAGCATAAAATTGATCAAAAGTTTCTTTTTCATTCATTTTGATGGTTTCAAATTGAGTGGTGAGGTTTTGGAGTTTAGAAGCTTTTATGACACTAGTTCCTTCATGAATGAGTTATAAAATATCCCAAGCTTATTTTGCGGTTTCAAACGTCATAATGCGTCGAAATTTATCCGGTGTGACCGCGCTAGACAAGGCATTTAAACCACGGTAATTAAAATTTGCAAGTTTAAATTCATTCTCACTCCATCTATCGGGGGGTTTGGGAACACGTTCATTTTTAACTAAATATGTAGGTGGGGACCACCCATTAACGACAGAAAACCAAACCCTCTCATCTAGAGGCCTAAGTGCCGAATGCATACGTGCTTTCCAATATGCGTAATTATAACCATCAAAAATAGGAAATTTTGAAAATGAAAAAAATTCCATTTTAGTCAAAAATATTTAATAGGATCTTAAACACAATAATTTAACGATCCCTCTCTGATACCACTTGTTGAAAATGAAGACCCCCAATTTTTAAAAACTTTATCTTTAAAAATATAATCTCCTTCTAGATGCGGAATAGAGATGGTTCAATTAAACAAGTACCTAAACCAAATTTTAATATCTTTTAAATTAAAATAAAACTAAAGTCAAAGTGAAATTAAATTAAACAAAAAATACATTTTACACTTAAACATATTAACTCAACCCAAGTCCTAGAAATTTGCCTACGAAATAATTAACCATTTTTGCAAATTAGGCCAAACCAAATTTCATCCAATAAAATTAATGACTCGTATTAAATTAATTTTTACCCAAATTAAATTAGTACCAAATAAAATATACCAATTTTATCTTTTTACCTAAGCATGCATCTAATGTGATTTTGCAAAGGATAAAATATGTAAACAACCACTACGCCGCGATGTATGAGGAAAAACCCACAACAGAAAAAAATCTCTGACGGACGGCCCTAGCCTCAAATCCACTAAGTACGATTTTACAATTACAAGACAAAAAAGACTTACAATACTCGACTTGACTCCATCCAAGCCCCGACGCTCCTTCTTGTACACACTTCTACCTAGCGAATAACCATGGACGTCCATCGCTGTCTCGGAATCCACCGATCGGACTTTTTCGGTCACCGCCACCCGAACAAGGAGCCTTTCTCCAAGTGGGTATGTCACAGAAAACAATCTTCTTCTTTGTGGGATGTATAAGTAAACCCAAATGTCTCTTCTTTGAGGTGTAGAGAAAAAATCGGTGACAAACACTCCAAGAAAGGATATATATTAAGGAACTTGGAATAAACAAAACTATTGGGTGTGTATATGTTTTGGTGAATTTAATCCATAAAAATCAAACACAAAACATGGAACTTTTTCTTGGAAGATTTGCTCTCTCTAAATGTATCTTATAATGTGAAAAAGTTAGTTCCAAAAGGTTGGTTCCCGCACTACATAATTCTATCAAAAAGTAGTGGAGAAAACATAGTGGGAACATGGAGGAAACTGCAAAAATTTGCCCAAAAATTGTTCCCACCAAAGTCGTCTCGAACGACATTCTCGTTCGAATCTCGTTAGAAATCTTGTTAGAACGACCTGGCAATCTCGTTTGAACGAGATGCCATTTCGATTGAACGACGTGTCAGAAAAAAAAATATTCATTTGAAGTCCACAACTTTTTATGAAAAGTTCTAAAAAATATTTTCTGAGTAAAACAAAGTCGTTAAAACAATTTATAAAAAATTTATACAATACACCCAATAAATCTCCCATCTCATATATATATATAATGCATTCATACCTTAGGAGCATTGGAACAATGTTGTTGACGTAGAAACGAGGCACACTAAACTCGACATATGATGAAGCTTTATAATCTTGGTCGCTACGTTTTCAACTAACACGTCATAGGTTTGGGTGGATACACTTGAACACTATCCTATGACTCAAATATTTTTGTCTGGAATTGAGCCAACACTATATTAAGACTCAATCGGAGACTTGTGTCCTTACAGTATCAATTTGCCTAAACATGGAATGGAATGAATGAGTGTAACTAACACAAATGCATCAGAATTTACGCACAAAGATAAGCTCGAGAAGCTCTCATTGACCACTAAATGTCATCAAACTACGTTTTAGCCATATGTGACAATTAAACTTTGAACTTAATAAAGTAAACTAACATTGTGCATATAAGTCTATAATATTAACAATTCTACCAAACAATAGCATCATTACATGATTTTTTCAACCAAGGACTCATTGTCCAAACCTGTTGATCTTCAACTAAACTCCCTTAAATATAAATCATAGTGCTTTTCTAATTCATTTTTTTTAAAGATATAATTTCTCTTTTTAGAGATTTCCTATTTGCCCCATTTTTGGCAAACATAAGATCTCTTTAATGGAATAATTTTTTCTTGGGATCTTTTCAAATGGTGGCTTTCACGACGAGTTCACTTGCCTCTCGCAGCGCTTTCCCATGTACACTCATATTTTTTCAATACTAATCAAACTCTCATGAGCAACTGTTCTTACATGCACAAATCTTCATAGTCACATAAACATGTAGATGACAAAATTGATGGGAGAACATCTCATCAAGATTAAATATACATCATGAAATCAAAATCCAATAAGGTCATGCATGTGTGTGGATATATAAATAAATTTGAATTCGTAAAGTAAATCAAGTTTAAAACAATTGCATAGATACGGTTAAGATCAATATAAGCGTATAAAGTCATAGGCAAATGTCCTAGCCACATGAAAATTGCATAGTGAATTGGATTCAAACACACCATCATGACACATTAAATGTGTCAAACCAAAATACACAAAAAATCGAAAATCTTTTTTTTTCAAAAATTTTATCAAAATAAAATCCTTTTGTGTTTTCAAAATATGACTCAATAAACGAAAATAATAATAAAAAAAAGTATACACGTCATAACAGTAGAAAACATATATCATGAAGCCCAACTAGAGTATGACAAGCAAAACCATGCAGGAAATCATCCATAAGACATAGCTTGTGATGCATCATGTGCAAGCATGTGAGAATCAACAAACCTTGCATTTAGCGTTTGCAAAAAATATTTCCTAACCCAAAAAGGTGTGACATGACAAATAGGAGCTTTGGGAACCAACGGGACACTAGACTTTAACTTCCTATGACCTCTTCCAAGATCAAAACAAAAATGCCTACGATGACCTTTCCTACCACAATGTGAACATGTATAAACAAAAGTAATATTACCTATGGGTTGACCTTTTTTTACATCTTTGGGTGCAGTTGACCCTCTAAAACAAACAATGGTCTTGTATTCAACTATCTAAGAGTTAGAAAGATGTGAGCCAGAGTCATTACTACCAACACTACTCGAGTCTTTTAAATTATCTTTTAACTTCAAAATTTTAGTCTTAAGCAAAGAATTTGACTCTTCTAATTTTAGGGACTCCTTCTTCATATTTTCAATCATACCTACAATGTTATCTCTCTCTCCCTCAATGAAAGAAAACTTATCCCTAAAAGTCTTCTCGCATGCCTTAAACTCATCTATCAAATTATTTTTTCTCATTGGCACAAACACAAATCCTACAATTTTTCAAGTCCTCTGATTCTTTCTCCAAAACAAGGACTCTATTCTCACTCTCTTTTGTGAAATATTTTAAATATTTGAATTCATCATATAATTCAACAAGCTTCTCACGAATGATATCTCCTTGAGTTTGAAATGTTTGCAAATATTCAATAATATTTTTAAAACGATAATTTTCTTCTTCAAGAGAATTTCAATTTTTTTTGCAAACTTCAAATTCAAAAGATTTAACTTTTCAAAATAGTCAAGAATCTTATTAAACTCATCTCAATTATAAAAGATGTTATTACTAATGCAATCTATCAAGAAAAAAAATATGAGAGAGAAACAAATAACTAACCAAAAATCTTGTTTGTAGCTTTTTAAAAAATCATGATCACTCGATAACTTGGAGAAACCTGCTTTGATACCAACTTGTAAAAGATAAAGAACTAGCTAAAAGCTCTGATAGCAATTTGTAAGGGTCCATTTTGGGTGTGCTTTAGGTGAAAACAAATTTTTTCAAAAATTTTCTCAATTTTATTATGCACTAATTTTGTAAACCAAATAATTATTTATCCAATTTTATCTTCTTAACCCTAAACATGCCTATAATATGATTAAGCGGATAAAGTAAAGAAATTTCACAAAACACACTGATGTTCGAGTAAACCACTAAGGGAAAAAACCTCTGATGGTCCAAGACAGATAGTCACTTTGGTAGGAAAATTATAAAGGAAGAATATATTCTTACTAAATGACTCGATCCCCATAAGAATTGATGCCTCTTCTTCTCTTCAACTGCTCCTCTACAGTGCAAAATAGGAGTCCACCTAGGCAAGGTCCACAACACACGAGTCCATACCTACCTCAGTATCCACTGATACAACCACAGTAGTGGTCAATTAATAAGTACGGAGTCCACCGCACGAAACCAGTATTTCGAATGATAATAATTAAACAGTGGTGCAAACACAAGATCTTTATAACATATGGTACGTGTAAAATCATATCTTGAAACAAGGAAATGATATTTTTTCTTTGAAAGGTTTTATAAAAAAAAATGCAGAAAATGTATATGTTCTGTTTTGTTCTATACGTTTTGTATCCTAAATTTTCTGAGACAAAGACGCCTTAAATAATATTTTTGAGGCGGCACAACGTTCTAACAAAACTAGCCTGTCATTTGAATGAACACAACATCTTGTTTGAACGAGATGCCATGTCGTTTGAACGATAGTCTAATGTCGTTTGAACGACCAATAATGTCATTTGAACCATGTAAAAAGCAAGGTAAAGTTCATACAACTCTAAACACGAGATAACTCATAAAAACATTTTAAAATATGTTTTAAATAAAATAACATCTTTAGAAATATATTCAGAGAGCCATAAATCATTATGTATACATACCTAAGAAAATCTCAAAATTCCTATGAATGTGAAGACTTAAAACAAGCACCCAAAAATGTTGCATGATCGATCTTTGAAGCTTCACAACGTCATAGGCTTAATGGGAATTGTGACATATAAAATCTATTCTACGACTCAAAGTTGTTTTTTTCCTGAATAATACCAATACATACAAATTGACACTATTTGGCATTTTTTCCTTACATGACCAATCCCCACTCTTTTACCTCTATTTTGTTGTAACACCACCCAACAATCAAAAGCCACATGAGCAAAAGAAAATGAGTCGGCATCTCTTTGATTTCTTAATGCCCACACACATTCAAACTCGTATGATTCCTATATGGAATAAAAGAACTCATCATCACATATAACTACAATATCATGAGGTCTCACTTAACCACTTAATGTTATACGTACCCCTTAAAATACTAAGTACATATATGGGGACATTAGGCATAAAATTGATTTAAAAAAATCGAGTTAATCATTTTTCTTTTCACAAAAGCATATTCAAGAAATTTAAGTAAAGAAAAATAATACTTGCATTTGTCTAAAGAAATTTTTCTATTAAAAATATTAGAGGAAATGTAACTATAATCATAGATTGACATAATGCAAAAAAAATGAAAGAGTTCAAAAGAAATATCACCGTTTTAATTTCACAAAAATTCTTCCAATGTAAATATAGAACACTCATGGAGATAGTTCAAATATTTATTCTCACTTCGAAATGTGTTCTCTCTTAGTCTTTAAAAAAATATAAATTAGGATTTATTAGAGAAGTGTTAAAACTAAGTCTGAAAACTTCCATTTATACAATCAAAAAAATATAACCCCAAAACTAACTATCCAAATTAAACATTGAATTTGATGAGTTCTAAAGTTGAGATACTCAGATATTTAAGAGGAAATAGATCTACAAAATATATTCAAACACTTTAGATCCAGAGAGAACAGTTGATTTTAAATAATATATAATTTTTTCACAACAAAATAAGAATGGTTAGATCTTTACAAAATATCCAATAATAATTCTGATTTAACATTAAGAGGGTTTACTTTTTATAAATATAAAATTTGAACAAATAAGCACACGTTTCTCTACTACAATACAATAAATAAACCTTTTCTCATAAGAAGATGTGTTGTTTAATATCCTCTAGAGTTTCAAATCAAAAACTAAAAAATAATAGCAAATGAGAAATCAAACACAATGTTTGAATCTTAAACAATCTCTACACTCAACTCTCCCGTATTACCTTTCTTTAAGAATATGGTCTGATCTACCCTAATACAATGTATAATAGGGTTTATATACCGAGTAAAGGAATACTATAGAAACTCTAAGGAGATAAAGGGTTGAGATGCATTTTACCGGGAGAAAAATGATCTAAGGGCTAGAAATTCTGGTTATAAATTAAGTTAACTAGGTATAAAAGGTAATATAGTAAAAACAACTGACAACAAAAACCACTCGTTTAAACTACCGTCGATGTGTGATTTTATCGAAGAGTAATGATATACAGACCCATTTTTTGGATCCTTTTTTCAAACCTAGAAATATGTCAAGCACATATTAGGTTATTTTTTAATTCATACGGAGTCCATTTCAAGCAAAACCTAATATGTATTTGACATATCATTGGGTCCAGAAAAAAGGCCCAAAAATGGCTCTCCATTCTATTATATATTATCAAATGCATCCAAAAGACGGTAGGTTATAAAGTTTCTAAAATTAATGACTTGGATCATGTTTGATCTAACGATTAGAGTCGCATAAAAAGGAAAGTGAAGCCAGTTGTAATGCACTAACCGTTCTAATAAAATTGTCAGCCAAAAGAAAAAATCAAACCGCGTGATATATCTTGTTAATACATTTTTAGGCGCTCAAACTAAATGGTAACAAATATTAGACCTACACAGGGATTTAAAACTAACCAGTCAAAAGAAATTTATACTATTAAATCTACTAGTCGAAAGTATTATATTAGGAGAAAAATTTATATTCGGATAATAATGTCTATAGTTATACACCTCGAAGTCAATATCTAAAATTAGGGGTGAAAAATAATATTTGAAAATCCAAATCCTTCATGTATTCATATTCGAATTTAATTGATATTTATCCAAAAAAGTATTCAAAAAATAGGATTTCGATAGACATTTTAAATATCCAAAAAATGAACATGGATATGGGTAATGCTAGTATCCATGATGGATAATTCGTATTCGAGATGGACTATCCATATTGATTGATATTCATTTTCACGAATATCCATATCTGTAAAATAATTTTGTTTTTTTTATTATTATAATAATATTTATCTATTAATAATATATAAGTAAAAGCTCAAACCCTGTAAAAATAAATAAAGGGCCTATTAGCCCGTTTAATCTTCTCATTCTAACACACACGCTTACAAACTCTACCAAATAACACCACTTCTCTTATCTTCTCGTCTCTCTCACGTGTCTTGTGACAGCTACACCTTCAGCTTCCCATTCATCTCATATCTATAAAATTCGGCTACACTTGTGGGTTTCCTTCACTAACGATTGAACCCAACTAGTACTACCTTCTCCTTTCAACGACTTCTCCTTCAGACTAGTACCTTCTCTCTCTCTCTGAGATACATAGATAGATACATGCATACATACATACATGCATACGTACACACACACACACACACACACACACACACACACACACACACACACACACACATATATATATATATATATATATATATATATATATATATATATATATATATATATATATATATATATATATATATATATAAAAGCAAAAGTACATATAAAATTGAGGTTGAAAATCTTGATAAGTAAAGCATAACATATGATTATGTATGTACTATCGAAAATGATATATGTACCACATGTTTACACCAAAAGTTTATTACCAAATGCATTAAACTATTCTACCTATATAATGAACAACATTTCATTGCACTTGGTAAACCACTTGTGGAGTAAAAAGTTGGTACTTATACATTAGTTGGCTACTGGGTTCATATGTAATATATTTAATGGGCTCACTCAAGATGATTCTTTACTTTTGTTCAAATATTAGGAACTGATAAGAATATAAATGTCAATGTTGTATGACAATTAAATTAGATAATGCACATTAAAGGTTAGTACTTATATCCCCAAGTGTTTGATAGGAAATGTATGTATTAATGTATCTTAAATAATAAACACAGATAAAGATATTATCCAAATCCAAAAAATTCGAGAGGATACAAATAAGGATAATTGTAATTACTATACGGGCGGATACGGATACGGATACGGATAGTGAATTTCCAAATGGATAAGGATATGGCTACTATAGTATCCTCTCTGTATTCATCCATTTTACACCACTATCTAAAATGATACTAGTCGGTTCCTTACTTAATTAGCTAGTTAAAATCAATTGTGATAGAATCTGCCAGTAAAAATTTAAAATAAAGGATTGGATTAAAGTCTAAGATAGTACAATAGGTTTAATAGGTTTACTAATTGGACTCCTAATATTGGTCAGTTAAAGTCCTCCTATTAGTCAATCAAAGGGTCACTCGGATCAAGTCGCAGAACCTCACATGGATCAAGACAATTGTAATACCCCGTATTTTCATGGCTTTTAAATTTAAGGATTTATTAAATTTAATTGAGATAAATTAATTTAATTTTAATCCGAAATGTTGTTTTAAATATTTACTAGCGTGACAAGAGTTAGTAATTATTGGGAATATATTTTTTGTTGCATATTACTGGATGAGTATAGTAATATATGAGATTTATTTTTATAATATTGTCACGTGTGAATAAAATGACAATTGTGGAAATTTAAGTCGGGACGCGCCTGTGTCGTGTCGGGACTAAATGTGGATTAATAAAAGTGATTAATTGATAGGTTGTTCGTATTGTCGTTTTGAGTGCACCAACGCGTCCGGAAGGGTCGAGATAGTCAGAAAAGTATACCCGAGGGTTTGATTTGGGTCTCGAGGCATTTTTAGGCCTAATTAGTACCCCGGGAGGGCATTTTAGTCATTTTGTATTTTTGGGTAATTAAACCCACGAAAATTAAAGGGGTTATATCAGATGTTTAGGTTATCTCCTAGGGTTAGATAACTCAAAACACTAGAACGGCCATTGGAGAGGAGAGGAGAGAGCTCTCAAGGCATTCCAAGGCTCAAAACTCATTCGTTTACACCGCCGCCACCGCCAACGCGTAGATCGCGAGACGGGGAACACAACCACACCAAATTCAACACCAAACCAGATTTTTGAAAATCCTAGGCAAGTGTTTATCTTGGTTATTTCATTGATGCATCATCCATATTAGTTTAGGAGTTATTAGGATATTCTGGAAACCCTTTGTCATGTAAAGGATTAAGAGTTTGATTAAGAAAAGAGTTATAATCAGATATAAACACGAAAAAAAAATTATTCCGGACAATCGGACCTTTGGAATTGGATGAAATTTTACACCGAATTAGCTGAAGACGAGAGGAAGCTACAAAAAAAAATTCAACTCGATCGGACCGTTCAATATTTTTTAATATTTTTTTTTTGCTAGAAAGTTTTATGTTTTGAGGACTCTTAGAGATAATAAAAAAATTCAATTAAAACTCCATTTTAATTCCGATTTCGAAACCGTTTGAAATTTTCATCTTTGAAAATAAAATTCAAAATCCTGTAATGTAAGGCGAAATCTATATTTTTGGGATATTTTGCATAAGGGATAATGTAAGTATATATTAAAGGGGAGAGACACGTAAGAGAGAGTTACGTTGGAACATAAATAGATATCTACTGAATTGTACATTTGGAAGAATAGAGTCCATGAGGGTTACGTAGTAAGTTGGAAAAACCCTTCGAATTAAAGTTAGAAACGAACCATTATACTTGATAAATAATAATGGGAAAATAAGGATAAATGTTGTGAATGTGGGTTATTGGATAAACCTAAATTGATAAAATAAAAGTGGTATATTTATATGATTGTGTACGCATATATTATATACTTGTGAAAATCATGCCCGCGCTACTTGCTATCCCTGAGGTTACCGCGCTGGGATGATCTTATCTCGTGTGCCTTATGGGGGATATTGAATCGTACCCTAGAAGATAGGAATCCTAGGTACAGGCTATCGAATCGGTAGTCACGGTCCTAAGAGACGTGAGGGTATGTACTGACCTCTTGGACTTGGAAACTATGCTTCGCCTCAATATTGTTTGTGTATGTATTTATACAGTTCGAGAGTGATTCCGAACTTGTATTCCCTTTAGTACGATTGATACGGGGATTGGATAGCAGAGTAAGACCGCACCATAGTTTTTATGAGGGGTGCTGTTATGATATATATATTATACGAGTAGTTAATATATATATGAAATTCTGAAATCTGGAACTGCCTACTGTGATTTGATATGTAGGACATGGTTGATGACTCAAATTATAAATAATTGTTTTGAGAAAGTATAATATGACACTGGAAAACTTTATTGATTAATAAAGTTAAAAGGAGAACCTTGGTTACAAATTGAAATCTTACATTTTAAATACTTGTGTTGTTCAGTTGTAAATCCTGCGAATAACCTAAGATAAGTTAAATCATTGGGGAAAGATAGTGTGGTATATGACGAGATAGACCATTGGGAAGGTTAGTGCGATAGGTGTGCACATTAGAAGAGAGGTGAAAATTTCTCAAGAGAGTGTCGCACTAATATGTTGTTGCATTAGCCTGTAATCAATTTAAATACTTGCTAAACGAATTTTTAAATCATATACACTATCGGGCTCTGACCCGTTTCTATTTCCTTTTCTCTCTTGTATATATATGTATGTATTACAGGTGCCCAGCCACAGGCGTCTTACTTAGGATCCTTTGGAAGGAACGTGCTGCATCTTAGGTGGGAGTTGCAGGCCTGTTGTTTAGACGACTTCATCCATTTGATTCTACTCCTAGTTCAGTTTTATTCAGCAGGGGCATGTGTCGCCCTCTTTCTATTATTTAGTTGGTATTGTCAGAGATTGAAATTTTTACTTTCAGTACCTTTATTTCGGGGTTTATTACTGTCAGGATGTTTTCCTTTAGTGTTGTAAATGTTGGGATTTATTATTGATGATTAAATTCGTGTATGTTCAATTCTATTTTTATTCTTAATGTGTGACTCTTTAGATGTTAATGGTTTAAGGTTTTATAACCGGATTTAATAAAATGAGAATAAGGTTTTAAATGGTTTTGACACTTAGCTTTATTATTTAGGGTGTTTAAATTGGAAAACTATTTTTACGACAGTGATGCTAAGAATGAACCAACTGTTCACCTTGATTTTAATTTAATAAAGGAGTGATCGCTCGGTATTTAATTAGGCGGGGTGTCACAGGTGGTATCAGAGCATCAGATTCTAGTGTCCTTAGGATCTGTACGGCTTATTATGCTTTCAGCGTTGCTTTGTTTGCTCTAGAGCCGTACGTTTAGGATTGTTGATTCCTTTGACGAGATTTCGTTCTCCTGCTATAATGTGTATACACTAGTGAATTCTAATTTCGTTCGGATGTGTGCGTGTGCCGAGCGATGACGGATGTCAGAAGAGGACCGTTAAGCATACATCAGGAGGCAGGAATCAGTTATGATTATGAAATATATGTGAGGATGATGACCTTAGTCGAGGTCACCTCCATTATTGCACGAGAAGGCACGACTGGAAAGGCGACTAAGGTGCAACAATGATTTTCAAATGTTGTTATAGTCAAATGAGGTGCGAGGGTAAACTTACCCAACGTATTACAAAAAATGTGTAGAGGCTGTCAGTGGAAAATTTTAGAAACGCGAAAATTGTATGTGTTTACCAAAGGAGGTAAAGTATCCAAAGGCTTAAATATAGGACGGAGTGTGGCAAACTGAAAGTGAAAATTTAGAGAGAATTCTCTTGGCTTTCGGGACGAAATTATAATGGTTGGAGTCAACCACCAATTTTAGAAGTGGAATGCTATGCCTATAGGAGAACCTTAGGTACAGTGTTGACCGTATGTTTCTTCCTCAACTGTTTAGGATGAGAAGCAAACGTGGTTCTGAACTCATCGCAGGAGGGCATGACAGAAGTCCAATTGTGGATATGAATCCTAATCGTTAGCAAATTTTGTATCGAAAGAGGTAGATACTAGTGGAGGAAACGACTCCAAGTGGGAGACCAACTTGTAATAATAATTGATAATACTCGAGGAGGAAATTCTGATGGACGACCGATTCAGAGGTTGACAATGTCATATTTTGTCAATATAGATGATAACGCTTCTTTGTGGGGGAAGTTAAAGGAATCGAAGAATTTAGTCGAGAATAAGACTGAATACAACGGTGGTGATATAGCACCACAAAAGGATGTGGATACACATCAGGAAAACCATTTAAATGCTTCAGATAGTTAAATTCTTACCAAGTGATGGTAAATTCAGTAAGTACTATTATAGATAGTAACATGATCTTTATGGCCTAAAAAGCTAAGGGAACAACCGGGATGGCTAACAGGAATCGAGTCTACTAAAGTCCGAGAGAAGGACAATCCTAACCTGGTTAGTAGGACAGGTGATAAGTGGATTATGTGTTGAGGTATTTTGGTGCGGAGTAAAATTGCTCGCGATAATATGTTCCAAAGTGAGAAAAAGGGACAAGAATACGGTGCCTAGTAAAGGACGAAGATTAAAAATAATTTTGTTTTGGTTTGGGCAGACGTGTTACGTCCGAAAACCATTTGTGCAGTCAAGACGATTACCAGGATGGAAGTATAAGTTGTATCCTTAGAGGATGCTGCGTGTTTATGTGACACGAGCGAGTCACCATATTTTGTTCATTGCTAGATTAGCATGTGAGACGAGTTTAATGCATATCATTATAAATGTTACCATTATGTGAATATTTTTCCTTAGTATAGCGAGATTTTTCTTTGGTACTATCCGCGGGGGATGAATGAGTATATTAACAGTGTTTTATACTTTATTGAGGTTACTTGTTGTAGTGATGCAATACACGAGTATGATATTATCTTTGTTAAAATGTTATAGAAATGGGTAGTATGATAGTGGGCATTTATTGCAAGGCTATCGGAGTAGTTACATTAGTGCAACACGATTTGTTTTGGCAAGGCTTTACCTGTAAGAAGGTTGGACTCACACTTATATTATCTATCCTAGAGACTTCAGAGGAGATAGTGGGCTCGAGATATTTGATACCAATGTATGTATAGACTTTGTCAGTATGATTCAGTATGTACCGGGATTTACCGTTGAGCGAAAAGACTTGACTCGGTATTATGTTTAGCACTCCGGACTTAGTGATAGGAAGAGTGAAGTGTTATATTTATCCTTAAGAGATGTGGGAGTTAAGAGTTATACCCCTAATATTAGAAAATGGAAATTTAGAGAATTTCGATCGTATGTATCCGAGGTTTATAGAATGTAATTACCGTCAACCAATACGGGACGATAGTGAAATTGGTGAAACGTTCTTTGTTAAGCATAATTACGGGAGAAATTGTAACTTTTCTGTCAAGGGACGGAATAAAGGGGTATATACTATGGACGGAGGACCTAACGGATTTCGATAGCCGACAATGCTAGGTAGTAGTGTATCGGGGGTTCCTTGTTTGGATTTCTCTTTGCGAGACATCCCACGCATGAAACTTAGCGTAAGGTTTGAAATAGGGAGACGTTTGGTCACTATTCCATGAGTTCGGTACCCTGGTCGAAATGGGATCAAGTAATTATGTATGTAAGTTGGAAGTTGAATTTTGTTTTAAGGTCATTGGAGCCGGATTTTTGTGGTAGGAAAGCATTGAAAGTTATCCCCACGAGTTGAGGGGTGGAGCGATGATAAGGAGAATTTAAGAATTTTGATTTCTAGGGTGATTGAGAGTACCCAAATGTCATAACCACGTACAGAACACAAGGTGAATAAAGAGTTGGAATGATTTTTAGCATGGATTTTCTGGAAAGAACTTTATATTATACAAAAGAGATGACCTGTAATTATTTTGATGAATAGAGCGTTAGTGATTTATTTTGGTTGTTGTACCTATTTGGGAAAATTGTTGTACTTATCTGAGGAAGGTTGAGAATTATTATTCCTCTTTTATTGTCATGGAATTTGAATGCCCTATTCCTTCTATTCCGTTACATTTAGTTAGTCCTACAGATGAATAGCACATTGTTCGCTCTCCCAGGGCGGACGAAGTGTTGCAAAAAATGTGGGCATCTTGGTTAACTACAGTTAAAATAGTCCTAATCGAAGGAACGTGGTAATAGACGTGTGAAATATATGTTTGTGGGACTAGTATAATGAAGTGGAAGTGATAGAGTGGATTGAACGTCACATGAGGGGCGATAATCCTTACATAAGTGTGCAATTAGAATAGCACGCCCTAACTTGATTGGAAGGCTGTGGGAAGCCATTCAAGAATTGGTATTCCTTGAATAGAGTAGAATTTAATTGTTATGAAGCACACCCGGAGCGGAGTTGTTATTAGTCAAGTGTGAGAGCGACTTGCGCATACAAAGAGTAATGATGTTAGTATAGTATAAGAGATCCAGAAGTACGCTTCGTGGAGAGAAGAGCACGGGTCGAAACTTTCGGCATACTCCAAGGAAGGAAGGGGAGTATTACGTGTCACTTAATGTGAGACATTTCAAGGGAAGAATCGATGTTTAGCGAGACGTAGTGAGTAGTCTCTACATGCACTGCCCGTAGGTAAGGTTTGGTTGAAAGAGGAGAATCAACCAAAGAATTTTGTGTTTATCGAAAATTCCTAAAATTGGAAGAGGTTGGTAAAGTCGGTAAAGTTCTTGGATGGGTTGCCATCCTCAAAACAAGATAAAGGGTTTATCCCGAACATGTGAATTAAGTCGCCGAGAAGGAAGTGATTGATATTCCTTTGGGCTGGCTTACAATATTAACTAGTATGCCCCAGACTTCCTTTGAAAGGAAGGATCGCGCCAGTGCATGGTCCGACGCAGTATAAATTTCTGAATCAGGATGAGATTGGTGAATCCCACCTTTGATATGGGATTTCAGGAACCAGCGGAGATAAGATTTCGTTTCGAGTAGGATGTATCACCCTTAGCCAGGGAATAAGCGCATGGTGATTAAAGATTAGTGGAGCCACGTGAAGGAGATTTTGGAATCTTGGTATGATGATTTCAAGAATGCTCTGTAGAAGCACACGTACCTGTTTGTCGCGTACGAGGTACTTATTAAGGTTTTGTTATGGAAGAACCTCGACTATTCTCCTTCCGTATGTTTAGAGGAGAGTAGATAATCAGAATTTTTGGATCGGTCGAGAAAATATCCGATAACTATGGTGGAATTCCACGACTGTGTTAGGCAGTCAAGAGTGGTCAAATGTTCGTATGATCTTCTCAGAATGGGAATTTTGTGTATGATTAAATCCGAGTAGTTGTCATGTAGTGAGGTGCGGCCTCCTAATGATAGTGAGATAATGGAATTTATAATGTATAGACGTAACCTATTCAAATGTTGTCAGTTGGGAGTGCAATGTGAAATGTCTCCAATGAGAATGTAAAACAATGTTGTTGTGAGGAAAAAGCTATAGTGATTGAGCGTCGTACTATGTAGATAGTTTGCGTACTGACAAGGATATCCAGAATTGTGCTACCTGGTAGGCCTTATTTTCCGAATTTCGGGACGAAATTCCGTTATTAGGGGGGAAGTATGTAATACCCCGTATTTTCATGGCTTTTAAATTTAAGGATTTATTAAATTTAATTGAGATAAATTAATTTAATTTTAATCCGAAATGTTGTTTTAAATATTTACTAGCGTGACAAGAGTTAGTAATTATTGGAAATATATTATTTTTTGCATATTACTGGATGAGTATAGTAATATATGAGATTTATTTTTATAATATTGTCACGTGTGAATAAAATGACAATTGTGGAAATTTAAGTCGGGACGCGCCTGTGTCGTGTCGGGACTAAATGTGGATTAATAAAAGTGAATAATTTATAGGTTGTTCGTATGGTCGTTTTGAGCGTGCCAACGCGTCCGGAAGGGTCGAGATAGTCAGAAAAGTATACCCGAGGGTTTGATTTGGGTCTCGGGGCATTTTTAGGCCTAATTAGTACCCCAGGAGGGCATTTTAGTCATTTTGTATTTTTGGGTAATTAAACCCACGAAAATTAAAGGGGTTATATCAGATGTTTAGGTTATCTCCTAGGGTTAGATAACTCAAAACTCTAGAATGGCCATTGGAGAGGAGAGGAGAGAGCTCTCAAGGCATTCCAAGGCTCAAAACTCACCCGTTTACACCGCCGCCACCGCCAACGCGTAGATCGCGAGACGGGGATAGAAACCACACCAAATTCAACACCAAACCAGATTTTTAAAAATCCCAGGCAAGTGTTTATCTTGCTTATTTCGGTGATGCATCATCCATATTAGTTTAGGAGTTATTAGGATGAGATTTATGGAAGAAAAACCCAATTGGATCAAGAGTTTGATTAAGAAACCCTTTGTCATGTAAAGGATTAAGAGTTTGATTAAGAAAAGAGTTCTAATCAGATACAAACACAAAAAAAAAATTATTTCGGATGATCGGACCGTTGGAATTGGATCAAATTTTATAGAGAATTAGCTGAAGACGAGAGGAAGCTACAGAAAAAAATTCAGCTCTATCGAACCGTTCAATATTTTTTAATATTTTTTTTTGCTAGACAGTTTTATGTTTTGAGGACTCTTAGAGATAATAAAAAAATTCAATTAAAACTTCATTTTAATTCTGATTTCGAAACCGTTTGAAATTCTCATCTTTGAAAATAAAATTCAAAATCCTTTAATGTAAGGCGAAATCTATATTTTTGGGATATTTTGCATAAGGGATAATGTAAGTATATATTAAAGGGGAGAGACACGTAAGAGAGAGTTACGTTGGAACATAAATAGATATCTACTGAATTGTACATTTGGAAGAATAGAATCCATGAGGGTTACGTAGTAAGTTGGAAAAACCCTTCGAATTAAAGTTAGAAACGAACCATTATACTTGATAAATAATAATGGGAAAATAAGGATAAATGTTGTGAATGTGGGTTATTGGATAAACCTAAATTGATATAATAAAAGTGGTATATTTATATGATTGTGTATGCATATATTATATACTTGTGAAAATCATGCCCGCGATACTTGCTATCCCTGAGGTTACCGCGCTGGGATGATCTTATCTCGTGTGCCTTATGGGGGATATTGACTCGTACCCTAGAAGATAGGAATCCTAGGTACAGGCTATCGAATCGGTAGTCACGGTCCTAAGAGACGTGAGGTTATGTACTGACCTCTTGGACTTGGAAACTATGCTTCGCCTCAATATTATTTATGTATGTATTTATACAGTTCGAGAGTGATTCCGAACTTGTATTCCCTTTAGTACGATTGATACGGGGATTGGATAGCAGAGTATGCCCGCACCATAGTTTTTATGTGGGGTGCTGTTATGATATATATATTATACGAGTAGTTAATATATATATGAAATTCTGAAATCTGGAACTGCCTACTGTGATTTAATATGTAGGACATGATTTATGACTCAAATTATAAATAATTGTTTTGAGAAAGTATAATATGACACTGGAAAACTTTATTGATTAATAAAGTTAAAAGGAGAACCTTGGTTACAAATTGAAATCTTACGTTTTAAATACTTGTGTTGTTCAGTTGTAAATCCTGCGAATAACCTAAGATAAGTTAAATCATTGGGGAAAGATAGTGTGGTATATGACGAGATAGACCATTGGGAAGGTTAGTGCGATAGGTGTGCACATTAGAAGAGAGGTGAGAATTTCTCAAGAGAGTGTCGCACTAATATGTTGTTGCATTAGCCTGTAATCAATTTAAATACTTGCTAAACGAATTTTTAAATCATATACACTATCGGGCTCTGACCCGTTTCTATTTCCGTTTCTCTCTTGTATATATATGTATGTATTACAGGTGCCCAGCCACAGGGGCGTCTTACTTAGGATCCTTTGGACGGAACGTGCTGCAGCTTAGGTGGGAGTTGCAGGCCTTTTGTTTAGACGACTTCATCCATTTGATTCTACTCCTAGTTCAGTTTTATCCAGCAGGGGCATGTGTCGCCCTCTTTCTATTATTTAGTTGGTATTGTCAGAGATTGAAATTTTTACTTTCAGTACCTTTATTTCGGGATTTATTACTGTCAGGATGTTTTCCTTTAGTGATGTAAATGTTGGGATTTATTATTGATGATTAAATTCGTGTATGTTCAATTCTATTTTTATTCTTAATGTGTGACTCTTTAGATGTTAATGGTTTAAGGTTTTATAACCGGATTTAATAAAATGAGAATAAGGTTTTAATGATTTTGACACTTAGCTTAATTATTTGGGGTGTTTAAATTAGAAAAGTATTTTTATGACAGTGATGCTAAGAATGAACCAATTGTTCACCTTGATTTTAATTTAATAAAGGAGTGATCGCCCGGTATTTAATTAGGCGGTGTGTCACAACAATAAAATCCACAAACAAACAATGAATTAAAAAGCTTATTAACGGTCTAAAATTATCACAGCATATGTGTACTAAAGAAACACAAATATGTTTGTTTACAACGTGTACAAATGTGACAAAAAAAAATTAAACATCATTTTAAAGATCACAAAAATTATTTTGATTCACATAAAAATATAAAAAAGTATTTTTGACAATTTCACATACATTCTGACTTTTCAAAATATGACATTTATAAAACATTTTCAATTAAATCAATTTATGTCAATTATGAAAGTATAAGTATGAAAAAATGCTGAAAGTACGAAACTAATGTGTGGTGCATTTGTTAAGTGCGTAATTCAGTCTATTTTTGTATTTTACCTTTTTCTCACTTGAATCATATTCTTAATTCTTGATCTTGATAATCTTGGACACTTGAGATGCTTACACATGGTGTACCATTTAGAGTGGTCTCAAACTATAAATTGTTTTGCACAATTATCCAAACTAGTTGAAACACTAAGTAGTGTAGACTCTCAGAACCTAGGAGTATATTATTTAAGATGTTTCAATTAATCCCATGGTGGGGTCACAATCCTAAGATTTGACACGTGTATTTGTCTATAATTATTTTAAAATATCGGGTGCATTTTTTAAAATTTTGTTTTCAAGAAATACCATGTGTGTGTTAATTTAATGTAACAACCCGAAGTTTTGGAGACAATGATTTATTTATTTTGGGAGAAATAAATAATATTTTATTGAAGAAATAATTAAATCGGTAATTGAGGTCCAAAATTTGGAGTCATTAGAAAGTGTATCGAATGGCAATTCTGAGGGTACCATTGTTTTCGGAAGGGTCGAGAAAGTCGAAATGACTGTACTTGGGGTCTATTTAGGTCCGAAATAGTTTAAGTCAGTTTGACTCGAATTAATGTTATTGAGTCATTTAAAGTGTGTACTATCATTTAAAGTGTGTATCTTGTGGGATAAGGCTTAAAAACCACGAGAGAAGTCATTCTCACTTAAGAGAAAGAGGAAAACCCTAGAAAGAAAGAGAGAGAAAAGGAGAAAGGAAGAAGAAAAGAGGAGAAAAGTGGGTTTTTCCGGCCATCTTGCCAACTTGAGGCGGATTCAGACCCTATGAACCCGAGGTAAGTGATTAAACTTGCTAAATAATTATTGTGTATCATTTATTTCATGATTTGTGGATAAATTTCTAGAAATTTGGGATAAATAGGTTAAAACCTAGATTTTTTAGATAAATCTTTTATTTGAATGTGTTTAGGATGGATTTAAAGTTATAGATTAGTTGTGCTGAATTATTTGAGGGATATTAATGTTATGAATATGGTTGGGTTGAAGATTTGTGGTTAAATGTAATTATATTAGGGGTTTTTGAGAAGTTGGAGTTGTGAAAAAAAATGGAGTTTGGCCGTGGTACCTGGTAGGGCTGGTCGACCGGGTACAGAGGGCCGGTCGACCACGCCTCCAGAATTGGGCACACTGTCTTCGATTATAGGCAAAATTAAGAAATGCGGTTGACCGCGGTTTGGGCTCCGGTCGACCGGTCTCCTATTTTGGGTTCAAGTTTGAGAATTTAAGTTATCCCCTTTCTTTTTGGGTTTATATGTATGGACTTCCATAATCTGTGTATCATAAAGGATTAAGTGATTATATAAGGGGATTATTGACTTTAGAATCATAAGACGATATATGGGGCTAATTGATAAATAAATGTGATGGTGGGATATCTCTCGTATCTGGGAAATAAGAGGAATAGTGATAAATGACTAAATGAAAATGTCGGGGAGTTTTAGTGATTGATTTTGAGAAAGTGAGATTCTAAAAGATTATATCAATTTGGTGGAAAATCATCTAAGTATAGAGATTAGTAATTGAGGAATGAAAATGGTTGATCGATATGAATACGGATATAGAAGTATCCTTATTGATGATCGATTGGGAGAGATCTCACACAGTGAAAAATGCTAATTGAGGTGCATTAGGATAAAAGAATATCCTTAACTTAAATAGAATTGAGAGACAATTTATAATAGAAGAGACATTTGAGATTCAAGCGAGAATTAGTATAGCATATACTAAGTGGGGTTATTGTGCGAGAATTGACGGTTAGTGTATCAAAAGAGAGAGATATACTAAATAATGATATTAATCTATTTCGCCTAAGGGCGTATAATCAATATGGAAATGATGTGCAGGTATACCTTATATAATGGTATATCTTTATTATGTGGGATGTATGTATACCTTATATGATGGTGTACATACATGTTAAGCATACCCCCTCCTTGCTATCATTGGGAAGTTTCGTGCGTAGAGGGTGAGCATTCTGACTAGAAAAGAAGGATGTGGATATTCCCCAGGTCATAGTCGTCCATGGTGGTTAGAAAATGACATATATGTATAAATTTATTTATTTTGGGGGTGAGAGGTCGTGGTTATGTGTCGCTCTCACTTGCCGGTTCAGAGCTATGACCGCTTCCCGGGACGTTGTGTGCGTGAGTAGATCACGAGGTGGGTGTCGTTGAACCCCACCAGGTGGCCCCAGTTTGCTACGTATATGGGCTGCTGGAAGATGATAGCATGTGAGCCTGCATCCTTTGAGTTATAGCTTGGTTGGATGGTTATTATTGCTTGTGTTTGTACTTGGGTATCAAGGGCATAATGGACCTCAACGACCTACATTGCCAGGATTAGTGTATCAAGGGGGTTTTTTGTTTGGATTTCGCCTCGGCGAGACGTCCCATGCACGAACCGCAGTGTAATGTTGGAACTTGGGGATAAGTTTAGCTCTTAATGCTCATAATTATTTATATATATATATCACCTATCCTGACGATCAACAGTGCCAAGATTAGTGTAACGAGGGGGGGGGGGGTTCCTCATTTGGATTTCGCTTCGGCGAGACGTCCCACGCATGAAACGCCGTGTACTATTGAGAATTAGGAATATTAATTAATTAAAAATTGGATAATAATCATTTGGGTTACATGGATCTTGCATTGAGGGCATAATGAGCCCCGAGAATCGATACGGTCAGGAGTAGTGTAACGGGGGGTTCCTTGTTTGGATTTCGCTTCGACGAGACGTCCCACGCACGAAACGCAGCGCCGTGTTGAGAATCGGGAGGAGTTTAGTCCTTAACTCTTGATGCTAATAACTCATATATAATAATTATATATATGGTTTCATGCCTTATATGGGCGTCACTAGAATATAAAATTCTAGTAAATAAGATTGTTGATGTATTGGGATGATGTGGACGTGATTTGATCATGTAACTTTATATGTTCAACAAATGAACATTATAAAGATAACTATAACTATTACATTAAAGTTAATGTATATAACTTATAAATTATTGAAACAAATGTATTAGGGGATATGTTAGATGATTTCACTTAAATACTTATTTTGGGTTTAAGTTAGGATCCTCTTACCTAAATAGAATTGGACATCCATTTGGAGATCACGTGCCTGCGTTTAGTGCGCGCTTTAGATGAGAGGTGGTTGAATTATTATGGAGAGTTCGATTCCAAGTAAATCATGTAATAATGCATTTATAATTATTATGCATTTTAATACACTTGCTATAAAATGTTTTTCAAACTCGGGCTCTGACCCGTTCATATTTTCTCCTCCATGTATGTATTGTACTACTTCAGGTGTTCCTCCGCAAGGACGCCTTTGATGTTCCTCCATTCAGGATTCGCGGAGCTGTGGCAGTAGCGGACTGTTGCGGCACTTTGTTTTAGTCGATTTATATCTTTGTATATCTAGATTAGGATTCAGTTGTATATGGAGTTAGTATTCAAGTGTTGTATATTAACACTTTCTTATTTCATTTTCTCAGAGTATTGTATTGTCTGTTACCCGACAGCATATTCGGGTATTTCATTATTGAGACTTTGTTGTACATTGTATTGTACTCTTGTATATATCTTTAGAGTTTATACATTTCACTCATCATAGTTAGATGTATATTGTTGGTTGTGATTGCACTATTGGTTTTGTTGTTGTTGTTAAATAAAAAGTTTTAAATTTTTTGACAATTCTCTTTTTATGATTATGGGTAGTTAGCCTTATATTATAGTGTTGTATGTCGATGTTGAGACTGTACCATCTGAGATACCTGATTTATGTAGTATAGGGCTGGCCACCCGTTATTATTTAGAGCGGTTTGTCACATTTAAGTATAAATGCATACTTTTGAATGAAAAACAAATGCTTTGGAGATAGTCCAAGAGTATGATTTTTCAAATCAACCGTGTGAGTTAATGGCTTAAGGGATATTTTTTTATATAAAAATGGTGACTTGTGAAGATAAGGGTTAAAGGTATTTAATAATATTTAAATGGAATGTTTGAAAATAAAATATCATTATGCATACAATGTATAGTTATTGCACATAGAGAGTTCGGTAATACTATTATAGTATTGCGTTCGTTCTTTTCGTCGTTTATTTTTGGATTTCATTTGGTAGGGAACCCCTACCGGGCATTGGCTCACCCCGTCACCTTTATTACGGTATGTTAATCGATATTCCATATTTAAGGTAAGTAATTATTACTTCTTGTGCTAGTATCTCTGATTACTTAACCCTAATGGGTTCCACGCCACTTCATGTTGTTCTTTTTGTTGTTGTTATAATAATAATAATATTATTATTATTATTATTATTATTATTATTATTATTATTATTATTATTATTATTATTATTATATGAAAATAGAATTGCATATTCACATGGTAAATTAAATCAATTAAAGTTGAATAGAATTATTAATTTGGTTGTTTCAAATCACTTCACGCAGCCAGACCAGATTAGGTTGATCAATAAGTAACCCGCAAATTTTGGGTCGGGGAGTTACAAAACCTTATTGAATTATGCATTTTGTTATAAACCCCTATTATGCTACGCTAAAAACTCAGCAAAGAAGTGATAAAAACACACAAAAGATTATTAAGACATTCATGGGGTTAGTTTGAAAAAATAAAATTTCTAGAGGGTTTTTATGCACTGATAGCCAAAAATAAAATGTAAAAATAATAATGACTAAGTCTTTACATGATGCCACGGAGATAAGTCTTTTATACAAAAAATTGTCTTTTCATAAATTAGATGTTTCTTTTTGTAAATAGTCATTTAGCAATGTTTTCAATGGACAATTATAACTAATAGCACAATCACGACCTTTGACGTTGGTTATGATAAAGGTCGCAATATAGACAATTACAACTTTTAGCATAGGTTAATAATCCCAATATATATTTAAAATTATTAATAATTTTATTAACTAGTGGTGTTGATGTAAAAAACTAGATCACTCTAATTATTCAATCACAGATAAATAAATAAGACAAAGATTTTTAAAGTGGTTCAGCCTTATAAGAATGGCCTACGTCCACTGTTATGTTATTGCTGAGTGTTTGGGAAATTCTCGATTACAAGTGCTATCAAGAAATTCCGGTCCCTTTGAATGAGGGAGATACAATGTATTTATAGCCCTGAGGCTTACATATGAAAGGGTGGTACATTAAATGATATACATATGAAAGGGCCTTGAGGCTTATCATCTGAAAGGGAGATACATTAAATGATATACATATGAAAGGGTAACTCATTTAATGTTCTTCAAGCGTGTGCGTCAAGATGATAAGCAGTCAATGAATAGTTTGAACTGTTGGTTATCTGGCAATCAATGCTGTGGTCGAGATGCAGCTCGAACCGCCTTAGTTTCTCGTCGTTCAGGAGTTCTTCGGAGAACTGGAGTTCCTCGGAGAGTTGGAGTTCCTCGGAGTGAACATAACTTGATCGGGGAATGTTCTTCCTCGTTGTTATTGTGCCATGTAGATTGACACGTGTCTTCTTATTATTCATCCATATCAGCATACTAATTTTGGTATCAAGAGAAGCCCCCAATGCTTCATGCTTGATGGTTTACTTGAAAGGATGGAGTATTTATTCTGCAGTGTTGCTCGGTGCTCGTGAAATTCTTGATCTACCTTCTTGATTTGTTGGACATAAAGGGCATTATCTCCTGGACGACATATGATGCCGCTTGTAGCTTATCATAATCTTCAAGTATGTTGATTGGTTTGCTAGCCGACCTACTGCCTCCTGTGAGCTAGTGGTGGACTTCAAAACATTTTTATACAACTTCTTCTTCAATGTTTGTCGAGACAGTAGTAGTAGAGCTCGCAGTGCTGTAGATGCTAATTTTGACTTCTACCTCTGCTCGGGGACGAGCAAGAGATTCTCGGGGACGAGCAAGATCTGCTCGAACAGACCATCTGTGATGAACATCAGAATGATGAAAGATCTTAACTTCATAAAACTCCCCTTATGCTTTGGATGATCCTCGTGCTGGCGAGGAACCTGTTTCAAAAGTAGAAGGAAAAGAAACCAATAGAGTAGGAATCTCAATGTAATAGTTAGTACACAATTTAATATCAATGTAATAAATTTGCGTAATTTATTTTGAATTCAATGAAAGGATTTCATTTTTGTTCGCAAATTTGTATTGCTATTGTCTTGTAAATATCAAACACTTTACATCTGTGTTTTCATAACAATATTGTGTGGTTCATCGACCAACTTAGTATCAGAAATGTTGCTCGATCACTTTAATAATAAAATAATGAGTATAAAAATGTTTAAAATTTTTCCAACCAACCAAGGTTGTTAAATTGTGCTTGTCGACCAATTATAGTTATTGGGTTTTTATCCCCGATAAACCATACTTGGTGAATTTTTGTCTTTTTCATAAAATATGTCCGACCAACCAAGGTCGATAAATTCTCCTCGTCGACCAACTACAGTTAGTGGGTTTTTATCCCCGACCAACCATACTTGGTTCAGTTTGGAATATTTTGTTCTTCGAGGAACTTTTGTAATAATCTCACCTCCCGACCAACATAAATTGGCATTTGAAAGTATAAACCAACCGAGATTGGCGTTATAAGAATGTTGTTCTTGCCCTTTTACCAACTAAAGTTGGTCGTGGGTTTGAACTATCGTGTTCTTTCGAACTATCTTGTACACTAGTTATTTTACCAACCGAAGTTGATCACGCCAGTGTACGCCTCCTAACCAAAGGAGTATATCAGTTGTTCTCGCCCTTTTACCAACCGGTGTTGATCGTGGGTCTGAACTATCATGTTCTTTCGAACTATCTTGTACACTAGTTATTTTACCAACCGAAGTGATCACGTCAGTGTACGCCTCCTAACCAAAGGAGTATAGTTTGTTCTCGCCCTTTTACCAACCGGAGTTGGTCGTGGGTCTGAACTATCGTGTTCTTTCGAACTATCTTATACACTAGTTATTTTACCAACCGAAGTTGATCACGCCAGTGTACGCCTCCTAACCAAAGGAGTATAGTTTGTTCTCGCCCTTTTACCAACCGGAGTTGGTCGTGGGTCTGAACTATCGGGTTCTTTCGAACTATCTTGTCCACAAGCTCTTTTACCAACCGAAGTTGATCATGCAAGTGTACGCCTCCTAACCAAAGGAGTATAATTTGTTGATCCTGTAACATCCACAGGTTGATCAGCGAGCAACTTTTATTTCTCGGGAGTATTAAGATCAGTAAACTCTACTACAGCTTGTCTTAATGGCATGTCGGTATGCATGGTATGGACCTGGAAACATGGCCTTATTCTTCTACTTGCCTTAATTAATGCCAATGCCAATTTTTCCAGCTTTGGATATCTGATCTCTGCACCTCTTCCTTCGTCGTTGGAAATCGCAACCCTAAAAAGGGCTTTGATCTTGTCTGGATTTGCTTCAACGTCTCGCTGGTTGATGATGTACCCGAGGAACATTCCTTCTCGTACTCCAAATGTGCACTTCGTCGGGTTGAGTTTCATTTGATATTTATCCAGTTGATCAAAGGTTTGATCTAAGTCAACTAGATGATCAGTAGCTTTCTTGCTTTTTGTCAGCATATCGTCGACATAGATTTCCATACTGCAACTGATTTGTTCAGCAAAAACCTTGTTCATCAACTGCTGGTATGTCGTTCCCTGTCTTCAGGTTTCATTTTGATTTGGTTGTAGCCAGAGTAAGTATCCATGAGCATCTCGTGTCCTGAAGTAGCATCCACTGCCTTGTTGAGATCGGTGAAATCAACACACATTCTTCATTTATTGCTTTTCTTCTGCCCGACGAGGAGATCTAGATCTCTCTCTTGCTCGGTCTTCATTTCCTCTTTCATTTCTGCGATCAACATACTTTGACAACTTTCCTCGTCTGATGAGCGTTTCAATCTCGTTCTTGGAATGCTTATCAATGCCATTACCCTTATGCTCTTTATTGTCGACTTCCACCTTGGTTTCTTTATCCATATTCTTCTTTGCAGCCATAGCCTCCTCGGCATTCATGATTTTGGTCGCTTTTGCCATCAATTCTGACATAGTTATAGGTGGATCTTTGGCCAAAGTGTAATACAACTTGTTAGGCAATAACCCACTCATCAAGGCGGTGATTGCTGTCTTTTCTTCATAATCTATGACTTTCAGCTTCTCGTTATTGAAATGAGTTATGTAATCTCTAGTACTCTCACCAGGTTTTTGTCTAACACTTAACAAGTGTGCTACTCATTTTACTGGCTTTGCTCCAAAACAGAAATTGCCAATGAACAACTCGGCCAACTGAAAGAAAGTTGAAATCTTACCCCGAGAAAGATTGTTGTACCACATCTGGGCAGATCCAGTAAGAGTTCCTGAGAATGCTCTGCATCTCATCTCATCGGGGACAGCCTAGATGTCGGCAGCAGCTTGATATTGCTCTATGTGAAGAACAGGATCTGTCTTTCCATCGTATTTGGGGGTCACCACAGGAGCTTTAAACTTTGACGGGGTAGGAAAATCAACAATATCCTGGACAAAAGGTGTTCCTCGAACAAAGGTTCGTTGTAGGGGATTTTTCGCCTTAGCCATTTCTCCCAATCTATCCTCCAACCGCTGAATGGATCCTTTCCACGCATCATTTCCTTCCTCGGGCCTATTAGTCCGAGCAATTAATTATTCTGAAGTAGCCTCCTGAGATCTTTCTTGACGAGCAACTGGTCGTGATTGTGCTGATCCTTCTCTTAGATCTGATGGTTGTCGAAAACTCCTTGACATGGCTTTAGACGGACTTTTATTCCTCCTAGAGCCTAATCGACCAAAAGGAGAGGCCCTACTCAATCTTTCCACCGCGCTGGCCCTTTCCGGGGAGAGGGTGACGCGATGTTCAGTATCCGTGGCTCGTATTGACGAAGTTCGTCCAGGTTGATAAGAAAAATCTTCAGATTCCTCATTAACACGCCTAGTTCGTGAAGAAAGCGCACGGGTATTTCTTCGGATGTTTCGTGATCCGGAATGAACTGGTGCTCCGCCATGAAGGGTTTGGATGAGTTGCCGCATCGTATCTTACATGGCGGTCTGGCCTTGAACCAGATTTGTCATTATTCCAGTCAGATCTGGAATAGTTGGTGGTGCGGATGGATTTGGAGGTGTCTCGACGTTTTTGTTGCTGGATTCAGGAATTTCAGCCATTGATGATGAATGATTTTTGGTGAAAAACGATAACAACAGTCGTTTCCCACAGACGGCGCCAATCTGTTGATGTAAAAAACTAGATCACTCTAATTATTCAATCACAGATAAATAAATAAGACAAAGATTTTTAAAGTGGTTCAGCCTTATAAGAATGGCCTACGTCCACTGTTATGTTATTGCTGAGTGTTTGGGAAATTCTCGATTACAAGTTCTATCAAGAAATTCCGGTCCCTTTGAATGAGGGAGATACAATGTATTTATAGCCCTGAGGCTTACATATGAAAGGGTGGTACATTAAATGATATACATATGAAAGGGCCTTGAGGCTTATCATCTGAAAGGGAGATACATTAAATGATATACATATGAAAGGGTAACTCATTTAATGCTCTTCAAGCGTGTGCGTCAAGATGATAAGCAGTCAATGAATAGTTTGAACTGTTGGTTATCTGGCTATCAATGCTGTGGTCGAGATGCAGCTCGAACCGCCTTAGTTGCTCGTCGTTCAGGAGTTCTTCGGAGAACTGGAGTTCCTCGGAGAACTGGAGTTCCTCGGAGAGTTGGAGTTCCTCGGAGTGAACATAACTTGATCGGGGAATGTTCTTCCTCGTTGCTATTGTGCCATGTAGATTGACACGTGTCTTCTTATTATTCGTCCATATCAGCATACTAATTTTGGTATCAACAAGTGGGTTACTTTGATACCAAAGAGTTTCATTCATTTATTGTTTATTTTGATCAGAGGAATTACAATGAGGAACATATATCTACTTTGGATCTCACCTTAAAAATAATCAAATTATTAATTTTCTCAAATTATTTCCAGTTTTCAACAACCCATTCGAAGAGTATTTTGTTTCCTTATCATAGTTGGCTACGCTAAATCTAGTGCAAAAAAGCAACTGATTTGTTTTGCTATCAACAAACCCATGTGTGTCTATATGAAATTCAACAAACAATCATTTCTTTACATGGATTTTTTAGCTAGAAGCGAATATTGTATTCATCATATCTAACCCTAAATTTTATTCTTTTAAATACATTATTTATACAAAATATGAGACGTGGGGGAGTTTAGGTCAGGGGCGAACCCACCCCATCCCGAATGGGGGGGATCACGCCCAAAACTTTTTCGATTTTTTTTGTTTATACTATAAAAAAATTATGGACATATATGTAAGTTATTAAAATATAAGGTGAGTAGATAAGGGTTTTACAACTTTGGGGCGGATATTTAAATAGACTAAAAAATCTAAAATGAAACCTAAACAAAACCTATTCTCTTCCTCTTTCTTTTTACCCCTCATCCAACCTCTTTGTTACCTCTCTCGGATTACATCCATCTCTTCTCATCTCCCTCCCGTCCTCTCCTTATCCCTTGCTCGCCCTATTTGTTCTCTGTCTTGGACAGCTCCTGCTAGCCAACCACTGCCAGGAAGCAGCAAGAAGGAGCAGCCCTAGCTCCTCCCCCTCTCCTCTCGATAGCATCCCTCCTCCTCACGGGTCGGCATAGAACACCGGTAATTTGTTTTTTTTGTTTGTTTTCTTATTTTATAAAACTTTACTTTGTTGTTGTTGACTAAATTTTTTGGACATTGATATTGTATGAAACTTTATTGTTGCTCAAATTTTATATTTAATTTGTATGAAATTTGTTGCTGAAATTTTGTAGATATTCTATTTAACTTTGTTGTTGCTCAAATTTTGTTACTTAATTTGTATGAAATTTTATTGCTCAAATTTTCTTAGTTAAATTGTATGAAACTTCAATGGGTTGTTAAAAATATTGGTTTGTTTGGTTGTCAAAAATGTTGGTTTGTTACGTAGAGGTTAAAAATTGGTGAATATTAACAACAAATTTTTTAGGGTTAAAAGTTGCAAAACAAGTAAAACTAACCTAAAAAAATTCGCCTTGGGTCTTCCCGCCCCCATACCCCCGGCATTTATAAAAACTTTTTGTACTCCCAAGACAAAAATCCTAGGTTCACCACTAGTTTAGGTTTTAGTTTCTAATAACGAGATATTAAAGTAACAACTCAATGTTATTATTTTTATCATGATAGTATAATTTCAATGTCACAGCTAAAGATAATGGACATTTGAAATTATTAATATTGTTTAAAATAAATTACTAAACCCTACTCGAAAGTCCATCCATCACTCTGTAAAAATTCTTTTGGTATATGCACAATAGATAACGGTTGCATGTAAAGTGTCATAACCCTTCATTAAATCTCTATATACGAGATACATTGAAAGTATATAAAAAGATGTGCAAAATCAATAAAAATTAAATTAAATTTGAATTACGAACTTATTCTTACAAAAAAAAAACAAATTTACAATTTAATCCTTCAAAAATACTGAATTCCAAATATATAAAAAAGAAATGGATATAAACGTATAGTGTATAGGAAATAAAATAGGATTTATTACTATAATTTTTATGCATGTAATATATTTGATAAACACACATTATCGAATAATATATTTACATGCCCATGAAGTCAAGACTGAATAAATTATTTTTTCCCTTAAATTAGTATGTAATGTAAATCATTACTCATCCTACCTTAAACTCGAACCACTAAAAGTTTTTAATTTATAGCATCCATTTTTAACTGTTGCATTCGAATAAATTGTTGTAAAGAGTTCATGTTGTAGCCTAAAAAATATGAGGCTAAGTGGACCAATAAAATAGCGATACTTATTAACATGACTATTAAACTCCCCCTATAACGGGTAAGCCTAGTTAGCTCAGGTATCCTGTGGTCGGTCGCCTAGCCGACCACAACCAGAAAGGTGAACCAGTATTAAGGTGAAAGGACGCACCTGAAATGTTCAACAATCACCATGCACATGCACATAAATGATGTCCAACTACATATTATCGTGTAAAGGTGTAAATGCCTAAACTATAAAGGCATTCCATCTCTTAAACTTCTTATTGCCATAAATACACTGATCCCCCAACTATGGGAGGTGAAAATCCGGGTAAAACCCTAAATATTGTACCTAAGAGACTAGAACAAAATCCAAAACCATTACTGGCATTCCCCCGTGAATGTAGGCTCCATTCTTGAGCTGAACCACGTAAAAAACTCTAGTGTCTCATTCCATTTTCCATATTTCTTGTATTTTTGATTATCTTTTTTGGTAACTAAAGCTAATATCAATCCTTTAATATACCACCCAAATTTCAATCTTCGCATAAAATCGGTCTGCCTCTGGACGTGATGTCCATGGAGAGGCTACCCCTAATAAGCCCAACCTTGTTGGCCTTAATAACTTTGGCCTTGTTAGCCCTCATTCTAGTTCCCCTAGCCTTGTTGCCCCTGAAGAATATATTTCTCACCCTGATGGCCCTGCCTGTAATTGCCGTTATTTGGACTGAATCTCTTAACAGAGACCCCTGCTGGGAATGTCACATCCCGAGTTTTTAGGGCGACAAAAGACTGTATGGATAATATATGATTCCAATGCATCCATAAATAAAAAAGTAAATTTTGCATTACATTCCACTGACTAAGTATAGTAACTAAGCACTTTATTTATTATAAGCATACTGGTTATAGATATTATTTCCAAACAAAAGAAAATAATAAAAGAAATAGGAAAAATACATAATAAAGATATATCGTCTTATAATTGGTAACAAATGAAAACATGATGGGTTTATCAGTACTGCTATTGAATTTCCATGAGTATATGATTGCTAAGGTCACACAGGGTGATGCATTAAAAGTTTTGGGGTAGGGGGGAATGTTGCCTTCCTTATACTCTATGATCGTCTCAAATTTTTAAAGAATAAGAAAAAATTGCCCAATAGATTATTCTTATTAAATAACAGTTTAAAAAGAGAAAATTAGGTTAAAGGAGTACATAAGAAATTGGATTCAATAATGCAATTGAGATTAACACACTAATACATGATGATATTGTTACAATTATAAATAACAAGGATAGAATAGTTGTGTCTTAGGGATGGTTTCTAAAAAAAATAACCCATAATTATCCGTTTAGAGACTTTAGGGAAATAATCATATATAACAAATCAATCCAAATAATTGGAGATAATCAATGCAAATAACTAGAGATAAAGTAACAATGCTAAGACAATAACAGACAACCAAATAACTAGGAACTCAATACGATGAGTCCTCCTGGATAAATAATATTGTCGCGGCTATAATGATAGATCATTTCCTAGTATTGTCCCTAGATGCGGGGCGATCAAGGGAGAGTGGCATAAGAATTGGAAGGCCTCCCTATTTCCTATAATAGGGTGTCGTTGTGTAGGGAGGGGGATTTTTCGTGTTTCAATGATCCTTGTCCCGACATGAGGGGTGATTTGAGGGGAGAGGAGGGTTTTTGCTATTTTTTAGAAGAAGTGTACAGAGGTAGTGTATTTTCCCTTTTAGGATTTATTTTTATTTTCTCACAATATTGGCCTTTGCATGTAATGTAAATAACGATGGCCGCGCAAAATCTTTAAAATTCCAGTATTGTTTTGTTCTCGATGTTTTAGCCTTTAGATCGTGCCAAATCTTTGGAAGTAAGGGTATAATACCATGACAAGGTTTTCCCATAACATGGGGGTTTTGGTGTCTATTTAGACTGGGCCCGAAGTGATATCTAGGATTCCCTATGTATTTTCGATTTAAAGACAACTGTGTGTGTGTATATTTTCGCGATAAAAATATTGTGAAGAATCATGTCTACATAATTCTGCCAATACGAAAAAAAAGGTTGGGGCTTTAAAGTTTTTTAGATGACTTCAAGAGAAAGGTTGGTGGAATAAGTGGGTTTTTTAATATAGGGTTGGGAATGTTTAAGGGCTTTCACGGTCTTCCCTTCCCCCGATGATCGATTGTTCGGTCCTTTTCCTTATTTTACCATAAACTATTTGAATGAAAGAATTGCTTTAGTTAGTCGAGGTTGAAGGGTTGGGAAAATGTGACTTCTTTGAGATTAGTTAAGGTAGCTGCCCAACTAGAGTTTATTTTGGTGACTAAATAAAGTCCTTCTCAGTTAGGTGAAAATTTACCTCTAGGAGTCTAAGAAGGTTTAAGATTTTCCTTCAAGACTAGATCACCCTATTGAATATTTTGCTTCTTGACTCATTTTTTAATGCTTGTCGACACGGTGCTGGTATCCTTGGTTGTGTTAAGAGTCTTTTAGTCTCCTCTCATAAAGGAGAGCTTTTTATTATAACAGAGTTAAACCTAATCAGTTTTATATACATGGCTTTTAAACATGACCTTTAACAAGGGAACCTTTCATTCTATGGGTAGGACTGATTCCATGACATAAACTAGCGAGTAAGGAGTGGCCCCGATGGAGCTTCATTTTAACATACGGTAGCCCAAAGGGAATATGGGATTTTGTCGGACTAGTGGCTGTAGTTTCAGTAATCTTACTGATAATATTTTTGACATTTTTATTAGTAGCTTCGATCATTCCATTGGTTTTAGGTCGGTAGGGGGATGATTTACACGGAGTGATTCTGTACTCATGTAATAGGTTTGAAACCTCTTTTTCGAAGTGAGACTCGTTGTCTGATAGCAACTCATGAAGTACATCGAAGCGAGAGATGATATTTCATTGTATGAATTTGACCATTTTCTTAGAATTCAATATTATGTAAGATTTAACCTCAACCCATTTGATGAAGTAGTCAATGAAGATTAGGATAAAGGTGTGCCCGATGGAGTCCTTAGGGGTTACCTTCCCTATGATGTCTATCCCCCAAGTGGAGAAAGACCATGGTGAGTTCATGCAGTAGACATCTCGGGGAGGCAGATATTGTTGTTTGTCATATAGCTGAAATTTGACGAACCTTTTGACGTACTCAGTGTAATCTTTTGACATGGTAATTCAGTAGTATAATTGTCAAAGTATTTTTCTACAGAGGGTACGTCCATTCGTGTGAAATCCACATTCACCACTATAGATTTTTTTATAATCTTAAAGGTCTCGTATTTCGTTATGCATCATAAGTGTATTCTATATAGCTAGACCCCTAGATGATTAACTAGGTATCCAATTGTCTTAAGGTAAGTAGATCATTGGGAGAGGAGCCTAATGGGAATTGGTTTTTATCGACCAAGTTTCGTATGTTGTAGAACCAGACTATGTGTCCTACAATCATTTACTGATGGTGTCGATCACAAAGAAGTAGGAAGCGTAGTTTCTATTGTTTATGATGAACGTGATTTATGTAGTTCCCTTCGGCATGTCGATCATAGAAGCTAGAGCGAAAAGTTCATCTACGAAATTATTTTTAGCCCTTGGGAGGAATTCGAATTTGAGGTGTTCGAATCGAGCAGCTACCTCCTCGAAGTTGGCATGGTATGTGTAGAAACCCTATCCCCTAAGAACCTCCTTAGGTCCCTAGAACTCACTCGTTCATCGCAAACCCTAGGTCATACTCCAAGTACTAATTTAGAGGCCACCGGGTGCTCCCGGGTCCCATTTGACTTTGGTTAACTTTCTTGTTTGAGAAAAATCTCAATGAATCTTTGAAGGCTCTGAATCCCATTTCCAAGGGTTTGCCTTGTGCAGCAATCATCCTTACGATTTACTATCAAAAACTGATCTGGAGGCCACTAGGTGATCTAGGCCCCATTTGACTCGGGTCAAATTCCTCTCCTAATTGAAAGCTCAAAAAGTTTTTGTAGGGATATGAATCCCCTTTCAAAAATTCATCCCGTGCATTAATTACCCTTACGGTTCGGACGAATGATTTATTTTACCCCAAAAATTAATTTAAAGTCAATTGAACACTCCCGGAAGAACCGTTTCGCATCCTGTAAACTCTTCAGCTTGAGTGAAGCTAATGAATATTTAAAGGGATCTAAATACCCTTTGAAAAGGTTTGCCCCCTGCATGAATAAGCCTTACGGTATGGATGAACAACCCATTTTACTCTAAAGGGTCACTGGGCTCTTCTGGGCCTCATTTGACCTAGGTGAACTCTTCGAACCGAACGAAGATAAATGAAATCTTAAAGATATCTAAATTCCCTTTAAAAATATTCATCTCGTTCACGATTATGACTTACGATTTAGACATACGATCCATTTTCCTCAAAAAAATTCCTATCTAGTGACCAAAGAACGCTCTTGGGCCCCATTTGACCTTGGTCAACTCTCAAGCTCGGGAGTTACTCAATGGATTCTTAAAAAACCCTGAATACCCTTTCCAATGGTTTGACCCATGTATGTTTTTTACTTATGATTCTTATTTTATGATTATTTTTTTGAAAAATCTATCTCATACTGTCGAATGGCACTCCCGGGACCCTATCTATCAGTAGTGTGTCTCGGGTTCTATGTCGATAGGATGGTCTAGGACCTTACCGATTGGAACTCCCTTGGACCTATAAATAAAGTGCATGACTTCACTTGTAAAGGCACCCCTGAACATCCCTCTCAACAATTCAAAGAACATTCCCTCAAATTTAGAGTTATTCCTCTCTTAAAAAGCCCATTTCCCACATTCCTTAAATCCTTTTCTCACACCATTTAGTATATTCTCCCCCATCTCGTCATACTATCATCATGTCATTGTGAGATTAGCACATCTATAATTAAGATCCACTTCAAGTCTTCATAAGGAGGTCCAATTCCCCATCCTTATCTTTGAATTTTCTTATTTTAGCATTAGTTGTTTTATTTCTACTTTAGCACTTTATTTCATTGCATCACATACCTTAATATCAAGCCTTTACTATTAGTATTTTCACATACTTTATTTTCATACACCCCCCCCCCCAAAAAAAAAAGTGGGTTTGTTTATAAATTCTAAAATAGGGATTCTCACCATACACTCTGACATTTAAAGCATGTTTATCTCTATACACACATAAGAGAAATTCCTCATTTGGTTTTATGGGTTAAATCCCGCCTTATGTTACCTTCGAACTACGTGGAGTTTGATGCCCCCGGCTACGTAGGCATATTTTGGGTAAATCCCTAGACTCAAGTCCTCCCTTATACATATTTCTTACCTTGTTCCCATTATATATATACTAGAGTATGCCCGTGCCTGAAGGCACGCTGATAATTTTGAAACGTATAACATCGTGTATAATGTAAATAATAAATGTTTAGTATATTAGAAGTATAAATTTTTAAAGTATAGAATCGCGTAAATTTAAATCATACATTTTTTTCCAACACAAATGTCTAAATAATTTAGAATATTCAGGCAGAATTCCCTTTGCTTATTATACTATCTACCCAGCTTAATCGATCATCAATAAATAAATAAAACAATAATCAATTTAATCAATTAGGGTATGCCCGTGCCTGAAGGCACGGTGCAAATTTTCGAAAGTCTTCATCGTTAATAAGACCATGCGTCGTATTTAATTCACAATAATTAACAATTTTTGAAATAACTTATGGCACGCACCTATTAGTTTAAAAAATGGTTTTTTTTTTGCTCCATTAGGTCCCATTAAGAAAAACAAAATTGTTCCATTTGGCCCTATTTGTAAACATATAGTGAGATCTAAATAGGACCGATTGAAGAAAAAATATTGTGATAGGACCTATTAGAAAATATTCCCATTAAAGAAGACTTATTTGTCAAACTTCTTTAAAAATATTGGGCAAAGTATCCTTCGTTCCAGTCGTGTTATGTGATGTCGTGTGACATCGTGTTCATAAGTAGTGTTATCACATATTATCATTTTAGTCGTGTTTTCATGCATCATCATTTTAAATTGGATGTTAAAATTGTTAACCGTGTAATTTAGCATTCTAAATGGATCGTGTTCGTGTAAAATAATAAATAACACAAAGTCATGTAATGGTGTGTTTGTGTCCAAAAAAACCATGTTGTATTTGTGTCCAAAATATTCCAAGGTAGTGAATCTTGTATAATTTAAGTCAAAAAAATTATTTTACAAACATGAAATAGATTTTTGGACACAACCACGACGTATTAGATCTCTCACCACTCACTTGGAAATGTTATTCTCCGGTTTTGTGAAGCAAAACAAACAAATATAGTGAAATTTCCATTAGTAGATTCATTTATAAATGTTTGATGGATTTTAAGTCAAGATAATATTAGTTATGTAATTTAATAATGTATTCAATGTGATTTACTTATGAAACATGAAAATTAGTTATCATAGAAATTTCATCCTCAATAAACATTATAAAAATTGATAAAGTATATAATCAAAGTACAAAATAGGTGCAAAGATGGAACAACTTGATACTCAGTTTAGTCATGTGCTTATTACAATTTTATGCCAATGTAAAACACTCCTTACTCTAATTATTTGGTTACGGTGGGAGCCAAATAAATACTAATGCTAAATAATCATAGTAAAAATAAATAAATAAATAAAGCATTATGTTCAATGTTGAGTTGGACATGAATTATAGAGCAGCTCGTACACTAAATGAGACTAAAACACAACTACCTAAGGTATGGGTTTGAAAAGATCATAGGTGAAAATCAAGCGTGTAAAACACACCATCTGGTGGATGTCAGGCATAGAGTAAAAAACGATGAGAAGATTCATACAGCCAAACATATGAATACAAATTTGTACCCTCGCAAGGTCTGAGGCGAGGGGAGTGTGGCAGTGATCTGGACGACTGTTGTGGATCAGAGAGTGTATTGACTGGTGTTATGGATCAGAGTGTATTGACAGGTCCTTAACTGTTACTATGGATCAGAGAGCTGAACCGCTGCTATGTGATATCAATAGTAAGTGGGCATCCCTCCTAGTTCGAGTGATCCACAACAGGTCCTTAATTGATATAGTTCGAGTTGTGTTGGAACTCGTTGCTGTTGTGTGACAGGTCCTTAAACGAATAGAGTGTGTGACAGGTCCTTAATTGATAAGCATGAAATTATGGACCTTAAATGTTTAAGGACCTGTTGCTTCTACTGTGTGACAGGTCCTTAATTGATAAGGACCTTAATTGATAAGCATGAAATTAAAGGTATTAGATCCCCCGAGTGTATTGACAGGTCCTTAATTGATAAGCATGAAATTAAAAGTATTAAGGATCCCCCGAGTAAAAAACGATTAGAGTGTATTGACAGGTCCTTAAATGTTGTGTGACAGGTCCATAATTAAGGACCTATTGTGTGACCTGTCACACGACGTATTAGATCCCCCTTACAAACTATATTCATGCTTATCAATATAGTTCGAGTTGTGTCCCACACTCTCTTCCCATATGATATCAATTGGGCATTCATCCTAGAAGCCTAAACCTTATATCCAGGATAGGACCCGAACCCATATCAAGTTTATATATCCCTATTATTACTAAAGTTGATTCGATCGTCCAACTACAAACAACTACCAAGGTTCAACTAATCAACTGCAAAACCTATCAAAATCACCTTCAACTCAATATCTTCCATGCATATGCCTACCAATTTCTCAATTTCTTATTGTGTAATGAAAGAGACACCTTGAAAGTAAAGTTAGAGGAAATAATTGATAAGAATGAAATTATTTAAGGAACATGAAAAAATTTAATGAATATTGTAGAATCCAAAAGAAAATTACTCATGGTAGGCAGCAGCATGGGAGGCAGCAAGAAGGGAGGCAGCGGTGTGGGAGAGTTTGTAAGGGGGAAATGTTGGACTCAAGGGTAGCCATGATATGGGAGCGTTGATACAGAGTAATATTATGGGCAAACTGGAAGACATCAAGTTCTAGATCAGATTTAAAAACACGAAATTCATTCAAAATAGGATTGAACATATCAAGGTTTGTCTTAAACTTCTTGATCCCCTGAACAGATGCAACATACATTATAAATACTTAACACTTGAATAATAACTTCAAAATCCTTGCATCGTGAGCAGTCCTGTAGAAAAGGTAGAAAGTAATGCACCCAATGTTAGAAAAATTATAAACCAATAAACTATATACAACACATAATATAAAACTCCACCAATTGAATCCCGTAAATCAAAAGAAAGAAAAAATAATCTGATTAACAGAGGGTTTCAGCATTATAGTCTAATAGAGGGTTTCCGCTGATTAACAACATCAAATTATTCACTAGATTGATCCTTCTAGGTAACAGATTTTTGGTCCTAAATAGTCTGATCTGCTTTGGAATTTATGTTTTATGCAATCAGACCTGTTTTCAAACCTTTTTTTTTATTCAAATGGGCAAGATACATGTTTGGACCACACCTTAGAATATGTATTAATCCTGATCAAGCCACTCATCGGAATTTGCCTACCATCTATAAATAGTCGTGTGACTGGTTATATGGTTTAATTAAGATTGAAAACCTCTCCTTTAAAACTTAAATGTCAACCTCTTATATGGTTTGATTAAATCCAACTTTGAGATATATTCAAGCAATTGAATAATGCTAAATAACAGGAATAATGCTGAACATAATCAATTTCAAGACGTGATGACTTCATAATTTCACCATTTCTACATCCTTATGTTATTGTTATGGTTTGCATTTCTTAAAAAATCATTTACTCACTGGATTTTCCATTTCTTATTCTTAAATTAGGACAATAGAAATCGGATCAGACAGATTCAAGATTCTTGATATATGTTCAATCCATCTTTGGTTCAGGTCAGCGGCTCTTATAATCTAGATTGCTTGTGTTCTATGTTGAGTATGTAATGAAATCCATTAATTAAGTTGACTTAAGACTTTAATTTAATGATAAGAATAAGGTTTATACCAATCTTTACACTATGCAGTTATTTATATTTTAAATTTCTGCATATCCTTCAATTATATATATATATATATATATATACACCTTTTGGACTCGTATAACAAATCTTCCCACCTGAGCTTTTTTCTCACAACTTTCTTCCTATTAGCTTGCTTCTTTTATCTGTGGTTGACTTTGAGATATTGATAATGTTGAAAATGGTATGATAGATAACTCCTTTGCACCCGTAGCAGAAGCTGATGCGATGGAAATCCATTTTAGATGTTAACTCTATAGATGGAAATCCTTAAGAGAAATGAAAGAAGAAATAAAATGAAAGGACAATATAACTCATGATAATAATCAAAGAACAATATAATTAATTAACCTATAATTTGTCAAGAGTGAAAACAACAACCACGCAAGGTAGAACCCATGGAGCGATGCTCCCATCGAAAATAACAGTAACTCCTAGAAGTATATTGGTGATAGCCTTCAGTAAGGAGTCATGTGGCTCTCCATTTTTGGGTTGAAATCAAATGGACACGGCCTGACCCGATTAGGACTTTGATTTGGTATTGCACTTTGAGTTGGTCTTGGACTTTGAGTTGGTCTTGGACTTTGAGTTAGTCTTGGACCAAACCTCCTAGTAGTACAGAGAATGTCTTGGGACTTTGTGTTTGTCTTGGACCCAAACTCCTCCGCTCGATTTGAAGATGTCGATGGGGCCTTCGCCTCGACGAAATAGATGGATTATCCCATTCATACTTCATACGTCACACCTGTACGACCATAAGTTCAGGTTGCATCCTGTTAGATAAAAAGAAGTAATTTATGTCCTCTCGAGATGACGCCTAGCAACACCTAACAACATTTCTCCTATGATTTATCTATTGGACCTGTACAACAACATTCTTAGGTACACACACCAGTATTCGTGGATTTTCTCTCACACACACTGCTACCTGCACAAAAACATTTTGCTCTTATAATGGATGATGAAACAAATCTCAAAAACACATATAACACGCTCTGAATAGAATATTGGATTTTAAATGAGTTGGGATAAAATGTAGTAAATAAAAAGAGGATATATAATGTCAAAATTAAATATAAAGAATTGAGTGGGTTTACCTGAAATAGAGATAAAGAGGTTTGAAGGAGGGTACCTGCAGGACAAAAAATACACTGAAATTTTACCCCGAGAATGTGTTAGGGAAATGAAGCGCCCAAGAAATTTTACCAACCATGGATAGTCTATATATCATAGAATATACAAACATACAAACTAAACAACCAAAAATTGAACTAAACCATATAGAAACATGAACTGCGCAAACGGTTGTTTAAGGAATCATATAAAGGAAATTATTAACATTTTTTAGTCTTCAATAACCTTAATTCGACATATCACGTAGGCAGTATGATTTTTCAATCATCATTCATAGAAATAAAGATTAACAAAATTTAACTCACTTTGACATTTTGTGAAACACTTGAAGTGCAAAAGATCAAAGATCATTGAATTCATTTCAAATAACAGAATATTGAATTCTAAGCATATACAAATATCGTGAGTCTTTAGTACTAATTTTGCACCAACTCTTCCCAACAAAAAATAATGAAAAAGGGAAAGAAATACTTATATTGAAATAAAGTTAATAATTAAAACTTTTGCACCAACTCTTCCATACTTTTCAATCATGAACTTTCGGTGTATCTATCAAGAATAAATTTTAGCTATCTGTTCATTTTCAATCATGGACTTTCGGTGTATCTGTCAAGAATAAATTTTGGTGTATCCATTCTTTTCCCATTTTGCTGCAAATAGCTAAAAAATGAATGGATGGCCATGAATAGATAGATACACTAAAGATCACTGTTCGTAAAAGAACAAATGTGCTCGTATAGCATCAAAACATAAAACTTACAGTTCTTGTTTACCGCGATGTCAATAACTTGAAAATTGAAACTTAAAATCAAATGTTCACTTATTTACCTGTAATCAAGAATTAAATTAAAAATCAATTAAAATCATGTTTCAATAATAAAAAATATGAAAACCCAATTAGAAACCCCAATCGTCATCCCCCACCACCATCACAATCCATTCTTTTAAAGAACTAAAAAATAAGAAGCAGTGAAACCCAAAGGAATGAACCCCAAAAAAAACTGTGAAACCAAAATGAAACAAAAATTTACCGATAAGAGATAGGTGACGGTATTCAGTGGGTATGAGCGGGAGGGTTGTTATCGTGAGGGTGATGAGGGTTGTTGTGACCTAATGGAGGGAGAGAGAGAGAGAGAGAGAGAGAGAGAAAGAGAGAAGCGTGTATTGTAGAAGTGGGGGAGATGAGAGAGAGGAGAGAGCTTTTGGATATGGCTACCAATTTACTCTTTTATCCTTGTTTTTGAATTTAAAAGAAAAGGGGGAAACATATTAGAGTGGTTCAAAAAGGGGGGAATCTAAATTTTCAAGGGCAAAATAGGTAATGCAGGAACTAATTCATCTCATGGCATCATCTTTTAATCTTATGACATACATAAGTTTTCTATCTTATTATATATATATATATATATAATGGATTTCATATTCTTGTAGTCTTTTGTCTTGTTTGATTTATACATTTGTTCTTCCATAACGACTTGTGAATCGGCAAACACTTACGTTATATTTTGAATTATTATTTTGGGAACACTCCTAAGGATTACCTCACTCTGTATTTTTCCATGATGTGAGTTGAGCGATTACATTCTCCATTTATATTATGCACATAAGCACACACTTCATGGAGTATAACATGAGAAGTTTAACACATGCCCATGAGAGACCGAAAGGGAGAAATGGGTGCCTAACACCTTCCCATTCTATAACTTAGTCCCTGGACCTTTGAACTACTTGGTTTTGCAAGATTAAATATTGTCCTTGATGTCTTTCTATTGAGGAGACAATATCTCTTTTACCTATTTTGTGAAAAATAGACTGGCGACTCTATCTCTAAATACTACTCCACATCGATGATGATGGAGCGCCTTGATAAAGGGCGCAGTCCTGTGCACATGCACAAAAAGATAGGGGGATTCCCTCCTTAGCCCCCTTAAGATGACCACAGTAATGATGGAGCTTGTCATCAAAGATCCTCTATTTACCCAGTATTTGAATGATTACTGAGCTAGAATCTCTATAGGCCTTGATGTTGGTTATCCCCGTTTCTAGGGAAATTTGAAATCCATTGATGCAGGCCTCGTACTCGGGAATGTTTCCAATGCACTCATATGTAATTTTGATAGCGGTGGGGTCAAGGGATAAAAGGAGCATTCCTATGCCTAATCCCTTTTTATTATATATCCTGTCGAAGTATAGTTCCCAAGTTTCTCTATCATTCAAGGCGAAGAGATCCTCATCTAGGAATTCTGCTTCATATTGCATTTTTTTTACAGGGGTTGTCCCACGAGGAGGTCAGAGATGACTCTCCCTTTGGTGGCCTTTTGTTTGATGAACACAATCATAAACTCGGATATCATCAGTAGCCATTTGTCTACAGAGAGCTATTTTTTCAAAAAGATATCTGAGGGTTCTATTCTCGAGGTAAGTCTTAGCATTGTTTGCAAATAATCCATACAAGGGATACCCAAGACTTTTCCAAGGCAGTGTATTTGATCTCATAGGATACCAGCCTTTACTGACATAGTAGATGGCGCATTGTTTTCTAGAACTTTCCATGTATTGTGCTAACATGTCTTCGACATCCGTGTAAGGTATGGTAATATAGGGCATGAGAGGTTTTCCTAGTTAGGGAGGTAGTAGCACGGGTGGGTGAGTGAGATACTCTTGTATTTTCTCGAATGCTTATTTGTATTGAGCATTACTCTCATTTGGTTCATTTTTTTTGAGTATTTGGAAGATGGATTCATAAATGGTAGTAATCTTGTTTATGAATTAACTTATGAATCGTATTTGTCAAAGGAATCCTCGATAATCCCTTTCAGTTTTGGGTGGGGAAAATTCCCTTATGGATTTGACTTTGGTTGGGTCTACCTTGATTCCATACTTACTGACGATGAATTCGAGAACTCTTACTTTAGTGACTCCGAAGATGCGTTTATTTGGATTTAGCCTTATTTTTAAGAGGTTTAATCTTTGGAAGAATTTACAGAGTGTCACAATGTGCCCTTCATGAACTTTGGACTTAATAGTCGTATCATCCACGTAGACCTCCACTTACCTATGTATAAGGTCATTGATGATGCCGGAGATATTACCACTTAAACTTACAATGAGATCAAACTAGTAATCTATAATAATGGAGATAAAACTAATAAAGTCAATATAGAAGGAGATGAGGAGATAAGGATGAACATGATCATATAAGTGGTTCATCCATTGGCATATTCCACTGTGAAAGTGATTATGTATTTTTATACTAAACAATGGAGCTCTAATGGCTCAAAGCACAACTCTCCAACACACTCTCTCTAGGATCATTTTGTTAGAACTTGGGCTAGGGTTTAGCATTTTAATCCCCCTTCAAGGAAGAAGATGATAGGTATTTATAGCCCTTGGGTCCACGTTGTATCCCCTAAGCATATAATAAGCATGTATAGGATGAGGAAACCAATTAGAATCAACCACCTATCCCTGGCACATATAGGTCATGATGATGAAATATTACCTCATATGCTCTTGAAAATATTAAATAATGGTTTGTCCATGTGGGATGGTGACTCATTGAATCCACGTGCATTCTTCCAGGTGTTAAAGATCGGTCGTAATGGACTAGGCTAAGCCATCAGGTCAACCTTCCGAAAGGATGGAGTGTTGAGTTGAGTTTGAGTCTTTGTATGAGCCTTGTTGCCCATGCTCAAGGACGAGGATGAGGAGGTATGGAAGATAACTAAGATCGTTGATGTTGTCATATGTTTGAGTAGTTGGCCAAGGATAAGGTAACTTATAGTTGGGCATCAATCGAGCCATCCCATGTTTGTTTCCCTTGATGATTTGTCAGGGTCGTCCTTGGCTGAGGTGAGACCTGTTAGGGACAAGACCACACTTGTGTACATCTATCACACATTAGGCCTTAGTCTTCAATGTGAGTAAAAACATGAGGGGTATAGCCAGTTATCCCCCTATGGGAGTTTATCCTCGTCATTTGAGGTTATTCAGGCCGTTAACCAGTTTGGTTGAGTGTACATACATCATTTTAATGTTCCTGGGTTGAGTCCTATAAACTGGACATCTATTAATAGATATGTGGGTTAACATGCCTTCTAAGATAGGGCGGCGACAGTTCTAGTAAGTTGTGCCATAGTAAGTTGTGGCGAGTAATGATTTGGCTCTTGGATAGTTGCATTTTCTTTTTCTTCTCCAAACTTCTCACCTTCACTACTAAGAGTTCCTGCTAACCTTAGCACTTTTCTATATCTACATTTCTAGTCATTTAAGTGTGCTTCTAGGGATTTTCTAGATTTCCCAGTCTTTGTCTTTACTCAGATAACACTCTAGTCCCTTTTGTTTGAGTTTTTTATCATTGATTGCCCTCATTACTTGTTTCCTATTTTTTCGATCGCATTTGAGTTTTTTCGGTGGATTGTCCAAGTGGTATTAGGTCTAGCCTTAGGTGATTTAGTGGTGGAATAGTGATATGGTGTTGGTTAGGAATGTTTCTAGGTGGTATTCCTCCTTATTTACCCACTATGATTCTTACCAGCATAACTCTGATCATCCTCTCTTGTGAGGTTTATTCTTTAAGTTCTTAAGTGTTCTTGAGTAGAAACGTGTAAGTTCTCCCTTCAGATTTTTTAGTCATCTGTAGTCAAATCCTTGGATGTTTATGGTGCTTTATGAAATTTTAGACCAATACCCTCACTTAAGTGATAAGATCCTTAGGGAGATAAGGATATGTGAGACAGAGGTTGAGGCAAAGAGAAAAGTCGGAGCCCACCTTACATGTCCAATCTTCCCCATCCCCTTAGTTGTCATCCCTCCTCCAATAGTTGAGGCTAATGGGGAAGAGATGTTTAATAACTCATCCTCCTCTTTTGAGGGATATAGTCCTTCGCCTGCTTGAGTTTGTTCACCAGCTCACTCTTTTGAGGAGGCTCTTCGTGTCCCCTCATCTCGTACAGGTTAGTCTAATGTAGCCGAGTCCTCACATAAACATCAATCTTCTACCTCCGAGTGATCTAAGGAGCCAAGAGTAACTGTGGTAACACCCCCTACAATCGTTCCCTTATCGAACATGACCGAGAGAGAGTTCCATCAAAGGTTCTCAAGTAGGGCCTCGGCCAATGAGGTTCCCACTGATGACTTTGATTTTGAGGTCTCAAAACCACTTGATGTTTTTTATGCCCAGACTTTTCCTTCTAGCGTTAGAGACCGTGACCTTATTGTCTGGAGGCACATGTATGGAATTAAGTCAAATATCACTATAAGAGTCCCGAAAGAGGACGGGAGGGCCTTTGATGGCTGAGAGGGTGAAATTATCGTCCATGACGAGATGTTCAGGGTCAGCTTTTCCCTTTCGTTTTAGCCATCCGTACAAGCCATCATAGCCATTATGGATCTTGATCCTTCCTAACCAGCACTAAATTCTAGCAGGATTATACTTGGCTTTATAACTCTTTGGAAGTCAAAGTACAAAGACAACCCTTGAGTTAGAGTCCTCAAAGCTTTCTACAATGTCATCAACTAGGGCCCAGGCCGGTTATTACCATCTAGGGTCAAAAAATACCGATAAGAAAATTATTGACATCAACCAAACCTCGAATCATCACTGGAAGCTGAGGTACTTCTTCATCTCTAGGGCTTCGAAGTTCGCGATCAAAGCTTCCCGTGATGACACTATATTGAGGGTTCCTTGCATTTGTTTAGCTCTGAATGAGTTGGGTACAGGCCTCAGTCTTAAGGATAGGACGAAGGTGAACTTCTTGAGATGCCAAGGGAAGAATGGAGATTTATCCATGTTTAAATAATTGATGACCCTTTCCTTACTCGATCGTCAGGTCTGGGGATTAACCCTCTGAATGAGTTTTATAAGTTCTCCAAACTTTATATTTCTGTAACCATTTTCTCGTCTTTGAATATCTATACTAATGATCATATTCTCTTTCTTGTAGACCATCCTCCTAACACCCCAGCTTAAATCTGGAATATGATGACCCCTAGCCTTCAAGAATCTTTGAGCCGAAAGGGCATCAAGCATCCCGTTAATGCTTTCGGTATGAATATAACCACTAGTAACCCAAGCCATAACAAAGATGGGAAAAAAATAAAGGAGCTAGACAATGGCGAAAACCTTCATTATTAACGGGAGATGAGGTCGAGGTCATAAACACAAGATGAAAGGCAGCCTGCTGTTACTGAGGCCTCCAATGATGCCACCATAGGGGCTTATCTTGCCCATCTCAAAGAGAGTTCTAACTCCCTTATTACAAGAGTGTCATATCTAAGGCAGACATCCTTGCCTTGCCTTTAGATTCTGATCGACATTTTCTTGAATCAATTAAGTGCCTAAGGTCTTTGAGTTCAACTTTCATCACATGGTCCAGGTATGCCAACTTTACTTTTTTCAAATTTTTTTGATTTTGTCCAAGTGTTAGTTCATCTTGTAATAACTTTCCTCATTTGTGTTTTTACAGTACACATATGCTTTTGCCCATGCCATAAAGTAATTAATTGAGAATCTCCCCCAGGTGCAAGAAGCCAAGAGGGACCTAAAGGATAAGGTGAAGTATGTGAAGTTGAACAATAAAAAAGCCCTCGATGATTTAAAGAAGGAGCATGACAATGCTTTAGAGGCTTTTAGGAGTAAGAAGGATGATGCCCTGGATAATTTGACTACCAAATATGTTAACAAATTAACCGAGGCCATCAAGAAGTACAAGGTCAAGTTTGTTTCTTATGAGGCCATCAAAAAGGCCAAGGACGAGGCTATGGTCAAAGTTCTTTAAGTATTTTAATCGAGGTCGATTATTTTGGCTTTGGTAAAAGTGCTTTAAGTATTTTAAGTATGTTGAGTTATTATTGTTAGGGTTGACTTCTAATTCATTGCCGGATTCATAATCAGAACATATAACACACACAATAAAATATTAGAAGTCACTATTTATTATGCCATAAAAGGGAAGAAAACAACATTCATAGTAGCATAAATATCTACTTTATAGAGTGATACATTTGGATAATGGATAAGTGGACTCTTTACCTTACAGTACAGACTTGAAGGGCCTCCATATAGCGCACGTCGGGGTGCATTCAGTAGAGGTCCAGTTCTTCAGTGTTGTATTTCCCCTTATATTAGTGTTGTATTACCCCTTATACCTTTAGAGGGACCTTCGAGCATTTCGTGACATTACTATTGACCTGAGGCTAGGGTGGACAGTGTTTCTTGAGATGGGCACTCTTTCCCTTTGGGGTGACCTTTGTGTTTCTGGTCAGTCTTGTGATAGGATCGCTGTATGAGCATACCTTAGAGAGGGTTTTTTGTAAGAGATAATGAGTTTACTCGTTCAACTTATAATCCTATGGGGGTTTACTATTCATGTATTAAGTCTTGATCGAAGGCGATGTTTCAGATGAGAGTATGGTCGAGTCTGTCACATGGAGCTAAAGGTCAATCCGAAGAATACTAACCAATCATCCTTTCTCTATAATGGGGCCTTGGGTGGCTGAGGCACTATACCAATCGTGGAAGCTCTCAATGGGGATTAAGTCGGTAGATCTCATCATGGCTATTAGAGTGGTCTCATCAGGATATAGTGTGGGTAATACCCGTTTGGGCTCTGACTGGGAGGTTTTTCTATCTTTTGCGATAGCCCATGATACATTGCGTTCACCCACATTGACTTTGTGGATTTTTTCATAGTCTACATATAGTTTCTTCTAAAAAAAGTTAAAGGTGGTTATCCTAAGAAAGATGAATCTAAGATATGTTATGAGTGTGAGGGTAAAGGTCCTAAATCCCATGAGTGTCCTACGAGACTTAAGAGACAAGGCAAAGGCAAATATGCCTATAATGCCACTTTAAGGTATAGGGATGTTGAGTCGATGAATTCTGTAGGTGGATCAGCACATGGACGTTACTTTACCATGTTCATGGATTTTCACATTAACACTTCAAGTACATCTCATATTAATGACATTTATAAATGTGATAACCTTGACAACAAGTCAAATTATTTCAGAGAGTTTGAGGTTGATGATGAGAATTTGATTGAGGGACAACATGGACTCAAATATGCTTAATCCGAACTGTACATCGAGTCATTAAAAACCAAAATGAAAAATAAAAATTTAGTTCTTAGGGTGTTGTCTTTAGAGAAAGATTTTAAAGTTTCAAGAGCGAGTGATATGATTAGGCATAAATTCTTCACATTTATCCCCTTAATTTCGGTAGTTTTATGATACCGTGCGGTGTAAATAGCTTGGATTTGTCTCATATTTATGCTAAAAACCCCTTTTGGCAAGTATTTCTTGTTTTGTGTATTTCTCATGTGTTTTTATAGGTATTTCATGCAAGAAAGTGCGAGAGGGAACTCAAAATAGTGAAAGAAATCAAGAAATAGGGATTTGAAGGGAATTTTTTCAATTTTACAGCCTTAGTATGGAGGTGGGTCCAACTGTAAAGCTAAAGAGCTTTAAATTACAAGAACACTGGAAAAACGTCAACTCAATCCGAGCTACGGTGAAGAAGTTATGGTTATTCGAAGTTGAGACAATATTGCAAGAAAAAAGAACCGAACTGAACCGAACCGAACCGTTCCGGAGCCTTGAAACTCACTGTCTAAGTTTTTAAAGCGGACCTATCCGAATTAAATGGGAAATGAATCGATATGGCCATTCGTCACGCTCCAGAACCGTTACAAAATTAGTCACACTTTCTAAATGTGACAAAATTGCCTGATACGGGATTTTTATTTTATCTTTATCTTTTAGCCAAAAGAGTTTAATGTTTTGGGGACTCTTCTAAATGACTTGTAACCTATATATTTATTCATTATGACTCTTTTTATTCAAATTTCATTCATGTAAATGCACTTAATCAAGGAGGGACATCTAAGAGAAGAATTTAGATAGTTTGCACCTTCAATTCAAGAGTTTTTCCAATTTTTCTTCCATCTTTGATTTCTTATTACATCGTTGTGTTCTTCGATCTTGGTAACCTTAAATTCCATCACTTTTATCATTCTTTTCTTATTTTCACATGATTTTTAATGGATTCTTGTGTAGTTAATCATAGTTACACCATACTAGGCTAGATTTTTAGGGGTTGGGGTGCATGAACCGAACCCGATATGGTTTGCATGGGTGAAAAATTAGTTCCCTGAATTAAATAAATGATTGATTAGTGTTGTGTGGAGATCACAACCATCATAGGACTTTTGAGTGCGACGCGAGTATAGCTATAACGACACCCCTTTATTCTTACTTCTGATTATGTATGGTGCGGGATAGTACCCTCATATATATAATGCTTGAGATTAATAAATATTGAATTTAATCAATTATCTAATTCATAACTAGTTTTATCTTCGGTAAATGCACTAAGGTTCGGGGGATTGTATTCCAACCTTGTCTCTCAATCATAACAATTAATCCGTATTTTATTATTTTAATTAGGTTTAGTTAACTCCTTTAGTTTTTCCTTTTTTCCTTTCTCACCCCTTCATCATCTTTTACACTTTATTTTTGAAGTAATAAATCAATTAAAATCTATCAACCATTCCTTGTGGAATTGATTCCCAGACTAGCAGCTATACTCCTTAAGAGTGTAGTTAAAGTTTTTTTTGTATTGTGGTTGAAAGACAATAACAACGATTAGTGTATTACACGGATGCTCGGTTTTTCCCTCGATAAAAAATGGCACCATTGTCGGGGAATGTTTTGTTATAGATTATAATTGATTTACTATTTGGTAAGATATTTTTTCTTTTTGAATTTTTTTTTTAATTTTTTTTGCAGGCTTGCACAATTAAACGCCAATAAACGTTGAATCCTCAACCGTACACATTTTTATGTGGATTGTGCATTTACAAACTATTCCGTAATCATGTCTTTTTATAGTGATTTTAGTAATTATAATGGTTCAAATGAGAATAGTTCTCAAATTTTTTATTTTCAAAAATCTACGCCTCGACCTATTACCATTGGTGAGGGCCTTCGAATTCTTGAGAATCAAAGTCTTGAGAATAAATATTGATATGCCCCAAGTGTGACCTCGGCCCAGAGAGACTAACCTCGGCTGAGATTATGGCCGACATTGGAGAAGCCTTGGGCATGCGACATAAGCACTCGGCCATAGCAAGGTCGGCCCAGGCCGACACTACCACCAGCCTCTTGAAGGGACATCACAAGGATCAACAGCATTCTCGTATACCTTGGAATGGCAACCTCGACCAGACATAGGCCGAGCTCGCAGGAAGCCACCAGCAACCTCATCAAGACATTAGTCGATACTCCAAACACTCCAGCTCAACCTCGGCTCAAGCCGACCTTGTCCATTGTCTTGACTGGAATTAGGCCGAGACCTCCATGGAATACTCGGACTGAACGAGTACCTAGACTTACCAACCTCGGCCTCTGCCAGGCCGAGGTCATACACCAGGCGTGATGGCCGAGCATCTGCTGACATTTGGATAAGGACACGTGGACACAAATTAGTTGTAACAAGATTATTCCCCACACGTGGGGAGAATATTTCATCATCATTCTCTACATGTGACAGTGACAGGTGGCTCTCCCATATTGGTGAGGCTAACACACACATGCATACTGCATGCATGGAGGGTACATTACACCCCCTAGGTACTATATATAGAGGTCATCCTCTACCTAGCAAAGGATCCAGATATACAACCCTAGCTGAAACTCTGTCTAGATACACAGTAGAGAGAGAAAGCTTGAGAGATTGTATCCATGGCCATTAGTGCCTTATTACAGTGAGGTTATTCACACACACAGTGGACGTAGGCCAATTTAGGCTGAACCACTTATATCCTCTTGCTCTCTCCTCTTCTCCTCATCTCATTCTCTTATCTTTTACATAACTACGCTGCCATTGTTGTTCTTAGATTGAGCTTGGAAACACTTTACCTGGTGGTGCTAATTCCAGCATCATCATTTTGGCACTGTCTGTGGGAAGAGAAAAGAAGCTCTCTTCCTCTTCTTCAGATTAACCTCACCGGAGACTCTGGTGGTGAACCAGGCACCGCCCCTTGCATGGAGCTGCTTCACCATTGAAAGAGGTCCTTTGAGGTACTAAGATCATCTGCTACCAAAGCTCTATAGTGTTAACATATGGCACCAAAATTACCACCGCCTCTTCCGCCACCTGGGGGTGGAGGGCCTAGTTCCAGTCAGGTTCCCCCAGTCCGAAATGGCGGAGGTAGCTGCAGCCTTGATATCTTTAGCTGCAACACAATAAGCTATGCAGGAGCAATTTGCACAGCTCAGCCAAACTATGATGAGGCCAACTGGAGTCTCACCGGATATGATCACTCCGACGGCAGTTCAGCCTCATCCTAACGCCAGGGTACCACCCCAGGCACCAATGAAGGACCAGCCTGCACCCCAGTGGAGAAGGGACGTTGCTGACCCTAGGCGCTTGCGCCTGGGGAGGCAGGAAACCCTTGCCCGGAGGACAGGTATGATGATCTAGAGGAGGAAGAAGCCCTGGAAGACTGCTGGGAGCCGTATGAGGTGTCAAATAACACTGTACGACCTCTTAGGCAAAGTCAAGGTTGTGTCGGCCGAAGAGGTGAAGAGTACCAACAAAGAGGGTTAGCCTTTGATAGGTTGAGCAGAGGGTCGGCCTTTGATAGATTGGGCCCGATGAATGACCTAAGACAGAGACTGTCGAGATCAAGGAGCGCAGTAGGCTCTCAGAGAGGGAACAGGTAGGGTCGGCCATATCAAGGCCGACACTATGAAAGAAGAGGCAGGGAACAGGAAAAGGTCAACAGCCGACGTGTCGCGGCAAGGAAACCCTCGGCCCATCCCATGGAGGTGGCAGGGGATAACCTCGGCCAAGTCGATGGCAGAAGACCATGGAATGACTCTATCCAGCGCCTTGAGGAGAAGATAGGAGACCTCATCAAAAGCAGGGACCCATTGAAAAGGGGTTACTCAGAGGGCTCCCCATTTGTGGCTAGGATAGTGGGGTTCCCAACCCCAGCTAAGCTCAAGCCTCCTACAGTGTCTCCCAAGTATGATGGCAGCACTAACCCTGTACATCATATCGAAATGTACCAGTCGACAGCAGACATCTACTCGATACCTGATGAGATGAAGTGTAGGGCCTTCTCTGGGACCTTGACAGGGGCAGCGCACAGTTGGTTCACCTCCCTTACGAAGAACTCAATTGAGAACTTCAAAGGCTTGGCTGAATGATTCATCCATATCTTCTGCTTTGGGGTGAGGCCTCAAAAGAAGACTACCCACCTGCTGTATGTCAAGCAGGCCAAGGATGAGAGCCAAAGAGACTACATAGCGAGATTCAACAAAGAGAAGTTAGAGGTCGAAGATTATGAAGAGAACATAGCCATGACCGCCCTCATAGGAGGTCTTCAGAAGGGGAAGCTATTGTGGAAACTTGCGGAAGACCCCCCTAGGTCTATGGCGGAGCTGCTGACAATCGCAGGGAAAGTAATGAATGCGGAAGAGGCAATGGCTGCCAAGTATGAGTATGAGAACCGCGGTGGCAGTAGAAAATCCTAAAGCAAGAAAGATGGGAAGAAGAGGTCGGGTGATGACAAGTTCGCTCACTATTCACCTCTGACTGTAAGCTGCGAGCACATCCTCAATGAGATTAAGACTGACAGGACTCTGAGATGGCCAGAAAAACTAAAGGCCCCACCACATAAGAGGAACAAAAACCTATGATGCGAGTTCCACCAGGATCATGGCCATGTCACGGACAGATGCTTCGCCCTGAAGGATGAGATTGAAAAAATGCTAAAATCTGGAAAGTTAAGGAAGTATGTGGACGGTAAAGCTCCTAAGGGTGGAAGAGATGACCCTAAGAAAAGGAGAAACGACAGATTCCATGACAATGTCCCGGCCAGAAGAGACGATGATTCAGAAGGTGATGACGAAGACGATCCGAATCTTCCGCCGAAAGATGACAACACCCCGGTGAAGAGGGTCGGTACAATCTACTTTGGTGTTGACACCATATGTGGAGGATTTACAGGAGGTGGCTCTGAAGTAGCTGATAGGAAGGCTCACGTAGCAGAGGCCATGTCGGTGGCCAAGCTTGAAGTTATGAATCTAACGTCTTCCGATACGGTGTAGAAGAGGAAGAAAGTAGACATGGACGCCCTCGTAGTTGGGTTCTCCAGACTCGACTTCAAGGGTATCTTAGCCCCCCATGATGACCCTCTGGTCATAACAACAAGGGTGTATGGGTGCGAGGTATATAGGATCCTCATAGATGGGGGGAGCTCGGTGGACGTGATTTTATGGCCTTGCTTCAAGAGCCTAGGTCTTAGCAGAGCAAGGCTGGTACCCTATCATCACCCATTGATAGGCTTCAGTGGAGAAAAGGTCCACCCCTTGGGCATGTATGAGATGGACGTACGGATGGGTGATGAGTGGCCTAAGAGGCTGACCAAGAAGATAAATTTTTTCGTCATGGATGAAAACGTGTTTTCGGCCTATATCCTCATCATAGGAAGGGTGGCCCTTAAAGAGTTTGAAGTTGTGCCGTCGACGGTCCATCATATGCTAAAATTATTGACTCCTTATGGGGTAGGGGAAGTGCAAGGTAACCAGACCACAGCGCGAGAATGTTACTTCAACTCGACCGAAGAGAGAGAAGCCCATAAGAGGGCAACCACCACTTATAGCATTGATACTCTTGATCCAAGGGATGAGACGAAACTGAAGAAGGGAGAGGCCGCGGAAGAGGTAGAATCCGTCGTCCTCAATGAGGACGAGCCGAAAAAAACCATACAGGTCGACAAAGCCCTTAACTTGGAAATTAAGGAAGAGTTGATAAACTTCCTCAGAAGGAGGCAGAGTGTCTTCGCATGGAGTCACGCAGACATGCCTGGCATCGACCCTGAGGTGATGAGTCACAAGCTCAACGTGACCAAAGATGCCAATCTTATCAAATAGAGATGAAGAGTCTACTCCAGGGAGAAATACGACATCATCCGAGAAGAGGTCAAAAAGTTAGAAGAGGCTGAGTTTATAAGAGAAGTTACCTATCCGGAGTGGCTTTCAAATGCAGTCATCGTGCCCAAGGCTAATGGGAAGTGGAGAATGTGTGTTGATTTCACCGACCTGAACAGATCTTGCCCAAAAGATAGCTATCCCTTACCTTGGATTGATCAGATGGTGGATGCCATGGCAGGACACGAGCTCATGAGCTTCATGGACGCGTATTCAGGCTATAACCAAATCTTCATGGATGCTGAAGACTCAGAGAAGACAGCCTTCATTACCGACAAAGGGATGTACTGCTACAAAGTGATGCCCTTCGGTCTGAAAAATACAGGGGCAATATACCAACGTCTTGTCAATAAGATGTTCGAAGAGCAAATAGGTAAGACTATGGAGGTGTATGTAGACGATATGCTAACAAAGAGCTTGAAAGCTTTCACTCACGTAGCAGACCTTGAGAAGACCTTCGATGTTATGGACTCATACAAAATGAAACTCAACCCAGTGAAGTTTGTCTTCGGACTAGGAGCTGGGAAGTTCCTGGGATTCATCGTTAACCAGAGAGGAATTTAAGCAAACCCTGAGAAAATCAAGGCATTACTTGACATGAAGACTCCTAGGAGTATCAAGGATGTCCAAAGACTCACGGGGAGAGTGGCTGCCCTTAACAGGTTTGTTTCTAGGGCAACGGACAAGTGTCTTCCATTCTTTAAAGTTCTAAGAAAGGCCTTCCAATGGGACAAAGAGTGTGAAAAAGCCTTCAACCAACTCAAATCTTACTTGGGATCCCCCTTATTGCTATCTCGACCCGTCGCAGGAGAAAAGTTATATGTGTATCTGACAGTCTCTGAATCAGCCATCAGTACAGCCATAATACGGGAAGATGATGGGATCCAAAGGCCTGTGTATTTTAACAGTAAAGCCCTTCAAGGGGCTGAACAAAATTACCCTCGCATGGAAAAGTTGGCCTATGCCCTGATACATGCTTCAAGAAAAATGAAGCCCTACTTCCAAGCTCACTCCATGGTAGTCCTCAATGACTCCCCGCTAAGACAGGTCCTGCATAAACTTGAGAAATCAAGAAGGTTGATGACTTGGGACATCGAGTTGGGGGAGTACGATCTTGCCTACCAACCTAGGACATCCATCAAAGGGTAAGCCCTCGCAGATTTCATTGCTGAGTTCACATGGGAAGATGCCTAGGCAGAGAAAGGCCTGGGGGCATGAAAGAGACAAATCGCAGTGTCTTTCGAAATCAGGAAGAGACGACACCAAATGTCTTCCGAAAGCAGGAAGAGACAATACCAAGTGTCTTCCGAGATCTGTAAGAGGTCGCATCCAAAAAAGTTATTAGCAGAATTGCGGAGAACGAGGAGGATTGATATCTCTTCAAACAAGGAGGCATGACAGAAGGAGCCTTTTCATCAGATACAGACATCTGGAGCCTCTTCATTGATGGCTCTTCCTGCGACAGTGGAAGCGGTGCGGGGTTGATACTCTCGGCTCCAGATGGTGTGAACATTGAATACACTCTGAGATTCAACTTCCAGGCCTCAAACAACGAGTCCGAGTATGAGGCCATGATAGCAGGTCTCTTATTGGCAACAACTCTTCGCGTAAAGAGACTCCTACTCCACAGCGACTCAAGGTTGGTTGTCAATCAAGTACTGGGGATCTATGAGGCCAAAGATGAAAGGATGGCCAAGTACTTGAAGAGGGTAAGAACGGTGTCAGAATATTTTGAAGAGGCAAAACTGTAGAGAGTGCCTCGATAAAGTAACAGTCACGCAGATGCATTGGTAAGGCTGGCCTCGGTAACGAAGACAGATGTTAGAAGGACGATTCCGATCGAGGTCTTGAGAAAGGCAACCATAGAGGAAGAAGAGGTATGTAACCCGTGTCATAATTTGAACCTAGGAGACTCATGGATCGACCCCCTCATCAGGTATATTAGAGAGGGAGAGCTACCTGAGTCCAAGCTAGAGAGGAGAAAATTGAGATATAGGGCTGCCAAGTTCTCGATGATAGGAGACGTCTTATACAAAAAGGGATTTATATTGCCTCTCCTCAGATGTGTGCATCCCACGGAAGTTCCCCGGGTCTTACAGGAAGTTCATGAGGGTTCTTGCTCTAGCCACTTAGGGGGAAGACCCTTGTCCAAGAGAATCATCACACAGGGGTACTAGTGGCCAACATTATCCAAGGACGCCGCAGCTTATGTAAAGAGGTGTGATAAATATCAAATATTCGCCACCATCCCTCATCAACCTACGACGTCAATCACTTCTCCATGGCCATTTGTAGTATGGGGGATTGACTTAGTAGGGCCCCTGCCAAGAGCTGCCAACAATTATAGATTCTTGATAGTTGCCATCGATTATTTTTCAAAGTGGGTGGAGGCAGAGCCGATGATAATGATCACAGAGCAGAAGACCTTCCAATTTATTTGGAGGAATATCATATGCAGATATGGCCTCCCAAACACTCTCATCTCGGACAATGGGACCCAGTTCAAGAACTCCTCTTTAGAAAAGTATTGCCTAAGAGTAGGAATAAATCAATTCTTCTCATCTCCTGGCCGACCTCAGGCAAATGGTCAGGCCGAGGTCACAAACAGAACTATCCTGGATGGAATCAAGAAGAGGTTAGAAGATGCGAAGGGAAGATGGACTGAAGAGGTCTACGCTGTCTTATGGGCCTACAGAACCACGACAAGGACACCAACAGGAGAAACCCCGTTCATGTTGGCACATGGCTCAGAGGCTGTCATACCAACGAAAGTAGGGCTCCCAACTCATAGGATTCAGACCTATGACCCTGACAATAATGGGGAAGAGAGGAGGCTAGACCTAGATCTTATCGAAGAAAGAAGAGAGGACGCAGAGGTCTGACAAGCAGCCTACCAACAGAGGGCAACAAAATTATACAACCAGAGGGTGACGTCAAGACCCATTACGGTGGGAGACATAGTGCTAAAGAAGACCTTACAGAAAGCAAACAAACTCCACCCAAAATGGCACGGCCCCTATAAAGTGACAGAAGAGGTTGTGCCTGGCACTTACAGGCTAGAAAACCTAGAAGGAGAACCTTTCGCTAACCCATGGAATGCTGATCACCTAAAGAGATATTACATATGATGTTGCATAGAGTTTTATGTAAATGTACCATCTTATTATGAAGAGGTTATTAATAAAGATCAGTTCCCATGACAGTTCGTGCTTCATTCTCAGGTCAGAGATTAATTATGGGGACAAAATCTTAGGTGATCACCTCAAACCCTCATAACACCATTCAGTGGTAACGAGGTCTGAACTCAAACACCATAAAAGGATGACCTCAGACCCTTAACATCATTAATTTGGTGAGATTAATTATGAGGATAACATCTTAGGTGATGACCTCAGACCCTCATAATACCATTCAGTGGTGACGAGGTCTGAGCTCAGACACCATAATGGGATGACCTTAGACCCTTAACAGCATTAATTTGGTGAGATTAATTATGAGGATAACATCTTAGGTGATGACCTCAGACCCTCATAACACCATTCAGTGGTGACGAGGTATGAACTCAGACACCATAATGGGATGACCTCAGACCCTTAACATCATTAATTTGGTGAGATTAATTATGAGGATAACACCTTGGGTGATGACCTCAGACCCTCATAACACCATTCAGTGGTGACGAGGTCTGAGTTCAGACACCATAATGAGATGTCCTTAGACCATTAACATCATTAATTTGGTGAGATTAATTATGAGGATAACGTCTTGGGTGATGACCTCAGACCCTCATAACAACATTCAGTGGTGACGAGGTCTGAGTTCCGACACCATAATGAGATGACCTCAGACCATTAACATCATTAATTTGGTGAGATTAATTATGAGGATAACATCTTGGGTGATGACCTCAGACCCTCACAACACCATTCAGTGGTGACGAGGTCTGAGCTCAGACACCATAATGAGATGACCTCAGACCCTTAACATCATTAATTTGGTGAGATTAATTATGAGGATAACATCTTAGGTGATGACCTCAGACCTTCATAACACCATTCAGTGGTGACGAGGTCTGATCTCAGATACCATAATGAGATGACCTCAGACCCTTAACATCATTAATTTGGTGAGATTAATTATGAGGATAACATCTTAGGTGATGACCTCAGACCTTCATAACACCATTCAGTGGTGACGAGGTCTGAAGTCAGACACCATAATGGGGTGACCTCAGACCCTTAACATCATTAATTTGGTGAGATTAATTATGAGGATAACATCTTAGGTGATGACCTCAGACCTTCATAACACCATTCAGTGATGACGAGGTCTGAGATCAGACACCATACGGGATAAACTCAGACCCTTAACGTCATTAATTTGGTGAGATTATGGGGATAACATCTGAGGTCAGACCATTGATTAAGTTTAAACAAGATGTCATTGCAACAAGACTAAGAGCGAAAACATCACATGACATTCAATAAAAGTAAGTGAGGATGATCCCCCTCAGAGGTTGATATATTCAGAAATAATAGATGATCAAGGATTACAGAACAAGTTTCAAAATGTTATGGGTTACAAACAATGTTAAAAAATTATCTAAGGGTTTGAGGGGGGAATGTTGATATCCTCGGCTTGGTTAGGCTTGACAATATTGGTCACCTCGGCCACGTCCTCATGATGGTCTGCCCCTTCAACCTCAGTGCCGTCCAATGTGGCAGTCTCGATAGGCGCAATAGCCTCTTCCTCCACCTCCTGAAGGGCCTGGGCAAACTGGGGATCGACAAAGCCGAGGCCTATGAAATCTGAGGCTTTCAAAGTACCAGCCTCCCTCTCCTTGACATTAGCCCACTTAATAGTGGCTTTGATACCTCTTTCAAGGTATTCAAAGCCGAAGCTCATAAAATCGTCAGAGGACTTGTAGTCAGAGATTATCTTCTCAGAGGCATCATCAAGGTCTGCCCTAACAGCTGAGTTGACCTTCTGCTGCAGAACATCATCCTTAGCCTTCAGAGCTGCAGTATGATCCTTACCAAGTTGAGAGATGTCCTTCTCCAGCCCCCTCACCTTCTTCTCAGAATCCTTCAGCTCAGATTTGAGGCGATCAATCTCTGCATTTAGAGTGCTCTGGACCTTCTCGGCCTCTAGACCCTTTTGGATGAGGGGAAATTTCCTCAGAGTCCAGTTGGATAAGTGGTGCATAGCTGCCAGACCCTGTATATTTTGTGATCATGAATGAGCTGAAGAATAATCAGATGTTGCCCTTGGGGAGAAGAATAATTAGAAAGATCAAGTCATACCTGAATTGATCTGTGAAGGCCGAACTCAACCAGTAATGGGGTGTCCAGTGACCTGAAGAAGCGCTTGTCGGCCTCGGTCATTGCAGAGCCAAAGGCATCTAGGGCCTGAAGACTGTGGCCGACTATGCTATCAGTTATTTTCAACTGATCTAGACGAGCCGACAGGGCATCAGCTGAAGAAATGGGGATGGAAGTGTCAGCATGCTTCTTCTTCGACCTCTGATCCTCAGGTGCATGACCTTCTGGAGCCCTCTTCTTTGTGGCTTGTGGCTTAGAGGCAGAGGGAGCTGGGGGAGGAGCGTTAAGGCTTGCTTTCTTGGCAAGTCTCGTCAAGTTGGGTGCAGCCATTTCCTAAAGTTCGTCTGAAATATCATGTGGTCGCTCTATAAAAAATTAGTAGATCTGAGTTAGATAATCAGACATGAATAAACTCAGAGGTTCAACTTGAAACAAAAATGCTTACCAAGATCGGAAAGGGGACTTCAACCTAGACCTATCCCAGAGAGGTAGTGGGGAGTCATCAAGTGTTCGAACCTGACGAACAGACCATGTACCCTCTGATCTTGAAGGGCTTTCACCTTTTGGAGGTTTTGTAGACTCAGGCCAGGGTCGGCCCTCGCAGACATTGTGACTTTACCCCACCTCAGGGGCATCCTCGGCTCTAGAATAGATGAGGGAACACATGGGCCAAATTCCCATGGCCCAGAAGTAAAGAAATATCGAGGCTTCCAGTTATGGTTGGAAGTCTGAGTTATTTGAAGCATTTTCTTCTCAGGCTTCCGAGCTACAAAATGGTAGTAGCTCGGATGATTTTTGGCCGAGGAAGGGACATAGCAACCTACGAAGACCTGAACTGGAAGGTCTGAGTGGTGAACAGCCTTCCATAAGACTATGTCCCCTATTATGACTCTCCAGGCATTAGGGGATAGTTGAGAGGGGGCCAAATTGATATAGGAAATAATGGATTTGATAATGGGGTGAATGGGCAGACGAAACCCCAACTTGAACATCTGCTCGTACAGGCAGATCTCACCGTCTCGGCCATGATAAGCCCTCTCCTCCCTCAGAGGTCTCCTAAGCTTTGTTGAGGGACTGATAGAATACAGATATCTGAAGTAGAGAAGGTCTACCTCAGTAATAGTACTCTCGATCTCGGTCGCCTCAGAGACGTCGACATCGCTCTCAACCTCATCATCATCATCCAACTCAACGTCGACCGGAGCAGATGTTGATGGGTTACTCGGGAACCTCTGAGAGAACTCTGCCCCGGTGACGACCGACAGAGGGATGGCGTCAAGTATGGGTGGTATAGCCACACTTGGCTCAATAATTTCAACCTCTGAGGAAGAGGTTGAGGTGCTTGAGCTATTATGGGATGAGGCTCGGCTGGAGACCTCGGCCTGATCAGGTTGAGGTGTGAAGTCCATGGCCTCCTGAAAGGAATCCACAGACATGGGGTCTAAGATAGAAGATTCAAACTCAGATATCGGTATGGGATCAGCAGGAACCTCTGTCTGAGTGGAAAACTCTGGGGAGTCAGGATATATCACCTTCAGAGGTGGTGGAAAGATGGGTCTAATGGGAAATTCTTGTGACCTACGAGCCTCCTCCTGTGCTCTTTCTATTTGTCTAATCTTTTCTAAAGTATTCTCTCTAAGGGAGGGGAACTCCTCAAGAAGTTGGTATAGGGGTCTGAGCATCAGAGACAGACACTACACTTGGAGAAACTTCCTAAAACTACAAACAAGATTGGATAGTGAAGTAACGCAGTAAAAGATCAAACTACCTAAATATGGCAAGAATTGTTCGGCTGAAATAATGGTGGTCTCACCGAAAAACTCAGAAACTCACCGGAAAATGCAAAAATAAGGAGACTTGTAGAAAAAATGAAGTAAAAAGTATGGCGAAGGTTACCTGAGGATGAAATAGTAAGGAGGAGACGAGAAGACGCGAGAAACCACCTTCCAAAAGCCTCAGCAAAGATCTTTCTAGAGAGAGAAGGTTGCAGGAACGAGTTTGGCTGGAAACGAGAGAAGTGAAGAAGAAAGAAGGGAAATAGGGTTCACAACCCTTAAATATACAGGCGCAATTCCAAAGGCCCATCATTGCCTTGGGACCCCAAAAGGCGGCTAACAGCACACGCCAACCAAGCAAGCATACTTCAGCATTGGACAAGTGTCAAACAAATATTGGCTCGTAATAGGCAGGCCTCGGAGGTGTGATAATCCCCTAGTCACCTACTCCCACATATGACTAAGGGCTGGGGGGTGATTGATATGCCCCAAGTGTGACCTCGGCCTAGAGAGACTAACCTCGGCCGAGATTATGGCCTACATTGGAGAAGCCTTGGGCATGCGGCATCAGCACTCAGCCATAGCAAGGTTGGCCCAGGCCAACACTACCACCAGCCTCTCGAAGGGACATCACAAGGATCAACAGCATTCTCGTATACCTTGGAATGGCAACCTCGTCCAGACATAGGCCGAGCTCACAGGAAGCCACCAGCAACCTCATCAAGAAATTATTCGATACTCCAAACACTCCCGCTCAACCTCGGCTCAAGCCGACCTTGTCCATTGTCTCGGCTGGGATTAGGCCAAGACCTCCATGGAATACTCGGACTGAACGATTACCTAGACTTACCAACCTCGACCTCTACCAGGCCGAGGTTATACACCAGGCGCGATGGCCGAGCATCTGCTAACATTTGGATAAGGACACGTGGACACAAATCAGTTGTAACAAGATTATTCCCCACACGTGGGGAGAATATTTCATCATCATTCTCTACATGTGACAGTGACAGGTGGCTCTCCCATATTGGTGAGGCTAACACACACATGCATACTGCATGCATGGAGGGTACATTACACCCCCTAGGTACTATATATAGAGGTCATCCTCTACCTAGCAAAGGATCCAGATATAAAACCCTAGCTGAAACTCTGTCTAGATACACAATAGAGAGAGAAAGCTTGAGAGATTGTATCCATGGCCATTAGTGCCTTATTACAGTGAGGTTATTCACACACACAGTGGACGCATGCCAATTTAGGCTGAACCACTTATATCCTGGTGCTCTCTCCTCTTCTCCTCATCTCATTTTCTTGCCTTTTACATAACTATGCTGCCATTGTTGTTCTTAGATTGAGCTTGGAAACACTTTACCTGGTGGTGCTAATTCCAGCATCATCAAATATCAGGAAGAAAATCGTGTTCGAGCTTTTTATTTCCAAAACTCTCCGCCGCGACCTATTACCATTGGTGAGGGCATGCTAAGTTTTGAGTATGAAAGGCTTGAAAATAAATATCGAAAAAAAATTATTTTTGGGAGCAAGAGTTGGATGCATTATTCGAATCCAATGACGAATTTTCTTATATGATATTTTTGAAACTAAAGAACGTTTTGAATCAAATGAGGAACCAGAGGTTCTAGATCCAAGGAATCCTACTTTGGAAGAAAAAATGCTTTTTGTAATCATAAGCGTACTCAATTTTCTTTCCACCCAAAGCACGATGAATATGAATATTGGTCTTGTTACGGAAAACCCAATTAACCCAGAATTGTAAAAATTGAAAATTTCATCAACAAAGTCCAAAAAGTGCATAAAAAGGGGTAAGAAAAAAATAGAATAATGCTCAAGAAAAATAGAAAGAAAAAAAATGTGAAATCAGAAAAAAATAGAAAAAGAAGAGAAAATGAGTAAAAGCCCAAAAAAACAGAAATTGACATCATAAAGAAAATTTTCCAATTCCGAAGTTTCCAACCATTCCATATTACCCAATACACCTTACAACCCGATAATGTCCTAACCGAGTCTGAATTGCAAAATTAATTACCGTGTGGAGAGCTAAGACACAAAAATATAATAAAAGAGATTAAAATGGTGTGACTGGGAGATGATGTTTCCCGTTTCCCAATAACCGTATTCCAATGAAGAGATTTTTTCACCCATAAATTTTCGTCTTTTAATTTTGTGTGCATGAATTCGTGTCCATTATATTTACTCCTTATATCATGCATACCCAGAGAAAATAGACACAATACGAGTGATTCGTTTGTGAGAGCATCCGTGAGTTTTTGAAATTAAAGCGAATTTTTTGAAAGTAATGTAATGATCAATCGGTGGAAATTTGAGGTTAATTTTTGGATTTGCACACACACGGGGAAAATTGAGACTTATGAATATAAATATATGGTAATTTGGTTTTGAAAATATTGAATTATATAATTTCTAAGTACTTTGATTTTTCTTGAGTCGAAACTAAATTTTGTGGGTATATTCACTGCAAACCCTCGTGAGACACAATTCGTCCTACTAGGGTAACCTAGGGAAGGCTTGTTGCATATATTAAATGCAATCGATTGCCCAAAAAAAATGTATTCTATCCCAATAAAGTTTTTGAAGGGTCCTTAACTAATTCTCTTATGCTTTTACATTGCTCGGGATGCGCAAAGTTCTAAGTTAGGGGGATTTGATTAGGCATAAATTCTTCACATTTATCGCCTTAATTTAAGTATTTTTATGATCCTATGCTATGTAAATAGCTTGGACATGTCTCATATTTATGATACTAACCCCTTTTGGAAATTATTTCATGTTTTTTTATTTCTCATGTGTATTACATGTATTTCATGCAAGAAAGTGCAAGAGAGAACTCAAAATAGTGAAAGAAACTAAGAAATGGAGAGTTGATGGGCATTTTAGTAATTTTTTAGATTTATTTCGGAGGTGGGGACAATTTTCAATTTGAAGAGATTTCAATTACAAGAACACTAGAAAAAACGGTACCTCAATCCGAGCTATGGTGAAGAAGTTATGGCCATTCAAAGTTGAGAGAAAATCGCAAGAAAAAAGAACTGAACCAAACCGAATTGGTCCGAAGCCTTGAAACTCACTGTCGAAGTTTGTGAAGCGGACCGATACGAATTAAATTCTAAATGAACTGATACGGCCATTAGTAACACTCTAGAACCGTTACAAAATTAGTCACGCTCTAGAACCGTTACAAAATTAGTCACGCTTTCTAAGTGTGACAAAATTGCCAGATTGGGGATTTTTATTTTGTCCTTGTCTTTTAGCCAAAAGGGTTTTATGTTTGGAGGACTCCTCTAAATCACTTGTAACCTATACATTTATTCATTAGGACTCTTTTTATTCATATTTCATTCATATAAAATCTCCTAATCAAGGAGGAACCTCTAGGAGAAGAATTTACATATTTTACACCTTTAATTCAAGAGTTTTTTCGGTTTTTCTTCAATCTTTGATTTCTTCTTACATAGTTGTGTTTTATCAATCCTGGTAACCTTAAATTTCAGCACTTTTATCATTCTTTCCTTATTTTCACATGCTTGTTAATGGATTCTTGTGTAGTTAATCATAGTTACACCATGCTAGGCTAGATTTTTAGGGGTTAGGGTGCATGAACCCAACCCGATGTGGTTTGCATGGGCGTAAAATTAGTTCCCTGAATTAATTAAATGATTGATTCATGTTTTGTGGTGATCACAACCGTCATAGTACTTTTGATCTCGTTTTCCCTAGGTGCCCAGGATGCTTAAAAGTGTGACATGAGTGTAGCTATAATGGCACCGGTTTATTCTTACTTTTGATTATGTAAGGTGCTGGCTAGTACCCTCATATATATATATATATATATATATATATATATATATATATATATATATATATATATATATATATATATATATATATATATATATATATGTAATGCTTGAGATTAATAAATACTAGATTTAATCAATTATCTAATTCATCACTAGTTTTATCTCCAGTAAACATACTAAGGTTCGGGGGATTGTATTCCAACCTTATCTCTCATTCATAATAATTAATACGTATTTTATTAGTTTAATTAGGTTTATTTAACAACTTTAGTTTTCCCCTTTTTTCCTTTCTCAGCCCATCGTCATCTTTTACACTTTATTTTTGAAGTAATAAATCAATTAAAATCTATCAAACATTCCATGTGGATTCGATACCCAGACTAGCCGGTATACTCTTTAAGAGTGTATTTAAAATTTAGATTTTTTTTGCATTATGGTCGGAATCCGATAACAACGATTAGCGTATTACACGGGTGCTCTATTTTCCCCTCGATCATGATACCTCAGCTATAATCTCTTTGAGTGAGCAACTTTTTTCAGCGGGAAAGAAAAGAACAACTTGACCAATAAAGTTCTAGTTTAATGAGAAATTTTCAACCATCATTAGGACTCATGAGAAACTTGATGCCCATTCTTTTCAACCGAGAAAGATCTCAAATGTGGTCGGGAGGTCAAAGTCCTTGGAGAGTACACATCTAAGAAGGTTAGAAAGATGTTCCTAGGGATCACTTTATGTTTTAAAGAGAGGAAAGGCATAGGTTACTCAGGTGCATCCACTTCTAATATCGCACTTGAACTGGTTCTCGAGTTTGTGTTGGATCCTTACAGTCCTCAACCTAGTTCATCAAGGAGAAGTTTTCCTAGGCATTTTAACCAAGGCACACCAAAACAAATATATGTTTCTTCCCACTACAAATGAAGAGGTCACCTTGGGTAGTTTTTCTACAAAATAGGAAAAGTCACTCACACACATACTACCACACACCACTATAGAGACTTCGTTAGTCTTAGAGAGAAAGTTAAGTTTCTAGTCACTACTTTTAAAATATTAAAAAAAAATTCAAAGGATGTCTACGCCTATTTACAACACTAACCACACAATAACTAGTGCCAATAGTGATAATGGAAAGCAAAAAAGGTTACCACCACTTAGGTACCTAAAAGTGACAAAAAATCCCTTGTTGTCCATGTTGCTCTTAAGGCCCAAGATACTTCTCAATGGTAATTTTATAGTGGGTTCTATTAGCACATAACCGATGAAAAATCTCATTTTACCCGCCTTACGTATCGCAAGGAAGGAAAATTCATCATTAGGGATGGGAGTAGGTCTATCATATTAGTATGAGGTTGCGTGTAGATTATCAACTTTGCAAAGCTTGATAATGTGTTGTATATTTTGAAGGGTTGAAGACTATCTTAATAAGGATATGAGGAGAGTGGCCCGATGTGTGTGTTTTCAAACAGAATCAATTTTTCTTCGAAAAAGATTCAACTTTTAATTATGCACCAAACAAAGTTGTGAAATCCCAATTCTCACTTTAAACCATTTTTTATCTTGATTAATCCTAAACATGCATCTAGTGATTAAAGCAAGTAGAGCAAAGTAAAGAATACTCACAACGCCGGATGTCCGAGGAAAAAACCCAAAACGAGAAAACAACCTCGGACGGCCAAAGCCAGACAATCACTATGAACAATGGTTTTACAAAGACAGATTAGCCTTACACTAAGACTCGATCTCCACGGGTCTTGACACTCCTTCTGATCTTCAATCGTTATTCAATAGTGCCCACGCAGAAATTCCGTCTTCTACGATCTCTTTCCATAACACACGTGTCCACGTATATCTCGATGTCCTCCGATATGGCTTTGATACGTCTACGATGTCGAACACGATGTTCGTCGCTTCTTCACCGCAAAACCCTTTGTGTTCAATGTGTAGAACAAAACAACTTTGGTGCAGCAAGATCACGTAAACATATAAGGATGATATCTCGGATCTTTGAAAACTCTAAGGATGTGTTTATGCTTTGTAAACCTTAGAAAACATGTGCAAACAAGGTTCTGGTTCGTAAAACTTTTTCCAGAAAGCACACTTACGAAATTATGAGGCAAACACTATTTAAATAGGATTTAAACACCGCCTCGAAAAACATGTCGAATGTCGTTCGCGTGACATTGTATCTCATTCGAACGAGATCCAATGTCGTTCGAGCGACATCACGAAGTTTGACATTCTTTAACTTTCTGATAAAAACGTCTCTTAACAAAGAGATTCAAATTAGTCAAACTCTATTTCGAGCTTATCATCATAAAACGAATTTTAAACCATTAAAACACTTTTAAAACATGTAAAATCATTTTTCTTTATAAAATTACATCCTTATTTTTTATAAAATAATTCCGAGCACCATAAATTATACGCATTCATACCTGAGTGATCTCGGAACGAAATTAACTTTGAAGACGAGTAAACTTGCACCAAATAAACATCGGCATGATTATTTCTTTGAAGCTTTGCCGCTATGTCTTCAATTTCTTCAATACGTCATAGACCAAGTGGGATCGTGACAAAATAAAATTCTCCCTATGACATATTACAAACACATTTTTGTTCACGGAATTAAGTCAAAACACTACAGGGACTCAATTGGAAATTTATGTTCTTACAAATCTCCCCCTTTGACTATTTCGGGACAAAACTAAACCAGTGAAATGCCTAACCGAGCCGTCAAGCCGTATGACACCTAAATCCCATCCCATAAACCCAAAATAAAAAATACAGGACATGGACTAATTTGAGGAGAGTGGCCCGATGTGTGTGTTTTCAAATAGAGTCAATTTTTCTTCGAAAAAGATTTAACTTTTAATTATGCACCAAACAAAGTTGTGAAATCCCAATTCTCACTTTAAACCATTTTTTTATCTTGATTAATCCTAAAAATGCATCTAGTAATTAAAGCAAGTAAAGCAAAGTAAAGAATACTCACAACGCCGGATGTACGAGAAAAAAGCCTAAAACGGGAAAACAACCTCGGACGGCCCAAGCCAGACAATCACTATGAACAATGGTTTTACAAAGACAGATTAGCCTTACACTAAGACTCGATCTCCACGGGTCTTGACGCTCCTTCTGATCTTCAATCGTTATTCAATAGTGCCCACGCAGAAATTCCGTCTTCTACGATCTCTGTCCATAACACACGCGTCCATGTATATCTCGATGTCCTCCGATATGGCTTTGATACGTCTACGATGTCGAACACGATGTTCGTCGCTTCTTCACCGCAAAACCCTTTGTGTTCAATGTGAAGAACAAAACAACTTTGGTGCAGCAAGATTACGTAAACATATAAGAATGATATCTCGGATCTTTGAAAACTCTAAGGATGTGTTTATGCTTTGTAAACCTTAGAAAACATGTGCAAACAAGGTTCTGGTTCATAAAACTTTTTCCAGAAAGCACACTTACGAAATTATGATGCAAACACTGTTTAAATAGGATTTAAACACCGCCTCGAAAAACATGTCGAATGTCGTTCGCGTGACATTGTATCTCATTCGAACGAGATCCAATGTCGTTCGAGCGACATCACGAAGTTTGACATTCTTTGACTTTCTGATAAAAACGTCTCTTAACAAAGAGATTCAAATTAGTCAAACTCTATTTCGAGCCTATCATCATAAAACGAATTTTAAACCATTAAAACACTTTTAAAACATTTAAAATCATTTTTCTTTATAAAATTACATCCTTATTTTTTATAAAATAATTCCGAGCACCATAAATTATACGCATTCATACCTGAGTGATCTCGGAATGAAATTAACTTTGAAGACGAGTAAACTTGCACCAAATATACATCGGCATGATTATTTCTTTGAAGCTTTGCCGCTATGTCTTCAATTTCTTCAATACGTCATAGACCAAGTGGGATCGTGACAAAATAAAATTCTCCCTATGACATATTACAAACACATTTTTGTTCACGGAATTAAGTCAAAACACTACAGGGACTCAATTGGAAATTTATGTTCTTACAAATCTCCCTCTTTGACTATTTTGGGACAAAACTAAACCAGTGAAATGCCTAACCGGGCCGTCAAGCCGTATGACACCTAAATCCCATCCCATAAACCCAAAATCAAAAATACAGGACACGGACTAATTTGAGGAGAGTGGCCCGATGTGTGTGTTTTCAAATAGAGTCAATTTTTCTTCGAAAAAGATTTAACTTTTAATTATGCACCAAACAAAGTTGTGAAATCCCAATTCTCACTTTAAACCATTTTTTTATCTTGATTAATCCTAAAAATGCATCTAGTAATTAAAGCAAGTAAAGCAAAGTAAAGAATACTCACAACGCCGGATGTACGAGAAAAAAGCCTAAAACGGGAAAACAACCTCGGACGGCCCAAACCAGACAATCACTATGAACAATGGTTTTACAAAGACAGATTAGCCTTACACTAAGACTCGATCCCCACGGGTCTTGACGCTCCTTCTGATCTTCAACCGTTCTTCAATAGTGCCCACGTAGAAATTTCGTCTTCTACGATCTCTGTCCACAACACACGCGTCTACGTATGTCTCGGTCTCCTTCGATATGGCTTTGATACATCTACGATGTCGAACACAATGTTCGTCGCTTCTTCACCGCAAAACCCTTTGTGTTCAATGTGTAGAACAAAACAACTTTGGTGCAGTAAGATCACGTAAACATATAAGAATGATATCTCGGATCTTTGCAAACTCTAAGGATGTGTTTATGCTTTGTAAACCTTAGAAAACATGTGCAAACAAGGTTCTGGTTCGTAAAACTTTTTCCAGAAAGCACACTTACAAAATTATGATGCAAACACTGTTTAAATAGGATTTAAACACCGCCTCGAAAAATGTTTCGTTCGAACGACTTAAGCATGTCATTCGCGCGACATTGTATCTCGTTCGAACGAGATCCAATGTCATTCGAGCGACCTCGCGAAGTTTGAATTTCTTTGACTTTTTGATAAAAACGTCTCTTAACAAAGAGATTCAAATTAGTCAAACTCTATTTCGAGCTTATCATCATAAAACAAAGTTTAAACCATTAAAACACTTTTAAAACATTTAAAATCATTTTTTTATATAAAAATTACATCCTTATTTTTTATAAAATAATTCCGAGCACCATAAATTATATGCATTCATACCTGAGTGATCTCGGAATGAAATTAACTTTGAAGACGAGTAAACTTGCACCAAATAAACATCGGCATGATTATTTCTTTGAAACTTTGCCGCTACGTCTTCAATTTCTTCAATATGTCATAGACCAAGTGGGATCGTGACAAAATAAAATTCTCCCTATGACATATTACAAACACAGTTTTGTTCACGGAATTAAGTCAAAACACTACAGGGACTCAATTGGAAATTTATGTCATTACAAATCTCCCCCTTTGACTATTCCGGGACAAAACTAAACCAGTGAAATGCCTAACCGGACCGTCAAGCCGTATGACACCTAAATCCGATCCCATAAACCCAAAATCAAAAATAGAGGACACGGACTAATATATGTAGCACCGGCAAGCATGAACTGTCTGAATGTGATGTAGACTTGAAATCTCAAATCGTTGAAGCATACCTACACACATGAAACAGACAAACACATACCCAGTGAAGTATGGAGGAACAAATGATGCCAATTTATATTTCTAATAAGAACAAATCATTTGAAACATGTGAGCAATTATTTGATATCAATTTGAAACAGATATATGCGCTCAACAAATCTCCCCCTACATCACATACCAAATCTCTCCCCCTTTTTGTCTCGAATAGACAATCCGGTGAAAAGATAAACCAATATCTAGAATGAGAATATGATACCAAATAGAATCAAGTTGATACCAATTGAAAAAAAACTGAAAACTGCAAGATAATCATGAAACCATCAACTAAATATGATCAAACAATGATAAGTCAGTAGCTAGTAAACCAATGAATCCACACATAGATCATACCAATCAAATCAAGTGTGATAAACGGACTCATATGCAAAATACCAAATTGGAACAAAAAAGAACCTGCATATAACCAAACAGTCCAGAAATGCTTCCCGCAGTACTAAAAATATATCATATTAAACCAGAGGACTGCAAACCAATCAGAAGTCATTTTTCACCCTGTCGTTCGAACGAGCCAGGGACTTCGCTCAAACGAGATGAGGAAGTCGCTCGAACGAAGTACAAAGTCGTTTGCGCGAGATGCAATGTCGTTAGAACGACTTTGCGCGACCTGCCAAAATTTCCCACTTTCCCAGAAATATTATAAAGTATTGCCCAGTGAAAAAAATTTCACAAAAAAAAATCCAGGAAGGGACTGACAGAAACAAAACAGTGCTAAAATAGTAAGCTTTTAACATAAAACGCAAAAACTCATTAAAACTAAAAATGTGAGTTACATGAAGACATAGTACCGATGTGCTCAAACATGGACATGGAATGAATGGGCGTGAAACTACAACAAATGAGTCACAATTCTAACACATCGAAACGATCAAGAAGCTCTAATTGATAGCGATAAATCATCAAACTGTATCAAAGCCAAATGACAATTAAAGAGTGAGCTTAATGAACTAAACATATTACATGCACACAAATCCAGAATTTTGACGATTCTACAAACAATAGCGTCAAATTGCAATGTTTCAACATTAGGATTAGATGTGCAAACCCGTTTAAATTTTCTCCAACCAAACACCCTCATATAAACAAAAAATTTCAAGTTCTTTGAGGTTTCCACCATTCTCAACTTAGAGAAAATCTTATTGGCCCTTTTCTTAGCATCTTGCTTTTTCTTTTTGGGCTCTTTTTAAATGGTGGCTTTCACGACGAGTTTAAATTTGAACTCTCGCAGCCCTTTCCCGTGAATCACTCATCAGTTGTACCAATTTTAAATCCTCACGGTAAACGGTTATTACATGCACACTTCTCCTTAAGTTTACTTACTCATAGATGACAAGATTGAGATAAGAACGCCTCACCAAAATCAAATATGCAGGAGAAGTCAAACATCCATATAAACTCTTGCATGTGTGCGATGTTGGCATATATACAAAGTCGAATCAAGATGCAAAATCAACTTCGAAACAACTCCATATAAACAATGGTTAAGATCATTCTAAGCATCGATAATAATGACCAAATGTCCTAGCCACATGGATAATGAAACAATGGGGGGGTCCAAGCACACCAATATGCCACATCAAACATATAAACTCAAAAACAAAAAAAAATAAAAATCTTTTTGCCTTTTCAAACATATTTTGACTCAAAGAAAAGCAAAATCTTTTTGGATTTTTCAAAAGTTTTCTCAAAAAACAAAATCTTTTTGTATTTTTCAATAAGACTCAAACAAGAGAAAAATAAAATACAAAGAGATAAACATGTCATATCACTAGAAAATAATAAATCATGATGCAAGAGCTAGCGTATGACAAAACATGCAAGATACTAACCATAAGAAATAGCAAGAGATGAGTCATTTGCATGCATGTGAGAATCAACCAACGAAGCATTTAGCATCTCCAAAACGGATTTCCTAACCCAAACAGGTGTATACCTAACAAAATGGGTTTTGGGAACCAATGAGACACTACGTTTAATCTTCCTAGGGTCTTTTCTAAGATCAAAATAGAAACTCCTAAGTTGACCTTTCCTACCACAATGTGAACATGTGAAAACACAACAAGGAACGGGACCTTTAGGTTGACCTTTTCTAATACCCTCGGATGAGGTTAACGCTCTAAAACAAACTATGGTTTGGGCTTTGAGATTTGAACCACTAGAACAAGATAAGCCGCTGCCATCACTAATCGAGTCATTTAAATCATTTTTTAACATCAAAACTTTTGACTCAAGCAAACAATTAGACTCCTCAAACTTTCGAGACTCCTTCTTTAAATTTTCAATTACCCCTAGAAGGTTATCTCGCTCCCCCTCAATGTGAGCAAACTTATCCCTAAATTCCTTTTCTCATGCCACACAATCATTAATCGAAATATTTTCCTCAATGGCAGAAACACTAGAATTTCTCAAATCCTCTAACTCTTTTTCTAAAACAAGGATTCTATCATCACTCTCCGTTTTGCCCAATTTTAATATATTAAAATCTTTAAACAAGGAACTAAAGTGCTCATGACAAATATCTCTTTGAATTTGAAACATTTGCAAATATTCAATCTTATTTTTAGAATCAGAATTTTCTTTTTCCAAAACTTCAATACGTTTTGTAAACTTTAAATTCAAACGATGTAGATCGTCAAAGCTTAGAGAATCCATCGAGAGAATAACAAACACACGGGATCACAAAAAAAAAATTATGTTTTCTAGCTGTGATACCAATTTGAGGAGAGTGGCCCGATGTGTGTGTTTTCAAACAGAATCAATTTTTCTTCGAAAAAGATTCAACTTTTAATTATGCACCAAACAAATTTGTGAAATCCCAATTCTCAATTTAAACCATTTTTTTATCTTGATTAATCCTAAACATGCATCTAGTGATTAAAGCAAGTAGAGCAAAGTAAAGAATACTCACAACGCCGGATGTATGAGGAAAAAACCCAAAACGGGAAAACAACCTCGGACGGCCAAAGCCAGACAATCACTATGAACAATGGTTTTATAAAGACAGATTAGCCTTACACTAAGACTCGATCTCCATGGGTCTTGACGCTCCTTCTTATCTTCAATCGTTATTCAATAGTGCCCACGCAGAAATTCCGTCTTCTACGATCTCTGTCCACAACACACGCGTCCACGTATGTCTCGGTGTCCTCCGATATGGCTTTGATACGTCTACGATGTCGAACACGATGTCCGTCGCTTCTTCATCCCAAAACCCTTTGTGTTCAATGTGTAGAACAAAACAACTTTGGTACAGCAAGATCACGTAAACATATAAGAATGATAGCTCGGATCTTTGCAAACTCTAAGGATGTGTTTATGCTTTGTAAACCTTAGAAAACATGTGCAAACAAGGTTCTGGTTCGTAAAACTTTTTCCAGAAATCACACTTACGAAATTATGATGCAAACACTGTTTAAATAGGATTTAAAAATTGCCTCGAAAAATGTGTCATTCGAACGACTTAAGCATGTCGTTCGTGCGACATTGTATCTCGTTCGAACGAGATCCAATGTCTTTCGAGTGATCTCACAAAGTTTGACTTTCTTTGACTTTCTGATAAAAACGTCTCTTAACAAAAAGATTCAAATTAGTCAAACTCTATTTTGAGCTTATCATCATAAAACGAAGTTTAAACCATTAAAACACTTTTAAAACATTTAAAATCATTTTTCTTTATAAAATTACATCCTTATTTTTTATAAAATAATTCCGAGCACCATAAATTATACGCATTCCTACCAGAGTGATATCGGAATGAAATTAACTTTGAAGATGAGTAAACTTGCACCAAATAAACATCGGCATGATTATTTCTTTGAAGCTTTTCCGCTACGTCTTCAATTTCTTCAATACGTCATAGACCAAGTGGGATCGTGACAAAATAAAATTCTCCCTATGACATATTACAAGCACAGTTTTGTTCACGGAATTCAGTCAAAACACTACAGGGAATCAATTGGAAATTTATGTTCTTACAGGATAAGATAAGTTTGCGTTAAAGTTTGACCGATCAGAGTGTAATTATGACACCCCGCTTAATTAAATCCCGGGTGATGAGTCCTAAATTAAATTAAAATAGATTTCTCAGTTGGTTCATCCTTAGCATCACTGTTGAAAACTTTTTAATTACTAATGACCTAAGCAAAATTAGATCGATGTCAAATTTTATCTTTCATTAACCCGATAAAATAACTCATGCGGAAAAAAAGAATTAAACATTCACACTATACAATAATTCAAACCATAACGCAATATATAAAGAATAAAGTTTTGCCGATTCAATAATTGGCTAAAATCCAATACAACTAAAAAATAATATATTCCAAATTTGAATATCTGAAATAAAGACAATGGACAACATGTCCCAACGGAGAGTACTAAAATGAGATCCTACACTATATCTGAAAGAATGAATCGTCTATACAAAGTCCTTCCAGCCTCCACAATGTTACAGCTACGAGTCCTTGGACTGAATCCTTAAGTCTGGCATCCCTGTGGTTGGACACCTAAAAGGTTTTGAAAATATTTTGACAGTAAGAGTTTGTACGCAAAACGTTTTGAAAATGTTTAGAAAGTATTTATCACAATAAGATGAGTTATCGATTATACATGTTAAGATTTTCATACACTCTCTTGAGTTACCTCACGCCTCATCTATAGAGAACATCTAACGTCCCGTACTTATCTGGCCACCTAGTTTTACTACCCAAGCTAATAGGACTATAGTATTCAACTGAACTTATCTTCACGGCTAAGCTCCTATACCGCCCATACAATATATTAACAGTAATACATCTCATATGTTATATACTTAGATAACTTGTCACATCTTTTTATCTCTTACTTTTACAATTAAGCCTCACTACTTATTTTTCTTTAGATAATCATTATCTATCGTTTAATTCTTCTAACTAAGTCTCTCTACTTAATTTACTTTTAGATGTATACACATCATCTAATTTTCTACTATCCCATATAAGTAGATTATCATACAGTATACATTTCGCACACATATATACTTATAAATTCATTCATCACTAATATGTCCTCATAACACACATCAAGGACTCTTGGTTCAGAATGGTCCATCGAAACCAAGTAAAAGGATTGGTTCGGAATGTCACCTCGACCCCAAGTTTATTTCATGTATTGGTTCGGAAAATCACCTCGACCCCACTCATGAAAATTTATACATGTATTGGTTCGGAACTCTTTCATCACGACCCCAAATCATTATTTCCATATATTATTTCGTAATCCTACCTCGATCCTAATATAGGCAAATATACTTTAGGTATTCTATCCACCTAGGCATCGATATAATTTAGTAGGTATACACAAAACCTAATAATCATGCTCGTACGCAATATTTATATTGGATATTCACCGTACTCTTTAGATTACATTATTTTCACATACTAGTTCGGAATCCTACCTCGACCCTAGTATAATCAAATGTACTTTAGGTGTTTACTCCAGCTAAGTATTTATATAATTCAGTATGTATACACACAACCTAATAATCATACTCGTATGTAATATTTCTATTGAATATTCACCATACTTATTAATTTATGATTTATGTCATTATCGTATTTTAATTGAGTCTTCGCACAACTCTAAGGGCCCTACTCACCCCTCTATCCGTTTCAGTAGTTAAGCTATCTCTAACATACTGGTATACTCCTTGGAATGATGTTTACTCTCTCCATAACTCAAATCCCAAATTCTCAGTGCACTACTCGATCAGTTTATCCTCGTCGGTCCATCACTTCAAATATTTCACTCAATGACTATAACGGACCCCCACTATACACCTAGTGGTACTCTCTAAGTCCCTACATAGGTAAAATGTCATCACTAAGGTTCCCCTAAAGCGTCGAAAATCTAATATAACTAAACCAACAAAAGAAACCAAAATCAACTTGGGTCCATCGATCGACCATGATCTTCGATCGATTGACTCCATCAATCGATCGACATGCAAGGGTTGATCGAGCAGTGACAGACGCATATCTTCCTCTTTTTCATGCATTTTTCACCATATTCAATTATCTAACTCACATGATAATTCACCAAACTTGTAACTAACGATACCTAACCATTCCTATATATGCTAGGATGATTTCCAACGAATTAAATGTTAATATTTCAAATCTTCTAATTATTCAAGAACCCTAGTATGACATGTTCTTTCCATGTTTTCAATCCTCAACCCATATTTTAATTTGTGCTAACAAACATGAGTCCTCTGATTTTCAATCCTCTACAAATATAAATCTAACTACATGCTATTTCTACCCAAACATGCAATTAATCAATTTTTTTTCTCGAAGAATATTCATCAAAATCAATTATTCATAAATCCTACACATGGATATTATAACTCAAAATAATTTTCAAATAACCACTTGCCTTATTCAGAGATGATATGATTTTGTGATTGTTTTTGGTGATTAATTGTCTTCCTCCTCCAATCTTCCTTCCCAACTAGTTTGTGGTGCAAGAACCCTTTGAATCCTTCACCAATTCTTCCTTAGGCTTTGAGAATTGTTTCTCTCTTCTCCCTAATGGATTTTATGTATTTTTCTCTCTTCTAGCCCTAGCCTCAAACTATTATAATCTGAATTAGAGTCTGTAAATTCGTAGGTATCCTCACCCGCATATGTCAAAAGACAAAAATGCCCCCGTATGGTCCCAATTTAGCCTAAAAATGCCCCAGTACCCCCGGGTATACCATTTCAACTATTTCGACCCTTACGAACTCATTTGTGACCTCTAAATTATCATTTGGGTCACTAAAATATATTTCTCATTTCACACCTCAAAATAGTCTATACGCGACTCCTGGTGAGACAATAACAAATACACCCATATCACTCGCTATGATGTATATCAAATTTACTGTCAATATTTACTATTCACATGCATAGTAAATCTCATAATATAATATTAATTAGTCTTTGTCTCTCAATTAATATTAATCATCATATTTATTATTTAATCACATTAAATTATGTCACACATGTAATTTAACTAAAACGTATTTTCCCAATTAATTTCTTAATTAATTAAATCATAAATACGTAGAAATACGGGGTATTACGGTAATATTTTTTATCAATCCCTTGAACTTTTGCTACAAGTTGTAAGGACTACTGACTATTGGTACGGTATCATTCCTAAGTCATCTTTATTGTTTAATAATGCTAAGTTGTTTACCATGTGTCTTTGGATTCAATGACTAGGTCATGTTAATTTTAGAGATCTTGGGAGATTATTTATTAATTACCTAGTTCATGTCTTACCATCACTTGGAAAATTGGCTTCCTCGGTTTATGGTCCTTTACATACAAGGGAAACAAATCAAGAGTCCCCATAGGAAGTTAAATTCCATTAACACCTCCCGTGTTTTAGAATTGATACACATGGATCTTATAGGTCCCATGCGTATGGAGAGTATTGGTCCTAAGAAGTATATCCTAACGATGGTTGATGACTTTTTGAGATATTCTATCGTTTGATTTCTTAGAGAAAATTTTGATGCTATTAAATTTCTAACTATCAAGTGACATTAACAACAAAATCAACATGGTGCCATTATAAATACTATTCGTATTGATAATGGCACTAAATTTGAAGTTGATAAAGTTATTAGTTTTGGTGATGGAGTTGGAGTTGGAATTAAACATGAGTTTTATATCATTCGTACTCCTCAGCCTAATGGCATTATTGAGAGGACGAATTGAACAATTCCAGAGTTGTCTAAGTCCATGCTTCTTGTAGGAACATGACTAGAAGTTTTTTGTGCATAGGTTGTTATCACCACGTGCCACATAGTGAATAGGTTTTATCTTCATACACACACACTTCACATTCTGTATGAGTTGTGGATAGGTAAGAAACACAACATATTTTTTTTTTTAGTTTTTGAGAGTCCTTGATATATCCTTAGAGATAGAGAGGATTTAGGAAAATGCAACTAGTGATGAGGGAATACTTCTAGGATGTTCGGACTAATAGATCCTATAGAGTGTATAAACTTATAATATCTAAGGTCAAAGAATCGATAAACTTCACAATTAGAGATGATTCACATGCTATTTTTTTTGTTTATGATCTTTTGTGTGGGAACAATGCACTCCCCCCCCCCCCCCCCCCCCCTACACACACAATGATGATATCATTATTACCCCACCACCATGGTGGTCTCCTCTCTTGACTTAAAGGATCCACCCTCTTAGGTTCAAAAGAGTCATGATCCTACTAACATACTTGGTAATCACACAATACGTATGAAAACTCACACTCAACTAGGGAATGTGGTTAGATATTTTTGTTGCACTTCATCAGTACAGACTAATAATATGAAGGAAGCACTCATGGATGAACATTGGATATGTGTTATGCAAGATGTGTTGCTTTAAATTTGAAAAAATAATGATTGGTAATTAGTCCCCTGACTACTAATGTGATTGGTACCAAGTGGGTGTACAAAAATAAGATGGATGAGAATGGTACCATCGTTCCAAATAAGGCTAGGTTGGTCGCTCAAGGTTACACATAAATTTAGGGTGTAGACTTTGGTGAGACATTCACTTCCATTGCTAGGCTTGATTCCATCTGCTTACTACTTGCAATAGCTTGTCATATATAGTTTATTTTTTACCAAATGGATGTCAGGAGTGACTTTCTCAATGTCATTCTTCAGAACGGGGTTTAAGTGGAACAACTAAAGGGGTTTGAAGACCCGAAGCACCCAAACATGTATTTTATCTAGAGTGTATGATTTGAAACAAGAACCCCGTACTTGGTACGAATGGATAAGTTATTATCTCTTAGATCGTGGCTTCAATAGAAGGGGAGTTCATATGACATTATTTATTAGGAGATATGGTGGTGCTATTTTGGTTTCCTAAGTCTACGTGCACGACATGGTCTTTGGGTCCATGTGTTCCTAATATGCTCACACTTTTGAGGAGGAGATAAAAAGTGAATATAAGTTGAGTATGGTTTGTGAACTTACTTTCTTACTATGACTTCAAGTGTGTCAACTCGAGAATGAGATATTTATATCTCAATCTAAATATTCTTGGGATCTAGTGAAGAAGTTAATGTTGGACTCTACTAAGCACTGTCACACACCCATGAGTTCCTCGACAAAGTTTAACTAAGACACTTTAGGTAAGGACGTAGGGAAATGGTATCAAGCGTACCCAAAAGAGTCACACATTCTTGCATGTAAGCATATCATCAAATATGTGAGTGTCACTCTTTCGTATGCATTTGTTATTCTTTTGATACACATGACCGTTTGTCGGCTTATTCAGATGTCGATTGGACCGGGGATGTTTATTGTTATAAATCGGGTGGATGTATTTCTTTAGGACTTATCTTGTCTCATGGTTGAGAAAGATGCAAAACTCCATTTGTTTATCCATAATGGAGGACGAATACAAAGATTTCATGAGTTTTTGCACACAACTATTATGGATGAAGTAAATATTGGAGGATTTTGGGATTAGTCAAGGCACGATTACTATTTCTTACAATAGCACGAGTGAAATCCACATTTCTCGTAATCCCATATAACATTATCATACGAAGCAAGTTAGTATTTATAAGTACTTTATTTGTTATCTTGTTGAGTAGAAGATCGTTTGCTTGAGCTTCATGAGTACCTAACCTCAATTTATCAAAATTTTCACTAAACCTTTAGATTCACTTAGATTTGAGGATCTTAGGAAGTCTTTAGTTATTTGTTCCATTGATTGAGTTCTAGTATTATTTATAGTTTAGGGTATTTTTCATGTTTCTATCATTTACCCCTACTACTGGATTGTATTCTTATGTGTATATTGTAAAAAATCCAAAATGATTTTCTTTTCTTTTAGAAACATTTCATTAAAACATCAAAAAGATTTTTTGATATTTTTTTCCAAAATACAAAAGAATTTTTGTATTTTTTACACCATATATATATATATATATATATACTAGGGTATGCCCGTGCCTGAAGGCACGCTGATAATTTTGAAAATTATAAAGTCGTGTATAATGTAAATAATAAATATTTTATATATTAGAAGTGTAAATTTTTAAAGTATAAAATCAAGTAAATTTAAGTCATATAGCTTTTTTCCAACACAAATGTATAAAAAAATTAGAAAATTTGGACAAAATTCCCTTTGTTTATAGGACTACTACCCTTCTTAAGAAATAAATAAAAAAACTCCAACAACAATAGTAATAGTCCATTTTGGACCTCATATAAACATCATAATCAATTTAACTCAACTTGACGAAATACAACCAATGTATCAATAAATAAATAAAACAGTAATCAATTTATGAAGAAAACACAAATACATTAAAAAATAATAATATTAGCGTGTAATACGCAAACTTAATTTTGTAGATGAATTGTATCCTTACCTAGGCCACCATCAAATTGCAAAATACAAACCTTGGTCATCTTACATAAGAGAAAACAAATAAAGATAAGATAACAATTCTTTGTCTTCATAAAAATAAATAGTTTCCTCTTCTTCTTATTTAACAGGAGGAGCCCTATAATATGATGCGACCGTTACAGGGAAGAACATTTGTCTAACTCCTTCAGACTTAATAATAGTGAAAATGATTCCGGGTGCACCCTACAATGGAAAAAATAGCATGCGTGTCAACATTTGTAAATATACTCCAGAGACAAATAAAATAATATCAATAGAATGTATTAGAATACGCACCGATTGGAAGTTGAGAACTATACTCAGTAAAATCAAATAAAATAAATATACTCGGTATTACTGGATTGGAAGTTAAGAACTAAATATGAGATTCCATATTTTCTCACCACCCAACAATATAAAAAAAGTCTTCCTCGTTCCCACCTTTTCTCACTAACCAAACAAAGTACACACAAACATATATATGGGCATGAGTTTTTCAGGTGAAATCTGTAAGTAGTTATAGAAAGATAACTCTTTTAATGAGATTCTAAATTATAGAGCATAGAGAAGTGTTCCAAACATAGTTAGGGCAGTCATTTCAAATTTCAAAAGATTTCAACTTCAATAAATACAAAATCAAGGTGAGATCTTACTCTCTTTTCCAATGTGTCTCGAGTCCCGTGAACCAAGATTTATGGCATGAATTTTGACATATTAATAAACATAACTTTCGAAACTGCCTCGAACCAAGTATTCATCACTTACCAAGAGGTATCACTACTTTAGATCCTGCACTATATGTAAGTACAAAGTCAATCTATATCATATGCCATGTTACTAAAAAACAGAAAAAATAAAGAAATATATCACAAACATACTTGGCATGGATCTCATACGTTCAATCCACCAAAAATACAAAGGTTGAGGTTCAGTCTTGCTGGTGGTTAAACTCCGCTGCACATTTTTGATGCATAACTCTGTTGCATACCTAGTTGCATAGGTTTGGTCAGATGCCTCCGCTGCGATTCATGGTTCCTTAAAAAATGGTTGAACTCTTACACTTTGTTTGGAGCTCAGTAAATTTTATCATCTTTTTTATTTTCTTAAACTCAAAATAGAGAATTTAGTCTCACACAGTAATTTTGAAGATACATAAATCTAACATAGTAATTTTGAAGATACATACATAATACTATCACCAGTCCAAACATATTCTGAATCAACAATCTAAAACGACCAGGCAACTGATTTAAGAGTAAGGATTTAAAGACTAAAAGATCAATTTTATATATTTTAGAGATACTGAAAACTTGAGAAAGTATCCATACTCATAACATAGTGATTCGATCGAGGTAAATATCGCCCATTAATTTTGTTGACAGTAAAACCGATGAAACATAGGTGGGAAAAGTATCAGCGGCTGTTGTGGAAATCAAATGTGCTTTTCCACTTCCACGGAGATAGGCCACGACGATAGGATACATCTGAGAGAATTTCATTGAAGATCTTGTGCCTATCACACTGTTGAAGCAGCGCAAGGCCAAATCAGTAGCTGTTGAAGCAGCGCAGGGCGAAATCAGTACCAATTAAAAACCATAAAAAGGCCAGTACCTATCAATAACATACTACAACAATAAGAAAACTACTGATAACACTCGTCAACAACCTCCTTCTCTTCAATGAAAACTACTGATTCCATCCTGATTTACATTAGCTTCAGAAAATATCTTATCCAGTGTTGTCTCAATGGTCTCATCAGCTAATTTGATTTCAAACTCGTAGAAAAGTGAAATTAGCATTTGCTAATTTCATTTCAGACTCGTACAAAAGTGCCATTAAACACAATACGCAAAATATGTAAGGCCTATGCAACTGTGTTGACAAATACTCTAAGTATAATTTACTGGTCACGATAAGCGCAAAACACATTTCTCAGATGCAGGGTACTTAAAAAGAGAGAAGTACTTGAAACAGTTTGGGATTTTAGGGTCAGATTATATACAGAGCAGCTAACAGTTATCAACAACTGAAGAACATTTACATTTATAAATAAATTATAGTACTTATCAAGAGGCATATGCGCACACATGTCTAAATTAAAATTCACGCCACCTGCTTATGGGGAGGCATATGTGAAAGAGTTCGCATGTTGTGTAATCTATCAGCTAATATGACAATAATCACACGGACCTGAAACAACAACAATTTAAGTTAAGTGATTTTAATATAGATAACATGGACACGATGGTATATTATAATGCATGAATTACCTCCTCGATCATAGCTAGAAACATCTGTCGGAGGTCATATTCTCTCACATCTTGCACCGAATGGTTTTTATTCTTAGACTTGAATTTTCCTAGTTTGGATACCTAGAATGCAGATGTTAAACTTAAATGTAAAATGTCTAATCAATCTTATTGTACCTCAAAAAAACTAATTGCATAGTAATTATCTAAAGAAAAATGTGTCACCTTCGTCTCTCCTTCTACAATATGTCGCACAGTAGCGCCAAATTCCTTTTCAATTCTTTCGAAAGTAAGCAGGTGGCGTCAAACACTTAGAAACTATGCCTCAACGTTCATCATGTTCGACTCCATATTTCACCTTATTAGTACCAATATAATATACAGTTTGGGATTTTAGGGTCAGATTATATACAGAGCAGCTAACAGTTATCAACAACTGAAGAACATTTACATTTATAAATAAATTATAGTAGTTATCAAGAGGCATATGCGCACTCACGTCTAAATTAAAATACACGCCACCTGCTTATGGGGAGGCATATGTGAAAGAGTTTGCATGTTGTGTAATCTGTCAGATAATATGACAATAATCACACGGACCTGAAACAACAACAATTTAAGTTAAGTGCTGTTAATATAGATAACATGGACACGATGGTATATTATAATGCATGAATTACCTCCTCGGTCATAGCTAGAAACATTTGTCGGAGGTCATATGCTCTCACATCTTGCACCGAATGGTTTTTATTCTTAACACTTGAATTTTCCTAGTTTGGATACCTAGAATGCAGATGTTAAACTTAAATGTAAAATGTCTAATCAAGCTTAATGTACCTCAAAAAAACTAATTGCATAGTATTTATCTAAAGAAAAATGTGTCACCTTCGTCTCTCTTTCTACAATATGTCTCACAATAGCGCCAAATTCCTTTTCAATTCTTTCGAAAGTAAGCAGGTGGCGTCAAACACTTAGAAACTATGCCTCAGGGTTCATCACGTTCAACTCCATATTTCACCTTATTAGTACCAATATAATATACAGTTTGGGATTTTAGGGTCAGATTATATACAGAGCAGCTAACAGTTATCAATAACTGAAGAACATTTACATTTATAAATAAATTATAGTACTTATCAAGAGGCATATTCGATCCACATAAAACAGAAAGCCTCCACTGTCAAAATAACAACCATTACCAGTTTTGACCATCCCTCATAATCCAACACTGATGCAGTTGCTAACCCAAAGTTCTCCTTGCTTCAAAGGAGGAAAATAAATGCCATTGTCAGGATCAACAATTTTGTCTTGGAAATTTAAATCAAAGCGTCCTGCTGCACCTCTTATGCTTCTTTCATTGGGAGCTAGTATTCGACAAATTCCACCAAAAGTGACTTGAATTTTCACCAGAAGTGACAAATTCCACCAAAACACCAAAAGGACTTGAATTTTCATGCCCACCAATATGATAACTCCATTTGCGCATTTATGCGAGTACCTACAAACAGAGGACATAAAAACATATAGTAAAAGTGAGTGTTATCAATGAATCTAAATGCAATTTATAATTTCATATCTCAAATAAAGTAGGTATACCTCTACAAACATTGTTAGATCAGCAACATAGTTATATATCCCAGCTTGTTGAAACCCAATATTAGTGAAATCTGCAAAATAGTAAAACACAACTAATTAGAATAGTACCCACAAAATTACCTGCAAAATGAAATTAAAATGATGGCGAACGAAGAATAAAAACAAAAAGATGAAAAGATTCACAAAATGTACAACAAAACCTCGTTCACAATACTTATAAACCTAGTATATATCATAATGTTCAACAAACACTCGTTCACAACAAATATAAATCAAAAGATTCACAAAATTAATGGAATTATCACTTTGGAATTTTGTCAAATACTTGGTAGCAAAAATGAACTCTATCGAAACACGAAGATATTGAGTCAAATACCTGGAACCAATAATGAACATTATGTCAAAACATGTCTTATATCTAAGCAAACTCATATTACGAAATTTGAATTCTAAGTCTCACTATTACGCAGTTTCACCACTTCTACTTTATGGAAGGAAAAGAAACTGGAAACATATATATTCCAAAGAGTAAGAAAAGAAACTGGAATTAAAGGTTGATTGGGCACACAATGTATACGACACATGGAGTACTTACAAACTACTTGACGGGTGTACAAATCTAACACCAAATCTAATACCAAATATACCAAATTTTCAAATATACCAAATGTACAAATATACAACATGTACAAATCTAACACCAAATATACCAAATTTTCAAATGTACCAAATAACATTTATCCAACCTCTAAAAGGAAAAAAATACATATTCTAGATATATGGTTAGATGAAAACCATATTTTAGATTATCTATGGGACGCAAACAATATTTTCAAATCTATAAAACCAAAAAGAACTCAGGGTTGATAGAGTATACCTATTTATGATGTTCATGTATAATCATGTCACCTGCAAAAGAAAAATTAATAACAAAACAGAAAAAATAATTAGGTCCTAAAAATAAACAGATCTAAAACAAACTGAACCAAATCGAAATACAACTTAACTGAAATCAAAATGAATAAAGCCCTATATTTATCAATATTACCACTATCTACTCACAAATCAAACATTAAAGCGGGACCAAATGGGTTTTCATGTACAAAATCAAAAGATATAAAATCGTATGTATTCTCAAAAGCGACATTACTTTGCTTGAAATCGCACAACCATGTACATGTATAATCATGTCACCTGCAAAAGAAAAATAAATAACAAAACCCAAAAAATAATTATTTCCTAAGAATAAACCGATCTAAAACAAATTGAACCAAATCGAAATAGATCTCTACTCTCAAATCTGAAATACCCAATGAAAATGAAAACAAATCTAAGATGAAGATGAAAACAATAATAAATCAAACATTGAATCGAAACCAAATGGGTTTTCCAAATCGAAATAGTTCTCTACTCTCAAATCTGAGATAGCCAATGAAAATGAACACAAAAAAAAATCTGAAGATGAAAATAATCACAAATCAAACATTAAATCTGGACCAAAGGGGTTTTCATGTACAAAATCAAAAAATATAACATCGTATGAATCATATTTTGAAAAACGTCATTACCTAGGTTAAAATCGCACAACCGGGAGAGAGAGAAATGGAGAGAGGGAGTGTGGGAGTGATGTATTGGAAAGTGGCGGCTAGGTTTGGAAGATTAGGTAAAGGGAGAGAATGGGTGCAATTACTACTCTGCCCTCGTGACATCATCAACTCAACTTGTGACATACATATCTTTGCTACTTTATTATATAGATATATATATATATATATATATATATATATATAGAGAGAGAGAGAGAGAGGAAGGCTCACCTACATCATGATGTATATATCACACCATACATCGCACCTAGTTCTAGGTCCTAAGAAACTTTTTTTTCAAGTTTTTTATTTTTCTCTTGAAATTAATCTTCTAATTAACCCATATTAAAAAAATTAGGTCAAAATACACTTTGTACCTATCTTTAAAAAATTCATAAAAAACTGCTCACGCAGACCCTTATAAATAAGGTATTTTGAGCAGTTTTTTGTGGATATTTTAAAAATAGCTACAAAATGTATTTTGACCTAATTTTTTTAACATGTGTTTATTGGAAGGTTAGTTTCAAGGGAAAAATCAAAAAAATGGAAAAAATATTTTTTAGGGCGTACAACTAGGTGTGATGTATGGATGATGTATAGAGCATGATGTAGGTGAGCCTTCTCCTATATATATATATATATATATGCGCATTTAAGATGTTCGAATCAAAATTTCATTCCATCCATTCATATGACTTAATCATGGTGTTATGAGACTTGGTTTTAATTTTTTGGGTTCTTAATGATGAATGTTTAGTATTGCATCATTCATGTTGATTAGGACCTTCATGATAGACTCAATATATCGCCTTTATTGCACATGTGCGTGAAATTTTGAATATTGTTTATACTTGTCATATATTGGATGTTCCCATCTAAATCGTGCTTAATAACGAACCAAATGTACTAGGAAGAAATTGTGCATATAAAAACCATTGCCTAATTTTTTACTGAAAACTTATTTTTTATTTATGCAATGGAAAAGGTTATGAAATAAATAGTCTTCTTTGTGTTAAAAGACACCATTGACAAGAGCCTAAAAACTTATTTTGACATGATATATAATTACCTAACCTCATCTCGTCTTTAGCCAGTCTCGGTTGAAGATGACCTCACAAAGCATCCTCATGTGAGTCATCTTGAACAACTCACACAATCTATATCGATCGGTGTACCTCATCTCGCTTGATGGCCTACCTCGTTTGGATCATAAAGTTCGAGACCTTATAGGCCATCCTGTTCTCTTATCTCGTCCTAACGCTGGTCAGCTGAGACTACACTTAGTAACCAATAACGTATAATCTAGATAATATATCATTGGTCTCATACTCAACCAGGATAACACCTCAACCCGGATGGAAGCAGTTGTCACCTTATAGGGCGCGTGGAACGAATCACGCGTGGGATAATGCGTGGGGTATTCAATACCCATGTGGATCAAACCGTTACAGTAATATCACACACACATGTGGGGAATATCTCATAATCATTACTTGCATGCACCAGGGACATATGACATCACCTTGTTGGATAGTTGGAGTTCTGCATGCCTCATGTATGATTGGGGTGCGCATAACACCACCCCAGCCACATAAATTGTTGTCTTTTACCTCATTATAAAGGATGTATTATTATCAACCTAGCAAAACTCTGTCAAAATACATAGTAGAGAGAGAAAAGCTTGAGTGTTGTATTTACATGCCATTAGTTCCCTTATTCTAGTGAAAACCACCATTCACACTGCATAGTGGACGTGGGCCCCTACTAAACCACCTATATCTGGTGTTATCTTCTCCTTTGTCTCATCTCTTTCTATATTTTTATACTTGTTATTACACCATTGTTGTGCTTCTTTGAGCTTATTTACAATATTGACTTGGTGGTACCAATTATGGTATCATCAATTTGATGCCCTCTGTGGGAACAAGATAGCCATATTCTTCCCTTCTTTTGTAACTGATCCATTGGATTCTTTGGTGGTGGTCCAATCTCATCCTTTGTTGAGCTTGAACTACCATTGAAAGAGCTATAGTTTGAGTTTTAGCTCATTTTTTTCTCTTCCAGCTCACATCTAGTACATAACATAGTTTTTTCAATTATTGGAACCCCTCAATGGCAACAGATCCACCTACTATAGGTGGTCCGAGTAGCAGCCAGACCCCTCCTCAATCAGAAATGGCGGAGGTGGAAGTGGCCTTGCACTACTTAGTAGACATCCTTGATAAATACAGGCAAATCTTGTTGCTTTCAGCTAAAACATGGTGGCTAGACCTGTTGGTGCTAGAGAGGAGATGGTATTCCGACCACCAGAGAAGGTGGCACATATCCAATGGCTAGGAGACCGCCTCAGTCCCCACACAAGGATCTTCCTCCTTAGCGAAAGGCATAGAGATGTGGCCGACCTTAGGAGTTTATGCTTGGGGAGTCTAGGTCATGAATTCCCTAATGATGACGATTAGAATTATGATAAAGAGGGTGGCATGAGCTATTAATAGACTTATCATATTTTTAGAGGCATTATACGATCAATTCAACCCAACCGACGATGCAGTGGTAGGCCGATCCGAGAGTGTAGGCCAAGGGCATCAACTCAAGATAGATTAACCAGGGGGCGTCCTTTAATAGGCTTGGCCGGGCATGAGACAACCTGAGAAATCACCTCTTCAAATCCAAAAGTATAGTTATATCTAGAAGGAATGACAAATATGATGATCGTCGACCTCCTCGCGATCGAGACGAGGAATAGCGAGAGGTGAATAGCTGATAGAGAACAGTTTCTAGAGAGCCATCGGTTCATATGGATGGCAGAGAAGGGGATGGAGATAATGTGTCCCGGGCTGAGGTTATAGCAGCGGCCGAGAGACCCTGGAACGATTATATTCAAAGGCTGGAGGAAAAGATTGGGGATATTCTGAAGAGTCGAGACCCTTGTAGAGGGGATACAATTAAGGCTCCCCCTTCGTGGCAAAGATTGTGAGTTATCCTACCGTGGCTAAGTTCAAGCTTCTAGTGGTCACTCCAAAGTGTGATAGGAGCACTAATCCAGTCCACCATGTGGCGACGTATCAATCAACTGTTGATATTTACTTAGTCTCATACGATATGAGGTGTCGTGCCTTCTCAAGAACCCTGAACGGAGCAGCACATGTATGGTTTACCTCTTTCCCTAAAAACATAATTGAGAATTTCAAACAGCTTGCATAAAGGTTTATACACAATTTTTTCTTTGGGGTTAGGTCCCAAAAGAAGACGACCCGCCTGTTGTATGTGAAGCAGGGGAAGAATGAAAGTTTGAGAGTGTACATAGCGAGGTTCAACAAGGAGAAATTAGAGGTTGAGGATTATAAAGAGAGTATTGCCATGATCTCCCTGATGGAAGGTTAGTAGAAGGTAAAGATACTTTGGAAGATTACAAAAGATCCTCCAAAGTCTATGGCCGAACTCATGGCTATAGCCGGTAAGGTCATGAATGCGGAGGAAGCAATAACTTCCAAAGGTGAAGAAGAGAAGTGGACAAGAAGTGGGGATGAGTTCCACAAGAAAAAAAAGGATGGTAAGAAGAGGTCGACGGACGACAAGTTCACAAACGACACCTCTTTGACTGTCAATTGTGAACATATTTTGAATGAGATCAAGAATGATCAGTCTCTGAAATGACCTGAGAAGATGAAGGTTCCTCCTCATATGAGAAATAGAAATATGTGGTGTGAATTTCACCAAGACCATGGCCATATGACCAACAAGTGTTTTGCTCTCAAGGACGATATTGAGATAATGGTGAAAGATGGAAAGTTTAGAAAGTATGTTGATAATGGAAGTTCCGAGGGTGGTCGAGATGACACCAGAAAGAAGAGGAACAACAAGTGCAATCTTGATGATCTAGTAAGCCAAGACGATGATGACTCGGACGATGATGATGAAGCAAACCCAGATTTTCCTCCCCTAATTAATGTTCCTAAAGGTTGGCTTCATATGATCTATCTTGGGTTAAAGACGATCTGTGGAGGACTAGCTGGAGGAGAAAAATAGGTTGCTGATAGAAAGGCCCATGTAGTAGAGGCCAAAGCTTTCCCTCCAAAACCCAAGGAATTGCATTCAACAGTAATAGAGCTGAAGAAGGTAAAAAGAACTAAAGTTGATATGAATACTTTGATTGTGGGTTTTTCTAAACTAGATTTCAAAAGGATTCTAGTCCCCCATGATGACCCTTTGATTATCACCGCTTTGGTGCATGGTTATGAGGTTCCAAGGATTTTGGTGGACGGTAGTAGTTCGATCGATGTTATGTTTTGTGATTGTTACAAAGTCTTAGGTATGAGCAATAAGAGGTTCGTTATGTATAATCAACCTCTAATCGAGTTCAATGGAGAGAAAGTACACCCTTTAGGGATTTATAAAATGGATGTTAAAATGGATGTTACTGGCCAAAGTGCACGAAGTATAATAGTTTCTTTGTCATCGATGAAAATGTCTACTCGGCCTACAATATAATTTTGGAAAGAGTAACCCTCAAAGAATATAAGGTCACTCCTTCAAAGGTTCATAAATGATTAAATTTTCGACTCCATATGCGGTAAGGGTAGTGCAGGGTGACTAGGTTGAGGCACACAAGTTCTACTTCAACTCAACTGAGGAGAGAGAGGCATAAAAAAATGCTACTACAACGTACAACATTGATACACTGGATCCGAGAGATGAGACTAAGTTAAAGAAGGGTGAGACCACTGAGGAGGTAAAATCCATCATCCTGAATGAAGATGAATAAAAAAAAAAATTAGATATTGGAAAAACCCCGAAGAAGGAAATCAAAGAAGAGTTGATTAAGCTATTAAAGAAGAGGCAACGCATTTTTTCCTGCAGCCATGAAGATATGCATAGCATCGATTCAAATATCCTCTGCCATAAGCTCAATGTGGTCGAGGATGCAAAATTGATCAGATAGAGAATTAGAGTCTACTCTTAGGAGGAATATGATTTGATTCGAGAAGAAGTGAAGAAGTTAGAAAAGGCTGACTTCATTAGGGAGGTCATCTACCCTGAGTAGTTAACCAATGTTGTCATCATCCCTAAGTCCAATGAAAAATGGATAATGTGTGTTGATTTTTTAGATCTGAACAAAGCATGTCCTAAATATAGCTTACATTTTCCAAGGATAGACCAGATGGTGGATGCTACTACTGGTCATGAACTGATGAGTTTCATCGACGTCTACTCAGGGTATAATCAAATATTTATGGAACCGACCGATACGGAGAAGACATCCTTTATAACTGACAAGGAGAATTATTATTACAAGATCATGCCCTTCGATTTGAAGAATGTCAGGGTAACATACCAAAGGATGGTCAACAATATGTTTGAGGATTATATATAAAAGATAATGTAAGTTTATGTCGATGATATGTTTATAAAGAGTCTCAAAGATGACACTCATATGGCTAAACTTGAGAAAACTTTTGATACCATGGACGAGTTTAGGATGAATATTAACCCTTCCAAGTGTATCTTTGGCATAGGAGTAGGCATGCTTTTGGGCTTTATCCTGAATCGGAGGGGCATTGAAGAAAAACCCCGAGAAGACCAAATCTTTATTAGGGATGAAGACTCTGATTGCAATCAAAGATGTGCAGAGGTTAATCGAGCGAGTGGCAGCGTCAAATAGGTGTAATACCCCGTAATTTTAAATGACTTTTAAAATGGGTTATATTTTAAATTAATGGATTAATTGGATTTTATTATTAATTAATTCATTTGGGTTTTATCCGAATTGTGGATATTAAAATGGATGATTCTGAATATTACTTAAAGATATTTAGGTAATATATGAATGTGATGTCATTGATATGACGGTGTGATTTAAAATCGGTAATTTGAATTTTTAGTCAGACGCGGTATGGGACGTGTCGGGACTAATTTATTAAATTAAAAAGGAAATTTATTTTCTATCGACCTTATAGTCATTTAGACTGCGTCGTTGCATCCGAAAGGTTCGAAATAGTCAGAAAAGTCTATTTGGATTTTAATTTTGAGTCTCGGGTCATTTGGAAATGTATAGACAACCCGAAAGGGCATTTTGGTCATTTTTCTAGGGGGTGAATAGTGATTTCAGATTTTGTCCTATTATAAGTATTGGTAGATTAAGTTTATGTGGGTTATTCATCTCCTCTACACAAAATAGAGAAGTTATCTTCCTAGAGAGAGTGAAAGGGTGCTTGGGAAGGGAAATGCCTACTTGGGAAGGAGAAGAACAAGAACCAAGGTTCACCACCACCAACCACCACCGGAGTTTGACCGGAGAAGGGACAACCAACTGAGATATACTACACCAAAGGATCAGACCTTCAGTAAAGTCAAGTGTTTGATAATGGAAATTTAAGTTCGTATATTGTCCATGTTAGAATAATTATGAAAAGAGATGATTTTCTTGTTTGGAAGACATAATGGAGTTGTTATATGGATTTATAGAAACTGAAATAATATAGGAAGTAAACTTATATTGTAGGATGATAATAATCCACGAAATGATCATGAATATGTTGAAGAAAAATCTGAAAAACCATTGAAGTGTTCTTGAAGTTAATATGTTGATGATTTTCTGGAAATAAGGAGAGAAACATGCTTTTAATCCAATCCCTTGATGATTCTAGGATGTTTAGAGTATTGGAAATCGTTCATATATGTTGATATATCATGTAGAAATAATTATAACTCATTTTGGAGGTTAATATGAAGGTTTGAATGAGTAAAAATGGTGAAACCCGTAGTTGCAGAAAATGCAGAAAATCAGGCTGTGACCTGAGGGATCGATCGATCGACCGCTGCCTTCGATCGATTGACCTCCCCATAATATGTAAAGTTGTATCTTTTTAAATGATGATTTTTATCCCAAACCTTTTGTGGATCTTTGGTGATTATTATTTGGATATTATGGGACTTAGAAAATATCAGTAAACCCTTGATAAGATTTGAATTAATTTGATTTGGATTCGAGTGATTAAAATGATGAAAATTATATTGAATGGAATTTCGGTTGCTAGATTCATTTATTAAATTCCAAATGGAGATGTATGAGGATTAAAGATAGGACCAGTAGGGGTGATTTAATATAACACCTGGGTATCCTTAAGTTTACAAGAGGGTTTAATCCTAAGTGAAAGAAGATGTGTTTATATGAGATTTGAAACTATCGGTTTTAACCTTAATTAAAAGGAGAACTAAACTCGTAGTAATTCGGGAGAAATGATGTTATGGACCAGTAGGATATTAGTGACTTCTTACTGAATATATGTTGAGGAAAAACCTATTTAAATCTTGTGTATTGAGTGAGGGTAGCCTTAGGGTTACAATTTGAACATCAAGGACTGAGTTTAAGCTCATTATTGATTTCGCAAAGACTGAGTGTAGTACAAGAGCGAAGTGGTATGGCTCCTGGATAGAGATGGGAGTTTAGAACACATTTGGTTGAAAGAGGGTATGAGTTTATCCCGATCGCATAGTTTAAGTTGTCGGACCTCCTCGATCGACAAAGTTAAGTAGTAGTGTATTGGAGGGGTTCCTTGTTTGGATTTCCCTTTGCGAGACGCTCCGCGCATGAACCTTAACGACGTCGGGAGTGGAGAGATGTTATAGGATGCGAGGATAATTAAATTATGAAGTAAAGATATGATATTTTAATACATGGTATTTAAAAAGGGATATAATGCTACGTATGGGAAATATCTTAGGGTAGTGATATTACCTTATTGATATTATATTATAGGTATGATAATACCTATTTGATTGATTGATGATTTATGTGTATGATATACCTAGCTTACTTGCTATCGGTGGGAGGTTTGCGCGTGAGGGCAGTCATATCCTGATGAATCCATGGGATCTTTGATTTGTCGCTCGAGAACATAGGTCTATGAAAGACTTATCGGGGAGTTGATAAGTCCGCTGACTGTGGGTACGTAGGTATGTGCATGACCCATGGATACGAGAACTATGTTCGCCTCCAATTTGTATGTTGATGTTTGTGGTTTACCGAACCTTTAGTCCCCTATTCGGTGACCTGCGATGATGGGACATGATAGCAGAGTAATGCATTGCACCGCAGCTGTGACTCGGGGTGCTGTATTTTATATGAATATATATATAATGGATTAAATGAATGAATGAATGGATATTTATTATGGTTAAATCTATCTACGATGATAATTGTAGATAACGGTGAATTGAGAAAATAATGGAATTAAGTTAATGAATGTTTATGCTTATAGAATTGAAAAGCTTAATTCATATTAATGAGAAATGATTCATGTTAATGAGAAACGATGAGAAATGTAAATGAATAATAATGTGACGTATGGTATGGGACATACGGGGATTATGATATGGGAATGGAAATATAATATGGAGACTAGAAAAGAGTAACCATTAACTAGGAAGTTAATAGGAAACGTTAAGTGTGCACTCTAGTTGAGAGGTGAGAATAACAAGTGAGAGTTGGATCTAACATGTACATAATAAATGCTTTATTGCACTTGTTAAATACTTGCTGTTTTAAAAATCCTCTACACATTCGGGCTCTGACCCGTTTCCTTGCATATTTTCTCTTCTATTGTATTTTCTATATCAGGTGTCCAGCAATAGGGACGCCAACCTTAGCGAATTATGACAGGCTATGGATTTATGGAGTTTTGCTTAGATGCCTATCTTCATTTGATTCACAGTATTCTCTTAGTAGGGCATGTCGCCCAAAGGATCCAGTTATCTTTTTCTATCGAGGTCAAATACTATTGTATTCGGGTCTTTTTAATACATTTAATATTGTTGGGATTACTATAATGGATCTATATTATTTGGGAATGTTTATTCCAATTACATTTAAATTCTTTTGTGTTATCTATTTTGTTATCAGTGTTGTAGAATAAAATGTGTTGTGTTATTCTTAAACTGGAAATGGATTTTGTTGAATTAAAATTTGGAAAGTTTTTAACACCGGCTTAATTGGGTATTGGGTGAGTTGTAAATGTTTTCGACAGTGATGCTAAGAATGAGCCAACTGTATATCCTGTTTTAATTTGGTATGGGACTGGACACCCGGTATTTAATTAGGCGGGGGTGCTACAATAGGTTTCTGTGTAGAGCTACTGATAAGTGGCTTCCTTTTTTCAAAGTACTTAGAAAGGATTTTGAGTGGAATGAGGAGTGCAATACATCCTTTGAAGAGTTAAATGCCTACCTCAGCTTCCCACTCTTACTATCAAGACCAATCTAAGGAGAGAAGTTGTACTTACATTTTCCTGTGTCGGAGTTGTCCATAAGTGCTTCTATAGTCAGAGATGAAGATGGGGTAAAAAACCAGTGTATTTTAATAGCAAGGCCCTCCAAGGGGATGAGAAATGATATCCCAAAATGTAGAATTTGGCCTATGCTCTGATCCATGCATTAAGAAAGATGAAGCCATATTTCTAAGCACATAACATGGTCATCCTCACAGACTTTTCCCTCAGATAGGTCATCCATAAACCTAAAAAATTGAGTAGGTTAATGGTCTGGGACATTGACCTGGGGGGATTTGATATCATTAATCATCCTAGAATGAAGATTAAGGGGAAGGCCTTAGCATACTTCATAGTTGAGTTCACATAGAACGATGCCGATACAAAAATTATGGTTCCATCTTGTGAGCCAATATGTCTTCCCCCGACTCAGACTGAGCCGAGTTCATCCAGACATAAGGTGTCTGAGAAAAAGGAACAGAGATACCTCTTCAAGAATGGGACGCTAAAAAAGGGTAATTTTTCAAAATATGGTATAATATGGAACTTATATGACGATGGCTCCTCGTGCGAGGTAGGGAACGGAGCAGGGTTAATTATGTCGGGCCCAGACGGGATCGATATTGAATATGCACTGAGATTTAGATTCAAAGCTTCCAATAATTAGTTAGAGTTCAAAGCCCTCCTTATAAGTCTCTCTCTTAAAGGAAATGAACGTTGGCCAAATCCTGGTCCATAGCGATTCCAAGTTAGTTGTGAATCAAATTTTAGGAGTATATGAGGCCAAGGACGACAGAATGGACAAATACCTAGAAAGAGTGAAAGAGACATTGAAGAATTTCAAAGAAGTGAAGCTGAAGAGGATACCTCATCTAGACGACAGTCGAGCCGATGGTTTGGAGAGGTTAGCCTCTGCTACAAGAATAAAAATTCAAGGTCGGTACGGTAGAGATCTTACATCAATCGATAATTGAAAAGCAAAATAAAATACAACAAAATTTTGTTGGACCTTAAATTTAGGAACCTCTTGGATGGATACCATTATTCGGTACATCAAGGATGGAGAGTTTCCCAATTCTAAAGCCGAGAAGAAAAGGCTAAGGTACAAAGCGACTAAGTTCTCCTTCCTAGGAGACATTCTGTATAAGAAAGGGTTCCTAGTCCCTATGCTCAGATGTGTTCACCCATCTAAGGTATATTATATTTTGAAAGATGTGCACGAGGGATCTTCTTCCAGCCATATTAGAGGGAGGTCGTTAGCAAAGAGGATCATTACTCAAGGATATTGGTGGCCATCATTGACCAAAAATGCAGTTGCATATGTAAATAAATGTGACAAATGCCAAAGGTTTTCCACCATTCCCTATCAACCTCATCCTCCCCTTACCTCTATCACATTCCCATGGATATTTATGGTCTGGGGGATTCATCTAGTAGGACCCTTGCCAAGGGTTGTGAACAACTACCGCTATCTAATCATAGCTATTGACTATTTCTCAAAATGGGTAGAGGCCAAGGTGATGATCGCAATTACAGAGAAGACAGCCTTTCAGTTTATATGGAAACACACCATCTATCGATATAGCCTACCAAACACTCTGATCTATGAAAATGGGAAGCAGTTAAAAAACATCTCCCTTGAAAAGTACAGTGAACGGTTCGGCATCAAATAGTTCTTTTGAACTCCAGGCCAATGGGGAGGCAGAGGTTACAAACAAAACCATTCTTGATGAAATCAAGAAGAAGTTGGAAGATGTAAAAGGGAGATGGGTTGAGTAGGTGCATGCCGTCTTATGGGCGTATAGGACGACAGAGAGGACTCCAACAGTGGAAACTCCATTCATGCTAGCCTATGGCTCAAAGGTTGCATTACCGACAGAGATAGGTCTCCCAATCCACAGGGTTCAGACATATAACCCAGAGAAAAATATTAAAGAACTGAGGCTAGACCTAGACCTCATAGAGGAACGAAAAGAGGACACTGAGGTGATGAAAGTTGCCTATAATCAAAGAAAACAAAATTACAACAAGCGAGTGAAGGCTCGACCATTGGCAATAGGAGACCTCGTTCCGAAGAAGACTTGACAGAAGCCCGACAAGCTTCATCCTAACTGACATGGTCCTTCTAGGGTGGTTGAAGAAGTGGTTCGAGGAATGTATCAACTGGAAAATTTAGATGGAGAGCCATTATCCAATCCATGGAATGGTGACCATCTTAATAAATACTACTAGTAAGAGTTTTTTTTAAGAGTTTCATTTGAGTTTCATTTATTAACAATTTCATTTTAGTATAATTTGTCCAATTAATATGAGAATCAGTTTATGAATGAAAATTTTCCAAGTGTTCTCTCCTATTGTTTTGTTTGAATTATTTTACATTACATGTATTAGTTCACACTAGGCTACAAAACATCATTCATGGTGAAGTATCTCTAACTTACTCTTGGTGACATGACAATCCAGATGGGGTCAAACTTGTCCATGGACTCTCGATAACACCGAGAGGGGGTAAAACACCATAATTTGGTGTATTCAAATTAAAATCACTTAATTGTGGTTCATATCAAACATCATTAATTTGGTGAAAATAACTCTCTCGGTCGAGATGACAGTGTATGGACGAGACGATTCTCTACCATGCACTCTCAAAATGATGAGGGGGACTCGTGATGCAAACCCCATAATTTGGTGGATTCAAATTAAAAATCATTTAGTTGTGGTTCAAATCAAAGATCATTAATTTGGTGAAAATAACTCTCTCGGCCGAGACGACAGTGTATGGATGAATGATTCTCGACCATACACTCTCAAAATGACGAGAGGGAACTCGTGATCCAAACACCATAATTTGGTGGATTCAAGTTAAAAATCACTTAGTTGTGGTTCATATCAAACATCATTAATTTGGTGAAAATAACTCTCTCGCTCGAGACGACAGTGTATGGATGAGATGATTCTTGACCATACACTCTCAAAATGATGAGAGGGGACTCGGGATGCAAACACCATAATTTGGGGGATTAAAATTAAAAATCACTTAGTTGTGGTTCAGATCAAATATCATCAATTTAGTAAAAATAACTCTCTCGGCTAAGATGACCGTGCATGGACGAGACGATTTTCGACCACACGCTCTTAAAACGACGAGAGGGGACTTGTGAGGATGAATTCAAATTTAAAAACTATTTCTTTATTTATGTAAATCTCAGAAAAAGACAAGCTTCAGTTAATTGAGACGACGCTCTAAAGAGATGGAACGACTGGAGAAATCTAGTTGCAAACCTTTCAAGTATGCATTAACAATCAAAATTGAGAAGAGATGACATAAATAAGAAATGTATACCAATAAAGCCTTAGGCATTCATAGATATTCACTGATAAAACACCAATTCCAAAACAAGAAAAATTAACCAAGTGTTTGCAACAAAGAGTTTGAAGTACCTCAGAGGGCATGAAGGCCACAGGTGGTCACCCAAGGAAAAAAGAGTCCTAGTGTCCTATGAAAAAGACTACTCCAAGAGGACCCCCCCCCCCCCCCCCCCCCGTGACGCGATAGCCTTTCATTTAGATAAGGTAATTGTTAAGACAATTTAATTTAAATATCAATACCAATTCAAATCAACTTGTCCAACTCAATTCAATTCAATATAAAAATATCAATAACAATGCAATTCAATATCAATATCAATATCAACACCAATGCAATTAAATATCAAGAAATAGTTGTGATTTTTATAATAGAAAAACATATACACACACACACACATGGACTTTACTCTCACAAAGCATACACACATACAACCCCCCACCATCCCCCCCCCCCCCACCAACACCTATACACACACACACACACACCCTACCCCCACCCCCACTTACTACCATCACTCCCCCCCCCCCCCCCCGTCACCCACTCCCTCCCCTACCCCACCACTTCCACCCCCACCCCCCCACACCTATACATACACACACACCCTAGCCCCTTCCCCTTCCCCACCACTACCATACCCCACTTCCACCCACCAAACTTCCCCTACCCCCACACACATACACACACCCACGCACACCCACCTACACACACACGCACGCAGTCCTACACACACACACACGCAGTACTAGACATACATACACATATATATATAAACATATACACAAACATACATACACTAAGGAAAGAGAGAGAAAGATAGATAGATAGAGAGAGAGAGAGAGAGAGAGAGAGAGAGAGAGAGAGAGAGAGCTAGCAAGAGAAAATGGAAGGAAAGAAAATGGTGGGAAAAAAATAGGAGCCTTGGGTTTTAATTATAAGACTTATCACAGACCTGTTAAGGTCTTTAACCTTCAAAACTCTTTAAAATTATCATGGTCAATGACCGTGACAAGGTTAGCCGGCTCAAAGGTGACAATTTAGCCTTTTTGGTTGAGTGTATAATATTGTGCTCATTACAAATATTTGAACGAGGTTTCTCTTAAATGGAGTCTTGTTGTCTGTCATGATGATCTGAGGGATGTCAAACCGCGTTACGATGTTCTTCTATATGAACTTGGTACTATCGACATCTCGTATGTTGACCAAGGGTTCTCCTTCAAACCACTTAAAAATAGTATGTTCCGACTAATAAATACTTTCTATTGCTAGAGACGAGGGACTGTAGACCGATGATTAAAGCATTGTGCAAAAAACTAAGTACTTGTGAGGGACTAAGGTTGCTGGCGGGTTGATGAACTAACATAGAGAAAATCTGACACTTTTGGATTTTTTCGATGTAGGCGACCGCATCCTACTGCATATACGGCCACCATTACCCTTTTTTATGGCCCTAAATTCTAAGGACCTGCCCCTATATGGCTCTCATATATTCCCTTATGCAGCTCATAGAGGGATTGATCAACATAATCTAGGTTATATGCACTAAAGGTAAGGTACTAAAAAAAGAGCTGATAACGCCTCCTCGTTATCGTTTGGCAAGACATCTTCCTTTAGGTAACACACTATTGAATCCATCCATCTTAGGGCCTTATCACTAGCCATGACTTCCTCGATAGATTTCCCTTTATTGATGTTGGGCTAATCGATCTAATCTACTTGGATTATTCGCTTCATATCTCCCTTAACAGATGAAGCGAGTGTGGCTAGCATGTATGCGTTGTTCCCCCTTAGTAAGTGTTTCAATTTTACATGCTTTAATTGGGAGACCACGTGTTAGGCCTCTTCAAGGTATGCAACTATCATTTGTCCCTAGCATTGTAGTCTCCTGATATCTGATTTGATACTAACCATGAGTTGCAAAAGATGTCATGGTGACAGGCTTCTAGGGAGAGTGAGTTCTTTAACCCATTGATGAAGGTATCATACTTTTCTTCCCTATTTAACGATTTAAATCCCAAGCAAATCACCTGTCTGAGGATAATTTTCTTTGGGGATACCAGCACTATCCCAACTCCTGTTCCCTTGGAATTTGAGGCTCCGTTGACATATAAGTTCCACCTCTCCCCTTCTTTAACAAGTTTTTGGACATATTTTTTTTTCTTTTCATGCTTGTCTCCACCTGTTACTGTTCGCTGGTGAATTCAATGATGAAGTCAGCTAGGACTTGCTACTTAACTGAGGTACTAAACTGAAATTGGATGTTGAACCTCCCTTATTCCATCGATAACTTGGGCATCTATCCAGATAGGTCATCCATCCTGAGCATTGCCTTTAGGGGTAAAGAGGTCAGGACAATAATAGTGTGTGCCTCATAGTTAAGTTTTAACTTACGTGAAGCTATCACTAGTACGTATACAAGTTTATCTAATGGGAGGTACCTCTTGTCAGCATTAAGAAAGGTTTTTCTCACATAATAGATGGATCTTATCTCCCGTTATTCTCAAAAATAAGAGCGGAGATAACTCCATTAGTAGACACCGCAAGATACAAGTGCAGTAGTCCATTGTTGTCAGTAATCATTAGTAGTTTTGGCTATCTTAAATGCTTGTTTACTTGTTCAAGTGCTAGGGTGAATTAGTTATTACATGTTTCTTTCCATTCCTCCCTCGGTACATGGAATAAAGGTAGATAATTTTTCAAATATTTGGATATAAATCAACAGAGTTTGAGGAATGTGCCAGTTAGATTTTTCACCTCATGACCAATAATTGGAGGTTTCACCTTTCAGATGGCTTCAATCTGGTTGGGGCTTTCCTCAATACCTCTTTAACTGACCAGGTATTCGAGGAACTTTCCCGATTATACCCTGGAGGGGAACTTGGACGCGTTCAGTTTCATCATGTAATAGCAAATTTGAATGACACTATCCTATAGTAGTATAGCACTAATATGGTGATGAAGGAAGTCTTTTTCTAGTCGAGGGCAAATAGTGGGATCTGATGGTACCCTAAGTCTTAACACCTAAAATCGGTGTATGGATTTATATCTTAGCTAAATAAACTAATATTATATTCGTAACAGATAAAGAGAGAATAATCATAGAGATGGTTGTCTAAAGTAAGTGAGTTAGAGAGAATATGAGAGAATAAAGATGGAAACTAAGTTTAAGTGGTTCGGCTCAATGTGGTGCCTACGTCCGTAATTGTAGTGTTGATTCGTATTAGATTTATTGGACAAAAGCCATGGAAGAGTATAGGATTTATAATCTCATCATAATAGTAGGAATTAATCTCCCGGTACCCTTTCTTGGGGATCGTGTGCCATATTTGTACATATTACGACGGGGCCTAGAGAGAGAGTAGCGAAGATAATAAGAATGTTTAGTGATAGGTGTCATGTCTTTACTGATTAGGCAGATACACTTATACATGTATTTATGGGAGGATATGATGGGTACACATTGCCTATTAATAATGGAGTAATAATAAACCTTAAATACCTTATGCCTATCTTCTAAGTGTTATTGACATCAACCCATTAGTTGTTGTCCACTTGGACACAATTTTAACTAATATTATTAATGGTTGTAGGCCAGGTGGGATAAAGTCACTGCATGTCTTGTCAAGGTCGAGAAGATTGTGTTGGATGACCAGGCTTGGTTTGAGCCGACCTCTTTTTGGTCATGGAAAAAGAAATTGTCTTATCATAATTGGTTATTTGAACCCACTATATATTATAGTATAACAAAAGTCCCCAATACTTTGCTATTGAGTGAGGAACAAGGCAAGTCCTACGAAGTGTTTTGCCTTAGGAGTATCTGTTGAGTTGATATGAGTAAACGTATATGCTGAGCTGATATGAGTAAGTGATGTTTTATCCGAAGATAATGACATTGACCTTACAATCTTCTTGGCGTGAGCCAAAAAGATTTACTTGTGACATTTTTCTCCCCAAGGTCAAATTTGATACGTATCACTAGCTGGGTTTTCACTCCCAACATAATTATCACACACGCATGGGGCAGTGTGCACACATTCAAATTGACTGAGCTTATCCTCTTTTCTAGGCACGACATCATGCGTCATTATTGATTACTACCTCTACTTTTTATGTGCAAATACTCATTTAAAAAATGTTTTGCTTCTTTTTTAATTGACCATCTTCCCTTATGTGTGTCTTTAGAGAGAGAAAAAGAAAAAAACACCCAAACCTTTCAAACTCCACTCCTTCTTCAACCCAAAAATCTACAGAGCTTCCACCATAATTGATGGGTAATCAAGGATTTATCTTTGCTTTTTTTCAAGGTTTAGGTGCTTTAGATCGAATTCAAAACTTGTTAGGGGCTTTAAGTATGACTTCCAGACCATTTCTACAATTTAGGGCTTGTTTAGGGAAAATACTACTTTTTAACCATCTTCATCATCTTGTTTTTGCTGTGATTGCTTAGTTTGTTGAAAATTATTAGTTTATTGGAATATTGCTTGTATTTAGATGGACATTGAGTTTATTTTTCTAAGAATCTAGCCTAGTTTGGGATTAGTATAAAATCATCGCATGTTTCTTGCATCAGAGTAGCTCCCAAGCTTAGGGTCTTGACTTTCATCTTGATGAACTATCCACCCCATGACCCTTTGATATTTTAGCTGACTTAGAACCAAGTTGTTTCGGCATCACCACTAGGAGATTACTTATTCCTCTTTAGGTTTTTAATCCTGAAGACGATCCAAAACACCTTAAGGTTACCCCCACAGTTAGTTCTTCCACTGGTTGTACTTTGCAGCCCCCAATAGCAGGACCTGAGTCTCCTGTTGATGCAAATATCATAGTGGTAGATTGTACTCTTAGTAAGGATAGGTTCATTAACATTGTATGCATGTATGTAGTTAACCCAAATCCTCTCCTCCTCGTAATCTTCTTAACGATCAGATGCCCCCCAAACGTCCTGTTGTGATGCCCCTCACTAATGAGAGAACATTCGGGCCCCAGATTCTTAGAATCTAATGACCAGTATTACTATAAACCATGGTTGTGACATCATGTAGGATGACCTGAAGGATTTGATGGATAGGTATGACATCCCAATAATCATTTCCCTATGACTACTACACCTTGTGGAGAGGGTCTATAATCGATATAATGCCAATGAGATTTGTTTCCATGTATGGGCTTTATAAGTGGAAGTTTGGCTTCCCATTCAACCCATCATAAGATTAATTCTATGGGGATATGGTGTTGCTCCTACTCAACTACCACCAAACACCTATAAGTCCATGCCTAGATTCATGATCTATTGGCATCTCCATATGGGATTCGACCTGACTGGAGGCATCTTCCATTTGGTTTATGGTGCCAAAGCCAACAACTACTATTATTTTTTACCTAAAAAATTCGATCAAAAGATGGTATTGGTCGCACAAATAAGCAATCACAGTTGGAAAAACAAATTCGTTTTCATAAAAGGTGGTTGGAAGTTCTATTCTGATGAGAGATATAGACCTTCTATTATCCTTCATTACTGATTCACTCCCACCACATTGGTACATTCTTTAGCATTTCCTTTTATTGTATTCATCTTCGCATATGTTCATTGACCTTATTTTTTATTTGTCTCTTTATAATAAAGAAGTCTCCAAAGCTTCCCCATGCTCTAAAAGAGTTGGTTAGGACTACTTGTACACTCAATCTTGTGGAGTTTGAGAAGGTATTCTCCATACATAAGTTCATCAACTTGGGTTATTACATCACTCTAAGTGGTTTCCCTCCTAGATATGAATAGATTAACTTATCTATTGATCGTGAGGTTCATGTGGAATTTGCTAAAGAAGAGGAGATAATAGAATGTATCATTTTTTAACTTGGGGTCATCTTGGCTGAGCACTTTTACTTTATTAATTCTCATTTTAGGATTCTGATCATAGCTTCATCTGTATAGCTTTTTTTTGTTCCTATGAATCAGTGAACTCAATGGAACCTCTGATCCTTGATCATGAAGCGATGGATATCACTAGAAAAAGGAAGTTAGATGCTTAAGATAAGATAAAGAAAGTTGTTACTATTATTATTGCTTAAGCCAAGGAGAAGAAAGTATTGAGGATGAGAAAATGAACAATGCAGAGGCTAGGAAAAGTGTTGAGTAGGCGACTAAGAGACCAGCCGATATCGAAGCTGCTGCCAGGGTCAAGGGTAAAGTCAAGTCCATTACTCCTAATAGTGGCCATGTTCTTTGCCAGAAGAGACCAATGGAGAACACCCTCCTTAGCCCAGCCCTAAAAAATAGAGAACTATTGTCAGGGTGGAAAGGGTTACCATTGAGGGAGCTCCTTCTCGATGATTAGTCTGAGGTATTGGATCTCCCATCCCTTATGGAGAGGTAGATCCCTTTAATTGGTATCCTAAGAAACCGTTAACTAAAGAGCAGCTAAGGTTTAAGAAGGACTCCATCCTCTACAATAGGAAGAATGATAACGAGGTTCTTGGGTATTATGGGTGTGCTTGTGACTTTATACATCTCTGACAGTTCAATGTCGATGAATTCTGAAGCACGACGCATCACAACATAATGGTGGTAAGCCCTAAACCAGATTTATGATTTTTTAACATCTCTTTGTTATGTCTCATATTATGATGATATATTTATTTCATGGTGCCACCATTATACAGGAGCAGGTTTCTCCGATATCAGGATAAGAACGATATGCTAAAGTCCAACCATGATGAGTTCCTTACTTAGTAAGAAATCTAGTCTAATGAACTGAAGGGTGTTAAAGTTGATCGTGATAAGCTTCGCTCTAAGCTTAAAGATAAGGATGATCAGTTAGTGGCCAATGTGAGCACCCAGATCCAGATAGAAGAGGATGTCAATGCTAAAGGAGTAGGCATAAATGGATACAACCAAGCTCAAGTCTTCAAGGGAGGAAATTGTAAAGGGGTAGACGATCTAAGGAAGGATACGGAGGCTATGGAGAAGGCCACTTCTTCCCTCACGCATGCTGAAGAGGAGGAAGTGAGGAAGTTTAAGATCTCAGGAAAATACATCGACATGGTGACCATATTTATGGAGGGTTATGACGAGCTCATGAATAGGGTTATTAAGTACTTCTTCGATATCGTAGAGACGATGTAGGACTAGGAAGGTGATGATAATAAGGTTAAGCATCTAGTAACTGAACGTGAGGTTGTGGCAGTCGAAGCATCTATGGATTATATTGTATATGAGAAAGTTGAGATTAATGCTGACCTTCCTAATACTTCAAATGCCACTCCTTCCACTATCGTGGATGCCCATATGGCAGAGGCTGTGACTCAGCATGCTCCCAAAGTATAAGCCTCCCTCTCTTGACCAAGTTTTTTATGAAGATCTTTATTTCTGACTTTATAGTATGGATGAAAACACTTAAGATTTTGACTAATTTTTGTGAAGTTCGTGGATGTCCTTTATTACTGTAATAATCATCCTTTAATCATAACTATTATTTTCTCTACGTGCTCATATCTATTACGATTGACTAGATCACATTATCTCTAAATTAGTTATAGTCTTGTGATCTTATTATAGCATGTTAATTTGTATGAAGTGAACGACCTGTCAATAGTCTAGGCTTACAATGGTGTGGTTGTATCCACCTGATCGGCCTTATCATCTACCAGTTTTGGATGAACCTGAGTTTTCCTGAACTAGGTTCTACTAATTCTTGTGCTAGTTTATTATTCGTATGAACAGATCTCATTGTACTGAACGTGTGTCAACATATATTACCAAACAACCAAGTTTAATAAGATCCGTCCTTTTGTTAGTCCACTATGATCAGATCTTGTCATCCATAAGACTGCACTGGATTTTTTAGACTTTGAGGGACATCTTGTTCGCGACCAGTACTAAGACGAGATCATATATGAATTTAAACCTCTTAATTGTGACCTATATAGAGACTTGTTCATACATGAAGTGTTTGGATAAGCGTTCTGACAGTCTAGGCTTACAATCATGTGGTTTTGTCAACCAGATCGGCATTACCAGCTACCAATTTTGGATAAACAAGAGTTATCCTGACCTAACTTTTACCGATGCTTATGGCATATTATTAGTCGCATGAATGAATCATAATTTCCAAGCCATGCATCAACATAGGTTACCAGAGTTGACTAAGTTTACTAGGATCTATCCTTACATTAGTCCATTATGGTCGAATATTGTCATCCATAAGACTTCACTATATTTAACAAACTTAGAGGGACTTTTTGTTTACAATTTGTCCTAAGATGATATCGTACATGAAGTTGAACTTTTTTATTGTGATTCTTTTGTCCTAGATCTCCTGCACACCTCTCAGATCGACAAAATGGTCTTTGAATAATGTGAAAAATCTTAAAATAAGCACATATTTAGAACATGAAGTTCTTCTCATTAATCACTAAGGGGAATTACAAAGGAGTGAAAAATAAAGATTTATATTTTACTTTCTCCTTGATCTGACGTATGTTATCACTATTACTGGTAGTATCTTCTCAGGTGTTCAGAGTTTCAAGGATTCTTAAACTGCTCACCATCTGGAGTCCTAGTTTTATAGATTCCTGGTCATACCAAAACAGATACTCTGTATGGACCATGCCAATTGGGTTATAGTTGGTTCATTTTTTGAATAACCTTTTTCAATACATAACATCCTTCCTTTAAAATGCTCGATTTTACTCTTTTATTATTAAACGGGCCATCCTTTATTGGTAAGAACTGTAGAGTTGTTCATTCCCTGATCTCTTTAACTAGGTCTAAATCGAGTATTCTCATTAAATCTATTTTTGTGAGTCAAAGTTGAGCACTCGATCTATGGGAAAGACAATGTCAATTAGCACCACTACTTCTATTCCAAATGTCAACATGAATGTGGTTTCCTCTATTGTCATTCTTCGTGTTGTTCTTTATGCCCATAGTAAGCTCTGCAGTTCATTGATCCAATTCTCTTTAGCATCATTTAGTCTCTTCTGCATTCCATTGAGAAAGGTGATGTTTGTTATATTTGTCTACCCATTACGCTACGAGTGACCGGGTGCTGAGTGCAATTTTTAGATGTTTAAACGTATACAATAGTCTTTAAACTCTTTGTTGTCAAGCTCAGTGTTGTGGTCTATGATGAAGGCATATACCACTCCGTAGCTGCAAATGATGTTCTGACATATAAAGTGAAGGATTTTCATATGACATCTCTACCAAGGTCTCAGATTCAACCCACTTAGTGAAGTAATTAACTGCTATGACCAGGTACTTGAATCTTTGCTCTATCTTCAGTAGTAGGCCAACTAGATTGATCCCTAATAGGGCGAAGGGCTAAGGGGATGTGATCGGGGTCAGTGCTGCTCCTGGGGTTTTATGTATATGTCAAACTTTTGACACTTGTTGCACTTATCAACATAGTTTGCACAATCTTCTTTCATGGGTTGCCAATAATACCCTCTATTAGCCTCTCTCTTCACCAGTGATCTGCCTGCCATGTGGCTCCACATGATTCCTCATGAACTTCCTTCATCAAGTCATTTACTTTGGATGAATGAACATATTTGAGCAGGGATATTATGAATACTCTTCTAAATATGATTCTTCCTTCTATCACATACCTTGCCACCTTGTACCGAAACCTTCTTACCTCTTTTGGATCTATCAGGATTATCTCAAACTCCAAATATGTTCGGATGGGATCCATCCATGATGACCCCAAGTAAAACTCCATTATTAATATGCTCTCCTCATCTCTTATGAAATGTATTAGTACTTATATGGGCATTGTTCTACATAGCTCAGTTCTTGTGGCTGATGTGAGGCGGGTAAGTGCATATTCTCAAGGGTTCTTAATTCCTTATATTCTAACCATCTAAACAGTCGATAATTTTGATAATAATGGTTTTTCTTTTAATTATTATTTCATCATTGATTATTCCCTTGCCGGGTAAATTCCAAGGACTTGATTGACTATGAGCTAGAATAATTATGAGTTGATAATTGCTTGGTGCCAAGCAATGATACTAGTCACAGTCTTGCTATGAGGGCCTCATACTCTGCCTTGTTGTTAGATGTATTGATGTGGAATATGAGGGAATATTCCACCTTACCTACATATAGTATCATGATTATTAGATTTCTCTATTATCAGTGGCACATGATGAGCCATCTACAAATAGTTGTCAAACCGATGGTTCTTTTTCAAAGCTTCCTTCCATTAAATGCCCATTTTTGAATAATTTTCTAATTTACTGTAGATAAAGATCTCTTACTTCATGTTGGACTAAGAATTTTGTCATTTTAACAATCTGTTCAGCTACATCGATTACTGAGCTATCTTTTATAGAAGTCTGCTCGATCGATTGAATTTTTGAGCTCTCTTTTGAGGAAGTCTGCTCTGTTATCCGGGTTATCGAGCTCTCTTCCTAAGAAGTCTATTCGATCTTCTTCTTGGTCAATATATCTTCCTTAGAAGCCTACTCTGTCAATCTCAATACTGAGCTCGCTTTTGTAAATTTTCTCGATTTGGTTTTGGGCTGAGTTGCCTTCCTTAGAAGTCTGTCGGTTTTTCTTCATAAGTGAACTTTCCTATGAAATTGGCCATTTCCTGGCATTTAAATGTTATCCTGAGCTCGTATTGATTGGCATACTCTCTAAATTCTATTGCCTAAGCCATCAGTCTACCAGATTTGTGAGGTTTATAAATGGCTTGGTGTAGGGAAAGGTCTGTATAAACGACACTGGTATGCGCCTGAAAGTCGAGTTTTATTCTTCTATAGGCCTCAATCAGAGACAAGGTTAACTTCTCCAGCCTAGGGTACTAGATTTTTGCTTCAAACTATACCATGGTAGTGTAGTAAACTAGTGTTTTTACTCTGGCATCTTATCAAATCAGCGCCGAACTGACGGCTGACTCTGAAACTGCCAAGTACAAATAGAGTTTTTCACCTTAGATTAACTTAGAAAAAAGTGGTGCAGATCCCAACTATCTCTTTAATTCTAAAAATGATATCTCTCTTTCATAATTCCATTCCAATGTCTTCTTTATCACTTTGAAGAATTGGAGAGATCTATCTGTTGCTCTAGACACAAATTTATTCAATACATCTACTCATCCTGCCAATCTTTGGAGATCATGTTTGCTCACGGGGGACTGTATGTTTATCAGCTCTTAGATCTTATCCATATTTGATTCTATACCTCTTTGATTGACTATGAAACCAAAGAATTTGTCCTCTTTGACCCCAAAACACACTTTTTCAAGTTAAGCTTCATTTAGTCCTTTTTCAATTGGTCGGAAGTTCATCCTAAATCACTGATGTGGTTGATAGCTTTCTTGTTATTTATTAGCATGTCATCCAAATAGACCTCCATGGTTCTACCAATCTGATCTTCAAAGACTTTGTTCACAAGCCTTTCGTATGTCGCTCCAACCTTTTTAGCCCCAAAAGCATAATGTTGTAACTGTACATACCTCGACTGGTAATGAAAGAGGTTTTTTCCCGGCCCTCCAACATCATCCTTATCTGGTTATGCCATGAATAAGAATCCATTAAATTGAGGAGCTCGTGCCCCGCTGTAGCATCAACTGTTAATCGTAGGTAGCAAATAATGATCTTTTGGACAAGCATTGTTGAAGTCACTAAAGTCTACACACATGGACCAGATTCCATTATTCTTTCTGACCATGAGAACATTCGAGAGTCAATCCTAATATTTCATATATTTTATAAAATTTTCCTTCTATAATTTATCTAATTCTTCTAGGATTTTGATGTTCTTCTCCTCATGAACCTACAATGTTTTTATTTTACCAGTTTTGTGTCCTTCATTATGGTAAGATCATGGGAAATGATTTTTGGATCTATATTTAGCATGTCTTCATGGTCCTGGTAAATACTTTTTTGCTCCCTCTTAGGAACCTAACTAATTCCTTCTTGAAAGAAGGATGTAGTGACGAGTCAATCTGAGTTGTCCACTCTAGGTATTCATCGTCCAGTGTCACCATCTATTTTTCCTTAATTAATTGATCCTTGACTATTTTATCTTCATCTCGAGGGTCTAGTGAGTAAATCTGGTAAGTGGTAATCAATTTCTTCTCATCTTCCTCTCCTACCTACGTGTAGTAGCATTCACGAGCCTTTACCTAATTCCTTTTTACTACACCAACTCCATAATTAATGGGGAATTTTAAACTTTGGTGAACGATGGATAGCACAGTTTCAAACTTTTTTAATTCGAAGCTTTCAAAAATGATGTTGTAAGTCGAATGTACGCTCTCATCCATCATGAAGAATCATATTTTTTTTATTTGGCAGGTTGGCAAGTTGTCAATCATATATTATAATTCTAAGGTTCCCAAGAGGATCACTTTATCCTCAAAAATCCTATGCAAGGTCTTTGGTATGCCTCCAACTTTCTATCTCTTAGCCATAGGTTTTGGAAACAACTATAGGAGAGGGCATTGGTTGAGATACTATTCTCAACTAGAATCCTGATAATCCTATTTTTATGTATCGCTGTGGTGATGACCAGAGGGTCATCATGCAAATAGATCACACCAGATAAGTCATATTTGGAACAACCAACTATAAGGCGATTGCGGTTTACATTCATAGGGTGAGATGTAATGGAGAGAGCTAAGTCGAGTTGCCTAATATGAGCATAAGCCTTTGCCTCGTCCAGATAGGCCTCTCTCTTTGTTGGACTTAGTTGCCTCGAACATCTTATCCATCTATGAAGTTACACCTAAAGGAAATCATCTTGATCTCATATATTAGATCCTTGGGTTTCTTGAGCAGGTCAAGATCATCCTTTGAATCATTTTCTTGACCTATTTTTTTCTCATCCACCTTCCAACAAGGAGACTTGGATTGTCTTTTATGTTTCTTCTTGTCCTGCCTATTTAACTAGTTACCATTGCCAGCGAACTTTATTAGTTTTCCTCGCCTAATGAGGATCTCACTCTCATTCTTCAGTGCTAAGCAATTATCTATATTGTGACTCTTATCTTTATGGAACTTACGACATTTGGTTTTATCTTTCCTGTTATAAGGAGATTTTAACCTTCTTAGCCATTTTTGGTCATTACTTCCATGAATTTCCTCGAGGATGTGGTGTACCCTTCTGGTCAATGGGGTATATTCATCTCATTTCCTCGGTCTGTTAGCCTTTTTATTTACCCCGATCTCCTTCTTCTTCTCTGAGTTTTTGATGATATTAGCTTTAGAATAAATGGATTCCTTCTTACCATATCTTCTTCGGTATTTATAATATTTCTAGCCTTGGCTAACATCTCGGATATCATGTCTTCTAGAATAAATTTCTAAGTCACAATCCACTCGTAAGAGATGTAATTGTCATGTTCTCTTCATAGTCAATAACTTAAAGATTTCAGGTGTCAAATTAGGCACTACATTCCCTTATCGTCTCGTTTATTCTCTGGAAAACACTTAGCTACTGGGAGACATATTTTCCTAGTTTTGAATCGACATAAAAAAATTTGATAAAAATATTTGGCAATTATCGAAAGTTAGAAATGTGACCATTCGATAGACCATTATACTAAATTTGGGACGACCCTATAAATGTACTAGAGGGATCGATAATGAATCTCTCCAGGTATGAAATAAATATCTAAAGAAGATTAGTACTGCTCTATATAAATCATGGGATTTAATGTGCCCTCATATTTGGGAGTGATGACAGGTGGTTTGAACTTTGCGGAGTTGGATAACTCACGATTGATGATGCAAAAGGGGAGCCCCAATATGAAACCTCTTCGTAAAGGATCCTTAGTATTAATGATCTTTCCTAGACGGTTATCTAATCATTATACTGGCCCTATTTAGGGTTGTTTCTCCTTATCGGTCTTAATTGAAATTATCTTCCTTGCTCATCCTTGGCTTTCGATTGAGCTCTCTTCCATAGAAGTATGCTCAAATTTATCCAACCACCGAACACTTAGTATAAACCTGTTTAAAATTCCAAGCCTTCTGATTTCATCCCTTCCCAGTTCCTCCATATATTATTTGATCACCCTTCGTTAGTGGGTTATTTCTGCTCTTGGGCCCACACGATTTAATGGGGACTCTCTACTCAGCCTTTATAAAATACTTATGTGCTCAAAAGAGTAGCTCAAGTTGTCATAATATACACCTGTTCAAATGGTAAATATGACCCTCGATTTGTAAGACTTATCACCTCATTTGGATCCAATTTACCTGACATGTTGGCTTCTCTGTGTGAGACCCAGTCTAGTTACTTGGGTTTTTCTTCCGCCCTCTCGTGGTACATCTTCCCTTTATATATGTGTTATCGGAGGAGGCATTTTTTACCTTCGATTAAAATTTGTAACCCCTCCCCAGGAAACTGGGTTCTCTTTCAAACTCCTTTGTCAGGTCAGAATGCTTTGCGTGAGCGCCCTCACACTTTCCTACATAACCCCTTGGCCTTTAGATAGGAGTCATCCTATTCCTTACACGTTGTTTTTGTTTATAGGCGTGGAAGGTGAAGCTTCTTCAGCAGTCTTGTTACTCTCTAGATTTTCACCCATTTTCACTATATTTTGAGAAAAAGGAGTATTACAGCCCAAATATAGACTACTGACAAGAGTTTTGGTGAAAAACAGATTCTAGGTTGAAGAAAAATTAGATTTAAAAGGATTTTAATGACCAATGAGGTGGAAATAAGAAAAACATTAGTAAATAAGGAATGGGAATCAATGAGTAGCGAGAGAAAATATGGGTAGAAAGAAACAAAAGACTTGTCAATGCTTTCTCACAGACGACACCAATTTGTTAATGCCTAAAACTGGTGTATGGACTTATATCTTAGATAAATTCAATAATCTTAGATTCGTAACAGATAAAGAGAGAATAATCATAGATATGCCTATCTAACATAAGTAATTTAGAGAGAAGATGAAAGAATAGAGATGGAAACTACGTTTATGTGGTTCAACCCGATGAGGTGCTTACGTCCACAAGTGAAATAGTGATTTGTATTATATCTAATGGATAAAATCCATGGGAGAGTGTAGGATTTACATGCTCTTTAGTTCACCCTAGAAATGGGCAGCATAATAGTAGGAATTAATCTTTCGATCCCCTTACTAGGGGATTATGTGCCATATTAATTCATATTATGAGTGGATCTAGAGAGAGAGTAGTGGAGACAAAAAGAATGTTGGGTGATAGGTGTAATTCCTTTATAGATTAGGTAGTTACACCTTTACATGTATTTATGGGATGAGAGGATTGTTACACGTTCGCTATTAATAATTGGGGAATAATAAACCTTAAATTCCTCATGTCCGTCTGTTAATTTCTATCATGTTCGTCTACTAATTGCTAATGAAGTCATCCCACTAGATGGTGTCCACCAGTAAACATTGTTAACTAATACCATCAATGGTTGTAGATTAGGTGGGCTAAAGTCACTGCCTATCATGATGGGGTCAAGAAGATTGTGTTGGATGAACAGACTAGGACTAAGCCGACTTCTTTCGAGTCATGGAAAAATGCAGTTGTCGCGTCGTAATTGGTTATTTGAACACACCATATTTATGGTATAACAAAATCTTGAAATAACCAAATATATGGAAAATGAAGTTCTTCTCGTTAATCACTGAGGGGAATTACAAAGGGGTGAAAAAAATAAGATTTACATTTTACTTTCTCCTCGATCTGGCATATGTTGTCACTATTGTTGGTAGTATCTCATTCAGTTCCAAGGATTCTTGAACTTGTTACCGTCTAAAGTCTTAATTATGTAGGTTCATAGTCACACAATAGCAGATACTCTTATGGACCATTCTAGTTGGTGTCAAGGAACCTCATACGTTAATGGTTGGTGGTCGCATCGACCAATTGGTCTATCATGGGAAAAGGAAAACTATCCTTTAGTAACGTACATTTTAGATCGGTGATGTTTATATAGACTCTCTGCTTTTCATTTTTTTTACGGCCACATGGTTTGACAACTAGTAAGGGATTGAACTTCCTTAATGGATTGTGCCCCTTCATGTTTCTCCACTTCTTGTTAGACTACCTTGGATTTATCAGGTGCAGCTCATCAAGACTTTTGAGTCATTGGTGGATATAACTAATCTATGTGGAACTTGTGTCACATTACTTTTAGATTTATTATTGGAATATCATACAGTTTCTAAGAAAAAAAATCGTGATTGCTTTTGAGGAAAATAACCAGTTATTCTTTCTTTTCGCCAGTAAGTGAGTTTCCAATCAAGAACTTCTTCTCAAGCTCGTTGTCATCAAAGACAACCTCTTTAAGATATTCCATGACCCGATCAATAGGGTAAACACCAATTTCCTCAACACTATCTTGCTTATATTTTAGTTGTTACTTGAAGGGTATAGATCTCTGTGTTGCCTTTATAACTTTATCATTCTCCTTTTCCTATTTTGTATGGGTAGCAAAAATGAAACACTTTCGAGCTAAGTCTTATATCCCTCGGATTTCCATGATCCCCTAATTATTTATGTATTATACTTTTTGGTGGAAAGTGGACGACATTGTCCACATTCCATGCAACCACCATCTACTAAGTTTAGCGTTATATATGGAATCAATATCTACTATTAGTAACTTAATGATATTAGAGATTCCTCCTGCTCAGATGGGGAGAATAACTTTCCTAATGGGCAAAGCCATCATTCCTATATAGCCTACTAGGAACACAATGGCTTCTTATAGGTCTTCTATATAGAGATTTAGCTGGTTGAACATTGGCGTACATTACCTCTGAAAAACTCCCCTGATCCACCAATAGCTTGTCCACATCCTAGTTAATGACTTTGAGAGTGATTACAAGAGCATCATGATGGGGATTCCTTACTCTGACAAGATCCTCTTCGATGAATACATTTTTTTTGAATAATTAATATCTTTTGATCGTCAGTGTTTGGCGACAAAGGGATTAGACTGGTTGATCTAAAAATACTCTATAAAAATTATAACTTTCTTCAATTCCATTCTAAGGGAATTCATTTTTATTTGATTTGAGTTTGAGGCTCCATAAATCACTGAAAATTCATAACCCAAACATTCCACCAAACCGTTATCTGTCTTTGGGTTACGCACTGGTTCTAAGCCCCCATGGATTACAATGATTTTTTTACCGAATTCCTCATCTAGTACGTTATTTGATCTCTGATCGCACACAGGTTGTGCTCGACCTTCCTTTTTTCTATACAAGACCATTGAGGTGCCCAGTCTAGGCTAGTTCCTCAAGGTGGGATTTTGGTTCCTTGCAATTTTTTGTTTTGGGGTCATGATGTTTGTGGTATGCACACTTTACTCTCATGTTTCTCTTATTATGATCACTCATTATCTTCTTGGTTACCTTAAAGTAGTGACGACCTCTAATCTTATAGAACAGTTTGTGAATCAGTTCGCTGAAGTCTGTGTTGATGGCTTTGAATGCTTTCTCGATTCTCTTTTGCTTTTCATTTTCCTTTTTCCCTACTTTATTGTTCATCCCTCATTTATCCACATTCTTGAATTATTTATCTCTATCTCCTTCTTTACCAACTCCAATCATTGTATCATTAACCTTGGTTTATTTCTTAATCATTTCTATAAGGATATCGATGTAATATCCTCTCTCTTAGTGTGAAACTAGTAAAGCATTGAGTTTCTTGGTGGACCAATCCTGAAGGAAGCCATCACAACTTACTCGATGGAATATTCCACTTCATTATATACCTCCCAGTACCTTCTTGCGTACTCATAGAATGTTTGCTAAGGATTTTTATTCATCATAAAAAGTGAATCCATCCATTTAGGATGGGTTCTTATACTGATAAATGTTGTCGTGACGGCCATGGCCACCTATTTGAAGGAGGAGATCGATTGATGTGGAAAATCCTCAAAAAAATTCTAAGCAGTGTCTCTGATATTAAAGGGAAATATTCGACACATCAATTCTTTATTGATATTCCATAGCATCATCGGCTGGCGATATTTCCTAACATTATCGACATGGTCTATATTCCCATCACAAATCTTGAATCGTGAGGAAGTAAATTTCTTAGGAGGCTCAAACTCCTTTATATCTCGGTTGAAAAGTGACTCCATCTGACATACATAGTATTTTCTCATAATTTCCTTGGTCGTGTGAGACCATTGATGTGTTGTGTGTCTATCCACCTATCTTTTAATGAGACTGCAGAGCTCTCTGTCTCCTCGCCACTAGTCAAACTATGGTCTTTTTTCATGTGAAATTTCATGAGGATAGAATTCTTTTGTCACTGAGTGATCCTTCCTCAGCCCTGATCTACTGAGGACTAGGAGTTTGCAATATATTCCTATTCTTATTCTTCTCCCTCTGGTCGTCCCCCTCTAACTTCTCTAGGAGTCGCTGGAGTGCAGCATTTTGCCCTTATTCGTGCCTATTAGAGGCCCTTTCATCTCGGGGGAGCTTTTAATAATTATCAATGAGCCTTAAGATCTGGTTATAACACTCGATCTCATCAATCTCAATTGTTTTCTCTTCTTAAGGATGATAATTCGCATCAAAGGACTGCTAATAATTACCAATATTGGATATAAATCTCTAAGATATGATATAATGGAAGGGCCTCATGGTAGTTGTGATTGTCATAGTCAAAGGGATAATCATCATAGTCCCGTGACCATGTTACTGATGCCCCTCATGGTCCTTGAGATTTTTGAGATCTTGGCTAGGTGAATGAGACATACTAAAAAGTTTTCTAGTGGCATAGAACTTGGATCTTTGCCATAGATGGCACCAATTTTAGGTGGTAATTTCCTACATGTGATTATATTCAATGCCCATAAGCCCAACAAAGAATGAATGTAACAAAAAATAATGAGATCATACACACAAAACAAGATGTATGTGGTTAGGTTATGTTCCTATATCCATAGGGTGTTAGGGTTTGTTATTTATTACTCTAGAGAACTGATCGAAAGAGTTATAGTATTGCTCAATGTTACATAAATGTAAAGTGTAAGGATTTTAAATGATTGAGAACTAGACATTTGAGACTCTTACTTATTGTTTTACCACATGTGGGTATTAGAAAACAAATGATGGATTTTGGGAAAATGAGTTTTGCACAGTTCTCCCCCACTCACCATGTGGAGAATAACGACAAAGAAGTCAGACGATTGGACTCTAACATTAATTGTGGACAAGTGCCAAAAAAGGATAACTTATTTACAAAGGAAGGGTTTCACGATTCTTTTTTAAATTTTTGATGATCCATAGTTATTCATACTAAGTTCCCATGGATCAAGTTTATTCGTAATGAGTTACCACATATCAAGTTTGTTTACAATAAGTTCCCACAGAACAAGCTTGTTCATGCCTAGTTTTCCCAGATCAAGAATTTTATACTATAAGGATGGATACTCACAATTTGTTTCCTTTGAGTCCACACAAGGTGAGTTTTTCACAGTGGATGTTTGCCTAATCAAGGTGTTTGGTAAAGATATTTCTTGTTCGCACAATAAATTTCTCTATGGAGGGGAAACTGTAGGGGGCTTAAAGATAACCCCATTATTAGAGATAATTCACATCATTAAGAAACTAGATGATAAACTAGAGAAATATTCAAATGAAATTAGGGACATTACAAAAGAGTGTGAGGAGTCAAGTACGCAAGCTAGAGTAAGCATAAAGAAAGTTAGTGCCGGTACAGCGAAAGCTACAAAGAGCACAACGGAACCAATCAAACTAGTCCAAACGTTATCATGAGGCATAGAGGAAGCCTTTTAGAGGGAACTATCCTAAGAACCTTTATTTTTCTGTAAAACTTATGTTATGTGTATTTATAAGACATATTATAATATCTGGTAAGGTTACTTGGTATCCAAGAGGGACCAAGTCTGGTAGGAATTGGAAGATCTTTCATGCTCTATTGAAAAACCTTACCTAGGGAAACTACGAGAGAACTGGTTTGGAGGACTGATAAGCAAGGCAATGTTAATGCATGACTTAACGTCTTTAGATACAACAAGTAAAACACGAGCTCATCTAAGAGAGAATGATTCGAGCAACCATGAGTTCTTTTTTCCACTGGGTTTAGTAGAAGCATTCTTTATTCAATGTAACATATATTTCCATAAATATCCTAATGATGTCATGCTTGACCTAACCCATGTCCAATCCAAACTTGTGTAAACCCTGATGGTTTGGGGATTAACAGACAGTTTGTTGCACTACCACCTATGGGCAGTCGCCTGACAATTAACTAGTCACTGAAGCCGTTTCCTAGCGTTTAATGATTGTAATGTGGAAGCTTGATGACATAACATTGAATTCAATTCTAGTGACACTAGAATCATGGTGGCACAACTTTACATTCAATGCTAGTGACGTGGAGGCACAGTGGTCTAACTTATCATTTAATGTCCCTGAGACTACTCAAGTGTACTTAATAGAATATATATACCCCCAACCATCCTTTTAGTGGGGGGATCACACATTAAACATCAAAGAGAGATAAATACTCCTCTGAGAGTTATTGCAAGAACCAGAGCTTTAATTCTTCACCATTAATTCCCTTGTCAAAGATTTCTACTAAGAACATAAGCATTTATTAAGTTTTGTCACTTATTTGTTCATACCCTTGTGTTTGAGCTGCCTACATGGGGTGTATCTAGAGTTCTTATTTTTTCTCCCTCTAACTAGTTGTTTCAAGGGTTTATTTATTGCTCTAAATAAGTCATATTTATTTTATATAATTGAGTTATACATGAGAGTTTACGAGTTTATACAAAAGTGATTTTCTTATTATAACTTGTTTTATTCCTTCATTATTAAAACATTTTGTATGTTAAGTTATCACCATTAATAGAGGTTACGTCTCTATTTATATTTAAGCACCTTAGCACTAAAAGAACTACTCTCTTACATTTGGTGACTCCACTGGGGAGGTATTCTTTTAATAATGGCTCAAGATAATGTTAACCATGCTATTAGCATTGACGAGATCCAATAGAGAGATGAACGAAAAGAGTAGGAATGTGAGGTTCCTAGGGATTGGGTCCATCAAGTTTAGGTTCCTTCTGTTATAACTATTACGAAAACTACCATGGTGATGTAGGATTCCATGAACACCATGATAGCGCCCGTTCAGATGGCTCATCTCAGGGGGGAAATTTATGGAGTTTCTACTGACGCCAATCGCCATGATAGCATTTGGATCAATAGTGGACCATAGCTCATTCAATACTCCTGAGACATCTTTTGCAGTTCCTTTGAGTGGAATCCCTATTTATTTGAACAGGCTTGTTGGTCTTTAGATGATCAACCTTACTTTTGTCATTACGCATATCATTGGAGAACCTATTACTACTAATATTACACCTCTGGTGGCTCGACCAACAATAATGGTAGTGGGAGCAACTGTCGTACCCTCTTTAACTGTTGAGGGGATAAAGAATGAGATATTGAAGAGGATGACATTTTCCTCATAAACGACTAGTGAGACTGCATTCATTTATGATGACTTTCTCACTAATTATATGGAGGAGTTTAATAATGAGTCATATCCCATGGATTATATTCTTCCAATTTTTCGGAAGGGAAAATCCAAAAGAACATATCAAGAGGTTTGTGGAGCAATTGGGTGCTCACTATAATAACAAAAATCTATGCCTAAGGTAGTTTTCTAAATCCCTTACGGATAAAGCTTACATGTGGTACTCCCACTTATCCCCAAGGAGTGTGGCTACGTGGGAGGACATACATGTTATGTTTGTCAAGAAGTTCTTTTTAGCTGAGGATAAGTTCACTCTAACCCAGCTTGCAAGGGATAGACAACGATCGGGAGAGGAGATGGTTCCATATATATGAATATTCAAATAAAGTTCTCTTGAAGTGGAAGAGGAGGCCAAAGAGTCAAATTTTCTCCAAATTTGTGTAGAATGATTGTTCCCTAAGTATATCTCTGAGGGAACATTTGTAGCCTTTTTAAAGTCTACAAGAAACACTTCTTTGTTGTTCACACAAAGCCAATCTTAATAATAATAATGTCCAAATGACAAACTAGGGCCGGAAGAGGACAACATCCAATGATGGGTTATGTGTATGGAGCTAATGAAAGTGGACTAGAGTAGAAGAAAGATAACAAGATAAAGTAAAAAAGAGATAGAGAAAACACTCCTACATTAACTTTCACCTTTGAGGAAACCGTAAGATACTATAATACAATGATTCATAACGGTATAGTTTATTCACCCAAGAACGCCCCCAATATGAATCGAGAGAATACTTTCAAGATGATCCCAAATATTGTCATATACATTGTCGTGTTGGCTAACCAACTAACTCATGATTTACAATTCAAAGGATTATAAACAAGCATATGGCAGCTGGAATGCTATAGATACTTGAGGGAAACATGAACAACAATCCATTTCCAGTGCATGGGGAGAACATGGTGGTGACCTATGACGAGGAATCTGAGAATCATACAAGGAACTTTGATGAAAGAGGAAGGAGTTTGAGTTGGCATTGGAATGGTTCGTAGTATGTATGGAAAATATAATTTGATTATCATTAATTGAGCGCCAGAGCCATGGAAGAAGTATATAACACGGAAGGTTATGTGGTTGACCTAACTTGGAGTATCAAGTTGTGTTGAAATCCCCCAAGTTTGCATAGTTCTTTGAACAAGTGATAATTACTCAAGAGAGAAGGTTGGGGATTACTCAGGCGACGTTAGATATTTAAAAGAAATATGTTGTTACATCGCTAAGATCGAAGGGCCTAATAGACGTAATGATGAAAAATTTTATGTCAAAAATAACTTTTTCTGACTCTAATAGATCTGTAAGGTTCCCATACAACTGGTCATTATATTTTAAGGAAAGTATGAATAGTGTAAACATTTCTATATCTTTGATTGATGGAGGTTCCTCTATCAATATAATTCATATTAGCTCATTTTATGAGGATAATATTTCACAGGAAAGGTTGATAGCAATGACACTTTCTATTTCTTCTTATGATAACCAAAGCTTAAATCTATTTGGTATGTTAACGTTGGGATAGTGATGGGGAATCTCACATCACATATTAAGTTTTATGTCATTAAGAGTGCCACTTTATAACATCTTTTAATAGGATGAGTGTGGATTCACAACAATGATTTAGTCCCTTCGACATAGAACCGGTGCACCAAAGCTAACGTAAAGAGGATTGAGATAGTTATCTGGGAAACTAAGAAGACTTTACAAAAGAGGAGGAAAACTTGGAAGATGATGCCTTTTACACTGAGATATCTAAGAACACGTGCATTTTAACACCACGTATAGAGGGATTTAGTGTTCCAAGGATTAGAGAAAGATTAGTGCATAGGAACAATGAAGAGAGTAAAGCACAGATGTTGAGCAAAGTGTTGAGGAAGCGCACAATGTCATTCCTAAACCTTACACTATTTTTAAATAGTTGAGAGATAGAAAGAGGCCAAGGATTGATCCGACGAAACACGATGTGAAATGATTGAATGTCTTAGAATGTTTTCTAGAACGAAGATAGAGGAAGTTGGGAGAGATATGAAGAGAAAGGAAGATACATCGCCTAAATGCCAATGCAAAAAGTATAGTTGGAGGATGGAAGGGTGGTATATCACCTCTAAAGGTATGCGCAAGAATCTGAATAAGCTGAAGAGGAAGCTAACCTAAAGTATGAGTGTTTCCTGATGGATAATCAAGGGTAATGTCTCGTCATTGATAATTCTAAAAATAATGAATTTGTTGAGGACATTGAAGATGAACTAGAGTGAATGATCGATAGCCCAAAGACAAAGGTCTAAGAGTTAGAGCCAATTGATCTAGCTAAGGGTGGATAAGATCAAAGGTCAATCTTCATTTCGAAGGACCTATGTATTGGGCTAAAATGGGACTTATTAAGCTTATTCGGGAGTATAAAGATATTTTTTTATTAGAAATAACAGATATGGAGGGTCTAAATCAAGCGGTGAGTTTCCAAAAGTTGAATGTTATGCCTTTGGCAATATCGGTGAAGGAAGCCACCTGAATGTACAAGCCACAACTAGATCTAAAGAATAAGGAGGAGGTATAATGGTTATTGGAAACTGGATTCATTAAGCCAATTCAACATCCAATTTGGCTCTCTGGTATTGTTCCAGTGGGAAAAAGATAAAAATCAAATATGAATATCTGTTGACTTTAGATATCTTAATAGATATTGCCCAAAGGATAAGTTCCCTCTACCATTGATAGTTTTATAGATTCAATGAAAGGTCACGAAATGTACAACTGCATGGATGGCTATGTGGGTTATAACCAAATCAAGATGGTTCTAACCTATGTAGAGAGAATAACTTTTAGAACTCTATTGTGTAATTTTATGTTAAATGTCATTCCTTTTGGTTTGAAACATGTAGGGGCAACTTATCAGAAAATGATGGTGGCCATTTTTCATGACTTTTTCCATGACATTTTGGAGTTATATGTGGATGATTTGATCATCAATTCAAACATGGAGGAATCTAACTTGGTTGATCTAAGAAGAGGTTTCCAAATATAAATTGAAGATGAACCCACTAACATGCACTTTTGGTGTAATGAGTGTAAAATTCTTGGGTTTTGTGGTGGATTAGTAAGGAGTTTAAATGGACCAAGACAAGTAGAAAACTATCCTTGACATGCCTTGCCCAAGAACAAAGAAGGAGTAAAAAGTTTCCTATATAATATTTCCTACCTAAAAAGATTTATCCCACGTTTGGCTGAGATTACTCATCCATTGATGGATTTGTTGCTCAAGACTGCAAAATTCAAGTGGGAGGAACCTCACTAAAAAACTTTTGACAAGCTGAAGAAATTACTCACCTCCTCACAAATGATGATTTTGACAAGATCTTGAGTACCATTACAACTTTATCTTACCTCTACCATGAGGTCCATCGGGGCACTGTTGACACAAAAGATTCATGGGCAAGAATAACTCATCTACTATTTGAGTAGAATCATTCACAGTTCAAAAAGAAGATACACTAGTGTGAAGAGGCATTATTTGGCCTTTGTATTTGTTACCCCAAAACTTTGGCATTATACGTTATCTTTCACCATTCATATTGTGACAATATGTGATCCCATCAAGTTTTTATTAGCACTAACCATTTTGATTGGAAGGGAAGTAAGGTGGTTCTTTATCCTATCAAAGTGTGATTTGAAATATGTGGTCCTTCGCATGATTAAGAGTTAGGATTATGCAAAATATATTGGTAATATTTACATCTAGACTATTTAAGCCACCTCATGAAGATATTCCAGGTGATGATATATAAGATAACTTCTTGGAGGCCAATCTTGAAGAGTGGATTATGGAGTTCGATGGTTTATCAGCTAAAGGAAAAAGGGCGAGCAGGGGTCATCCTTTCAACAGGAAAGGAGGACATTTGTCTATCTTTTAAGTTGGACTTCATTGGATCTAATAAGGAGGAAGAGTATGAGGCATTAGTTTTAGGATTACTAGGGACTCTTCGAAGAGGCATTCGTTCGCTCCGCGTCAAAGGTGATTCTAACTTAGTGATCAAGAAAGTTAATGGAAAATACGCATTAAAGCAACTCAATTTGGTCCTTATAAAATAATTATCCAAAGGTTGATCGGTCAATTTTATCAAGTCAAAGTGGAAAGGCATCCTAGAATAATGAACATGCATGTTAATGCATATGCCACCACTGCACAAAAGCTAGATACGAATGATGAGTCAACAATTGTGGTGATCTAACAAAGAATAACTCTATCGATCATACAAGTAATATTAACAACTAAAGATGACTCAAATTGGGGAGGAAAAATATCGAAGAATCTAGAGTCTAGGGAAGGAAATATGGGGTTTGGGGAGTTAGCACAATATTTCGTTATGGCAAGAAGTTTATTCTTTGGAGACATTAGAGGATGGCTGAATCGAAGAAAAAATTGAAGAAATCCAATAAGGATCATTATGAGACCACTGAGATTCCTTTATATCGAAGAATTCAAATAGAGGAGTACTTTTTTCCAATGATGAGGTAAAACGCAATAGCAATACAAAGATAATGTGATACATGTCAACTTTTTTTAGGCATTTGAGTGCAATTTCATGGAAGCCCAAATAGATTGGAGGCATCCTTACATTGATTTGATAAAAAATATGGTTGTTCATGTGGATAACATTGATGTTATTGGGATTAGAAGAAGATCCTCAATGTTCTACCTTTAATAGGATCACCTTTATCTCAGATGATACTTTAATATGCCTTGAGATGAATCACAAAGGAGAAATCAGGTGGGGTCCTTAAGAAAGTCCATGATCTAGCTCTTATTAGAGGAGACAAATTTTATGATCAAGTCATGACTTTGTGCTATTATTGGCCAACAAGGGAGAAGGATTCATATGAGTTTGTTCCAAAGTGTAAGGCATGACAACTTTATGGAAATCTTATCCATGCTCCTTCGGTAGACCTTCATTCCTTAAAAACTCCTTAACCATTTCATACTTGGGCGTTTGACCTTGTAAGGAATCAAACCACCCTCAAGGGGTAAAATTTGGACACTCATGGAAAAAAACCTTCTTTACAAAGTGGGCAAAAGTGTTACCCTTGAAGCGAGCAACATTAGGTGTGGTGAAACAGTTTATCGAAGACTATATAATTTGTCGTTTTGGCATTTCCAAGGTTATTTTATCTGATAACGGAACAAATTCATTAATAAAGAGGTGACCTTACTCATGGATAAATACTTGATCATACACCACACTTCGACGGTATCCTATCCCAAAGGCAATGGCCAAGATAAAGCAACAAGAAAGACCTGAGTTAATATTTTGGCCAAAATAATGGAGGATTTTCCTAGAGCATGGAATAAAAAAATTCCAGCGACATTATGGGCTTATCGAGCAAGTAAGAGGAAACTAACTGGTTATACACCTTTTTCCTTGGTTTCATGAGCAAAAAATATTTTTGCCAGTTGAGTTAGAAGTAACTTTGACCACACCTTATGAAGAAGAATTATCCCTCAAGATAGGCACATTCAACTAGAAGTATTGACCGAACATAGAGATAATTCGATGTAGCACTTTCATATGTACACAAAGAAAATCTCCACAGCTTATGACAATTTAGTGAAGCCAAGAAAATTTATAGAAGGATATTTGGTTCTAAATGCAGTTAATAGTCACATTAGAGGACGCATGTTGCCTAAGTTTGCAGCCAATTAGAAGGGACCATTTGTTATCAAAGAAGCATATGATTCACGTTCTGTTTGATCTCCAAGATAACATATCATAGGTTTTTCAAAGTTAACAATTAGTGGTTGAAAGTTTACCATGTTAAGAGATGGGTTAATTTTTTTATTTTCTCTCTTACTTTTGAGTTTGTTCGAGAGTTTTTGAGATGTATTTAAAGGTTACGCGCAAGGACATACATAAATTGAAATCAAAATTTATGCTACAAATAATTTAGTATGATTACACAAATGATATTTTCTAGAATAAATTTTTTCTTCTTTGTATTTCAACTTAGATGGAGTTACATTACATGTTAGGATTATTGCCCAGAAATAGAAGAAAGACAAAAAAGAGAGATAAAAACAATCCTAACCTATCAGAAACCATAAGTATAGACAAGTGAAATAGACCTCAAGCCATGAAGAAGCATCTCGAACACAAACTTACCGAGCTTCCACGATAGTAGTAGCCTCCATTCCAACTCTGAATCGCGCTGCCTTGACTTTATTATTGAATTCCTCAATGATTGGGTCAAGATCCTTTAGTTTTCCCTCCTCAACACATTAAGCCTCAATGTTCTTCAAATATATTTCATGCTGAGTTGACATGTGAACATCCTTAATGTGATTTAAGTAATTGATAATCATTTTCAAGTTGAACTCATCCTTGAGTTGATATCTAAGGTTGATCAGGTGCTGGTTAATCATGGTTCGGTCTAGAATGGCCATTTGAGTATTCACAAAATTTGCTAAGATGATCTCCATGCTTTGGAGTCTATAACCCATCACAACTATGTTCAACCTTAAATAATATACATTGAAGGTCTTTAAATGATGTTGGATAAGTTGTTCTATCACTGCATAATGGCAACCTTGAATAAAGGGGAATTATTGAAGCACCTGATGGAAGAATTATGAAGGTGCAATGCTGGGCAGTGGAATCTCATAACCAGAGTCACTATCAGCTATGTCAGCATTAGTCATGGATCAACGATCACTGTCACTAGAGGAATCGACCCAAAATAGTTCCGACATAACGGAATAAACTTTTAATTATTGAGGAGGCACGATGGATTAAGTAGGAACAACATGTGGTACCTCGAAATATACAATATGTTCCCTCCCGGGTTGGAAAAAGATATAGACCACAATAAGAGTTAGTCAAAATTTGGAATTTTTTGTAACTAGAGAGGTAACATAAGAAAAAAATCTTAGCAAAGATTTTGCTAAGTCAACAAGTGGGTATGAGATTCGAAAACAAATCATAGAAAAAATATTGCTAAGTCATCAAGCATGTATGAGATTTGAAAAAAATATCTTATCAAAAAGTTTTCTAAGTCACCAAGAAGGTTTGAGATTTGACTTTTTTTATTATTAGCAAAAAAGTTTTCTAAGTCACCAGACAAGTGTGATATTTGAAAAAAATAGCAAAGATATTTCAAAATGACCAAGCATGTGTATTTTCTAAGGCGCGTTTAATCCAAGGAGGTTATACCACTAAAAAGGTAGCAAAATTTAAACATTTTTTAGAAAGAAAACTCCCAAAGATGGAATATACCTCAGGAGCTTGAGCAATCACATTTGAAGTCGAGGGAGTGTTTCCATACCTAAGTTCAACGGTAAGAATTTAAGACGTGGGAGCTTCCTTTGGAGCTGGCATAGAAAAATATGTTTCAACTACTACAAGAGCCAGATAAGAAGTAGGCTTTAATGACATAGAACTAGTATCAATTTTTGCAGGTGCAACTTCCAATAAGGGCAGATACCCCTCAGTGGAAGAAGTCGTTGGTTCACCTCGGGAAAATTGCATCAACACAAGAAGATAAAGATTGTTAAGAGTTAATGCATGAGATAACAAGAAAATAGTTATAAATAAATTGGAACTTTACTCGAGAGTTTACCTCATCAAAGGTTTCTCATTAAAACCAATTCATAATGGACCTTATAAGGGGGTAGGTGGAACAGACTCACACAACACATTGGCAATTGCTAGATCATCAACTTGAGAGAACACATATCATTTTAGTATCAATAACATAATAGTTTTAGGGGTCTTACTTTGAAGTTTTCAAGTTAAAACAAAAAATTAAATCTAGTAGGTTGGCTAGAGGAATCATAGTTAGGGCTAACATGATGGAATATAGTGAGACAAGTGTCATTGAAGATGGTAAGGCATGTGTCGTTAAAGCTTCACCAACACCACCTAATGGTCCAACCATTCCATCTTCCATCGACAATATCCATTCTACCTCACTCACATGACTTGGAGAAACACGTCGAGAGTTCATAAAACCAATCATTGATGAATGAGGTCTTGGAGCTAGATCACGGGTAGGTTCTTTGATGATGGGGCTTTGAGGGTCCGTTGGGGTGATGGAGAATAACCTAGTAATGAAGATTCCTAAAGAGTAAAGATCAAAAGAGTCTCAGAGAACATCAACACTTAGTTTTTTTTTTCAAAAACCTTGTATAGAAAATAAAGAGTTACCTTTAGAGTGGGAGAAATGCGTAGCATTGGAGCATGTTGCATAGAAGCATCCACAATATTCTCATCTATAGGACAATCTTATTAAATTATTCATTTTGAGAAACCTGTAGGCATAGGATTTGGACTTTGCGGGATGACAACATGACTTTGACTTGCCCTTTTTCTCAAGGTCTTAGAGCCTAAATGTTTTTTATGCCACGAAAGGGCACCAATAGAAGGTCCCTTATTATATTGACCAAAGGCAGAACTTTTAGTGGGAGGGACCTAAGAAGTAAAAACATTATAAGTAGGTGGTTGCCTAGGTACCCTAGCTAAATCAATAAGGGAAATAATTGAAATGGTATTAAATCTATGTAGCACCTCACTATCTACTAAGCACATATTTTCCATTAGGTCTAGATTAGGTGATCGAACGGATTCTATAGGTAGCAAATCCACTTTTACAACATTTTTTTTTTGTTTTTGATTTCTTGGGAGCTGAGAGGTAAGCCACCATCATTGATGAACCAACTGCAAAGGAAGCTTTCCTTTTTGCAGTAACAGTAATAGGGACAATAGCCTATTTTTCCCTTTTGAGTTATATTGCTTAACGGTGCCAAGGAAGGTAATTCTTATGGTGGACTATTATTCGTGGTGCTTGTTTCAAATTCAAATCCTGATACTGATTTTTTTTAATTCCAAGATCAATGGGGCATAGCGTATCATAAAAGGATAAGTAGGTGGAGTTTGCTCCACTCTCTGAATTTGTTAAGTTGAGATGGAAAAAAATGCATGATCCTGATCATTAACATGTCGCCCTTCCTTTTGTTGATTTGGATAATGAGCTTGTCTTGAAGATAAGAACAAATAGCTATAGCGATGGATAATGTGAAGTATGAGTAGGCTGAGTGGAAAGATTTATCGGCTCTGGTACTTCGACGAGTCATGGTTGACAAACCATGGTCATAACCAAACTATCTTGAAGAACGGTGGAAGTGATAAAATTCACTTTCAATGCTTCACTCAGTCAACGAGGGAAGATGATCGGTAGTAAGCATAAGGACAAAATATAAAGAAGGTTTTCGAATTTGTTACTTTTTTAACTAAAACATTGGTTTCACCAAATAACGAACATGTTTGGGCTTGGGTTTTCCCAAAATAAGGCCTAATAATAAAAGAATAGTATTTGTCAATAAAGGAAGTAAGTCCTTTCTTATTTGTTTCTTATTCAAATGAATCATCCTTGGACATTTCACAAAAAAATGGCCGATGGGAAGCTCTGAAGGGGTAACACAAGGGAACCTGGAGTAAAGGAACTCCGTTAAGATAATTATGTTAGCAAAATTTCATACATTGTACCTCCCCAAATACCATTTAATGTCAATATGGGTGTTATCTATCCAAGTGTAAAGGGATTCAAGAGTGATGATAGCAAGAGGAATATTTCCCCCACAATTCAACCTCAAAGATATATTTATCAAGTCTCTTCTAGTTTAATTATTAGGCTTTCTCGATGAAAAAGACAGAGATAGAGAGAGAGACAAGGCACAAGATGTAAGTATCTAGATCATGTGAGGAACCTTTCCCATCACCCAAATTTGCATTGAGGAGGATATATTTGGACTTCTCATCCTTGGTAGGTTTTAAGGGGACTTAGTAATAGAATTTTGATGAGTTGGGTGGAGGTAGCTTTATTAGAATCACCAATGCATTCACAATAGATTTTTCTATGTCGGCTCATAATGTAGGTTCATCACCATCCACATATTCATCATTATAAGATATATAAGGAACCATAAGGCTTGCTGATGCTTAAATTTGGACTATTGGTCTTATCCCTTAGTTACCAAATTTATCACCACAGATAATAGAGAAAATGAAAATATAGAGAAATACACCGGAGATTTTTACGTATTTCAACTCAGGAATAGTGCCTACATCCATAGGGGACTAGTATTTAGGGGTTTCCTAGTTATAATTCGGTGGTTTAGTAGAAAGTTAATATGTTCATGTGTTGTCCCCCTTAGCTGGTGGAAATGGTGTATTTATAATAAGTGGAAACTGAAAAGGTGGAATGCTTTTATAAATTTAAGCATTTATACCTTTACATAATAAGATGAAGTTGGATGTCTTTCACGTGCATGTGTATGGTTACTGTTGAATATCCCATGAGTTTTTTATGGTTCATCTTCCTCAATTTGTTTGGATGGGGAGGAGACCAAAAGGTATCTGAGTCAACTAGTTCTCATTTAGCATGGAAAACATTAGGATAATGTTGACGGGTGTCATTATCGTATTCATCTAGGTGGCATAACATTTTTATACTACAATAGATTCCGTTGATATTACATACATGAAGGTTGGATGGAATATTAGATTATTCATTTCTTGATTTACTCAGCACTTCTTAAAGGTTTTGATCAGTAGCCGACCTGCAGGAGTTGTAAAATTTTTCTATATTTGTATCAAAACGGTGGTAATTTTGTAAATAACTTGAAAAAAGTGAATTGTCTAAGGGTACGCTATTTTTTTATCTTTTTAGGATATAGGACATTGTCGACAGTCTAAATGTTGGTACACTGAAACATTTCAAATCCCAGATATCAAGAGTCATCATTGTAACTATAAAAGGATTATTTTACCTTCGTTTTTCCTCACTTCAACAATCTTGAATTCCCTTAAATCCATTGTTGCTTCTTCACCTTACATCTTTAAGGGTTTCATCACTAAGCGTGCCACTATAAGAACTTCCCTCCTTCAATTTTCCTTTCTGAACTATTAGAATGGTTTATATTGTTAGTGAAAATTCTTTGGAGGAGTTTAGAGAGAAGAGGAAAATCCCAAATTAAGTGTTTATTGAAATTATCTCAGAACCTTGTGATTTGTCTGCCTTGGATGAGGGTCATTGGTTACCCACTATATTTATAGCTAAGTGTGAGGTTATTTTTCTTCCCAGTAATTTATTTTTCAAATTATGTCAATATTTTGATGTGTTCCCCGCCCAAGTAGGCCCAAACAGTAAAAGAGTAGTGAATGGGATTAACCGTCTTAATGAATTATATGGAATCCACGTAGGAATATAAGAGTTGATGTATTGTTACAGTTGGGGAACTACTACGGATAATACTTACTATTTGAACACACGTCAGGCTAACAGGGGCTTGGTGGTAAATTTGTCTAGTTCCAATAAGGACTATTTGTATTATGGAGTTAAGGTAAAGAATCGACAGCATATGCCCCCTTCCTGAGACGGTTAGATACAATGAACCTAGCTTCCCCTAGGAAGGGAGTGGCATTGGCTAACCCCTTATAACATATGCATTTATTTTGTGTTTGGTTTTTGTTTATTGATATGCCAACTAACATATTTCATATGTTTTTATGCAAAGAAAAGGAAAAATATTGCCCCCGACTCTAAAGTCAACTTGATGGATTTAAAGTTTATTTGGTCCATCCAGCAAAGAATTGGAGAAGCCCATTCCCGATCAACTTTTCTCGTGATGGAATACCAAAGTTCCATAACATATTTTGTAGCTCGACCTATAGAGGATATCCCTTTAGCCCCCATTGACCTAAAAGACTCTATTTCATCCCCATTTGTTGTTGCCTCTAAATATCTTTTGTAAGAAGAAGAAGAGAGAGGAGATACTGCATTTGGAGGAAATTCCTCTTCATTTAATTCATTAGAAATGTCTACTATTCCAATCACTCCTTCTTCCCAAAGAAAAATGGATAAAAGAAATATTCCCCGCCTCCTTATTGCATCGTTGTTTCCCCCTAATGTTTAGAAAAAGAAGGCTACAAGGGAAGGTTCCAAATGACCAATAGTAGTGACTACTGAGGAGATGAAGAGAACATAACCTCAAATGAAAAGATTAAAGAAAGGTCCTACCACATATCAGGAGTTCGTTCAAAATACCCAATCCGACTAGGCCTTTGTAGAAGTTCCCTTTGTGGCAGTGAACAATGGCTTAGCCAGGGATTTTATTGCTTTTGGGGTCCTCCCTACTGATAGGTCAACAACTGGTCCTTTGTCTAGGGTGAGGTTCTTTGAGAGTGCTAACCAAAATTTATCTTTGGTAACAATCTTGAAATACCTTTATTCCTTGTTTGGCATCTTTTATACTTATTACTTGTCAATACTTTTTACCTTTAAACTTGCAGTTCTTGGTGAACTATGTTCAACTCCTGATGAGAGACGATTAACTTAAGGAGTCTTCTAGTGATGTTGAGGAGGCTTTTAAAGTCCTGAAGAAATCCTTGGATGACAATCAAGTATCCCATGACCTAAAGAACTTCCAAGGCCCGTTGGATCCTATTAAGAAGAAGGATATCGATACTCGTGGTTAGGATAAGGCTTTTTCCACTACTACTATGGAAATCAACTATTTGAAGAAGACCTCCTTCAACGAATGGTGGGATTTTGCACTAAAATAGGTCGTTACTACTATCGACTCATACCTTTTTTAGTAGTTCAACCCGAGTACCCCTCCTCTGATTGATGAATAAATGGAGGATGAAGAGAGTACTGGTGAATCTTCAACAGTACCTGAGGCTTCAATGGTGATTGCCCGGTCAGTAGATCAGATAGCTCGAGATAATGATATGGTGTAGACTCCTTAGGATTATTGGATATTTTTGTCTTTTCTTTATAATGCTTAATTTCATTTTGTCATCTTGAATAATTCTATTTATTTTTATGTAATAGCCCTTTATTTTATAATAAAATTTATGGTTGGACTTTCACCATTATGATGGCATAGATTATGTTATTTGATATTTGTTCTCATATCTTGTATTTTAGTTTAAATCTAGGAGACTTATGATAGTTGCATCACAAAGTGACCTGTACAAAAGGAGTGTTCATCTATTCGGTGTTATCCATGGAGATTTGGGTGAAGACGAGTTGGAGGAGCTGCTCGTCATGGATGCTTCAATCCAAGTGATGGAAGCCTACCATTGTTTTCACAGACACTTTCACTAGGCACTGTCAAATAATTCTTCTTATTATGAAATGATTGATCAAATGCAAGAGTATGATAAGGCTTCTCTTGCGAGACTCCATGATGATTATGAAGAAAAGTACGCTTGACTTAGCAGCAAGGCGGGTATTTATAAGAAACTACAAGATATATTTTTTACTTTTATCAAGAAGGAATTTTTAATAAAGAGTGAGTTAAATAGTTCTCAGTAGGTCACCGATTTTTTGGAAGTAGAAAATAATTTGTGGAAGTGTGAACTAGAAAGCCTGAAGAAGTCCATGGTGGGTGCCGACCAGAATAAAGGCATGTCCTTTTTAGAACAGGAAAATGTTAAGCTGTTAGAGGAGATTGAAAATTTAAAGAAGTCCAAAGGAGGTCATCCATCAAGGTAGGTGGTAATTTCTTGTCCCTCCATTGAGGAAAAAGGATGAATAAAACATTAACCGATCAGGCTACCCTAATTAAGAATATGTATGCCAGCATTAAAAAGTTAACTGAGAAAGTTAATCATCTTACCTTTCACTTTCATAATCAACCACGACCCATTTGGATGAACGATTATAACGAAGTTTTAGCACATCTGATTAATGAATTGGAGCAGGCTAAGATGGAAGGGTGTAAATAGGGTTGGCTAAACACTCTGATTGTGTTGAAGGTAGCAGTAAAAGATACTCTGTGGTATTGGTATGACTCTGGTTGTTTAAATTTACATAATACTTTTTTTAAATTAGACACCAAATGGATTCCTCCTGATGTTGTACCCACGAGTCTGATTAGGACATATTTGGGTAATTATGGCCTTCATGGAGAAGACATGCTTGTTCGAACTCTACATTAGTTAGATAGGAAATAAGGGAGCCGGAATCCACTGTCCATCCATTTGCTTTGGATATTCCCCTTCAGGGAATGGATAAAGTCTTAGGGAAATGTCCAGTCGAATGAATGTGTTTACCTTCTTTTTACCTTAGTGTCTCTGAAAGGTATTTTGTAATAAAGTTCGTTTATCTTTTGAATAAAAGATAAAATATGTCCAATACTTGTTGCATCTGATATTGGCCGACCAGTAGTTCAGCATTATGATTATATAATCGACTTTTGGTCGACTAATAAGCTTTACAGATTACCACTTTGAATGAGCATGAGTTATCAATCCTTAAGTTCTACTAATAAACTTATGGATGTTCAAATGGATCTTCATCATTCTAGGATAATTACTGAATTAGTTACCATAGGCAACTAAATTTTATAGGCTTTTTCCTTAACTTGGTATGATAAAACTTATTGTTCATGACATTGAGTCACATAGTATGTTTTAAAAGTTACGAACTTCTTATTCGTGACTTGTCAAAGATGAAGTCATATATGAAGTTTGAACTTTTTGTCTTAAGTTTTCATTGTTTGATTAAGATAGTCATATCTCCTATTCCCCAAAAAAGGAAGTGTATTGACGACAATCCACTGAATTCTCATTAAAGCTCAAAAAATTTGCTATATATATAACTAAATCTTTTATCCAGAATTACTAATAATACTTCCTAAGTTGCTACACATATAACTAAAACTTTTCTTCTTCAAGTGTTTCCAGACGGAAGGTACCTAGTCGGATAACTGTAGAGATGCGATATGGACCATGACAATTAGGTTCCATCTTATTTTCTTTTTGAATTATGTTCTTTAAAACATAATCCCCATATTTTAGATTTCTTGGCTTGACCCTTTTGTTGTGGAACCTGGCGGTAAGCTTCTAGTCGCGAATACTCGTAGCATTTTCTCTTACTTCTTCCACCATGTCTAGGTCAAGCATCTTAATTAGGTAAATTTTGGGGGAGTTCTAATTAAGGGCCCTGTGACTTGGCATACCTATTTTAGTGGGGACTATCGTTTCCATTCTAAATGCCAGCATGTAATGAGTTTCGTCGTTCACTATCATCAGCGTAATTCTATAACCCAATAAAATGCTTGGTAGCTCATTGATCCAGTTTGCCTTTACATCGTCATGCCTTTTCTTCAACCCATCGAGGAGAGTTTTATTTGCCACGTTTATTTGTCCATTGCACCCCATCGAGGAGAGTTTTATTTGTCACTTTTATTTGTCCATTGCACTAAGGATGTCCTGGAGTAGAATGCAGGTTTTGGATTTTTGATTGCACACAATAATCCTCAAATTATTGATTATCAAACTGAGTTCTATGGCCTATACTGAAAGCATATGTCCTGCCATATCGTAATATGATATTCTTCCATATAAACTGATAAAACCTCTTGTATGACATTTTTGACAAGTGGTTCGCCTTCCATCCACTTTGTGAAATAGTCAACTGCTAGAAAGAACTATTTAGATCATCCTTTTTTGTCCTTAGTAATGAGCCGACCAAATCAATTCCCCATAGAGAAAAGGGCCAAGGGGATGTGATTGGCATTAATGCATCCCCCAATCATTTGTGGATGACATTAAACTTCAAGGATTTGTCATATTTTCTATCATACGATGAACAATATGCTTTCATAGTTGGCCAGTAATATCCCTCCATAGCCACCTATTGTACCCATGATCATCCTATTGAATGGGCTATGCATGATTCTTCATAAACTCCTTTCATCAAATCATTTACTTCTATGGGATGAACATACCTATGTAAAGAAATATTTAATCCCCTTTTGTACAAGATGCCTCCTTCTAATACGTAGCTAGCTGATTTGAATCTCAATTTCTTACCTTATTAGGATCATCAGGCAACGATCCCTTGTCAATGTACTCCTTGATAGTGTCCATCCATAAGGGGCCCAAATTAACTATTATTAAGCTAACTTCCTGCTCATTTATGATCCCATTTTCTAGGATTTCCGTTGGACATATCCTCTTCAATTTTTTCGTGGTTACTAAAGCAAGAAGCAAGTGTGTTTGCTCGGGCGTTCTCTATTCTTAGAATTCTGACAATTCTGATTAACAGAAACTTAGTGATGGTTCTTTATGTTTTCTCCAGGTACCTTATCATCAATTTTCCCCTAACTCCATAGATTCTTAACACTTAATTAATAATAAGTTGAGATTTATTGTGAGCATCTATTTGATCATCACCGAGTGACAAAGTGAATTCCAACTTACTAATCAATGCTTCATACTCTGCCTCATTACTGGAGGCTTGGAAATGAAAATGAAGATCATACTCCACATCTATATCATCAGGGGTGTTTAGAATTAATACCGCTCCACTGTCAGAGGCACAGGAGGACCCATCAACATACAACTTTCAAATTGGAATTTCTTTGTCGAAGCTCCCACCACTCATAGATCCTTGCTTGAATAATTTTTTGCTCCGTTCTTCATACTTTTTGGCAATATCTTTTGTAGTGGACAATTCCAGTTTTTCTAACTTACAACTATCTTCCAAAGAAGTTTTTTTGGCTTGGTTCGCCTTTGAGCTCTCTTCGAAGGAAGTCTGCTCGGCCCTTTTCCCTTATGATCGGTTATGGTTTCGTTATTGCTAAATTTTTCTATGAAATTAGCTATAACCTGACCTCCCAGCACTATTTAGATCTCATAGCGAATATCATATTCACCTAACTCTATATCCCAAGCCATTAATCTCCTAGATTTTTTGGCTTATGGATGGCTTGGTGTAATGGTAAATCTGTATAGACCACGTTGGTATATGCCTCGAGGTAGGGCTTCTTTCTTTTAGATGCCTTAATAAGTGCGAAAGCCAATTTTTCATAGTGATGATATCTAATATCTACCCCCAAAAATCCTTGTTGGTATAAAACATTAGTTTCTGAATTACATTCTCTAGTCAGATGAGGGTCGAGCTAATAGCTGACTCAGATACAATAAGGTATATGTATAATTTTTCTCCCATGACTGGTTGGGAGAGTATTGACAAAGATCCCATATATCTCTTCAATTCTTCAAAAACGTTGTCACATTTTTCATTCTATTCAAATATTTTTCTGAGTACCTTTAAGAACGATAAGAATTTATTAGTTGATTGAAAAACAAATTGGTTTAGCGCAATAACTCTTATTGTTAACTTTTGCAAGTCTTTCTTGTACGAGAAAGATTGAATTTTGATCAATGCCTTGATTTTATGTGTGTTAGATTTAATACCTCTTTGATTTATAATGAATCCAAAGAACATCCTTTCCTGCATGTCGAATAAAAATTTGGTCGGGTTAAGTTTCATCTGATGCTTTTCCAGCAAGTCAAATATCTGGAATAAGTCTTTAATATGTCCGACAGCTACCTTGTTTTTAGTTAACATATTGTCCACACAAACTTCCATGTTTTTGTCTATCTTCTCCTCAAAGACCTTATTTACCAGCCTTTGGTATGTTACTCTAGCATTTTTAAGCCTAAAAGTCATAACTTTGTACAAGTGAGTACCTCGGCTTGTAATAAATGATGACTTTTCCCAATCTTCTGACTTTATTTTAATTTGATTGTATTTCGGATAAGCATCCATGAAGATGAGTAAGTCATGTTCTACAGTGGCAAAGACTAGTTAACCAATTCTAGGTAAAGGGAAATGATCTTTGGGAAGGATTTATTGAGATCTGTGAAGTCAACAAATATGCGCCATTTGTTGTTCTTTATTTTCACCATCACTACGTTAGCCAACTAGTCCTGGTACTTGGCATCTTCAATGAAATTTTCCTTATGTATCTTGTCCACATCCTTTTGGAAGGCTATGGTCTCCTCAAGACTAAATACACGTCTTTTCTGCTTGATCGGCTTGCCATATTTGGTGAAATTCAACTCATGGCAAATAAATTTTTGATCAATTCCTAGAATATCCTCATGGCTCCATGTGAACACACTCTTCCTCTCTCTAAAGAAACTAATAAATTCTTATTTGAGAGATAGCTTCAGAGTTTTGTCAATCAACATGGTGTTTATTAGTTTTTCATTATCCAGGATAATTATTTTCATGGCCTCTACAACCTGCCCTTTAACTAAATCCTCCTCCTCATGGGGTGGAAGGTGTTGATTTGGTAGTTTGTAGTAAATTTATTTATTACTTGTTGATCGACTGCAGTGTAATAGCATTTATAACTTCAATTTGATTTCCAGTAATAACATCACCCCATAATGAGTTGGTAACTTTAGGCACTAATGGACAATAAATGGTAATGCTTCTAACATTTTTAGGACAACCTTGCCAAGGATCATGTTGTAGGTTAATTAAACGTTCTTATCTAAGACGAAGAAATGGATCCTTCGAGTCTTATTAGTTATCTATGTGTTGATCAAAGTTTTCAACTTGACAGTCCCCAATGGATATACTTTTTCACTGAGAAGACTATTACTAGCCCATGATAAGGTTCCAATTTTTTGTTAGTAATCCCAAACTATGGAAACAATTATAGAACATGATGTCGGGTGAATTGCCATTGTCAATCAGATTCTATCCATCCTTGCCTCATGTATTCTCATGGTGATAACCAAAGGATCAATATGCGGATAGAGTACTCCTGAAAGGTCATTCTTGGAGAAACTGATCTTCAACTTGTCTTTATTTACTTTCCTTAGATGACCATCAACATCGTTGGATAGTTCAATTTATCGAATATAGAAGAAAGCTTTGGCTAATTTAAATAGGCTTTTCTTTTAGCTATCTCATCCCTGTCACATGTATATCCACCTGCAGTTAAATGATAGCCAAAAGATATCATTTTTAACTCAATTTCAGGCTCCCTTGGAAAATCTGGATCTTCATCTGAATCATTATCTCAGGGTTTTTTGTCATCCCTTCCTTTACAAGGAGATTCTAATCTCCTCCTGAATTCTCATTCTTCTGACCTCTCAACAAACTTGGACAACTTACACATTGGATTATATTTTTAATCTCATTTTTCAAGGCAATATAGTTGTCTATCGTATGCCCATGGTCCTTGTGAAACTTATAGCACTTGGACTTGTCTCTCTTATAAGGACGAGAGTTCAGCTTTTTGATCCATTTGAGTTCTCTGCTCCCTCTAATTTCCTCCAGGTTGTGATTCACGGCAACAATGAGAGGAGATTATTCCTATTATTTCTTGGGTTTCTTGACTTTATTATCTTTTTTATCCTTCTTTTTGAGAATTCTTAGGATGGTCAGCCTTGGAACTTGGAGTTTTCTTTGCAGTCATACCTTCCTTAACATTCATGATTTTTCTAGCTTTACCCAACAACTTAGCCATGGTTTTAGGGGGATCTTTGTCCAGCGCCATGTATAACTTCTCAAGAGCACTCCGCTCATCATAGAAGTAATAGTGGTCTTTTCTTTATAATCTACCACTTCTAACTTTTCACTTTTATAACGAGTTATATACTCGCGTGTGGTCTCCCCTAGTTGCTGACGGAGGCTTAGTAATTGAGCTACCCTCTTGATAGGTTTAGCCACAAAGAAACATTTGTTGATGAATAGCTCGATGAGCTGTTGGAAGCTAGAGATTTGTCCTCGGGGAGGATTATTATACCAAATCTAGACAGATCCAGTGATGGTATTTGAGAATGCTCGATAATGGATCCCATCTTAGACTAAATAAATATAAGTTATTGTCTGGTATTTTTTAATATGGAGGATGGGGTCAGTTTTACCATTATATTTGGCAGTGACCACAAGTGGCTTGAGTTTGGATGGTGTTGGGAAATTCACAATGGCTAGAGAAAAAGGAAATCCCTTTACAAAGCTCATTTGCAAGGGATTCTTGAACTTGGCTATTTATCCTAACTGGTCTTCCAATCATTGTATCAATATTTTCCAAGGGTGTCCTATTGGATTAGTTTTGGTTGGGTAGCTCTATAGATCTACTGTGAGTGTGTGTTGAGCTCTCTTTCTGAGAAGTCTTCTCAGTGCACACGGAATCTCGTATACTAATCCCAAAATGGGTGGACCCCTCTTGGTGATGTCTTGATCTGGAGGGTTCCTTTTGATAAATTATGCCTACTCGGGGTTCCAAGAGATCAAAAGTAGATACTTTTCTCAACCTCTCCAAGATGCTTCATCATTATGGAGTGCGATATTGACCGTCATTGTAATCAGTGTATCTAAGTGAAGAGGTTACCCATTAATCATAAGACTAGTCTTGTGATGATCAAGAATATCTATACTAGCTTCTATCATTCCTAATGGGTGGAGGTGGAATTTCCCTTCTATAGGATATGGCAGTTATGGATCTATCTTAAAGCATTTGAGTAAGTTGTCATACAGTTTCTTTCATCGCCTCTTTCCCCTTGGCCATGTTAAGTAGAATTCTCTATAAATCTCCCATATCCGGAGGCGTGGAAGTACTGAAATTTTTTACCTCCAGTAATACTGCAATCCGAAATGTCCAGCATACTTCAAAGGTGTAAAAGACGGGTTGTGAAAGACTTGGGTGAGAAACAACAACGGCTTGTCATTCCAATAGACAACGCTGATCTATTGATGCTTAAATTTGGATTATTTATCTTACCCCTTAGTTACCAAATTTATCAACCTAGATGATAGAGAAAATGAAAATGTAGAGAAAGACACTAAAGATTTTTACATGGTTTAGCTCAGTAATAGAGCCTTTTACATGAGGGACTAGTATTTAGGGGTTTCCCAGTTACAAATCAGTGGTTTATCATAAATCTAATATGTTCATGGGTTGTTCCCCTCAATTGGGGGAAATGGTTTACTTATAATAAGTGGAAACTTAAGAGGTGGAATGTTTTTATAGATTCACGTGTTTAAACCTTTCCATAAGAAGATGTGTTCGGACGTCTTTCACGTGTGTGTGCAGGGTGCTTATTAAGTATCCCACGAGTGTTTGATGGTTTATCTTCCTAAATTTGGTCAGTCGAGCAGCTGATAAGAAGGTATCCGAGTTGAAGAGTTCTCATCCAACATGGAAAACATTTGGATAATGCTGCCCATGTGGCCTAATACTTTTATGCTACAACAAGTTTTAAGGCCCATCAACTCGCAAACATATTCAAGGATGATCGTGAATTCACCCCAATAAGCAATGAAGATATGGGCCACATAGTTCCCACTAAATACCAATATCTAGAGGGCTATGTTGTTATTGGAGTTCCCAAACTAATAAGTGTTGAAAAGACCCACCTTTTTAAGGATTCCAAAATAAGTTTTGTGAATATAGGTTGACAAGGTAGATAATTCTTTTAAGGATCCTCTTTGTACTTTAAAATCAATGTGGGATTAAGGTAAGTCCCCAAAGTCCAACCTAAAACGAAGAATTCCAACTGGGGCAAGGTATCCCCATTCTTTTTATTCCATTGGTTCTTTCACCAGCATTAGAGTGTCAGTTTTGGCTTGCAACCGATTGAATTTTTTTTATACTCTTCCCTAAACTTATCTTTCTCCCCAAAGTACAGGGAAGGATGGTGTAACTCAAGATGGTCTTGGTGCGTCACCTTTAAGGTCTCTAGGGCTTGGTCGAAAACATTAAGTTGGTGGCTAAAAGAAGCCATTACTTCGAAGTGAAGATTTGGGTGGAATAAATGCTTTACAAATAACACAAAAATGAAGGCGACAAGAAATTAATGGTGGAGATTGAATTTTTTTTCGGTCAGTTTAAAATTCAAGTGTTACTTTCTCTCCCTAATAAAAGTCTAAACTATAAATTTTAATGTCGAACAATTTAAAGGATTAGAAAAATGTTATGTTTTGGGTTTTTAAATGATTGCGAACTAGTCGTTTGGGATGCTGAAATTTTGATTTACCATACATGGGTATTTGAAAAAATGATGGCTTTGTGACACCCCGCCTAATTAAATACCGGACAATCACTCCTTTATTAAATTAAATCAAGGTAAAGAGTTGGTTCATTCTCAGCATCACTGTCGATAAAATACATTTTCCAATTTAACCCCCTATATAATTAAGCTAAGTGTCAAAACATTTACATACACACTTTCCAAATTTTATTTAAAGAAAACATTTATTTTAATAACAACATTCAATAAGAAAGAATCACACCACATTTAAATTCTGCAACACAGTCCAAATAATTTACTACATTCGTCAATCGAATGTCAACATACGAAATCTAAAGTCACACACCAAACTGAATAAATCCCATAGAACAATACTGGAAATAACTGAAATACAAATGTCCCAATAACAATGAAATAATGGAAAGGGCGACACGTGCCCAATAAATGAGAATGCTAGAAGTGGAGTCAATAAAGGAAGCCGTCTACGCAAGTGACCTGCAACTCCCACCTAAACAGCTGCGTGTTCCTGCCAAGAGATCCTAAGCAAGACTCCCCTGTGGCTGGGCACCTATAATACATACATATATATACAAGAGAGAGAGAGAAAAAGAAACGGGTGAGAGCCCGAAAGTGTGTTTGATTTAAAATACGTTTAGCAAGTATTTAAATTGATACAGGCCAATGCAACAACATATTAGTGCGTCACTCACTTGAGAAATGCTCACCTCTCTTCTAATGTGCACACCTATCGCACTAACCTTCCCAACGGTTTATCTTATCATTTTATCATACTAACCTTCCCAATAATTTAGCGTATCTTAACTTACTCATAAGATTTCAAAATCGAACAATAACATTGTTTAAAAATAATACTTTCAATTAGTAGCACAACTCTCGCTTTAGCTTTTATTAATTCTTAAAGTTTCCCAATGTCATAATATACTTACAAAAAACAAGTATTTACTATTTGAGTCATCAACCATGTCCTACTTATCAAATCACAGTAGGCAGTTTCAAAATTTCCAAATCTCATATATATATTACTACTCGTATAATATATATAAAATAACAGCACCCCACATAAAACTATGGTGCGTGCATACTTCTACTATCCAAACCCCATACCACGCATATCAAGGGGAATACAAATTCGGAATCACTCTCGAACTGTATTAACACATACACAACAATATCGAGGCGAAGCATAGATTCCAAGTCTCTAAGAGGATGGCACATACTCGCGTCTCTTAGGACCGTCTGAACTATAAATTCGATAGCCTGTACCAAGGATATCTATTTTCTAGGGTACAAGTCAATATCCCCCATAAAGGTCCCATCGAGATAAGACTGTCCCAGTGCGGTAACCTCAAGGATAGCAAGTAGCGCGGTATGTTTTTCACATGTATATAATATATGTACACACAATCATATAAATATACCACTTTTATCATTTTAATAATAGGTTCCTCTCGTCACCCATAATTACAACATTTATCCTTAATTTCACATTAATAGTATTACGTATAAGGTTTCATCTCTAATCTTAACTCGAAGGGTTTTCTCACTTATTACGTGACACTCGTGGACTCTATCCTTCCAAGTAGCAAATTCAGTAGGTATACCTCTATTCACTATCGTAACTATTCGCCGTAATATCTCACTTCGAAATACGTAGTTTCATCGTTCATTATATAATTATCCCAAAAGAAAGATTCTCATCTTATAATAAAGTTCCCAACACTTATTCATATGTCCTACTGGTCTTTCCTATCTCCCAAAACATTTTATTAAGAATACCCAAGAATTATTTCACGATAAATTTAATTTAACTAATTCAACAAGGGAAATAGGAGTCTGCCAGGAGGGGTCGATCGATCGAAGTCTGGTGTTCGATCGACCGAACCTTCGATCGATCGATCAAGCAGGTCTGCGAAAATCTACAGAATTGCAGTTACGGGTTCTACCAATTTTCTTCATCCAAAACCATGTTTTTCCATTCTAAACGTCCCAAAAATCCTACTACTAACATTATAACAATATACCAGATGTTTTCAACGTAAAGCATCTGTATATCTAACATTAAACAGGGATAATTAACCCAAAATCTCATCTAATCATCAAGAACCCTAGAGTTTTTCTTAATCATGGTTCTAATCTGTTTTTACCAGAATTTCCTTCTAATATGACATCAAAATTTCGTGGGTTATATTCCTCTACATGGCAAGGTTTCCAGGATTTTCATATAATCAATACTACATGGATTTTCCTAACACAAATTGGGTTTTCTTCCATATTTTTCATCTCTAATCATTCCTAAACTAATATGAAGATTGCACTAACGAAAATACGCAAGATAAATACTTGCCTGGGATTTTCGACGTTCTGATTTGCAGATGATTTTGGTGTGGTTGCGTAGCCCGTTGCGCGATCTACGCGGTGGTGGTGGTTGTGGTGCAAACGGATGACTTTTGGGGCCTTGGATTGCCTTGGAGCTTTATTCTTCCTTCTCCTATGGCCGTCACTTGTTTTTGAGTTTTCTAACCCTAGCTGACTAACCTAAATGGCTGATATAGGCTGCTGAATTTCGTGGGTTTAATTACCCAATTATGTAAAATGATCAAAATGCCCTCCCAGGGTACCAATTAGGCCTAAAAACTCCCCGAGACCCAAACTAAACCCCCGGGTACACTTTTCTGACTATCTCGACCCTTCCGGACGCGTTGGCGCACTCAAAACGACCATACGAACAACTTATAAAATATTCACTTTTTTATTTATCAAAATCTAGTCCCGACGCGACACGAGCACTTTCCGACTTAAATTTATGAAATTGTCATTTAGTTCACTCATGACATTCAATATAACCAATATCATATATATTACTTTGCTCATTAGTAATATTTAACAAATTTCCCATAATTACTAACTCTCGTCACGTTAATAATTATAACATAATTAATTTCCGGATTTTTATTAAATAATTAACTCACATTAAATTTAATAAATCCCCAAATTAATATAGCATAAAAATACGGGGTATTACATACTTTCCCCCTAATAACGGAATTTCGTCCCGAAATTCGGAAAAATAAGGCATACCTGATAAAAACAAATCTGGGTATCTCTCGCGCATATTTGCCTCGCGCTCCCAAGTGGATTCCTCCACATTATGATGCTCCCACTGGACCCGAACAAGTGGTACTATCTTCGACCTTAATCTCCTCTCACTATAGTCTAGGATAGCCACGGGTCTCTCCTCGTAAGAGCTATCAGGCTGTAAGTCGATCTCATCTATTGCAATGTGAGTATGGGCCATATCATCCCGAAGATATCGTCTTAACGACGAGATGTGGAATACATCGTGGATGCGATGTAAATGTTCTGGCAGTCCCAACCTGTATGCAACCGGCCCAATCCTCTCAATGATGGGAAATGGTCCCACATACCTCGGAGCCAACTTCCCCTTCTTCCCGAACCTCATCACTCCCTTCATAGGAGATACACGTAATAACACTTGGTCTCCCACACTAAACTCCCGGAAGAACCGTTTCGCATCGGCGTAGCTCTTCTGCCTGTCCTGGGCTACCCAAATACGACTCCTGATCATCTCAATCCTCGCGGAGGTCTCCTAAATCACTTCTGGTCCTAGCAACTTGTTATCCCCCACCTCGAGCCAACAAGTTGGAGAACGACAAGGCCTGCCATACAAAGCCTCAAATGGAGCCATGCCAATTGTGAACTGATACGAGTTATTATAAGAAAACTCTACCAGTGGAAGGTGTGGCTCCCAACCTCCTCCAAAATAGAGAACACACATGCGTAGCATATCCTCTAACATCTTATTAGTACGCTCTGTCTGTCCATCTGTCTGTGGGTGGTAAGCTGAACTCAACCTCAACTCAATACCCATAGCCTCCTGAAAGCTTTCCCAGAAACGTGATACAAAAATCTTGTCCCTATCTGACACAATATTCAGGGGCACCCCATGTAATCTGACAATCTCAGCGATGAACAACTGAGCATACTGACCCGTGGTATAATCCGTCCGCACCGGCAGAAAATGAGCCACCTTGGTCAAACGGTCTATAATCACCCAGATAGAATCGTGGCCCCGCTGTGATGTAGGCAACCCTGTAATAAAATCCATAGAAATACTCTCCCACTTCCACGCGGGTATCTCCAATGGCTAAAGAAATCCTGACGGTTTCTGGTGGTCCACTTTTACCAGTTGGCAGGTAGAACACTTGGACACGAACTCGGCGATGTCCTTCTTCATCCCACTCCACCAGTATTGTCTCCTCATATCCTGGTACATCTTATCGCCTCCCGGATGTACTGCAAATCGGTACCCATGAGAATGAGTCATCACTGCATGACGTAATTCTGCTCCTTCTGGAACCACCAATCTTCCATTAAACCGCAAACCTCCATCAGAACTAACAGAATAGGACTCAGCACCCTCGGCTAGAAGTCGCACAATCGGCTCCTGGCAAAACGGGTATGTGGTCTGTGCCTATATCACCCTCGTAACAATCTCGGGTGTGACTGACATCACGGATATGAAAGAACATGCTACTGCATCCTGGTGACCCAACTCCTTCCACTTTGCTTTCCAGACATCCGCTACATCGTCTACCGATCTACGGCTCAACGCATCAGCAACTACGTTGGCCTTTCCCGGATGATACTGAATGTCGAACTGGTAGTCCTTCACAAACTCTAGCCACCTGCGCTGACGCATATTCAGCTCTCACTGAGTGAACAGGTACTGCAGTGACTTGTGGTCTGTGAACAAACGAAATTTCTCCCCCAATAAATAGTGCCTCCATATCCTCAATGCAAAGACGACCGCTGCTAACTCCAGGTCGTGGGTGGGGTAATTCTTCTCGTGCAGCTTAAGCTTACGGGAATCAAAAGCTATAGCCTTCTCCTCCTGCTGGAGTACACCTCCAAGTCCTCGTAAAGACGCATCGGTGTAAACCAGGTACTCCACGCCTGGCTTTGGTAACGCAAGGACTGGCGCTGAAGTAAGCTTATCTTTCAGCTCGTCGAAAGCCAACTGACAAGCGTCATCCCAAACATATGGTACCCCCTGCGAGTCAGATTGGTCAATGGACCCGCTATTTTGGAGAATCCCCGAATGAATCTCCTGTAGTAACCAGCTAACCCCAAGAAACTACGCACTTTCGTCGGTGTCGTGGGCTGTCCCCACTCCCTTACCGCTGACACTTTACTCGGGTCAACTGCTATCCCCTGCTCAGAAACAACATGCCCCAAGAACTTTACCTCTCGCAACCAGAATCCACACTTCTCGTACTTAGCATACAGCTGATGCTCTCGTAGATTCTGAAGAACCTGCCTCAAGTGTTCGGCATGCTCCTCCTCGGAGTGTGAATATATCAAGATGTCATCTATGAAGACGATGACAAACTGATCCAAGAACTCTCTGAATACTCGGTTCATCAAGTCCATGAAAATGGCTGGGGCATTTGTGAGTCCGAACGGCATCACCTGGAACTCATAAGACCCATATCTCGTCAAGAAAGCAGTCTTCGAAACATCCTGCTCCCTAATACGTAGTTGATGGTACCCCGACCTCAGATCTATCTTCGAAAAGAAAGTTGCTCCCCTCAGCTGGTCGAACAGATCATCGATTCGAGGCAACGGATACTTATTCCGTATCATGACCTTGTTAAACTCCCGGTAGTCCACACACAATCTCGGTGAACCATCTCTCTTTTTCACAAACAAGACTGGAGCGCCCCAAGGTGAGGTACTCCTACGAATGAAGCCCTGACCTAACAGCTGCTCTATCTGATCTCGTAGATCTCGCATCTCTGCCGGAGCCATACGGTACGGTGCGCGTGCTATAGGTCTCGTATCTGGCAATAAATCTATGACAAAGTCTATCTCACGACTGGGGGGTAGGCCTGGTATTTCCTGGAACACATCGGAATACTCCCTGACAACTGGGATTGAATCTAAGGGAATCACAACCTCCTTAGAGGTATCCTCCTCAATGTAATACAAATGAGTGGTCGAACCTCCCTCTGGGCGAGGCATCGCCACTACAAACATCTCTTGCCCCGGAATGGCAAAAACAATGCTCCCACCGAATCAATCAATCATGGCTCTATAAGCTGCGAGCCAATCCATACCAATAATCACATCATGCTCGTGCATGTCTAAGACTAACATGTCCGCAGGTAATACCAAGCTACCAATCTCTACCCCCACTCCCCGGCATATAAAGAAAATAAGTGACCCACTCCCCAGTGGTGAGTCAACACACGTCACTGTGCTCTCTGCTGTGGCTAACAACCCTAAGGCCTTCGCAAAATGCGTAGCTATAAAACAGTGCGTCGCCCCAGTATCAAACAAAACCCGACCCATAGTACCATGGATAGGAAACATACCCTCAATCGCGGGTGGTGCCTGTGGAGCTGCTACCTGGTGGACGTTATAGACACGTCCATACTGTAATTTCCCCTGCTGCACTGGAGCTGCTGGAATGGCTGGTAGGGCTGGCACCTGGGCTGGAGTTGGGAGGGCAGGTGGAAAAAGTGGTCTCTGTGGCTCATTACGGGCTCCCTGCTGCTGCGGGGCCCTATCGCCCTCTAGGCAATCCTGACGCCTATGGCCATGTTTACCACACCCAAAGCATCGGCCTTTGAAGTTACCTCCCCTCTGACCCTGATGTCCATGGCCCTGTTGGCCGTTACCTCCACGCCACTGGCCCTGTTGGCCCTGATGTGCACGCTGCTGGCCCTGCTGTCGGTGTTGGCCCTGTTGGCCCTACTGATTAGGTTGGCCCTGTTGGCCCTACCTGAAACCCCCGAATCCCTGCCTAGAATCACCTGAACGCAATCGCTTAGCAGGGTCCCCCTGATGGGAACTCTGCTCGTGCTGACGAGTCTGTCCATGAGATGGTGCCCCACTGGCACTATTACCCCCGGTCCTGCCCTGCTGGCTGGACTCTCCTGCTCTCTTGCTTGCCTGCAGATGGAAGCGGTGATCTTGGCAATGTAGCAACGCGGCATTGAGTACATTAGTGAACGTACTCAGGGATAGATTCCCAATAAGGTGCTGACGGATCCTCCAAGCTAACCCGTCGACAAACAGCATAATCTTCTTGCTCTCGGTAGGTTCCTCATCTGGCACAATGGTGAGAAGTCTCGTGAACTCCTCCTCATACTCAGCTACAGTAATATTCTCCTGCTTCAGATTTAGTAATTTCCGCCTCATCTCAGTCTGCACTGCGGGTGGAAAATACTTGCGGTCAAACCGCTCCCAGAACAACTAAATAGGGATCGTGTCCCTCTCTTCCAAAGTGGTAGTGGACTCCCACCACTGTAATGCGGCTCCCACCAGCTTAAAGGAAGCCAATAACTTCTTTTGCACGTCAGTGCACTCATACATACGGAGATGCCGCTGGATGTCTTTCTTCCATTGGCTAACTGTGACAATATCGGAGCTACCAGAGAACTCAGGGGGATGCGCTTTCTGAAAAGCATCCTGAACCCTCTCCCATGCAGATGGAAGCTATACTGGTACTGGCGCCACTGCCTGAACCTGGGGTGGAGCCTGCTGAATCACCGCTATCGCGGCATTCACTGCCTGAGCAATAATGGTGGCTACTTCATTTGCATTCATTGTGCCTTGTGCCGGAACTGCTGGTTGTTCGGACTGGGCACGCCTATCTTTCGGAGCACGTCTCGGAGGCATCTGAAACGTGAACAAGTTTATTAGTCTACAGTTATTATCAAATCACAAATAGCTGAAGACTTAATCGTAAAAGCAAGAGTACAACAATCCTAAAAATAGGGCTGTATAGCAATAACGTTAAGCTGAAAGCGAAATAAGCCGTACAGATCCTATGGACACTAGAACCTGATGCTCTGATACCACCTGTGACACCCCGCCTAATTAAATACCGGGCGATCACTCCTTTATTAAATTAAATCAAGGTAAAGAGTTGGTTCATTCTCAGCATCACTGTCGATAAAATACATTTTCCAATTTAACCCCCTAAATAATTAAGCTAAGTGTCAAAACATTTACATACACACTTTCCAAATTTTATTTAAAGAAAAACATTTATTTTAATAACAACATTCAATAAGAAAGAATCACACCACATTTAAATTCTGCAAATCAGTCCAAATAATTTAATACATTCGTTAATCGAATGTCAACATACGAAATCTAAAGTCACACACCAAACTGAATAAATCCCATAGAACAATACTGGAAATAACTGAAATACAAATGTCCCAATAACAATGAAATAATGGAAAGGGCGACACGTGCCCAATAAATGAGAATGCTAGAAGTGGAGTCAATAAAGGAAGTCGTCTACGCAAGTGACCTGCAACTCCCACCTAAGATGCAGCGCGTTCCTGCCAAGAGATCCTAAGCAAGACTCCCCTGTGGCTGGGCACCTGTAATACATACATATATATACAAGAGAGAGAGAGAGAAAGAAACGGGTCAGAGCCCGAAAGTGTGTTTGATTTAAAATACGTTTAGCAAGTATTTAAATTGATACAGGCCAATGCAACAACATATTAGTGCGTCACTCTCTTGAGAAATGCTCACCTCTCTTCTAATGTGCACACCTATCACACTAACCTTCCCAGTGGTTTATCTTATCATTTTATCATACTAACCTTCCCAATAATTTAGCGTATCTTAACTTACTCATAAGATTTCAAAACCGAACAATAACATTGTTTAAAAAGAATACTTCCAATTAGTAGCACAACTCTCGTTTTAGCTTTTATTAATTCTTAAAGTTTCCCAGTGTCATAATATACTTACAAAAAACAAGTATTTACTATTTGAGTCATCAACCATGTCCTACTTATCAAATCACAGTAGGCAGTTTCAAAATTTCCAAATCTCATATATATATTACTACTCGTATAATATATATAAAATAACAGCACCCCACATAAAACTATGGTGCGTGCATACTTCTACTATCCAAACCACATACCACTCATATTAACGGGAATACAAATTCGGAATCACTCTCGAACTGTATTAACACATACACAACAATATCGAGGCGAAGCATAGATTCCAAGTCTCTAAGAGGATGGCACATACTCGCGTCTCTTAGGACCGTCTGAACTATCAATTCGATAGCCTGTACCAAGGATATCTATCTTCTAGGGTACAATTCAATATCCCCCATAAAGGTCCCATCGAGATAAGACTGTCCCAGCGCGGTAACCTCAAGGATAGCAAGTAGCGCGGTATGTTTTTCACATGTATATAATATATGTACACACAATCATATAAATATACCACTTTTATCATTTTAATAATAGGTTCCTCTCGTCACCCATAATTACAACATCTATCCTTAATTTCACATTAATAGTATTACGTATAAGGTTTCATCTCAAATCTTAACTCGAAGGGTTTTCTCACTTATTACGTGACACTCGTGGACTCTATCCTTCCAAGTAGCAAATTCAGTAGGTATACCTCTATTCACTATCGTAACTATTCGCCGTAATCTCTCACTTGGAAATACGTAGTTTCATCGTTCATTATATAATTATCCCAAAAGCAAGATTCTCATCTTATAATAAAGTTCCCAACACTTATTCATATGTCCTACTGGTCTTTCCTATCTCCCAAAACATTTTATTAAGAATACCCAAGAATTATTTCACGATAAATTTAATTTAACTAATTCAACAAGGGAAATAGGAGTCTGCCAGGAGGGGTCGATCGATCGAAGTCTGGTGTTCGATCGATCGAACCTTCGATCGATCGATCAAGCAGGTCTGCGAAAATCTGCAGAATTGCAGTTACGGGTTCTACCAATTTTCTTCATTCAAAACCATGTTTTTCCATTCTAAACGTCCCAAAAATCCTACTACTAACATTATAACAATATACCAGATGTTTTCAACGTAAAGCATGTGTATATCTAACATTAAACAGGGATAATTAACCCAAAATCTCATCTAATCATCAAGAACCCTAGAGTTTTTCTTAATCATGGTTCTAATCTGTTTTTACCAGAATTTCCTTCTAATATAACATCAAAATTTCGTGGGTTATATTCCTCTACATGTCAAGGTTTCCAGGATTTTCATATAATCAATACTACATGGATTTTCCTAACACAAATTGGGATTTCTTCCATATTTTTTATCTCTAATCATTCCTAAACTAATATGAATATTGCACTAACAAAAATACGCAAGATAAATACTTGCCTGAGATTTTCGATGTTCTGATTTGCAGATGATTTTGGTGTGGTTGCGTAGCCCGTTGCACGATCTACGCGGTGGTGGTGGTTGTGGTGCAAACGGATGACTTTTTGGGCCTTGGATTGCCTTAGAGCTTTCTTCTTCCTTCTCCTATGGCCGTCACTTGTTTTTGAGTTTTCTAACCCTACCTGACTAACCTAAATGGCTGATATAGGCTGCTGAATTTCGTGGGTTTAATTACCCAATTATGTAAAATGACCAAAATGCCCTCCCGGGGTACCAATTAGGCCTAAAAACACCCCGAGACCCAAACTAAACCCCCGGGTACACTTTTCTGACTATCTCGACCCTTCCGGACGTGTTGGCGCACTCAAAATGACCATATGAACAACTTATAAAATATTCACTTTTTTATTTATCAAAATCTAGTCCCGACGCGACACGAGCACGTTCCGACTTAAATTTCCGAAATTGTCATTTAGTTCACTCATGACATTCAATATAACCAATATCATATATATTACTTTGCTCATTAGTAATATTAAACAAATTTCACATAATTACTAACTCTCGTCACGTTAATAATTATAACATAATTAATTTTTGGATTTTTATTAAATAATTAACTCACATTAAATTTAATAAATCCCCAAATTAATATAGCATAAAAATACGGGGTATTACAGGCTTTTGCATAAACAAGTAATGCATATTTCACCCTAACTCATCACGTGGCGGATGGCAACAAAGAATTCAAACGATTGGACTCCATCATTAATTGTGGGCACACGCCAAAAAAGACAATAACGTGTTTGAAAAGGAAAGGTTTCACGATTGTTTTTAAATTTTTAACCAATTGAGGCTATTCACAATGAGTTTCCACAGATCAAGTTTGTTCACAATGAGTTACCACATATTAAGTTTATTCACTATAAGTCGATAAATAATTTTGTACTATGATGATGGCGAGTCACAATTTGTTTCATTTGGGTCCACACGAGGTGATGTTTGTCAGAGTGGATGTTTTTCAGATCAAGGCTTTTCATAAAAATATTTCTTTCCTGCACAACAAATTTCTCTACGAAGAGGAAAATGTAAGGGGATTATAGATAAACTCATGATTAGAGATAATTACCCTCATTAAGAAACTGGATGATAAATTAGATAAAGATTCAAATAAAGATTAATGACATTACAAAGAGTATGTGGAGTTTGCAAGATAAAGTTTTATAATTTCTCTATTTTATTTTTATTTTGGCTTATCCAGTTACACATACACTACAACTATATGACTTCTCCGAATTCGAAAAAAAAGTTGAAGACGTTTGGAAGACTGAAGAATCGTATGCCTAAACAAACTAAGACGAAGTTATGGTTTTGAATTGTAAAGAATTACCTTATGTTTTCAGGGGTTTTAGAATTTTTAAAAGAGGTTGGTCTTTCACAATGGGTTTAAAAAGTTTGAAGAATATTTTTTTTGAAAATTTGTTGCCTTATTAGAATGAGCTTCGCAAGTAGTTGGAACGAGATTGGTAGGATTGTTCAAACGAGATCCATTTTATATCGAACGAACCATTTTTGGACTTCCTATGGAATCTCCTTAAATGACTCGTTTTGGTACATGTTCGAATAAAAACAAGTATGTTGTTCGAATGATGTACCCTAATGTTCGAATGACCGAGCGTGATTCTATTTGTTAATTAGTTCTAATCCAAATCTTTCATGCTTATCCTTTTATTACAAACCTTCTTATAAATAGGATGCATGGGACTAGACTTCTTAAGAACTCCATTTACTATTTAGAAACACCTTTTTGAGTTCTCTTTGTGGTCAAATACTTATATTATCATTACAAACTCCTTGGAATCATAAAGATCGCTTTACCAAATCAAGAAGAAGGTTTCTAGTTTAAAAACCATTGTGAAGAGAAATATCTAATGCTGAATTGTGGAACCGAGGTTTCACTGCTGAAGAAAGAAAGGTGATCGGTGGATACCGAGGGAAGTTGGCTTTCTGTGGATGGCTCTAGAGTGGGTCATTTTTATAGAAGAATTGAAGACTTTGTGCATCAAACTTAGTTTGTTTAAGTTGTTTCCAAGTCAACTATCTATCAATCATTCTGTATTGATGAATATAGCTTTTGTCCTTTTGGGGGAGTTTTCCTCAAACTTGTTTGTGTTGTTTGCATTGTTGATTTACTGCTTTATAATCGGATAACATCTCATGTGCACAGCTAATTTAATCAAAGATAAAATTTGGTAAAAATTGGATTTGTGTGTGGAAATTTAATTATACAAATCAATCCATTTAATTCCTACCATTCTCAAATTGGTATCAGAGCAGGCTGCACTAAATTACTATGTGATCATTTTATAAATAAAATTATATCAATTTTTTTCAAAAGATTATTGATTTTTGAAAATTTGGATTTAATGGATGATCTATATAATAGGATGCCTATTTTTTACGGTTCAAACTATGCATACTGGAAAGAAAGAATGAGGTCCATTTTAAAATCTATATATGAATGTGTTTATCTTGAATGTGAAAGAGGCTGGACACCACTCATAGTGGCAGTTGATAATGACCAAGGTTCTAAAAAACGCGGGGCGTGATTGAGGCGTGGAGGCCAAGCCTTAAGCCTTAGAAGCCTAGGCGGGCCTAGGCGTAAAAAGGCGTGAAAAGGCGTTTAGGCCTTCTTAATGTATTTTAATATTTTTTAACCATAACAAGGCTATTAAAATACAAAAATTGCACATATCATAAAAATATGTCTGAATATATGCAAATTAAAATACTATCTGATTATTTTGGATAAGATAATGGTTCGGTTTGTAAGCAAATTCTTTAAAAGGCGACATCTTTTCACTAAGGCATTGTTGTTTTTAGAAAAAAGTGCGCCGTAAAGGTTTTACCAAGAATAAGGCGTGAAAAGCGTAAGGCGAGGCGTTTCTCCCAAGCCTTAAGCCTAGGCGTGCCTAGGCGGAGCCTAGGCGTGCCTAGGCGGAGCCTAGGCAGGTTTTTTAGAACAGTGATAATGACATATATCCAAAACCTGTTTCAGCATGTATAGACGATGATTTTAAATGGAGTAATTTTAACTCAGACGATCTGAGGTCCATCTCTAGAGTCATTACCCCTGACGAGTTACCCCTTGTTATGATGTGCACCCTGTCTAAAGAAGCTTAGGATACCCTCTAGATCATTCACGAGGGAAACAATGCTGTCAAAGTTTATAAGGAGCAAAATCTCACTACACAATTTAAAATAATCCCTATGCTTGAGTCTGAATCTTTTGATGTGTTTTACGCATGTCTGTCTAATATAGTAAACTCGAGCTTCAATTTATGTGAGAAAATCCTTGAGGCGAATGTAGTTAAGAAAATTTTGAGATCACTTCCATCCCTCTTTATTCCAAAGGTTACCATGCTAAATTCATTAGGGATACTAAATACTCTAAGTTTATAAGAACTCATAAGAGACCTTCAAACGTATGAGACGTATATATTTCCTAAAACATCTAATATTAAGTAAAGGGAATTGTGTTAAAGGTTCAGTCTAAAAGGAAAGAGAAATGGTCGTCAGATTTCAAGTATAACTTTGACTTGGATGATTTAGCCCTGTTTGCGAAAAAATTCAAAACATTTCTCAAACTTAAAAAACAAAATACTTCCAAAGAAAAGAAAAGTTTTGGGAGAGATAAAAAATATAAATAGGGCAAGAAAAATTTTGAAGAAGAAAAAGAAAAAAAAATATAATAAATGCCCCTAAGAAAGATGAATAGGGATGTTATGAGTGTGAGCGTAAGGGTCACAAAGATCAAAAGTGCCCGGCGAGATTAAAAAGACAAGGCAAAGGAAAAGTTGCCTTCAATGCCACACTTAGCATGAGCGATGTCGAGTCGACGAACTTCAGGGATGAATCACCGCATGGATTTAACTTCATCGTGTTCATGGCAACTCATGTTAGTACATCTAGTGTACTCACTCCGATGAATAAGCTACTAAACATGAAGACCTCAACAATGAGTCTAGTCATTTTGCAAAGAGTGAGGGAGAGGATATTTTAAGTGAGGGAGAGAGTGACCTTCACCGTGCCAAAGCCAATATTTACACTGAGTCATTTAAACGGAAGAAATAAAATAAGGGTTTAGAAATTAGAGTTTTAGTCCTAGAGAAGGAGTTGAGAGAGGAGAGAGAAATATAGTCCTTGATGAGAGAAGCTTTAGGAGAGATAGTTATGTTAGTCAAGAGGGAAAATGGTGACTTGACCAACAAAGTGGCTAGTCTTTCGAGAGATCTTGAAGATTCCATGGAGACTCATGAGAAACTTAAAGCCTTTATATTACAACTCAAGAAAGATATCGAACATGTTCGGTAGGTCAACATTACTATAGAGGATACATCGAAGAAGGTTGGTAAGATGCTCATTGGTCCCTATTTAGGTTTTGGTGAGAGGCGAGGAATATGTTATGAGGGTGCATCCTCTTCTCGTAAATCATCAAAACTGGTTACAAAATTTGTGATCAATCCTTATGGACCTCGGCCTAAACCACAAAAGAAAGTTCAACCTAAGAAACCTAACTAAGGTAAACTCAAAAAAGTCTATGTTTGCACTTTTTACAAAAAGAGAGGTCATTTTATAGAGTCTTCTATAAGTTAGGTAGGACAAAACATACACATACTCCCACACACCACTCTAGCGACTTTACTAGTCTTAGAGAGCAAGTTGAGTTCCTAGTCATTACTTCACAAATCTTAATGGAAGAATTTCAATGGATGTCTCTGTCATTTGAGAACACTTCTAACGTGTTGACTTGAGCCAACAACGACAAGGGCAAACAAAAGGTTACCTCCACTTGGGAACCTAAGAAAGACGTTAAAGCCCTTATTGTGCATGTTTCTTTCAAGGTTGAAAATACTTTCGAGTGGTATTTTGATAGTGGGTGCTCTAGGTACATCACTAGTGACATATCATTTTTGCCCTACCTTGGGGATAGAAAGTAAGGTAAAGTCACTTTCGAAGATGGGAGTGAGTCTAGTGTTTTAGGATACAGTTTTGTTGAGGTACTTGTATTCCCTAAACTAGAAAATGTATTATATGTGAAAGTTTTGAAAGTTAATTTAATTAGCATGAGCCAACTATGCGATGCAAACTTTGCAATATAGTTTGACCGGTCCGAATGTAATGTTTATGATAAATTCGATGAACTTCTACCACAAGGTGTGAGGACTAAAGATAATTTTTATGGGATAGTGCCCAAGTCCTACTTTTTGTGCAATAGTTCCATGGTATCCTTTACGGACCTTTAACATCAACGATTAGGTCATTTTAACTTTATAGATCTTGAGATATTAGTGAAAAAGGACCTAGTTCGTGGCTTACCATCACTTGGGAAACTAACTTACTCATTTTGTGGACCTTCCCAATAAGGAAAAAAAAATTGAATTCTCCGTTAGAAGTGAATATCATTGCCATATCTCATGTTTTAGAGTTGATTCACCTGGATCTTATGGGTCCTACTCGTTCTGAAATCTTAGGTGGTAAGAGATACATTATCATGATGGTCAATGACTTTTCTAGATATTCTATCATAGGATTCCTTAGAGAAAATTCCTATGTGATTGACTTCCTAACAAATAAGTGTCATGTCCTACAAAACCAACATTATGTCACTATTAATTGAATGTGTAGTGACAATAGCACTGAATTTAAATAAACTAAAGGGGATAACTATCGTGATGGAGTGGGCATCAAAATGACTTTTCGGCCATTCGTACTCTTCAATAAAATAGGATTGTTGAGAGGAAGAATCGTACGATACAAGAAATGGCTAAATCCAGGGTTCTTGGGTGAAACGTGATTAGAAATTTTTGGGCATAGGCGGTAAGCAATGCATCCCATACAGTGAAGAAGTTATATCTTCATTTGCACATGCTACACATGCCTTATGAGTTGTGGACAGGGAAAAAGCACAAATTATCATATTTTCATTTCTTTGGGAGTACTTGATACATCTTGAGAGATAGAGAGCACTTCGACTCCTAGAGCAATGAGGGGATATTTTTAGGTTATTCATTGACTAGTAGGTATTATAGGGTTTTTAACCTTACAAGCTCTAAGGTTGTGAAGTCAATAAATGTCACAATTAAAGATGATGATCCAACATTTATTACTCTTATCCTCCTTTGTGAGGATGATGCACCCCTTATTAACGATCCCATCCTTCCTCGTACTACCACGATGGACCCCACTTCGAATTTAAGGGATCCACCCGCTTGGATTCGAAAGAGTCATAATCCTTCTACTATAATTGGTGATCCCACACTAGGTGTTATGACTCGTTCTTAACTAGAGAATTTGGTTAGCTATCTATGTTATACTTCCTTAGTTGAGCCCAAGAATGTGAAAAAAGAACTTAAGGATGAGCATTGGATATTCTCTATCCAAAATAAATTTCTTCAGTTTCATAAGAAGGATGCCTAGGAGTTAGTCTCTTGACCTAGCGAGACAATTGTTATAGGTACTAACTGGATTTACAAGAATAAAATGGATGAGAAGGGTACCATATTTCTCAATAAGGCTAAGTTAGTTGTTTAAGGATACACACATATTGAGATTGTAGAATTTGAATAGATATTCGCTCTTATTTCTAGGCTTGAGTCCTTCGACTTACTCTATAGCATGTCATTTGAGCTTCATGTTATATCATATGGATGTCAAGAGTGCCTTTCTGAATGGCATTCGATAGTAGGAAGTTTATGTGAAACAACCAAAAAGATTTGAAGACCCTAAGCATTCGGGACACGTCTAATATCTTAAGAAGGCCTTCTATGGTTTGAAGCAAGCACCTTATTGTTGGTACAAAAGGATCCCAACATATCTCTTAGCTCTTAGATTCAATAGAGAGGGACTCGACAAGACTTTGTTTGTGAGGAAAGAGAGTATTGCTATTTTGGTTGCCCAAGTCTTTGAGGACGACATAGTATTTGGATCCATGTGCTCCTTCCATGCTCAAACTTTTGATGAGGAGATGAAGAGAGAGTTTGAGATGAGCATGTTTGGTGAGCTTACGTTCTTCCTATGTCTCCAAGTTCGTCAGCTTGAGGATGGAATATTCATATCTTAATCCAAATATGTAAGGGCCATTGTGAAGAAGTTTGGTCTAGACTCTAATAAGTACTCACACACCCCTAAGAGTACATCATAAAGATTAGCAAAGACATTTTATGCAAGGACGTAGAGAAAACACTTTATTAAAGTATGGTAGGTAGTCTTCTCTACATGACTGCAAGTCGTCTCGATATTGCTTTTAGTATTGGAGTCGGTACGTGATGATAGGAATCCCCGAAAGAGTCTCATTTGCTCTCAATTTAACGTGTGATCAAATATGTCAGTGGCACTCTTTATTGAGGTATTTGGTATTCCTTCGATACCAATGACCATTTATCCTCCTATTCGAATCTCGATTGGGATGGGTATGGTATTGGTTATAGGATCACATTGGGTGGGTGTTTTTACTTTGAGAGTGCTCTTGTCTCATGGTTGAGGAAGCATAAAAAATCCATATCTTTTTCCACGGAAGAGGCTGAGTATATTGACACCAGAAGTTGTTGAATGCAACTCTTATAAATGAAGAAAATATTAGAAGATTATGGGGCTTCACAAGGAACGACGATTATTTCTTGTGATAATACAAGTACAATCCATATATCTTGTAATCTGGCCCTACATTTACGCACAAAGCACATTATGATACGTGAGATTTGTATACTTGATCTAGTGGAGCAAAAGGTTGCGTCCTTGAGCTTTATGAGAACTGAATGTCAATTGGCCGATATTTTTACGAAACCTTTAGATGCACTTCGATTTGAGGATCTTAGGAAGTTTTTCGATATTTGTATTGTTGATTGAGTTCGTCTACTTTATCTTGTATAGGATGTTTATCATGTTCATATATTATATTCCTATTGTTAGATTATATTGTCATTGTATTTATCTGTTTTCTTTTTGCTATATTTTGAAAAAATTCCAAAGAGTGTTTTGTTTTCTGGAAAAAGTTTGAAAAATATAAAAAAGATTTTCGATTTGAAAAAAAAAGATGAAAAAGTGGAAAAGATTTTATTTTGATAAATTTTTTTAAGAAATACAAAAAGAGTTTTGTATTTTCCTGTATCATCGTATGTGGATGAACATTTAAGATTTATGGATCACCCCTTCATTATATCCATATACGTGACTTTTTGTAGTGTTTTGAGACATGACTTTGTTTCAATAGTGTGCTTAATAATATGTAGATATCATTACGTTGACCTTTGATGACTACTATCTATATGTTAGATTCCTTGTCTCTTTTATTGGACATGTGCACGATCTTTATAAACATTATGATTACTTGCCATTTATCGAATACAATGTTTTCATCTCAATTTTTCTTAATAACGAACCAAAGAGATAAGTTGTGCATGTAAGAACCATTACCCAAATTTCACTTATTTTTTGGAAAATATTGTTATATGCTAAGCAATGGAAAGGGGCTACGAAAGATAAAAATATTCTTTGCATTAAAATTTTCCATTTATATAAAAGAGCCTAAAAAGATTAGAAGCACATAAAAACAAAAGTGTCAAGCCAATTTTGTATATATTCATTGATGCTTCACTACATATGAGCACTGTGATTTCTTCAAAATAATTGAGAATGCATTCATAATATATGAGAGATTTTAAGGGAGTTAAATTCAAAGATCAATGGGTTTGCATAATGGAATTTCTTAAAAAATATTAAATAGTTTGGCGTTATTGGTGTGATAATCATTTAAGTTCATGACATGTTGGTTAAGTCTAGTCGATGTCATTTGAGTTCATAATCTTTTACACCGAAGGTAGACTTTGAGCTCTTTCATCAAAAGTATCTGAAAACGTTATGAATCTATGTTATGAATGTTTATGTTAATGTAACTATGAAAAATGTTCACAAAATTTCATTCTGCATCCTCAATTCGGATATTTTATTGTTATTCCATGGTGTATTATATTTGTACATTTTATACTTTATATTTAAAAAAAATGAAAATTTTCAAAAATCATTTATGGAGAAAAGTATTTTCATTACATGTGCCTTATTTAATATCTTTATGACTATATCTTAGTTATTCATGTGATGCTTGTTTTTCATGATTATTTTTTACTCCTTTGTGTATTACGGACAAAAAGGGGGAGAACAAATTGAGAAGGAGACTTTAATTTTTCTGTTAAAAATCATATGCGACATAATATTTTGTTTCTCTCATGTGTGTAGGACGTTCCGCCTAAAGAATGATCACTTGGACCCACACAAGATGAAGAAAAATCTAGCGAAATGGAAGATCCATTGCATTTAAAGATGCTCCTTTGTGAGGGTAATTTTTATATTAGTCTCTAGGATATAATTAGGATTCGGTTTGTGTTTTGTACCGGAACATCCAAAGGGAGATATTTATAAGAGCAATTTTTTTATAATTTCTGAGTTTTATTTTTATTTTCACTTATCTCATTACACATACATTGCACCTACATAACCTCTCTAGATTTGAAGGCAAAGTTGAAGGCATTTGGAATAATGAAGAATCGTACTCCTCAACAAACTAGGAAGAACTTATGGTTTTGATTAGTAAAGAGTTACCTTTTGTTTTCTGGGGCTTTAGAATTTTTAAAGGAGATTGGTTTTTCAAAATGCATTTAAAATGTTTGAAGAATTTGTTTTTAGGAAAATTCGTCGCCTCGTTACAACGAGCTTCGGAATTCATTTGAATGAGATCCATTTTATATTGGAAGAATTATTCTTTGATGACTCGTTTGATACCTGTTCGAATGAAAATAAGCATGTCATTCGAACGAGGTACCCTTCCATTTGAATGACCGGGCAAAATTTATTTTTTTATTTAGTTTTAGTCCCATTCTTTCATGCTTATCCTTTTATAACAAGCCCTTTTTTAAATAGGATGCACGGGACTAGACTTCTTAAGAACTCCATTTACCATCTAAAAACACCTTTTTGAGTTCTCTTTATGATCAAATACTTGTATAATCATTCTAAACCCCTTGGAATCCTAAAGATCACCTTACAAAAAAATAGAAGGTTCTAATTCAAAAACCTTTCTGGAGAGAAATCTCTGCTGCTGAATTGTGGAATCGAGGTTTCACTTCTAAAAATGGAAAGCTTGATCTGTGGATACAAAGGGAAGTTTCCTTCCTATGGACGACTCTGTACTGGGTCCTCTTCTTTAGAAGAATTTAAGACTTTGCGCGTCAAAGTTAGTTTGTCTAAGTTGTTTGTAAGTCAACTATCTGTCAATTATTCTGTAGTGTTGAATATAGGTTTTTCCCTTTTTAGGATTATTACCAAAACTTGCGTGTATCGTTTGCATGCTTCATTTATTTCTTTATAATCGGATAACATCTCATATACACACCTAGTTTAATCAAAGATAAAATTTAGTAAAAATTGGATTTGTGTGTGGCAATTTTATTATACAAATCAATGCGTTGAATCCCTAGCATTCTTAGAGTCAAGTATGCTTGCTCATAATCCATCTAAATCAAGCACATAAGAAGCTATATCAAGCATAGAGTAAGTTGGATCAAGAAAATACCAAGCTAAGGAAATCACAGAGGAAGATGAGGAAAGTACAAAGGAAGCAAATAAACCAGTTTAAACATAAAAAATAGGCACAGAGGAAACCTTTTCGAGGGACGTGTTTGAAGAACCTTCATATTTTATTTTGACTTATGTTATGTGTATTTATGAGACATATTTTAATGTTTGGTGAGGTTGCTCGGTATCCATGAGGGACTAGGTGTGGTAGGACTTGGAAGAGCTTTCATTCTCTATCGAATAACCTCACTAAGGGAACTTACGAGGGAACTGGTTTGGAGGATTGAGAAGTAAGGCAGTGTTAAGGCCTGACTTAACTTCCTTAGATACACTAGTTAAAACACCATTTCATCTGAGAGAGCATCATTTGAGCAACCAAGAGTTCCTTTATCCACTTGGTAGTACAAGTTCTCCTTATCTAAAGAAAAAAATATCTTTACATAAATATCTTAGAGACATCATTCATGAACTAACCTATTTACAATCCAAACTTGAGTAAATCGTGGTAGTTTGGGGGATGATAGAAGGTTTGTTGCTCTACCACTTGTGGGAAGCCGCCTGACACATAACTAGTCACTTAAGACCTTTTCCAACATTTAATGTCAGTGACATGGAATATTGGTGACACGACTTTGTATTCAATTCTAGTGACGTGGAATCTTGGTGGCAGAACATTACATTCAATTTCAATGATGTGGAAGCATGGTGGCACCACTTTACATTCAATGCTAGTGACATGGAGTCATAGTGGTCTAACATAGAATTTGATGTCCTTGATAATACTTTCCATCCTCTGAGAGGGGAAATCACACATCATACATCAGAGAGAGAGATTTCTAAGAGAAGTGTTTTAAGAATTCGGGATTTTTTCCTTCACCGTGAATGACTTTGTCCAAGATTTATACAAAGAACATAAGCATTTATTGGGGCTTAGCCCTTATTCCTTCATACCTTGGTGTTTAAGCTGCATACCTGGATTGTATCTACAGTACTTGCCTTTTTGCCCCTCTAATTTATTATTCTAAATAGATCATATTTTTATTTTTCATTGAGTTATACACAAGAGTTTGTGAGTTTATCATAAAGAGTTGATCTTATTCCAACTGAGTTTATTCTTTCATTATCAATAGCACTTTATTTGTTAAGTTATCTCCATTAATAAAGGTTATGCATCAGTTTATATTTAAGCATCCTAGCACTAAGAGAACTACTCTCCTACAAAGTTAATTGATATCCCCAGGAGTTCGGACCTATCCTTTATCATAATCAACTGTTACAAGTGATTAACTTGAAGGATTTTTCTTTGAATTGGACTCTTCATCAAATATAGGCACGGGTCGTATGAGGAATTCTTTTGAGCACGTATCTATGAAATTATGGACCCCGCAGTGGTCCTATCAACCAATCAATTATTTTAGCCTTTGAATAATCGAGCGATTGTGCATCATTCGATGCTTAAATTAGGAAGACATGTGCTCCACTTTGAGGTGACTTGCCAAATTATTGTGTACTATTTGATGCCAACCAAGTAATTGTGTACCGTTTGATGCTATCAAGTTGTCTTGTTTTAGTATGGTCTGGCCAAAATTTATTCGATTAAACCTTGAGTTTTAGTTGCCTAAAATCTCCTTACTCGAGGCACAGTAAAGTAGGGTTTTCGGTACATCATATAGGTAGGTATTATGTGCGACTATGTAATTGTTAGGGACTAGGCGTCAGGGGTTTTGTTGTCTGGATTTTTCCCCCGATGTTGGGTCCCAATGATCTTGAAGTAATTTCTTATAATGTCATGTTACACAAAGTTAATTAATAAATTAATAATCTACGTATTGGACTCGTACCAACCTTTACATTGGGTTATTGAGATATTTGATGTATTATATATTGTCATATTTTGGGTCGGTTTAGGGGATGTTTAGACTATTCACTTTTGACTTGAAATAATGGATTTTAAGTCTACTAGGTTAGTACATGGTTTGGGCAGAGTTTTGGGCCAATTGGAGTTGTGTTTGGGCTCATTGGGTTGAGGACTATATGGGGCCTAATTTTAATTTGGTGGGTCATATTGTTATTAGTACATTAGTTTAAACTTAAAACTCATTAGAAGCATTGGATAGGAACCCTAAGGCTTATATAGAAGAGGCATTCAAGAATCAAGGAGACTAACAAGTATTGACGATTGAATTCAACTAATTTCTCTAATGCAAGTTTACTTAGATTAGGAATTTGATTGTCTTTGTGTTAAAATGATAATAATATATTTGAATCTGAACTAATTCATGTGCTAACTTGATTTTATAATATAATTCCTAATTTCGTAATTAAATTAATGGTTAATTTATAGTCAAACTTCAAGTTAATAATATAGGTTGACTATATTTATAATTCTCATGAATCTAACTTTGAAATTTGATTATAATTGTTAAAACTACACCATTGTAATGAAATTATTAAAAGGCCATTGATTAACTTAACAATTGATTGGAATGTAATATTAATTTGAAAAGTTAATGAAACTAGGGCTTATAAGTTCATATTCTGAAATTTAACCTTTAATCCATGTGATAATTGATTAAAACCGTAAATATAGGTTAGTAATGAATTTAGGTAACTTATATAAAAAGGAGGATGGGAGGAATAGAGAGATAAATAGAGAGAGATTTCTGAGAGAAGTGTTTTAAGAACCCGAGCTTTTATTTATTCACCATTAATGCCTTTGTCCAATATTTCTACCAAGAATATAAGCATCTATTGATCCTTGACCCTTATTCCTTTATGCCTGGATGTTTAAGCTACCTACCTAGGTTGTATCTAGAGTACTTGCCTTTCTGTCCCTCTGATTTATTGTTTTAAACAAATCATATTTTTTGTTTGTCATTGAGTTATACATGAGAGTTTGTGAGTTTATTATAAAGAGTTTAATGTTATTCCAACTGAGTTTATTCTTTCATTATCAATAGAATTTTTTCTGTTAAGTTATCTCCATTAATAAAGGTTATGCATCAGTTTATATTTAAGCACCCGAGCACTAAGAGAACTACTCTCCTACAAAGTCAATTTCTATCCCCATGACTTCGAACCTATCCTTTATCATAATGAGCAGTTACAATTGATTGACTTGAAGGAGTTTTCTTTGAATTGGAATCTTCATCAAATATAGGCACGGGTGGTGTGAGGAATTCTTTCGAGTACGTGCCTATGAAATTATGGACCCCACAATGGTCCTATCAACCAATCGACTATCTTAGCCTTTCAATAATCGAGCGATTGTGTCTCGTTCTATACTTCAATTAGGAAGACTTGTGCTCCACTTTGAGGTGACTTACCAAATTATTGTGTAGTGATTGATTCCAACCAATTAATTGTGTATCGTTCGATGCGATCAAGTTGTCTTCTTTTAGTATAGTCTTGCCAACAGTTTATTCGATTAAACCTTGAGTTTTAGTCGCCTAAATTCTCCATACTCTAGGCACAGGAAAGTAGGGTTTTGGGTATATCATTTAGGTAGGAATTATGTGCGACTATGTAATGGTTAGGGACTAGGTGTTAAGGGTCTCCATGTCTATATTATTGCCCTGATGTCGGTTCCCAAAGATCGTGAAGTAATTTCTTGTAATGTCGTTTTACACAAAATTAATTAATTAATTAATAATCTACGTATTGGACTCGTACCAACTTTTACATTGGGTTATTAAGATATTTTATGTATTATAAATGTTTATATTTTGGGCTAGATTTTTGGATGTTTAGAGTGTTCGGTTTCGACTTGAAATAATGGATTTTAAGTCTACTAGGTTAGTACATGGCTTGGGTAGAGTTTTGGGCCAATTGGAGTTGTATTTGGGCTCATTGGATTGAGGACTATATGGAGCCAAATTTTAATTTGGTGGGTCTTATTGTTATCAGGTCATTAGTTTAAACTTAAAACTCATTAGAAGCATTAGAGAGGAACCCTAAGGCTTAGATAGAAGAGGCATTCAAGAATCAAGGAGACTACGTAGTATTAAAGATTGAATTCATCTAATTTCTCTAAGACAAGTTTACTTATATTAGGAATTTGATTGTCTTTCTATTAAAATGATAATAATATATTTGAATCTGAACTAATTCATGTGCTAACCTGATTTTATAATATAATTCATAATTTCGTAATTAAATTAATGGTTAATTTATGGTCAAACTTCATGTTAATAATATAGGTTGATTATATTTATAATTCTCATGAATCTAACTTCGAAATTTGATTATAATTGTTAAAACTACACCGCTGTAATGAAATTAGTGAAAGGCCATTGATTAACTTAAGAATTGATTGAAATCTAAGATCAATTTGATACGTTTATGAAACTAGGTCTCTTAAGTTCATATTCCAAAATTTAACCTTTAATCCATGTTATAATTGATTAAAACCATAGATATAGGTTAGTAATGAGGTTAGGTAACTTATATCTGAACGAGGATGAGTTTAGTGCTATTTGCAGGCTTTTGAATTAGGTTTATTGGTTGTTAATGACGAAGTTTGAATTCTAGATGAGACGGTCTTTCGAACAAGATTTGTGTTCTCATTATAACAAGCCAATAGGTCATTTCAAACAGCTTGGGGAATTTCATTCGAATGACATGGGTTTTGATTCGAACGAGATGAGGGATTTCATTAGAATAAGTTAGGGATATCGTTAGAATGAGTTTGGACTAGTTTGGTTTTTAAATCCTTTATTAATCAGTAGAAATTAATCTGTAACTTATAATGCTTGTAATAAATCCTTGTGTTAATTTCATTACTATTACTTGGTTTGATGTGTAAGCATAACATGTTTGAGTGATAGTGGGGGACATACTAGGAAGGAATTTAACGGGTCGTATATGAAAATGACTACACTACTACTCTAGTGATAGAGATATGCTTTATGTTTGTCTTTTTGCCCCGATCCTATGATTAAAGTACCTGTATCCCGAGGGGGAATAAACAGTGGAGTTCTAGAATATAGCCAAGGGTATAGAGGTAATGTTTTATGACGAGAATACATAGTGATTGTCCCTTATTGAGGATTTTGGGCTATAGGAAAAGGATAACCTATAATTATACGTAGTACGCATGATTCAGTCCCATATATGACAGGGATAGTGAGGCTATCCCGGGCAGCACCGGGGGGTGGAGAGAGAGAGAGATACAACTCCCATCGGGAAGGCTGTGTCGCGGTATCGCACCCCTCTTGGGAAGGTGGATTCGTCCGTCGTCGGTGTGGGGTGTAAATGTGAAGAGATAGAGTCACCAGCCTATTTTGCACAAAATAGGCAAAACAATATGTTTCCACTTCGAGAGAGCGGCATCAAGGACAAACTGGTACATACGAAACCAATAGTTCGAAGGTTCGGGGGCTAAGTTACGGAATGGGAAGGTGTTAGGCACCCATCCTGGACTTTAGGCCTCTCATGGGCTAGTGTTATTATTTTCCTTTATATCCCCGTGAAGTGTATTTGTGTGTGTGTGTGTGTGTGTGTGTGTAATGGAGATAGGAATCGTTTAACTCATAGTATGGACAGGGTAGAGTAAGGTCATCTATAGGAATGTTCCCAAAATAATATATGTAGAAATTATAATTTGGGCGTTCATCATGATATTCATCGTTATTAGGAAATGATAATATGTGTTGGATGAAATGCAAACAAGCATGATATACATATAAGTATGAAAACGGGAGATTTAAGAAAATTAGGGAATTTTAAGAAATTGAGAAAATTTGGAAAATTAACCTCGAGTCTCGCATTTTAATCCGAGACGCCTACGTAGCCTATAAAGGCATCAAAGTCCACGTAGTTTGAAGGTATCATAGGGGTGGGGTTTATCCCATAGATCCGAACGGAATTTTATTATATGTGTATGTGTAGAAAATGTGTTTTTTAGGTTTTTGAAAAAGCGTGATGGATACTTCCGTTTGGAATCCACGAGTGTAACCCTCTTTTATTTGTTTTTGAAATTTTTGAATAAAATAAAGCATGTGCAATATACTAATAAAAAGTGTAGATATTAATGTGTATGAACTAAAGTAAGGACTAGATTATGAATATAATGTTTATTATGCAAAAACAAGGAATTTCAAAAGAGAGGGAAGGAATTGGACCTTCTTTGAAGCTTGATCATTGATCTTGGGTGAACTCCATTGAGTGTTGATGAATGTTGATGAGAGAAGGATATTTGCCAAATTGGGTATGAAAAGGATGAGAATGTATGCTTGGATGGAACTTCACATGAACGACTTCGCTGATTTTGAGAGAATGTTGTTAAGATCACTGATGTTGATGAATTCGTTATGTCCTCTTTAGAATGAGGTCATGGCCCCTATTTATAGGGTCAGGGGGTGCCAATCGGCCTACCCTGAGGGTGCTTATTATCATGTGACTCCAGAATCTATTTCGATAGGAAGGGATCTGGACCTGCCAATTAGTAGTCCCATGTAGATTTTCCTGGAAAAACAGTTATAGAACACAGACCATTTATCTGAATCATACATGGGCATACAGTTAAAAGGGTATTTCAGAGACCTTAAAGAGTCCTTTGGACTATTCCCGAGTCCAGGAGTTGAATTTGGGTCAAATGTGACTCGAAAGAACATGTCGGTTCTTTGGACGGGAGACCGTCGAAAGAAAATGAATCGTTCGTCTGCATGATAAGTCAGAATCGTGCACGGGTTGGATCGTTGGAAAGGTTAGGATATGTACTAAGACATTCCAAAGAGTTTTGCTCGATTCAAGAGGTTGACCTTGGTCAACCAGGGCTCGAAAGTGCCCAATCACCTCTCGAAGCAAAGCAGATCATTCGTCCGTACCATAGGTTAGAATAACGAACATGGAGGACCGTTAGAAAGGGTATTTAGTGACCTTAGGAGATTCATTCAATCTCGTTCGAGCTAAAGAGTTGAATTTGGTCAAACGGATCTCGAGATCGCCTAGTGGTTTCCGAATTTATTTTCGGGGGAAACTGATCATTCATCCGTAAGGTTATGTTATCTCGCACATGGGGCGGACCATTGGAAAGGGTATTAAGATCCCTTCAAAGATTCAAAGAGCTTTTGCTCTAACGATAGAGTTTATCAGAGTTAAATAAGTCTCGAGGGTGCCTGATGGGCTCTAGGTCGGTACTCAGAGTGCGGCTTAGGGTTTTTAGTGAGATGGGGAGGTTCTAGGGATCTAAAGGGAGACCTAGGGGGTCCTAAAATGTGGTGTCTATAGAGCCCCTTGATGAGTGAGCTTGGAATAAATGATATCCATCGAATAGACACCACATGATAGAGGTCGATTATGTGGACCTAAGGGATGATGATGACCAATTCAGAGGGTCGAGGTCGATGCTGAGGACCTAAGGTGATGTTGGGGCGATTGATTCTTAGGACCTAAAGGAGGTGAGGAGTAAGGAGGCGACCAATTCTGAGGGTCGAAGACAATTCTGAGGGCTTAAGTAGAGATGACCAATTCTGAGGGTAGAAGTCGATTCTGAGGGCTTAAGAAGAGACGATCAATTCTGAGGGTCGAAGCCGATTATTCGAGGTTAAGTAGAAATGACCGATTCTGGGGGTCGAAGCCAATTCTATGGGCTTATATAGGAGCGACCAATTTTGTGGATCAAAGCCAATTTTGAGGGCTTAAGATAGAGGTGGCCAATTCTGAGGGTCGAAACCAATTATGACGGCTTATTTAGGGGTGACCAACTCTGTGGGCTTAAGTAGAAGAGACCAATTTTGAGAGTCAAAGCCAATTCTGAGGTCTTATTTAGGGGTGACCAATTATGTTAGTCAAAGCCAATTCTGCGGGCTTAAGTAGAAGCAACCAATTTTGAGGGTCGAATCCAATTCTAAGGGATTATTTAGGGTGACCAATTCTGTGGATCAAAGCCAATTATATGGGGTTAAGTAGAGGTGACCAATTCTGAGGGTCATAGTTAATTCTGAGGGCTTATGTAGTGGTGACCAATTCTACGGGTCAAAGCCAATTATGCGGGCTTAAGTAGAGATGACCATTTATGAGGGTCAAAGCCAATTCTGAGGGCTTAAGTAGAGATGACCAATTGTGAGGGTCGAAGCCAATTCAAAGGGCTTCAGATAGGGGTTACCAATTCTGCGGGTCAAAGCCAATTTTGCTGGCTTAAGTAGAAGAGACAAATTCTGAGGGTCGAAGCCAATTCTAAGGCCTTATTTAGGGGTGACCAATTCTGTGATTCAAACCCAAGTCTGCGGGATTAAGTAGAAGCGCCCAATTATAAGGGTCGAAGACAACTCTGAGGGCTTAAGATAGGGGACCAATTCTACGGATCAAAGCCAATTCTACGGGCTTAAGTAGAAGTGACCAACTCTGAAGGTAGAAGCCAATTCAAAGGGCTTAAGATAGGGGTGACTAATTATGAGAGTCAAAGCCAATTTTGTGGTCTTAACTAGAAGTGACCAATTCTTAGAGTCGAAGACTTTTCTGAGGGTCAAAGCCAATTATGCGGGCTTAAGTATAAGCGACCAATTATCATTCGAAGACAATTCAGAGGGCTTAAGATAGGGGTGACCAATTCTACGGGCTTACGTAAAGGCGACCAATTTTGAGGGCTTTTTTCCTTTGGGAAATTTTAGGACTCCAGTGGGGATGTGTGATATTTCTCTAGGGATTTGGGGAAGCATTTGGTTAAGTTCCCCTGGGGAAGAGGGAATGATCCGAGGATTTTGAGCTGGGGAATTTTTGGAATTTTGGACCATCCTCTGGAGATATTATTGGGGAGAATTATTTCCTAGAATTCTGCCGGGGATGTGAAAAAAAATGTTTTTCTTTGTGAAGAGGTTCTAAAATTAATCTTGTGATTTTGGGAATTTTTCGAGGATTTTTTGGGTTTTTTTGGACTTTTTGAACGAAATTTTAACGGGCGTACAGATCGACATAGATGGAGGGGTGCTAAACGGAAGTGGAAAGGTCTTTAGAGGTGCCTCGAGTAGGTGGAGGTCACTGCCAATCGGTGGTGGCAGGGAGATGTCGATCGCTATGCCCCTTAGACTCCTATAAAGAGGGTGGGTTTTCCTCATTTTTCATAGTTTTTTGTCTTGACTTATTTTGTAATTACCTCTTTTGCAAATCGTTCTAATGTTCCAAAGTCAAGAGATGGCCGAGTTTTCAAGCAGCGCTACTCATATGGCAGGGCTTAATGTCGACGATTAGGCAGGGTTAGAGTGGAGGGCTAGGGTGCCCCTTGCACTGGGCAGCGGGAACTCTTTTGATGTATTTGATCTGGTGGTGGATGATCGAATTATTCTATGTGAGCCCTCGCGTCATCATTCTTCTAGAGTGGTGAACCCGGGTGGCTATATAAGTATTGAATGACCTTAGGTATTCTTGTCCTTTTTTTTAACGAGGTTGTTTTATTTATTGAATTTGACAATGGTTTTCTTTATTTCTTCGACAGTTTGACGTCTCCATGTCGACTATACATACCCAAGGGACGACGGGGCTTAAGGATGTTTGGGAGCATCTTCCATCCGTGGAGCGCTGGATGGTGTCATCAGTCAGCTTTGGGAGATGGGCATCTACTCTGGATGAGACACCCCGTTCTACGGATGTTTGTGTGCTCTGGGAAAAGGTGGTGGGACACTACCCACACCTTCCATCTTGTCTTTGGGGAGATGACGATGACTCCTATTGATGTGCCGTAACTGCTGGGGTTGGACTATGATGGTGCTAAAATTGAGGTGGACAGGATGTTAAGGGTGACGCCAGAGGCGGTGACGGCGACGCTGGGTGATGTAGAGAGGGTGGTTTCTGGGGGTTCTCTTCATTTTTATCTATTGAGGGAGTTATTGTTGGGGAGGAGTATTATGAGCGTGGCGGGCAGAAGGTGCGTCAGATGGCTCGCTTGTTCATTATGTTGGTACTAGGAGGTTTTTTGGTGCCGACGAGTGGCGACGTCGTGCACTTGTGGTTTTTGCCCGTTCTGAGGGTGTTCTCGAACATCCGCCTTTATGATTGGGGGATTCTGACTTTGGCGACCCATTATTATTATCTTGATGCATTCATCCGGTGCTGCAGGAATTCTTTTACTGGAGCCACATATCTTCTGGATGTATTCTTTATTTTTTTCATTTTCCTTTATGCATTCGCATTTTTCTTTATGCGTTTTATTATTGATTTCCTAATTGTTGTACTTTATAGACATGGTTGTATGAGGTGATTGGGTTAAACACCCAATTGGTATCTTTGAAGGATGACTCTTTTAGGGACTTTTGTCGGATGTACCGGTGGAAGAAGTCCAATAGACAGTCGAAGAAGCCTCTCTTTTATCTCGAAACTATCCTTTCCCTCGATGTTTTTTTATTGGTATTGATCTCTTGTTCTTACTAGGGATTTACAGGAGACCTTTTACGCTTGGGTGACGGCCATTCAGCACACTGGGGTGACTGTGGGACATGCACAGATGCGGTGTCTGCCAGCACATGAGTTTGGCTATTCTCGGTACCTCGGGGAGAGGGTAGTCAGACAAATCATGCAGGATGAGGTCGCAGTGCCATCGGTGAATCCACCTATGTTCATGAGGTGAGTGCATGAGATATCAGAGGATGCCCAGGTGGTGGCGATGATGGGAGAGTCGTACTCCCTGTATACCGACACGGCTGTGATGTATGACTATATGGATTACATGTCGAGCTAGATGATTCCTCCCAAGATATACGATGTGATGCCTCTTCCTCGTACGAGTTCGTGTCGGTAGGTGGCGATAACTTCAGAGGCTTCCTTTGTATAGCTGTTCTCACCTGGTTATAATATCCGATGAGAGAATGAAGGGTTGGTGCATTTACAACATCGTCCCAATGCGGTGGGCTTAGAGGAGTTGGGCCTGACAGAGGAGGTCCTTCTACCTAAGGTACACTTTGTGTTTCTTTGTCTTTTGATTTCCTGATTCCTTTCTTTTCTTTTCAGACTTGACTAATTTGATTTTTTTTTCTTTTGCAGCACATCCGGGTCTCCACCACTTCATTAAGTAATATTAGGGATTAGATATCTTTCGCGACTGCCCATATCCGTGAGGTGGTTCCGATCCCTTCGTGTTTGGTGCCTTCCGCCTCATTCGAGGAAGGGTCGAGTTTTGGAAGTGGTGGCACATCGTCTTAACTCAGGGGAAGAGGGAACGCAATAAGGATGGAGGCTCATAGAGAAAGAGATAAAGAAGAGAGAGGAAGAATTTTTTTAGGTGAAGATAGAGAGAAAAAAATGTGGGCGCAGGCTGAGTCCCGTTGTTTTTGTTTTTTCCTGCCATATATCAATGTAACATAGAAAAATATATACAAATAATAATGAAATTTTTTATTAGTTTATGCTTTAGTGATTAATGCACATGCTCTTTTAACTTTTCTTCTGAGACCGTAAAAAGAAATTAAAAATTGATTTGATAAGGATTTTATTTTAAAATGGGATAAGTAAAAGCATAAGGAAATTCGGAATTCCCTTAAGATAAAAATTATTTTTATTTTTTATTTTTATTTTGACAAAAGAGAAAAAAGTGGATTTTCCCAAAATAGGGGGCTGTCGATCGGCATGACCCCTGTCCTGCCTATCGGCATATCAGTCTAGTGTAATTAACCCAAGGCTTTGATTGAACTTTCTTCAATTGCTTGGTAGTTGGTGGGGCAAGTTTTCCTCTGATTTCTGCAGAGTTTATTGTCTTTGCTTGAGAGTTTTCAAGTGTAAATAGGGGCGTGAATGGGGCTTTTCTCCTCCAACTTTCATTTCCTTTCTCCTTTACATTATTATTTGCTCATCGCTCTCCCTGGTAGCACTGAGTTAACTAACTACCTCGAAGCCTTGGAGATAATGTGTTCTTACAATGTTGATTATGATGCCTTCAACATGCGATGAGTCTCTTTGTCGCATAATTGGCCCATTGAGTGGAATATGATGACAGCAGCCGTGGAGTTCTAGTACCCCAAGGATCATGTCTTTCGCTTTGGATTGGATGAAAGTTTTCCTATGTATGAGGAATTTTCTTCCATGCGAGGGATAAATCCCAGCGTTGTTGCGGCTTTGCGTGAGTTTTATCATTCTCCCAGGGAATTATTGGTTTTACTTCTCCATATCTCGCCTTCAGCAGCCAGCAGTTGGTTACGGGAGGACTGATTTCTCTTTTAATAGTGCTGCGATCTGTGCATTCACAGGATGTGGGTGATGCCTGCTATGTTAGGGTCGTTATTCTGGGCCAGGTTTTGAAAGTGTTATTGGTGACTGGGGAAACTCTAGTGTACCTTCAACTTATGACCATTATTTCTCAAATGTCTTCCGTCATAATCCTGCGGCGGTAATACTAGCGGAGAATTTGAATGGCCCGGATGCCTGGCGGGAGGGTCGTCCTAAATTTTTGAGTGGTAGCCCTGTAATATTGTTCACGTGGCTGTTAGAGAGGTTTCATATGGCGGTCCCACCTAAGTATCCTTTGCTGGTGGTGACAAAATTCTTCTCGTGCTATTTTATTAGCGTAGGTTTAAACATTAACTGTTGGGGGAACTGGTTTGTAGAGAACGGGGCTCGAGGCTTGTGCTTGTCAGTGACTTCGTGGGGTAGTTATTACCCATTCTGGAACTCAAAGAGTACCAATATGTTCGATTAGTAGTCCTGAAGAAGACCTCTTTCTACTTTCCCTGGAGGCTGTTGTGCCAATTTGGTTCGAAACAAATTGTGCCACCATGGACACCGAACTTCTTTCCTGTGGAGAACCTGACAGAGCGTATGCACATGCGGCTTGGATATCTGTGGGAGAATCATCGTCGGTCAACCCGTCCTTTCAAATCTGTGGGTAGAGTCTGATACGTCTCCGGGGACTACATGAAATGGTTTTGGAAGAAGGTAGTGGCTAAGATGCTGGCCGTGGAGACTGGGCAAAGGTGCTTTGCGATATCTAACACCATGGAGGGAGGCGTTATGTTTTTCCCCAATCTAGTCCGGGCTTATCGCTCTATGGAGCCTCTGTGATACTCCATTTAGGCAGGGGAGGTTTGGGGACACAGGATGAAGGTGATGATGGGGTTGTTTCCTCTGGCAGTTATAGGTAGGAATTTGTGAATCTTTTGTAATGGGTGTGGTTATGGGAATAATTAGAGGGTGATTTTGGGAGTAGTGAGGCTTGTTTCAATTTTAGTTTTTTAGGAAGGTAGGAGTAGTCTTGACAAGGGATGTCGTTTGACTCCCTATGCCGATGTAATCATGATAAAATTTTGGATAATGAAATAAATAAGTTTTTGATCATCTAGTTGTGCCTCTTGATGACTTTTTCATTTTTAATTATCTATACCAATCACTAAGGAATACATAATTCTTTTGTTCATGTAGATGTTGAAATGAACTGTCATTCTAGGGGATAAGAAAAGAATAGCATTTTGTGAAAAATAAGGGGTCGTTCTCATGTAAGGCGAATGAGATGCCTACGTACCTCTGAGGGTTTTGAATTTTTTTTTAAATTCATTTTCTTACAGCAAAAAGGTTTTTAGAAGATCAGGCACCACATAGTTCTCATAAGGGGGAAATGAAGTGTTTTTTCAGAATAGAAGGGAGATGATAAGAGTCATAGCGCGTCAAAGTTTTGGATTAGGGTTAGAATTTCTTGAGACGATCCAGGTAGATTAAATGCGCCATTTCTTCTCCATCCAGGTCGGTGAGCATAGCGGCACCGCCCAACATGATCTTCTTCACGATATATGGTCTACTTCAATTGGGCTTAAATTTCCCTCTAGGATCCCAGATGGTCTTTACTATTTCTTTAAGGGCTAAGTCCTATTATCAAACACCACGGTCCTTAAATCTCTTGTTGAATGATCACGCTATATGACGATGGTACCCTTGTATATGATATAGAGCTCTCAGCGTTCTTTTATCCAAGAGGGATGGCTCGTCAAGATGGTTTTGATGCGTAGCGAAGGGATTTAGAGTTCCACATATAGGACTGCTTCCATGTCGTAGACTAGAGAGTAAGGGGTTCGAACTGATCTGCGATAGCCCCAAATAGCGTAAGGGATCCTGCGGGCCCAATCTCGACAATTCTCGATCATCTTCGTTGATAATGGCTTTAAGGTTATTATTGTTTGCCTCGACTGCGCCATTGGTTTGAGGTTGGTATGTAGAAGGTTTGTATCTCTAAATTCCATACTCGTCGACCACTTCTGTAACTTATGCCTTGAAGTGTATCCCATTGTTTGATACTAGCTCGTGTGGGACCCTATATTGGCAAAATAATGTTTTTTTATGAATTTGGCCACTTTCTTGGCATTCAGGATTGCATATGACTCAACTTTGACCCATTTGGTGAAGTAGTCAATGGCGACTAGGATGAACTAATGCTCATTGGATGCCTTCAGTTTGACTTTCCCTATGGTGTTAATTCCCCATGTGGAGAAGGGCCAGGGAGAAGTCATGTTGTACAATTCCCGCAGAGGTAAGTGTTATAGGTTGGAAAATTATTGGCATTTGAGGCATCTTCGAACGTAGGTTGTGCAATCTTGAACCATGGTAGTCTAGTAGTAAACATGTCGAATGATCTTCTTGGTTAGCATATAGCCATTCATGTAGATTTTGTAATCCCCATTGTGGATTTTCAGTATCACTTCTTCAATGTCATCCCTTGCGATGCAGTGCAAATGGGTTCCATGAAATTTTCTCTTAACAGTGCTTTGTCATAGACAATATACTGGGCAACCAGTCTACAGAGAGTTTCTCTATCTTTCTTATAAGATCCTTGGGGATACTCACTATGTTTGATAAGGCACCAAATATTATAGTACTACCAGTCGATAATCTCGGGATCTTCCTCCGTGCCAAGCTTAATGTGGTAGCAGTGGGTTGGTTTATCTTATTTTTTTATAAGGGCAGAGGCCATGGTTATTCCCTTAGGCATGTAAATCATGGAAACTAAGGTAGCAAGAGCATCGACTAGGTTATTATTTTCTTAAGGCAAGTAGTGAAAGGTGATTTCTTGGAATTGGGAAGCTAGCTCTTCTAGGTGGGAATGGACGGATATGAGTTTCTCGTCCTTGACTTTCATTTTTAAGTATTTGACCAATGATGAGGGTTAAATCCCCATAGACATCGAAGTATCGAATTCCTTTCTTGAGAGTGACTTTGAGGCCTACCGTGCATGCCTTGTATTCAGTCATGTTATTTGTGCAAGAAAAGTCCATCTTGATGGCAATGGGAGTGTGAGAGTCATCAGGGGCAATTAAGAGGATCCCAATGCCATACCCTTTTTTATTGGCCGCGCCATTAAAGAACATTTGCCATTGAAGGTCTTATTGGGAGGTACATCGAATATTCTCATTAGGGAACTCAGAGATCCAGACATCGGCCTCTTCCATATGGTAGTCAGCAAGGTATTCAGAGATGGATCTTCATTTCATGGCTTTCTATGCGACATAGGTAATATCAAATTCGGCTAGGAGCATCAACTAACGGGCCATTCGGCTGGACAGGGTAGGTTTCTCGAGCAAGTACTTGATGGGATCCATTTGTGATACAAGCTCGATGGGAAAGGCGAGCATGTAGTGCCGTAACTTTTGGGTAACAAATGCAAGAACGACACATGCTTTCTTCAAGGCAGTGTAGTTAACTTCGTAATCGACCAACTTTCGACTGGCATAGTAGATGGCTTTCTCTTTGCGGGTTTCTTTGAGGTATTGGGCTAGAAAAGCCCCAACTGCAGTATCGGTTACGGTTAGGTATAGGATTAAGGGAAGATTAGGCTGTAGCAGCATGCGCACCAGAGGTTTGGTTAGGTATTACTTTATTCGGTTGAAGGCTTCTTGGCAAGCTTCGTTCCAGACTTTGGTTGAATCCTTTCAAAGGAGTTTGAAGATGGGTTCACAGGTGGAAGTCAATTGGCTGATGAATCGGCTCATGTACTGTAATTTCCCAAGGAATCCTAGGACTTCCTTCTCCATTCGAGGTGGTGGCATTTCGAGTATGGCTTTTATCTTGGTAGGATCTGCTTCTATCCCTTTCTCACTAACCATGAATCCCAAGAGTTTTCCTTTAGTAATGCCAAAGACACATTTATGTGTGTTAAGCTGCATCTGGTATTGTTGCAGTCGTTCAAAGAACTTTTAGAGAGCGGGAAAATGGCCTTCCCTAGTCTTGGACTTGATAATCAAGTCATCTCCATAGACCTCGACTTTCTTGTGTATCAGATCATGTAGTACGGTTGTGGAAGCCCTCTGGTAGGTAGCCCTTGCATTTTTTAGACCAAATGGCATGACAGTGTATCAAAAGGTTCCCCAAGGGGTAATGAATACGGTTTTTTATTGGTGATCTGGGTGAATCTTTATCTGATTATATCCAGTAAACCCATCAATGAATGACTTAAGAGCATAATTAGCCGTATTGTACATAATCATGTATACGTTTGGGTAGTGTATAATCATCCTTCGGAGAGGCATTGTTCAAGTCTCGATAGTCGACACACATGTGAACCTTCCCTCCTAATTTTATCATGGGTACGATATTAGCTAGCCATGTGGAATATTCAATTACACGAATGAATCCCACATTTAACTATTTGATTACTTCTTCTCTTACTTTGAGTGACCATTCGGTACGGAGCTTTTGCAGTTTATGTTTGACTAGTTTGCATTTCGGAAGAGTTGGAATCTCATGTTGGGCTATCTTAGGTTCAATGTTGGGCATATCATCGTAGGATCATGCAAAGGCATCCACGAGTTCCTTTAGTAGTTCTTTGAGTTACGTGCGCTCGTGCTCATTAAGGGTGGCCCATATCCTAATCTCACACATTTAGCTACTAGAATTGAGATTAATAATAACAGTTTCATCTTCATTAACTTGAATCTGGTTATATTGTTTATTATTAACCTTAATTAGATCAGTTAAGAATTTTTCATTTGAAAAATCATCATCATCAAGAGTTTGATTAGAATCAAGACAATTAATGTAAGGAATAACAAGGTGCTCAAAATCTTTATTTATTTCATTGATAGGAAAAATAATATTGATAACCTCATCAAAGGAGGTCTCTATTACATCAAAGTGAGGGGAAACAACCAAAGGGGAAAAGGGATAAACATCGGGGTTAGGTTGAACATTAGCAGGTGGTACAGGCGCAACATGTCAGTTGAGAAGAGGTGCATCAACATATTTTATGATACAGGATCGATTCGACGATGTATCCCCTGAGTGGATCATGCAGAGTGTCAGCCCCAGTATCTGTAAATTGAAAGAATCCTCGAAACCACTGCCCTTAAAATCCCTGGTATCATCTATGGTCTCTTTAGTCAGTGGTTGTATACAGTGCTGGGAACTCTCAGCCCACGGGTAGCTGTCTTGAAACAAGATCTCCATTCCTAGTTTCATCATTTTATCTATATGGTCATACCAAGGTTCAGGGAAGCCGCAAAAGAGGAAATCCTCACCCTTTCTAATGAATCTTCCATTTGGGGAATCTCCCGGGATAGTTCTGGTGCATTCTAACCTCCATTGTAGTCGAGGCTGATGGATAAATCTAAATTCTTCTTCTGACGGCAGATAGCCCAAGCAGCAAGGAGGAAAGGCTTCCTTCAATATAATGGGTTCAATTATCCCTTCATGTCTTTGCCCTAGCCCTAGTACGGGCATGAAGTGTATGTTCTTGAACATCTATATTACAATGATGTTTACATGGGGGTTATATTCAGAAAAAACCCTTTCTTTGAAGTTATCCCCTATTGGGAGTAGGAGTGATTTTACTTGGAATCATGACAGAAGCATATCATTCACCCCCGTGTTGTATTTTGAGTACTGGATTACTAGTGCTTGAATTATCGGTGTTGTCGTTGTCTCCTAAAATAGTAATAACTTGTCCTTTAGCTAAGAAATTCAATTTCTGATGAAGGTCATAGGACACCCCTTTGATGTTATGGAGCCATGATCGTTTGAGCAACATATTGAAACAAGTTGGGATGTCAATGACTTAGAATTCAACAACAGGATTTATAGGGTCAGGACCTATTACAAGTTTGATAGATCCCATCATTTCTTTACGGGTGTTGTCATAGGCATGTATGTTAGTAGAGGTTGGAGCAAGGTCGCTCACTTTTAATCCCAAACAATTGAGGGTCCTCAAAGGGCAAACATTAAAAGTTGATCCATTGTCGACGAGAGAGAGAGGGGGAAGTTTTCTCCATAACTTCAACAGAGATATTAAGAGCATGATTGTGGTTGGGACCAGTCTTGGGGATTTCTTCTTTAGAAAAGGAGAGAATTTGAGTAGAGGTTAAGGATCCGACTAGGTTCACCACTTCTTCTGGCGTGGTTGAAGAAGGAATTGTGGGTCCTATGAGTAGCTTGATTAGGTCATATCGGTTCAGTTGGGAAGACATAAAGAGTCCCCATAAAGTGATATTGACTTAAGTTTTCTTCAGTTAATCGAGGATCTTGCTTTCCTCAAGGGTCAATTATGGCATAGGGAGATTATAGGCACCCTTTCCTTTATCGCTTGTTGATGGTTGTAGACTTGGGATTTGGTAATGTCTTCCTGACCTGGTCATGTGGTTCACAAAAGGAGGTAAAAATAGAATCTTGTTTCTTCATCGATATTGGGTTGTTCGTCCACCTTGTTGATTTTTCCTAGCATGTCCTGAATGATATCATCCCGCATATGTTGGCTATCAAACTAGTCTTTTCTGAATCTTCAAAATCATCCCCCGATCTCATGGCAATGATATTTTATTTCCATGCAAAGTGAATTCACTCCACAACTTCCACGGCCTCTTCGTATAATTCCTCCCATTCGATAGGGAAATACAAAACTAAAGGGACCAGGCACACTTATAATTTCAAAGCATCGAGTAGCACAGATACACCACAAATATCATCACTTTGTTGAAACAAATCTGCTATGATTTATACCACGTTATCTAGACTGACTTCATCGGTTGGCACCACCCAATTTTCTGACTCTCGGGCCTATTTTTTATCTTCTAAGAATAATCCATTGAATCTCTGATAGTCGATGGTCATCTAGGAGGGAAATTTCAGCTCAAACTCTAAGAGTTGGTTCATCACTTCTAACAGTTCCATATCTTTACCTACAAAAGAGGTGGGGATAGCGATGCATGCACTAGCGAGGAGGGATCGGGATTGATCGACGAAGATGGTAGGGTGTGAGAGGAAATATGGGCATGTTTAAATAGGTTTAAGAGTGTATACGGGTATGACTGGTGATTTACTTGGCATGATTTGGGTGGATGGGTCAAATTTTGAGTCTTCTTTTAGGAAAATGGATTTTGCATGATTCGGGAGTGGATTATGGGTAGTGTTTAGTTTGGTATTAACTGGTGGGGTGATGAGACACCCGTCAAGTAGGCTTTGGATCACATTTTGGAGATGGAAACACTGGTCGGTGGTATGGCCAGGAGTTTGGTGAAAGTCACAATGGGCATCAGGTTTAAAGTTTTTTCGAAGTAGATTTGGTAATGGACAGGGATCTAATGGTTTGATCAAATTTTGGCTTAAGAGGACCTGGTAGACTTTGGAGAGAGGACAGTGAAGCTCGATGTATTCCTTTGGGTTTGGGTGACTTTTTGGTGCCCATGAAGCGGTAGGCTGAGAGATGTTATTGATGGTAGAAATCATGGTACTAGCAGGTTTTTCAAACTTCTAGGAGAAAATTGTCCAGATGTTTTCCTCGGTTCAACTTCTATCTTGACAAGACTTTCTTGGATCTCCACTCCTGCTTCTCAAAGGGATCAGAAGTTAGGGTAATACTGTCGTCCCATTATTGCTCGGATATGGGGTAGGAAGTTCTTATTTACGATACTAACTTGTTCTTCATTAGAAGGTCGATTGGTCATGGTAGCTGATTTTTCTATCCACCTTGCTATGAAGTTAATGACTGATTTCCTAGGGTTATGTTTATGTATCTCTATGTCACGGTGGGTAACTTCTAGCTCTTCGTTGTATTTGTACTGTGATATGAACTCGAGGGCAACGTCTTGCCAACTACAGATTCTAGATTCTTTAAAGAATAATAACCAACGGAGTGTGCTATATTTCAAAGTCTGCTGGAACATCTGAGCCATTATTTCTTCAGAACCCCCTATGAGAGTCATGGCTCGGTGATATCTACGGAGATGAATGATCGGGGGTCCACTGCCTCCGAACTTCTCAATATTGGGAATCTTGAATTTTTTGGGTAACCTGGCTTTAGGATAGGGAGACATGTGGATGTAGTCCATGTAGTTCCCAGAGAGTCTGATTTTATCAAATTTCTTGGTCAACATCTTGTGGTCTTCATTGACCTCATTCAATTCTTCCTCTTTTGGATCAACAGTCACGAGTAAGTTAGCCCCTGGCTGAGCAAGGTTTGGCATAGGCAGATGCGCTGGCAACGGCCCATTAGCAGGAGGATCATGGGGAGTGCGTTGGTATTCCTTGGGAACCCAAATAGGCTCGAGTCAGGCGAACCCAGAGCGCGGGGGAAAAGGACCTCGGACTCTTCATGGACAGGGACCCGGATTCTTTGTATCTCATGAACGTCAGTTTGAAGGCTATCAATTTTGGCAGTGAGCTAAGCTAGAACTATCAACAAATTCGGCTATACATTCGACACTTGATTCGTGTTCTCTATGAAAGGCGGGTGAATATTGGACTCTGAAGAAGTAAGAGGATTGACAGAACTTTGGGGAGGTTCAACTAAAGATCGAAGCCAATAGGGAGCCAGGCCAAGGGTATGCGATCGACCTGGTAAAGAGAAATAATGGGATTTATTTTCAAAAAACAAAAGAAGGGGAGTTTGTTATTTTTTAGAAGATGCGGAAAATGTTTTTTGACATTTTTTTAAAACATGAGTACAAAAATGCTTTTTTAGTTAATTTTGATAAAAGGGGAAGAATGTTTTTTGACACCTTTGGAAAGAGAGAGGAAAAGACGAGAGACGGGTCTCAACATGATTATTATGTTTATTAGGTTCTCATTTGTATTAAGTTTGCCTAAATGCAAAAAAGAAATTTCGGGCGGGACCCGAGTCTAGAAAGATTGGGTTTACCATATGTAGAAACTAGGGTTAGACTTGTTACCAGGCTCATGGGTAAGGTCCCATTTTAAAATTTACACAAAAATTTAGGCTGCAGGCTGATCGAAAATTTCGACAGAGTTTCGGGTCGAAACTGGCAATCTAATATATGTGTCCTAGGCTTGACACCTATATGCGGTTATGCAGTTATCGGGTTAATTGGAAGGTGTTCCCCCCTTTGGCGTGACTTCCATGATATACGTCTTGCTTTTGAGGGAAATCAGTACGTGTGGACAAGCCATTTGATATACCTGAGTGTACTTGAATTTCCTCACTATATACCTCATGGGGACGGTACGTGTGAGAGTGAATTCGATATACTCGATGTACGTGAATGAGCTCCCTGCGATCCACCTCTTGTCATATCGCTTAGGCTAACTGTGACCTTCCGAACGAATACCCATCACGAAGTGACTCCCCAGTTACGGGATAAAATTTGGTCAATGGCAATGCCCTTTGGTGATGTTTTGTGTATCATGCATGATTCTTTGATTAGTATCTTATGGAGAGAGTATCTTTATTGATCATGCCCAACCAAGAATGAGGTACAAGTATAAACAGTAGAGCAGGAATAAAAAGTGAGAGTGGATGGTGTGTGCAACATTTGGATATACGTGATCATAGGTGCATGTGGTGTGAAGTGTACATGGAAAATTTCTACAAGTGAGTGAATAGTGGCATAAGCATAAGGTGCATATGTACAGGGTATAATAAGGGGAACATAAAAATAGGGGAATATACAAGAAAATAAAACACACATGAAAACAGAGTCTATCCCTCTTAAAAATAGTCCCCAGCAGAGTCGCCACTATGGTAATCTCGGGTGACTTCGGGGGGTGAGAGAGAGATACATCTCCCCTCAGGAAGGTTGTGCCGCGATCTCACACCCCTCTTGGGAAGGTTGCTTTGTTCATCGACGGTGTGGGGGGTAAATGTGAAGAGATATAGTCGCCAGCCTATTTTGCACAAAACAGGCAAAATAATATGTTTCCACTTTGAGAAAGCGGCATCAAGGACAAACTGATGCATACGAAACCAATAGTTTGAAGGTTCGCGGCTAAGTTATGGAATGGGAACGTGCTGGGCACCCATCCCACCCTTTTGGTCTCTTATGGGCTAGTGTTATTATTTTTCTTTATATCCCCGTGAAGTGTGTGTGTGTGTGTGTGTGTGTGTGTTTATATAATGGAGATCGAAATCGTTCAACTCATACCATGGACAAGGTAGAGTGAGGTCCTCCATAAGACTGCTCCCAAAAGAACATATGTAGAAAGTATAATTTGGGCGTTCATCATGATATTGATTGTTATTAGGAAACGATAATATGTGTTAGATGAAATTCTAACAAGCATGATATACATATAAATATGAAAACGGGAGATTTAAGAAAATTAGGGAATTTTGAGAAATTGAGAAAATTCAGAAAATTGGACTCGAGTCTCGAATTTTAATCCGAGACGCCTCCTTATCCTATAAAGGCATCAAAGTCCACAAACTTCAAAGGTAGACTAGGGGTGGGGTTTATCCCCTAGATCCGAACGGAATTTTAACATATGTGTATATGTAGAAAATGTGTTTTTTAGGTTTTAGAAAAAGTGTGATGGATAATTTTGTTTGGAATCTACAAGTTTAACCCTCTTTTATTTGTTTTTGAAATTTTTGTAGAAAATAAAGTATGTGCAATATAATAATAAAAAGTGTAGATATTATTATGTATGAACTAAAGTAAGAACTAGATTATGAATCTAATGTTTATTATGCAAAAAGAAGGAATTTAAATAGAGAGGGAAGGAATTGGACCTTCTTTGAAGCTTGATATTTGATCTTGGGCCCTCGAGTGTTGATGAATGTTAATGAGAGAGAATGATATTTGCCGAATTGGGTATGAAAAGGATGTGAATGTAAGCTTGGATGGAACTTCACATGAGCGACTTTGCTGATTTCGAGGGAATGTTGCTGACTTCACTGATGCTAATGGATTAGTTATGTCCTATTTGAAATGAGCTCATGGACAATATTTATAGGGTCAGGGGGTGCTGATCGGCCTACCCTTAGGGGTTCCTATCAGCATGTGACCCCAGACACTGTGCCGATAGGTAGGGATTTGGACCTGCCAATTGACAGTCCCATGAATATTTTCCTGGAAAAATGATCGTAGAACTCAAACCGTTGATCCGAATTGTGCACGGGGCATACCGTTAGAAAGGTATTTTAGAGACCTTCAAGAGTCCTTTGGACTGTTCTTGAGTCCAGGAGATGACTTTGGGTCAAATGTGGCTTGGAAGGGCACATCGGTCCTTCGGACAGGAGATCATCGAACGCAAATAGATCGTTCGTCTTCATGGTAAGCCTAAATCGTGCATAGGGTAAAATGTTGGAAATTTTAGGATATGTACTTCAACATTCCAAAGAGTTTTAGGAGGTTGGCCTTTATCAACCGGGGCTCGGAAGCGCTCGAGGACCTCTCGGAGTAAACAAATCATTCGTCTGTACCGTAGGTCAGAATCGAGCATGGGACAGACTGTTAGAAAATTTATTCAGCGCCCTTTGGAGATTCATTTAGTCTAGTTCAAGATGAGGAGTTGACTTTGGTCAAACGGAGCTCGGGAGCGCCCGGTGGCCTCCAAATCAATTTTCGAGGGAAAACTGATCATTCGTCCAAATGGTTATGTTGTCTCGCGCATGGGGTTGACCATTGGAAAGGGTATGTAGGGCCCTTTAAAGATTCAAAGAGCTTTCATTCTAATGGTAGAATTGATCGGAGTCAAACGGGGCCCGGGGGTGCTTGGTGGGCTCTAAATCGGTACTCGGAGTGCGACCTAGGGTTTATAGTGAGATGGGGAGGTGCTAGGGACCTAAAGGGTCTTAGAATGTGGTGTCTACAAATAGGCCTTCGTATTTATATTTTGGCTCATGTGTAGCCCATTTACTTGCCTATGTCGAGGACCATACTTATATGGATATGAGACATTGAGACTGTTTTTCCTTTATTGAGATTATACTAGAGTTGTATATTGTAGCATTCTTATCGAACCACTTAATTATATTCAATTGAGAATAATTATAATTAAGCATTGGGTTCACTTCCCCTTGGGATTAGAACACATGTTATATTTAATGTTGTTTGGGTTGGGATAACTTAAACACGACTGAAATATGAAAGGAGGACGCATAGTTTATATTTTATCCCAAATTCAATTAAATTCTTACTCATTTCATACTTATTGTTTACATTATTATTGAATTATGTTTATAGGTCCTAGGTCGCTGTTGCAGTCTTATTCCTGATTCTCACTTTCATTTCTTTCTATTATTACTCTTGCATGGGATGAATATGTTGAGTTTACGTGCTCACTACTTTTCTTTTATTTACATTCTAGTTGTGTCAGATTACCGTAATAAGTATTATTTCTATTGGGAGTTAATAAAAATATTTGAGATAGTTTGTTTTCTCCTGTGATGGATTATATGAATTGTTGGTTTATGGTATTAGAGTTTATGGTTTTAATCATGTAGTTATCATCTAAAACTAGTATATTGATTTGTCTTAGCTTGAGTATTCAGATTTCAATCAAATAACATATAAAGAGAAACTGACTACTGAAAAACTAATCTAGAGAAAACAGTAAAGAGATGAGAGAAAGAGTAATAATACATGATTTACGTGGTTCAGCCCAGAGCAGTCCCTACATCCATAGGTGTATTGTTTGTTGCAATGGTTTACTGGGAAAAAGGCATTGTTGAATACAAGATGAAAGCTCTCAAGTTCTCTCTAGAATTGGACACCACAACAGTAAGGAATATATCTCGGATCCCCCAAGAGTGTGGGTGTGTGTGTTATTTATAGATTTTTGGAAGTTAAAGAAAATAGAGTGACAAATGTCATGCCATTATCGGTTAGGCATGTACACACTTTACATAATAGTGAGAGAATAATCATAAAGTTAGTTATATGTACATGGGGGGATTTGCACATCTCCCACATATGCATGTATAATTAATGATGTTGACGCCATCCCTTCATGATGTACATGCTGATATAATAGAGTTACTTTACAATGTTGGTTGACTGTGAACTAACGGAGTGAGGTGACCTGTGAAGATTACGAGGGCCGAACAGATTGCCTAGGCCGACAATATTAATAACTTATTCGATCTTGTTAATAGTTGAGACGATATCATTTCTATAGGTGATGAGTACAGATGTACTATATTGATTGGTCCACAAGCCATAACATATTTTATAGTATATCAAAATCCTCCAAGACTTTTCTCATGATAGAAGTTGGTAGAAGATTGAGTGAGTGAAGTTTTAACAAAGATGTCATCGTCTTGTGTTCTAATCGTATTATGAGGATCTTCTCCGCTCGGGATATCAGCTCGTCTGAGATCGAGAACATTTTCTTATGAAATTATTCAAAATTTTATATTAGGCTTGAGGTTGCCATGTGTCAGACTCTGAGAGTATCGACAAGCTCATTTAATGGCACGCGTTTGGGCGAGTGTGATGCCAGTTTCTAGGCATCACTTTCTTTTTCTAGGCATGACGTGACGTGCACTTTGCTAAATGTAATCATTAACGCCTAGAATCTATGAAATCTTATTTTTCCATCATTTTAACTTTTTAAAATCCTTTCCTTTGCATAAAATCTTTTTAGAGAGAAAATGTTTTTCTTGTTCAAACTCCTTCATCTCTAGCTAACTCTTCCCTCTTTTCTACCATTTTTTACCATTTCCATGCCTAAAAACTCTTTTCCAATAGGGATTGCTCTTTCCAACCATTTGCTAATAGTTTATAAGCAATATTTGAGTCTTTTTTCATGGTATAGGGTTTTAGGTATGCTTTTTCCCTTTTACAATATTTCTGGGATTTTCTTTTGTAAATTTTTCCATCTTTCTAATGTGATTTCTTACAATTATCGATTAATTTTTGTAACTATCCAAATCTATTTAAGGATGCAACCATGTAGCTAGCCATGGATATAAGGTAATTTCTATTATAATGGCCAATGTTTTAATAAGGTCATATGACATTTGAGACAAAGACCGTGGAGATGGAAGGAAAGGCCATAACCTTATGATACGGCTATGGATTTTTGTGATGTCATCCTTGAGGTATCAATATGTGAGGTAATGTGTACTGAATAGATCAATCCATTGAGCGGCCTCCGGGATGTCCGCGGACTTAGGAAACCTTGAGATTGTGGTCTATTATGCAAGGGACATAGACATGTAAGGAGGGCCACAACCTTAGTTAGGTAGTGGCCGAGGAGCCCAGTCATGTGTACCCATAGGAAGCAACACGAGAGGTGATGAGGTGGCCTCATTATGTTCTGACTTGGTAAGAAAGTTTAGATAAAGGTTAATTTTAGAAAAGAGAGTAGAAAAGAGGAAACCCAAAGATTCCCTATTAAAGCCTATAAATACCCACCCTTGGCACACTTCTCAAAACTTCTAGAAACCTGAAACCCACTTTTGAGACAGAAAATGAGACTGGTGTGTAGAGGAGGAAGTGTTAATGATGTTCACTGGAAAAGAGGGAGGAGCTAGAGGCAGTGGAGGGCTACTGTTCATAAGAATGAATCCACAAATGTAAAGGATTTGTCCTCACCCTCTTCTTCCTTATTAAAACCCTAGTTTTTTATCTTTATTTAATGAGATGCGGTCTTACTTGAAATCTGGGAATGGACATAGAGTTCTACTATTTGTATGAATTTCTCGATTTTATAGGCCATGGCCAGTTACTATTCATGGAGGTTTAGATGCCAAGGAATGTCACTATTCATGGTGATTTGGAGACTTTGTCATGATATTGCTCCTTAAGGATATGCGTGATTTTAGATGTTTTTTTATTCGGGTTATTAAGATGAAATTTTAGAGATAGAGAATGGGATTGGAGGTTGATGTTATTTGATCTTAGGAGACTTATTTAGGGTTTTCCCTTTAATCTTTGAAATTTTGAATTGGAAGTAAATTAGGGTTTTAAAACATTATTTTTACTACAATGCCCTTGATTTTACACATAAAGAGTTTTAATTATTTCTTTATGACCATTCCTTATTACAAGAGGCCGTGGAGTTGGGAAGAACTATCATATTACGCCTTAGGAGTTGAGTTAGGGATTCGATGCTGAATCCACGACACGCATTAGCCAGGCCGAGGCATAATGAGTATTTAAGGAACTCCTCCTCAATGCTTGAGGTCAAAAGGATTATTCTAGGTATATTGATCCTAGGATAATTATGGGGATTAAAACCACGATAGAATTTGGCTAAGGTGTAGAGTTAATAGAAAACTATGGATCATTCATCTTGGAAGTTGGCAGGATAGGAGGTCGCAGCACGTGGCATGACTAGGTTAAAGACACCTACAATAAGGTTGGGGATATTGAGAAGTCCAAGGTTATAAAGAAATATAAGTTGTATATTAAGAGGGAGAACCAAGGGAGATTCATTTATGGGGGAAACCGAGGTGAAATAAGGGAAATAGACCCTTGTGGGAAGTCAAAGAGTTTATGACCCTTGGGATATTAACCCTTGGGATATTTGGGAGTGACCACAGGTGGCTTGAATTTGGACGGTGTGGGAAAATTCACAATGGCTGGAACAAATGGAGATCCCTTTATAAAGCTCTTTTGAAAGGGATTCTTGTACTTGGATATTTCAACTAAATGTTTTTCTAATCGTTGTACCAATCCTTTCCAAGGGTGGTCTTTCGAATTATTTTTTGTTGGGTAGCTCTGACAACTTTACCGTGAGTGTGTGTTGAGCTCTCTTCCTGGGAAGTTTTCTCAATGTGCATAGAACCTCGTATACTAATTCTAGAATGGGTAGACCAATCTCGGAGATTTCTTAATCGAGAGGGTTACCTTTAATAACTTCTACCGGCCCGGGTCCTCAAAATAAGAGGCTTTGCTCAACCTCTCCAAGACGTTCGTCTATTTTGGAGTGAGAGACCAATCGTTATAGCAATCAGTGGATCTGAGTGAAAAGGTTAACCCAGGAAGATAGGATTGGTCTTATAACGACCTAGAACATCTAAATTGGCTCCTACCATTCCTAGGAGGTGGAGATGGAGGTGGTATTTCCCTCCAATGGTATAGTACAACTGTGGATCTATCTTGAAGCGCTCGATAATGTTGTCACACGATCTCTTGCATCGCCTCATACCCTGTAACACCCCGTATTTTTGAATATTCCATTTAATTAGATTGGATAATTAAATGAGAAAATGCCGGCTTAATTTAAATTACGTAAGAGTAGTAATTTAAAGAGTTTTATTTAAAATTGTAATTTTGGTATATTATTCGAAAGATAGATACCGGTGTATATTGCATCATTTTTATTTACTTAGTGCGAGTGGTAAATAGTTACTTAACGCGTGTAGACCGTGTTGGGGTGAGAACGAGTAATATTTTTTAGTGACTCAAATGATAATTTAGAGGTCACCAATGAGTCCGAAAGGGTCAAATTAGTCAAAATAGTATACCCGGGGGTACTCGTTGAGTCCCGGGGTAATTTTGGGCTAAACCGAGACCGTTCGGGGGCGTTTTGGTCTTTTAACATATGAGGGTATGATGACCTACAAAATTAAGAGTTTTATATCAGCCGTATGTTAGAGCAATTAGGGTTAGAACACCCATGACAACACCAATACCATTATAGAGAGGAGAGGCACAACTTTCTAAAGCAAAAAGAAGATTTGGGAAGGATTCAAAGGGATTTCTACCATCATACTTGTTGGGAAAGAAGGATTGAAGGATGAAGATCATCAATCATCAACAAGAACCACGAAATCAGACCCTATTGATCATAAGGCAAGTTGTTTATTGCAAAAATTTATAAAGTTATAATACCCATGTGTAGGGTTTTGAATAGTTTTGTTTAAATCAATATTTTGATTGGAGAAAGATGATATTTATGCATGTTGGGATAGGAATCGCATGTAGAATGATTTAAACTATGTAGAGGATTAATATTCAGATTAGACTTGATGATTTTCGGAGTAAAAATCTGGATTTTGAATGATAATATGGGAAGAACACCATAACTAGGGTTTTCAAGAAATTCTGGGTTTGATTCATTATTTCTTTAAAGTAATTGGAGTTTTGATGTATTTGACACATTAGAAACAGTCCTAGTATATGTGGAAATATGTTAGGATCATTGGGTAAAAGTTTGGTGGACTATAATGGAGTTTGAAGGTTTGTTAATGGAGGAAAAACCTTAACGAAGAAGACAGCTGCGTCTGTCCCTGTTCGATCGATCTCAAACTATCGATCGATCGACTATGTCGATCGATCGAACCCAGCCGTCGATCGATCGACGCAAGCTGTTTTCCCGAAAATTTTGTGTTTAAATCCTTCGTTGAGTTCGGGAATGAATGGGTATTCTAGGATTTACATTATACTTATATGGGAGTAAGAATAAGACCAGTAGGTATATGTTGAGGTCCAATAAGGCCATTGGGTGTAGGGCTTGGATTATGGACCGAGGAGAATAATCCGATTTAGTAGAGTATCGGGGACTTCGGAAATTGAGTTACGGGGCAAAGTAAATTCAATTTAAGTAATAGACCAGTAGGGTAAGCAATAACTACTGAAATTATATGTAAGGGGTAACTAGGACCCTTAGAGTTGTGTGTATACTCAAATAAATACGATTAATGAGATAAATCGTAAAGCGAATATTGTACGGTAAATATATGAGATTAAAATATTACGTACGTATATGATTAATAGGTCGGGCGTGTACCTACTGAATTATGTGATCTTTTAGGTAGAGAGATTATACCTAAATTAATTATGTTAGGGTCGATGAGACATTCCGAACTAACATAAAGTTATTATATGTTTGGGGTCGATGAGAAATACCGAACCAAACTTTGAACTGGTGTCGCGATGAGAGAGTCCCGAACTAGAATATGTGTATATATATAATTTTAAAATAATTGGGGTCGATGTATCATTCCGAACCAATTCTTACTTGGGGTCGATGAGTCATTCCGAACCAAGAGTCCTTTACGTGTATAAAAAGGACAAAATAGAAATTACTGATATTTAGTATATATTGTGTGTGATATATATATACTTGATGATATTCTACTTCCGTGTGTTAGTAGATTGAGATATGTATTTGAAGATACATACTGAATTGGTAAGTTAAGTAGTGAAACTTAATTACGGAATGAACCTTTAGATAGAGAAAATCTATTTAGTAATTCAAGTAGCGAAACTTAATTACATAAGAGGGAAAGTTAACAATTGTGAGAATTGTAGTAATTTTAGTAAGTGAAACTAAATGAGAAGTCTTGGAAAAAGATAACATAGATTATATGTTACTTGGGAATTATTTAACATACGCATGATGTTAGAAAAACGGTTGTACTGTATGGGCGGCACTGGAACTTGGGTACAGATAAGTTCAGTTTACTACTTTGGTTTAGTTAGCTTGAGAAGTACGGCTATATAAACTAAGTGTAGAACGTTAGGTGTGCACAAAAGATGAGGGGTGAGTTAACTCAAGAGAGTGTACGAGAACCTAACATGTGTAATCAATAACCGCATTTTATATTGTGATAAACGCTTGCAAAATCTTTTCAAAATGTTTTGAGTACTAACTCTTGCTATAAAATATTTTCAAAACCTTTTAGGTGTCCAGCCACAGGGATGCCATGTATGATGATTTCATTCCAGAGACTCGGAGCTGTAGCACAGTGGATGCTTACAGGATTTTAACTAGGCGATATCTCTCATTCAGATCTAGTACAGGATCTCACACTATTCTATGTATGGACTTGTTGTCCGGTTTTAGTCTCAGTTATTGGTTTCAGACTGGTGGTTACTCTATTGTTGTTTGGGTTTTTCTTTAGCCGATGGTTTATTCGGTAATACTTTTATTCTGTTGTACTTTTACTTGTTGTTTGATTTATAGTACATGATTATTTGTACTTTGTTCTGCATGGTTGATTTATCTGTTTTAAGAAAGATAAAATTTGGCACCGGTCTAATTTTACTTAGGGTATTAATAATTAAAAAGTTTTCGACAGTGATGCTAAGAATGAACCATTTGAGAAACTTGTTTTAATTTAATAAAGGCCTGATCACCCGATGTTTAAATTAGGCGGGGTGTCACAGATGGTATCAGAGCATCAGGTTCTAGTGTCCATAGGATCTGTACGGCTTACTACGTTTTCAGCGTATCGTTTGATTGATATAGAGCCCTATCTTAGGATGATTGTACTCCTCTACGTACGTAGTTTACGTTCTCCTGCTATTTAATAGACGTATTGTTATATATATACGTGTCCGATTGGGCACGGTACGTCGAATATGGTGGTAGGTCCAGCATTGACGTTAGCAGGACTACAGGAGGGAGGAGCTCGGCATAAAGCATGGGGTGTTCAAAAATGGCAATCATAGGAGAGATGACCGTGGTCGAGGTCACTCCTAGCGTGTAATGGAAGTAAATGCTGCAAGGGTTGTTGAGGCATAGCAGGCATTTTCCAAGTGTCGCGACGGCAAGAGGGATGCTAGTCTAGACCGCCCAATGCAGTGATAGTGGGAGTAGGTCTGAAGAAAATTTGATGAGAACGAGCCGTAAATGTGATAAAACGGCGACTGTGCATGTTAACCAATGGAAGTAGTATGTCCAGAGGTTTTGGCAGTTAGGACGAAATAGAAATACTCAGAAGTGAATAATTTGAGTAAATTTTCAGGCAACGTGGCGGGGATACCAGTCACTACGTTCGGACCGAGGGTCCGTATATATAAATAGAAGAACTTTATGTATAGTTTAACCGCAAAGTTCTCCAATGATGATTCAGAAGCGTAGTGAATGGGAATATATGAACCCCTCATAGGAAAGCCTGATAGAGGCCAATCGTGAGAGAGAAATTTATCCTGTGAAGTGAACTTGTACCGATGAGATAGGTATAAGGGAAAAGAGCCCTTGAGAAAATGGACTCTCGAGTTATAGCTCGCAATTTTTGGTAAAACTCTTCTTGAACGAATTATGTATATGAAGACAATATGGTACTCCCTACAAGGTTGAGGTTAATTCTCCTGGGTGGGCGGAGCTAAGGGAGTTTAGAGATTTAGTCAAAGAGTAAGACTGAATGTAATGGGGCTGGTGCAAGCCATAAGTGGAAACCCACTAGAGGATTTAATGATTAGATCCTAAGTCGGGACCGTTAAGTCCCATAGTGCGTTCCTCTTGGTCAGCAGAACTAAGGGAACCAAGATGATAGTGTTCAGGATCGAGACTACCGAGTCCGAGAATAGGGGTACCCAAACCGGTCAGCATGGCCTGGTGTTGATGTAAAAAACTAGATCGCTCTAATTATTTAATCACAGATAAATATAAATGAGACAAAGATTTTTAAAATGGTTCAGCCTTATAAGAATGGCCTACGTCCACTGTTATGTTATTGCTGAGTGTTTTGAGGAATTCTCGATTACAAGATCTATCAAGAAATTCCGGTCCCTTTGAATGAGGGTGATACAATGTATTTATAGCCTTGAGGCTGTCATCTGAAAGGGTGATACATTAAATGATATACATATGAAAGGTTAATACATTTAATGCCCTTGGGAGTGTGTGTCAAGGATAAGAATTCAATGAACCAGTTGAACTGTTGGTTATCCAACTATTAATGCTTTGTTCGAGATGCAGCTCTGACCGCTTGAGTAGCTCAGACCGCCTAAGTTGCTCGGATCGCCTGAGCTTCCTGGTATTTAAGAGTTCCTCGGAGAGGTCTGTTCCTCGGAGCGTGTGAGTTCCTCGGAGAAGTTTGTTCCTCGGAGCATATGAGTTCCTCGGAGAGGTCTGTTCCTCGGAGCCTGTGAGTTCCTCGTAGAGGTGTGATTATCTCGGAAATGCTTGTTGTTTCCATGTAGATAGCCACGTGTCTTCGTATGATTGGTCCATATCAGTAGATTAAATTTGGTATCAACAGAAGCCCCCAATGCTTCATGCTTGATGGTTTACTTGAAAGGATGGAGTATTTATTTTGCAGTGTTGCTCGGTGCTCGTGAAATTCTTGATCTACTTTCTTGATTTGTTCAATATAAAGTGCATTATCTCCTGGACGACATATGATGCAGCTTGTAGCTTATCATAATCTTCAAGTATACTGATTGGTTTGCTAGCCGACCAACTGCCTCCTGTACCGAGCAACTGAATGCTAACTTCACGTGCTTGATTCTTCTGATTTATGCCTCCATGTGAGTTTGTGAAATTGAATTTGGTGCTCGACTGCATTATGTTATAAGGATGTGCCACCAAATGAACAAATATGTCTGTAATAGAAGCCCCCAGATGAACAAATACTTTATCGAGCACCTTCTAGATCGCCCATCCGTGATGAATATCAAGATGCTCAAAGATCTTAACTTCATAAATTCTCCTCTTGTTTTAAATGATTCACCTTCTGGTGAGGAACCTGTTTCTAAAGCAGAGGGAGAGAAAACCAATAGAGTAGGAATCTCAATGTAATAGTTAGTACACAATTTAGCATAACAATATTGTGTGGTTCATCGACCAAAAAGTTACAAGTATTAGTGTTGCTCGATCACTTAATAATAAAGTAATGAGTATAAAAATGTTGAAAATTTTTCCAACCAACCAAGGTTGTTAAATTGTGATTGTCGACCAACTACAGTTAGTGGGTTTTTATCCCCGACCAGCCATACTTGGTTAAATTTGAAATATTTTCTCCTCGTCGACCAAATACAGTTAGTGGGTTTTTATCCCCGACCAACCATACTTGGTTTAGTTTGGAAAATTTTGCTCCTCGAGGAATATTGGGTTCTTTCGAACTATCTGTCCACAAGCTCTTTTACCAACCGAAGTTGATCACGCAAGTGTACGCCTCCTAACCAAAGGAGTATATTTTGTTCTCGTCCTTTTACCAACCGAAGTTGGTCGTGGCTTCGAACTATAGGGTTCTTTCGAACTATCTGGTTCTTTCGAACTATCTTGTCCACAAGCTCTTTTACCAACCGAAGTTGATCACGCAAGTGTACGCCTCCTAACCAAAGGAGTATAATTTGTTCTTGCTATTTTACCAACCGAAGTTGATCACGCTCGAACTATCAGGTTCTTTCGAACTATCTGGTTCTTTCGAACTATCTTGTCCACAAGCTCTTTTACCAACCGAAGTTGATCACGCAAGTGTACGCCTCCTAACCAAAGGAGTATAATTTATTCTCGCTATTTTACCAACCGAAGTTGATCACGCTCGAACTATCTGGTTCTTTCGAACTATCTGGTTCTTTCAAACTATCTTGTCCACAAGCTCTTTTACCAACCGAAGTTGATCACGCAAGTGTACGCCTCCTAACCAAAGGAGTATAATTTGTTCTCGCTATTTTACCAACCGAAGTTGATCACGTTCGAACTATCTGGTTCTTTCGAACTATCTTGTCCACAAGCTCTTTTACCAACCGAAGTTGATCACGCAAGTGTACGCCTCCTAACCAAAGGAGTATAATTTGTTAATCCTGTAACATCCACAGGTTGATCAGCGAGCAACTTTTGTTTCTCGGGAGTATTAAGATCAGTAAACTCTGCTACAGCTTGTCTTAATGGCATGTCGGTATGCATGGTATGGGCCTGGAAACATGGCCTCATTCTTCTACTTGCCTTAATTAATGCTAATGCCAATTTTTCCAGCTTTGGGTATCTGATCTCTGCATCTCTTCCTTCGTCGTTGGAGATCGCAACCCTAAAAGGGCTTTGATCTTGTATGGATTTGCTTCAACGTCTCGCTGGTTGATGATGTACCCGAGGAACATTCCTTCTCGTACTCCAAATGTGCACTTCGTCGGGTTGAGTTTCATTTGATAATTTATTCAGTTGATCAAAGGTCTGATCTAAGCCAACTAGATGATCAGCAGCTTTCTTGCTTTTTGTCAGCATATCGTCGGCATAGACTTCCATACTACAACTGATTTGTTCAGCAAAAACCTTGTTCATCAGCTGCTGGTATGTCGTTCCCTGTCTTCAGGTTTCATTTTGATCTAGTTGTAGCCAGAGTAAGTATCCATGAGCAGCTCGTGTCCCGAAGTAGCATCCACTGCCTGGTTGAGATCGATGAAATCAACACACATTCTTCATTTATTGTTTTTCTTCTGCCCGACGAGGAGATTTAGATCTCTCTCTTGCTCGGTATTCATTTCCTCTTGTATAGCTTGATTCTTCTCGGGGCTGGATACTCTTTTTCTTCGCTTTATCATCTTCCACTTTGGTTTCTTTGGTGTCCATATTCTTCTTCGCAGACATGGCCTCCTCGGTATTCATAATCTTGGACGCTTTTCTCATTAGGTCTGACATGGTTCGAGGAGGGTCTTTGGCCAAAGTGTAGTACAACTTGTTAGGCAACAACCCACTCATCAAGGCGGTGATTGTTGTCTTTTCTTCATAATCTATGACTTCTAGCTTCTCGTTGTTGAAACGAGTTATGTAATCTCTAGTGCTCTGGTATGTCGTTCCCTGTCTTCAGGTTTCATTTTGATCTAGTTGTAGCCAGAGTAAGTATCCATGAGCAGCTCGTGTCCCGAAGTAGCATCCACTGCCTGGTTGAGATCGGTGAAATCAACACACATTCTTCATTTATTGTTTTTCTTCTGCCCGACGAGGAGATTTAGATCTCTCTCTTGCTCGGTATTCATTTCCTCTTGTATAGCTTGATTCTTCTCAGGGCTAGATACTCTTCTTCTTCGCTTTATCATCTTCCACTTTGGTTTCTTTGGTGTCCATATTCTTCTTCGCAGACATGGCCTCCTCGGCATTCATAATCTTGGACGCTTTTCTCATTAGGTCTGACATGGTTCGAGGAGGGTCTTTGGCCAAAGTGTAGTACAACTTGTTAGGCAACAACCCACTCATCAAGGCGGTGATTGCTGTCTTTTCTTCATAATCTATGACTTCTAGCTTCTTGTTGTTAAAACGAGTTATGTAATCTCTAGTGCTCTCACCAGATTTTTGTCTAACACTTAACAAATGTGCTACTCTTTTTACTGGCTTTGCTCCAAAACAGAAATTGCCAATGAACAACTCAGCCAATTGAAAGAAAGTCGAAATCTTACCCCGAGGAAGATTGTTGTACCATATCTGGGCAGATCCGGTAAGAGTTCCTGAGAATGCTCTGCATCTCATCTCGTCGGGGACAGCATAGATGTCGGCAGTAGCTTGATATTGCTCTATGTGAAGAACAGGATCTGTCTTTCCATCGTATTAGGGGATCACCACAGGAGCTTTAAACTTTGACGGGGTAGGAAAATCAACAATATCCTGGACAAAAGGTGTTCCTCAAACAAAGGTTCGTTGTAGGGGGTTCTTGGCTTTAGCCATTTCTCCCAATCTATCCTCTAACTGCTGAATGGAACCTTTCCAAGCATCATTCTCTTCCTCGGGCCTATTGGTTCGAGCAACTGATCGCGTTGAAGTGGCTTCCTAGGATTTATCTCGACGAGTAGCTGGTCGCGACTGGGCAGATCCTTCCCTTACATCTGGTGGTCGTCGAAAGCTCCTCGCCGCTGCATTGAGAGTACTTTTGTTCCTCCTAGGGCCCAATCGATCAAAAGGAGAGGCCCTACTTAATCTTTCCACCGCGCTGGCCCTTTCCGGGGAGAGGGTGACGCGATGTTCAGTATCCGTGGCTCGTATTGACGAAGTTCGTCCAGGTTGATAAGAGAAATCTTCAGAGTCCTCATTAACATGCCTAGTTCGTGAAGAAAGCACACGAGTATTTCTTTGGATGTTTCGTGATCCGAAATGAACTGGTGCTCCGCCATTAAGGGTTTGGATGTGTTGCCGCATAGTATCTTGCATGGCGGTCTGGCCTTGAGCCAGATTTGCCATTATTCCAGTCAGATCTGGAATAGTTGGTGGTGCGGATGGATTTGGAGGTGTTCCGGCATTTTTGTTGCTGGATTCAGGAATTTCAGCCATTTGACAATGGATTGTTTTTTATGAAAAACGATATTACCAGTCGTTTCCCACAGACGGTGCCAATCTGTTGATGTAAAAAACTAGATCGCTCTAATTATTTAATCACAGATAAATATAAATGAGACAAAGATTTTTAAAGTAGTTCAGCCTTATAAGAATGGCCTACGTCCACTGTTATGTTATTGCTGAGTGTTTTGAGGAATTCTCGATTACAAGATCTATCAAGAAATTCCGGTCCCTTTGAATGAGGGTGATACAATGTATTTATAGCCTTGAGGCTGTCATCTGAAAGGGTGATACATTAAATGATATACATATGAAAGGTTAATACATTTAATGCCCTTGGGAGTGTGTGTCAAGGATAAGCATTCAATGAACCAGTTGAACTGTTGGTTATCCAACTATTAATGCTTTTTTCGAGATGCAGCTCTGACCGCTTGAGTAGCTCGGACCGCCTAAGTTGCTCGGATTGCCTGAGCTTCCTGGTATTTAAGAGTTCCTCGGAGAGGTCTGTTCCTCGGAGCGTGTGAGTTCCTCGGAGAAGTTTGTTCCTCGGAGCATATGAGTTCCTCGGAGAGGTCTGTTCCTCGGAGCCTGTGAGTTCCTCGTAGAGGTGTGATTATCTCGGAAATGCTTGTTGTTGCCATGTAGATAGCCATGTGTCTTCGTATGATTGGTCCATATCAGTAGATTAAATTTGGTATCAACACCTGGAGTCAGGAATTTTTTGAAAAGATGTCTAGTGTGGATTCTAGGGCCACGCGTTTTATTTTTTAGCTGGAAGTTATTTGAAGAAATAATAACTCCAATAAGTTTTGCATTCCGGAGAGGACAAGCGTGTTATGTCCGGGAACCATCTAAATCACCCGAGCGATGGATAAGGAAGTATATGAGTTTTAGCCTCGAGTGAATGGGGTATATGACGACTCCTCACCTAAAAAAGGGTCGAGTTGTCATTATTCATCAAAATGTGAGAAACTTCGGAGATTATGAACATCTCTTAGTAATTGATTTCGGTGTGTGGGAACCTAAATGATGTGAGTCAATGTTTGTGGTATGACTGCTGAGCAGAGAGATCGAGCTCGCTGTTGTAGTTAGTGCTAAAGACTTAGTGATAGTATAAGCGCGGTGAAACTGACTCCTTTAGCAATATTGTAGTATGGTTGCACATATTGTCGAGAAATCGAATTTGAGCATATCGACGATGTGTTGTTCCGATAATGCTCAGTAAGAATACATGGGGAGAAGTCCCTTGTTTAAGTTCGGTTGCGAAAGGGAATACGACTGAATTTTTATGCACGTCAGGAGAAGAGACATTGTTAGATGCTAGGACATCAGTGGAGTCGGTAGTGTTGTGGAGAAACACTGAAAGGCTTACCTCACCACGAAGGGATAAGTGGGACTTTGTGGGCAAAGATTTGATTTTTTGTCTCTAGGGTATTGAGAATACCCACAAGATTGTAGTCACGTCGTGTAGACTAGGCTAGAGTTGAAGAAAAGCATGTTACGGGTGCGACATTTGCAATGTTTTTGCAAATGTACCCGGAGAAAAGGGTGTATGGGCACCCTAGTCAATTGAATTCTTTAGACATCCGAGATAGAGGGATGCGGAAAATTTTGTACGACGTTGGGGAAATTAGGAAACAAGTCGTATCGATGAAATGGGTTGAACGTCATGGGAGATTGACGATAATCCAAGATTATATGTGCTGAGAGATCCAGCACACCCTATGGGATGAAAGTCGGTGGTAAACCGTTCAAAGGTTATCTATTGATGTAGGAGACCTAACTGTGGTGAAGAAGTAGCGCAAGGTGCTACTTGACTGAGTGTTGTGAGTGACTTACGTGTTACTAAAATGTTGATCCTTATAAAGTAACCAACCCAAAAAGTGTGCCAATTACGAAGAGTGCACGGATTGTAAAGTATAATAAACCCGGAGAGAAAGGGGAATAGAGTACCACTTCAGGAAAGATGACGTAAGTGGGAAGCGATGTTGAGGAGAGACGTAGTGAGATTGTCTCCAGATACACCTCTAGTTAATAGACAAGATAGACTCGAAATGAACAACCGGAATGTGGTAGTGAACCCACATTCCCAATGATGGAATGAGGAGACAGACTTATAAATTATTTATGGGTTTTGAACATCATAATTAAGCCAACATTTCGTTGGGGGTAGCGAAATGGGGTGACCGGGAAGGATTAGTATGTAGTTGAAAAGGGAGAGTGCAAGGTGTCGCTCTACATGATTGTGAATCAGGATGAAATCCTAAAATTCCACCCTGTGAGAGAAGGTCAGGAAGGAATAGAGATAAAGTTTTATTTTGAGTACGTTGTGCTACCTACGACTCAATGTTAGTGAGAAAGAATAATGATACGCCCTTACGATAAGTGGAATTTTGGAGAAGCCCACTGATCAATCCATAAGTTGAATGTATGCCTATATGAGCATATTCATAGGTAGAGTGAGTGCCTATATGGACTGTACATGAGAATTAGGTTCGTGGGTACCGATTACGAACAATACATGTACTTTGGGTGTGGTTCGAGTAGACATTTCGAACTTTTAAGTCCTTAACGCGTGATATGAGGACATTCTATTGGAGTATGACATTTAGGGTATATGAATTGTGTAAAATATAGCTCACAAATTGTCTACTCATGTGCGATGAGATATATGTACATATATTGGTGCTCAAAATGTGATTCCGAGACAAGTGATTTATAAGTATTGGTGATCGAAGTGAAATTCCGAGCCAATAACCCCAAAAGTGTTATAGAAGGGGGGTGATTATAAAATAAGTGTTGGTAGTATATGTTATGTGTAAGATATATATACCTATTGGTTTTTACTACTTATGTGCGATAGTAAGTGTGCTTAATCTCTGTATTGGGGTCGATGATGTTCCGGACCAATACATGGGGGATCGATTTGGGGCCGATATTTTTTCGAACCAAATCAATGATAAATATTGAGATCGACGGAAGGTCTGAACCGACATGTGCATTACATTTACCTTGGGGTCGAGGAATTTCCGGACCAATGTAAATGATAGGATTATTGGGGCCGATGATTTTTACCGGACCAATTTTCCTTAAAGTATATATTGTGTGTGAAATATATACCTTATAATATTCTACTTATGAGTGATAGTAGGCACTTAGATGTTATATAGAGATATACATCGAATGGGTAAATTAAGTAGGGAGAAACTTAATTCCAAGAATTAACGTTGGATTGGGAAATCTTTGAGAAATTAAGTAGTGAGACTTAATTATGATATATGCGACATGGGTAACGTGCGATAAGAAGTTATTATGAAGCAAGGTATGTACTTGGGGCGACCGTTAGAATGTGATGATTTGACATTGGGTATTAGAGGATGCAATTATGTCTAGGGTCCTTAGCCTTAATACTAGCCTTATCCTAATTTCGAGGACAAAATTCCTTTGCAAGGGGGGAAGTATGTAACACCCCGTATTTCTGAATATTCCATTTAATTAGATTGGATAATTAAATGAGAAAATGCCGGCTTAATTTAAATTACGTAAGAGTAGTAATTTAAAGAGTTTTATTTAAAATTGTAATTTTGGTATATTATTCGAAAGATAGATACCGGTGTATATTGCATCATTTTTATTTACTTAGTGCGAGTGGTAAATAGTTACTTAACGCGTGATAGGAGGTTGGCAGGATAGGAGGTCGCAGCACGTGGCATGACTAGGTTAAAGACACCTACAATAAGGTTGGGGATATTGAGAAGTCCAAGGTTATAAAGAAATATAAGTTGTATATTAAGAGGGAGAACCAAGGGAGATTCATTTATGGGGGAAACCGAGGTGAAATAAGGGAAATAGACCCTTGTGGGAAGTCAAAGAGTTTATGACCCTTGGGATATTAACCCTTGGGATATTTGGGAGTGACCACAGGTGGCTTGAATTTGGACGGTGTGGGAAAATTCACAATGGCTGGAACAAATGGAGATCCCTTTATAAAGCTCTTTTGAAAGGGATTCTTGTACTTGGATATTTCAACTAAATGTTTTTCTAATCGTTGTACCAATCCTTTCCAAGGGTGGTCTTTCGAATTATTTTTTGTTAGGTAGCTCTGACAACTTTACCGTGAGTGTGTGTTGAGCTCTCTTCCTGGGAAGTTTTCTCAATGTGCATAGAACCTCGTATACTAATTCTAGAATGGGTAGACCAATCTCGGAGATCTCTTAATCGAGAGGGTTACCTTTAATAACTTCTACCGGCCCGGGTCCTCAAAATAAGAGGCTTTGCTCAACCTCTCCAAGACGTTCGTCTATTTTGGAGTGAGAGACCAATCGTTATAGCAATCAGTGGATCTGAGTGAAAAGGTTAACCCAGGAAGATAGGATTGGTCTTATAACGACCTAGAACATCTAAATTGGCTCCTACCATTCCTAGGAGGTGGAGATGGAGGTGGTATTTCCCTCCAATGGTATAGTACAACTGTGGATCTATCTTGAAGCGCTCGATAATGTTGTCACACGATCTCTTGCATCGCCTCATACCCTGTAACACCCCGTATTTCTGAATATTCCATTTAATTAGATTGGATAATTAAATGAGAAAATGCCGGCTTAATTTAAATTACGTAAGAGTAGTAATTTAAAGAGTTTTATCTAAAATTGTAATTTTGGTATATTATTCGAAAGATAGATACCGGTGTATATTGCATCATTTTTATTTACTTAGTGCGAGTGGTAAATAGTTACTTAACGCGTGTAGACCGTGTTGGGGTGAGAACGAGTAATATTTTTTAGTGACTCAAATGATAATTTAGAGGTCACCAATGAGTTCGAAAGGGTCAAATTAGTCAAAATAGTATACCCGGGGGTACTCGTTGAGTCCCGGGGTAATTTTGGGCTAAACCGAGACCGTTCGGGGGCATTTTGGTCTTTTAACATATGAGGGTATGATGACCTACGAAATTAAGAGTTTTATATCAGCCGTATGTTAGAGCAATTAGGGTTAGAACACCCATGACAACACCAATACCATTAGAGAGAGGAGAGGCACAACTTTCTAAAGTAAAAAGAAGATTTGGGAAGGATTCAAAGGGATTTCTACCATCATACTTGTTGGGGAAGAAGGATTGAAGGATGAAGATCATCAATCATCAACAAGAACCACGAAATCAGACCCTATTGATCATAAGGCAAGTTGTTTATTGCAAAAATTTATAAATTTATAATACCCATGTGTAGGGTTTTGAATAGTTTTGTTTAAATCAATATTTTGATTGGAGAAAGATGATATTTATGCATGTTGGGATAGGAATCGCATGTAGAATGATTTAAACTATGTAGAGGATTAATATTCAGATTAGACTTGATGATTTTCAGAGTAAAAATCTGGATTTTGAATGATAATATGGGAAGAACACCATAACTAGGGTTTTCAAGAAATTTTGGGTTTGATTCATTATTTCTTTAAAGTAATTGGAGTTTTGATGTATTTGACACATTAGAAACTGTCCTAGTATATGTGGAAATATGTTAGGATCATTGGGTAAAAGTTTGGTGGACTATAATGGAGTTTGAAGGTTTGTTAATGGAGGAAAAACCTTAACGAAGAAGACAGTTGCGTCTGTCCCTGTTCGATCGATCGATCGATCGATCGATCTCAAACTATCGATCGATCGACTATGTCGATCGATCGAACCCAGCCGTCGATCGATCGACGCAAGCTGTTTTCCCGAAAATTTTGTGTTTAAATCCTTCGTTGAGTTCGGGAATGAATGGGTATTCTAGGATTTACATTATACTTATATGGGAGTAAGAATAAGACCAGTAGGTATATGTTGAGGTCCAATAAGGCCATTGGGTGTAGGGCTTGGATTATGGACCGAGGAGAATAATCCGATTTAGTAGAGTATCGGGGACTTCGGAAATTGAGTTACGGGGCGAAGTAAATTCAATTTAAGTAATAGACCAGTAGGGTAAGCAATAACTACTGAAATTATATATAAGGGGTAACTAGGACCCTTAGAGTTGTGTGTATACTCAAATAAATACGATTAATGAGATAAATCGTAAAGCGAATATTGTACGGTAAATATATGAGATTAAAATATTACGTACGTATATGATTAATAGGTCGGGCGTGTACCTACTGAATTATGTGATCTTTTAGGTAGAGAGATTATACCTAAATTAATTATGTTAGGGTCGATGAGACATTCCGAACTAACATAAAGTTATTACATGTTTGGGGTCGATGAGAAATACCGAACCAAACTTTGAACTGGTGTCGCGATGAGAGAGTCCCGAACCAGAATATGTGTATATATATAATTTTAAAATAATTGGGGTCGATGTATCATTCCGAACCAATTCTTACTTGGGGTCGACGAGTCATTCCGAACCAAGAGTCCTTTACGTGTATAAAAAGGACAAAATAGAAATTACTGATATTTAGTATATATTGTGTGTGATATATATATACTTGATGATATTCTACTTCCGTGTGTTAGTAGATTGAGATATGTATTTGAAGATACATACTGAATTGGTAAGTTAAGTAGTGAAACTTAATTACGGAATGAACCTTTAGATAGAGAAAATCTATTTAGTAATTCAAGTAGCGAAACTTAATTACATAAGAGGGAAAGTTAACAATTGTGAGAATTGTAGTAATTTTAGTAAGTGAAACTAAATGAGAAGTCTTGGAAAAAGATAACATAGATTATATGTTACTTGGGAATTATTTAACATACGCGTGATGTTAGAAAAACGGTTGTACTGTATGGGCGGTACTGGAACTTGGGTACAGATAAGTTCAGTTTACTACTTTGGTTTAGTTAGCTTGAGAAGTACGGCTAGATAAACTAAGTGTAGAACGTTAGGTGTGCACAAAAGATGAGGGGTGAGTTAACTCAAGAGAGTGTACGAGAATCTAACATGTGTAATCAATAACCGCATTTTATATTGTGATAAACGCTTGCAAAATCTTTTCAAAATGTTTTGAGTACTAACTCTTGCTATAAAATATTTTCAAAACCTTTTAGGTGTCCAGCCACAGGGATGCCATGTATGATGATTCCATTCCAGAGACTCGGAGTTGTAGCACAGTGGATGCTTACAGGATTTTGACTAGGCGATATCTCTCATTCAGATCTAGTACAGGATCTCACACTATTCTATGTATGGACTTGTTGTCCGGTTTTAGTCTCAGTTATTGGTTTCAGACTGGTGGTTACTCTATTGTTGTTTGGGTTTTTCTTTAGCCGATGGTTTATTCGGTAATACTTTTATTCTGTTGTACTTTTACTTGTTGTTTGATTTATAGTACATGATTATTTGTACTTTGTTCCGCATGGTTGATTTATCTGTTTTAAGAAAGATAAAATTTGGCACCGGTCTAATTTTACTTAGGGTATTAGTAATTAAAAAGTTTTCGAAAGTGATGCTAAGAATGAACCATTTGAGAAACTTGTTTTAATTTAATAAAGGCCTGATCACCCGATGTTTAAATTAGGCGGGGTGTCACATACCCCTTGGTGATGTTGAGTATAATTCCATGTAAATATCGCATACCAGGAGGAATGGGAAGGATTGAAAATGTTACCTACAACAAGATTACCTTTCGGAATGCTCACCATACTTCAAGGGTATAAAAAATATCTTGTGAAAGACTCGAGTAATAAACAACAATGACTTGTCATTCCTAAAGACGGCATTAATCTATTGGTGCTTAAATTTGGATTGTTGATCTTAGCCTTTAGTTACCAAATTTATCACCATAGATAATTGAGAAAATGAAAATATAGAGAAAGACACCAGAGATTTTTAGGGTTCAATTCAGGAATAGAGCCTACATTCACAGGGCACTGGTATTTAAGGTTTTCTTAGTTACAAATCAGTGGTTTGGCATAAAGCAAATATATTCATGCATTGTCATGTGATAGAGTTTCTTTTTGGTATGTCGTTGTGTAAATCTCCTCTAATCAAAACCTTAAATTACCTATAAAAATATAATAAAATTAGAGTGTAGCGGTAAGTAAGGGAATAAATCCATATCTAAGGGTGAAACATACAAAAAAGTATGCAATTCATTTGTTTATTTTCTTTTTGGACTTTTTGTTTTTTTTTTATATTTTTTAGCTTTTCTTAATATTAAAACAATTTTTGTGATGAGGGTGAAATAAGAATAAACTAAATCAAAGATGTAAAGAACTAACTAAAAAGTGACTAAAAATGATGAACAAAATCTAACATTAAAATCAGAGATAAAATGAGGTAAATAAATTTGAGAACAATCAAGGAGTGGGACTACACCACAAATTCTAGCTATTGTAACTAAAAATTTAATTATTTTAATTCTCCCAAAATAATATCAAAACTACAAATCAACTCTCATTGCAAATGTACTTTTAACAATAACCTTTCAGAAAATTATTTTCAATCCCCCATTCACACTCCTTTCAATTAATCACCCACTAAGATCGATTAATTAAAATTATCTAAATCTTAGAAAATAAAATTTAGAGGTTAAATTCAAGGAATAATACCACACTTAAGAAACCCCTATCTCAAGTTCGAATCTAAAATGGATGTTATATCTCGAATTTTGATTTTCTCTCGAAAATCATTTACCCTCTCTCGAGGCGTAAATGTAAGGGTGATGGATCAACATTAAATTCAAAGGAAATTTTCAATTAATCAAACTAATTAATCAAAATAGTATCAAATAAGGGTTCACCCCACCCCTTGAAAAGGGATTTAGCCTAATATGATATGAAATTTGGCAAACTAATAATCATAGGCATAAAAATAAGATGAGAGGAGAAGAAAACAATCAAACCCAATATCTTGATGCTTAGTTGAACTTCAATCCTTGTGTTGAAATTTACATCCCTTAATTTGAATGATCAAATCAAAATTACATAAAAAATTACACTCAAATTGATTCTCACTAATTTATTTTCTCACTAATCTCTAAAAGAAATTCTAACCTAAAAAACTACACTAAAATGGTGTTTCTCTCTCTAACTCTAGAATTTTCCTCTCTACAATATCTAAAATTGTGTCTTCTTCTTCTTTAAACAGTGTGTCCATAGATCTTAGGGGTAAATTGGGGAGGTTAATGGTGCAAGAGAGTGAATAAGGATAAGTTGGGTTTAAAATGGGGAAATGCACAAATGTGCATAGGTCATGTGAGTGTGAGAGTGTTGGAGGATATTTTTGTAAATGGGAAAAATATGGTTTTAAAACATGTGGCACGTGGGTTTAATTTTTGGTTTTGTCTTTTTGGTCTTGGCTTGAGACTTTTGGCAGATGAAGAAAATCGGGTATAAGGCTTAGGTGGAAAGTTTTAGAGGTAAAAATGGGACATGGATTGGAGGGGGTTCTGAATTTTGGGTTAGGTATGTAAGGAGGTTTCGGGTTGAAGTCGGTTTGGGATAAGGGTCGGACCTTGTTGGCGGGCTTAGGTTTTGAATTTTGGGTTGAGGCGGTATAGGAGCACTGGTTGTGTGTCGCCGACAAGGGGGGTTTGGGTATAGTAGGTGGTGGGTTTGGGAAGGATGTAAGGTTTGGTGGTTTCGATTTGAAGTGGAGCTGGGCGGAGGTATATGGGATGTGTTGGAGTTCGGAATCCAGTTTCGAGCTTTGGTGGAGGGTCAGCCATAGTGGGTTATTAGATTTGGTCGTGATCGGGTAGGTGGATCAGGACGAAGGTAGGAAGTTGGTTTAGAGTTGTACCAGATGTGATTTTAAAGGTAGTGGTATGGATTGGAGGTTTGGCTTTGGTGTGTGAGTTTATGTTAATGGAGGGTGGGTAGGAGAGAGAGTGAGGTGAGAGGAAGAAGATGAATAGGTTGATGAGGGTGTGTTTGTGTGTGTGAGGGTGTATGTTAGTGTAAGGTGTTTAGGATGTGTGTTGGGTGTTTGGGTGTTGTGTGTGTTTAACTTGTGACCCCATTAAAATAACACTACCTAAAAAACTAAAAAATATCAAATTAAAATAAAAATAATGACAATAAAATCTATTAAAAATTAAAAATTAAATTCCTAATCCTATAAACTAATAAATGACACAAATAAAAACTAAAAACTAAAATAGAATAAAATAATTAAGATAAAATAAATAAAAATAAACTAACTAAAAACTAAAAGGAAATAAAAAGAAAGGAAAAGAAAGTGAAGAACCAACTACTCGACACAAAAAAAATATATAAAATACTAAAAATATGTACATGACAAAAAAAATCCTAAAATTTAAAAACGACTCAAACTAAAAATGTAAAAAAAATCTAAAAAGCACAAGCTAAACACACATGGGGTTTGGGTGAAGGTTTAGGATTGGTTAGGTTTGGGTAAGGTACGGGACTGGGTAATTAGCTCCATAAATTGCTCATTTGTCATGAAATAAGGGTTTGAACTCCGCAAACTACGTTCAAGTCTTCACAATAGACAATTAAGCATATAAGACCCAATTTTCCGAGAATTAGAAACTAAAATACGTCCATAAGGGTATAAAATATACACTTTTGGGTGCTTATCACACCACCCCCAAACAGAACATTGCTAGTACTCGAGCAAAATATAGAGATAAAGAAAGATAAGAAGCCAAAAGTGTACCACTTTCGCGGGCACTTGCCATTGCACTTAGCATGTGAAACAAGCCTTTGAACCTATAGGTTTCCCTACAGGAAGAGTTGTGGCTCGTGAGGGCTTGCAGGGAGTTCGCCCACAAAATTCTTTATTTGCAACAGTAATCAATCTCTTATTAGCTATAGAATAATCACACAATCCATCATGAGAAAAAATATTTTGAGAAACACAAGCTAGAATTATATAAAAAGTTATCTAAGTAAATACTCAAGGCACATCCTTTCTAGACTCAACGTGTGCAGTGTGAATCAATCAAAACGGATCTAGCATCATAAGATTAATTCCTAGATTTCCTTTTTCGGAATCAACGCTTCTACTTCAAAATCTCACTAGATATCTCTCTCAAATGAACTCTCGAGATATGGGTTAGTGTATCGCTTTTGTGTGTGAGGAGGTGACTAAATGTAAGCAAGGTCAAACGTCTCACACCCACATAAGAAAGTATGAACATCTTAGAAAGAAAAATGATCTCATGAAATAATGCTAATCACTAATAGTGAGAATGTCGAGTTATTAACCACGTCGACTTTCATTTTCCCGAACACCTAGGGGAACATGAATGATTATGGGTGAGGGGGGAATGAAATGGGAAGGATGGAATGAGATGAGGTAGGTATGATAGGATGGGTGATGTATGGATGATGGATGAAAGATGGATGTGATAAGATTTTTTTATACATGAAGAAAAAATGTCTTTATTACACAAGAACCAACTACAAACTCTTTATTTTCTTTTCTCTCTTTTTTAGAATTTTCTTTTATTTTTCTTCTTTTTTTCTCCTTTTTTTCTTTTGATATTTTTTTATTTTTTTTCTCTTTTTCTCTCTTTCTTTATACTCTCAATCACTGAAGACATTTCACATTTGGGAAAGCACTCTTTTTCTTAAAAATGAAAGATGATATATGAATGGAGATGATATGTAATGGTGTGGGGAAATATGTGGGAATATGGAAGAACATGGAAATGTAATGGGTGAAGTGAATGGCTGAAAACCTAGTGATCGGGACAAATTTCAAGACACGTGTTTCTTACAACTCGAAAGTGATGTCATTCTCAGTGATCAAGCCAAATTTTTGTGGAGAATAATGAGATCATACAACGATTTAAGTGTGCGAAACCAAAAGAAGTTGAATAAACTTGTGACTCGAAGATTGCGTAAAACACTCTCAAAGATGAAAGTCACAAATCTCACAAGCTAAAGTCTCTACTAGTGATCCTTAAGGTTCTCTTGAGAATTGTAATACTCTTCAACTCTAAGCCGTTGTGACGTGATACGTGCGCAAATTTTGTTAAGCCTAAAAATTCATGGTGCAACATGCCATGTTGCATATTACATAAGCTATTTGGAAAAAAAAAATATCATCTAGCTTGATTCCTAGACTTAAAAGATGGATGATAGAAAATTCACGTCCATGAGTAAGACGAAAGAAACTGTATGAAAATTTTAAAAATCAGGTTTTGAAAATCAAAAATTTTCAAAACAGCTACGATTTTGATAAAATTACCCACCCCTAAACAAAAAGGAACATCGTCCTCGATGTTAAATAAAATGATTTTTAAAATTGAGAGCACAAGGTAGGAAAGAGATTACCATAACCAATCGTTAATGAAGTGGATAGATGAATCCAAAATGAACCTAAATGAGTGATAAAAAAAATGTGTACAAGTCTATAAATATGTAAAGCATAGGGTGATGTGAAACACCACCCCTAAATAGGATAAGACTCATAGTCAAAAATCGTGAGCTGCCTCCCGGTAGTGCTAAGTTTAATATCTTCATCTAGAATGAACCATTCTAACCCTAAAGATAAGATTGATGAAAGTGCGGGGCGGCAAAAAAATTGGGTGATGAGAATCACCCCCAAATAAGACTTAAGCATCATCCTTGTTGGATAAAGGCTAAAGGGGTCAATGCACTTGTATGAAGAAGTTCTTCACGTGATGCAAAGCATCAGTGGACCAAGGTTGGGTGGGTATTAGGCACTGTTCTAAAAAACCCGCCTAGGCACGCCTAGGCTTAAGGCTTGGGAGAAACGCCTCGCCTTAAGTTTTTTACGCCTTATTCTTAGTAAAACCCTTAAGGCGCACTTTTTTCTAAAAACAATAATACTTAAGTGAAACGATATCGCCTTTTAAATAATTTTTTAACTAATCGGACCATTATCTCATCCAAAATAATCAAATAGTATTTTAATTTTCATATATTCAGACATATTTTTATGATATGTACAATTTTAGTATTTTAATAGCCTTGTTATGGTTTAAGAATATTAAAATATATTAAGAAGTCCTAAACGCCTTTTCATGCCTTTTTACGCTTAAACCCGCCTAGGCTTCTAAGGCTTAAGGCTTGACCTCCACGCCTCGATCACGCCCCACGTTTTTTAGAACCTTAGTATTAGGGTAAGGGTGATAATGGAAAGGGTAAGGATGAAGAGGCGCCGGTCACGGGCCTTATTGAGCCGAAAGTTGAGGGCAACGAGGGCCCTATAAGCATGATGCTCTAATTGGATGGGGAGGTGAAAGGGTGTAGAAAGTGGAATGGGGTGGGGCTCATAAAAATCACACGACCATTCTATGAATGGACGATGATAATGGTCACACCGCTACACACCAGGGAGATTTGGGTGGAAAAAATAAACACCACAGGAGCGTGGCAGGCATAGGTTAACAAGCTCGATGTCACATAAGGGGAGAGTAGCACCACATATACTCTCATGGAATGTGGAGGATGGTTTTAGGTTATGATCCAAAGATATGAATGGGAACATGCAAGGTACAAGATCAATATCCAAACCAGGTTGTGGGAGGGAAGGGATAGTGGGTATGTCGGGTGTTATAAATGGTGGATCAGGTGGAATAAAGGGCGGAGGAAGATGATCCAACTCAAGAGTGGAAGACACACACTCCTCGTGAGGTGCAGAGTGATCCTCAAGGTCACTCGCAGGAGGAAGTGTGTAAATAAACGAGTGAGTGATCAACTTATCCACCAATGTATCATCATCCAAGATAGATGAATCTACATCAATATTCGGTTCAAGGGGAGACAAATAGGATGGGGTAGGATCCATATCAAGAGAGGTGGGAACCATCTCTGATGTTATCTCGGGATATTGGTGAGCACTCGTAGCCAGAGATAACCTAAATGATATGGGCATGTTATAGGCATATGCAATTGGGGCATAAGGTAAAAGCTCAGTCGTATTTTTGGATATAACGAGAGTGGGGATGTGAACCTCAATAGTAGGTTCATTTGGACAAAGCGGGATTTCATCAGGCTCACTATCTTCGGATAAATCATTACAAGTGTCAACTTGAGGCCCAGACCACGGAATGGTCGCATCAATGAGATTCTTGGGAGGATAGGATTGGTCACACTCAAAATCAGTGTCAAAAGACGACTCATCATCACTCCACGTGGGTGCAATAATGGGTTGACTTGAGGGGAACTTTGATTCACGCTCACACTCAATTTCATGTAATCTTTTTTCAAGCTGTTGGAGGGCTTCATTTTGATTTTGAGTGTCTTGCTCTTGCTCGAGTATGAACTTTTGCAAGAGGCTTTCGAGAGCGTAGGTGGATGGTGGTGGTGAAGTGTTAGTGGGTGGCGGCGGTGGTTGAGGTTGACACAACTCGCTATTGGTAGGCTATACGGAGAATACTCAAAGGAAGTGAGGGGAACGGTATCAAGTGTGTCATACACGGGAGAAGCATCTCCGTGAGAGACAAAAGACTAATAATTGTTGGGTGTGTAGTGAGGGCACTGATTGGGAACGGGTGCACGTGAATGCCATGATGACTGTTAGAACGTATGAGGATCCACAACATCTAGTTGGGATTCGTATTGTGTGAAAGGGTGGTCAGTCCTCCATGAATAACTAGGGTACTCACACAACTCGGGATTAGATACATCATGATAATAAGTTGGAGTGGGTTCCAAAACAGTGTCATATGGATACGCATGTTTCATGGTGGGTTTGGATGAATATGAAAAATATGGACACTCATGGGACAAGTGATAGACGTGAAAGCAATATGTGCATGGCAAAGCATGTGACGCGTTGACACTCATCATCGGAGGTGATGAAATGTGAGATGCGTGTGTGGGCGACGCATGAGTATCAACGGTGTGTGTTTGAGAGTTGAAGCCAAGAAGTAATGCATGGAGATTCGACTCGGGCTCAACCTCAAACATGCTTTGAGAGAATGAGAAATGGCCAAAGTAATACCGTAAAGTACGTTCTTCGACCATGATGAGAAAAATATATTTTTGGATTTTTATTAGAATGGAAGAAAATATTTTTTGATTTTTTAAAAAAATAAAGGAAGAAAATATTTTTGGATTTTTTTAGTAATGAAATAAAGAAATGTTGTTGGATTTTCTTTTTAGAAAATGAAATAAAGAAAATGTTTTTGGAGTTTTTTTATAAGAAAAGAGCGCAAAAAATAGGTGGACTCTTTGAATTATGAACGAACTCACTAAAACCCAACTACCGAAAAATCGAATTGGACACACACAAGTCAAGGATAAATTCTAACTAGCACATAGCCAATTTTTATCTTTAAATTTAGTGAAAGGGTACTCAAATTTTAATGAAGTCCATGGGCGATAAAAATCACGGAAATTATCTTTGTGATCGCCTTTGCAAAAATGTTCTCCTATTGGGTTGCCTAGTTGATTAATTTTAAATTCAATGATAGCTAGGGTAGCACACAATTGGTAAGAGGGTGAGTCGGGTGATGAAACTCCTTCTCATGAATGACTGGGTGTAGGTCTTAGTAATTTAATTCATCACACCATTGAAAAATGAATGTGAGCATAAAATCACACAAGACCATGTAGTCACATACAAAAATTGACTCGGTTACCGGAGAGGCGCGAGGGTACAAGAAATGTACCTCCCATGATTTTTACACCATGGGGTGATGAACAATTTGAGTCGACCGGGGGGAGATCACGCCTATCTCAGTCGGCCCCGGGAGCCCTTCTGACCCAAAGTAGAGAGGCTTCTTTTCCTCGCCTTTGGACGCCCTCTCTTTACCTTGTCCGATTTTCCTATCATGCTTGTCTTCGATTATTACTAATTTATAATGAAAAATAAAATAATTGTGTCTCCAAGCACCGCAATACAAGCAAAATAATAGAATCCTAATAAAAGACTTCAAAAATAAATGAAAATGGTACAAAAAAATAAAAATAAACGGAATATAAATGAATCACAATCGAAATCCTCTCCAATGCTTCAAGCTCCGAAGATTGGTGACGACGCCGTTTGATAGAATTGCTTTTTGGTATGTCGTTGTGTAATTCTCCTCTAATAAAAACCTTCAATTACCTACAAAAATATAACAAAACTAGAGTGTAGCGGTAAGTAAGGTAATCAATCCATATCTAAGGGTGAAACATACAAATGAGGCATGCAATTCATTTATTTATTTTCTTTTTGGACTTTTTGCTTTTTCTATTTTTTTTTAGCTTTTTCGAATATTAAAACAATTTTTGTGATGTGAGCGAAATAAGACTAAACTAAATAAAAAATGTAAAGAACTAACTAAAAAGGGATTAAAAATGATGAACAAATTCTAACACTAAAATAAGAGATAAAGTGAGGTAAATAAATTTTAGAACAATCAAGAAGTGGGACTACACCACAAATTCTAGCTATTCTAACTAAAAATTTAATTATTTGAATTCTCCCAAATTAAGATCAAAACTAAAAATCAACTCTCGTTGCAAATGTACTTTCAATAGTAACTTTTTAGAATATTAAGTTCAATTCCCCATTCACACTCCTTTTAATTAATCACCCACTAAGATCGATTCATTAAAATTTATGTAAATCTTAGAAAATAAAATTTAGAGTTAAAATTCAAGGAATAATACCACACTTAAGAAACCCCTATCTCTAGTTCGAATCTATAATGGGTATTATATCTCGAATTTTGATTTTCTCTCGGAAATCATTTCCCCTCTCTCGAGGCGTAAATTTATGGTTGAAGGATCAAAATTAACACTCAAAGGGAATTTTCAATTAATCAAACTAATTAATCAAAATAGTATCAAATAAGGGCTCACCCCACCCTTTGAAACGGGATCTAGACTTATATGATATGAAATCTAGCAAACTAATAATCATAGGCATAAAAATAAGATGAGAGGAGAAGAGAATAATCAAACACAATCTCTTGATGCTTAATTGAAATTCAATCCTTGAGTTGAAATTTACATCCCTCAATTTGAATGATCAAATAAAATTACATAAAAAATTACACTCAAATTGATTCTCACTAATCTCTAAAAAAAACTGCACTAAAATAGTGTTTCTCTCTCTAACTTCAGAATTTTCCTCTCTACAATATCTAAAATTGGGTCTTCTTCTTCTTCTTTAAATAGTGTGGCCATGGAGCTTAAGGGTAAATTGGGGAGGTTAATGGTGCAATAGAGTGTAGAAGGATAAGTTGGAGTTAAAATGGAGAAATGCACAAATGCGCAGGGATTGTGTGAGGTCATAAGAGTGTGAGGGGGTTGGAGGGTATTTTTGGAATTGGGAAAAATATAGTTTTAAAACATATGGCATGTGGGTTTAATTTTTGGTTTGGACTTTTTGGTCTTGGCTTGAGACTTTTGGCAGATGAAGAAAATCGAGTATAAGGCTTAGGTGGAAAGTTTTAGAGGTAAAAATGGGACATGGATTAGATGGGTTCCAGATTTTTAGGTTAAGTATGTAAGGAAGTTCTGGGTTGATGTCGGTTTGGGGTAAGGGTCAGAGCTAGTCAGCGGGTTTAGGTTTCAAATTTCAGGCTAAGGCGGTATGGGAGCACGGGTTGTGTGTCGCCGACGAGGGGGCTTTGGGTATAGAAGGTGGTGGGTTTGGGACGGATGTAGGGGTTGGTGGTTCTGAGTTGAAGTGGAGCTGGGCGGAGGTATATGGGATGTGCCGGAGTTCGGAATCTAGGTATGAGCTTTGGTGGAGGGTCAACCATAATGGGTTATTGGGTTTGGTCACAATCGAGTAGGTGGGTTAAGCCGAGCGTAGGCAGCGGGTTCAGAGTGGTACCGGATGTAAGTTTAAAGGCAGGGGTAAGGATTTGAGGTTTGGTTTTCGTGTGTGAGTTTTTATTAGTGGAGGCTGGGTAGGAGAGAGAGTGAGGTGAGCGGAAGAAGATGAATAGTTGGATGAGGGTGTGTTTGTGTGTGTGTGTGTGTGTGTGAAGGTGTATGTTAGTGTAGGGTGTTTAGGATGTGTGTTGGGTGTTTGGGTGTTGTGTGTTTTTAACTTGTGACTTCATTAAAATAACACTATCTAAAAAAAATAAAAATAAAATCAAACTAAACTAAAAATGAAAATAATAAAATCTAGTAAATCTTAAAAATTAAATTCCTAATTTTATAAACTAATGAAGGACACAACTAAAAACTAAAACTAAAAATAGAATAAAACAAATAAGATAAAATAAATAAAAATAAACTAACTAAAAACTAAATGCAAATAAAAATAGAAGAAAAGAAAGTAAAGAACAAAAAGCTCGACATACAAATAAAATATAGAATATAAAAAATACTAAAAATATGTACATGACTAAAAAAATAAAAAAATACTAATAATTAAAAACGATTGAAGCTACAAATCTAAAAAACACAAACTAAACACACATAGGGTTCGGGTGAAGGTTTGGGTTGGGTTAGGTTTGGGTAAGGTACAGGACTGGGGAATTAGCTCCATAAATCGCACATTTGCCCTGAAATAAGCGTTTGAACTCCACAAACTACGATCAAGCCTACACAATAGATAATTAAGCATATAAGAACCAATTTACCGAGAGCTAGCAACTAAAATACGTCTATTCGGGGTATAAAATATACACTTTTGGGTGCTTATCATCCCCCTAGCTGGGGAAATGGTCTATTTATTGTAAGTTGAAATTTAATAGGTGGAATAATTTTATAGTCAAGCATTTACACCTTTATGCCGAAAGATACTATTGGACGACTTTCACATACATGTGCATGGTAACTGTTGAATATTCCGTAGGCGTTTGATGATTCATCTTCCTAGCTTTGGTTGGCCATGCAGCTGACCATAAGGTATCTAAGAGGACTAGTTCTCATCTAGCATCGAAAACATTAGGATAACGCCGATAGGTGTCATCATTGTATTGGCCTAGGTGGACTAATATTTTTAGCCTACAACAAGGCTTAAGGCCCTTCAACTTGCAAACATCTTCAAGGATAGTCGTGAAGTCACCCCAAGCAGTAATGATAGTTTGGGCCACATAATTCCACCGAGAGACCAATAGCTGGAGGGATATGTTGTTCTTGGACAAAGTGAAGTCCCTAAACTTAAAAGTGTTGAGAAGGCCACCTTTTTAAAGATTCCATAATAAGCTTGGTGAATGTAGGTTAATAATGTAGCACATCCTTCTAAGGATCCTGTTGGTACTTCGAAATCAATGTGGAAGTAACTAAGTCCCCACGGTCAACCTAACACATAAATAATTGCAGTAGGGGAAAGGTATCCCCATTATTCTCTTTCCTTTGGTTCTTTCACCAGCATTAGAGTGTCAGTTTTGGCTTGTAACCGACCGAAAAAATATTTACACTCTTCACTAAAATTATCTTTCTCCGAAAAGTATAGGGCATGATGGTATAACTCAAGTTGGTCTTGGCGCGCTGCCTTTCAGGCCTCTAGGGATTGGCCGAAAACATGAGGTTGGTGGTTAGAAGTATACATTTCTTCAAAGTGAAGATATGGGTGGAACAAATTCTGTACAAATAACATAGATATGAAGGCGACAAGGAATTTATATTTGAGCTTGAAAAGGTTTTCGATGATTTTAACGTGCAAACGTTACTTTCTCTCCCTAAGAAAAGTTTAAACTCTAAATTCTAATGGCGGACGATTTAAAGGTTTGTAAAATGTTATGTTTTGGTATTTTAAATGATTGAGAACTAGTCGTTTAGGATTACGACATTTTGGTTTCCCATATGTGGTTATTTGAACAAATGGTGGCTTTTAGGTAAATAATTCGTGCACAACTCACCCTAACTCATCAAATGGCAATTGATGATAAAGAAGTCAAACGATTAGACTCTAGTATTAATTGTGGGCACATGCCAAAAAAAAAAAGATAACTTGTTTACAAAGGCAAGGTTTCACGGTTGTTTTGTTATTTTTTTTTTATCAGTCGAGGTTATTCAAGATGAGTTTCCACATATCAAGTATGTTCACAATGAGTTACCACAGATTAAGTTTGTTCGCAATAAGTTGCCCCATAACAAGCTTGTTCATGACTAGTTTTCCCAGATAAATAATTTTTTACTATGATGATATGTTTCATTTAAGTCCACACGAGGTGAGGTTTATCAAAGTTGATTTTTTTTCGATCAATGTGTTTTGTAATAACATTTCTTGCGTACACAACAAATTTCTCTATGAAGGGGAAAATGTAGAGGGCTTACAGATATACTCGTGATTAGAGGTAATTCCCCTCATTGAGAAACTAGATGATAAACTAGAGAAAACTTCAAACAAAGATTAGTGACAATGCAAAGAGTTTGTGGAGTTTATAAGTGAGTTTTATGATTGCTCAGTTTTACTTTTATTTTGGCTTATCCCTTTACACATACACTGCAACAACATGACCTCTATGGAACTGATAGCAAAATTGAAGACATTTGGGTGATTGAAGAATCATACGCCTTAACAACCTAAGAACAAGTTTTAGTATTTATTGGTAAATAGTTACATTATTTTTTAGGGGTTTTAGTAATTTTAAAAGAGGTTGGTTTTTTATGATGTGTTTAAAAATTTTGAAGAAACATTTCTTAGAAAAATTGTCGCCTCATTAGAATGAGTTTCTCAAGTCATTTGAATGACATTGGTAGGATTTTTCGAACGAGATCCATTTTATATCGAACAAACCGTTTTTGGACTTCCTTTGGAATCTCGTTCGATGACTCGTTTGATACTTATTTGAATAAAAACAGACAAGTTATTCGAACGATGTACCCATCTATTCGGATTACCAAGAAAAAATAGGATGCATTGGACTAAAAATCTTAAAAAATACCTTTTCGAACTCTCTTTGTGTTCAAATACTTTTATAATCATTTCAAAACTCTTGGAATCATAAAAATCATTGTACCAAATCAAGAAGAAGGTTTCTACTCAAAAACCTTTATGGAGAGAAATATCTACTACTGAATTATGGAATCGATGTTTCATTACTAAAAAAGAAAAGGCAAATCGGTGGATACCTAGGGAAGTTGGCTTCCTGTGGATGGCACTGGGCTGGGTCATTTTCTATAGAAGAATTAAAGACTTTGTGCGTTGTTTGCAAGTTGACTATCTGTCAATCATTTTGTAGTGTTGAATATATTTTTTGACCTTTGTAGGGTTTTTTCCTCAAACTTGTTTGTGTCGTTTGCGTGATTTATATATTGCTTTATAAATGGACAAAATTTCATACGGACATCTAATTTAATCAAAGATAAAAATTGGTAAAAATTGGATTTGTGTGTGGTAATTTTTTTATACAAATAAATCTAGTGAATCCTTAGCATTCTCAAATTGGTATCAGAGCAGGTAGCACTAAATTAACGTGTGATCTTTTTACAAAAAAAAATTAAATCATTTTTTTTCTAAAAATTATTGATTTTAAAAAAAAAATCATGTAATGGATAATTTGTATAGTAGGATGGCTATATTTATGGTTCAAACTATGCCTACTGGAAAGCAAGAATGAGGTCCATTTTAAAATGTATAGATTAACGTTTTTGGCGAGTACATGAAAGAGGCTGGACACTACCCATAGTGACAGCTAATAATGTCATGAGTCCAAAACCTATTTCTACATGGACAGAGGACGATTTTAAATGGAGTAATTTTTACTCGTGCAATCTAAGTGCCATCTTTGGAGTCGTCACCCCTTACGAGTTCACTGGCATTATGATGTACACCATGTCTAAACAAGATTGAGACACCCTTGGAGCAAATTCACGAGGGAACCAATGCTATAAAAGCTTCTAAGTTGAAAAATCTCACCACACAATTTGAAATAATCACTATGCTTGAGTCAGAATCTTTTGATGAATTTTAGGCTCGTCTTTGTGATATAGTAAACTCAAGCTTCAATTTAGGTGAAAACATTCCTAAGACATATGTAGTTAAGATAATTTTGAGATCACTTCCGGACCGCTTTATTCCTAAGTCTACCATGCTAAATTCATTAGGGATACTAGATACTCTTAGGTTACAAGAACTAGTAGGAGACCTTCAAACTTATGAGATAGATATGTTTCCCAAAATAGTTAAACCTAAGGAGAAGGGATTTGCGTTAAAATTTCAATATAAAAAGAAATAGAAAGTGTCATCTGATTTCGAGTATAACTTTCACTTGGATGATTTATCCCTCTTTGATAAACATTTTAAAAAAATTCTTAAACGTAAAACACAAAATACTTCTAAGGAAATGAAAAGTTTGGAGAAAGATAAAACATATAAACAGGTTTTGAAAAAGAAAAAGAAAAAGAAGGAAAAGATTACCCTCAGAAAGATGAAGAGAGATGTTATGAGTGTGATCATAAGAGTCACAAATCTCACGAGTGTCCGACTATGTTAAAGAGACAAGGCAAAGGCAAAGTTTCCTTTAATGCCATGCTTAGTGAGAGCAATGTCGATTTGGTTGGTTTCGGGCACGACTTTATGCATGAATGTACCTTCACCATGTTTACGAAAAGTCGTGTTAATAAATCTAGTGTAACTCACTCCGATGAGGAATCTATAGACATGATGACCTCGTTAGTGAGTCTTTTCATTCCAACAATAGTGTGGTAGAGGATGTTTTAAGTGAGAGTGACCTTCAATGTGCCTATGTCGATATTTATGCTGAGTCATTTAAACAGAAGAAACAAAACAAAGGTTTAACGTTTAGAGTTTTATCCCTATAGAAGGAGTTGAGAGAGACCAGAGCATGCGAGTCCTCAATGACATAAGATTTGGAAGAGAAGGTTGTGTTAGTTGAGAGGTGATTCGGCATAAATTCTTCACATTCATCCCCTTAATTTCGGTATTTTTATGATCCCGTGCGGTGTAAATAGATTGGATTTGTCTTATATTTATGCTACTAACCCTTTTTGGCAATTATTTCGTCTTTTGTGTATCTCTTGTGTGTTTTACAGGTATTTCATGCAAGTTAGTGCCAAAGAGAACTCAAAACAGTGAAAGAAAACCAAAAAACGGGGAGTAAAGGGCATTTTCATAATTTTGCAGCCTTATTCCGGAGGTGGGGACAACTGGAAAGTTGAAGAGCTTTCAACTACAAGAACACTAGAAAAAACGACACCTCAATCGGAGTCCCGGTGTGAAAGTTATGAGCAGTCAAAGATAAAAGAAAAAGTCAAATAAAGAGAGGACCGGTCTGGCTGTCGCAATTTTAATTTTCTAATCTTCCTCTAATGGAGAGTCCTAGTGCAGCTAAAACTCCTGAAACTTTATAGGGTATATAAACCCAAGTTATTATCATTTTTTAGGACGGAGAATTAGTATAATTTCCTTTACTTTTTCAGAAACCCTAGTTTATAGATAATTTACAGTTTTACTTCCAATAATGAAGATTATTCAGAAATTCTTTGATTACAAGTGTTCTTAATTGCTGCTGCTACTGTTTTGGTAAGATTAGGAGTTACTTTTCTTCATTCAAATTCCTTGCTACATCATTCCAAAAGTTTTCCTTAGTTTAATTATGATTTTCTGCAATTCAAACACTGTTTTCATTACTTTCAGCATGCTAGGGTAGATTTTTTAAGGTCGGGATACATGAACCCAGCCTGATGTGTTAATTGCATGTGTATAAAATTAGTCCTCTGAATTTAGTGATTGATTACAACCGTATTGCGTAGGAACACAATAATTATAGATCTTTATATTTCGTTTGCCTCTGGGTAACCGGGATGATGTAGAATGCAATTCAAGTGTCACTATCGCGATACCGATTTACTCGTCCTCAGATTAAGTATGATGCGATCTTGAACCTCATATACGTAATGCTTGGGAGTACTAAATTCTGGGTTAAATTAATCAATTAAATTTACGATTAGTATTATACCTGCAATACACTAGGGTTGGGGGATTGTATTCCCGTCCTGTTTTTCTCATCTTATAGTTTAAAAGTTTTAAATCATTATTCATCAGTATTTTAGGTAGTTTAGTATAATTGCACATTTTCATAATTTCATAATTGCATCTAGTATAGTTATTGATAAGCACCCAAAACTGTACAATTTATGCCCCGAATAGATGTATTTTAGTTGCTAATTCTCGACAATATGGGTCTCATGCGCTTAATTGTTCAATATGCAGGCTTAATGCACGTTGCGGTGTTCAAATGCGTATTTCAAGGCAATTGTGCATTTAATGGAGCTAATTCCCTCTCTCGTACCCTAACCCAAGCCTAAACCTAGCTCAAACTTACCCCAAGCCTGTGTGTATTTTATTTGTGTCATTTTATTATTTTTTAGATTTTTAGTTTAAGTCATTTTTATTTTTAGGATTTATTTTAGATTTATTTAGTATTTTCTAGGCTTTATTTTCTATTTTATTTTTTTATTAGTATAATTTTATTTTATTTTAATTTTTATTAGCTTTTAATTTAGTCTTATTTTATTAGAATTAGTTTTAGGAGTTCATTTTTATTTTATATTTTTTTAGGACTTTAGTTTTCATTTAATTTTATATTTTTATTTCTTTTATTTTAGTTTATTTTAGTTTTTTTTTAGCTTAGAATTTTTTTTTTAAGTTTTAATATTTTTATTATTATTGTTTTTAGTTTATTTTATTTTTAGTTAGATTTGATTTTTTAGTTTTAATTTTATTAATTTTATTTTAAGTCTTAGTTTTTATTAAGGGTCACAATTTAACACACACACACACACACACACACACACACACAACCCAACTCACCCACACACTAACCCCATACACCCACCTACACCCTATCCTCACAAATTCATCTTCAACCTCCAACACCCACCTTCACTCTCTCTCTCTTCCATTACTAACCCACATCATCATTCATCACCTTCTTCTCCCTCATCCAAACCCGGACCAACAAAACCCCGCCGACAACCACTCCGGGTAGAACCCGACCTACTCCATCGCCGGCGACCTCGTCACTTACCCCTTGTGACCCACCACTGCAGCTCGCCGGACAGATCTCCGGCTGCGACCCGCCTCTCTCCTCTCCAAACCCAGCGGCGACAACCCCCCTTCTACCAGCCCGCCACCGGCGGCATTTCTCACCGCCGCTAACCCACACCCAGTTCCGAATCCCCGGTGAAATCTCCGACGCCCTGAACGGAACCCGCCGTCACCGGCGATCCCCATACCCAGCCACCTCCGGCCTGTCAAAACCCGACAACTTAACCTCCAACCCGTAAACCGAAAACTCATACCCACATTACCCATGACCCATTTTCAAGCTACGAATTTCATTCCCCTGCCCAAAGCTTTGCCACCTTTCTTCCATAACCCATTCAAAAACCCAAAAACCCATTTCAAAGACCCACTTCTCCAAAGCAAGCCAGGACCTGCCAAATACAAAAACCAAATAACACCGTTTTTACCCCATGTGCCACTTGAACTAATTTTACCCCTTTTACCCAAATACCCCCCCAACTACCCTTTTAACCCTCTTTTCCAAAATTACCCCTCTAACCTCACAACCCACATGCTCCCATGTGCACCCAAATGCACATTTAACCCAAATCAGATTTTTTCCAAATATCCTCACACCTCACACCCCTATGCACATATGCTCTCACATTTTCCACATGTTCACCATAGTCAATTCTCATTTTTATCCCCATGCTCCATGCCTACTATAAATAAAGATGAAAACCTAAAAAAAAAGAGCTAGGAGATAGGAATTTGTAGAGAGAGAAAATACTATTTTAGTGTAGTTTTAGATTAGAATTTTTATTTTATTATTTTTAGATAGTGAGGAGAAAATAAATTGTTGTGAGGATTAAATTGAGTGAGATTCTTGATGTAATTGTGTTTGAATCATTCAAATTAAGGGATGTGAATTTCAACTCAAGGAATAGAAGTCAATTTCACTTCAAGAGATTGGGGTTTGATTGTTTTCTTCTCTTCTCATTTATTTATGCATTTGATTATTAATTTGTCATATTTCATATCATGTTAGGCTAAAACCCCTTTTAAGGGGTGGGGTAAAACCCTTATTTGATGTTATTTTATTTTAATTAGTTTAATTACTTGAAAAATCCCTTTGAATGTTAATTTTGATCCCTCACCCTTAAATTTACGCCTCGAGAAAGGGTAAATGATTTTCGAGAGAAAATCGAAATTTTAATTATAATACCCATTTTAGATTCGAACTAGAGATAAGGATTTCTTAAGTGGGGTATTATAACTTGAATTTCAACTCTAAATTTAATTTCTAAGATTGACATAAATTTTAATTAATCGATCCTAGTGGATGATTAATTAAAAGGAGTGTAGATCTATTTTTCTAGAGTTGTGAGGTGTTAAACTTAATATTCTAAAATAAAATTACACTTGCAACGAGAGTTGATTTGTAGTTTTGATATTAATTTGGGAGAATTCAAATAATTAAATTAATTAATTAGAATAACTAAAATTTGTGGTGTAATCTCATTCCTTGATTGGTGGTCTCATAATTATTTACCTCACTTATCTCTTATTTTTAGTGTTAGACTTTAATATTCATTTTAGTTACTTTCTAGTTAGTTATCATATCACATTTAGTTTAGTTTAGTTTAGACCTCACCTCACCCTATTGTTTTAATATTGAAAAGGCTAAAAAAAAAATTAAAAAAGTGAAAAAGCACAAAAAGAAAATAAAAAGTGAATTACATGTGAATTTGTTCCATTTGCTTTACTCCCTAGAAAGTGGATTGACATCCTTACTTACCGCTATACTTTAGATTGTTATATTTTGTAGGCACATAAGGTTTTCATTAGAAAGGAGCTTTTTCAAGCAACGACAAAATACACGCAAAAGCCTTTCTATTAAATGGCGCCGTTGCCGGGGATATAAAAAGTTTTCTATCAAATGGCGCCGTTGCCATTCTTGGGATTGTGAAGCTCGGAGCGGATTCCATTTTGTGATTCACTTGTATTGTACTTTTTTTTCATTTTAGTAACATTTTTGCATTTTATTAGAAGGATTGTATTAGGACTTTTTTATTAATTGGCTTGTATTGCGGTGCATAGGACACCATTTATTTTCCATTTGAATTTGTAATAATTCAAGACAAGCGTGATAGGAAAATCGGACAAGGTAGAGAGAGGGCGTCCAAAGGCGAGGATTTAGAAGCCTCTCTATCTTGGGTCGGCAGGACTCCCGGGGACGACTGAGATAGGCGTAATCTCCCCCCGGTCGACTCAACATTTTCGGCACCCCACGGCCTAAAAATCGTGGGAGGTACATTTTTAAACCCTCGCGCCTCTCCTGTTAGCGAGTCAATTCTTTTGTGTGCTCTTGTGTGATTTTATTCTCGCATTTATTTTTTGAATGGTGTGATGAATTAAATTACTAAGACCTACACCCGGTCACTCACGAGAAGGGATTTCATCACCCGACTCACTCGCTTACCATTTTGTGCTACTCTAGCCATCACTAAATTTAAAATCAATCAACTAGGTAGCCTACAAGGAGAACAATTTGCAATGGCGGTCACTAAAATATTTCCGTGAATTTTTATCGCCCGCGGACTTAATTAAAATTTGACTACCCTTTCACTAAATCTAAAGATAAAAATTGGCTATGTGCCAGTTAGGAATTTTCCTTCACTTGTGTGTGTGTCCAATTCCATTTTTCGGTGGTCGATTTTAGTTAGTCCGTCCAAATCAAAGAGTCCATATTTTTTTTCCCACCCTTTTTCTTCCAAAAAAAAAACAAATCCAAAAAATATTTTCTTTCTTTCATTTTACATAAAACCAAAAATATTGTCTTTCTTTCATTTTTATAGAAAAATTCAAATTTTTTTTCTTTTTCTCATTTTTTGAAAAATCCAAAAATATTTTCTTTCTTTTTAAAAATTTTTAAAAACTCCAAAAAAATATTTCTATCCACATGGCCGAAGAATGTCCTTTACAGGATTACTTTGGTCATTTTCCATTGATACGTGACACGTGTGAGAGTGATCCCGAGCCGTCTCTTTATGATATTCTTAGTCGTTTCACCTCTCTCACGAGTACCGTTGGTACTCTTGACCCATCCACGCATGTACCTCCTATTCCATCACCTTCGGTGTCAAGTGTCGCTGTGTCTCCTCCTTTGTCGTGCACCCATTGTTCCTATGCCGATCACATGTCCCATGAGTGCCCATACTCTTCATATCCATACAAACCCACCACGGACCATGTGTATCCATATGACACTATTCTGGAACCTACCTCGGCCTATTATCCCGATATACCTAATCCCGAGTTATGTGAGTAACCGAGTTATTCGTGGAGGCTTGATCACCCTTCCACGCAATACAAATCCCAACCCGATGTTGTGGATCCTCACACGTTCCAACAGTCGTCATGGCAACCTTGTGCACCTGTTTACGATCAGTCCCCTCACTACGCACCCCATGCGCATCAACCATTTGTCCATCACGAAAGAGATCCTTTCGTGTCTGATGAACTTGGCCCCACCCCACCCACTTCATTTGAGTATTCTCCGTATAGTCATGATCATAGCGAGTTGTGTCCACCTCAACCACGACCACCCGTCACTCCACCAACACCTTCATCCACATCCACTCTTGAAACCCTCTTGCAAAAGTTCATACTTGAGCAAGAGCAAGCAATTCAAACTCAAGATCTCTAAAGGCTTGAACAAAGGTTAAATGAATTGGAGTGTGCGAGAGAGTTGGATATTCCCATGGCCCCACCCATCGTTGCAACCGAGTGTAATGATGATGTGTCCTCTCGTGACATGGATTTTGAGTGTGACCAACCCTACCACCCCGAGAATCTTGAAGTTGAGATCATCCATTGGTCCGGGTCCCAAGTCGACAATTGTGTTGACTTATCCTTCGATAGTGAGACTGATCCACTCCCACCCTGTCCTTATGAACCCATCATTGCGGTTCACACTCCTGTCATATAAAAAAAAATGCCCGAGTCTATACCTATTGCACCCATCGTGTGTGTTCCCGAGGAACCAATTTATCCTAGGTTAGCTCCGGCTACGAGTACTCACCATTTTCCCGAGATAGAATCCGTGATAGTTCCTAACTATCCGACTATGGATGATGTCCCACCATGCATGGCTCCCGTTGAGCCTGATATTTCTAGTGATTTTTCTATCTCCGATCTTGGTGCCTCGCTTTACCCATCCACCACAATCACCAATGATACCTTTGTGGAGAAGTTGACAACTCCATCTTTAGAAACCACACTCCCTTGTGAGTATTCCTTTACTCCTCCCAATGAGTGTGTGTCTCCCACGCTTGAGTTGGATCATCTTCCTCCACCGTTTATCCCATCCGATACACCGATTATCCCACCCGACCCACTCATTATCCTTTCTACCCCACCACCTAGATTGGATCTTGATTTTGCGCATTTCAAGTTTCCATCAACATTTTTAGATCCTAACCTCAAACCATCCCCCACCTATGAGAGTATTTTTGGTGCTACTCTCCACCGTGACATCGAGCTTGTTCCTCCCTACCCATCACTCTCTTGTGGTGTTGATTTTTCTCAACAGCTCCCTGGCGTGTCACGGCGCGACCAATATCATCGCCCATTTATAAAACGGTCGTGTGATTTCTCTGAGGCCCAACCCATTACACTTACCAAACCATTTTGCCTTCCTCATTAACTTGAGCACCATGCTTATAGGGCCCTAGTTTCCCTAACCTTTTAGCTCAACAAGGCCCGTGACCGATACCTCTTCACCCTTTCCACTCTCACCCTTACCTTAATACCCACCCACCCTTGGTCCACCGATGCTTTGCATCGTGTGATGCACTTTGCCATACAGGTGCATTGACCACTTTAGCCTGTTTCCAGCAAGACTGACACTTCAGTCTTGTTTGGGGGTGATTCTCATCACCCATTTTCCTGCCACCCTATGCTTTCATAGATCTTATCATTAGGGTGAGATTTCATCGGTCTGGCTGAAGACATTAAACTTAGCGCTATCGGGAGGCAGCCCGCGTTTCTTGTACTAGTCTTATCCTGTTTGGGGGTGGTGTTTTCACATCACCCTATGTTTTGCCATGTTATAGACTTGTACATATTTTTTTCTCACTTCTTATTCAGGTTTATCTTGGTTACATCTGTCCACTTCATTAGCGATTCATTCTGGTAATCTCTTTCCTACCTTATGCTCTCAATTTTAAAAATCATTTTACCTAACATCGAGGACGATGTTCCTTTTTGTTTGGGGGTGGGGAATTTTATCAAAATCGTACCTCTTTTGAAATTTTTTGATTTTTAAACCTGATTTTTAAAATTTCGTGCAATTTCTTTCATCTCAATCAATGATGTGAATTTTCAATCATCCATCTTTCAAAAGTCTAGGAATCAAGCTAGAGAATATTTTTTTCTAAATAGCTTATGTAATACATAACAAGGCATTTTGTACCATGAATTTCTAGACTCAACAAAATTTGCGCACTTATCACGTCAATACGGTTTAGAGTTGAGGAGTACTACAATTCTAAAGAGAACCATAAGGATCACTAGTGGAGACTTTAGCTTGTGAGATTCGTGCCTTTCACCCTTTCAGAGAGTTTTACGCAATCTCCGAGTCACAAGTTGATTCAACTTCTTTTGGGTCCGCACTTAAATTGTTGTATGATCTCATTTTTCTTCAAATTTTGGTTGATCATTGAGAATGACATTTTTTTCGAGTTGTAAGAAATGCGTGTCTTGAAATTTGTCCCGAATACTAGATCTTCATCCATACACCTACCACTTTTCCCCCATATCACATTTCCATTCACTTCACCCATTATATTCCCATGCTCTTCCACATTCCCACATACTTCTCCCTCACCATCATTCCCTACTCATTTCATATATCATCCATCATCATTTTCAAATAACAGAGTGTGATTTCAAATGTAAATGTCTTCATTGTTAGTTTGAAAAGAGAGAGAAAAAAAAGAATAAAAAAAAGAAGAGAGAAACATAAAAATAGCAAGAATAGAAGAAAAGAAAAAAGAAAAAGAAAAGAAAAATCGAAAAAAAAAGAGAGAAAAGAAAAGAAAGAGAGTTTGTAGTTAGTAATAATGACATTTGTGCCTAAAGTGTATACACTCTTCTTTCGCATCCATATCACATCCATCTTTTACCCTTTCCATATCATCACCCCATCCTATTTCACTATCACCATCCATTACCATCCTACCTCATATCATCATATCCTTCTCATTTTTATTTACCCCCTCACCCATATACATCCATATTTCCCATAGGTGTTCGGGCAAATAAAAGTCAATGTGGTGAATAACTCGACGTTCTCACTATAGTGATTAGCATTCTTTCATGAGATCATTTTTCTTTCAATTTGTTCGTTCTTTCTTATATGTGTGTGAGACATTTGAACTTACTTACATTTACTCACCTCCTCACACACAAGAGCGATACACTGACCCTAATCTCGAGAGTTCGTTTGAGAGAGTTATATCCATCAGATTTGAAGTTGAAGCGTTGATTCCGATGAGGCAATCTAGGAATTACTCTTGTGATACTCGACCCATTTTGACTGATTCACACTACACACGTTGAGTTCTAGGGAGGATGTGCCTTGAGTATTTACTTCGCTAAACTTTTTACACATTCTAGCTTGTATTTTTGAAAATATTTCTCATGTGATGGATTGTGCGATTATTCTACATCTAATAAGAGATTGATTGCCATTTTGCAAATAAAGAATTTTGTGGGTATATTCCCTACAAACCCTCACGAGACACAACTCGTCATGTAGGGCAACCTATAGGTTTAAAGGCTTGTTGCACATGCTAAGTGCAATCGCAAGTGCCCGCGAAAGTGGTACACTTTTGGTTACTTATCATTCACTTTCTCTCTATCTTATTGCTCGAGGACTACCAACGCTCTGTTTGGGGGTGGTGTGATAAGCACCCAAAACTATACAATTTATGCCCCGAATAGATGTATTTTAGTTGCTAATTCTCGACAATATGAGTCTTATGCGCTTAATTGTTCAATATGCAGGCTTAATGCACGTTGCGGTATTCAAATGCGTATTTCAAGGCAATTGTGCATTTAATGGAGCTAATTCCCTCTCTCGTACCCTAACCCGAGCCTAAACCTAGCCCAAACTTACCCCAAGCCTGTGTGTGTTTTATTTGTGTCATTTTATTATTTTTTAGATTTTTAGTTTGAGTCATTTCTATTTTTAGGATTTATTTTAGATTTATTTAGTATTTTCTAGGTTTTATTTTCTATTTATTTATTTTATTTTTTTATTAGTATAGTTTTATTTTATTTTAATTTTTATTAGCTTTTAATTTAGTCTTATTTTATTAGAATTAGTTTTAAGAGTTCATTTTTATTTTATATTTTTTTTAGGACTTTAGTTTTCATTAGATTTTATATTTTTATTTCTTTTGTTTTAGTTTAGTTTAGTTTTTTTTAGCTTAGGATTTTATTTTTTTTAAGTTTTAATATTTTTATTATTATTGTTTTTAGTTTATTTTATTTTTAGTTTGATTTGATTTTTTAGTTTTAATTTTATTAATTTTATTTTAAGTCTTAGTTTTTATTAAGGGTCACAATTTGACACACACACACACACATAACCCATAACCCAACTCACCCACACACTAACCCCATACACCCACCTACACCCTATCCTCACAAATTCATCTTCAACCTCCAACACCCACCTTCACTCTCTCTCCACCATTAAAACTCCAATAACCACACTCTCTCTCCTCCATTACTAACTTGTAACAACCCGTCCTTTTGGAGACAATTAAATTCCATAATTAAATATAAATTGGCAATTTGGGGAATTTTCCTAAATAGTAATTTTTGGGATTTTCGAGGATTGAATGATTTTCTATGGGTGCTGTAATTATTTTTGGGACTAAATAGGTCGAAATATTTTAATTATATGTCGCCGTTGAGTAAAGCGACATGAGGTAAGATTTTTAATTGAAAAATCCGCATTTATTTATTTGGGTTGGAATAATGATTTAAGGTCAAGTACCTCGGATGAGAATTTCGACTGCGCCATGATTCTCGGAATGGCCGAGATAGTCGAAAAAGAGTGTCCGATTATCGAAATTAAGTTTCGGATGATTTTAGAGGTAAAAATAACTCGTAACTGGGTAAACGAGTCGTTTTTGGGTTTTAAGGGGTTAAAACCCTTTTCTCTCTATATAAAGAGGAAGAGGGGGAGAAAAGAGAGAAGAAAAGAGAAAGAAGAGAGAGAGGGGGAAGAAAAGAGGAAAAAGGGGGAGATTCCGGCCAGCCTCCGCGGGATTCGGCTCGAAGACGTCGGATTTTATCCACGAGGCAAGTGTTTACTTGCTTTATTTACTTTTGTGCATTAATCTCATATCATAGTTGGTAAAAATATGATTTTGGGTTAGAACCCTTAAAATAAAATTGGGAAAACTTAGATATGAGTTTACATATTGATGTAATGTAAACTCTTAATGATTTCTAGTATTAAAACCATGTTAATGGAATAATAAATGGAATTGAAATGGGAGAAATGTCAAATCTAGGGTTTTGGGGTTTTAAGATCCAAAACTTAAGAAAGTAGTTTAATACCCCAAATTAATTGATGTGTTAGTTGAAAAATATAGATTAGATGCTGGTTGAGTTGTTGGATGAGGTTAGAGACAACAAAAATGGGGAAAAATGGAGTTTGGGAGTTTGGGGAAGACAATGAATAGTGAACCCGTAGCCTTTGGGGTCATTTTCGGCCAGGAAGAGAAATGATTTAGTTCTCGGCCAAAACACGAAAGTTGTAGATCTTTTCGATACGGCCGCGTGGGCGCCGACCGCGTATTTTTCTGATTTTTTTTCGATTTGATATGATTTTTACAAGATGGCAGCTCCGGGTTGAAATCATCAACTCGGAAATCAAATCGGGAATTGGAAAAATACAAGCTAGGATTAGTCGTGTAGATGTTTTGGATGATTTTTAGGGTAGTTTAGAAACCCCGAAAATAAATTTGGGTTGTTGGATTAAGGATTTGAGGAATTAAAGTTTTGAGGACCTGGTGTGACCGGTCGACCGCGCCCCTAAGGCCGGTCGATCGCATCAAGAAAATAGGGCCTACTGCTTTGTTTCGTAGGCTTATTTGCAACCCGCGGTTGACCGGGGGTCCAGGACCGGTCGACCGGTGCCCTGTTTTCAGCCCAAGATTTTGGAGATTATTATTACTTCTCCTCTTCGAGATTTAAGTTTAAGAGCCTTCTAAATTAAAGTATATTAGAGGGTTATGTCCTAAGAGACTTGTGGATTTGGGAATATATATATATATATATGTATATTCACTTAGAATGAATTAGTATAATTGGAGATATCCAATAAATCCTTAGATAGGATTGAGATATATAGTGATTATTAAAGTAAGAAATACTTTGAGTTTAGTATCATGCTTATATGAATGCATGATTATGATTCCTGGAGGGAATCTTTGGGATTATTGGTTATCGCTAGATGCTATAGGCCACTTTGACCGTTATTATATATATATTCTAGGAGGAATATATAGGATATGTATATACTGTGTGATTTAGGTATATATATATATATGTTATGATAGAAATGATTTTGAAAATATAAAAATGAATATTTTCAAAATGGAAAGAGAAATGTTTTTCATAATTAATAAAATATGGATTACACACCTCTCTAAATCGCTATCATAAGGGAAGTTGCGTATGTATGGTGAAGCCCCCTGGCTAATGAATGCAGGGTGGATATAGTCCTATAGGCCATGTGAGCGTTTGTTGATATATATTTTTTTGCGCTGGTTAGGAGATTTCGGGTGTGGTCTTGACTATCCCGCAGGCACATGGCCGCTTCCCGACGTCTTGCGATGTAGGATCCCAGGTTGTCTTGTATAGATAGGCCCTGGAAGATGATAGCCATTTAGGGGCGCGTCCAGTGGGGAAACCCGGAGGGGCGGTCTTAGATTTATTAAAGCAATTCGTGATAATGGATTGGCTTTAATTTACATTTCCTGAGTATAAAAAGGGAAATGGGATAAAGGTTTGGCTTCGGTAACACTCCCGGATGGAAGAAGGGATGTGGAAGCATATGATTTGATCAAAGCATTTTCATGATAATGAAAATGGCTTTGGGTACATTTCCTGAGTATAAAAAGGGAAATGAGATGATTTAAAACGGAAAAGCATTTTTTATGATAATAAAATTGGCTTTTAAAAGTTTATGTTATGGTAAAGCAATTCATGCTAATGAATTGGCTTTTAAATACATTTCTTGGATATGAGAAGGGAAATGAAAGGTTTTGATATGAGTATAGAATACACCTCAGTCCGGGAGGTAGATCCGGATGTGTATTATATAGTTTATTATGTAAACCTCAGTCCGGGAGATATTATCCGGACGTATATTGTTGATGTATATATATATATATATATATATATATATATATATATATATATGTATTTATATATTTGTGTGTGCTACGCGCCTGATGGATCTCTACCATTAACCCTGCCATGTAGTAGTGTATCGGGGGGGTTCCTTGTTTGGATTTCGCTTTGCGAGACACCCCACACACGAACTTAGTGCAGTGTTGAGAATGGAGGGAAGTTTAGCCCTTAGCACTTGGACTATCTAGGGTTGATAGTAGTTGGGTGATGGACTAGTTTAGCAGGGTAGCTTGACTAGGATGTTTTGAAGGATGCGCTAGGAGTGCACTGTTAGAAGAGAGGTGAGGGGTATCTCATGGGAGTGCGATACCAAACTTAAATATGAGATAAAACTATTTTTCTAAAAAAATAAAGCATTTATGCACTTGTAAAAAATATTTTCAAAATTCGGGCTCTGACCCGTATATCTACTTTTCTTCTCTTGTTGTATATATATATATATATATAGGTGTCCAGACACAGGGACGCCTGGATGGAAATTCTTTCGAGTCAGACGTCTGCTGCAGCAGCTGTGGATGCTTGCGGATTCTCAGTAGACGATTCTTCTCTTGTACTCTAGATAGGAGGTATTGTATAAACATTCGAGCCAATGGCTCAACTGTATTTATTTATTCTTTTATACGTTATTTGATATGGTTGTATAATTTGAACCGAGTGTTTGGTTATTTTAATTTATTTCAGTTTCATTTACGCATTAACTTGTGGATGTTTTATTTTAATCGTTAAAAAGAGTAGTTAAGTAAAAGTTTATAACGCTCGCCTAATAGGATATTAGTAATTAAATGGATTTTCGACAGTGATGCTAAGAATGATCCATATGTGACTCCTGTTTTAATATGATATAGGAGTGATCGCCCGGTATCTTATTAGGCGGGGTGTTACATAACCCACATCATCATTCATCACCTTCTTCTACCTCATACCCTCATACACACCCCATAACTGCTACCACTCCAAACCCGGACCAACAAAACCCCGCCGACAACCACTTCGGGTAGAACCCGACCTACTCCATCGCCGGCGACCTCGTCACTTACCCCTTGTGACCCACCACTGCAGCTCTCCGGACAGATCTCCGGCTGCGACCCGCCTCTCTCCTCTCCAAACCCAGCGGCGACAAACCCCCTTCTACCAGCCCGCCACCGGCGGCATTTCTCACTTCCGCTAACCCACACCCAGTTCCGAATCCCCGGCAAAATCTCCGACGACCTGAACTGAACCCGCCATCACCGGCGATCCCCATACCCAGCCACCTCCGGCCTGTCAAAACCCGACAACTTAACCTCCAACCCGTAAACCGAAAACTCATACCTACATCACCCATGACCCATTTTAAAGCTACGCATTTCATTCCCCTGCCCAAAGCTTTGCCACCTTTCTTCCATAAACCAATTCAAACACCCAAAAACCCATTTCAAAGACCCACTTCTCCAAAGCAAGCCACAACCTGCCAAATACAAAAACCAAATAACACCGTTTTTACCCCATGTGCCACTTGAACTAATTTTACCCCTTTTACCCAAATACCCCCCAACTACCCTTTTAACCCTCTTTTCCAAAATTACCCCTCTAACCTCACAACCCACATGCTCCCATGTGCACCCAAATGCACATTTAACCCAAATCAGATTTTTTTCAAATATCCTCACACCTCACACCTCTATGCACATGTGCTCTCACCTTTCTCACATGTTCACCATAGCCAATTCCCATTTTTACCCCCATGCTCCATGCGTACTATAAATGAAGATGAAGACCTCAAAAAAAAGAGAGAGCTAGGAGATAGGAATTTGTAGAGAGAGAAAATACCATTTTAGTGTAGTTTTAGATTAGAATTTTTATTTTATTATTTTTAGATCGTGTGGAGAAAATAAATTGTTGTGAGGATTAAATTGAGTGAGATTCTTGATGTAATTGTGTTTGAATCATTCAAATTAAGGGATGTGAATTTCAACTCAAGGAATAGAAGTCAATTTCACTTCAAGAGATTGGGGTTTGATTGTTTTCTTCTCTTCTCATTTATTTATGCTTTTGATTATTAATTTGTCATATTTCAAATCATGTTAGGCTAAAACCCCTTTCAAGGGGTGGGGTAAAACCCTTATTTGATGTTATTTTATTTTAATTAGTTTAATTACTTGAAAAATCCCTTTGAATGTTAATTTTGATCCCTCACCCTTAAATTTACGCCTCGAGAGAGGGTAAATGATTTTCGAGAGAAAATTGAAATTCTAATTATAATACCCATTTTAGATTCGAACTAGAGATAGGGGTTTCTTAAGTGGGGTATTATAACTTGAATTTCAACTCTAAATTTAATTTCTAAGATTGATATAAATTTTAATTAATCGATCCTAGCGGGTGATTAATTAAAAGGAGTGTAGATCTATTTTTCTAGAGTTGTGAGGTGTTAAACTTAATATTCTAAAATGTTATTATTAAAATTACACTTGCAACGAGAGTTGATTTGTAGTTTTTATATTAATTTGGGAGAATTCAAATAATTAAATTAATTAATTAGAATAACTAAAATTTGTGGTGTAATCCCATTCCTTGATTGTTCTCACAATTATTTACCGCACTTATCTCTTATTTTTAGTGTTAGACTTTAATATTCATTTTAGTTACTTTTTAGTTAGTTATCATATCACATTTAGTTTAGTTTAGACCTCACCTCAACTTATTGTTTTAATATTGAAAAAGTTAAAAAAAAAAATTAAAAAAGTGAAAAAGCACAAAAAGAAAATAAAAAGTGAATTACATGTGAATTTGTTCAATTTGCTTTACTCCCTAGAAAGTGGATTGACATCCTTACTTACCGCTATACTTTAGATTGTTATATTTTGTAGGTACATAAGGTTTTGATTAGAAGGGAGCTTTTTCAAGCAACGACAAAATACACGCAAAAGCTTTTCTATCAAAACTCAAATCATTATTCATCAGTATAGTTTAAAAGTTTAAAAGTTTTAAATCATTTTTCATCAGTATTTTAGGTAGTTTAGTATAATTGCACCTTTTCATAATTTCATAATTGCATCTAGTATAGTTATTCCAAAACTCAAATCATTTTTCCTTTCCTTTAGAGTCAGAGTTAGGATTTCCTTATTTATCCAACTTCGTCACAACTATGTTGTCCTTTTTCCCTGTGGATACGATCCCGGCTTATCGGGTTTATTACTAACGCGATAGGCTTGCACTTGAGCCTAGAGTGAACGCACATTAGACACTTTCTGAGTCGCGTCAAGAGAAAAAATGGTGACTTGACCAACAAAATGGCTAGTGTTACAAGAGATCTTCAAGAATCCATGGACACTCATAAAAAACTTGAATCCCTTATATTACAACTCGAGAAAGATCTTAAACATTTCTGGGAGGTCAAGGTTACTATAGAGGATACATCAAAGAAGGTAGGTAAGATTCTACTCGGTCCCACTTTAGGTTTTGGTGAGAGGTGAGGAACAGGTTATGAGAGTGCATCCCCTTTCCAAACCTCATCAGAACCAGTTTTGAAATTTGTGGTCAATCCTTTTGAGCCTTGACCTAAACCACAAAAGAATTTTTTACCAAAGAAAGAGAACCAAGGGTAAACCCAAAAAAGTCTATGTTTGAACTGTTTGAAAAAAAAAATAGGTCACGTCAAAGAGTTTTGCTATAAGTTAGTTAGAACTAGACATACACATACTATCGTGCACCACTCTAGCGACTTTGGTAGTCTTAGATAGAAACTTTATTTCTTAGTCAGGACTTCACAAAGCTTGATGGAAGAATTTCAAGGGATGTCTTTACCTTTTGAGAACACTTCTAACACTCTAACTAGAGCCAATAAAGACAAGGGAAAACAAAAGGTTACCTCCACTTGGGTACCTAAGCAAGAAGTCAACGACCTTGTTGTGCATGTTGCCCTCGAGTTTAAAAATACTTTCCAATGGCATTTTTATAGTGGGTTCTCTAGGCACATCACTAGTGACATATCATATTTTACCCACCTTGAGGATCGCAAGGAAGTTAATGTCACTTTTGGAGATGGGAGTAGGTCTAGTATTTTTGGTCAATGTTGTATTGAAATACTTAGATTCACTAAACTAGACAATGTGTTGTATGTGAAAGGGATGAAAGCAAACTTAATTAGCATAAGCCAATTGTGCGACGTAAACTTTGTGGTAAAGTTTGACCAATCCGAGTGCAATTTTTATTATCAATCTGGTGAACTTATACTACAAGGTGTGAGGACTGAATATAATTTCTATGGGACAATTCCCAAATCATCCTTAGTGTGAAAAAGTGCCATCGTCTCCTTTATGGACCTTTGGCATCAACGAATAGGTCATGTGAACTTTAGATATCTTAAGAGATTAGTGAAAAATACCTAGTTTACGGATTACCATCACTTGGGAAACTAACTTCCTTGATTTGTGGCCCTTTCCAACAAGGAAAACAAATTCGAAATCCCTCGGTGTTTTGGATTTGATTCATATGGATCTTATGGGTCTTAATCACTCAGAGAACTTAGGTGGTAAGAGATACATTCTCGTGATGGTCGATTACTTTTCTATATAATCTATCGTAGGATTCCTTAGAGAAAATTTTGATGTGTCTGAGTTCCTAATAACCAAGTGCCGTGTCCTACCAAACCACCATTAATCGGATGCGTAGTGACAATGGCATTGAATTTAAAGATAATAAAATGGATAACTTTTATGATGGTGTGGGCATCAAATAAGAGTTTTCAATCGTTCATAGTCCTAAAAAAATGGGAGTTTTGAGAGGAAGAATCGAATGATACAAGAAATGGCTGGATCCATGCTTCTTGGGAGAAACTTGCTTAGATGTTTCTGGGTAGAGACGGTGAGCATCACATGACATACAGTGAATAGGGTATATATTCTTCCACACATTCTACACACGTCTTATGAGTCATGGATAGGGAAGAAGCCCAACCTATCATATTTTTGTGCCTTTGGGAGTACTTCCTACATCTTTAGAGATAAAGAGCACTTTGACTCTCGAAGCGACGAGGGGATATTTTTTGGTTATTAATTGACTAGTTGGGCTTATAGGGTTTTCAACTTTGCAAGATTTAAGGTTATGGATTCAATAAACACCACAATTAGAGATGATTATCTGGAGTTTATTACTCCTATCCTCGAGTGTGAGGTTGATGCACCCCTGGTGACAATCTCATCCTTCCTCACATTACCATGCTGGACCCTAGTCCTGATTTGGAGTATCCACCCGCTTGGATTCGTAAGAGTCATGACCCTTCTGCTATAATTGGTGATTCCACACTAGGTATTAAAACTCATGATGCCCAACTATAAAATGTGGTTATATATTTATGTTATACCTATTTAGTCGATCCTAAGAATGTGAAAGAAGAACTTAAGGAAGAGCATTGGATATCCGTTATGCAAGATGAGTTTCTTCAGTTTCTCAAGAATGATGTATGGGAGTTAATCTCCTGACCTGGCGAGACAAATGTGATAGGTTCCAAGTGAATTTATAAGAATAAAATGTATGAGAATGGTACCATAGTTTGAATTAAACTTAAGTTGGCTTCTCGAGGATACACACATATTGAAGGTGTAGAATTTGATGAGACATTATCTCCTGTTGCTAGGATTGAGTCCAACTGCTTACTAATATCCATAACATGTCATATGTTCTTCAAGTTATATCATATGGATATCAAAAGTGCCTTTCTAAATGGCATTATAAAGGAGGAAGTTTATGTAGAATAACCAAAAGGGTTTGAATAACCTAAGAACTCGGGATACGCATAATATCTTAGGAAGGCCTGTATGGTTTGAAGTAAGAACCTTGTGCTTTGTAAGAGATGCTCACTTCATATCTCTTAGTTCGTTGCTTCAATAGAGGGGAGTGGATAAGATGTTGTTTGTGAGGAAAGAGAGTCATGCTATTTTAGTTGCCCAAGTCTGTGCGGATGACATAGTATTTGGATCCATGTGCTTTCTCTATGTTCACACTTATAAGAAAGAGATAAATAGAGAGTTTGAGATGAGCACAGTTGTTGAGCTTACATTCTTCCTAGGTCTCCAGGTTCATCATCTTGAGAATGGGACTTCTATATCTTAATCCAAATATGCAAGGCACCTAGTGAAGAAGTTTAGTCTAGACTCTAATAAGAACTCATGCACCCTTATGAGTACATCGACAAAGATTAGTAAAGAAAATTTTGGCAAGGCCGTAAAGAAAACCCTTTTATCGGAGTGTGATAGGTAGTCTTCTCGACTTAATTGCTAGTTGTCCCGATATTTCTTTTAATGTTGGAGTTTATACATGATATCAAGCGTCCTCGAAAGAGTCTCATATACTCGAACTTAAACGTATCATCAAATGTATGAGTGGTGTTCTTTCCTACAATATTTTGTATTCCTATACCGATGACCATTTGTATGCCTGTTCAGATTCCTATTGGGCCAGGTATGTTGATGGTTGTAGGAGCACCTCGGGTGGATGTTTTTTCTTTAGGAGTGCTCTTATCTCATGGTTGAACAAGAAGAAAAACTCCAGATCTTCGTTCACGACGGATGCTGATTATATTACCGTCGGGAGTCATTGCACGCCACTCTTATGGATGACGCAAATATTGGAAAATTATGGGGCATCACAAGGCACGATGACTATTTCATGTGCTAATACGAGTGCAATATTATATCTTGTAATTTGGTCCAGTGTTCGCGGACAAAGCTCATTTGGATACGTGAGCATTTTATACGTAATATAATGGATGAATAGTAAGTGTCCTTGAGCTTTGTGAGCACTGAACATCAATTGGACGATATTTTCATAAAACCTTTTAATGTAGTTCAATTTGAGGAACATAGGAAGTCTTTAGGTATTTGCATTGTTGATTGAGTTCTAGAACTTTTTCTGGTATATGATATTTATCATGTTCATATCTTATTTCCTATTAGATTTTATTATCATTGTATTCATCTTTTTGCCTTTTGCTATATTTTGAAAAAATTACAAAAAGAGTTTTGTTTTCTGGAAAATTTTTGAAAAATACAAAAAGATTTTCAAATTTTAAAAAAAAAAGACAAAAAATATATTATTTTGATAACTTTTTTAAAAAATAAAAAAAGAGTTTTGTATTTTCCTTTATCACCGCATATGGACGAACATTTGAGATTCTCGGATCACCCCTTTATTCCATCCATATACGTGATTTTCTCTTAGTGTTTTGTGACATGACATTGTTTCAACAGTGTCCTTAATAATGTGTAGATATCATTACATTGATCTTTGATGACTACTATCTACATATTAAACTCCTTGTCTCATTTATTACACAGGTGCACGAGATTTATGGACATTATGCTTACTCGTCATTTGTTGAATACTGTATTCTCATCTCAATTTTGGTTAATAACAAACCAAATGTAAAAACAGATAAGTTGTGCATGTAAGAACCATTGCCTAGATTTCACTTATTTTTTGAAAAATATTATTATACGTTAATGTATGGAAAGGGGTTACAAAAGATAAAAATATTATTTGTATTAAAATCTTCCATTTGCATAAAAGATCCTAAAAAGATTAGAGGCACATAAAAACATAAGTGTCAGTCCCATTTTGTATACATTTATTGATGATTCACTACATATCAGCACTATGATTTCTTCAAAATAATCGAAAGTGCATTCATAATATATGAGAGGTTTTGTAAGGACATAAATTTCCAATTGAGTCCCTGTATTTTTTTGACTTAATTCCGTGAACAAAACTGTGTTTGTAATATGTCATAGGGAGAATTCTATTTTGTCACGATCCCACTTGGTCTATGACGTATTGAAGAAATTGAAGACGTTGTGACAAAGCTTCAAAGATTTAATCATGCCGATGTTTATTTGGTGCATGTTTAATCGTCTTCAAAGATAATTTCATTCCGAGATCACTCAGGTATGAATGCGTATAATTAATAGTGCTCGGAATTATTTTATAAAAGATAAGGATGTAATTTTTATATAGAAAAGTGATTTTAAATGTTTTAAAAGTGTTTTAATGGTTTAAACTTCGTTTTATGATGATAAGCTCGAAATAGAGTTTGACTAATTTGAATCTCTTTGTTAAGAGACGTTTTTATCTGAAAGTCAAACTTTCGCAAGGTCGCTCGAGCGACATTGGATCTCGTTCGAACGAGATACAATGTCGCGCGAACGACAAGCTTAAGTCGTTCGAATGACACGTTTTTTGAGGCGGCGTTTAAATCCTATTTAAACAGTGTTTGCATCATAATTTCGTAAGAGTGGTTTCTGGAAAAATAGTTTTACGAACCAGAACCTTGTTTGCACATGTTTTCTAAGGTTTACAAAGCATAAACACATCCTTAGAGTTTGTAAAGATCCGAGTTATCATTCTTATATGTTTAAGTGATCTTGTTGCACCAAAGTTGTTTGTTCTACATATTGAACACAAAGGGTTTTGTGGTGAAGAAGCGACGGACATCGTGTTCGACATCGTAAACGTTTCAAAGCCATATCGGTGGACACCGAGACATACGTGGACGCGTGTGCTGTGGACAGAGATCGTAGAAGACGAAATTTCTACGTGGGCACTAGTGAAGAATGGTTGAAGATCAGAAGGAGCGTCAAGACCCGTGGGGATCGAGTCTTAAGTGTAAGGCTAATCTGACTTTGTAAAACCATTATTCATAGTGATTGTCTGGCTTGGTCCGTCCGAGGTTGTTTTCCCGTTTTTAGTTTTTTCCTCGTACATCCGGCGTTGTGAGTATTCTTTACTTTATTTTACTTGATTTAATCACTAGATGCATGTTTAGGATTAATCAAGATAAAATTAGTTTAAAGAAAGAATTAGATTTTTCATAACTTGGTTTGGTGCATAATTAAAAGTTGGATCCTTTTTCGAAGAAAAATTGATTTTGTTTAAAACACACATATCGGGCCACTCACACTTTCAGGTTTTGAGGGAGTTAAAGTCGAAGATCAATGGGGCTGTGTTAGGGTGAAATACTCCAATTTTAAAAATTTTAAATAAAGATATGGTTCACTTAATATATCAAACTTAAAAATTTCTTTCAAATTTAATAATTAAAGTTCCAAAATTTTAATTTTGCACAAAATAAAAATTAAACACAACTAAACAGATATTTAATTTTCTTTCAAACAAAAATTAAATAAACCCAATTCATGTTCTTCATATGCTATATAAATTGGCATGAATATTTTTCAAGATTTTTCTTGACTTGAATTAAGTTAAAATTAAACTTACCTAAAACTTAATTAGCACCAAATTAAACTAAAGTTGTGATTAAACCAATTTTTATCTTTTTAAACCTACACATGCATCTAAGTGAATTTTTACAAGATAAAAATAAATCACAATCACACTACGCGCTGATGTACGAGGAAAATCCACAATGGGAAAAACCTCGGACGACGCAGCATACAAATCCACTAAGCACGGTATTTTTCGAAGACACGACAAGAGACCTTACAACAATGACTCAAGTCCCTTCAAGCCTTGATGTTCATTCTCTCTTTAACCTCTTCCTAGTAGATAACGTTGGAGTCCACTAATGTCTCGAAATCCACCGATGGGGCTCAGCTACTATAAAAAACACACGATGGCCTTTCCACCGTATGCATACCGCAAATCTTCATAAAGAAGAGACTCCTAAGTAGGGAAACTTCTATTTTATGGGATGAGAAAAAATAATAGGTGCCAAAATAAAGATCTCAAAGTAAGTGTATATATATATATATGAACTTGGATCAAACAAACTATGGGTGTAGATTTATGTTTTGGAAGAAATTAATCCATAAAAAATCAACACGGAAATGGGCCTTTTTGGTACAAAGGGTTTTGCTCTCCAAGTGTTGGAAACTCTCCCAAAAAGTATATCAAATACTTGTGTTCCCGCATAATATAGATTAGGTAAAGAGTTAGTGGGGTTGTTGGAAGTTAAAATTAAAAATTGGCGAAACTGTACAAAATCTTCCAGGTCGTTCGAGCGACTTTGGAATCTCGTTCGAACAACTTGGTTCAAATGAAGTTCTAACTAAAAATCAGACATCAAAGGACAAATATCATTAGATTTCTCATTGGAAAGGGTCGTTCGAACGACTTCGTTTGAATGAGAATTCTAACAACAAACAGTTGAAAATGGCATAAAGTCGTTATAAGAACGTTAAAAGTTCTTTTGAATGAGAAAAATATCGCTCAAATGACTTTTCAAAAAATCCAAAAATTTCTTTTTAAGCCCAAAACTTTTAAGCAAAGTATAAAATTGATTTTCTAAAAAATATGTAAAGTCGTTTTGACAAAAGATTTAAAAGAAGACCCATAAAAAGAATAGCCAAGACTATATATATATATATATATATATATATATATATATATTAAATGTATTCATACCTTTAGAGACATTGGAATCTAAATGTTGATAATATATAAATATGGCACGAAATTGGCAAGGATGAAATCTTCACTATGGACTTGGCCTCTACGTCTTCAACTTAAACTTCAAATGTCATAGGCTTGGAAGGATACCAATTAAGCCAATACTATCGATTAGAAATTTGCCATTACAATTTTCCCCCTTTGGCTATTCCGGGACAAAACCCAAAACAAAAATCATATGGTCCATCAATCTCTTCTAAAATTACACAAACCCTCCCAAAATAAAAAATACAGACACTTGACTCGACACACGAAATGCTTTGCCTCTTTTAAAATTTTCCACTAAAGATGAAACCCTGTACACTTAAAAAGAGCATTAAATGCATAGGGAATATAACAATATAAATAGCATGATTAAATAAATACTCCCACTTTGTCTAACATGATCTACCTAAGAAAGACGTCTCCGCTTAAGTTAGATCTCCCGAAATATTTAAAAGGCTTAGATCCCATTTCTCCCCCTTTTTGTTCCGGAATAGACAAAGATTAAAAATTCAAAAATACACCTATTTCTTCTTAATTAAATCAAATACCTAATTAAAACAAGGGTTATTAATAATGGAAGAACAAGTATAAAAATGTAATGGTGAATAAGGTGACAAGTACAATGAAGAAATATGACAACAAGCAATCAACTAATCCATAAAAAGAGCAATAGATTCCAACTAAGATGTGATAGACAACAAAATGACACCAACTAAAATGTAGTAAACGTAAGCATGTGATATCAAACAAACTTCACAACAAGATGTATACCTATAACAACAAGAAGCATACATGGACTAGATAATAAGGCAAAGACTAAAAAAAAATTAAATACCATATATATACTAATAACGCACACGCACATATACATAGGTACAAACACCATACCCCGCACAAAATACATTAAGCTTTCCACACTCGTATGGCAAAAATATATCTAAATAACATGTGGTAAACGAAAGTGAAGGGGTGTGAACTAGCAACAAAAGAATTAAGACTCAATCACTTAAACATGTTCACAAATTTCTTATTTAAATGAAAAACTTTATCAACCTTAGTACATAATGAACAAACATACACAATGCACACTAGCCTAGAATTTTGATGATTCTACAAACCAATAGAGTCATGACAAAAACATCATAACTAGGATACATTGTCATTGTGCAAACCCATTAATATATCCATCCGCACTTCCTCGTACAAAATATTCTTTTCTTTTCTATTGAATGTCCATATCAAACTCAACTAATTTAACCTTGGCTAATTTTAACAATGCCGCATTTTATAGGCCATATTTCAATGGTGTCTTTTCATGCAAAGTAATTTTGTCTTTCGTAGCCTGATTCCATTTTTAAACAACAATATCGAATAAATATTTTTCTATTTTTTTCATAAATTCGTGCAACGGTTCTCACATGCACAAATCCTCCATAGTCATAGCAACATATAGATAACTAAATTGATAGGAGAACATCTCACTTAGCTCAAATATACATGTGTGAATCTTAAGGATTGAAAATGTTAAGATCAAATGAAGTTGAAGATCAAATATACATGTGAAGTTGAAGATCAAATGAAGTTGAACAGATCACTTAGCTCAAATATACATGTGAAGTTGAAGATCAAATGAGCTCATGCATGTGTGAATCGAGGCATATAAAAAGAGAATTCATTAAGAAAGTCAAGGTCAAACTAATCCATGCAAGCATGATAAAGAACACTTTAAGGATTGAAAATCTTAACTAAAATTTATAGCCACATGAAAGCGGGGATGATATTGGATTCAAACACAAGTATATGCCACATAAAATGTGTAAAACTAAAATATACGAAAATAGATTTTTTTTTTAGTTTTCCAATTTTTTATACAAACACAAGGATAACCTAAAAGACAAAACAAAAAAAAATATTTTTGTATTTTTTTAGCTAAGCCACAATAAATAAATAAAATACAAAAGATACACAAGTCATAATTCTAGCAACGCATATATGATGAAGCAAAGACTAGAAATTGACAAACAAATATACAACTAGCAAAAATATATCACGAGGAACAAAATCTAGTGTTATGCAAATAAAACTGACATAATCAACCTTTAAATTTAGCAAGTGAGGAGTCATGTGAAAGTAAATGAGAATCATAAAATCTATCATGTAAAGCCTCCAAATCGGATCGCCTAATCCACACAAGTGAAGCACGACGCTCTCGGGATTTGGTGAACTTGGTAATTCTACTCTTTGACTTTCTAGGATCATTTTTAAGATCAAAATAAAATTTCTTAAGGTGATCCTTCTGGCCACAATGTGTGAAAGTTAATACATGGCGTGAGGTGTTACCTAAGGATTGACCTTTTATAGTGTTCCTGGGTAAGTATCGAAGCCAATACCACACTTGTCGTCTTTGATTTGGACGGTACCTAAGATTTTATCTAATTTCTCCAACCTACACTCCAAATAAAATTTGACATGACTTGAGTCTTTCAATTTCTCTTCTAGTTCTTCTATTCGAGACTCAAATAAACACCTTCTCTCTTCAAACTCGAGAAGCTCTTTCTTTAAAGCCTCAATTAAACCTCTAAGGCTATCTCCTTCACCTACTATGTACTCTAACTTATCACAAAGAATTCTCTCACATGCCTTAAGGTCTTCAACTAAAACACTCTCATCATTAGCCATAACACGCTCTCTCATTTTAGCTTCTAACTTTAAATTATCCCTTTTTAATTTCAACGATTTCGCATACAACTCATAGAAGGCCACTTGAAGTTCACTCTCTTCAACCTCTTCGTAGCTCTCACTTTATTCTCCACTCTCTCTACTATCAAACTTTTGGGATCACAAACAATGGCCTCGAAAGTGTCACGTAAAGAAATATCTTCATGGAAAGATTCGTTGTCAATGCTCACATGAGTTTCCAAGAATGCGGTGAAGTTGTGCTCATTGGGGGAATTATATGAAAAATGTTCCATCTTCCAGTTCACTATCACTAAGGGTGGCATTATATGAAAAATGTTGCTTGCCTTCCTTCCTTAGTTTAGTGGGACACTCGTATGCCCTATGTCCATAACCTTCACAACCATAACACCTATTTGACTCGTCCCTATTAAGATCTTCATTGAAATTTTTAGGGAATTTTTCGGCTTTAATATGCTTAGACTTCTCAGATTTCTTATAATCATTGTTAAGTTTCTCTTTATTAGTCTAAAGAAATTTTCTAAACTTCCCAGCAAACAATGTCATATATTCTGAGTCAATCTCAAACTCATCATCCGAAAATGATGTTTCCCCCTTTCGGGCTTTCAAAGCTATGCCATTGTCTTTCTTATTCTCATCCTTGGAGGGAAACATGTCAAGTTCATAGGTTTGTAAGTCACCTACGAGCTCTTCAAGTTTCATAGAGTTTAAGGTTTTAAAGAATTTAAAATGCTCACCCTAGCATTAAATCGCTCCGGTAATGACCTTAAAATTTTCTTTATAAAACGGTTGTCGGGTATCTTTTCTCCCAAATTAAAAGATGATTTCACAATATCAAACCATCTCGCTAGAACTCATCAAAATTCTCACTTTCTAGCATTCTAATGGTTTCAAATTGAGTGGTGAGGTTTTGGAGTTTTGAAGCTTTCACAACACTTGTTCCCTCATGGGTGAGTTGATGACTATCCCATGCCTCTTTTGATGTTTCACATGTCATAATTCGGCGAAACTCATCTGGTGTGACCGCACTAAAAAGGGAATTTAAACCACGGGAATTAAAATTAGTTGACTTAAGCTAAGTCTCACTCCATCTTACTATGGGCTTAAGTACACAAACCTATCCTTCTATACATGTTGGTGGGATCCAAGCTTCAACTACCGAAACCCAAACTTGCTCATCTAGGGATCTCAGTGATGACCTCATACGCGTTTTCCAATACACGTAGTTGGAACCATCAAAAATAGGAAATTTTGCAAAAGGTAAATTTTCCATTTTTAAAGCAAAATTTTGACACAGGATTTTGACAGGATAATTTAGCATTCCACCACTAATACCACTTGTTAGGGTGAAATACCCCAATTTTAAAATTTTCAAATAAAGAGATGGTTCACTCAATATATCAAACTTAAAAAAATTTCTTTCAAATTTAACTTTTAAAGTTCTCAAATTTAAATTTCCACAAAAAAAAGATTAAACACAACGAAACATATATTTAATTTTCTTTCAAACAAAAATTAAATAAACCCAATTCAAGTTCTTTATATGCCATACAAATAAGCATGAATATTTTCCAATAAATTTCTTCACTTGAATTAAGTTAAAATTAAACTTACCTAAAACTTAATTATCACCAAATTAAACTAAAGTTGTGAATTAACCAATTTTTATCTTTTTAAACCTATACATGCATCTAAGCAAATTTCTGCATGATAAAAATAAATCACAATTACACTACGCAGCGATGTATGAGGAAAACACACAACGGTAAAAACCTCAGACGGCCCAGCCTACAAATATATAAGTACGGTATTTTTACAAAGACACAACAAGAGAAATTATAACAATGACTCGACTCCCTTCAAGCCTTGATGCTCTTTCACTCTTCAATGCTCGTACCGTAAATCTTCACAAAGAACGGACTACTCCGTAGGGAAACTTCTCTTTTATGGGTTGAGAAAAAATACCCGGTGCTAAAATAAAGATCTCAAAGCAAGTATATATATTTGACCTTGGATCAAACAAACTATGGGTCTAAATTTGTGTTTTGGAAGAATTTAATCCATAAAAAATCAACACCCAAAATGGGACTTTAATCCATAAAGGTTTTTTTCTCTCAAAGTGTTGGAAACTCTCTCAAAAAGTCTATCAAAGAATTTTGTTCCCACACTATATAGATTGGGTAAAGAGTTAGTGAGGTTATTGGAAGTTAAAATTAAAAACTAGAGAAACTATGCAAAAATTTCCAGATCGTTCAAACGACTTAGTTCAAACTAAGTTCTAACAGAAAATCAGAGATCAAAGGCCAAATCTCGTTAGATTTCTCGTTGGAACGAGTCATTCGAACGACTTTGTTCTAATGAGAATTCTAACAAAAAAATGAAATTGGCATAGAGTCGTTAGAAGTTCGTTGGAATGACCTCGTTTGAACTAGAAAATTATCATTTGAATGACTTTTCTAAAAATCCAAAAATTTCTTTTTAAGCCCAAAACTTTTAAGCAAAGTATGAAAATTATTTTGTGAGAAAAATGTAAAGTCGTTTTGACAAATGATTTAAAAGAACACCCATAAAAATAATATCCAAGACTATATATATATATATATATATATATATATATTAAATGCATTCATACCTTTAGAGACCTTGGAATCCAAAATTTGATGACATATAAAGTTGGAACGAAATCACCAAGGATGAAATCTTCACTATGGACTTGGCCGCTACGTCTTTAACTTAAACTTCAAATGTCATAGGCTTGGAAGGATACCACAAATAACTATCCTTTGACTCGATTATTTTTGTTCGCAATTAAGCCAATACTATCAATTAGAAATTTTCCCTCATAGTTTGCACAATGGACTTTCTTGAAAAACATAAAATATTTTGGCGTTATTTGTGTGAGAATCATTTAAGTTCATGACATATTGATTATATATAGTCGATGTCATTTGAGTTCACAATATTTTACACCTAAGGTAGACTTTGAGCTCTTTCGTTAGAAATATCTCAAATGTGCACCTATGTTATGAATATTTATGTTAATTTACCTATGGAAAATGTTCACACAATTTCATTATGCATCCTTGATTTAGATATTTTAGTGTTTTTCCATGGTGTGTTAAATTTGTACATTTTATACATTATATTTTTTTTAAATGAAAATTTTCAAAAATAGGTTGTGGAGAAAATTTTCCTTCTGAGATTTTTATTACATGTGCATTATTTAATATCTTTGTGATGATATCTTACTTTTTCATGTGATGCTTATTTTTCATGATTAGTTTTTACTCCTTTGTTTATTACGGACAAAAAGGGGAAATCAAATTGAGGAGAAGAGTTTTATTTTTTAGTTAATACTCAAATGCGATAGGATATTTTGTTCATCTCATGTGTGTAGAACATTCTACCTAGAATATGATCACTTGAACCGACACAAAATGAAGATAAATCAAACCAAAGGGAAGATCCATTGCATTTAAAGACGCTACATAAATTCGTTTTCCTTCCTTGATTTGGAACGATAGTTTTTGTATTATACTTTAGGATACAATTTGTCTTCGGTTTGTGGTTTTTACCAGAATATCCAAAGGGAAAGATTTGTAAAAAAATATTTATAATTTCTTAGTTTTATTTTTATTTTGGCTTATCTCATTACACATACATTGCACCTATATGACTTCTCTGGATTCGAAGACAAAGTTGAAGACATTTGGAAGATTGAAGAATCATACGGCTCAATAACCTAAGAAGAAGTTATAGTTTTTATTGGTAAAGAGCTACGTTATGTTTTCAGGGTCTTCAGAATTTTTAAAAGAAACTGCATTAGAAGAAGCTTCGAAGTCGTCTAACGAGATCCATTTTATATCGAACGAACTATTTTTGGCCTTCCTCTAGATTCTCATTCGATGAATCGTTTGATACCTATTCGAACAAAAACTAGCATGTCATTCGAATACGGTACCCTTTCATTAGAATGACTGGGCGAATTTTTTTTGTAATTAGCTCTAATCCAAATCTTTCATACTTATCCATTTATAACAAACCTACTTATAAATAGGATACACAGGATTAGACTTCTTAAGAACTCCATTTACCATCAAAACATGCCTTTTTGAGTTCTCTTTGTGATCAAATACTTCTATCATAATTCTAAATCCCTCGAAATCATAAACATCACTTTACTATATCAAGAAGAAGGTTTTTAGTGCAAAAACCTTTGTGGAGAGAAATCTCTACTGTTGAATTGTGGAACAGAGGTTTAACTGCTAAAGAAGGAAAGGTTGATCAGTGGATACCGAAGGAAATTGGCTTCCTATGGACAGCTCTAGACTAGATCATTTTCTATAGAAGAATTGAAGACACTGCGCCTCAAACTTAGCTTGTTTAAGTTGTTTGTATCTCGACTATCTGTCAATCATTTTGTAGTGTTGAATATAGGTTTTACCCTTTTTAGGCATTTTTCTTCAAACTTGTTTGTGTCAGTTGCATGCTTAAAATATTTCCTTATAATTGGAGAACATCTCATACGCACACCTAATTTAATCAAAGATAAAAATTGATTTGTGTGGGGAAATTTTATTATACAAATTAATCCATTGAATCCCTAGCATTCCCAGAATCATGTAAGATTCCTCATAATCTAGCTAAAGAAAACACATAGGAAGCTAGAGCAAGCTAGATCAAGCATAGAGGAAGCTAGATAAAGCACAAAAGAAGCTGGACAAAGAACATAGGAAGCATATAAACCAGTCCAAACATAAAAAATAGGCCCATAGGAAGCCTTTTTGAGGGAGTTGTTCAATGAACCTTTGTATTTTGCTTTAACTTTTGATATGTGCATTTTTTAGATATATTGTAATATTTAATAAGGTTACACTGTATCCACGAGGAACTAGGTCTAGTAGGACTTGTGAGATCTTTCATGCTCTATCAAACAACCATACTTTGTGAACTTATGAGGGAACTGGTTTGGAGGATTAAGAACCAAGGCAATGTTAAGGCTTACTTAACCTCTTTAGATACACCAGTTAAAGAACCACTTCATCTGAGATATCATCATCTAAGAAACCATGAGTTATTTTATCCACTAGTTAGTACAAGTTATCTTTTCCTAATTAAGAAAACATGTTTACACAAATGTCCTAGTGACATCATGCGTGAACTGCCCCATGTCCAATCCAAACTTGAGGAAATTGTGGTTGTTTGGGGGCTGATAAACGGTTTGTTACAATACCACCTGTGGGAAGCTGCCTATCACATAACTAGTCACTTAAGACATTTTCCCTTCATTTAAAGTCAGTGACATGGAAGCTTGGTGACACATCTTTTTATTTAATTCTAGTGACATGGAATCTTGGTGACACAACTTTTCATTCAATGTTAGTGACGTGGAAGTATGGTGGCACAACTTTACATTCAATGACAATGAAATGGAGGCATAGTGGTCTGACTTAGCATTTAATGCCCTTAAGACTACTCGAGTATAATTAAAAAACTATATATTACCCCAAACATCCTTTGAGAGAGGGGGTCACAAATCAAACATCAGAGAGATAGAAAGAGAAAGATATTTCTAAGAGAATTATTTTAAGAACCAGATATTTTATCCTTCACCATTAATGCTTTTATCCAATATTTCTACCAAGAACATAAGCATTTATTGAGACTTAACCCTTATTCCTTCATACCTTGGTGTTTAAGCTGCCTACATGGGTTGTATCTAGCATTGTTGTTTTTATGTACCTTTAATTCATTGATCTAAACAAGTCATATTTATTATTTGTCATTTAGTTATGCATGAGAGTTTATGAGTTTATAATAAAGAGTTTATCTTATTTCAACTGAGTTTATTCCTTCATTATCAATGCACATTGTCTATTAAGTTATCTCCATTAATAAAGGTCATGCATCAGTTTATATTTAAGCACCATAGGAATAAAAGGACTACTCTCTTACACCGTTAATTGTTATCCCCATGAGTTCGGACCTATCCTTTATCATAATCAGCCATTATAAGTGATTAACTTGAAAGAGTTTTCTTTGACTTGGACTCTTCATCTAATATAGGTGCATGTGATATGAGGAATTATTCCGAGCATGTCCCTATGCAATTATGGACCCCATAGTGGTCCTATCAACCAATTGACTATCTTAGCCTTGTAATAATTAGGCGATTGTGTATCGTTCAATGATTCAATTGGGAATACCTATGCTCCACTTTTAGGTGACTTACCAAATTATTGTGAGTTGTTCAATGCCAACCAATTAATTGTGTGTCATTCGATGCTATCAAGTTGGATTGTTTTAGTATGGTATAGCCAAAGGTTTATTCGGTTAAGCCTTGAGTTTTAGTCGGCTAAAATATCCTTTCATGTAGCACATGATAAAAGGGTTTTGGGTACATCATTTAGGTAGGAATTATGGGCAACTACGCAATGGTTTGGAACTGGGTGTCATGGGTTTCCTTGTCTAGATTATTCCCTCAATGTTGGGTCCTAATGATCATGAAGTAGTTTCTTATAATGCCATGCTACACAAAATTAAATAATTATTTAATAATCAACTTATTGGACTTGTACCAGCTTTTATATTTGGTTATTGAAATATTTTATGTATTATAAATTTTCATATTTAATGGATTTTGGTCTACGAGGTTTAATACCTTGTATTTCTGCCTATTTGAATGTAATTAATTCGGTAATTAATAAGTTTTATTTTCAATTATTCGAGAGAAGTAATTTAATTTAATTGAGTAATAACGTGTTTATTAAATATTAATTGAGAGTGAGATAATGATTAATATTATGAATTTAAGTTACTAAGTGAATAGTAAATAACATATGGAACTTATTACGCGTAATAGCGAGTGATATTAGTGTAATTGGAATTATCTCAACCGGGAGTCGCATGTAGATTAATTTTAGGTCGAGATGGAATAATTATGCAGAGTGAGTTGGATGATTATTTCAAGGTCACAGATGACTCCAGAGGGTCGAAATAGTCAAAATACCATACTCGGGGTGTCGATTGGGTCCCGAGGCATTAAATCGGCACCGTCTAAGGGTGTTTTAGTCATTTGGGAAATGAGGGTTAGGCGACCTATGAATTTCTAACTCCTTTATCAGATATTAGATAAGAGGAGCTAGGGTTAAAAACTCAAAATACAACGGGAGTCCATTTGAGAACAAAAGGACAGAGTTCTTAGAGCCTTTGAAGAGATTCTTGGAGCTTTCATCGATTAGGAAGGAAGATTGGACGAGGAAACAATCAAATCCATCATCAAGCCACAAAATTAGACCCTAATGATCAAAGGAAATTGGTTATATACAATTTATTTGAAGTTATAATACCCATGTGACTAAGGTTTCATTATATCTTTATTTAATTGGCATTCTTGGAAGAAAAGAACAATTTAATTTCATGTTTGGGTAGGAATTACATATAGAAGGATTTGATATCAGTAGAGGATAATAAACCAGAGGTTATGTGTTATTATCCACAAATTTAATCTGGGTTTATGTTTAATATTAATGCAGACTATGAAAACCTAATGTTCTTGAGAATTAGATGACAAAATCCCTTCTTAAATGAAAATTAAAAGGTTTTGATGTTGTGTTTACGTTAGAAATCGTCCTAATGCATGTAGATATGGTTAGGGACAATTGGTTTCAAATTTTGTAAAGAAATATGTAAGTTATGGGGTATTAAAGGAGAAAAATGCACTTTCGTAAGGAAGAATATGATACCACAGACTTTCGAATCAATTCAGCCTAGAGGCGAATCGATTCAGCCTCCTGATGAATCGATTCGGTTGCCCAGAGAATATGAAAATTTCACTTTTAAGCCTAGAACTCCCAAATTGTTTTCAGGAAAACTTTTAGGACATTGTTAGAACGTAATGATGGATCCATTATATTGCAGTAGGCTATGATAGGGTTATGGGAATTAAGTCTTATTAAGACGATGATTAAATGGGATTAAACGATAATGTAATTAATTCACGACAATGAGAATGTAATTCCTGCGGAAGCATGAGTGAGCTTAGGGTATGGACTAGTAAAGTAAGGAATACTTAGCTACTGAAATAAATCAAGGGGTGACTAGGACCCTTAAAGAAGATAATGATACTCCATTAAATGCGATAGTGATAATAATCATAAATTGGAATTACGGTGAGTATTAGAGTAATATATACTACGTACAAAGTTATGATATTTAAGTTGTGTATATACCTATCGAATATCTATAGGTGGGGTGAATACCTTTTGCATACTTGTTTATATTGGGGTGGAAGTGACATTCCAAACCAATATATGAAATGAATATTGGGGTCAAGGTAACATTCTGCACCAATATATGAAATGAATATCGGGGTCGAGGTAACATTTCGAAACAATATATGAAATGAATATTGGGGTCGAGGTAACATTCCAAACCAATATATGAAATAAATATTGGGGTCGAGGTAACATTCCGAAACAATAGTCCTTAATGTGTGATGTGGGGACATGTTAGTAAAGTATGCACTTATAGTATATATTGTGTGTGCAATATATACCGTATGAATAATCTGCTTATGTGTGATAGTAGATTACTAGATGATAAAACCAAATAGAAAGGTAATTAAGTAGAGGAACTTAATTATATGATTAAATGATAGCATGCGAGAAATGTTACTTAGAATTATTATAACATATGAGTGATGTTAATAAGATAACGTACTGTGAGGGTGGTACTAGGAGTTGGAAGTGTTAGTCATGAAATGAAGTACTTATGTCTAGTTAGCTTGGGTATAATCGCTAGGTGGGCTAATTGTAGACGTTATGCATGCACAATAGATGAGAGGTTAGGAAACTCAAGTGAGTGTACGCAAAACCTAACATGTGTAATCAATAACTACTTTTAAATTGTGATAAATACTTGAAAAATGTTTTCAAAATATTTTGGGTACTAACTCTTGCTATAAAATCTTTTTAAAAACCCTTTAGGTATCTATCCACAGGGACGCCCGGCATGATGATTCTCTACAGGACCGTATAACTGCAGCACTGTGGAGGCTTGTAGGGATTTGATTAGACACATCCATCATTTCATTTCTAATGTAGGAGTTGTTCCAGTATTCCAGCTTGGGCATGTTTCCCTTTGAGACTTTATTTATTCAGTATTTCAGTTTCAGACTTGTATACAGATTTTCTTATTAGTCATATTCATTATTTTGCCTTGGGGATTTTAGCCGATGGTTTATTCGGCAAGACTTTATTTATTCATTTATTTGAGATGATTTTAGACTGTGGTATGGTGTGAATGTTTTATATTCAATATTTCCGCATATTACTAATTATCTGTTTAATAGAAGATAAAATTTGACATCGGCTTAATTAACTGATAGGTGATTAGTAATAAATTGGGTTTTTGATAATGATGCTAAGAATGAACCATTTTGTAAATCCTGTTTTAATATAATAAATTCCTCATCACCCGGTATTAATTATGTGAGGTGTCATAGATGGTATAAGAGCATCAGGTTCTGGTGTCCAATATGATCTCTACAGCTTACTATGATTTCAGCATTTCCTCCTTTTGATATGGAGCCCTATTATTAGGACTATTGTTTTTATCCTTACATGTTTGAGATATCGTGGTTCTGCTACTAGATTTTTTATTAATGGTTTACTTATACAATTCGATCTATTTTCAGATGCCACTGAGGAGACAGGGAGTTAAGAGGGCAGTGGCCAGGGATGATACGAGGGAGGCTCATCAGGAGCCACAGGTATCGCCACCACCAGAGATAATTTGGAATACACAGGTGGCAGTGATAGTGGCCCAAGCGGTCGACACAGCCATGCGAGCTATGGAAGATAATTTCCCTCTGCCCCAGGTATAGCCTTCGGTAGCACCAGAGATCTAGGATAAGGTAGGGCCATCCACTTGGCAGAGAGTTAAAGAGACCTTCTAGAAGGGCCACCATCCCGAGTTTCAGGGAAGTTTCGATGTTATTGAGGCTTGCCAATGGAAAATGAATATGCAGCGCCACCTATGCATGGTGGACTGTAGAGAGACACAAAAGTAGATGTTAGTGAGGTTTGAGCTGTCAGGAGACGCTTTGCAGTGGTGGGAGTTACCACCATCAAGGAGAGAGACATGATGACTATTATAGGGTTTGGGGTGCGATTTGACCGCAAATACTTTTCGCTAGAAGTGGAGGTAGAGATGCGAAGGAAGTTTGGGGAGGTAACATAGGGAGACCACTCGGTAGCTGAATATGAGAAGGAGTTCACTCACTTGGAAAATTTTGTGCCAGACGAGGTGAGCAATGAGGATCGAAAGAAGGCATAATTTATGGACGGTTTAGCCTGGAGGATCAGGAAAAATTTGATCGGCAACCTTGCATTGATGACGTATAAAGATGTCATCAACATAAAATTACTACATTGCCAAGACAACCGCTTCCATCTGAGGGGGAATAAGATATTAGGGTGGATTAGTCAAGATGGTAGGATCGTGGGGAGTAGTGCCAGTGGAGAACCCCAACAGTAGACAGGGAGACAACATGGGAAGGATTCCCGGTAGGGAAATCATGCCAAGAGAATCCGGACTGGAGGCTATAGACCTGGCGGTTAGGGTTTCAGGAAGGCCAATAGGGTCCTAATCAGCAACAGGTTGCTCAGGGCCATCAGTCCAAGGGAACAAGGGGGAGGCCAGTAGGGCCAAGGCCATCACGAACAACGTTAGGTCTAGTAGGTCTAGAGATAGAGGCAGTTCCAAGGTCAGTGTTTCATATGTGGATAGAATCATAAGAGGAGGAATTGTCCACAGTAGGGCAGAGCATAGTAGCAGGGTGCCCAATAGGGGAAAAAAGCTCTATTAGCTCCAGGTCCAGCACCAACACCGACCCCACAACATCAGTAGGGCCAGGTGCACTATGGGCATGTGTATAATGTCTGGGATATACCTATGCCTCAGCACCTCAGGAGTCGCTAGCTATAGAGGGTACGTTTACTATCCATGAATCTGAGGTTATGTTACTTTTTGATACGGGGGCTTCACACTCTTTTATTGCTACTATATTTACACGAGTTATTGGTCTTTTAGAGACAGGCAACACTCGCCTTAAGTGTGTAGAGTCATCGTTGGGTAGTGGGTCACTTATCCATTCGGTATATAGAGGGGTAGACATCGTTATTGGGATACTGAGTTTAAAAGCAAACCTCCTAGTGTTAGATATGGAGGGGTATGATGTCATCCCAGGTATGGATTGGTTAGATGGCTACAGAGTGGTAATAGAGTACTATGAAAGGACCATAGTGTTCTATATTTTTGGATAGGAGATGTTCCTAGTGGCGATGTCTCTTCCCGAGGGAGGATCGCGCACCCACTTATATTATATTGAGGAGGAGACCTCGCAGGAGATAGTGGTTCCATTAGACTCAATTCTAATAAGGAAGGAGTTTGAGGAAATAGAATTTATGATCGATTTAGCATCAGGGACAAGATCGATTGTCAGAGAACCGTATCGTATGGACTCTTCAGAGATACGGGAGTTGAGGGAGAAGATTCAGTAGCTCTTGAGTCAGGGTTTTATTTGGCAGAGCACATCACTATGGGGTGCACCAGTGTTGTTTGTGAAAAAGAGGGATGGTTCGCTTCACTTGTGTGTGGATTATAGGGAGCTAAATGAGGTCACTATGAGGAATATATATCCGTTTTCGAGGATAGATGACCTATTTGATCAGTTGAGAGGGGATGCCTACTTCTCAAAGATTGATTTGAGATCACCAGTTACGTATTCGGGAGGAGGATGTTTCTAAGACCGCTTTCCTGTCGAGGTATGGGTCATACGAGTTTAGGGTGATGATGTTTGGGCTCACCAATACACCAGCAGTGTTCATGGATCTCATGAGCAAAGTATTTAGCGAGTTCTTAGATGAGTTTATGATCGTGTTCATAGATGACACGTTGGTCTACTCTTGTACTAAGAAGGAGCACGCAGAGCATCTGCGTAGGGTCTTACATTCACTTCGGGATCACCAGTTGTATGCTAAATTTAGGAAGTGTGGGTTTTGGCTACTCGAGGTGCATTTTCTTAGCCACATCGTATCTGAGAGGGGCATTGCATTTTATCCCAATAAGGTATCGGCGGTGAGGGAGTGGGTACAACCCATGATACCGACTGAGATTCGTAGCTTCTTGGGGTTAGCCGAGTATTATCGCCGATTCATTAAAGGATTCTCGAAGATTGGGGGTACTTTGATGAACCTAAATAGTAAGACAATGCCACTTGTATGGAGTGATCACTTTCAGCTAGCCTTTGATGAGCTAAAAGATAAGTTGACGTCAACACCGATACTTATATTGCCTAGGAGTGGGGTGGAGTATTGGGTCTACACGAATGGATCCTTTTAGGGACTTGGGGTGTATTACAATAGGAGGAGAGGGTTATAGCTTATGCATCCCGAAAGCTTAAGCCCCATGAGAAGAATTACCCCACCCACGACTTTGAGTTGGCAGTGATCATTTTTTCTTTGAGGATATGGAGGCATTATTAGTTAGTAGAGAAGTTTACATTATTTATGGATCACAAGTCACTACAGTATCTCTTCACACAGAAGGATATGAACATAACGCATAGGCGGTGGCTATAGTTCATGAAGGATTACCAGTTTGACATACGGTATCATCCTGGTAAGGATAATGTGGTAGCAGACGCGTTGAGCCGATGACCTACTGGAGAGTTAGAGGAGTTATGGAAAGTGAACTGAAGGGAGCATAGACACGATGATGAGGTCACCAGAGCATGCATGCCAATTTTATTTATCAACCCCGAGATTGTTATACGGGTAGTGAAATTGTAAGAGGAGGACAAATTCGGCCTAGACAGGGTGCGTTAGTTATTAACCGAGGGTGCAGAGTCCTATTTGTTTAGATCAAAGGGTGGATTACATTGTAATGGAAGACTTGTTATACTAAAGGATGAGGATCTGAGATAGGCAATTATGATAGAGTCCCATGGTTCGAGATTTTTGGTACATCCCAACGGGGATAAGATATACCAGTATATAAGGAGATAGTACTGGTGGTCGGGGATGAAGAGAGACATTGCAGAGTTTGTCTCAAAGTGTGTTACTTGTCATCTTATGAAAGTTAACAATCAGAGGCCTTCAGGGATGTTATAGCCATTGGAGATTCTCGTGTGAAAGTGTTAGAGCATTTCGATGGAATTTATTACTGGGTTGTCGACATCACAAATAGGTCATGATTCCATTTAGGTGATAATGGATTGGTTGACCAAGGTGACCCACTTATTGTAAGTTTGCACCAACTAAGAGACGAGCCAGTACACGTTGTTATTCATTGTTGACATAGTTAAGCTGTATGGGGTGCCTGTTAACATTATCTCTAATAGAGATAATATCTTCTTGTCTAACTTTTGGCAGAGCTTTCAAGAGTTCATGGGTACAAACTTGAGGTTAAGTACCGCATATCATCCACAAACAAATGGGCAGACTAAGAGGGTGAATCAGATGCTAGAGGACATGTTGAGGATGTGCATCCTATATTTTGGGGGAGGTTGGGAGTGATACCTTCCATTGGTAGATTTTTTGTATAATAACTCTTACCAATTTACCATTGACCTGGCACTGTTCGAGGCATTATATGGGAGACCTTGTCGTTCGCCCGCCTACTGGCTATAGGTGGGGGTTAATAAGTTATTAGGCCCTAAGATGACACAGGAGACTACTGCCAGATCGAGCTAATTCAGGGATGTATCCAAATAGCTCAGCATAGGCAGGAGAGTTATGCTGACGTGGATCGTAGACACACTGAATTAGAGGTTAGTGACCACGTGTTAGTATGGGTGTCACCTATGAAAGGAATCATGAGGTTTGGCAAGAAGGGTAAGCTAGCGTTGAGATATGTTGGGTCATTTCCAGTGATCGAGAGAGTGGGATCAGTATCCTACAGATTGGGTTTAGCCGAGCATCTTTAACGGATACACAACGTGTTCCATGTGTCATCACTGAAGAAATATCGAAGGAGCGAGAGAGATTTTCGACATGTGCCACTCGAGGAGATTGATTTTCAGCCAGATGTCTCATATGAGGAGTGGCCCGTGGCTATTCTGGATCGTAGTGAGCGTAAACTGGGATCCAAAGTGGTACCATTAGTGCGAGTTCAGTGGGGGGACCACAATATTGATGAGTCGACATGGGAGAGAGAGGATAACATGAGAGAGCAGTATCGAGAGTTATTCACTATAGGTATGACCTGATTTTGGGGACGAAATTCCTTGTAAGGGGGTAAGTATGTAATACCCCATATTTTTGCATATTTAAATTTAATTAATTTGAAAATTAATTAGTTTTATTTCAAATTACGCGAGAGAAGTAATTTAATTGAATTGAGTAATAATGTTTTTATTAAATATTAATCGAGAGTGAGGTAATTATTAATATTATGAATTATTATTACTAAGTGAATAGTAAATAACATAAGGAATTATTATACGTAATAGTGAGTGATATTAGCTTAATTAGAATTATCTCAACCTGGAGTCACGTGTAGACTAATTTAAGGTCGAGATGGAATAATTATGTGGAGTGACTCGAATGACGATTTTGAGGTCACAGATGACTCTATAAGGGTTGAAATAGTCAAAATAGCATACCTGGGGATGTCGATTGGGTCTCGGGGTATTTTTAGGCTAAACGGCATCGTATAGGGGCATTTTAGTCATTTAGGAAATGAAGGTTAGGAGACCATCGAATTTCTAGCTCCTTTATCAGATGTTAAATAATAGGGGCTAGGGTTAGAAACTCAAAATACAAAGGGAGTCTATTTGAGAACAAAAGGAGAGAGTTCTTAGAGCCTTTGAAGAGATTCTTGGAGCTTTCATCGATTGGGAAGGAAGATTGGAGGAGAAAACAATCAAATCCATCACCAAGCCATGAAATCAGACCCCACTGATCAAAGGCAACTGTTTATATACAATTTATTTGAAGTTATAATACCCATGTGACTAGGGTTTCATTATATCTTGATTTCATTGACATTCCTGGAAGAAAAGAACAATTTAAATGCATGTTTGGGTAGGAATTGCATGTAGAAGGATTTGATATAAGTAGAGGATAATAAATCAGGGGTTATGTGTTATTATTCACGAATTTAATATGGGTTTGTGTTGAATATTAATGGGGAATATGAAAACCTAGGGTTCTTGAGGATTAGATGATTAAATCCATTCTTGAATGTATATTATAAGGTTTTGATGTTGTGTTTACGTTAGAAATTGTCATAGTGCTTGTAGAAATGGTTAGGGACAATTGGTTTCAAATTTGGTAAAGAATATGTAAGTTATATGGGTTTTAATGGAGAAAAACGCAATTGTGTAAGGAAGAAGATGATACATCAGACTTTTGAATCGATTTGGCCAAGAGGCGAATCGATTTGGCAAGGCGAATCAATTTAGCCTCCTGGAGAATAGATTGGGTTGCCCAGAGATTATGAAAATTTCCCTTTTAACCCTAGAACTGCTAAATTGTTATCGGGAAAACTTTTAGGACATTGTTAGAATGTAATGACAGAACCATTATATTCCAATAGGCTATGATAAGTTTATGGGAATTAAGTCTTATTGGGAGAATTAAGATGATGATTAAATGGGGTTAAACGATAATGTAAGTAATGCGCGCGAATGAGAATTTAATTACGGGGAAGCATGAGTGAGCTTATGGTATGGACCAGTAGAGTAAGGAAGACTTAGCTACTAAAATAAATCAAGGGGTAACTAGGACCTTTAGAGTAGAGAATGATACTCCATTAAATGTGATAGTGAGAATACTCATAAATGGGAAGTACGGTGAGTATTAGAGTAATATATACTACATACAAAGTTATGATATTTAAATTGTGTATATACCTATTGAATATCTATAGGTAGGGTGAATACCTATTGTATACTTGTTTGTATTGGGGTCGATGTGACATTTCGAACAAATATATGAAATGAATATTGGGGCCGAAGTAACATTCTGAACCACTATATGTAATGAATAATGGAGTCGAGGTAACATTCCGAACCAATATATGAAATAAATATTGGGGTCGAGGTTAGATTCTGAACCAATAGTCCTTAATGTGTGATACGGGGAAACGTTAGTAAAGCATGCACTTATAGTATATATTGTGTGTGAAACATATACCATATGAATAAACTACTTATGTGTGATAGTAGACTACTAGATGATAAAACAAAATAGAAATGTAATTAAGTAGAGACACTTAATTATATGATTAAATGATAACATGCAAGAAATGTTACTTAGAATGATTATAAAATACAATTGATGTTAATAAGATAACATAATATCTGGGCAGTACCGGGACTTGGAAGTGTTAGTCATGAAATGAAGTACTTATGTCTAGTTAGCTTGGGTAGAATAGCTAGGTTGGCTAAGTAGAGACGTTAGGCATGCAAAATAGATGAGAGGTGAGGAAACTCAAGTGAATGTATGAAAAACCTAACATGTGTAATCAATAATTGATTTTAAATTGTGATAAATGCTCACAACGTATTTTCAAAATATTTTGGGTACCTTACTAGAAAATCTTTTTAAACCCCTTTTAGGTGTCCAGCGACAGGGATGTCCACCCGTGATGATTCTCTACAAGGATGTATAGTTGCAGTACTGTCGAGGCTTACATGGCTTTGATTAGACGCATCCATTGTTTCATTTCTAGTAGAGGAGTTACTCCAGTATTCCAGTTTGGGCATGTTGCCCTTTGAGACTTTATTTATTCAGTATTTCAGTTTCAAACTTGTACTCAGATTTTCTTATTAGTCGGATTCATTATTTTGGTTTAGGGATTTTAGCCGATGATTTATTCGGGAATACTTTAGTTATTCATTTCTTTGAGATGATTTTAGACTCTAGTATGGTGTGAATGCTTTTTATATTCAATATTTTCGCATATTACTAATTTTTTATTTAATACAAGATAAAATTTGGCACTGTCTTAATTAACTGATAAGTGATTAGTAATAAATTTGGTTTTTGATGGTGATGCTAAGAATGGACCATTTTGTAAACCCTGTTTTAATTTAATAAAGGCCTGATCACCCAGTATTTAATTAAGCAAGGCGTCACATGGGGATAGTACATGTCTTGGCTAGGGGTTTTGGCCAATTGGAGTTGTATTTGGGCTCACTATGTTGTGGACCATATTGGTCCTGATGTAATTTTCATGGGTATTATTGTTATCAGGGCACTAGTCTAAACCTAAAACTCGTTAAAAGGATTGGAGAGTAACCTTGAGGCTTAGAGAGAAGAGGCATTCAAGAATCAGGGAGACTAAGAATTTTGAAGATTAAATTCATTTAATTTGTGTAAGGCGTGTTTATTTAGATAGGCAATTTGATTGTCTTTGTGTTAGAATGATAATTATACATTTGAATCTTAACTAATTCATCTGTTAATCTGAATTTTTAATATAATTCCTAATTTTGTAATTAAATTAGTGGTTAATTTATGGTCAAAATCCATGTTAATATTATAAGTTGATGATATTGATAATTCTCATAAATATAACTTTGGAATTTGATTATAATTGTAATGACGTAAACCATTGTAATGAAAAAAGACAACTGATTAACTTAAGAATTGATGGGAATCTCATATTAATTTGATAAGTTTATAACACTAGGGTTCTTAAGTTCATATTCCAAAATTTAACCTTTAATCCATGTTATAATTGATTAAAATCATAGATATAGGTTAGTAATGAGGTTAGGTAACTTATATATAAAGCGGATGATTTTGGTGCTGTTTAGAGGCTTCTGAATTAGGTTTATTGGTTAATGACGGATTTTGAATTCTGGAGGAGATGATCATTCAAACGAGATTTGTGTTTGTGACACCCCGCCTAATTAAATACCGGGCGATCACTCCTTTATTAAATTAAAATCAAGGTGAACAGGTGGTTCATTCTTAGCATCACTGTCGTAAAAATACTTTTCCAATTTAAACACCCTAAATAATTAAGCTAAGTGTCAAAAGCATTTAAAACCTTATTCTCATTTTATTAAATTCGGTTATAAAACCTTAAACCATTAACATCTAAAGAGTCACACATTAAGAATAAAAATAGAATTGAACATACAATAATTTAATCATCAATAATAAATCCCAACATTTACAACACTAAAGGAAAACATCCTGACAGTAATAAATCCCGAAATAAAGGTACTGAAAGTAAAAATTTCAATCTCTGATAATACCAACTAAATAATAGAAAGAGGGAGACACATGCTCCTGCTGGATAAAACTGAACTAGGAGTAGAATCAAATGGATGAAGTCGTCTAAACAACAGGCATGCAACTCCCACCTAAGCTGCAGCACGTTCCTTCCAAAGGATCCTAAGTAAGACGCCCCTGTGGCTGGGCACCTGTAATACATACATATATATACAAGAGAGAAAAGGAAATAGAAACGGGTCAGAGCCCGATAGTGTATATGATTTAAAAATTCGTTTAGCAAGTATTTAAATTGATTACAGGCTAATGCAACAACATATTAGTGCGACACTCTCTAGAAAAATTCTCACCTCTCTTCTAATGTGCACACCTATCGCACTAACCTTCCCAATGGTCTATCTCGTCATATACCACACTATCTTTCCCCAATGATTTAACTTATCTTAGGTTATTCGCAGGATTTACAACTGAACAACACAAGTATTTAAAACGTAAGATTTCAATTTGTAACCAAGGCTCTCCTTTTAACTTTATTAATCAATAAAGTTTTCCAGTGTCATATTATACTTTCTCAAAACAATTATTTATAATTTGAGTCATCAACCATGTCCTACATATCAAATCACAGTAGGCAGTTCCAGATTTCAGAATTTCATATATATATTAACTACTCGTATAATATATATATCATAATAGCACCCCACATAAAAACTATGGTGCGGGCATACTCTGCTATCCAATCCCCGTATCAATCGTACTAAAGGGAATACAAGTTCGGAATCACTCTCGAACTGTATAAATACATACACAAACAATATTGAGGTGAAGCATAGTTTCCAAGTCCAAGAGGTCAGTACATACCCTCACGTCTCTTAGGACCGTGACTACCGATTCGATAGCCTGTACCTAGGATTCCTATCTTCTAGGGTACGAGTCAATATCCCCCATAAGGCACACGAGATAAGATCATCCCAGCGCGGTAACCTCAGGGATAGCAAGTAGCGCGGGCATGATTTTCACAAGTAAATAATATATGCATACACAATCATATAAATATACCACTTTTTTTATATCAATTTAGATTTATCCAATAACCCACATTCACAACATTTATCCTTATTTTCCCATTATTATTTATCAAGTATAATGGTTCATTTCTAACTTTAATTCGAAGGGTTTTTCCAACTTACTACGTAACCCTCATGGACTCTATTCTTCCAAATGTACAATTCAGTAGATATCCATTTATGTTCCAACGTAACTCTCTCTTACGTGTCTCCCCTTTAATATATACTTATTTGAATTTTTTTTTATCTCTAAGAGTCCTCAAAACATAAAACTGTCTAGCAAAAAAAATATTAAAAAATATTGAACGGTCCGATCGAGCATAATTTTTTTCTGTAGCTTCATCTCGTCTTCAGCTAATTCTCTGTAAAATTTCATCCAATTCCAACAGTCCGATCGTCCGGAATAAATTTTCTTTTTTTTTAGTGTTTGTATCTGATTATAACTCTTTTCTTAATCAAACTCTTAATCCTTTACATGACAAAGGGTTTCCAGAATATCATATAAATCATCACTACATGAAAATTTCCTATCTCAAATTGGGTTTTTCTTCCATAAATCTCATCCTAATAACTCCTAAACTAATATGGATGATGCATCAACGAAATAAGCAAGATAAACACTTGCCTGGGATTTTCAGAAATCTGGTTTGGTGTTGAATTTGGTGTGGTTGCGTTCCCCGTTTCGCGATCTACCCGTTGGCGGTGACGGCGGTGTAAACGGATGAGTTTTGAGCCTTGGAATGCCTTGAGAGCTCTCTCCTCTCCTCTCCAATGGCCGTTCTAGTGTTTTGAGTTATCTAACCCTAGGAGATAACCTAAACATCTGATATAAACCCTTTAATTTTCGTGGGTTTAATTACCCAAAAATACAAAATGACTAAAATGCCCTCCCGGGGTACTAATTAGGCCTAAAAATGCCCCGAGACCCAAATCAAACCCCCGGGTATACTTTTCTGACTATCTCGACCCTTCTGGACGCGTTGGAGCACTCGAAACGACCATACAAACAACCTATATATTATTCACTTTATTAATCCACATTTAGTCCCGACACGACACAGGCGCGTCCCGACTTAAATTTCCACAATTGTCATTTTATTCACACGTGACAATATTATAAAAATAAATCTCATATATTACTATACTCATCCAGTAATATGCAATAAATAATATATTCCCAATAATTACTAACTCTTGTCATGCTAGTAAATATTTAAAACAACATTTCGGATTAAAATTAAATTAATTTATCTCAATTAAATTTAATAAATCCTTAAATTTAAAAGCCATGAAGATACGGGGTATTACATACTTCCCCCCTAATAACGGAATTTTGTCCCGAAATTCGAAAAATAAGGCCTACCAGGTAGCACAATTCTGGATATCCTTGTCAGTACGCAAACTATCTACATAGTACGGCGCTCAATCACTATAGCTTTTTCCTCACAACAACATTGTTTTACATTCTCATTGGAGACACTTCACATTGCACTCCCAACTGACAACATTTGAATAGGTTACGTCTATACGTTATAAATTCCATTATCTCACTATCATTAGGAGGCCGCACCTCACTACATGACAACTACTTGGATTTATTCATACACAAAATTCCCATTCTGAGAAGATCATACGAACATTTGACCACTCTTGACTGCCTAAAACAGTCGTGGAATTCCACCATAGTTATCGGATATTTTCTCGACCGATCCAAAAATTCTGATTATCTACTATCCTCTAAACATACGGAAGGAGAATAGTCGAGGTTCTTCCATAACAAAACCTTAATAAGTACCTCATACGCAACAAACAGGTACGAGTGCTTCTACAGAGCATTCTTGAAATCATCGTACCAAGATTCCAAAATCTCCTTCACGTAGCTCCACTAATCTTTAATCACCATGCGCTTATTCCCTGGCTAAGGGTGATACATCCTACTCGAAATGAAATCTTATCTCCGCTGGTTCCTGAAATCCCATATCAAAGGTGGGATTCACCAATCTCATCCTGATTCAGAAATTTATACTGCGCCGGACCATGCACTGGCGCGATCCTTCCTTTCAAAGGAAGTCTGGGGCATACTAGTTAATGTTGTAAGCCAGCCCAAAGGAATATCAATCACTTCCTTCTCAGCGACTTAATTCACATGTTCGGGATAAACCCTTGATCTTGTTTTGAGGATGGCAACCCATCCAAGAACTTTACCGACTTTACCAACCTCTTCCAATTTCAGGAATTTTCGATAAACACAAAATTCTTTGGTTGATTCTCCTCTTTCAACCAAACCTTACATATGGGAAGTGCATGTAGAGACTACTCACTACGTCTCGCTAAACATCGATTCTTCCCTTGAAATGTCTCACATTAAGTGACACGTAATACTCCCCTTCCTTCCTTGGAGTATGCCGAAAGTTCCGACCCGTGCTCTTCTCTCTACGAAGCGCACTTCTGGATCTCTTATACTATACTAACATCATTACTCTTTGTATGCGCAAGTCGTTCTCACACTTGACTAATAACAACTCCGCTCCGGGTGTGCTTCATAACAATTAAATTCTACTCTATTCAAGGAATACCAATTCTTGAATGGCTTCCCACAGCCTTCCAATCAAGTTAGGGCGTGCTATTCTAATCGCACACTTATGTATGGATTATCGCCCCTCATGTGACGTTTAATCCACTCTATCACTTCCACTTCGTTATACTAGTCCCACAAACATATATTTCACACGTCTATTACCACGTCCCTTCGACTCGGACTATTTTAACTGTAGTTAACCAAGATGCCCACATTTTTGCAACACTCTGACCGCCCTGGGAGAGCGAACGGCGTGCTACTCATATATAGGACTAACTAAATTCAACGGAATAGAAGGAATATGGCATTCAAATTCCATGACAATAAAAGAGGAATAATAATTCTCAACCTTCCTCAGATAAGTACAACAATTTTCCCAAATAGGTACAACAACCAAAATAAATCACTAACGCTCTATTCATCAAAATAATTACAGGTCATCTCTTTTTGTATAATTTAAAGTTCTTCCCAGATAATCCATGCTAAAAATCATTCCAACTCTTTATTCACCTTGTGTTCTGTACGCGGTTATGAAATTGGGTACTCTCAATCACCCTAGAAATCAAAATTCTTAAATTCTCCTTATCATCGTTCCACCCCTCAACTCATGGGGATAACTTTCAATGCTTTCCTACCACAAAAATTCGGCTCCAATGACCTTAAAACAAAATTCAACTTCCAACTTACATACATAATTACTTGATCCCATTTCGACCAGGGTACCGAACTCATGGAATAGTGACCAAACGTCTCCCTATTTCCAACCTTACGCTAAATTTCATGCGTGGGATGTCTCGCAAAGCGAAATCCAAACAAGGAACCCCCCGATACACTACTACCTAGCATTGTCGGTTATCGAAATCTGTTAGGTCCTCCGTCCATAGTATATACCCCTTTATTCCGTCCCTTGACAGAAAAGTTACAATTTCTCCCGTAATTATGCTTAACAAAGAACGTTTCACCAATTTCACTATCGTCCCGTATTGGTTGATGGTAATTACATTCTATAAACCTCGGATACATACGATCGAAATTCTCTAAATTTCCTTTTTCTAACATTAGGGGTATAACTCTTAACTCCCACATCTCTTAAGGATAAATATAACACTGCACTCTTCCTATCACTAAGTCCGGAGTGCTAAACATAATACCGAGTCAAGTCTTTTCGCTCAACGATAAATCCCAGTACATACTGAATCATACTGACAAAGTCTATACATACATTGATATCGAATATCTTGAGCCCACTATCTCCTCTGAAGTCTCTAGGATAGATAATATAAGTGCGAGTCCAACCTTCTTACAGGTAAAGCCTCGCCAAAACAAAATGTGTTGCACTAATGTAACTACTCCGATAGCCTTGCAATAAATGCCCACTATCATACTACCCATTTCTATAACATTTTAACAAAGATAATATCATACTCGTGTATCGCATCACTACAACGAGTAACCTCAATAAAGTATAAAACACTGTTAATATACTCATTCATCCCCCGCGGATAGCACCAAAGAAAAATCCCGCTATACTAAGGAAAAATATTCACATAATGGTAACAGTTATAATGATATGCATTAAACTCGTCTCACATGCTAATCTAGCAATGAACAAAATATGGTGACTCGCTCGTGTCACATAAACACGCCGCATCCTCTAAGGATACAACTTATACTTCCATCCTGGCAATCGTTTTGACTGCACAAATGGTTTTCGGACGTAACACATCTGCCCAAACCAAACCAAAATTATTTTTAATCGTCGTCCTTTACTAGTCATCGTATTCTTGTCCCTTTTTCTCACTTTGGAACATATTATCGCGAGCAATTTCACTCCGCACCAAAATACCTCAACACATAATCCACTTATCACCTGTCCTACTAACCAGGTTAGGATTGTCCTTCTCTCGGACTTTAGTAGACTCGATTCCTGTTAGCCATCCCGGTTGTTCCCTTAGCTTTTTAGGCCATAAAGATCATGTTACTATCTATAATAGTACTTACTGAATTTACCATCACTTGGTAAGAATTTAACTATCTGAAGCATTTAAATGGTTTTCCTGATGTGTATCCACATCCTTTTGTGGTGCTATACCACTACCGTTGTATTCAGTCTTATTCTCGACTAAATTCTTCGATTCCTTTAACTTCCCCCACAAAGAAGCGTTATCATCTATATTGACAACATATGACATTGTCAACCTCTGAATTGGTCATCCATCAGAATTTCCTCCTCGACTATTATCAACTATTATTACAAGTTGGTCTCCCACTTGGAGTCGTTTCCTCCACTAGTATCTACCTCTTTCGATACAAAATTTGCTAACGATTAGGATTCATATCCACAATTGGACTTCTGTCATGCCCTCCTGCGATGAGTTCAGAACCACGTTTGCTTCTCATCCTGAACAGTTGAGGAAGGAACATACGTTCAACACTGTACTTAAGGTTCTCCTATAGGCATAGCATTCCACTTCTAAAATTGGTGGTTGACTCCAACCATTATAATTTCGTCCCGAAAGCCAAGAAAATTTTCTCTAAATTTTCACTTTCAGTTTGCCACACTCCGTCCTATATTTAAGCCTTTGGATACTTTACCTCCTTTGGTAAACACATACAATTTTCGCGTTTCTAAAATTTCCCACTGACAGTCTCTACACGTTTTTTGTAATACGTTGGGTAAGTTTACCCTCGCACCTCATTTGACTATAAGAGCATTTGAAAATCATTGCTGCACCTTAGTCGCCTTTCTAGTCGTGGCTTCTCGTGCCATAATGGAGGTGACCTCGACTACGATCATCATCCTCGGATATATTTCATAATCTCAACTAAGTCCTGCCTCCTGATGTACGCTTAACGGTCCTCTTCTGACATCCGTCATCGCTCGGCACACACACACATCCGAACGAAATTAGAATTCACTAGTGTATACACATTATAGCAGGAGAATGAAATCTCGTCAAAGGAATCGACAATCCTAAACATAGGGCTCTATAACAAATAAAGAAACGCTGAAAGCATAATAAGCCGTACAGATCCTAAGGACACTAGAACCTGATGCTCTGATACCACCTGTGACACCCCGCCTAATTAAATACCGGGCGATCACTCCTTTATTAAATTAAAATCAAGGTGAACAGTTGGTTCATTCTTAGCATCACTGTCGTAAAAATACTTTTCCAATTTAAACACCCTAAATAATTAAGCTAAGTGTCAAAACCATTTAAAACCTTATTCTTATTTTATTAAATCCGGTTATAAAACCTTAAACCATTAACATCTAAAGAGTCACACATTAAGAATAAAAATAGAATTGAACATACACGAATTTAATCATCAATAATAAATCCAAACATTTACAACACTAAAGGAAAACATCCTGACAGTAATAAATCCCAAAATAAAGGTACTAAAAGTAAAAATTCCAATCTATGACAATACCAACTAAATAATAGAAAGAGGGCGACACATGCTCCTGCTGGATAAAACTGAACTAGGAGTAAAATCAAATGGATGAAGTCGTCTAAACAACAGGCCTGCAACTCCCACCTAAGCTGCAGCACGTTCCTTCCAAAGGATACTAAGTAAGACGCCCCTGTGGCTGGGCACCTGTAATACATACATATATATACAAGAGATAAAAGGAAATAGAAACGGGTCAGAGCCCGATAGTGTATATGATTTAAAAATTCGTTTAGCAAGTATTTGAATTGATTACAGGCTAATGCAACAACATATTAGTGCGACACTCTCTAGAGAAATTCTCACCTCTCTTCTAATGTGCACACTTATCGCACTAACCTTCCCAATGGTCTATCTTGTCATATACCACACTATCTTTCCCCAATGATTTAACTTATCTTAGGTTATTCGCAGGATTTACAACTGAACAACACAAGTATTTAAAACGTAAGATTTCAATTTGTAACCAAGGTTCTCCTTTTAACTTTATTAATCAATAAAGTTTTCTAGTGTCATATTATACTTTCTCAAAACAATTATTTATAATTTGAGTCATCAACCATGTCCTACATATCAAATCACAGTAGGCAGTTCCAGATTTCAGAATTTCATTTATATATTAACTACTCGTATAATATATATATCATAACAGCACCCCACATAAAAACTATGGTGCGGGCATACTCTGCTATCCGATCCCCGTATCAATCGTACTAAAGGGAATACAAGTTCGGAATCACTCTCGAACTGTATAAATACATACACAAACAATATTGAGGTGAAGCATAGTTTCCAAGTCCAAGAGGTCAGTACATACCCTCACGTCTCTTAGGACCGTGACTACCGATTCGATAGCCTGTACCTAGGATTCCTATCTTCTAGGGTACGAGTCAATATCCCCCATAAGGCACACGAGATAAGATCGTCCCAGCGCGGTAACCTCAGGGATAGCAAGTAGCGCGGGCATGATTTTCACAAGTATATAATATATGCATACACAATCATATAAATATACCACTTTTATTATATCAACTTAGGTTTATCCAATAACCCACATTCATAACATTTATCCTTATTTTCCCATTATTATTTATCAAGTATAATGGGTTGTTTCTAACTTTAATCCGAAGGGTTTTTCCAACTTACTACGTAACCCTCATGGACTCTATTCTTCCAAATGTACAATTCAGTAGATATCCATTTATGTTCCAACGTAACTCTCTCTTATGTGTCTCCCCTTTAATATATACTTAATTGATTTTTTTTTATCTCTAAGAGTCCTCAAAACATAAAACTGTCTAGAAAAAAAAATATTAAAAAATATTGAACGGTCCGATCGAGCTGAATTTTTTTCTATAGCTCCATCTCGTCTTCAGTTAATTCTCTGTAAAATTTCATCCAATTCCAACGGTCCGATCGTCCGGAATAATTTTTTTTAGTGTTTGTATCTGATTAGAACTCTTTTCTTAATCAAACTCTTAATCCTTTACATGACAAAGAGTTTCGAGAATATCATATAAATCATCACTACATGAAAATTTCCTATCTCAAATTAGGTTTTTCTTCCATAAATCTCATCCTAATAACTCCTAAACTAATATGGATGATGCATCAACGAAATAAGCAAGATAAACACTTGCCTGGGATTTTCAGAAATGTAGTTTGGTGTTGAATTTGGTGTGGTTGCGTTCCCTGTCTCGCGATTTACGCGTTGGCGGTGGCAGCGGTGTAAACGGATGAGTTTTGAGCCTTGGAATGCCTTGAGAGCTCTCTCCTCTCCTCTCCAATGTCCGTTCTAGTGTTTTGAGTTATCTAACCCTAGGAGATAACCTAAACATCTGATATAACCCCTTTAATTTTCGTGGGTTTAATTACCCAAAAATACAAAATGACTAAAATGCCCTCCCGGGGTACTATTTAGGCCTAAAAACGCCCCGAGACCCAAATCAAACCCCTGGGTATACTCTTCTGACTATCTCGACCCTTCCGGACGCGTTGGCACACTCGAAACGACCATACAAACAACCTATAAATTATTCACTTTTATTAATCCACATTTAGTCCCGACACGACACAGGCGCGTCCCGACTTAAATTTCCACAATTGTCATTTTATTCACACGTGACAATATTATAAAAATAAATCTTATATATTACTATACTCATCCAGTAATATGCAACAAATAATATATTCCCAATAATTACTAACTCTTGTCACGCTAGTAAATATATAAAACAACATTTCGGATTAAAGTTAAATTAATTTATCTCAATTAAATTTAATAAATCCTTAAATTTAAAAGCCATGAAAATATGGGGTATTACAGTGTTCTGGTTAAAACAAACCGAGAGGTCTTTTTGGATGACTTGGGGCATTTCGTTCGAACGACTTGGGATTTCATTAGAATGAGTTAGGGATCTCGTTAGAATAAGTTTGGCTTTTAAATCCTTTATTAATTGGTAGAAATTAACCTGCAACCTATAATGCATGTAAGAAATCCTTGTGTGAATTACATTACTTTTACTTGGTTTCATTTGTAATCATACCATATGTGAATGCTCACGGGGTATGTACTAAGAAAGAATTTAATAGGGCGTGTACGATAATGATGGCACTACCACCCTAGTGATGGAGACGTACTTTATGTTGGTCCTTTTGCCCTGTTGCAATGATTGATGTACTCGTATCCTGAAGGGAATAAACGAGGGAGTTCTAGCATATAGCCTTGGATATATAGGTAATTTTATGAAGGTAATAGAGGTAATATGTACTCATATCCCTTATTGAGGCTTTGAGGTTACAGATTAAGGATGACCTATAACTATACGCACGAGTCATCCCCATAGATGATAGGGATAGGCCTTCGTCTTTATATGTGGGATCATGCGTAACACATTTGCTTATTTATAAGGGACCATACTTATGTGTATATTATACTTTGAGACTAGTTTTCCTTTACTGAGATTATAGTAGGGTGTATATACGGGAATAGTTAAGGAACCACTTAATTATTTTCAACTGAGAAGAATTACAATTAATCATTGGGTTCACTTGGGCTTGGGATTAGACACATGTTATATTTAGGGTTGTTTTGATTGGGATAACTTAAAGACAACTCAAATAAGAAATGAAAACATGTAATTTTTATTTTAGCCCAAATTTAGTTAAATTCTTTCTCATTGCAAACTTAATGTTTACATTATTGTTGAATTATGTTTTCATGTCCTAGGCCGCCATTGCAGTCTTATGCTTGATTCTTACTTGCATTGCTTTCCCTTGTTACTCTTACATAGAATGTAGGTTTCGAGTGTACGTGCTCATTACTTTACTTTTACTTACATTCTAGTCGTGTCAGATTACTATCATAGGTATTATTTCTTTGGGGGGTTAGAATAATATTTGTGATAGTTTGTTTTGTCCAATGATGGATTATAATTATTATTGGTTTATGGTATCAAAGTTTATGGTTTTAATCATGTTGTTATCTTCTAAAACTAGTATACTAATTTGTCTTAGCTTGAGTATGAAAATTACAATAAAATAACATATAAAGAGATATAAACTACTAAAAGACTAATCTATAGAAAATAGTAAAAAGATGAGAGAAAGACAAATAAGATAGGATTTACGTGGTTCGGCCCAAAGAGGTACCTACATCCATAGTTGAGGTCTTTATTATATTGGTTTACTGGGAAAAAGCCAATGTTGAACACAAGATGAAAGATCTCAAGTTCTCTTTAGAATTCGACACTATAACATTAAGAAAAAATATCTCGAATGCCCCAAGAGTGTGGGTGTGTGTGTTATTTATAGACTGTTAAAAGTTAGAGAAAAGAGAGTGATAAGTGTCATGACTTTATAGGTTAGGAATGTACACACTTTACAGGGTAGTGAGAGAATAATGATGAAATTAGTTATATGCACATGGGGGGATTTGCAAATCTCACACATATGCATGTGTAATTAATGATGTTGATGTCATCCCTTCATGATGTACATGCTTGATATAATGGAGTTAGATTACAACGCTGACTGACTGCTAACTAACGGAGTGAGGTTTCCAGTGAAGATTACAGGGGCCCACCAGATTGCCTAGTCCAACCATATTAATAATGTATTTCATCTTGTTAATAGTTGAACCGATATCATTTTTGTAGGTGATGATTCTAGGTGTATTATTCTGATTGGTCCACGAGCCATACCATATTTATAGTATAACAAAAGCCCCCAAGACTATGCTCATGATTGAAGCTAGTAGAATATTGAGTGGGTGAAGTTTTAATGAAGATGTCATCGACTTATATTATGTTAGGATTATAAGGATCTTCTCTACTCAGGATGCCATCGGCTCGCCTGAGGCCAAGAACATTTTCTTGTGAAACTTTTCAAAAAAAATTCTTATCCTTGAGGTTTCCATGTGTCATAAATATAGAGTGGCGACAAGCTCATTTAATGGCACGAGCTTGGGGCAGTTTCCATCATTTTAACTTTTTAAAATCGTTTCCTTCGGACAAAAGATTTTTTGAGAGAGAACGTGTTTTACTGTTTAAACTCCTTCACCTCTGGCTAACTCCTCCTTCTTTCCTGCCATTTTCAACTGTTGCCTTGCTGAAAAATCTTTTTTGACAGGGGTTTCTCTTTTTAACCATTTGCCAATAGTTTTCAAGCAATATTTGAGTCGTATTTCATGGTTTAGGCTTTCAGGTACGCTTTTCCCCTTTTTAATATTTCTGGGATTTTCTTCTACAAATTTTTCCAAATTTCTATTATGATTTCTGACTATTATTGATTACTATTTGTAACTACGCAAATCTATTTAAGGTCGCGACCATGTAGCTAGCCGCATCCACATAGTCATTTCTATTATAAAAGCCAGAGTTTTAATAAGGCCGTGACCCTTAATACAAAGATCGTGGAGATCGAAGGAAAGGAAATAGCCTTAGTATACCGTTGCGAAGTCTGGTGATGTCATCCTTAAGAGATCAGCATGTAAGGCAATGTATCCTAAATATATCAATCATGTGAAAGGCCTCTGGGATGTCCGTGGCCTTAGGAAACCTTAAGACTATGGTCTAGTGTGCAAGGAACATAGATATATAAGGAGAGACACAACCTTAGTTAGGTAGTGGTCGCGAAACCTAGGGATGTGTGCCCATAGGAAGCAGCACGAGAGGTGATGACGTGTACTCATTATGTCCTGACTTGCTGAGCAAGTTTAGAGGATTCTAAAAGACTTTATAAAAGGTTAATTTTGGAAAAGAGTGTACAATAAAGGAAACCCAAACATTCTGTATTTAAACCAACCAATACTCACCCTTGGCACACTTATCAAAACTTCTAGAAACCTGAAACCCACTTTAGAGACAAAAAGTGAGACTTGTGTCTAGAGGAGGCAGTGCTAATGGAGTAAGGACACGAACATATAATGTTCATCGAAAAAGAGGGAGGCGCTAGAGGTAGTGGAAGGTTACTGTTCATCAAATTGAATCCACAAAGGTAAGAGATTTGTCCTCACACTCTTCTTCCTTATTAAAATCCTAGTTTTCTATATTTATTGAATGAGATGTGGCCTTGCTTGAAATCTGGGTATAGCCATGGAGTTCTATTATTTGTATGAATTTCTCTATTTTATAGGACTTACAGAGTTACTATTCATAGAGGTTTAGAGTCCAAGAAATGTCACTGTTCATAGTGATTTGGAGACCTAGGCATGATATTGTTCATTGAGGATATCTGTGATTTTAGATGTTTTTTAGTAGGTGCTGATGTAAAAAACTAGATCACTCTAATTCTTCAATCACAGATAAATAAATAAGACAAAGATTTTTAAAGTGGTTCGGCTAGGAATAAAGCCTACGTCCACTGTTATGTTATTGCTGAGTGTTTGCAGAATTCTTGATTACAAGTTCTCTCAAGAAATTCCGGTCCCTTTGAATGAGGATGATACAAGGTATTTATAGCCTTGAGGCTGTACATGAAAGGGTCGATACATTAAATGATATACATATGAAAGGGTAATACATTTAATGCCCTTAGGCTTGTGCGTCAAGGATAATCATTTAATGAACCAGTTGGACTGTTCGTTATCTGGCAATCAATGTTGTGGCCGAGATGCAGCTCGGACCGCCTTATTTGCTTGTCGTTAAGGAGTTCCTCGGAGCGTTGGAGTTCCTCGGAGTGTTGTGGTTCCTCGGGGTGTCCTTGTTGTTCGGAGCGAACATGACTTGGTCGGGGGGAAATAAACTTCCTCGTTGTTATTGTGCCATGTAGATTGACACGTGTCTTCTTATTATTGGTCCACGTCAGCAGATTAAATTTGGTATCAACAGAAGCCCCCAATGCTTCATGCTTGATAGTTTACTTGAAAGGATGGAGTATTTATTCTGCAGTGTTGCTCGGTGCTCGTGAAATTCTTGATCTACCTTCTTGATTTGTTCAACATAAAGTGCATTATCTTCTGGACGACATATGATGCCACTTGTAGCTTATCATAATCTTCAAGTATGTTGATTGGTTTGCTAGCCGACCTACTGCCTCCTGTGAGCTAGTGGTGGACTTCGAAACATTTTCATATAACTTCTTCTTCAATATTGGTCGAGACAGTATTAGCAAAGATCTCAGTGCTGTAGATGATGATTTTGACTTCTACCTCTGCTCGGGGACGAGCAAGAGGTTCTCGGGGACTAACAAGTGATTCTCAGGGACGAGCAAGAGCTTCTCGGGAACGAGCTAGTGCTTCTCGGACAGATCATCTGTGATGAATATCAGAATGTTGAAATATCTTAACTTCATAAAACTCCCATTATGCTTTGGATGATCTTCCTGCTGGCGAGGAACCTGTTTCTAAAGCAGAGGGAGAGAAAACCAATAGAATAGGAATCTCAATGTAATAGTTAGTACACAATTTAATATCAATGTAATAAATTTGCGTAATTCATTTTGAATTCAGTGAAAGAATTTCATTTTTGTTCGCAAATTTGAATTTGCTATTTATTTTGTAAATATCAAACACATTATTATTTGTGCTTGCATAACAATATTGCATGGTTCATCGACCAAAAAAGTTACAAGTATTAGTAATGTTGCTCGATCACTTAATAATAAAGTAATGAGTATAATTTATTCAAACTGTTTCCAACCAACCAAGGTGGATAAAAAATGTTTGTCGACCAACTAAAGTTGATGGGTTTTTATCCCCGACCAGCCATACTTGGTTTACTTTCAAATATAAAAATGTGCCCGACCAACTAAGGTCAATAATTTGTCCTTGTCGACCAACTACAGTTAGTGGGTTTTTATCCCCGACCAACCATACTTGGTACAGTTTGGAAAATTTTGTTCTTCAAAGAACTTTTTGTAATAATGTTACCTCCCGACCAACATGAGTTGTAATGTGAGAATATATAAAGTCTTACCAACCGTAGTTGATCATGCTGGTGTACACCTCCTAACCAGAGGAGTAGTAGTGGTTCTTTCGAACTTTTTGGCTCCTTAGAGCTGTCCTCCTAACCAAAGGAGGTTGGCTACTTATAGCACTTTTTGGCTCCTTAGAGCTGTCCTCCTAACCAAAGGAGGTTGGCTACTTATAGCACTTTTGCTCCTTAGAGCAGTCCTCCTAACCAAAGGAGGTTGGCTACTTATAGCACTTTTGCTCCTTAGAGCGTTTTTGGCTACTTATAGCACTTTTGCTCCTTAGAGCGTTTTTGGCTACTTATAGCACTTTTGCTCCTTAGAGCGTTTTTGGCTACTTATAGCACTTTTGCTCCTTAGAGCGTTTTTGGCTACTTATAGCACTTTTTGGCTCCTTAGAGCTGTCCTCCTAACCAAAGGAGGTTGGCTACTTATAGCACTTTTTGGCTCCTTAGAGTATGGCTCCTTAGAGCATGGCTCCTTAGAGCATGGCTCCTTAGAGCATGGCTCCTTAGAGCACTTCAAATGTGTTCCATGGTCTGTGATGAAGGCATGAGGGAGACCATATCGGCAGATGATGTTCTTCTAAACAAATTGGTACACCTTCCTTCTCGTATGTCATGTCAATAAGTGGCTCAGCTTCTATCCACTAAGTAAAATAATCTACTGCGATGACGAGGTATTTGAATCTTCCTCGAATGGTCCAACCAAATCAATCCCCACATGGAAAATGGCCAAGGATAAATAATGGGTGTCAACAATGTTTGTGAAGTTCTTCGGATGGAGGAAAAGCGTTAGCACTTGTCACATTTCTTGGCATAAGCTATACAATCAGCTCTCATCGTCGGCCAGTAGTATCTCTGCGTCATCACCTTTTGCAAAAGTGTCCGACCTGCTACATGGGCTCCACAGGACCCTTCATGGATCTCTTTAATCAATTCTTTCACCTCGGAGGGATGTACACATCTTTGCAAACCTTCCATAATTCCTCGTCTAAACAAAATACCATTAATTAGTATATACCGAGCAGCTTTAAACTTCCATTTCTTGGCAGCGAGCTTATCCTCCGGTAATTGTTCCTCCTCAATATATGCTCCGATGGGATCCATCCAAGATGGTCCTAAATCAAGGGTAATAATATTCATCGTCAGGTCTTCATCTATGCTCTGACTTTCTAATATTTCAACTGGTATCGTTCTTCGCAGCTCGGTACGAGTAGCTGATGCTAATCGGGCCAAGGCGTATGCTCTCACATTCTCCATTCTTGATATTCTTACCAGTTTGAACAGCAACAAACTCTGATACCAAATCCATCACCTTTGCTTGATACTTGATCATCAATTCTCCTTCGGCTCATTATTTTCCCAACATTTGGTTTACGATCAATTGAGAATCACTGAAGACAATAACCTGCTGTGCCTCCATAGTATTTGATAAATTAAGACCTGCAATCATGGCCTCATACTCAACCTCATTATTAGAAGCTCTGAATTAGAAACGTATGGCGTATTCCATGTCGACCTCGTCTGGGCTGTTCAAAATGATCACTGCCCCACAGCCTGTAGTGCAAAAAGAGCCATCTACATATAGCCTCCATATAGGCAATTTGTCTTCTAATTTCTGGTCTGATAGAGTTCCTCGGTGGAATACTTGTTGCTTTCTTTCATCATGTCCTGATACTTCTGAATACACCTCTTGAATTTCAATATACCTCCTGAACTTCAATATTCCTCCTGAACTTCAATATTCCTCCTGAACTTCAATATACCTCCCGAACTTCAATATTCCTCCTGAACTTCAATATATCTCCTGAACTTCAATATTCCTCTTAAACTTCAATATACCTCCTGAACTTCAATATTCCTCCTGAACTTTAATATTCCTCTTGAACTTCAATATACCTCCTGAATGATGATTAGTCGGGGTTGAATTTGATGCTCGACTGCATGATGATATAAGAATGTGCCACCAAATGAACAAATATATCTGTAATAGAAGCCCCCAACTGTGGAATGTGAACTTTGAATGAGATTTATCGACCAATACCAACCGGAGTTGGATTTTATCTACCAACCGGAGTTGGATTTTTTCTACCAACCGAAGTTGGATTTTATCTACCAATCGGAGTTGGATTTCGTCTACCAACCGGAGTTGGATTTTATCTACCAATCGGAGTTGGTGGTTATTGATAATAAATGATGAAGACTTCATCGGAGCTGACCAACAGATTGTTGGGAATAAGATAATATAAATACTGGAGACCTCCTCGGCGCTGACCAACAGATTTGTTGGGAATAAGATAATACAAATGCTAGAGACCTCCTCGGCGCTGACCAACAGATTTGTTGGGAATAATATAATATAAATACAGGATACCTCCTCGGCGATGACCAACAGATTTGTTGGGAATAAGATAATATAAATGCAGGATAACTCCTCGGCGCTGACCAACAGATTTGTTGGGAATAAGATATAATAAATGCAGGATACCTCCTCGGCGATGACCAACAGATTTGTTGGGAATAAGATAATATAAATGCAGGATACCTCCTCGGCGCTGACCAACAGATTTGTTGGGAATAAGATATAATAAATGCAGGATACCTCCTCGGCGATGACCAACAGATTGTTGGGAATAAGATATAATAAATGCAGGATACCTCCTCGGCGCTGACCAACAGATTGTTGGGAATAAGATATAATAAATGCAGGATACCTCCTCGGCGATGACCAACAGATTGTTGGGAATAAGATATAATAAATGTTGGAGACATCCTTGGAGCTGAATAAGATATAATAAATGCTGGAGACATCCTTGCTGAAATGAGAATAGAATATGCATCCAAATAGATATAAAGAATAATTAAAAATAATAAAGTGCCTCGCCGATCAGTCGAGGTAGAATCATATAATGCCGAACAAGAATAAGATCTTTCAGAACATAAGAATATGACCGAGAACTTTGTCAGGCCTGAATATAAATAAGAATTATCCGACCAACTTTCCGTTGGGGGTGAAATACAACGAATGTTGTAATTCTCCTTAAAGCTGAATAAGTATCTTGTCGAGGCATAATTGCAGAATGCCGAATAAGAATAATATTTTCCAGAACATAAGAATATGGCCAAGAACTTTGCTGGGCCTGCATATAAATAAGAATTACCCCGACCAACTACTCGTTGGGGGTGAAATATAATAAATGTTATAGTTCTCCTCAGAGCTGAATATGATAATAAGTATCTCGCCGTGCTCCATGTTGAGATGAATATAGAATATGAATCCCAATGGATATATAGAATCATTTGTGCTGGAGCAGATATCTGGGCTTGAATATAAATAAGAATTACCCGACCAACTTTCCGTTGGGGGTGAAATACAACGAATGTTGTAATTCTCCTTAAAGCTGAATAAGTATCTTGTCGAGGCATAATTGCAGAATGCCGAATAAGAATAATATTTTCCAGAACATAAGAATATGGCCAAGAACTTTGCTGGGCCTGCATATAAATAAGAATTACCCCGACCAACTACTCGTTGGGGGTGAAATATAATAAATGTTACAGTTCTCCTCAGAGCTGAATATGATAATAAGTATCTCGCCGTGCTCCATGTTGAGATGAATATAGAATATGAATCCCAATGGATATATAGAATCATTTGTGCTGGAGCAGATATCTGGGCTTGAATATTAATAAGAATTACCCCGACCAACTATCCGTTGGGGGTGAAATATAATAACTGTTGTAGATTTTCCTCGGAGCCGAATATATATAGAGAGAAGAAATTTTTCGAGCTCCATGCTGAGATAAATATAAAATATGAATCCCAACGGATATAGAATAATTTGTGCTTCAGCATTCGTCGGCATTGAATCTTGTGCCTGTAAAAATTAATAATTTGCTCTACCATATGTGTAGGCTGAATTGATTAGTCATGAGAATAATTTACTCATCCAATCAATATATGATATGTATATGCTTGATAAATAAAAATATTAATTTCAAAATATCAGGGGTGCTTAGCATTTTTTAATGCCCCAATATTCTACTGCTGCCGACAAACAACATGGATGTTACCGACCAACATTTAAGGACATCTCAAATTATAGAATATATGGTTGGATGACCAGAATATCTCGAATCTTTAGATCAAAAAATAACATTCAATGTAAAATTTAAGCCTTAAGAATGTTAATTAAATGAATAAATATATAACCCACTAGATCGTGTGATTTCGTCAAAGAAACCTTGTGATGTGATGAACGAGGGGCCAACATATCAAATTTGTGCCCAGATTCTTTTACAAGAGGTGGGTAATGATTTTTCAGGTGAGAGAAAATTATTTTTTATATTGATCTCTTCCTATTCCCAATTTGGAGAGATAAAAATATGGTGAATGATTAAAGTTATTACCAAATTTATATCAAAAATCAGTCAATGAGACTTTATTGACATAGGTGGAAGATGAACCAAATTAAGTATATACTTCATAAAAGTGAATGCAAAGAGACTCAAACTTGAAGAGAGAGAATATAGATATGGGTCATGATTTCCATGAGAAGACTTTTCATTGTCTTTAACCTTTTCCCATTCTTTTATTAAAAATATGATGGGAATTTGAATAGACCTCAAAGATCTTACAAAATTTATTAATGAAAATTATCAATGAAAATTATCCAATCTTATCATCGTAGTATATATTGGCATATGTAATCATTTAAAATATTTATTCCATGATATAAAATTAAAACTTGAGAATCAAGCAAAAGTTATGATTTATGAAATCCACTATTTTTCAGATTTCTAAATAAGAATTAATCTAACAGTTATGATTTAAAAATCATGATATGCAACATTTTGCAGATAAAAATTGGACAATTAATTTATGTATATAAACATAAAAATCACGATTCAATCAAAAGATGTATGTATAATTGATTATACGTAGAGAAAATAAAAACTTAGCTTTTGGTGGAGAACAACGCTTGTAACACGTTCCCACAGACGGCGCCAATCTGTTGATGTAAAAAACTAGATCACTCTAATTCTTCAATCACAGATAAATAAATAAGACAAAGATTTTTAAAGTGGTTCGGCTAGGAATAAAGCCTACGTCCACTGTTATGTTATTGCTGAGTGTTTGCAGAATTCTTGATTACAAGTTCTCTCAAGAAATTCCGGTCCCTTTGAATGAGGATGATACAAGGTATTTATAGCCTTGAGGCTGTACATGAAAGGGTCGATACATTAAATGATATACATATGAAAGGGTAATACATTTAATGCCCTTAGGCTTGTGCGTCAAGGATAATCATTTAATGAACCAGTTGGACTGTTCGTTATCTGGCAATCAATGCTGTGGCCGAGATGCAGCTCGGACCGCCTTATTTGCTTGCCGTTAAGGAGTTCCTCGGAGCGTTGGAGTTCCTCGGAGTGTTGTGGTTCCTCGGGGTGTCCTTGTTGTTCGGAGCGAACATGACTTGGTCGGGGGGAAATAAACTTCCTCGTTGTTATTGTGCCATGTAGATTGACACGTGTCTTCTTATTATTGGTCCACGTCAGCAGATTAAATTTGGTATCAACAGTAGGGTTCTTCAGATGAAATTTTAGATTTAGAGAATGGGATTTTGAGGATGTTATTATTTAATCTTCAGAGACTTATTTAGGATTTTTCCTTTGATCTTTAAATTTTTTAATTGGAAGCAAATTAGGGTTTTAATAAATTATTTTTACTATAATGCCCTTGATGTTGCTGATAAAGAGTTCTAATTCTTTCTTTGAGACTGCGACCTACTAGAAGAGGTCATTGATTTGGGAGGAACTATAATATTTTGCCTTAGGAGTTGAGTCAGGGATTCGGTGTTGAGGTCATGGAACTCATTAGCCAGGCCTAGGCATCATGTATATTTAAGGAATTCCCCTCAGTGTTTGAGGTCAAAACGATTATGCTAAGGTGATTGAGCCTAGGATAATTATGGGGCTTATAACCGCGACATAACTCATCCTAGGTGTAGAGTTAATAAAAGACTCGAATCATTCATCCTAGAATTTGGTGGGAGATGAGGTTACGACACGTGGCATAACTCTGTTAAAGCACCTTGAATAAGGTTATAGGGATTGAGAAATCCAAGGTTATAAAATATAGGTCACATGTTAAGAGGAAGAACCATGTGAGATTAATCCATGGGGGAAGCAGCGGTATACCAAGGGAGACAGAACCATGTGGAAAGTCTAAGAGTTTATAACGCTTGGGATATTGAGCCATTGTTCATTGTGAACATCTAAGGTTTGATAAACACAATTCTTTACTTTCATATTTTCTTACACTGCATAACTTTATTAATTGTTATGTTATTACATTACTTCACTTTCATATCCTTATCTTTGTGAATACTAACATTGACATGTGGTTGAGGACCTTGATTTAACCATTGGTGAGATATTTGAGTTCATCCCTCTTATTTTCCTTGTTTCCTCAGGTTAAAGGTCGGGGAGCAGAGTGGTAGAGGCCGCGACCTATTGTTAGAGGCCATGGACATATTATATCTTGGAATTTGAGGACTTTACATATTTCCCATTATTGAGTTGTAATTTTCTTTAGTTCATATTGGAAAGACACTCATGAGGAGAGAAATATTTTTTATGTTTCTAAGCCTGTATTTAGAGACACTTGCAATTATTAATCAAAGTAAATTGTTCACTTATTAAATCTTATTATGGAATCTTATTCAAGTATAATGAGGAATCAAATCTGCCAACTCTAATGATGAGGTTGAAGCATTATTTGAAAGCCGCAATAATATAAGGAATTACCCTAATAACAAAATAAATTTAATTTCTATGAGAATAAAGTGACCCAACATCTGAAGCCAAATAGAGCAGGCCGTGGACGTTATAAATGGTATCAAAATGGTCGACCTGGGAGAATTAAGGAGTGTTGAGAGATATTTTTTCTAAGTAGGTTTACATTTGGATATATTCCTAGGAAAAGAGACTTATATGCGTGCGATTATTTTTAGGAACCTATGGCATGAGGTAAAGGTTAAAGAACTCAAGGATCCGTGCCCAGGAATGAGGCCATGGAACCAAACGTACCCAATATTATGCCTGGGGGTAGTTAGATTTGCGGAAGCCCTAGATAGGTCCAGAGTAGTAATAACAACCGCGGAAAGGCTAGTGGGATGCATTATTGAGGATTTTAAAAAGTTGGGGCCTGAGCCTTTTAAGGTATATCTTGGCCCATTGAAAGTGTATGCCTGGATAAGGAAGATAAGGAAATTTTTGATGTTTTGAAATACTTAGACGAGCAAAAAGTTCCCTTTGCCTCCTTTATATTTGAGGCCTGGGGGGAGGTTGCATCAATGTGCTAGACTAGATTCAAAATGAACTTTTTGGAGAAGTATTTCCCAACCACGACCAAGGAAAAACTAGAAGTGAAGTTAATGGAGCTAACTTAAAGAACCATGTCTGTAGCAGAATATGAAACGAAGTTTGGAAATTTATCACACTTTTTCCCATACCTTGTTGACTCTAAGAAAAGAAAGCTAATTTTTTTTAAAGGGGATTGGAGTGTGGACTCCATAGCAGGGTTATGGGGATGAGGCTACAGTCTTATACAGAGCTAGTTAAAGTAGCTCAGATCTTAGAGAAAGACTTTAAATTTGGGTTAAATTCCAATGGGGGCAAGAGTAAAGTGAGGGACGAGGGCAAGAGAGAGGATAATCGTAGGACCATGAAAGACTACCAGGATGACAAGGTTGACACTAGGTAGTCACCTATTTTAACTGTGGACGAAGTAATGAACTTCTTCTTCTCTTGCGGTGTTCAATCGGGAGGGACAACTCCCATGACAAGGTAGTTATCTGCAAACCAGGGGAGAGAAGAAGTGGCAAATAATTATTCATTAGGAAAGTATTCGTCTATGGGTATGGGATCACTAGGTACATAGGACGAAAGTCGGGACAAATGATCGACAACGACGTTTTCTACTCCTTTATTATCCTTAATGGAGAGATTAAACTCTTATAGGAGTAGGATGCACCTTATGAGGCGCGGCTTAGCATCTTTCTTAGCAAGGAGATCTTTTAGCGTCGCATGGCCAGTAAAACATGTGGTGGGCGAACCAATGGGGTAGGAGCGAAATTTGTCTAGGGAAAAAACTACCGCTAGCAATTCTTTCTCTGTGGTGGAGTAATTGAGTTGCGGTTCGGTTAATGTACAGCTAGCGTAATAGATGACATGAGCTTTCTTATCCTTTCTTTGGCCCAAAACAGTCCCTATAGCGTAATCACTCGCATGACACATAAGATCGAATGGAAGAGACCAATCCAGAGCTTGCATGATGGGGGCGGAAATAAGCATGCTTTTCAATTTGTCAAAGGCACTTTGGCATGCTTAGTTCCACTCAAAGGGGGTATCCGATCCGGCAGAAACACAAGCCTAAATGTAATTAGTGTTAGTTTATTGTATTAGTAAATATATACATTAGAAGTAAATATTCACTTTCCTTTCATTTTCTTATTTTAGTAAATATATGCACTCACTGTAAATATTTATTATGTGTGTTTAGTGTGTATAGGTTTGTTTGGTGCATATATATATGTGTAGGCCTGTCAACGGGTCGGAGACAGGTCGGGTTTAGGGAGATCCAGATCCGTGTAATCGGGTCTTCATCGGGTTCGGGTTCGGGTCTCGGGTCTACAATATTGAATCCAGACCCGGATCCGTTCGGGTCTTCGGGTCTCGGGTTCGGGTTCGGGTCCGGGTCTGGTCAAATATTTACATTTATTTTATATTTATTTTATTTTATTCACTTTCTTTATTATTTTAATTAAAATATTTTGTAATGTATTCTAGAATATTATTAGTATAAATAAAACATATATTACTTATATTTATTCTATACATACATATATATTTTTATATATAATACTTACATGTTATATTGATAAGATATATTTATAAATATATATAAATTTATAGTATATATGTATATATATACAAAATAATAATGTACAATTCGGTTCGGGTCTTCGAGTTCGGGTCTTGTATAAGATCCAGACCCTACCCGTTTAATAAACGGGTCTTCGGGTATTCGGGTCTTCGGGTCTTCGGGTCTTCGGGTCTCGGGTCCAAAAAAATATGCTCAGACCCTATTATACTGATCGGGTTCGGATCGGGTCCAGGTCCAGACCCGACCCATTGACAGGCCTATATATGTGTATGTGTGTATGTGTGAATCTTTGTGTTCCAGTTAGAGAAAAATACTAGTGAATGTTTGTGTTTCATTGGGTTTGGTATTGTGTTGTTCATATAAAAGCATTCTAAGTAAATATTTACTTTACTGCCTCTAAGAGAGTGATTATATACACTCTAAAGTAGATATGTACTAAGAAGGACAAGAACGTGGAGAAAAAAGAACAATAAGGAGAAAAATGTTCATATTTTACACTCGGAATAAATATTACAGTAAGTTTTATTTTTCTTCTTTTTCGGTGGTGGACAGGTTGTGGTGGTTGTAAGAACAACGATAGTTGTGTCGCAGTGGTGGAGGTGGTGGATCTAGTAGCTGTTGTGGTGGTGGATCTGATGGTTGTTGTGGTGGCGGATCTGGTAGTTGTTGTGGTGGCAGATCTAGTAGTTGTGGGGAATCTGGTGGTGACATATTGTGGCGGTGTCGGTCGCCGTGGCGACGACAAAAGGTGGTGGTGGCGTCATCATCATGCGGTGGTGGCAGAACTGGTGGTGGTGGTGGCAAGGGCAGGTGGCGGAAGCAGCATGTGGCGGTGGCAGCGGCAGCGGTAGCTGTGGTAATGTTGATAGATAATTTAGGGTTTAGTATTTTTTTTAAATGTTAGGAGGATTTTTTTCATGTGTATTTTTTAAGTTAGACTAAAAGGACTTATTCAGTAGTTTCTATATTAATAAGGTTGATATGAAGAAAACTCTTTTAAATGGGACTAATATATAAGAACCCCTAAAATTAAATACCTTAATATAAATAAATTTTTAATATTAAATTTAGATTTTGCACAATTAATAATAATAATAATAATAATAATAATAATAATAATAATAATAATAGATATCTTTATGTGAGATGTACAAAGGATATTCGGGTAACTTTTTGAAGAAAACATGTTTTGATTTTTGTGGGATGCTTTTTACCCGAAAGTTTCTATTACATATTTTTTTGAGAGTGTGGGTGCCCAAATTTCGTGACCAAATACAAGATAGGGCCTTAGTGAGGCTCACCCTCGGGTTTGTTAGTGGGTCCTAATCCTTGCTCGTGGCTACTGCTATGCTAAAGATGTATTGGTGATCCGACATAATATGACCTTGATCTATGTAGCATGGACACAGATATGGGTGTCGTGTCCGACACGACACGGACACGCCGACACGAAAAATCTAAAAAAATTAGGACACGACACGGCGGGGGCACGGCATGAAATACATATTTTTATAATTATTTTAAATGTAAAAAATATGAAATATCACATTAATACTAATCTCATACTAAGAACAACATTAAACATATAAGCATTAAGAGTTCTAAATCCATTCTAAACATTAAACATCACAATAATACTAAATCCCATACTAATAATAATAAAAAAGCAAAGACACATAGGAAACTAAACAGATGAGAAAAAGAGAAAAAATGCTCAGAGATTAAACAAAGTTAAAAGCATGCAAAAGTACAAAAATGCTCAATTTTTTTTTTGAATAACAAACAGAGATTAACAGAGAAAAAAATAAAAATAAGAACCAATCAGTTTTTTTTAGTAACAAAGGCAGAAGCAAAATAAGGTTAGCGTATTATGTTTGTTTGGCAGCAAAAGCAAAAGCAAGTATTTGTTTAATAGTAGCAAAAGCATGTATTTTGTTCAGGTAGCAAAAGCAAAAGCAGGTGTTGTGTGGAAAATAAAAAAAACTTACCATCAGAGATCTGAGTGAAGAAGATGTCGGAGAGGAGGGGGGAGGCTGCCGGCAGAGGAGGGAGGGGGGGGTGTGGTGTGGAGAGAAAGAAAACCCTAGATTTGTTTTTGAGTTTGAGATAGTGGAGGGTTTTGAGAGAGGCGTGGGCTTTGAAAATGTTATAAAGAGTTAAGTTTTAAAATTAAAAACTTACCCCATTATATTTTATAACTTATCATGTTTCCTGCCCTTTTTTTTAAAGTTATTCTACTTTTTAGTCAGCTGTGTCCCTTGCGTGTCCATGCCGTGACCAACTATTTTTAAATGACTTTTAAGTCCGACACACCACGTGACGTGTCGGACACGTGTCCAAGTCGTGTCCAAAGCGTGTCTGTGTCCTTTGAGTGTCCGGCACTCATACGTGGCCTTCGGGGAAGTGTCCGTGCTTCATAGACCTTGATACACTACTAAAACTCATCTGGTTTTTTATATAGGACAAAAATTCTAAATTTTGTCATTTTGGTATTATATGTTGGTAGTGTAGGTGTTGGATTAATTATGAAAATAAGAGTTAAATGTATGGACTGAAGAGGTAAGTGGACAATGTTGCCATGTATATCTCCATAATTCACTCCCATGTTATGTTAAGAAATCAGAAATCATAACATACCCATTAGTGTCAATCACGGTACCTCCCTTTTTCATGGGTTCATTCTCTCCATTCAAATTGCAATTCCCTCTCTCATATTTATACCCATCTCTCTCTCCCTCTTTTTTCTAAATATTGTTGAACAATGAGCACATCCCATACAGTAAAGAGACCATTGAGATGGAGACTAAGAGATTATCTATCGTGTGTTTACGGGTGCAAGTTTCCTTTAGGTAACCTACACATTTTTTTATTTGAAACTCGAATGTAATACAATATGATTTGAAAGTATATTTATTTTATGATGATATATTGATATTTCCCATATAATCTAATTGATTTTGTATGTTGTAATTGTAGAGGAGGAGGAGGAGGAACCCCATGCACTTGAATATTCATCCCCTCAACTGTCTCATGAAAACACTATTTTCCATCCACAAGTCGATAGCAGATTTGTGGAGGAGGAAAGTGATGGCTCAAGCTGGCCCAAAGAGGATTATATTACACTCTCCTTTGGGGCTGGTGATAACATTGATGAAGCAAACCCAAGTTCAAGGCCTATTAGTCGAAAGGTTAGTGATGATGAATCGTAATAAAAATGTGTCAGTTTTTATTGTGGAGCCTGTTTGATTGGAATGTTAATAATTGTCTTGTAGGGTAAGGGAAAAGTGCACGTCCACTTGAATGAAGAGTGGAATCAAGGGGAGATTGGAGAGGTAAATGAGGTTAGAAAGAAAAGAAAATGCAAAGGGGTGTCTATGGAATCAACTGAGTCGAACCAATCTGATTCCAGTGCAAGTTCTTTTGCCTTCCCAGTGTAAGTATAATATTGTAGAGCAATAATTCATTATAAGGTGGTATATTATATAGAGAGATTATGAACTTTTAAATCACTTTTGATCGCAGTTTGATGCCATGCATTGTGGGGAATGAATTAGGAACGGATGGGCAGTCCTGTGACAATGCCTAAATCAGAAGAAGCCTACACTTGAGGAAACATAATATGCCCCGGAATGAGCGGCTTCACTATCCTAGATTCTACAAGCTGCATACTCTCTCTCTCTCTCTCTCTCTCTCTCTCTCTCTCTATATATATATATATATATATATATATATATATCAGTTTCCTATGAAAAATGCTACATTTTTCCTATTTGTGTTTAATTGATAGGGCACATTTTTCATTATGGTATTATAAAAACTCCATGGAACCGTTTTTTATTAAAGGGGATCATTTTGCAGGAAATTCCAGTTCTACTGTATTTATTATATTTATTCACTGCTTGCCTTTTTTTAACTAATGTGTTCTTTATTATTCTAAGCAATTGTGTTTGAATTATAAGAACGAACTTGACATATCGGATTAAAGAAAAGATTTCCTGTTAGCATAAAATAAATACTAATTGAATCTCTCTTTTATAGTTCTAGAGAAAAGACGTAAAATAAATACTAATTGAATCCCTCTTTTATAGTTCTAGAGAAAAGACAGAAGTAGAAATCCTGGGATTTAAGAAGGATAAAGGGAGATTTTGTTATTTTGTTAAGCAGTTAAAAATAAATAACATACACCTTATATATGGATCAACCTCCTTAATTAGGCATATCCTAAATTCCCTCCTAGAAATCTAATCAAATATGGGAGTTTGAAATGAGTAGAATCTAAAATAAAGATAAAATAACAACTTTAACCAATTGGGACAGTTGTTTTTTCCCGAGAGAATAAAAAAATATCAAGAGGGTTATATGTAAAAGCCGTTGAAGTAATTATACTAAGGGTCCGTTTGCTAACTCAATTCCAAGTCATGGAAATGAAATTGGAAGGTCAATTTCAATTATTTGAAATTAGTCTTTCAATTTTAATTCCAATCTTTGAAATTGGGTAGTCAAACTGGCTCTAAACATTCTGAAGAGGGAAAGTTTATATTACAATCTTTAACCTAAACTGTTTTTTACTAAAGTTTTACCAGCCGGCCATATTGGTTTCGAAAAAAAAAATTGATTTCTTAATTTTAACTATTCAAAATTGAAACTACTCATAACCGAAAATGTCGGAAAAAAAAATATGGGTTGTTTAGGTTTAAGATGTTGAAAACCGAATTAGCAACCAAAAATACTGGATTTTTATTACTAAAATTACGAACCTATATCATTGATAAAAAGATTTCAGTCATGGTATTGTCTTCACCTTTGATTTTTTAGTTGTGGTATTTTTAGAGTTTGATTGTGAGTATAATTGGTATCATCAACTACTGATACGAAGTAACTTTATTTGGTATTGCTTTAAAACTTTCCTTTTCCCAATGCAATTTTTAACTCTCTCTCTCTCTCTCTCTCTCGCTCCAAAGAGAGTATTATTTGACTGTTGTACTCTCTGTTTGCTTAAAAATGTGGTTTATTTTAATACTTATAGGTAGATAAAGATAAAAAAATATGTTTATTTTGTTAAAGGGATTGAACTTGTCCATATGCATTATCTTATGCAAGGGCAGATTCAAGGGGGCTGACCTGGGCTGTAGCCCATGTGAAAAAAAACTGCCCTCTAAATGGTGTCTCTCAGCCCAGGGTGGAAGCCCACTTAGTTTTTTAGAATAGTTCGAAACTAAACCCAGTCACGAATCACAATTCCTACAGTGCTAAATCACTTCCCCTGAGCTTATTTTAGTTTTGCTTCGACCGGTCTCTCCCTACACATATCAGACCCTCTCTCTTTTTTTTTTAATATATTTTCACCTCCTTGACTTCTCTACAGGAGTGATTTCCCTCTTCATTACTATCATTTGTTGTTCATCATCTTTTACAAACTTTAAAAGAAGGATGTAATATCTCTATTTTTTCCTGTCTCTTTTCTGGTTTGATTCTAAAATACAACTAATAATGATTTTTTTCCTTCACATTTTTGTTTATACAAATTAGTTGTAATGAAAGGCGGTATACGATTTGGTACTAATATTACAGAAAAATTAATTTCAAGTCAGTTTGTAATTTAGTTAAGAATATTTGTTAGTTTTAAATCAGTTTATAATTTATAATGTATAATATTGAGTTTTTACAAATTTTCTTTCCTTAAGTATTTGTTTTTGTTTGTACTGTTAGGGTTCAATTTTAGGTCATTATTCATGTGTTGAAGTAGACTTTGTAGTTGTGATGGCTTTTTAAACCAAGCCAATAGTCATGTCTATCTCTTTGACTAAACTAAATTATTTAAAAAAAAAGGATATATATGCTATTGTCAAGTGTTGGTCAATAATAATACCGAATAACAATGAATTTTGGAGTTCCAACTTGCACGTGTCTATATATGCAGGTGTAATTGAAGAATTGCTATTTTTTATTCAATTTTGTTTATTAGGGTCTAAATATAATGAATTGTAATATTAAATTATTTTTCTATATATAAATAGTCAGGGGCTCCAACATATTTCCTAGCAACATACCTATGAACAAACTCATTTTTTTAAATAGTAAAAGAAATAATTTTGAGATGATATTTTTTATATAAGTTCATGATATTTCAGTGCGTCCCTGTAAAAAAAATTAACTAAATATAATATATATATTTTTAAAAATAGATAAAAAAACTGAACAGTTTTTACCTTTAAAAATGTCACTTTTTTTACATATTTTTTAAATATAATAAAACATAATTTTTTGTATATTTAAAAAATAGGTCAAAAAACTGAACCGCTTTTACCTTTAAAACTGTCACTTTTTTTACATATTTTTTAAATATAATAAAACACAATATTTTGAGCCGAATATTTTTACAGGGGCACATTGAAATATCATGAACCCATATAATAAATATCATCTCAAAATTATTTTTTTTACTACTTAAAAAAAATAAGTATGTTCGTAGGCATGTTTAATGAGGTATGTTAGAGAACCTGACTATATATATATATATATATATATATATATATATATATATATATATATATATTGAGCTGATTTTTTTGTGGGGTATTTAAGCATTTTATTTTACCCCCCCAAAAAAATAAGCTCAGAGTGATTTTTTTTGTTATTTTAGAATAATCGGTCAAATATGCTTAAAAACTAGCGTAATTGGACAAATTTTTGTAAAACAACAATTCTTTTCAGTAGTATGAAATGTTTAAAACGCCACAAAAAATCAACTCAAAATAGATTTTTTCAGTATTATAAAAAAGTGGTCTGCACCAAGTTCACACCCGATCCTTCCCATATATATATATATATATATATATATATAAGGTATTTTTTTAATGTAACACACCACTCCGAAAAATCCTGGCTCCGTCCTTAATCTTATGTTTGTGTGTGTATGCATATATATTTTCAAATATGTCTTACAGTAATTTATCTATTAGTTCAATTAAATATTCAAGTTGTAATGGGATAATTAAAAGTAATATTATTCAAAATTAATGTTATTTTATGCATCGTAACATTTATTCTATAGGTTTGTATAGCTTTATTATAGACTCTTAGTTAAAGCAGTTTCTTTTTTCTTTTCTTTGTTTTAATTTTGATTAGTGATTGAATTATTTGTTAGGAGCTTTCCAATTCAACTTTTTACTAATAAGATTTTTTGGCTTTAGTCTTGTTGATACCAAATTTAGTCTGCTGACATAGCCCAATTGAATGAAGACGCGTGGCAATTTACGTGGCAACAACAAACACTTCCGAGGAACTCACACGCTCCGAGAAACCATATTACAACGAGGAGCATTGCTTCCCCGAGGAACTCATACGCTCCGAGGAACTCCTGAATACTGAGCAACTTAGGCGGTCCGAGCTGCACCTCGAACAAAGCATTAATAGCAGGATAACCAACAGTTTGACTGTTCATTAAATGCTTATCATTCAGACGCACACGCTTAAGGGGCATTGAATGTATTACCCTTTCATATGTACATCATTTAATGTATTACCCTTTCACATTACAGCCTCAGGGCTATAAATACATTGTACAATCCTCATTGTAGGGAACCGAAATTTCTTGATAGATCTTGTAATCGAGAATTCCCAAACAGTCAGCAATAACATAACAGTGGACGTAGGTCATTCTTATAAGGCTGAACCACTTTAAATTTTTTTTATATCATTTATTTATCTGTGATTGAATTATTAGATACGATCTAATTTTTTACATTAACAGATTGGCGCCGTCTGTGGGAAACGACTGGTAATTTCATTTTTCATCAAAAATAATTCATTACAAATGGCTGATATTCCAGAATCCAGCAATCGAAACGCTGGAAGCCCTCCAAATCCATCTGCTCCGCCAAATATTCCAGATCTGGCTGGAATAATGACAAATCTGGCTCAGGGCCAGACCGTCATGCAAGGAACTATGCGACAACTCATACAAACCCTCCATGGCGGTGCACCAACCCATTCAGGACCACGAAGTATTCAAAGGAATATCCGTGCACATTTTTCACGTACTAGGCGTACTGATTCATATCGCATTGAGGAGTCTGAAGATTTTTCTTAGCAACCTGGGCGAACTTCGTCAGTGCGAGCCACAGATACTGAACAACGTATCACTCTCTCTACAGAAATGACTAGTGCGCTAGAGAGGTTGATCAGGGTATCACCATTCAATCGATTAGGACCTAGAAGGAGTAGAAGTCCTCCTAAAGTCGCATCGAGGAGTTTTCGACGACCATCGGATTTAAGGGAAGGATCTGCCCAGTCGCGACTAGCTGCTCATCAAGATAGATCCCAAGAAGCCACATCAACGCGATCAGTTGCTCGAACCAACAGGCCCGAGGAAGGAAATGATGCATGGAAAGGCTCTATTCAGAGGCTGGAGGATAGATTAGGGGAAATGGCTAAGGCCAAGAACCCTCTACAACGAACTTTTGTTCGAGGAACACCTTTTGTCCAGGCCATTGTAGATTTTCTAACACCATTAAAGTTCAAAGCACCTGCTGTGACCCCCAAATATGATGGAAAGACTAACCCTGTCCTTCATATAGAACAATACCAAGTTGCAGTCGACATCTATGCTGTTCCAGATGAGATGAGATGTAGAGCATTCTCGGGAACTCTTACCGGATCTGCTTAAATATGGTATAATAATCTTCCTCGGGGTAAGATCTCAACTTTTCTTCAACTGGCCGAGTTATTCATTGGGAATTTCTGTTTTGGGGTAAAGCCAGTCAAACGAGTAGCACATTTCTTAAGTGTTAGATAAAAAGCTGGTGAGAGCACCAAAGATTATATAACTCGTTTTAATAACGAGAAACTCGAAGTCATTGATTATGAGGAGAAGACAACGATTACCGCCTTGATGAGTGGACTACTGCCAAACAAGTTGTACTATACTTTGGCCAAAGATCCACCTAGAACCATGCCAGATCTATTGGGAAAAGCGTCCAAGATTATGAATGACGAGGAGGCTATAGCTGCGAAGAAGAATATGGATGCCAAAGAAACCAAAGTGGAAGGTGATAAAGCTAAGAAGAAAGAGCATAAGAACAATGGTAATGACAAACACTCAAAAAATAGGTCGGTATGGGACGTAATGAAGAAATTCGATAATTATACTCCTTTGAAGAAGGATATCAACCATGTCCTAGAAGAAATCAAGAACAACGAGGAATTAAACTGGCCAGGGAAAATGAAGGCAGACCTTGATCGGAGGAATAAAGCAAAGTATTGCGAGTTAGGTAAAGATCATGGCCATATGACCAAAAATTGCATAGCTCTTTAGAATGAGATTGAAACACTCATCAGACGAGGAAAACTAGCAAAGTATGTTGATTGTGGAAGCGAAAGAAGAAACAACAACCGAGCAAGAGAGAGGTCTAGATCTCCTCGTCGAGCAGAGGAGAATAAGAAAAGAAACCATGAAGTTGATCCAGAAGACGACCCCGATCTTCCCAAGAGACCAAGGCAGCCAGAACGAGAGGTATTTTCAATACGCTTTGGGTCATTTGACTGTAATGTTATTACAGGTGGAGATGCAGGAGGAGGAGACCTTACTGCAGAGAGAAAAGCTTACCTCTGTGAGGCTCAAGCTTGCTCGTACATTCAACGAATAAATCTAGCTGAGGAGGATCACCCGAGAAAGGTGAACAAAGATAAATTGGTCATTGGTTTTTCAAAGAACGACCTTGCAGGTGTTCTATATCCTCATGATGACCCATTGGTGATAAAAATGAGGATGAAGGAGGTAATGATTTTAAAAGTACTGGTAGACAATGGTAGCTCGGCAGACATCATGTTCTACTCATGCTTCGACAGTTTAAATCTAATGTTATCTCAACTGGAGCCTTATCATAGACCCCTCCTCGATTTTACTGGCGAGAAAGTATTTCCACTTAGGACGATCAAGTTGGATATATTCATTGGTACGTGGCCTGCTTATCGAACAGAAAGAATACGCTTCTTCATAATGGATAAGAATGTTCAATCATCATACAATATCATCATGGGAAGAGTAGGATTGAAGAAGTTCGAGGCTGTACCGTTTACGGTTCATCAATGCCTAAAATTTCCAATAAATTTTGGAGTAGGAGTTGTGAAAGGTGACCAGAAAATAGCTCGGGAATGCTATTATTCATCCGCCGAGCAAGAGGAACTGGAGGAATCAAGGAAAAAGACTACTACCTATCAAGTGGATGAAGGTGCAGAAAGTGAAACATTGGATCCTAGAGATGAGTCGCAACTTGTGAAGGGTCAAGTGGTGGAAGCTACTGAAAACATCATTCTGGACGACGAGCACCCTGAACGAACTAATCAAGTAGGTTCGTCGTTGGAAGCCTCATTAAAACAGGAATTGATAACTTTCCTAAGAAGCAGAAAGCAAACCTTTGCGTGGAGTCATGAGGATATGCCCGCGATAGATCCAAATTTCTTATATCACGAATTCAATGTGAATAAGGAGATCAAGCCAGTGAAGCAGAGAAGAAGAGTGTTCAGCCCCGAGAAGAACCAAGTTATACAGGAGGAAGTCGAGAAGCTCCAGAAAGCTTGTTTCATTGAAGATTTTAAATATCCAGAGTGGTTAGCCAATGTGGTGATGGTAAAGAAGAAAAACAACAAGTGGAGGATGTGTGTAGACTTCACCGACCTCAACAAAGCATACCCAAAGGATCACTTTTCATTACCCCGAATTGATCAACTAGTAGATGCTACCTCGGGACACGAGTTGCTGAGCTTCATGGATGCTTATTCTGGCTACAATCAGATTAAAATGAAACCTGAAGACAGGGAGAGTACTTCTTTCATTACCCCTAGGGGAACTTATTGTTATAATGTTATGCCTTTTGGTTTGAAAAATGCAGGTGCAACATATCAACGACTGATGAACAAGGTCTTTGCCGAACAAATCAGTTGCAATATGAAAGTCTATATTGACGACATGCTGACAAAGAGCAGGAAAGCTGCCGATCATCTAGTTGACTTAAGTCAGACTTTTGATCAACTAGATAAATATCAAATGAAGCTGAACCTGACGAAGTGCATATTTGGAGTAAGAGAAGTCATGTTCCTCGGGTACATTGCCAATCAACGAGGCATTGAGGCAAATCCTGGAAAGATCAAAGGTGTGTTAGGGCTGTGATCTCCAACGACGAAGAAAGAGGTGAAAAGTTTTACAGGACGAGTAGCAGCACTCAACAGATTTGTATCACGAGCAACTGATCGATGTCTCCCATTCTTCAAGACACTCGGAAAGACTTTTGACTGGAATGATGAATGTGAGAAGGCTTTTCAAGACTTGGAGAAATACTTGGGAGCACCTCCACTATTGTCCAGACCGGTGATGGGAGAAAAATTATACTTGTATCTAGCAGTATCAGAGAATGCAGTTAGCTCGGCGTTGATAAGAGTGGAGAATGGAGTATAAAAACTAATCTACTATACAAGTAAGGCCTTTCGAGGAGCAGAGATCAGATATCCAAGGCTGGAAAAATTAGCACTGGCACTGATTGAGGCGAGTAGGAGAATGAGGCCATACTTCCAGGGTCATACCATAGTAGTATATACTGATATGCCATTGAGGCAAGCCCTTCATAAACCAAAAAAATCAGGGAGATTGATGTACTGGGCAATAGATCTCGGTGAATATGATATAGTTTATGAACCCAGATCATCGCTAAAAGGGCAAGCTATAGCAGATTTTATAGCAGAGTTCACCTATCCTGATACCCCCGAGGAGAAAAAGTTGCTCACTGATCAACCTGTGGATGTTACAGGATCATCAAACACAAGCTCAGATCAACTCAGGTTGGTAAAAGGGCAAGTGGATGTTACAGGATCATCAAATTCGAGCTCAGACCAACTCAGGTTGGTAAAAGGGCAAGAAACGATGATCGACGAAGAACAAGAAATCTCAGGGGAGGATAAAAGGAAGCAACAAATATTTCACCGACGAATTCTATCAGATCAGAAGTTTGAAGACGAGTTACCTATATGGAGGCTATATGTAGATGGCTCATCTTGCACTACAGGATGTGGGGCAGGGATAGTATTGAGCACTCCGGACGAGGTCGACATGGAATAATCCCTACGATTCCAATTCAAAGCTTCCAATAATGAGGCTGAGTATGAGGCCATGATTGCAGGTCTTAATTTGGCAAAAATTATGGAGGCGTAGCAGGTTATTGTTTTCAGTGATTCTCAATTGATCGTAAATCAAATGTTGGGAATATATGCAGTCAAAGGAGAATTAATGATCATATATCATGCAAAGGTGATGGAGTTGGTATCAGAATTTGCTGCTATTCAACTGGTCAGAATACCAAGAATGGAGAATGCAAGAGTAGACGCCTTAGCTCGATTAGCATCAGCTACTCGTACCGAGCTACGAAGAACAATCCCAATTGAAGTGTTGGATGGTCGGAGTATAGATGAAGATCTAACGATGAGCTTTATTACCCTTGATTTAGGACCATCTTGGATGGATCCCATCAGGGCATATATTGAAGAGGGAGAATTACCAATTGACAAGCTCGCAGCCGAGAAATTAAAGTTTAAAGTTGCTCGGTATGTATTAACTAATGGTATTCTATATAGGCAAGGAATTATGGCAGGTTTGCAAAGATGTGTACATCCCTCCGAAGTGAAAGAATTGATTGAAGAGATCCATGAAGGGTCCTGTGGAGCCCATGTAGCAGGTCGGACGCTTTTGCAAAGGGTGATGACGCAGGGATACTACTGGCCGACGATGAGGGCTGATTGTATAGCCTATGCCAAGAAATGTGATAAGTGCCAGCGCTTTTCCTCCATCCGAAGAACTCCATAAGAATTGTTGACATCCATCACTTCCCCTTGGCCATTTGCCATGTGGGGAATAGATTTGGTTGGGCCATTGCCGACGACCAGAGGAAGATTCAAATACCTCGTCGTCGCAGTGGATTATTTTACTAAGTGGGTAGAAGCTGAGCCTCTCATTGATACGAAGTACGAGAAGGTGTACCAATTTGTTTGGAAGAACATCATTTGTCGATATGGTCTTCCTCATGCCTTCATCACAGACCATGGAACATAATTTGACAACGAGGAGTTCGCTGCCTATTATCATCAGTCAAATATTTTGAAGATCCACTCAGCACCAGGCCATCCTCAAAGCAATGGACAAACTGAAGTGACAAACAGAACGTTACTGAATGGTTTGAAGAAAAGACTGGACGATGCGAAAGCAAATTGGATCAACGAGCTACAATCAGTACTCTGGGCTTACCGAACTACTCCCCGAGTAGCAACAGCGGAATCTCCACATATGCTAGCATTTGGAAGTGAAGCTGTTATACCTGCCGAGTTGGGCCTCCCAACACACAGGGTACTGAATTTCAATTCCCCTGTCAGTGACTTAATGAGAAGATTGAATTTAGACATGCTCGAGGAAGTTAGAGAAAAAGCAGCCATCAGGAATGCTGCATACCAACAACGAACGGCTTTGTTCTACAATAAAAGGGTGAAGAAGTGCGACCTGAAAGAAGGAGACTATGTGCTAAAGAAGGTGATTCAAAAGCACAACAAATTGGAGGCAAACTGGCATGAACCATACCGAGTTACAGAAGTTGTTCGACCAGGAACTTACCGAATAGCAACTTTAGAGGGGGAGGTGTTTAAGAATGCATGGAACGCAGAGCACCTGTGCAAGTATTATCGGTGATATATATTCTCTCCTTTTATTGAAAGTTTTTTGGGGAATACTAGTGCTACACACTACTCGGCGAAACTCGGCAAAACTCGGACTACTAAAAAAATTTCTAGATTTGTGCCAACTAAGGTTGGTCGAGAAACAAATGTATTCCTCCGGGAAGTAAAACTTATATTCCTCCGGGAAGTAAAACTTGTATTCCTCCGGGAAGTAAAGCTACCTATATTCCTCCGTGAAGTAAAACTTATATTCCTCCGGGAAGTAAAACTTGTATTCCTCCGGGAAGTAAAGCTACCTATATTCCTCCGAGAAGTAAAGCTACCTATATTCCTCCGGGAAGTAAAACTTATATTCCTCTGGGAAGTAAAACTTGTATTCCTCCGGGAAGTAAAGCTACCTATATTCCTCCGGGAAGTAAAGCTACCTATATTCCTCCGGGAAGTAAAGCTACCTATATTCCTCCAGGAAGTAAAACTACTTGTATTCCTCCGGGAAGTAAAACTTGTATTCCTACGGGAAGTAAAACTATGTGTTTCTCGTGAAATAAAAGTATTCCTAAAAATGCCAATTTATGTTGGTTAGGAAGTAAATATATTCTCGAAAATGCCAACTTGAGTTGGTCGTGCCAAAGTTGCTGTTTAAAGAAAAAAATTTACTAACTATGGCTGGTCGGGGATAAAAACCCACTATCTGTAGTTGGTCGATAAGGAAAATTTACCGACCTTGGTTGGTCGGAAACACTTTATGAAGACGAGAAAGTGATCGAGCAATATTTTTTATACTCGTAACTTTTTACTAAGTTGGTCGAGAAACAAAACATTATTTTTGCCAAATGATTACCACAAATTCAAGCTAGTCGACAATAAGTTGATCGACAAATAATACAATATTATTATCTTTTTAACAGATATACATGCACAAATGTAAAGTGTTACAAGACAATAGCAATTAAGATTGTGAACAAAAATGAAAGTTTTTCATTAAATCCAAAAATAAATTACATTGATAATGAAATGTATACAAATTTATTACATCAATATTCCTATTCTATTGGTCTTTTCCCCTCTGCTTTTGTAACAGGTTCCTCGCCAGCAGGCAGATCATTTAAAGCAAGAGGAGAATTTATAAAGTTCAAATCTTTTAACATCCTGATATTCATCACGGATGGTCGATCTAGGAGGTGCTTAGGACGAGATATCTTGACATTTGAATGGAGATTATAGTCGCCTAGATATTTGGAGATCAAGCATCGAGGAATGGCCCGAGCAGGGATCCAACTCATATCCAGTTTGAATGATGGCACGGGTAGGTCGATCAGCCCAGGATCGTGGTAGTCCCACAGATAATGACCCTGTTCGAGTTGCAGCACACCTAAGGCATTCAACCAGCCTTGCTTGTAGCCCTCATTATTGGCATTCTGGATAGATCATCCAAGTGGTGGAGAGCCTCGTTGTACCCAGCCATCCAGAACTCCCTGGGTTGTTTGTGGAATTGATATGTCAATCTTTCCAGCTGTTCGTGGAGACTTTTGATGAAGAGTTCCTTATTCTCCAAGATAGACTTCTGCACAGAAATTTGCTTTTCCAGGTCCCTAATCTTCTTTGACATTTCAGCCAACGCCTGGTTCTTCGCCATTAATTGGAAGGCCTGGTTCTCCAAGGCAGATTGAGTCCTCTGTTCCACGACAGGAATTCGAGGAGCTCTTACTCGTCCCCGAGGAGCTCTTTCTCGACCACGAGAAGATGTAGAAGGTCCAGACCTCTTCAAGGTTTCCAACTCATCCCTCAAGTTGGCGTTCTCGACCTCCAAGAATGAAAATCCCTCATCAGTCACTGGGATCAAGGCTTTTGAAGTGGAAGCTGCAGACTTCAACTGAGATATTTCTCTTTGTAAGTTGTTATTCTCTTGCTCTAACAACTCGGCTATTTGTCTGCACTCCTCGACCTCACCCCTCAGAGTTCTCTCCCTGACATCGTAGCCAACAAAAAGTTTGTCGTATCCCTTGTCGGCAATGATTTGTTGATATTTCTTCCCATACCCCTCATGCAAAAGGGCGGTGGATTCTTTATACTGTTGCTGAAGGTCTTCAAGGGTGCCTTGGAGGTCCTCGATCATATCATAATAGGCCACATTATTGGCCACTGCACGATCAAGCAGACACTTCAAGTATTGGTAGGCTTTAATTGCCTGTTTCGAAGCATCTTGGCCGAGGATGTCGACGATTTGTGCTACACTCAGATCTGTGTGTCCAGCCTTAAAGTATTCATTGCATTGCCTCAACAGCTTTGTATCGTGAGCAGACAATAATTCCATCCTGGCCAGAAACTAGCAGAGGAAGAAAAAGCAATAATCAAAACAGAGTACGAAGAAGAGACAACAGTATGCAAAAACAAAAATTCAAGTTTTATTATATCACAAAATTCAGAGTTACATGTTCATGTTTACATTTGACAAAAGAAAAATAAAATAGAGATAAACCCGAACAACTCTACACCTTTTCCTTGTCTTCCAAAACTTTCTCGGGAGGCTGGGACGAGGAGGTAGGTTGCTCGGAGGGAAGAGAAAGTTGCTCGGGGAGCGATGGCAGTTGCTCGGAGGAAGTAGCGAGTTGCTGAAGTTCCTCGTTAGCAGGCTGGATGGCTGGGGGATGATCTCCCATCACCATGGAAGACTCTTCGGAGGCATCTTCGTCCTCTTCTTCGTCTTCGGGAGTTGGAGGGGGACCAGGAATGTGTCGCTGAAAGAGTTCAGAAGTTTCAGCAACTTGCATTTCCTGTAGAGAAACAACCCACCCATCTATGAAGTATTTTAGGCTGCCATATTCTACTTGAGACATAATGGCAGCCAAGCCCTCGTTCCACCCTTTGTCCCAGCCAGCGCTGAAAGACTTCTTCACAGCCAATTTCCTCTTTGACTTTTCCGAGGAAAGCTTCTCGGACAGAAGGTTTTCAGCAGTCTTCAATTTATTTTCAACCTCCTCCTTCTACCGACTTACTTCTTGAAGTCGACTTAACTCCTCCTCAGCAACCTTGAGTTTATCTTCAAACTCCTCAGCATTCTTAAGCTTCCCTTCAAGCTCTTTATTCTTCTTCTCCAAAGAATTCACTTTCTTCTCCAATCCCTTGGAGACTTCAACAACCTGAGCCTTCTCCTACTCGGTGGAGGTAATTTTCTTCTCCCAAACAGCCTTGTCAGTATCATACTTCTGTCGAGAATCTTCCAAAGACCTTGTTAGGCCCACCAGAGCTTCCTCCACTCCAGATGAGGAGCTTAAAGCTTTAATAGCTTCATCTTTCTTCACAATTATATTAAAGCAGCTCACCAACTGTAAAAAGAAAATGAAAGCAAGTCAGAGACAGAAATGACAAGGGAAAGATGAAAAGTTCAAAATAATACGACTTACAGAAGCAATGTGGCGAGCAGCTAATGAGGTGACCATGTCTCGAGAAAGGTTTTCTTCAATACCTTGGACCTCGGGAATGGTCCAAGACTTTACCTAGCTCATGGCAGAGCTCGGGGGAACAAAAGTAGGAATCCCAGTTCCAGTAGTTGAGGGCTGAGGGATGGTTTCAGCCAAATTGACCGAGGAGCTCTTCTTCAGCTTCCTCGGGGGAGCAGGAATAGTTTTGACCAAGGAAGAACTCTTGGTCGGTGATATTACAATCACTTCTCCTAGAGCAGTAGCCTTGCTCGGGGCCACTGGGGGCTTCTCGACAACCTTTACAGGGGCAGCTGAGGAAGGTGCATCAATTTTATTTGTCCCATCCCCTGGGACGTCAATATTACTTCTTTTTGCCTCTCCAGCACCAGAGGCAGGTTTTTCAAAAAGGGTGGGAGGTCTTTTTTTCTTCATCCTTTCACTTAAAGGAACGTGTGACTCAGGCGAAGAACTTGCAGAGGCTGGTGTTGGTTATACTTCGCTTATCACAGGGCAAGCAGTGAAAGAAGATGTGTAGCTCTTATACTGCAGCAAGTATGAGGCTGACCTAATGTGCTCGTCGACAACACTTTGATGCAAACTCCAGATAAGTTTCAAATGTCTTATATTAACGTCTGCTTCCTTTGGACACTTTCTTTTGCTATCAACTGCAAATAAATTAAAATTACAATATCAGTGGCACAATTTATCAAACACAGAGAAAGCATGATTTCAAAATAAATAAAATGAAATAAAAATAACCTATCCCATTGCCATAGGGAGGGCATCTGGGACCCTGATACACTTCATCTCTAGATAAAGGAGGATGTTACCAATTTTTTAAAATAACCCCGTGCTCAAAATAGTCCCTATTGGCATCCGGGAGATTAACCAGTAAAGCCCTATTTAAAAATCTAGTTTTTAAATAAAAAGTGTTATCACCAACTGCCCATCTATAACAAAACATGATTTCTGGAATTCCTATGCGAGTTACATGTATTTGATTTAACCTATGAACCCCATTAACTATTCTCCATGTATTGGAGGCTATTCTTACAGGAACAACGTCAAAATATTGACAGAATTTCAGACATAGAGGATTTGGTGGAAAAGAAAATCCACACTCAGCCACAAAGAGACTGGGGAACCAATGTCCCTCAGGCAAATGGAAATAGTTAGAAGGCTCATAAAGCTCTTTCAAAATAACCCAGGAGGGAATAGAGAAATCAGAGCGAAATTTATCAAGAGATTCTACAGGATAAACCATGATGAAGGAAGGAAATAAAGAAGAAGGAAGAAGATCTTACAGAAAAAGAGTGGATCTATTGACAACGAATGATGGAAAGGATGAACGCACAAGAGTGTAAAGCAATGAAAAATTCGAAGATACAAATTTGAAAAAGTAGAAGACGATGGGATGGTCTGTGATGCTTAAATACTCTGCCTTGGGAAACGGTAAAGTTAATGATTACAAAAAGAAACGATTACGCTACCGGCGGGTAGAAGGACAAAAAGTACGTGGAGATCGAGGCGATCATAAAAATTCAAAAAAGACTGATTCTACGAATTTGGAAGGAGAAATAAATACAAAGGAAACACTCCTAAAAATCAGGAGGACCATTTAAAACTGTCGTATTCCGAGAAAGAATGTTCCACACTCCTCAAATTTCGAACTATGAAACATTGGGGGCTTCTGTTGATACCAAATTTCGTTTGCTGACATAGCCCAATTGAATGAAGACGCGTGGCAATCTACGTGGCAACAACAAACACTTCCGAGGAAATCACACGCTCCGAGGAACCATATTACAACGAGGAGCATTGCTTCCCCGAGGAACTCATACGCTCCAAGGAACTCATACGCTCCGAGGAACAAGAACGCTCCGAGGAACTCTTGAATACCGAGCAACTTAGGCGGTCCGAGCTGCACCTCGAACAAAACATTAATAGCAGGATAACCAACAGTTTGACTGTTCATTAAATGCTTATCATTCAGACGCACACGCTTAAGGGGAATTGAATGTATTACCCTTTCATATGTACATCATTTAATGTATTACCCTTTCACATTACAGCCTCAGGGTTATAAATACATTGTACAATCCTCATTGTAGGAGACCGAAATTTCTTGATAGATCTTGTAATCGAGAATTCCCAAACAGTCAGCAATAACATAACAGTGGACGTAGGCCATTCTTATAAGGCTGAACAACTTTAAAAATTCTTTATCTCATTTATTTATATGTGATTGAATTATTAGATACGATCTAATTTTTTACATTAACAAGTCTATTAACATATTTATTTTGGCATTAAAGTTTCTCACCCGCAATGTACACGTTAATAGACGTTGATGTATACACAAAACTAACATATACATTAAAAAAATCATGGTTACATTACAATAAAATCACACATATATTAAAAAGTGGGACCACCTTAACAAAACGTTATAATATTATTGGACCTTATTTTAAATCTTTTTAGCGTATTTAAGCCCCTAAAAATTATCTAGGATGTAGTATAGCCAAATCCTTTGTTTCTTATTAATAAAAATTCTTGGGCTTGGGGTGGGATAACCATCTTCTTATTCCTGTTTCATTTTTCTTAAAGAAAAGTAAGTTTAGAAAAACATAATCGAAAAACATGACAAAAAAGGTTGATTTTATTTCAATATATATTTCTTTATACACAATCCATTTTTAATAAACCCACATTAGTGAGACATTATGCTTTCATCAATTCACAATGAATGGGGGGTTACATATAAATTACATTTAACTTTGACATTCAAAATAATTTTGTATAATTTAAAACTAGAAAAAAAACGTATTCCTTCCCTCCTAGATATTTACATATATCCTAGATATACCCAACTGTGCTTATCTCAAGCCAACTCATAAGCTAGGAGGATAAAGTCCATTTCGTTTAGGCACCTACTACCTATGATTATAAATATTGTAACGATCCCATCAATGGGACTCAAGAATTTCAGAACATAAGACCTTTGCCAAATTGTACTTAAGAGCAAATTTAATAAGAGATCTCTCTCATCCCATGGACATATGCCATTTCGCTGAACCATGTACATTTGTGTGTTTGGTTATTAGTATTTCTTTACTGTATGGCTTGTGTAATTGAATAATTTACATCTGAAGTTTTGAGTACTTATAGTATATATACACACACACACACACACACACACACACACACACACATGTACAAGCTATTGAGTATCAAATGTTGTTCAACAAACTTACCTTATCTACATCTACAAGAGATAAATAACAATTTTACTATTCGAGAATTATGTTACAATGCAATGATCCCAATCGTTATACTCACTCTCAGCCCAAGCCCCCAATACACTCAAATCTCACCTTGGAATAAATGTTAGAAACCCTAAACTTTTCTCACTTTCTTGCCTTTTATATGAATAGGTCTCTAATTGTCAATATACCCCTAATGAGAAGTCTCTCTCATCATATTATACACTCGTGACTCCACTCACTACAGACACTCGACAATATTTCAAATCAAATGAGCTAATCAATCTTAAGTTACACAACTATGGGGCATATCCTCCCCAGTGTGTACCACCCTATCAAAAAACGTTATCTTAAATGTTCTTAGGCACATTATCTCCTTCAGGAAAGGAGAAGTGGGATTTCTTCTTATCTTATAACATCTCATTGCCCTCGAAAACCATTACAATCCAATTGTCTAATCGATAACCTGTGCATGCCTCTTCCCATAGCCCTTAAAGTATATTTCAGACAATACAAAAATTTCTCTCTTTTCGATTTTCTATGACCATACAACCACGCAAGACACTCAATACTCCACCGCTATCGACACTCTGAAACTATAGGAATCCAAATGTATAATAAATATCAAGTTTCTCAACTTTGAGACATAAACAACATCCCCAAAAGTGCGCCCCACCCCAAAACAATTTGATCTTAAGCAATCGCACCCCTCACGGCACATTATTTCTCATTAGCAAAGGAGAAGAAATATCTCTTTTTATCTTGGAACTTCTCAAAATAATCTCTCTTTGAGAATACATGATTCGAAGTTTGCAAATCCAATCTCCATTCAAATTGAGATAGAGAGTTGCCATTAAAAAGTGTGAATAACTTTTCACAATCTTCTTTTTATTCATATGCCACGAATACACTATTGGAGCCACCTCAATCCTTCCTCGAAGGGCAATCATGATTTATGTGACACCACTCCTTGCACTTGATCAAGACCATGAGCATACGAAGCAGAGATCAAACTCTCCTCACCCAAATACTTCCTCTTCTTATATGACAATAGAGTTGACTTTACTTCATTCATTTATATTGTATATTTTCCATACAAAATGATGGTGACTATGTCCTCATATGAATTCTATAGAGAGGTCAAAAGCAACAATATTCAATCTTCTTAATCCATCTTACATCAATTCTTAAGTTGATCCATAATATCATAAAATATGCTCATGTGATCCACGAGATTTCACCCTCCTCCATCTTCACCAAATAAAGCCCTCGCTTGAGCTTGAGCTTTGTTGTGAGACTCTTCACTAAATGGAGATTCTCTAACTTCTTCCACAACTTTGGTTTCATGTCCTCATCACTAACAATAACCTTCTCACTAATAGAGAGTCGAATTGTGTTCAAGCACCTTGACTTTATATCCTCTCAATCATCACCTGTCACATTCTCCAATTTCACCCTCCTCCATTTCAATGTACTTGCTAACCCTTATTATTGAAAGAGGAGATCATTCACTCTAGCTTGGCATAAAGTGAAGCTACCGCTTTTGTCAAACACCTTACGTGATCGAAAGCTTTATTACCAATTTGTTGTGCTTTAGTGGCGCCACATTCAACCAATATATATATATATATATATTCACTAGTATATTCTCTTGCCTGAAGGCACAATGAAAAATTTTCAAAGTAAGTAATCACAAAATGACAAAAATTTCCAAAATACATAATTACAAAATGGTAAAAATATCGTTCCCTGACAAAAAAATAATAATTTAAAAAAATGGCTATAATCTCCTTTGTTTATAGGAATATCCACCATGTTTAACAAATAAAAAATAGTCCAACAACATATATATTATGAAATATACAATATTCATCAACCTAATTTACATTGTGCCTCAAGTCAACAGTATCAATTTTTTTTAAAAAAATTGACATAATCTCCTTTATTTATTGAACTATTCACCCTAGTTAAGGGATAATAATAATTCCAATAATATTCAAAGAATCCAAATTCATCCAATAACTACTACAACGAAACAAATATGTTAACAAAATTACACATATATCAATTGAGGTCGTCCCACATGTTCCATCATATAAATTGTCCATAGTTTTCAAAATGCGACCTGGTACAAAAAAAAGTATAGCTAGTCATTTGAAATAGCTAGTCAAATAAAATAGCTAGTTAAATATTATATAAACAATTAGTACTTAGAACTAAATGAATAAATAATCATGTCATTACAAAGTATCTCACCGTTGCTGAAAAAGCTAATAAAATAGGTGGATATGAAATTAAATGAATCAATAATCATATTATATAAGATTGGGACATCATATGATTGATATGATTGATATGGTCATGTGTTGTCTAAATGAATCACTAATCATATGCTTCATATGGTCATGTGTTGTCTAAACTCCTACCATATTACATAAAATAATAACTCCTTTTGATCTCTTAAATCAAAACAACTAATGAACAAAAGTGGATAGCAATTAAACAGCTTAGTCCATTAAACAACTTCAATATGAAAAATGTGCATTGTTGTCACCACCGACAAACACAACATTACCCTCGGTTGCCAAATATTTTCCATCCACTTCACCTGCTCATGCAACATACCAGGTAACAACACAACCCTCGGATGCAAAGTTTAAAAGGCCTGCTGAAATTTAAAGGCCACATGTTGACATCCGAAAAGCAGGTCCAGCATGTTTTTTAACCTAAAAGGCCATATGTTTTCATCTAAAGAGTAGAAACCCATGAATCTATTTATGTACCAATATCTCCATATACTTAGCTTTTAATAGAATCTCCACACTGAAATTTAAGGGAATTAAAGTAGTTAATTCCTTGTTCGTGTGTTTACGACTTGCCTAATATATTACTTACATGGGCAGTTGGTTTGGTGTTTGTACATAAACTGAATTGAGATACATCGACTTGGTATGTGAGTTTTATGAATCTTCTACTTTTGGGGATTATGGACTGAGGTGATTAGAGTAAATTAAGTTGAAGTGAACTATATAGTGAACCATAAATGCAGGGGTGGAAAATTTAGACACACAAAGTCGTGTTATATGATGTCGCATAGCGTCATGTTCATGTTAAAACCATTAGTGTTATGAAATGAGAAAATGCACAAAAATGTATTATCTTTTTAGAGTTCTATGAGGTCGTGTGATGTCTTGTATTATCATTTTTACTCGTGTTAAATTGGGTGTCAAAATTGGATCTCATATTTAGTTCGCAACATATAAATATTTTTTACGCGTGATTGGGTTGGGAGAGGCCATTAGATTGAGGAAAAACTAAAAGTATGATTGATATCAGGATGTATTCAACTATAATAAACTAAAATTAAAAACCGATATGAGGGTGTATTCGACTTATTCCTTAGCTTAAGTTGATTCGAAGCCTCCATGGTCATTTCAAATACTCCAAACATATGGAATAAGAAAATTTGAACACATAGAACACCACTCAATTTAGGAAAATACATACCTCACAATGCTCCATTAGTCCAAACACACCAAATTTAGTTTATGCACTTCAATCTTTGTCCACATGCAATCAATATTGCTCATCATCATTGCTCACCCACTCAAATGCTTGCATTATCTGTATAGATCCATATCATCCGATCAATTAAAAATGATAAAAAAATCTGTCAGTGTGTGGCCACATTTTTTTATTAAAAAGAAAAGGAAACTAAGAATTAGTGAAGAGAACTGGCGAGTAGAGAAAAGAGAGCATATAGATATACCTTGATGTTGCGAGAGGGATAACAAAACTGAATAAAAGAGAAAAAAAGTGTGTTAGTAAACGTAACATTTTTAAATTAAAGTGAAATGGTATGAAGGGGAAAATTTCGAAAGTACGTAATAATAAAACGACGAAAATTTAGAAAATACATAATTTCAAAGTGAAAAAAAGTTCGTTCCCCCAAAAAACAAAGTATATATTCATGTAAAATGTAAATACAAATTTGAAGAGATCTTAATTTATTTATTGAAGGTAAAGGAGAAACTACAACACGTACATTTCGCTATCAACACGTGTTCCTGAATAGAATTGTATCTTCTTTTGATTATTTGAACTGACTAATTTAGTTTGTTCCACAGGTTCCCTTGTAGAATTATATCTCTAGCTACTTATATACTTGAACATGATGACAAAAATCCTTGAGGATTTATGCAACTTGGAAAGAAAATAGGCAACCTGGAAAGAAAATATACTTGAACATGATGGCGATCCTAACATTTAATTAAGCTAGTGTCAAAATATTTTTCCAATTAAACTTTAAACCAATTAATTTCAAAATTCGGAACATGTATTTATAAACCATACACAAGAATTAAATGTTGACTGAATCAAATACTGAATAGATAAGACTGGATAAAACCTTCTGGTTTACAATTACAAACCAAACCATAATAAATATTCAAACCAACTGAGAAGAACTACAAAGTAAACTGAGCACAACTCTGCTAATGAGGATGGACGACACAGGCCCTAACTGAGATATCTGAACTAGGAACTGAATGAAATGAGAGAAGCATCTAATCTCAAATAACCCACAACTTTCACAACAACTGCAGCTCGGCAAACCATCCAAGTATCTAGAACCGGTGTCCCTGTGGCTTGACACCTGTACTAATATATATATATATATATATATATATATAGCGAAAGAGAGAAGAAATATAAGAGACGGGTCAGAGCCTGATGTGTAAAAATATTTGTTTTAGCAAGTATTTAAAACTGCATTAAAGCAAGTATTATATGCATCTTAGTTCGAACTCTCACAAGAGATTCTCACCTCTCGACTAATGTGCACGCCTATCGTACATCTAACCCCACCTAGCCATCTGACCCACTCTTACTAGGAATAGACTTATCCTACTAGATATCCCTCATAGTAGTATTCCGTATTTGATCTCAACGTTTATCATTTTAATTAAGTGTTAACACACTACGGTCAAGTAATCACTATTTACGTTACTGAAGATTTCACTATCTTAATAATCTGATATGTTCTCATTTTAGATATACCAAAAGCATACATATATATATCTTTCACTATTATATATATGTATTAACCCAATCTTAATAGCCTATAATTATCACATTGTAAGTATAACACAGGTATATGTAAATAATCACTACTATACATATATATACTATCACAACACCCTAAGGCTATACCTGTAGTGCATTGAATACTCTGCTATCATGTCCCAGTAAATCTCGTACTCAAATAAGGACTATCGGTTCAGAAGTCTCCCACGAACCATATATACAAAACACACATAATGGAGGGGAATATAGCTCACATACCTATGGGTCACGCACAATCCTACCCTCCCATAGTCAGTAACTTACCAACTCATAAGTAAGTCTTCACAGTCCTATGTTCTAAAATACGAGTCAAAATCCCCTTAGGATAAGACTGTCTCTACACCACCTCCCGTGATAGCAAGCAACTAGGTATGTCATACACATAATACTAGCAAGTAATAGGTATTCACACAACCCATCAAATCAAACAGTATACACAACCAAGTGTCATTTTCCATACGTAGTATTTTTATCACTAAATACTATCAATGTATTTTAAGTTACGATATTCTCTCTCTTGTAATATATTCCTAAGGATAATATGTCACCTGAAAATCCTTAATACATAATCATAATAAGTCCCATAATTAACCATAATTTTATTCTTAAGTTCCATATCGTTAGAACTAATATCATAAGTATTTATCACATAATACTTTCGCCGCATTTACAATTATGATCACCTCTCTCTCGTAATTTCAAAGGAAATCTCACCCTCCCGAATATCTAAATCAATACACCAAAATAACTCCCAATAATTATGCACTATTTTGGGTTCATCGAACACTAATTTTCCTCACTCAAATCAACCATTTACTAAATTAGGGCAAAATAGAAAATTTCTTAAAAATCAGAAATCTCGCTCGAACCAGAAGAGCCTCTCGCTCGAACGACTTCCACGTGTCGTTCGAACGACTTCGCGCGACAACCCATCTCGCCCGAACGACTTCGCGTGACCTGGCGCTGTTTCGTCTTCAACCTTTGATAGCCTCGTTTTTCACCATTTTCAACCCTAAAGCCTCTAAAGTATCATCCCAAACTCCAATGAATTATTCCCAAATCGAATCCTAGCATTTGTAAATGAATTCTAACAACTTAGAATCATTAAATCATCACTAATCATTCATATAATTCGAAATCCCCAATTTGATTGTCAAGAACCCTAGTTCTTAAATTAATATGCATAACCTATAAATCAAACTCATATTTGTTCATGAATATCATCCAAATTTCGTAGGCATCATCCTATCTGCATATGGTATTCAATTCCTTATCAAATCAGCCTTAATTTATGATATGGTTCTCCAATTTCACCCAATTTTAACTTTCATAACAAAGGTTTATTAACCTAGACTAACATGAACATAATTATCGCTAAAGAAAGCAAGCAATAAACACTTGCCTCAATTTAGAATGTCTGATCCGTTGATGTTGCTAGTATGGAAGCGTTCCTTGCGTTCCGATCTACACGATGGTGGTGGTGGTTGTGCAAGGTGGTGAAAACAGCTTCTCCTCCTTTGGAAATTGCTCTCCCTCACCCACTGTGGCTCTCTCTTGATTTTGGTTTAACCTAACCCTAACTGTCCCCAATTAGCTGATATAATATATCTCTAATGATCGCCCATTTAATTCGTCCAAAAATCCAAATTACAAAACTACCCCTACCGGGTGCCGGCTTGGCCTAAAAATGTCCCGGAGTCCAAATAAAATACCCGGGTAGAGTTTTCTGACTTTCTCGACCCCTCTGGACTCAATGGTGCACTCAAAATGATCATAGGAGTTACTTAAAAATAATTTACTTTATTACTTCACTTAATTAGTTCTGACACGACTCACACGCGCGTCCCGACTTACTATACCAAACTGTCGTATTTCTCTATCATGACAAATTATATAAAAAGCGTCATTCCATATTACTTATTCTCATAGTAATATTAATAGTTACTAACTTCTCGTTATGCTAGTAAATATTCAATTTAAATTCGGATTAATAATAATTAATTCTCACCCACAATAATAATAAATCACGTAATTATTTAAGTCTTCAAAAATACGGGGTATTACATACTTTCCCCCTAATAACGGAATTTCGTCCCGAAATTCGGAAAATAAGGCATTTCTGGTAAGAAAAACTCCAGGTGTTTACCTCACATCTCATGAATTTACGCAGTACCGCCCATACAGTACATTACCGAATACCCTTAATAATGAACACCTCATAGATTAATTACTCTCCAAGCCTTACCATTTAAGTTTCACCACTTAACTTATATATAGTTACTATTTAGCCTTCTACTACTCGCACTAGTAGGTTAATCGATATTTAGATATATACAAATTTGTCTTACACACGATACATACTATAAATGTTAACATATTTTCGCCATACTGCCTCCACAAAGGGCTATGGAACCTAAGCTTGTACGCTAACATCTTAAACTTAACAATAATAAGAAAGGATCCCACCTCACTCGGTACCAATTTCCTCATTCCAACATACAAAAATGCAACTCCCAATCATTTCCACCTTGGTTAACGGGCCCTAAAATTTCTCTGGGCCTAGTATATTATTGTCCTCCCTTCTATCCAATAAGCACAAGGATAACAAGGCTATATATATATATATATATATATATAACGCTTCGAATGAAATTCTATCGATAATAAGTTGAGGGGAGTCGTCTTACGCTAACTCCACCAGTGGAAGATATTACACTAAACCTTCCCATAATTGGAATTACCACATACTTCGCAATGTGCAACTAGAACTCTCAGTCTTCCCGTTCGCCTGCCAGTGTGTTAGGCCAGATACATTCGCATCTTGATATTCGTGGCCTCCCGAAAACTCTTCCCAGTAATCGAGTCATAACCCTCTTGACTCCTTTGGATAAAACTCTATTTATATACCATATAACCTTACTATCCTAGGAATAATGGTTGGGGTGTATTGTTACCCCTTATGATTTGTCCTAACTTTGCATAACGTGAGCTACTTTAATTTCCCGACCCACATTCACCCACATAGGGTCGTGATCCCATTGCGAAGTAATTAACTCTGTAATTGTTCAGGGATTCACTCTCTCCTATTACTACCAAGGAATTCCTAATGCTAAAGGAAATCCATTATTTCCTAATGAGCACTTCCAATTAGAGCTCATAAATGTCTTTCTTTGCTTACGCCATTACTACTACGGCTTTATATCGATATGCATTTTACCTTTATTATAACCACATCCATATCTATGGCTCAGGCGACAGTGTCATCACTGCATGTCGCCAGTCCTTCTCTCTCCCTTTAAACTTCATATTCTCGTGAAGCATATTCTCTCCATGTCCTATCAAGTGAGTTTCAACTTTCTCGAGTTAAACTTTATCGAATTCTTCCTATACCATCCTTGTGGCAAATTCTGGGAATTAACGGTCCTAACTGCCCTAACCCATCAAATAGATAAATCCTGAAGTCACACTCTTCTACATTCAGTTACCTCTCGCATTACGCGTTGTCTCACATTCTTTCACTTAAGGAAGAAAAATTTATTATTCGAATATCTAGGGCGCCCATACACCCTATGATTTGTGCGTTGCATCACCACCGTACTAGACGTGTTATAAATATCAAATTATGCCCCACATACTTAGCATGACTATATTGTAAGGTCCTACTCAGTCACCCTACCTTTTCCACCTAATCATATCTTAGGTTGTCCCACTAATCTGCTCGTGGTGTCGACGATTGGTAACATTATTACATATTTTCTTATACGGATCTTTAGGCCCTAAATTTGTAATATAACCCTTACCTCACAGTTATAACTACGAATGGGTTATCATTACTATACTAAATCTATGAGTTAAAGGTAAACTTCTCCCAACTTCCAACGTTAGCTAAGTTTCATGCATGGGATGTCTCGCAAAGTGAAATCCAAACAAGGAACCCCCCCGATACACTACTACCTAACACTGATGGTCGTCGGAATCCGTTAAGTTTTTAATCCATAACATATAACCCTGTATTCCTGTTTATGATCATAAAAGTCTACTCGTCCACTCTCATGTTACTAAAGATAGTATAAAACGCAAGGCTCTCACTATCACGAGTTATTAGCGCTATATAATTTACGAGCCATATCTCTCCGCTCTACAATAATTCAATATACCCTGAATCACATCATTCAAACATCCCTGCTCACCAGGATCAACATAGTAAGACAACATTCTCACTAAGGTCTACAATACAATACAACACATGTGCAGGCTCAACCGTCTTTCAGGTGATGCCTCGCCAAAACCATATATTTAAAATTTAAATTTTTTTAGTACAATAGTCTAATCACACAATATACTACTGTTCAAACCCACGGTAAATAGTAACCATGCAATATAATCATAATATGCACTACTATCATAATGCTCAAAGGAGCACGAATCGTTACATAATACCATATACAAATTTCTCTTAGTGTCCACACCTGCTCCTCCCCGCAGGTGGCACGAAAATCCCGCTACCAAATGGTAGTCATTTACATAATAAGGCTGCTGTCGTTAGCGTACCCACTAAACCGAATGTACACTCAAATTCTTTGTGTTAACTATTCACATATGTTGTGACACACCCACGTCACTTGAACTCATCATTTATTCATAAGGATAAAACAAAGCGTCATCAGTCTTACCTGATAGTAGGATCCCCCCCCCCCCACACTTTTTGCGACTCATAATTATCTATGATCGTTATACCTTTCAAATTACATTCATTAGATTTTCCCTTCCTATTCTATTTTATGGCTTACCAGCCTAACATTGATACAATGGCCAAATATCTCTAAGCCTCAAATATGGCCTTACTGGCCTTCCCTTTATTTCCTGGGCCCCGTCGACCCCGAAATACGATATGCTACAATTATTGAGGACTACGCTGATCCTGCCTAGACCCACTACTCTCGGGTTATTAATTCCTGGGTCCAATTCTCTTGACCCGATTCTCACACTGGATATTTTACTTTTCCAACTGGTATGCCTTACAGGCACGATTTATTATTCCCGATACTTATCAATTTCACTTCTCAAGTGATCACCTTTCATACTGGTAACCCTTATCCCTACATACATGGTACTTTCCCTTTCACTGGTCCTCCTGTCCTTATTGGGATGTCCTTCTCTCGGGCCTGGCAGTCTTATCTCCCAGTTGTTATTTTCGTTATTCCTTGCGCTCTACAGGGCATATGGAACACATGATTGACCCGCTGGTCTTTACTGAATCCATCACCATTACATTAAGATTTAATCATATCATTTAAATAGGTTTCCACTCACTGGGTATACTTTCTGGTGATATTCTACTAACACTATTGAATTCAACCTTGCCCTTCGACTAGGTATCACAACTTGACTAGCTCCCTTTCTTCTGGGGCGTTGACATACTCTAGTAAACATATACTTTGATGACGTTGACACTAGTCACCTTATTCACACCTCCTATTCACGCTAGGGCATTCTACTCACGTGTCCATTTTCAACTTACGGACCCTTTTTATCTTTCGTGACTTCTACTTCGGTCACGAAGTTATCTTACCAAGTGTAACAACCCGTCCTTTTGGAGATAATTAAATTCCATAATTGAGTATAAATTGGAATTTGAGGAATTTCTCGAAATAGTGATTTTTGGGATTTTCGAGGATTAGATGATTTCCGATGGATGTTATAATTATTTTTGGGATTAAATATGTCAGAATATTTAATTATATGTCGTCGTTGAGTAAAGTGACAAGAGGTAAGATTTTAATTAGAAAACCCGCATTTAGTCATGTGGGGTTAAAATAGTGATTTGCGGTCAAGTACCTCGGATGGAAATTTCGACTGCGGGGTGAGTCTCGGAATGGCCGAGATAGTCGGAAAAGAGAGTCCGATTGTCGAAATTGAGTTCTGGGTAATTTTGGAGTAAGAGTAACTCGTAATTGAGTAAACGAGTCGTTTTTTGAGTTTTAAGGGGTATAACGCCTTTTCTCCCTATATAAGGAGGGATAGGGGGAGATAATAGAAAGAAAAGAGAAAGAAAAGGGAGAAGAGAGAGAGGAGGAGAGAAAATAGGAGAAAATGGGAGATTCCGGCCAACCTCCGCGGGATTCGACTCGGGATCGTCGTATTATATCCATGAGACAAGTGTTTACTTGCTTTATTTATTTTTGAGCATAAATATCTCATATCACTATTGGTATAAACAAACCCTAAAGATTTTGGATTGGGTTTTCGTGGATAAAATGGGTTTTTGGGAGTTAAACGAATAAACCCCAATAATAATTCAATTTGAGGAATTTAGGATTTAATTGAAATTAATTGGTGATTTCGGGTTCTAGGACGTTTAGAACCCTTATTATATGTGTATTAGTTGTTAGTTGAGGTTGTAGGACGTTAGGTGAGGTGACAAAAGCTTGGGAGAAGCTTTAATGGCCGAAACAGCTTCTTGGAGAAGAAGCTGCCCGACATGATCGATCGATCGATCGATCATGGGGGCTCGATCGATCGAGTCATCGATCGATCGACGGCCAAGGGTCGATCGATCGACCCCTTCTGAAACTTTGACAATTTTCTTAGGGTGAATTGGATGGGATGAAATCCAATTCTAATTGATTCGAGGTTAATTATGTGATAACATAAGGGACCTTTTAGGAGTATATAGTCCTCCAATTGAGGAAATCTAGGAGGGCAAGGTGAGGGTTTTAATGTATAACCCTTAAACTATATTTTCGAGGAAAATAGATAAATTATAGAATTTGAAGGTTTAGGGTTCCTAAGTTATGGTGGGGACCTCTAATTGATTATATGGACAAGGTATAGTCCTTGGAATTGTGGAAATGGAATCCACGACTTATTAAATTTAAGGTTATCCGGGAAAGAATAATCTCTAGAATATTTTAGTAGGGCATTTAGGCCTATATAATTATGTGTAGAGAAAACATAATTATATCGATATTAGTTGAGTATATCCTATGAGATAATTAGGATAAATTGGGAATATAGATATATATTCACTTAGCGTGGAGTGTTATAATTAGAGATATCCAATAAATCCTTAGATGGGATTAAGGTATGTATTATTTATCAAAGTAAGGAAATACGTTGGGTATAGTGTCGTGCGTATATGAATTCATGATTATGATTTTTTGAGAGAATCTTTGGGATTATTGGTCATCACTAGATGAGATTGGCAATTATGGCCATTTGTATATATTCGAGGGGGACTATATAGTATATATACTATATGATTAAAGTATATATAAAATATGACTATGTGAATAAGAAATGTACCTTATAAAGTGGGTACTTAATCATTGAGAATAAATAATTTTATGAATGTAAAAATGAACGTTTTTAAATGGAAATAAAAATGATTTTTATAAATGATAATTTATGGATACACACCTCTCTAAATCGCTATCATAAGGGAAGTTGCGCGCGTAAGGTGAAGACCCCTGGCTAGTGAATGCAGGGTGAATATATCCTAGGCCATATGAGCATTTATTATATGTTTTCTGCGATGGTGAGGTAATTCTGGGTGTGGTTATGACTCTCCCGCAGGCATATGGCCTCTTCCCGACGTTTCGATAGGATCCCAGGTTGTCTTGGTGATAGGACCTAGAAGATGATAGCCATTTAGGGGCGCGCACAGTGGGGAAACCCAGGCGGGCGGTCTTAGATACGTATATGATATGTTAAAGAATTTTATGATAATAAAATGGCTTTAAATACATTTCTTGGATGGAAGAAGGGAAATAGGATAAATGAATTGGCTTCGGATATATTTTCTGGATGGAAGAAGGGAAATGGAAGCATATGAGATGAAAAAGCATTTTTATGATAATAAAATTGGCTTTTAAATAGATTTTATGGATATAAGAAGGGAAATGGGATGTTATGAAACGGTAAAACATTTTTATGATAATAAAACTTGTTTTAATATTTCCTGGATATAAGAAGGGAAATAGAAAGTTTTGAAATTAAATGTAATTGGTAAACATTTTGTAATGGAATCCTCATTCCGAGGGATAGATCCGGATATATATAGAGATATGAGTATATAAGTATTATATGAGTACTGATGGTCTAATGGATCCTGACGATCGACCTTGCCAAGTAGTAGTGTATCAGGAGGTTCCTTGTTTGGATTTCGCTTTGCGAGACACCCCACGCACGAACATGGCTTAGTGTTAAGACTGGGGAGAAGTTTAACCCTTAGTGCTCTATTATTAAAAGTTCTTGTGTGGATATATATATATATATATATATATATATATATATATATATATATATATCTTTCGTGTACTGAGGGACTAATGGATCTCGACGATCGACCTTACCGAGTAGTAGTGTATCGGGTGGGTTCCTTATTTGGATTTCTCTTTGCGAGACACCCCACGCACGAATACGGCATTATGTTGAGACTAGGGAGAAGTTGAGCCCTTAGTACTTGGGTAGTTTAGGATTTGTTAGTTTGGTGGTAATGGATTGGTTAGGCGTTGTGGTTGGACTAAGAGGCTTAGAGGTATGCGCTAGGTGTGCACTATTAGAAGAGAGGTAAGGGGTATTTCACATGAGTGCGATACCAATTTAAATATGAGACAAAACCTTTTTCTAAAAATAAAGCATTTATTCACTTGCTAAATATTTTTACAACTCGGGCTCTGACCCGTTTATCTAATTTTCCCTCTCTTGCTATATATATATATTATATATATACATAGGTGTCCAGACACAGGGACGCCTGGATGACACTTCTTTCGAGTCATACATTAGCTGCAGCAGCCGTGGTTGCAAGCAGGTTCTCGATAGATGCTTCCATTCTTGTAATCTAGATAGGAGGTATTGTATTCACATTCGGGTTAATAATCCAACGGTATTTATTTATTCTTTTACCGCCTTTTAGTGTGGCATTCGATATGGTTGTTTAATTTTGACCGAGTGTTCGGTTATTTTATTTCAATTCAGTTTCATTTACGTAAACTGTGGGGATGTTTTAATTGTAGTGATTTAAAAAGAGTAGTTAAGTAAAATTTTAACGCCAGCCTAATAGGTCATTAGTAATAAAAATGGATTTTCGACAGTGATGCTAAGAATGATCCATATGAGACTCTTGTTTTAATTTGATATAGGAGTGATCGCCGATATTTTATTAGGCAGGGTGTCACACCAAGTTAACTCATCCTTTACGGTCGGTCTCTACCTGACCTACTGGTGATAAGTTCAACATCTCTTCCATATTTCTGTCTGACCAGAAGATGGAAAATTTTAAATGGTCAACCCGAACCCAATATCTCGGTTGGTTTAATTATTTTTACTCCTTGATGTTTATCTGAGCTAGAAAATTTCTTCTGAATTTAAAATTCTGAGTGTCACTACACTCTACTTTACATCATTGCCTTTGGATTAACTCCCTCCATTGGCCCATCACGCTTAGATATTACTATTGGTGACTTCTACCGCGATCACCGTTCCCTGAATGCTTCACAACTTTCAATTGTTTTCCTCCTCCTGCAGTCCTGCTAACGGCCTTCGCTGGTCGTCCCATATTGTTCGAAGTACGAAGTCCAATCACTCTCGCATAAGAATTGACTTCACTAAACTAAATCGCAGGAGAGTAATTCGCATACGTAGTGGAATACAACAATCCTAGAATAAGGCTCTAGATTAAATAACGCTAAGCTGAAATGTAATAAGCCGTATAGATCCTAAAGGACACTAGAACCTGATGCTCTGATACCACCTGTGACACCCCGCCCAATTAAATATCGGGTGATCATTCCTTTATAAAATTTATAACAGAATGCCCGGTTGGTTCATTCTTAGCATCACTGTCGAAAACTTAAATCCAATTAACTACCTAACATTTAATTAAGCTAGTGTCAAAACATTTTTCCAATTAAACTTTAAACCAATTAATTTAAAAATTCGGAACATGTATTTATAAACCATAAACAAGAATTAAATTCTCACTGAATCAAATACTGAATAGATAAGACGGGATAAAACCTTCTGGTTTACAATTACAAACCAAACCATAATAAATATTCAAATCAACTGAGAAGAACTACAAAGTAAACTGAGCACAACTCTGCTAATGAGGATGGACGACACAGGCCCTAACTGAGATATCTGAACAAGGAACTAAATGAAATGAGAGAAGCGTCTAATCTCAAATAACCCGCAACTTCCACAACAACTGCAGCTCGGCAAACCATCCAAGTATCTAGAACCGGTGTCCCTGTGGCTTGACACTTGTACTAATACATATATATATATATAGCAAAAGAGAGAAGAAATGCAAGGGATGGGTCAGAGTCCGATGTGTAAAAATATTTTTTTTAGTAAGTATTTAAAACTACATTAAATCAAGTATTATATGCATGTTAGTTCGAACTCTCACATGAGATTCTCACCTCTCGACTAATGTGCACGCCTAACGTACATCTAACCCCACCTAGCCATCTGACCCACCATTACTAGGAAAAGACTTATCCTACTAGATATCCCTCATAGTAGTATTCCGTATTTGATCTCAACGTTTATCATTTTAATTAAGTATTAACACACTAAAGTCAAGTATTCACTATTTACGTTACTGAATATTTAACTATCTTAATAATCTGATATGTTCTCATTTTAGATATACCAAAAGCATACATATATATATCTTTCACTATTATATATATATATATATATATATATATATATATATGTATTAACCTAATATTAATAGCCTACAATTATCACATTGTAAGTATAACACAGGTATATGTAAATAATCACCACTATACATATATATACTATCACAGCACCCCAAGGCTATACCTGTAGTCCATCGCATACTCTGATATCATGTAGCGGTACATATCATACTCAAATAAGGACTATCAGTTCGGAAGTCTTCCACGAACTATATATACAAAACACATATAATGGAGGGGAACATAGCTCACATACCTATGGGTTACGCACATACCTACGCTCCCATAGTCAGCAACTTACCAACTCACAAGTAAGTCTTCACAGTCCTATGTTCTTAGATATGAGTCAAAATCCCCTTAGGATAAGACTGTCTCTGCACCACCTCCCATGATAGCAAGCATCTAGGTATGTCATACACATAATACTAGCAAGTAATAGGTATTCACACAACCCATCAAATCAAACAGTATACACAACCAAGTGTCACTTTCCATACGTAGTATTTTTATCACTAAATACTATCAACGTATTTTAAGTTACGATATTCCCTCTCTCGTAATATATTCCTAAGGATAATATGTCACCCAAAAATCCTTAGTACATAATCATAATAAGTCCCACAATTAGCCATAATTGTATTCTTAAGTTCCACATCGTTAGAACTAATATCATAAGTATTTATCACATAATACTTTCGACGCATTTACAATTACGATCACCTCTCTCTCGTAATCTCCAAGGAAATCTCACCCTCCCGCATATCTAAATCAATACACCTAAACAACTCCCAATAATTCTGCACTATTTTGGGTTCATCGAACACTAATTATCCTCACTCAAATCAGCCATTTACTAAATTAGGGCAAAATATAAAATTTCTTAAAAAATAGAAATCTCGCTCGAACGACTTCCACATGTCGTTCGAACGACTTCGCAGGACAACCCATCTCGCGCGAACGACTTCGCGCGACCTGGCGCTGTTTCGTCTTCAACCTTTGACAGCCTCGTTTTTCACCATTTTTCAACCCTAAAGCCTCTAAAATATCATCCCAAACTCCAATGAAGTAGTCCCAAATCGAATCCTAGCATTTGTAAATGAATTCTAACAACCTAGAATCATTAAATCATCACCAATCATTCATATAATTCGAAATCCCCAATTTGATTGTCAAGAACCCTAGTTCTTAAATTAATATGCATAACCTCTAAATTAAACTCAGATTTGTTCATGAATATCATCCAAATTTCATAGGCATCATCTTATCTACATATGGTATTCAATTCCTTATCAAATCAGCCTTAATTTATGATATGGTTCTCCAACTTCACCCAAATTAACTTTCATAACAAAGGTTTATTAACCTAGACTAACATGAACATAATTATCGCTAAAGAAAGCAAGAAATAAACACTTGCCTCGATTTCGAAGGTCTGATCTGTTGATGTTGCTGGTATGGAAGTGTTCCTCGCGTTCCGATCTACACGATGGTGGTGGTGGTTGTGCAAGGTGGTGAAAATAGCTTCTCCTTCTTTAGAAATTGCTCTCCCTCACCCACTGTGGCCCTCTCTTAATTTTGGTTTAACCTAACCCTAATTGTCCCCAATTAGCTGATATAATATATCTATAATTTTCGTCCATTTAATTGGTCCAAAAATCCAAATTACAAAACTACCCCTACCAGGTACTGGCTTGGCCTAAAAATGTTCCGGAGTCCAAATAAAATACCCGGGTAGAGTTTTCTGACTATCTCGACCCCTCCGGAATCAACGGCGCACTCGAAATGATCATATGAGTTACTTAAAAATAATTTACTTTATTACTTCACTTAATTAGTTCTGACATGACTCACACGCGCGTCCCGACTTACTATACCAAACTGTCGTATTTCTCTATCATGACAAATCATATAAAAATCGTTATTCCATATTACTTATTCTCACAGTAATATTAATAGTTACTAACTTCTCGTTATGCTAGTAAATATTCAATTTAAATTCGGATTAATAATTAATTCTCACCCACAATAATAATAAATCATGTAATTATTTAAGTCTTCAAAAATACGGGTATTACAGATAACAGTCGTGACTCAAGACTAAATTCCACATCAAAATTCAAGTTTTTTTAATATGACAACAGGAAATTAAACTTTTCCCATCGCTTCATTGAAATTAACACAAACTACTCCAATTCATGTAGGTAATCTTCAATTTTAGCTGGTGTAAGAACTCTGCAACATTACAGACAAAGTACACCAGTATTATCAAACAGAACATAAATGATCGATTAAAAAAAATCCAAAGAAAATGGGAAACTTACCTATATTTCTTATATATGCAAATTATTCCAATTTCAATGTTTTTGCCTGATATTTGTTCTTCAAAACAGAAAGATAGATGCAAAAGAAAATGGATCTAAAAGAATGGAAGAAGTAACATCTAATTCAATACATAGTCAGTACATGAAGCTCACACAATTCTTGATATTATTATCAATCCCATGATCAGAACTGGCGCATATCGACACTCATAACTGCATAAATTTAATTCCAAATCCCAAAAATATGCACACCAAAAAGAAAACCAATAGAGGTTAATGGTGGTGAAAAAGAACAAATAGCACATGCTAATTGAGACCAAAATTCATCAAATTTGCAAAACAAAACCAAATAAATCAGAACATAAACCAAAAAGTCCATCGTGCTTATAATACATAGTTTTTGTGAGACTCGGAGAAAATGGAAAGAGAGCTCGAATAATGAGACAAAGACACTTACATGGGATATAGATACTTACATGGGAATACCAAATAGTAGGATCAAGATCAAGCTCAAGAACTGTTGGAGATTAAATAAATACCCATAAAGAACGGGTGCGGAGTATGAAAGCTGATATCCCACAAATTATGGCATGCATCATGTTAGAAAAATTACTCAAAGATTAAAATCACCCGAGAAAAGGAACTCAAAACACAAATCGAAGGATTGAACAGGGGTAACCAACAAAACAATACTTGCACTAACAAAGGGGTGCCACGTGTTTCTTTCGAAACACCTAAAACAGTCCTGAGATGTATCTCAAATAGAAATAAACCTTATTTTCCATTTTAATTAAGGACATTTAAACTCTCCATAATATATACCATCAACTTAGTCCATTACTGGATCACATGTATTTCTCACTCTTGATTTCAGGTCCTGCACTAACAAATCAGTACTTACACTAACAAAGAACATTTACATTTGGAGATATAAAATTCAAACAAAATATAAAGATATAAAACAACATTATCATTTGGAGAGCAGTTCATACAAACAGTGTGTAATTCCAATCCCAGAATCATGTTTACAGTAAACAAAATATAAAAAGCACATTCACATTTAATCTGGGCAAAAACCTCTCCCACAAAATTAAAAACCTTCACATTCAAAACCATCCTGAATCATAAGTTATTAAATCATTCAAAACTGATGGTATATATTATGAGATTAAAAAAATTGGATTTATCTCAATACCTCCAAAGTTTAAGGACTTCATGAAATACAAAATGTATTAGCTCCTACTACTAACAATAATAGATCCTACAGATAAGCAAGGTGTCCACAATATAATAAGAAATCAAATAAGATAATAAAACCAAAAGAAAATTGTATAATGATGGTTCAAAACATCAAAATGAAATAAAATTTTCCATAATCTTTTTTCTAAATGATAAAGCTAGGGGTTTGAACCTATCAAATTAATCAAAGAACAAACAATAATTTATGAAACAAATTGTGTTCTCGAAGATGATATTTACAAAGCATATAAAAACATTGGATCTCATAATAAACTAAAACCAAATGCAAGGATCTGAATAAAGAGTATACCTCACATATTGGCACATCAAGATCTTAGAATCACTTACATCATATAAGCCCCCAAAAATAGAGTGAGGAAATTAGAAATCTCACCATTAGATATGAAAGTAAATCGCAACATAAGATCTGAAAATAAATCGTACCAAGACACAAAAATAGAAGATTGTTTTTATGTGTGCAAGAGAGAGGTAGATTACCTCGAGCTGCTTTGGAGAGGAGGAAGCGACGACGTGAAGGGGAGATGGGGGCGGCGGATGAGTCGAATTTTGGAGAGCCCAAAATCGAAACCCACACTTCATCACCTAAAATTGAAATCCTAGAATCAAACCCACAGTTGAAATGGGAGGTGGAAGTAGTGATTACCTGAGGGAGGCATCGGCGGGTGGTGGAGACGAAATAGGGCAACGGCTAGGGTTTTTTAGGGAGTTTTTTTGTTGAAAGGGGGATAGAGACTTGAGAGGAAACGAATCATTCGACGGGTTGTGATTGGGGGCTTGTCTTTTTGCCCTAGGAGTGTTTAGTGTATTCTTAAGTTCTAGTTGGAAGAGCAGCCTTAGATTGTACACGTGGAAAAATGTAGACCCTTTGATTACTTTGATAAGATAAGATAAGATAAGATGACACTATTCATTATACCATTATCCCATATTATATAGGAGTTGACGCTACTCGTTGGTGTGTTTATATGGTTCCGTAAGTATAGAACGTCAATTTGCAACAGACCAGAACAAAACATCAAATTTAAAATCATTGCACAAACATCAACCAACAATCTTCCAATGTACTTCAACTTCAAATGTACTTAAAGGACATATCTTAGAGGCTGTGAGCAAGCATTGTGATGATTCAAGATCCAATAGCCTTTTTCACCTATTCAACTACCAAATAAGGTGAAAATATTGAAATGTATTAATAGAAAATGATCCCACAAAAATTAACAACCTCAAAGAAAAAACCCAATCCAACTAAATGATCAATGTGTAGTTAATCTAACTAACTGGTCAGTATGTGCGTTGGAATTTCATATTTGAGACCCATCAAAACCAACGCTAGCATTGAAGAACTTGCTACCAATTCTTATGTCTTTACCGAAACCTCTGAGACATTTGCACCAGTGGCCTCATAGAGTGCTGACATAGCATTAACAGAGGTGATTATTTTTGCCAATAAGGCATTACAAATGCACACATAAGAGGGGTCTCTAATCTATAATGTGAATACAAATGCATATATTAAATAATCTATAATGAGAGATTTCCTTATTTCCAAAGCTAGAGTTTTAAACTGAAACTAAGAATTCTAAAAATTGGGAAACAGCATGTGAGAACCATATGAGTGTCTAGTATGAAAGAGTAGAATTAAAATCAACAATAATGAAAGAAAAAATTCACTACTTTGAGAATAATAAGAAATCCAAAGAAGCTCACCCCCCATGAAATCCCGTGAAATCACGAATGTTGAGGAGTGAAGAAGATTTGTTTCATCAAATAGTAAAGAAACACATACAGAAATAGTGAGGGACTAAGACATTTCAAAAACACCGTAATTTTAACATTCGAATAATTTGGAACAGAGATATGTATAAAATATAGACACCGATTCCTTGCAAATAGTTCTGAAGCTTTTTATATAAATAATTTACCTCTTTAATAAGATATAAATATGATGATACTTCAATCATAACACATCTAAACCCCCATTTCAATCTAATTTACTACAATGAAGATTAACTAATAATGTAAATATGGAAACGTAAATCGAAATTGCAAACCCAAAAATTCAGATCTTGAAACATAGTCATGTGTGTGGTAGTGTGGTGTGGGTGGTGTGCATAGAAGAGTATACGTGTTTAGATCTTAAAAGTGGAGAGTATACATGTCTTGATCTCCAAAAGAAAAAAAACACAAAAAATAATAACATCCCAAAACATAAATGTAAATATAAACAAATCTTAAATTACAACACCCTAAATCTATAGACAACACTTAATTTGAAGAAATCTATAACTCTAATTTGAACAGAAACATAATAAAAATGTAAACACAAAATGAGAGGGCCTCTTAAAGTTGGTCAACAAAATAGAGCTAAAGGGGAAAAAGGTTTGCAATATGTTGAACGGTAAGTATAAATAAAAAATTTGGTCACAGAACAACTTAAAGAACCATACTGTAATGTCCAAGCAATAAAGTTCATTTTCTCAATTGAAACCCAATATGAGAAACACAAAGCCATGTCTATATGTTAATGCATTGATACATTGACGCCTTGGAACAGAAAAACTATAAAGATAATGGAAGGGCAACTCAACAATATATACAGTAAAACATCCCCAATATCTAATTGATTAATAGAATAAGTGAATAAATGGAACAACAAATAATTTCACAAACATGTAACTCACAACTTTAAACTGATTAATATAATTAGTGAATAATTGGAGCAACAAAGAATTTCACAAACATGTAACTCACAACTTTAAACTCGGGATTGAGTCTCCGATTATATCTAATAAAAAATGAAATAATCATAAAATCAAACAAACTAAAGTAAGCATTGACGCATCATTATTCAAAATTATGCTCAAAGACCCCTCTGACCCCAAGACTTTCTTCATGAGAATGGCCTTAATATTACTTGCACTGCCCTCCAATACATATATTAATTCCCACGAAAAGAAAACAAAATGACAGAAGAAGAAAAATAAAGAAATCCAGAAATAATAATCATTCACGTGTCATATACTGTCTTTGTGAAGTATATTAGTTATTAGTCCCAAAACCAAACACTGATATAAAGTAATGTTCACCATAAAACCAAACTTATTTTCCCCAAACTAATTTTCCCTAAACTAATTTGCACCCTAAAACCAAACAATGATACCACAGCTATTGTCAATCAAATAAAATATATTGGAGTTATAAAGTGTTAATACCGTAGAATTAAAATCCATGAAGTCTAGCGGTCTCCGTTCTGCATAAGATAAAATGCAAAAAATCCACATGTTAAATTCCCATCTTTGTATGCATATTCACAAATTAATGTCGAAACTGCATTGATATATACATAAAAGAAACAAATAACCCAAAATCGAAAAAAAGCCCTAATTTTGAAACAAATCAAAAGCCCCTTTGAATCCTAAATCGAAACCACACACATATATATTCATAAATGAAGAGAAGGCTTTAATACATATCTTACCCATAAAAAGGCCCTAATTGTGAAACAAATCAAAAGCCCCTTTGAATCCTAAATCGAAACCACACACATGTATATTCATAAATGCAGAGCATGTACAAAAAACCCTAAAAAACAAATCAACATTAGAAAACTTTAAACTCGAAACCATATATTTTCAGATCGTCCCAAAAAATCTACAAAAAATCTACAATATTGAGAATGAGATGCCATACCTGCTAGCTTTGGGTTACACATATTAGATCTGAAGTACCCAAAGTTATATCTGCAAAAAAAACATATCAAATCTAAACATTAAAACCCCACACTAAAAATTAAAACCCCAAAACACAAATTACTTAAACTCGATAGGATGATGAAGTTAGTGCTAAGGGCTGTAGTGTGTAGGGTGCAGGGGAGGACGTATGGTGAGTGCGGTGCAGGGAGGAGATGAGAGGGTGGAGGAGATGATGATTCATGAGAGGGGGAATGGGGAGAGAGGTAGGGTTTAGAAAAGAATCTAATTGACTGAGGGAGGGAGGGAATGAGCGGCAGTGTAGGGTTTGGGGGTCCATGGGAGATTTGTCTCATTTCCCCTGCCTAGTATTGTGAGAAGCATTCTTTAATCTCAACCCCAGATTTTGTACACGTGGAAAAATGTAGGCCCTTTGATTACTTTGATAAACATAAACATAAGATGAATAGTAAAACACCAATGTCCCATATTATATAGATATATATGATGAAAATATAAATGAGCCATAAAAATAAAAGATCAACACAAAATATTTAATGTGATTCGAAAAACTTACATTGCCTACATCTATAAGAGTTATACTTACTCTCAACCAAAGCCCTAAATACACATAAATCTCACCTTCTCTAAACACAAATAAGAAACCCCTTTCATCATTTTATAGGTTTTTTTACTTAATCCCTGTAATAATATCGTATTATGACATAACTCCCCCCCCCCCCCCCCCCCCCACAAAAAAAAAAGAAGGGGAAGTACTCTTAGGTCCCTCATAAACAAATTTTAAACACTAAAGGAATTTTGACAAATTTTAAACACTTAGGTCCACTAATTCTCTTCTTGTAGGAGTCCACGCTAATGGCATAACAAGTGGACCTAATAGTAAATTGTCCTTAAATGTTTAAAAATTGTCAACAAGAGACCTAATTGTAAATTGACCCAAAAAAATTAACGGCATCACTATTCCATTAAAAACACTCTTAATCTATAATTTCACTTTACTCCCTCTGGATAAAAATGTCCTTCCCCAAATCTAACAACTCCTAACCCTAATTTCAAAAACCCATCTTCTTTATTTATTCTTCATTCATTAAACGGACTAATGAATTAATATCTATGGGTGGGTTTTATTTGTGTACGTGAATCAATGTATGTGAATGAAGAAGGTGAACCCACTACCTCGTAACATCATTAAACACTCCAATCTATCACCACCATCACCATTTTTGGAACCAACCACCATCATCATCTTCCCCAACCTAAACAACCACCAAAACCACATTTAAACCACCACTCTACCACCAATTCCAACACCACCCGACACCACCACATACTATCATCAACGCCATCACACACCACTATCAATCATATCATCCACAATCTCATAACCTCAAAACCATCCAATTCCACTTGTTTAAACCACCATCGCACCACTGATATAATCAAACTAACCACTACCATCTCCATTAACCACCATCCATCCAAACCAAAGCCACCACCTAATCATCCACCCAAACATCACTAAACCAACTTCGTGAAACCCAACTCCAACTCTTTCTTCAAATCATAACCCAACTCCAACTCAAAACCCAAATCAATATGTAGAAAGAGAACTAATGTAGAGAGAGTGAGAAAATCAATCGTAAGGAGTTTGTACAGCTTGAATCTCTCCTTTTATCCTATCATTTTGATAGAATGGGGGAAGAAATAAGGGTAATCGGTTTTTGAAGTTAGGGTTAGGATTTGTTGGATTTGGGGAAAACGATGAAATGGGGAAGAAAAAGTGCATTTTGTTAAATAAAATGAAAGGTTAAAGTCAAAGTACATATTAAGAGTGTTTATAAGGGGAGGAGTTATATCCAATTCAACTTCGTAAAGCTTATTTCAAAATACTGCATTATTGCATGGTCAAGTAAGAAAAAAAAGCCCTCATTTTATTTAGTGTTTATGGGAAAACACCCCCACTAAAACTCAACTTTTCCATTTGTTCCCACTAGTCACTTCACTTAAGCAACGAGCTTTGTTGTAGAAAATAGACCCTTCGATGGCTTCCAACGGAAGTTCGCTATGATAAAAATATTTTTCGTTGCCAGTTAACTCCAACTTCCTTAAAGCCTAATTTTTTTACCTTAATTGCGCGGGAAGCGAATCACAATGAGTAAATTTTTTAGCCAAAACCTCACAAGTTTTAATTAGTTTCTTTTATTGTTTAGTCCATTGACCAATTTCGTGAATCCAAGATATTTCAAAGAATAAATAAATAAACATATTTTAATGATAACAATTCTATTGATAAAATACAAACTTCACTACAATGTTCTTGAGTTTATTTCATAATACTCAAAACCTAAAGAATTTCAACATGTGGTAAATTCCTACATGTTATGATATTCAATTCACACATGCCAAGGAACAATAATAATTGTAAAAAGAACAATAATAATTGCAAAAAGGACTGATGTCACACACACAACATAAGATATACATGGTTTGGAAACTTGTCTACGTCCACAGAGTGCTATGGATTGTTTTCTGTTAATTCAGAACTCAGGTGGCAGAGCTTGAAGTTACAATAGTGCATGCCCCTTTCTCATGGGGTCAATTTATATTTATAAGATAGCTTTGGAGAGTCCTAATCCCCATTAATCACTATCTCCAAGAGTTCAGACTTATCCACATAATCATGGTCAGTTGTTACAAGTGATAGAATTTAAACAATCATTCTTTGATCGGAAGACTTCATTAATTGTGGGCGTATGCATCGGGCACATGCCGAACACGTGTTAGTAAAATTATTAACCCCACAGATTCCATTACAAGGAAAGAATACATCATTTTTGCAATTAAAGTTATTCCAGGGAGAAATGACAACATCAAGAATATGTCATGAGAACAAGCAAGACCTAAACAATACAACATTCTTCAAACTACAAGAAAGCTTCAAGAACATCCAAGAGGAGTTTAAGTGGTTTAGGAATGTTGTAACATTGTATTTTGACCATAACTTGTTTATTCTATTGACCTAAAAACATACAAACACTCTTAACATTTACTACAAAGTTTCAAAATAACGTTCATCGAAATAAACTACTTAAGTTTACCAAAATTAGTTTAGTTGACTAAAACAGTAAAAATTATTTTGTGGAGGATTTCACTCATCCTTTGGGAGTTTTAGTCGCCTATATATTTTAAATTGACCCAACCTTTTTTATAAGGAATAAATTAAGATTAAATGGAAGTATAACGACTAGTTTTCTGAAAACCACAAAAACAATGTTTTCCCAACAACTTAAAAGAGCTATTTTTCTTTACCATCTTATATATGCTTCGCTAAACATCATTTTTACTTATACAAGAGTTTACAAACAATACCAAAACATATAACCTCCATTACAATATTTGTGTAAAAAAAACATTGAGATCTCAAAGAGAGAGAGAGAGAGAGAGAGTCTCATACTATAGATTAAGTCATTAGTTTGAACAAAGATCAAAGCATTAGTTGTCTAGAAATAGGCTCTTATTGATTCAAAAAAGATTATCTAAGTGCAAAAAATGTATTTTTATCTTATTATTTATAACTTCAATGCATCCTTTAGGTCGATGGTGCCTTTACCAGGAGATGTCATAGAAGAACTCTTGAGCTTAATTTTGGCCACTTGGGCAAGAGAATATCTTCTTGTTGGTTATGATTGCAAGGAATATAATATACATGTAAGGTGTTTCATCTACCTTAGTAGGAAAAAGATAGTGAAGTTGTCGAGTGTCATATAGGCATTAATGTAGGAAAGAATGAACCACATAAAAAATTGGTTTGCAAAGATCCATAGATATTTATTTATTTACATTAACTATTACAAACAAGCTTAGAGAAAAGTTTTAGATTTCCTTTAATTTATAAAACTCAATTCACCTTCCCTCTTGTGATATTTTTCGGGCCAAAACTTACAACGTACATTTAAATATTGGATTTTTAAAAATGGACACTGAGGTCTCTCAATGGGCAAAGTACACACAAAAATCATCGTCTTTAACAAACATGTGTACTGATTTTTTTTTAATTGCACTTTTAGAGTTTGACGTGTACTTATAGTAAATATCAATCCTACAATAATGCTAAAAGCCAATTTGTCCCACAAATATGAGTGCAATAGTAATAAAGTAACAAAGATATACGTGGTTAGGTAGGTCAACCAGTGTACGTCCATAGGGAAAAGAGAGAGAGAGAGAGAGAGAGAGAGAGTATATTACTTCAAGGACAAAAAGATGACTTGGAGTGCTAGAGAATGCTAGCTAAGAGTCCTAATTATGGGTACGAGATTGTGTTATATCCCTATTTCACATTAGGGCTACACTATTTATAGATATAAGAATCCTAACTATGTTAACTATCATCTTGAGCTTTCATGATATAGTCGGTCGTTATCTTCTGCCTTATCTCCTAAGTTGTTAGAATTGTAGCAAGGCTTTATAAGATCATATTATTATTATTATTATTATTATTATTATTATTATTATTATTATTATTATTATTATTAGTATTAGTATTATTATTATTATTATTATTATTATTATTATTATTATTATTATTATTATTATTATTATTATTATTATTATTATTATTATTATTATTATCCCCGGTGATTCGCCCTTAGTCGGACTAAATCGTCAGGTGACGAGGACATTGCAATCCCCTAAATGCCACATGGGCTACCCGACTGTTAGTACTTTACACAATACTACATTTTTATGTCAATGTCGTATCAGTTAAATCTACAGAAGAATCAAACATATTTTAAGGCTTTTTTACTTAACCCATATAATAATGTCATTATTAGACTCAACCCTCTCGGAGATGAAAAACTAATCATAACCCTCACGAATCAACGAGCGTTGCTTTTCGTTAAAAAATAAGCCCACTAAAGCGTAATTTAACATAACCCCCAATATTACTTGGACAAAAATACCCCCTTCTTCATTTTCTTCATCTTCTTCCCCCAAATCAAGAACCCTAACCTTAATTTAAAAAAACCTAAAGAGTTGCAAAGAATTAATATCCATATCTACACACACATAAGCAAAATAAATCCACACTAACCCCAGTCAAAATGATCATCAAATCTCAAAATCTCTTAGCCACGTAACCACGATGAATATCCATATCTACACACATATGAGTAATTAGCGTAAGGAAAAAAAATCAAACAAAAGCATTTAGGAAACTAATTAAGATCCTATAACTGGACTCCAGTCCACACGAATTTAGTGAATCGATTTATATACATAAATCTAATTGTATCCAATCACTTCAATGGTGAACATGATGAGTATATTAAAAATTAGATTATGAATTTTTAGGACTTCTTATAGTATTAATTATGGATAGAGGACACTCAAACATATTTTTTGTAAAAATAGTCCCTATTTTTTTAAGTTGTTTTTTTTAAATACCAAATCCCCTACCCTCATATTAGAAACTATAAGAGTGCCCAGTATGTGTGTTTCAAATCAAACCAAATTTTATTACAAAAATTATCCAACTTTTTACTTTAAACAATTTTATCTTAATTAATCCTAAAAACTCATCTAGTGATTAAAGCAAGTAAAATAAAGTAAAGAATACTCACAGCACCGGATGTACGAGGAAAAAACCCAAAAGGGGAAAACAACCTCGGACGGCCCAAGCCAGACAATCACTTTGAACAATGGTTTTACAAAGACAGATTAGCCTTACACTAAGACTCGATCCGCATGGGTATTGACGCTCCTTCTGATCTTCAACCGTTCTTCAATAGTTCCCACGCAGAAATTCCATCTTCCACGATACCTGTCCACAACACACGTGTCCACATATGTCTCGGTGTCCACCGATTGGCTTTGATTCGTCTACGATGTCGAACAAGATGCCCTTCTCTTTTCTTCACCGCAAAACCCTGATGTTAAATGTGTAGAACAAACTTCTTTGGTGACGCAAGATCAATTAAACATATAAGAATGATAACTCGGATCTTTGCAAACTCTAAGGATGTGTTTATGCTTTGTAAACCTTAGATAACATGTGCAAATAAGTTTCTGGTTCGTATACTGTTTTCCAGAATGCACACTTACGAAACTCTAATAGAAACATGCTTTAAATAACAATTTAGTGCCGCCTCGAAAAACATGTCGTTCGAACGACAAGGCCATGTCATTCATGCGACTTAGGCGTCTCGTTCGAGCGAGATCCCTATGTCGTTTGAATAAGCTGACGTGGCAGTTTGACTTTTTGACTTTTAGCTCAAAATGTCTCTTGCAAAGGAGATCCAAATAGTCAAACTCATTTTCGAGTATATCAGAATAAAACGTAGTGTAAACACTTAAAAAACTTTTAAAAACATTTTAAACAATTTTTATTTATAAAAATACATCCTTATCTTTTATAAAAACAATTCCGAGCACCATTAATTATACGCATTCATACCTGAGTGACCTCAGAATGCAATTACCTTTGAAGATGATTAAACTTGCACCAATTAAACATCGGCATGATTATTTCTTTGAAGCTTTGCCGCAATGTCTTCAATTTTCTTTAATACGTCATAGACCTAGTGGGATCGTGACAAAATAAAAATCTCCCTATGACATAATACAAACACAGTTTTGTTCACGAAATTAAGTCAAAATAATACAGGAACTCAATTGGAAATTTATGTCCTTACAAATCTCCCTCTTTGACTATTCCGAGACAAAACTAAACCAGTGAAATGCCTAACCTGACCGTCAAGCCATATGATGCCTAAATCCCATCCCATAAACCCAAAACAAAAATTACAGGACACGAACTAGTATATGTAAGCATTGGCGAGCATAAACCGTCTGAATGTGATGTAGTCTTGAAATCTTGAATCGCTAACGCATACCTAAACACATGAAACAGACAAACAAATACCCAGTGAAGTATGGAGGAACAAATGATACCAATTTATATTTCTAATACAAACAAGTCATTTGAAACATGTGAGCAATTATTTGATACCAATTAGTAAGAAATATAATCAAACAATATGTAAATCCAGATATCAATAAAAATGCTCAACAAATCTCCCCCTACATCACATATATCTCTCCCCCTTTTTGTCTCGGATAGACAATCCGATGAAAAGATAAACCAATCAAACTATCTAGCATGAGAATATACCAATTTGAATCAATTGGATACCAATTTGAGAATTGAAATCACTAGGTAACCATGAAACAATCAGCTAAATATGATCAAGAGATGATAAATTAGTAACTAGTAAACCAAGGAATCACATGAAAAATATAGAAATCTAATCAGGTGTGATAAACGGACTATATGCAAAATAGCAATTTCAAAATAATAAAACCTGTATATAAACCATGTCAGTCCAGAAACACATCCAGCAGTACCAAAAATATACCAATTTCAACTAGAGGACTGCAAACCAATCAGAAGCCAATAAATCAGCCTGTCGTTAGAACGAGCCAGGGACATCGATAAAACGAGTTGATGATGTCGCTCGAATGAAGTACAACTGTCGTTCGCGCGAGATGGATATGTCGCTTGAACGACTTCTTGCAACCTGTCAAAATTTCCCAGATTCCTAGAAATATTATATAATATTGGCCAGTGAAAAAATTTCAACAAAAAAATTCCAGGAAGGGCTTGACAGCAGCAAAACAGTGTTAAAACAGTAGGCATTTAACACAAAACGCAAAAACTCATAAAAACTAAAAATGTGAGTTACATGCAAATATAGTACCGATGTGCTCAACCATGGATATGAAATGAATGGTTGTGAAACTACAACAAATGAATCACAATTTCAACACATCGAAACGATCAAGAAGCTCTAATTGATAGTGATAAATTATCAAACTTTATCATAGCCATATGACAATAAAAGTGTGAGCTTAATGAACTAAACATACTACATACACACAAATCCAGAATTTTGACGATTCTACAAATAATAGCGTCAAATTGCAATGCTTAAACATTAGGATTAGTTGTGCAAACCCGTTTAAGTTTTCAACCCATCCAAACTCCCTCAATAATATTATATATTTTTTGGAATGAACTAAACTCATTTGGCCCTTTTCATAGCATATTGCATTTTCTTTTGGCCTCTTTTAAACGGTGGCTTTCATGACGAGTTATTTTGAACTCTCGCAGCCCTTTTCCCTGAATCACTCATCATTTTTACCAATTTAAATCCTCGCGGTAAACGGTTTTTACATGCACACTTCTCCTTAAGTTTACTTACGCATAGATGATAAGATTGAGATAAGAACGCCTCACCAAATTCAAATATGCAAGAGAAGTCAAACATCCATATAAATTCGTTCATGTGTGCAATGTTGGCATGTAGACAAAGTCGAATCAAAATGCATATCAACTTCGAAACAACCCCATATAAACAATGGTTAAGATCATTCTAAGCATCTATAATAATGACCAAATATCCTAGCCACGTGGATAATGAAACGATGGGGGGGGGGGGGGGGTCCAAGCACACCAATATACCACATCAAATATATAAACTCAAAACCAAAAACCTAAAATATTTTTGGCTTTTTAAAAGGTTTTCTCAAAAACAAAATTTTTTTGTATTTTTCAAATAAGACTCAAACAAGTGAAAAATAAAATACAAAGAGATAAACATGTCATAACACTAACAAATTATAAACATGATGCAAGGGCTAGCGTATGACAAAACATGCAAGCTATTAATCATAAGAAATAACAAGGGATGAATCATTTGCATGCATGTGAGAATCAACCAACGAAGTATTTAGCATCTCCAAAACGGATTTCCTAACCCAAACAAGTATATACCTAACAAAACGGGTTTTGGGTACCAATGGGACACTACATTTAGTCTTCCTAGGATCTTTTCTAAGATCAAAACAAAAACTCCTAAGGTGACCTTTCCTACCACAATGTGAACATGTGAAAACACGACAAGGAACGGGACCTTTAGGTTGACCTTTTCTAATGCCCTCAGATGTGGTTGACGCTATAAAATAAACTATGGTTTTGGCTTTTACAATCGAACCACTAGAACAAGATAAGTTGCTACCATCACTACTCGATTCATTTAAATCATTTTTTAACTTCAAAGCTTTCGACTCAAGAAAACGATTAGACTCCTCAAACTTTCGGGACTCCTTCTTTAAATTTTCAATTACCCCTAGAAGGTTATCTCGCTCCCCCTCGATGTGAGCAAACTTATCCCTAAGAGCCTTTTCTCGTGCCACAAAATCATTAATAGAATTATTTTCCTCAACGGCACAAACTTTAGAATTTTTCAGATCCTCTAACTCTTTTTCTAAAACGAGGACTCTATCATCACTCTCCTTTTGCCCAATTTTAATATATTAAAATTTGTAAATAAGGAACTAAAGTGCTCACGACAAATATCTCTTTGAATTTGAAAATTTTTCAAATATTCAATTCTATTTTGGAAATCGTAATTTTCTTTCTCCAAAACTTCTATGCGTTTTGCAAACTTTAAATTCAAACGATGTAAATCGTCAAATCTTAGAGAATCCATCGAGAGAAAATAAACACAGGAGAGATAAACAAACACACGGGATCACAAAATAAATAAAATATGTTTTCGAGCTCTGATACCAATTTGAAGACGTGAGTGGTCAAAATGTATCAGACAAACAAAAATCAGGATCACGCGATAAATTAGCATCACTCTCTCTGATACCAATTTGTAAGAGTTCCCCGTATGTGTGTTTCAAATCAAACCAAATTTTATTACCAAAGATTATCCAACTTTTAATTATTCACCAAACCAAGTTGTGAAAACCCAATTCTCACTTTAAACCAATTTTATCTTGATTAATCCTAAACATGCATCTAGTGATTAAAGCAAGTAAAATAAAGTAAAGAATACTCACTACGCGAGATGTACGAGGAAAAAACCCAAAATGGGAAAACAACCTTGGACGAACCAAGCCAGACAATTACTATGAACAATGGTTTTACAAAGACAGATTAGCCTTACACTAAGACTCGATCTCCCCGGGTCTCGACACTCCTTTTGATCTTCAACCGTTCTTCAATAGTGCCCACGCAGAAATTCCGTCTTCCACGATACATGTCCACAACACACGCGTCCACGTATGTCTCGGTGTCCACCGATTGTCTTTAATTCGTCTATGATGCCGAACAAGATGTCCTTCTCTTTTCTTCACCGCAAAACCCTGATGTTCAATGTGTAGAACAAACGTCTTTGGTGCCGCAAGATCACTTAAACATATAAGAATGATAACTCGAATCTTTGCAAACTCTAAGGATGTGTTTCTGCTTTGTAAACCTTAGAAAACATGTGCAAACAAGTTTTTGGTTCGTATACTATTTTCCAAAATGCACACTTACGAAACTCTAATAGAAACACGCTTTAAATAACAATTTAGTGCCGCCTTAAAAACGTGTCGTTCGAACGACAAGGCCATGTCATTCGAATGACTTAGGCATATCGTTCGAGCGAGATCCCTATGTCGTTTGAACGAGCTGACGTGGCAGTTTGACTTTTTGACTTTTAGCTCAAAACGTCTCTTTCAAAGGAGATCCAAATAAGTCAAACTCTATTTCGAGTATATCCGAATAAAACGTAGCGTAAACACTTTTAAAAACATTTTAAACAATTTTTCTTTATAAAAATACATCCTTATCTTTTATAAAAATAATTCCGAGCACCATTAATTATACGCATTCATACCTGAGTGATCTCGGAATGCAATTACCTTTGAAAATGATTAAACTTGCACCAATTAAACATCGGCATGATTATTTCTTTGAATCTTTGCCGCAACGTCTTCAATTTTCTTCAATGCTTCATAGACCTAGTGGGATCGTGACAAAATAAAAATCTCCCAATGACATAATATAAACACAGTTTTATTCACGGTATTAAGTCAAAACAATACAGGGACTCAATTGGAAATTTTTGTCCTTATAGAAACTATAAAACAATATTTGTTTTCCACCCACTAGAACTTTGCACCTCTGGTCGTCGGATCTTGTTGCCTCCGGTCACCAGAGGGCTTCCAATTGACAGTGCACCGGTCGATGAATAACAAATATAAATTTGCGATATAATTAAACAGAAAAATGTTTCTCAAAGGCCACAAATTTTGTTTCACCATCTGGCATCTTACCTTCTCACTAATCCCCGAAAAAAATCATAAACTGCAAATTAAAATTTGCAAATATTTCACTCTAAAAATAAATTTGTAGAATCAAATACAACAAGTATTCACACTTTGAAACTGCAATTTTCGATTTTTAGTGTAAAATCCTTTGGGCTACACGTCGCCACTTTCTATCTACTTCTCTAACTCAAATTTTAGGTCTGGAAACCTCTCACTCACACAAGTAAATGATATAATCAGATGATACCAACTAAACTAAGCTATCACTTATTTGGAAAACTAATTTAGCTTCAGACATCCTTGTTCTAACAATACATACATTAACGCTAACTTTATTTAATCCTCGCGCAAAGCCCCTTACCATTCCCCTTTATTTCCCCAAACTCGTTGAAAAATCTCCCGTCTAAAATACATCGGTCGAGAAGTTCGCGCGTGTTTATCCCGACTCCGACAATGGCCTTTATGATGTCGTTCTCCGGCGTTAAGCTTCGTAGTATTCCATCTTCCAACTATTGTGATAGAACCGCTATGCTTTCTCAACCTTGCTTCTCTCTAAACTTACCTACACCTCTCAAAACAATAATTATCAAATCGTGAATCGAATCATAAATCTAAAACCCTATGAATCATGAACCGTGAATGGATTCGTCAATCAAATCGTAGAAATCGGTATAAACTTAAAATATGTGGGAAATAATATATAGATACAAAGAGAACACATTAAGAAAATGTAATAAAACATATTATGGCCTAAAACCAATTATAAGACATGATTTCATTAAAATATAACTAATAAAATGAACTTCCATTTCTTAATTGTGACCTAACTTAACAATACCAACACCTACAATGTCCAAATTTAAACATAACGATATATTATACAATATAATAACACAAATAAAGATCAAACATAATACTATAAAAAATGATAAACCCATATCATAGAAAGTGATAAACCCATATTGTGAGCAATCATTTTAAATACTTTCCAAACCTTAAGGAAAACCCATATCATAGAAAGTGATCAATCAAGCTTAGGTGGCTTCTCAATAAATTTCTCCTTCCACTTCAAAGAGGATTTCTGATTTGTGTCGTAGTTTTGAAAGACATTAGACAATTCTAAAACCGATCGCGGTTGTGTAGCGCTCTCCAACCTATAGCGCTCTCTTCGAAGAATATGGTATAAAAGAGTTGATAGCCAGTCAAACGTGATTGTAATTAATTGTCTTATATTTCAAATACTCTACTATAGTGAATTTTTCGTTTCATTCGGCCCAAGGATTTTTCTCATTGTGTATTTTTTCACCGTACGACTTGGTGTTGTGTGATTATTTACTCAATTCTACATTTAGATTAAATATCGCTTCTATTGCAGTGATAATTTTATTTGGGCACCTTCACTCTATTTAAGTTTCAAACACATCACACTCTCAATTGGGATCAAATTTGTTCCTCGTTTTTCTAGGTCTAATCACCTTAAGGTTGATCACGTGTGCTTTTTAATGGAGTTAAGTTTATGTGATATTATTAGTGACTTGATTAGAACATGTAATACTTATGCGTTCACTAGACTTAAGTTTGTGTGATAGTATTAATGACTTGATTAGTACATGAAATACTCATGTGTTCACCTTAAGGTTGATCATGTTTGCTTTTTAATGGAGATAAGTTCAATTTTTTAAATCACTCTATTGACATTATAAAGTTTTGTGTCTATAGTGATAGTGATTTCGAAGAACATGATGCATGTACTTCATATGATAAGCTAGTTTTCGAATAAAAAGTATTACTAAAGTCAAATTAAAACTTATTATAAAAGTAAAACTTTTAGAAAAATAAAAGGTTTTGAAGAAGAACGAATATCATGCATCTTTCACGTTTTGTTTTGAAACGTATTTGTTGATACCAAATTTAGTCTGCTGACATGGACCAAACACCTAAAGACACTTGTCAACCACGTGGAAAATATGAATACTTTCAACGAGAAACTCATACACTCCGAGCAGCTTAAGCGTACCGAGCAACTTAAGCGATCCGAGCTACTAAGCGTGCAGAGCATCCAAATCAAGAGAATCAAAAAGACAACTTCGCATTAAATGCTCATTATTATCGTACAGATGTATATGTCTACTAGATAACAGCGCATTATCTTTTCATATGTACAGCCTCAAGGTTATAAATACATTGTAACCTCCTCATTAGAAGGGGACTTTGGATCTCTTGGTAAACCCATTATCGAGATTCCAAATAAACAGTCAGCAATACGAAATAGTGGATGTAGGCCATTATCACAAGGCTGAACCACTTTAAAAATCTTTTGTCCTATTTATTCATTTTATCTGTTATTGAATAATTAGAGATAATCTAACTTTTTACATCAACAGATTGGCACCGTCTGTGGGAAACGGCCGTACTTAGCATTTTTCACCAAAACAATCCATCATCAATGGCCGATAATCCGAAATCCAGTAATCGAAATGCTGAGATCCCTCCAAATCCATCTATTCCCCAAAATGTTCCAGATCTGGCTAGCATAATGGCTAATTTAGCTCAAGGCCAAACGGCCATGCAAGAAACAATGCATCAACTTATACAAACTATTCAAGGCGGAGTGCCAGCCCAATCAAGATAACGAAGTGTTCAGAGAAATACCCATCTACCCTCTTCACGAACTAGGCAAACACTATTCTTGAAGGTATCTCAATCTAGATGCACCGAATCATATCGTACTGAGAGATCTAATGATCCTTCTTATCAACCTGGTCGAACTTCATCAGTACGACCTACAGATTCTCAACGAAACATCACTCTATCTCCAGAAAGGACTAGTGCTCTAGAAAGATTGAGTAGAGTCTCTCCTTTTGATCGTTTGGGCCCTAGGAGGAATAGAAGTCCTCCTAGGATTGCGTCGAGGAACTCTCAACGACCATCCAACCTAAGGGAAGGCTCTGCCCAATCACACCCAGCAGCTCGTAATGAAAAATCCCAGGAGGAAAACTCAGCGCGATTAGTTGCTCAAACAAACAAGCTCGAGGTGGGAGACGATGCATGGAAAGTCTCTATTCAGAGGTTAGAGGATAGATTAGGGGAAATGGTTAAGGCCAAAAATCCTATACAAAGAACTTTTGTTCAAGGGACACCATTCATACAGGCAATTGTGGACTTTCCCACACCATTAAAGTTTAAAGCTCCTATGGTGACACCTAAATATAATGGAAAAACTGATCCTATCCTTCATATAGAACAATACCAAGTTGCTACCGGCATCTACGCGGTTCCAGACGAGATGAGATGTAGGTTATTTTTAGGAACTCTTACCGGATCAGCTCAGATATGGTAGAATAACCGTCCTTGGGGAAAGATTGCGACTTTCTTTCAATTGGCAGAGCTCTTCATCAGGAACTTCTGTTTTGAAGCAAAACCAGTCAAACGGGTAGCACACTTGCTAAGTGTTAGACAGAAGGCAGGCGAAAGCACCAGGGACTATATTACTCATTTTAATAATGAGAAGCTTAAAGTAATTGATTATGAGGAGAAAACAGCAATTACTTCCCTGATGAGTGGACTGTTGCCAGATAAGTTGTACTATACTTTAGCTAAAGATCCACCTAGGACCATGGCAGAATTGATGGAAAAAGCAGCCAAAATCATAAATACCGAGGAGGCCATGGCTGCGAAGAAGAATGCATATACCAAGGAGACCAAGGTGGAAGACGGTAAAACCGAAAAGAAGGATCAGAAGAACAATGGTGGTAGCAGGCAGTCGAAAGGAAAGCAAGCACTAGAGCAGATGAGGAAATTTGGAAATTATACTCCTTTGAAGGTAGATAAAAATCACATTCTGGAGGAGATCAAGAACAACGAGGAGCTAGGTTGGCCAGCAAAAATGAAGGCAGATCCTGATAGACGGGACAAGTCCAAATATTACGAATTCCACAAAGACCATGGGCATACAACCAAACATTGCATAGCTCTCCAGAATGAAATTGAAGAACTCATCAGACGAGGAAAATTGGATAAATATGTTGATCGCCAAAATGGAGGGAAGACGAACGACCGAGGAAGGCAAAGATCTAAATCTCCTCATCGAGCAAAAGAAGATAAGAAGAGAGACCACGATGACGATCCAGAAGATGATCTCTACCTTCCTAAAAGACTAAGACAGCCAGAGCGTGAGGTATTTTCAATCCATTTTGGATCATTTGAATGTAATGTTATTACAGGCGGAGATGCAGGAGGTAGAGATCTTACTGCGAAGAGGAAAGCTTACCTCAATGAGGCTCAAGCTTGCTCGTACATACAGCAAATAAATTTAGCTAAAGATGATTGCTCGAGGAAGGTGAATAAAGATAAACTGGTCATTGGTTTCCCTAAAAATGACCTGGAAGGTGTATTATATCCTCATGATGATCCATTGGTCATCAAGATGAGAATGAAAGAAGTGGTAATTTCACGGGTGCTGGTGGACAATGGTAGCTCTTTAGACATCATGTTCTACCCATGCTTTGACAGTTTGAATCTCAAGTTAGCCCAGTTGGAGCCCTATCATAGGCCCCTCCTCGGCTTTACTGGCAAAAGGGTTTTTCCACCAAGGATGATCAAGTTGGATATGCTTATTGGTACTTGGCCTGCTTGTCGACCAGAAAGGGTACGCTTCTTCGTAATGGATAGGAATGTTCAATCGTCTTACAATATCATCATGGGAAGGGTAGGTCTGAAGAAGTTTGAGGCAGTGCCATCTACTGTACATCAATATTTAAAATTTCCAACCAATTTTGGAGTGGGAGTTGTGAAAGGTGACCAAAAAGTAGCTCGGGAATGCTACTATTCTTCTATCGAATAGGAGGAACGTGAAGAATCCAGGAAGAAGACTATTACCTATCAAGTGGATAAAATAGAAGATGCAGAGATTGAAATGTTAGACCCTAGAGACGAGTTTTAGCTCATGAAGGGCCAGGTCATGGAGGCTACCAAAAATATCATTATGGATGACGAGCATCCAGAACGAACAACTTAAATTGGTGCATCACTGGATGTATCGATAAAATAGGAATTGATAGAATTTCTAAGGCGCAGAAAGAAGACTTTTGCATGGAGTCATGAAGATAAGCCAGGGATAGACCTGAGTTTCCTATGTCACGAGCTCAAAGTAAATAAGGAAATCAAGCCAGTGAAGTAGCGAAGAAGAGTGTTTAGTCCTGAGAAGAACCAAGCTATGCAGGAAGAAGTGGAGAAACTACAAAAAGCCTTTTTTTATTAAGGATGTCAAATATCCTGATTGGCTAGCAAATGTGGTGATGATAAAGAAGAAAAATAACAAGTGGAGGATGTGTGTAGACTTCACCGATCTTAATAAGGCATGCCCAAAAGATCATTTTTCTTTACCCCGAATTGATCAGCTAGCAGATGCTACCTCGGGGCACGAATTATTAAGTTTCATGGATGCTTATTCTGGTTACAACCAGATTAAAATGAAACCCGAGGACAGGGAAAGTACCTCATTTATCACCCCAAGGGGAACTTATTGCTATAATTTTATGCCTTTTGGACTTAAAAATGCAGGTGCAACATATCAACGGCCGATGAATAAGGTGTTTGCAGAGCAAATCAGTCATAACATGGAGGTTTATGTTGGCGATATGCTGACGAAGCGCAAGAAAGCTGCTAATCATCTCATTGACCTAGGTCAGACCTTTGATCAACTAGAGAAATATCAAATGAAGTTGAATCCCACCAAATGCATATTCAGAGTACGAGAAGGTATATTTCTCGGATATATTGTTAACCAACGAGGTATTGAGGCGAAGCCTGAAAAGATCAAGGCTCTATTGGAGCTGCGATCTCCAACTACGAAGAAGGAAGTGCAAAGCCTCATAGGGCGAGTTGCAGCATTTAACAGACTTGTGTCACGAGCAATAGACAGATGCCTCCCATTCTTCAAAACACTTCAAAAAAATTTTGAGTGGAATGATGAGTGAGAGGAGGCCTTTCAAGAGTTGAAGAAATACCTAGGGAAACCTCCATTGTTGTCCAGACCAGTGATGGGAGAAAGATTATACTTGTATCTGGAGGTTTCAGAGAATGCAGTTAGCTCGGCATTGATAAGATTAGAGGACGGAGTACAAAAACCAGTCTATTACACCAGCAAGGCCTTCCGAGGAGCAGTGATCAGATATCCAAGGTTGGAGAAGTTAGCACTAGCATTGATCAAAGCAAGCAAAAGGATGAGGCTATACTTCCAAGCTCATACTATAGTTGTGTATACAGATATGCCACTAAGGCAAGCTCTGCATAAACTGGAGAAATCAGGAAGATTGATGTACTAGGCAGTAGAACTTGGTGAGTATGATATGGTTTATGAACCTAGATTGTCGCTTAAGGGGCAGACAGTAGCAGATTTTATCGCTGATTTTATCGCAGAGTTCACCCATTCTGATACTTTCGAAGAGCAGAAGCTTAATGCAGAATAACCCGTGGATGATATGAGATCATCAACTTTAACCCCCGACCAACTTCCAGCCATGGAAAATCAAGAGAAGATAATCAACAAGCAGCGAGAAGTGCCGGAGGAGGACAAAAGGAAACATCAAATATTCCATCGAGGAACCCTATCTGATCAAGAGTTTAATAATGAAGTACGTGTACGGAATTTATATATGGATGGCTCTTCTTGCACTACAGGCAGTGGAGAAGGAATTGTGTTAAATAGTCTGGATGAGATTGATATGGAGTATGCTCTATGTTTTCAATTTAAATATTCTAATAATGAGGCTGAATATGAAGCTATGATCTTGGGTTTAAATCTGGCAAAAACCATGAAGGCAGAGCAGGTCGTTGTATTCATTGATTCCCAGTTAATCGTAAATCAAATTCTGGGGGTACAAGCAGCAAAAGGAGAATTAATGGTCAAGTATCATGCAAAAGCAATGGAGGTAGTATCAAGTTTTACTGCAGTTCAATTGATTAGAATACCAAGATTGTAGAATGCAAGAGCAGATGCCCTAGCTCGGTTGGCATCAGCCACATGCACTGAGCTACGAAGAACAATCCCAATAGAAATCCTGGATGGTCAAAGCATAGACGAAGATCTGATGATGAACTTCATTACCCTCGACTTAGGACCATCTTGGATGGACCCCATCAGGGCCTATATTGAAGAGGGAGTTTTGCCCACTGATAAGCTCGCAGCCAAAAAATTAAAGTTCAAAGCTGCTCATTATGTATTAACCCATGGCATTTTGTATAGAAGAGGAGTAATAGCAGGATTATAGAGATGTGTCCATCCCTCCGAAGTTAAAGACTTGATTGAAGAGGTTCACGAAAGGGTCTTGTGGAGCTCATGTAGCAGATCGGACGCTTTTGCAAAGAATAACAACGCAGGGGTACTACTGGCAAACGATAAGAGCTAATTGCACAGCTTATGCTAAGAAGTGCGACAAATGCCAACGCTTCTTGTCCATCCGAAGAACTCCCCAAGCATTGTTAACACCCATAAAGTCCCCTTGGCTATTTGCCATGTGCGGGGTAGACTTAGTCGGGCCACTTCCAACGACCAGGGGAAGATTCAAATACCTCGTGGTTGCTGTGGATTATTTTACTAAATGGGTGGAAGCTGAGCCTCTCATTGATATGACATACGACAAAGTCTATCAATTTATTTGGAAAAATATTATTTGCAGATATGGTCTCCCACATGCATTCATTACTGACCATGGAACCCAGTTTGACAACGAGGAGTTTCTTGCATATTGTCATCAATCCAATATACTGAAGATCCACTCTACACCAAGACATCCCCAGAGCAATGGGCAAACTGAGGTGACAAAACAGAACGCTACTGAATGGTTTGAAAAAACGATTGGATGATGGAAAATAAATTAGATCAACGAGCAACACTCTGTGTTGTGGGCTTATCGCACTACACCACGAACAGCAACTGGGGAATCTCCATACATGCTGGCATTTGGGAGTGAGGCTATCATACCTGCTGAATTGGGTTTACCTACGCACAGGGTGCTTAATTTCAATTCTCCTGTCAGTGACTTGATGAGAAGATTAGACCTAGATATTCTCGAAGAAGTTTGGGAAGAAGCAGCAATCAGGAATGCAGCATATCAACAACGAATAACTTTATTCTACAATAAAAGAGTGAAGAAGTGTGATTTGAAGGAAGGGGATTATGTGCTGAAGAAAGTGATCCAAAAGCACAATAAACTGGAAGCCAACTGGCATGGACCCTATAGAGTAACAGAAGTTGTTTGTCCAGGGACATACGGGATTGAAACTTTAGAAGGAGAGAAATTCAAGAATGCATGGAATGCAGAGCATCTGCACAAGTATTATTAGTAATTGAAATTTCTATGTAATGCAGTTTCTTCAATATGAATAAAGTGATGTTTCACCCATTTTCTTCCTTTGTTGAATTTTTTTTTCGGAGTATTAGTGCTACACACTACACAAATCCAAATTCAGAGCAACATACCACTATCCACCAACTATACCACCAACTTCGGTTGGCCGACACCAACTCTGATTGGTCGGGGACTATACCACCAACTCCGATTGGTCGGAAATTCAATTACCACCAACTCTGATTGGTCGGGAACTATACCACCAACTCCGGTTGGTCAAAAATTCAATTACCACCAAATCCAGTTGGTCGGGAACTTAATACCACCAACTCCGTTTGGTCGGCAATTCACTTACCACCAACTTCGATTGGTCGGGAATTTAATACCACTAACTTCGGTTGGTCGGTAATTCAATTACCACCAACTCTGGTTGGTCGGGAACTTAATACCACTAACTCTGGTTGGTCGGGAATTCAATTACCACCAACTCTAGTTGGTCGGGAACTCAATACAACCAACCCCGGTTGGTTGGTACCAAACCAAAGAGTGACAAGTAACTATAATCAAATAACAAATGGGATAAGTATAGTATATACATATATTTACCAACCAACAATCAAGGACATTCTACAAATTATTTAGAAGAAAATGAAATGGAAAAAGACAAACTTTTTCTTCATTAAAGTAAAACAGATTACACAAGATACGAAGACTAATTCATTACATCAAATACCCTATTCTATTGGTTTCTTTCCCTCTGCTTTTGAAATAGGTTCTACCCCGGCTGTAGGATCATCTAATGCATAAGGAGAATTTATAAAGTTTACATCTCACAGCATTCTAACATTCATTACGGAGGGCCAATCAAGCAAGTGCTCTGGGCGAGATATCTCAAAGTTTGCATGAAGACTGTAATCGCCGAGATACTTTGAAATCAAGCATTGAGGAATTGCACGAGAAAGAATCCAACTAATATCAAGATTAAAAGGACACACGTGCTAATCAATCATCCCAGGATCATAATAATCCCATAAGTAGTGTCCCTGCTCCAATTTTAGCACACACAAGGAATTCAACCACCCCTGCTTATATCCCTCATTATTTGATTGCTTCAACCGAGCATCGAGATGGTACAAAGATTCATTATACCCAACCATCCAAAATTCCCTGGGCTGCTTGTGAAACTAATAAGTTAACCTCTCCAGTTGCTCGTGAAGTCTCTTCACAAGAATTTATTTACTTTCGAGAACAGAATTCTGATTAGAGAGTTGCTCGATAAAGTTCAGAATCTTCTTAGACATTTCTGCCAAGTCTTGGTTCTTCACCATCAACTGGATGGCTTGGTTCTCTAAAGCCGATTGAGTTCTCGCTTCTTCAATGGTGACCCGACCAGCCTTGCTCGTCCACGAGAAGATCTTGCTCTACCACGAGTAGATGTGGATGGTCCAGCTCGCTTAAAAGTCTATAACTCATCCCTTAAGTTAGCATTTTCTACTTCCAAAATGAAAAACCATCATCATTTATTGGGATCAGGGATCCTGAGGAAGATGCAGAAGATTTGAGTTATTTTATTTCCTTTTGCAAAGCAATGTTCTCCTGCTCCAGTAACTTCGCGATATGTCTATGCTCTTCAATTTCAAGCTTTAAAACACTCTCCTTCTTCTCATGAGCAGAGATGAACTTATCATACCCCTTATCAGCACTCAATTTCTGGTACTTTCTCATTACCTTGATGCAAAAGTGTGGAGGACTCTTTGTACGGCTGATGAAGTTCCTCGATCATTCCTTGGAGATCTTCAATCATCTCATAGTAGGCCACATTGTTGGTAAAAGCACGATCGAGCAAGCACTTCATGTATTGGTAAGCTTCAACTGCTCGGTCAGAAGCACTTGATCCGAGGATGTCAATTATTTGGGCCTCATTAAGATCTGCATGACCAGCTTTAAAATAATCATTGCATTTCCTCATCAATTATGTATCATGAGATGATAAGAGCTCCATCCTGGACATAAACTAGCAAAGACAAGAAATAAAAAGGATCAATAATGATGCACACAGAGCGAGAGAAAGAGAAATTCAAGACGAACAACCAAAGTTTAAATTTTTATTCATCATAAGAGGAGATACATAGTTCAAGGTTACATTCAAGAAAATAACAAAATAAAAACCCGAACAACTTTACACCTTCTCCTTGTTTCCTATGACTTCCTCAGAAGGTTTGGAGGAAGGGGTTGGTTTCTCAGAAAGCAAGGGTAGCTGCTCGGTAGAAGTGCTGGCTGGTTGGAGTTGCTCAAAAAGCTGAACAACAGAAATAGTAGGGACCTGATCTCTAGTCATCATAGAAGATTCATCTGAAGCAGCTTCATCTTCTTCTTCTTCTCCAGGAGAGGGAGGAGGGCCATGAGTGTGTTGCTAGAACAACTCAGAATTCTCAACAACCTTCAGCCCCGTCAAGGCTGCTACCCATCCATCTCTAAAATATTTAACACCTGCATACTCCATTTGAGAAGACATGACATCCAGAACTTTGCTCCAACCTTTGTCCCAACCAGCACTGAAGGATTTTTAACTACATTTTTCCTTTTTGCCTTCTCTGAGGAGGTCCTTTCCCTAAGGATCTCCTCGACAGACTTCAACTTTTCTTCCACCTCCGTTTTCTGTCGCTCAACATCTTGAAGTTTAACAACTTTCTCTTCAGCAGACTTAATCTTAACATCAAGCTCCTTGTTGCTCTGTTCAAACTCCTTATTGCTCTGTTCAAACTCCTTCAACTTCTTCTCCAACTCCTTGGAGGCATTCACAGCTTGATCTCTGTCTGCTTCAACAGACTTTAATTGCTTCTCCCAATCATCTTTATCTTCCTCGTACTTTAGACGAGAGTCTTTTAAAGATTGGATCATCCCAATAAAAGCTTCCTCTACTCCACTCGAGGAGATTGAAGCCCTTATAGCTTCATCCTTCTTCAAAATGCTGTTGAAACACGTCACCAGCTGAAAAAAGAAATAACTTGAAGTCAATACATGAACATAGTATTAAAAAATAAAGGGGTTAAGATAAAGATACTTACTAAAGAAATGTATTGAGCACCCAGTGTATTAAGTTTCTCGCGAGAAAAGGTGTCTTCAACACCTTGAGATTCTGGAACAGTCCAGGATCTTACCAAGCTCACAACAGTGCTCGGAGCAACAAGAACTGGAACACTACCTTCAACATTTAAAGGTTGAGAGATAGGATCAGTAGGTCTCTCAGAAGAACTTCTTTTTAATATCCTCAGAGGAGCAAGAACATTTTCAACTAAGGATGTTGTCTTTATTGGTGAAATGACAACAACATCACTCGAAGGAGATATAGCAACAGTCTTACTCGGAGCCACAGGGGGCGTCTTGCCAGCTTCCTTGGCAGCAGTGGGAGGGGGTACATCTATAATCTTTATCCCTTCTTCTGGGACATCTTGTTTACTCTTCTTTGCCTCCATAGTGGCAGAGGCAGACTTGTCAAAAACGGTAGGAGCTCTTCTCTTCTTCATCAGATCAGTGATAGGAATATTCGATTTAGAAGAAGAACCTTCCACACTAGTCGCAAAGGCTGGTAATTGGTCAAGATCAACCACCACTGGACGAGGACGAGCAGTGAAAGATGAAGTGTAGCTTTTATATTGCAATAAGTAAGAAGAAAATCTAATATGCTCCTCAGCAACAGATTGGTGCAAGATCCAGATAAGTTTTAAATGCTTTATATTAGCATCAGTTTCCTTTGGAGGTTTTCTTTTACTGTCAACTGTAACAAACAAAAACAAATGTCAGTGATGCATTTTATCAAACACAAAGAAAATAAGATTTCAAAAAATAAAAACAACCTATCCCATTGCCATAAGATGGACACCTGGGACCTTGGTATACATCATCTCCATTTAATGGAGGGTGTTGCCAGTTTTTCATCACAACCCCATGATTAAAATAGTCCCTATTGGCATCAGGAAGATTGACAACTAAAGCTCTATTCAAAAACCTAGTTTTTAAATAGAATGTGGTATCACTAACAACCCATCTATAGCAATACATAATCTCTGGAATCCTTAATCGAGGCCCATGAAGTTGATTTAACCTATGTACGCCATTAACTATCCTCCATATATTTGGAGCTACTCTTACAGGTACAACATCAAAATACTGGCAAAAGTCCAAACACAAGGGATTTGGCGGGAAAGAAAAGCCACATTGGGCTACAAAAAGACTTGGGAACCAATGTCCCTCATCCAAAGAAAAATAATCAGAAGGTTTAGAAAGTTCTTCCAAAATAACCCACGAAGGCCGAAATTTATCCAGCGATTCAACAAGATAAACCATGATGAATAAAGTAAATAAAGGAGGGGGAAGAAAATCTTACAAAAAAAAAGCGAGATCAGTTGACAATGAACGATGGAAAGAACGAACGCACAAGATAGAGAGAAAATGAAGAGTTCAAAGATACAGATTTGAAAAGTGAAAGACGATAGGATTTTTGTCACACTTAAATACTTTAACTCGGGAATAGAGAAAAATAATGATTACAAGGATATACGTTTGCGTTTCTAGGGGCTAAAAGAAGAAAAGGGCACAAATATCAAAGCGATCATAAAAATTCAAAATATTTATGAAGCCTGATATTGTGCACTCAAAAAAGAAAATTTTCCTAAAATCCATGAAGACCAATAACCCAAGTAGTTTTCAAGCAAAATGTTCCACACTCTCCTTCAACCTCAACTGTGAAATATTGGAGGCTTCTGTTGATACCAAATTTAGTCTGCTGACATGGACCAATCACCTGAAGACATGTGTCAACCACATGGAAAATACGAATACTTTCAACGAGCAACTCATACACTCCGAGCAGCTTAAGCGTACCAAGCAACTTAAGTGGTCCAAGCTACTAAGCGTGCAGAGCATCCAAATCAAGAGAATAAAAAAGACAACTACGCATTAAATGCTCATTATTATCGTACAGATGTATATGTCTACTAGATAACAGCGCATTATATTTCCATATGGATAGCCTCAAGGTTATAAATACATTGTAACCTCCTCATTAGAAGGGGACTTTGGATCTCTTGGTAAACCCATTATCAAGATTCCAAATAAACAGTCAGCAATACGAAATAGTGGACGTAGGCCATTCTCACAAGGCTGAACCACTTTAAAATTCTTTTGTCTTATTTATTCATTTTATCTGTGATTGATTAATTAGAGATAATCTAATTTTTTACATCAACAGTATTATTTTCTTGAAAAAATAAAAACCCTTGAAAATGAGAAAACTTACATTTTAAAGGGTTCATTTTTATACAAAAATAAAACGAATTCTTTCAACTTATAGAAGCTCAAGAACATTCTCTTTACCCTAAAATTCAAGCCCTTGACTTATGCTTTAATGAATTTTTAAAATTCTTGATGAATATGTTGAAGATAAGAAGTTATATTCGGTTGAATATGAATGTGTGTCCACCTTGAAAACGGAAACTGATGATTTGGTCGAATCTTTGGGCATATTGAAAAAGAAGTTGCGAAGAATCCAATGTGAAATTTTTGAAAAAGGTTGAGATAACTATTAAGGACTTGGATTCTAACAAACAATGAATTTCTTATAGAGTTGTGTTTCATGACTCTAAGATCAAAATTTTATAATTGCTCATATCTTAGACACTTTGGCATATCCCCTTGCAAATTGGAGCTTCAAAATGAACACTACATCTGCATTACCTCCACAATCGTTTGAAGACATGCTAATGACCAAGCATAGTTCTTTAATTTCAATATGTTGGATTTATCACCAACATTTCATAGAGGTATCCACTTTTGGTTTTTATTTTTCTCATTCAAATCATGTTCTAGGATGTTTATTTTTTGAATCTAGGCTTTTTGATAAAAATTATTTTAAAAATAATTTTTTTTAATCTCATTTGAATGAGATTACGATCTTGTTAGAATGAAAACTCATTTTCTTTCGAACAACCATCGAACGACAATCCTCTGTTTAATATGCCTAATGTCATTGGAAGGACATTATATGCCTGTTCGAACAAGAATGGGTTGTTAATTGAATGAGAGTTAATCTTGTTGGAACGAAACACGTATTTTTGTTTGAGCGACATGCCATTTTTATTCAAACGAGATCACTGCCTCAAAATTCCTATTTTTCTATAAAAAAAACTATTTTGTTCAATTTTTCTAAAGACTTTTAGTGAATATGAATTACCAATATTCGAACTAAAAGTTCTTATCTTTGTGGAGCCGAGGTTGTACTATTGAAGAAGATGGGATCATACATCCTAAGGTTGATCGGTGGATACCGAGGGAAGACCTCTTCATGTGGAAGATGCTGGATTGTGTTGTAGATGTTGAATAATTGAAGACTGTTCATTATACTTAGTGGAGCTCTAAGTAGTCTATAAGTCATGGGGTCTGTCAATTTCATAACGGTGTTGAAATCTTGGTTTTGATCGAAAAATTTTGTCCTCAATCTTCTTTGTGTGTTTGTTTGTTTTGATTATTTGCGCGGTTTGACATAGTTAATTTGGCCATTATATTTTATTCACAACAATTTTCTATTCAAGATAAAAGTTGGTTAATATTTGAATTTGTGTGTGCGTAACCTAATATACAGGCTATCCATACGAACCCACTTTCTCAAATTGGTATCAAAGTTGGTTGCATTAAGTTTTTGTGTGATCCTTTCAAAAACTTAGGTTTTGTGGATAATTTGTATAATAGGCTATGTTGTGTGTAAAATTTATACTCCCACGTGGACCAATGATGAATACACACTTGTCATCCAACGTGGCCAATTAGCCTATTTGATCGGCCTTAGAGACACTTATTCGGTTGGAAGGCCGACCAATGCTAGAAGGCCAACCAACAAGAACATCAATAGTTACTCGGATGGGATGCCAACCATCTTTGAATTCCAAGAGTTTTACTTATTGTACACAGATGTAAACGCATGGCAATATAAAGGCGTTCCATCTTTAGGGTTTCGCACACATATAAATAAAAACTAATCCCTTAGCTTAAGGGACAAATCAAATCACGCATATGCACACTACAATGAGCTATTGTAAACCCTACTGAATAACAACAACAGTGGATGTAGACTATTTTATAACTGAACCACTCTAAAATCCTTTTCTCTTGTGTATGTGGTTTGAGTTATTTCTATTATTTTTATTTGTGATTTTAAAATTGGAGTTAGTCTATGTTTAGACATCAACAGATTGGTGCCGTCTATGGGAACATTTATCTGTCATCATTCTTTACCATTTTCTTTGTTTTTTATCTCTGAAGAAATGAATGATCCTGGAAATAGGGCTCGCAAAGAAGGCAACATCATCATTCCATCTACTCCCCCTAGTGCGGCGGATTTATAGGGCATTATTCTTGTAAGAGGGTACTTTAGATTATAGATGGAGGCGTAACCCCTATTTGAGTATGGTAATGATAAGCTAACTTGGCCAAAGCGTTGGATTAATGATAGGACATACAAACAAAAATCCAATGAAGATAAACTCAGTTTAAACTCACAAAACTCTCGTGTATAACTCAGGAAATAGTAATGAACCCTAGAAGTAACTTAGATAGAGGGAGAGGGAAGTAAGCACCCCAGATACACCTTGGTAGGCAGGTATAAACACACTTAATACCCTCAAGAATCTCTGTCAAGTATTAAAAGCTTCGTAATAAGTAACAATGGTGAGTGGGTAAACCCTCTCGTTTGCAATAACTCCCTCTTTTATGTATTCTCTCTAGTAATAACTCCTTCAACTTCTCAAAAGATCATTTTTTTTCCTCAAAGGTAGTTGGGGTCCTTAAATAGCCCCCCACACCACCCCCGAGGTAACTCAGTCATTCAAGACTGTGAAAGACATCCCTCATACTTTATGTCACAACATTAAATTCTTGATGCACTAGTTGTCTCCACATCATAAACATTAAATGCCAAGACATTCCTTTTGCCTAACCACTGTGTGTCAAGGGGATGTTATCGCAGAGGTGGCTCACCAACTGCCTGACAGACCCAAATACCATAGTGGTTTACTCAAGTGCCGGTCTGACATTATTTAGCTGGCTAGTGACATCACCTACAGTAGATGTGACATCAAATAGAGGGATGTTTGGTTCATAACTTAACGCCCGATGGAACTCCAAGCTGCTCCGCCCGAGGTTTCACGGTAAGGGTTCTTCGGTGTTTTACCAGGTGAATCTAAGATGGTCAGGACAAGAACCAACGGTGCCTCACTTCTCAATCCTCCAAACCAAGTCCCTCTAAAGTTCCCACGGTGAGGTCATTCGATAGAGCATGAAAGCTCTCCTAGGCCCTGCTAAGCCTGATCTCTCGCGAGTACCGTTTGACCTCACACTAAAACTCGTTATTATTCTCATTAAATCATTACAACTGTTATAGTTTACAGTCAATATAAACATAAATACAATATGACTAATACAATAAGCTAAAGTATGGGTTTCCATGCTTGAGCTGCCTCGGTTTCTCAATAAAAAAACACTGTTGCTAATTGGAGAATTATCCTAAATCTCAGGATTACCTTAAATCCCCCTCTACATTTACCCCTTTGTGGAGAGATTTGTTGGAACAAGAAATGTATGCACGAAACTTCTCAATCCGATGAACCTCTTTCCCTAGTTAGAACCGCAGTGTTATAATCTTCTGGAAAAAGCAAAATTCTCACCTATGTACCTGAGCAGAAGCGCCACAACTCATTGGGTCTTGGGCGAAGGGACATCGCCACTTTTTCCTCATGTTGAGCCTCAACCGTTCTAGCTTTACTATTTGGAATTCCCCCGAAAGGCCTACTAACCTTCTCAAATATTTGTTTGGACTCCTGGTAAGTGAAATTCTCCTCGATGTAACTGAGTCACAATTTAAACAACATTTGGACCTGTGGCGAGGGGACATCGTAGCTTTTTAAAGTGTTAGGACATATTTTTCGGGTGTTAATGGATAAGTCTGACACCATTTTGGCGCCAAAACATAAACTTGGTTAGGAAGGCAACCCTTTATACTCCCCAGACGTTACTTCATATTCGACATAACGCTGCCTTTTCATCTGTCAAAACACTTCCCGAAGTGCCACGTGTGCTTTTAAAATGATTATAAGCGGCTTGGCATGTGCGAGGGTGGGAAACTCAAACAACAGGCTCTTAAAAGGGTTTAAAAGTTTCGAACATCTCTTTATTTCAAACCTTATTCCTATTCTTCTTCAAGATTTCATATTTCCTCAAAGAAAGATCTTTGTGTGAACTCTATGCGACCTCCATTGTTGCCACATTCTTTACTCAGTCTCCTCCCTCTTTCATCTTTTGCGCCACCATTCGCGGTTGTGCTTCTCCCCTCTTGTTCTTAGCCATTCTTGCCCAGCTATATCATTCATCACCACTTTCTCATGGCTTCTTCAAGTACTTCCAAGGTTGTTTCCACCACTCCGCTAGTTTCCCCCTCTGCCGCTGCTTAGTGTTGCCATCGCCATAAGTGGCGCTACCCTGGATGCTGCTCATCAAGAGAAACTATGTTTCTATCACCGGGCGCCCATCTTTGAAGAAGATGATAAATTTTTTGAGGCATGCAAGACCTGCCATTTCTCATCCAAGTTTGATCCATTACTGTTGGGTGGTGAAGAAGTGGATTCGTCGAAGTGGGGCTATCTTCCACCAGAGGGAACTCTGCATTTTCGTCTGGACCGTGGTGACTTTCCCTATTCCCAGATCAACTTCGAAGCACCTGGGGGGTTACCAGCCCATTTCATTGCTTGGCATACACATATGCAGAGCTCCCACGCCGCTGCTCTTACCAATGTTGGCCTTCATCTCACATACTGGTTTGGGGAGTTCACACTCTCGAAGAACAACGCGGCGTTACAAGTGCTGATTTCCCGATGGAACACCACAACTCACACCTTTTTTGCTACGTAGGGGGAGTTTACCGTTAGACTGGAGAACGTATGTGAACTCCTTGGGTTTGAACCCATGGGTGATTTCATCTACCACGACGAGCCTCTGGATACCGAAAAGGCTGCTGATCGCGTTGAGCTAAATCGAATCTGCTTCAGTTGCACTGGTTCCTCAAACAAAGCCACATTTGCCCCTCTTATCAACTATTTTTTTGAAGCCCCAACGTCGAAGGATGTCAGTGATGTAACGGGCCGCAGTTGAGGTACCTACCTGGAACTACCAGCCTACATACTGGTATTACTTCTGCACTTCTTTCTTACTGGAAAACTCAACGATCAGCCCAGGAGGGACCTGATAAACATTTTCGTTCATTTGGCTAGAGGGTTCAACCTACCTCTGGTCACCATCGCCTTGGGGTCCCTCTACACCTGGCTGGATCGAACCCATATTGACATGGAACGGTCACTCGACTGTTACAACTTGGCGAATTTTGCCAACACCATCATCTTGACGGGTTTCCTCTATACCCGCTTTCTTGATATTACTGCGAAGTCAGTTCCCTGCCTGCGAGTGAAGGTATTAAGCCCCCACGCCTCCTATGTTTCCACAAGAAGCAAATCCGAAAGGAGATAATGGAGGTTTTTGATTTCTCATACTCCTTCTTAATGATAGTGAGCCCACCTTTGCCCATAGTTGGCACTTATTTCCTACTACAGCCACAACGGTCAGATTTAAACCGATGGTAGAAGATCCCTCACAAGCCGTAGTTTTACTTTTCACCCTAGGGTTCCTCCCCTCTTATACTGAATGGGGATACACTTCTGAGCCCTACAATCTTGATAGATGCAGTTGGAAGTTCGAGTTCGATCAGGGAGCTCCTCGACCTGTGTTCCAGGACAATCATTCCAAGGCCACCTTCACTGAAGCATGAACCTTCTACATTGCTGCCGCGGTGCTCGGTGTGACATCCATCATTGATGGTCGTGTCACCCTTCATAGTGCTACTAGGAAGGGAGACATATCCACTTCTTTTGCCACGAAGTTCCATCTGGAGTAGTTGGCCATGATTCGTGAGTATATCCAGTCCCCCCCTCCCCTCAATATCCCCCAGTCATTTCCTTATCTTCTTATGAGTTGGGTCTAAAGGGGAACTCCATGCTTGGGGTTGAGTTTCCCTTAAGTAAAACTATTAAAGAGTCTCCTCATGAACTACCCCTTCATTTGCCCAATGATCCCAACTTCCACCCCAAAACCCAAGGCCGTTGTGACCCCCAAACCATTTATCCCCACAGTCGAAGCTGCCACGGGAGAAGGGCCTTTTGAGCCACCTGCCAAGAAATCCAAGAAGTCCAAGTCTAAGAAGGCTAAGGCCCAAAGTCAAACGCAAACTCCATTGGAGGCATTCCCAATTGCCTCCGTTCCTCCTCCTATGTCTCTAGAGATGGCCGAAGAGCTGAGGAGGCAGGTGCAAGCTGAGGTTGCACGAATAAATGTTGAATTCCAACGACGCACAATCTCTATTCCTCCTCTGGGTACATTCCCCATAATCGTGGTTGATCCCATGGAGCCAACGGCAAAAAGGAGAAGAAAGACGAGAGTACCTAAAACTAGTGGTGCAACGAGCTCTAGGAAGAAAACGATGGGTACCAAATCTCAGAGGATATAGACTCATGAGAAGCCTTCCTCCCCAGCTCCTTCGGCTGCTGCCTCCTCGCCACCTTCACCAGTGGTTATACCCTCTCGTTCTCCCTCTGGATATGAGGTATGTGTGCATTCTTAATTTCTCATTCTTCTTTTCTTGATATATCTCTTTTACTTATTGCCTGATAACTTTGGTGCAGGGAGTTGAAGAAGTAAGGGTCATTCCCCCCAGTCCCGCAGTGAGCCATTTCGTGGGAGGGCATTGCAGTACCCCTCCAGCCACTGTCGTCCTTCCCCGTTCTCCTTTGATAACCCTCACATATTCATGTCGTTCATCTTCTCATTGGGCCAGGGATGCCGCTATGGGGGCTGCTGAGATGTATGACCAGCCGGAGGCAACTGTTCCAGCTTCCTCTGAGTTACTCTCGGAGCGAGAGGTCTCTCTGCCCCTTGATATGGTCGAAGAGAGTGCCCCGCAGGTAAGCTTCTTCCTAAGCTTTACATCTTTTATTTGTCCCATTGGTTTATTCCTCAATTCTAACACGTTGAGCTATTTTAGGTGGAAGTGGCGTCGCTGATAGCCAACATTCTCCTTCCTCCTGCATTGTCAAGACCCATTACTGTAGTTTCTCTTTTTAGTGCCATAACGGGGGTAAGCTAAGTGCGTTTCTGTCTCTTATTCCTTTTTGGAGATTACTCCTTTTATCTAACACTTGTCTTTACATTTGCATCTTTCTCCAAGTCTTTCTCCGCCTTTTGTGTTGAGTGGCCTTATCCCTTCTCAGGCCCAGGTTGGTGTAGCTGCTCTCGTTAGGGCATCCCTCGAAGGTCCAACATCTCCTTCTGTTGATGCTCCCATGTTGTCCATAGTACCCTATGCTGGAGAGGGGAGTGTGCCTACCTTTGAGGCTTCTACAACCGAAGGCTCCGTTGAAGCTGCTGAGGTAATAATCCTGCCTCCTACGATTTCTAGCCTTATGGCTCCCGTGGTAACTACTAGTCTCGCTCCTGCTGCTGAGGTACTTCTCTAATTTCTCTGTATTTCTCAGCTTCTCAAACTCCACCTATATAGGTGACTTAATAATGAAAACACTTGTTAAGATTTTTCATAAACTCCACATATAACGGTGACTTAATAATGAAAACACTTGTTAAGATTTTTCCATAAACTCCGCCTATAACGGTGACTTAATAATAAAAACACTTGTTAATATTTTCTCATAAACTCCACCAATAACGGTGACTTAACAATGAAAACACTTGTTAAGATTTCTCATAAACTCCCCCTATAGCGGTGACTTAACAATGAAAACACTTGTTAAGATTTTTTCTCATAAGCTCCACCTATAACAGTGACTTAACAATGAAAACACTTGTCAAGATTTTCTCATAAACTCCACCTATAACGGTGACTTAACAATGAAAACACTTGTTAAGATTTTTTCTCATAAGCTCCACATATAACGGTGACTTAACAATGAAAACATTTGTTAAGATTATTTTAATAACTCGTTCTTTCCTCTAACTATTTTCAGGTTGTTCAGGAGGATTCTCCACCAGTTCCTTCGCGTATTGTCTCGCCCCATCGTGAACATGTTGCTTCTGAAGAAACTAGCCGTGATGATCAAGGTTCCACGACAAGTGCTTCTACGGAAAGCGAATTTGGGTGCAAGCTTCCTCCGCCTGACTTGGCTCCTCGCGCCTTTTGCCTGATGGTACTCCAGGGTTCTCCCCAAATACCCTCTAATCACCGTTTGGCAATTGAGCAACTTGTGAGTTATCATCCTGAAACCTTCACGGTGGACTGCCTTCGTTCAAATATCTCAGTTATGAGCTACAAGCTTCAAGGCATGCCACCGTCGTTGCTGAAATCTCCAATACTCCGACTGCGGACGTTACCAGACCCATCCTCAACCAATTCCTGGGTTATCTGAGGGAGTTGGGTCATAATGGGTTTCGTTTTGACTGGCTCATCGTACATTTGAAGACTTTGAAGAGCTAGTGGTTGGACAGCCAGAAGGAGATTTTATGAAAACATCAGGAGGATCAGCGGGTCGAGGAAGCTAAGTTGGCCGAGCTAGCACCCCTCCTAGGAGCCATTGATAAGGAGGTGGAGGACCTCGAAGAAGCTCTGTGTTTGGCAAAGATAAAATGATAGAAACTTCTTATCGAACGTACGCTAGCACAGAACTGGTTCTAAGTTTCCATTAATGCCCAACAATTTTGCTTAGAGGCTTCTTCGGGCCTTCCTAGAGATTTCTTCTCCTCCCCAGATTTGTGGTTCCTCCTGGGTCAATGAGTTTCTGTATTTGTACTTTTCCTTTCTTCTCATGTAATTCTTGGGAGATAACTCCCAATTTTGTAATGCCCCAAAGTATATGAATGTAAAAAGATACTTATTTTCATGCCATTTCTTTGTGTTACAACTGTTTACATAAATTGTGAAATACGAAGTTCTATAATTCTTTCGTCTCTACTTGATGTATAATAAAAAAAAGAACTTGCATACTCATCATAAGAAAGAACTTGTGTATTTATAACAATAGCCAATTACATCAGAGGTCCAACATAAATCCCTACACATGATAAACCTTCAACCATTTGTTGTTAATCTTGAATTGTTTATCTTCTTCCATCTTTGAAATTAAGCAACAACTTGAGTCATGAGCCTCCTTTACGATGAAAGGTCCCTCCTAATTTGCTGAAAATTTAGGTAGAGGAAGCCCCCTAATATGTTTCACTGCGGCCTTCAATACGAGATCTCCTTCTACGAATTTCCTTGGTCTCACCAAGTTATCATATGCCCTAGAGAGCTGCTTCGTGTACATTTGAAAGTGTTGCATCGCATTATCTCTATGTTCGTCCAATGCTTCCAACTGCACGTGTCTATTCTGAGGTAGCATGCTTCTTTGCAAAGCATATCAAGCCGAGGGAACTTCTAACTCTACCGGGAGAATTTCCTCAGCCGCATAAATAAGAGAGAACGACGTATACCCTATAGGCTTCCTATTAGTAGTCCGATAGGCCCATAAAATGGATGGTATCTTGTCATCTCATGATCCTAAGAAATCCTCCATCGTTTTAGCCAAGATATTGACCAAAGTCTTGTTAGTCACTTCGGCTTGACCGTTCCCCTTTGGGTATGCCACCGTCGAAGTGTGATGGATAAAGGAGTATTTGTCCGTGAGCATCGTTATCTCTAAATTGACGAAAGGGGTTCCATTATCTGAAAGGATAACCTTTGGGATCCCAAAACGAAAAATTATGTATTCTCTGATGAAGTTGCTCACTACTCCTGCTGTTGCCCTTCTCAGTGGTATCGCCTCGACCCACTTTATGAAACACTCCGTTGCTACTAGGATCCATATCTTCCCCCTCGAAGAAGGATGTATTGCCCCTACTAGGTCGAACACCCAAGTGTGAAAAGGATAAGGCGTTGCTAGGGAATGTAAGTCCACTGACGGGGCATGGATCATATTTCCATAAAGCTGGCAAGCCTTGCACTTTCGAACGAACTCAGTAGAATCTTTCTCCATCATTGGACAATAGTACCCCAAATTCATCAACTGGTCATACAACTTGGACCCTCCTATATGAGTTGGATCGTGTGCCTATTTGAGAACCTCGATCGCTTCTTACTTCGTGATGCAACGTAACGGCATATTGAAGTATCCCCTTCGATAAAGCTACCCCTTCTGAATGTAGAATCTCGGGGCTCTTCATCGGAGCCCCATCGCATCAATTTTCTCCATTGGGACAACTTCATCTTTAATGAAGTCAATATAGGGTTGTCTCCAGTCATCCTAGGCCTCCACGAAATGACATTCAGTTACCTCAAAGAATAATTGGCATTTGTCACACTTCCGTTGTAACTCAGATGCATCCTACTTCATACTTGGCCAGAAATATCCCTCCCTTTGCATTCTTTGGTAGAGGGGTATCTCAGTTGTTTTCAGTGCTCTCCATGTGTTTTCTTCAATCTTTGCTCTGTTTCTTCTGGACCGATGCATCTCGATATCCATCCTCCTGCATTTCGAAAGTAAAGGTTCCCCTGGTTTATAAAGTACTGGGCCACTTCTCTGAGCCCCATCGTTCCCTCACCAGACTCCAGTTACCTCTTAATCTCTCCCCTCCAGTCTGCGTCCTCTTTCATTGGTAAAATTAACTGTACCATCGAAGGAGTTGTTCTTCGTTAAATCATGACAATAGTTATATCACTCCTCATGATCATCTTCTGGTTAATGGTGGCATTGGCGTCTGGGTGACAGTTCATCGTTCTGGGCTGCCTCTTGGTCTTGGTCCGATGGAACTGGCCAAGGAGTCTCTGAATGATCATTTTATATGGTGCCAGGCTCATGTGTTTCAGCGCGTATTCTCCATTCACTTATTGAAATACCAAGTTTGAATCCCCCTTCCTGTAAAGTGAACGGATCCCTCTTTGAAGAGCCTCTAGAAATCCTAACACTAATGCTTCATATTCTGCCTCGTTGTTAGAGCAAGGGAAATCCAACTTATAAGAAAGGTAAATATCCTCCATTCCTTTCGAAAGAATAACCCCTGATCCTCCTTTATTTTCTATCAATGACCCGTTGAACTGCATTATCCATTCGTCGTCGGTTACATATAGATGGTTGGCCTACAAATCATCTCCCGAGATATCTTCTTTGGGTGGCTCGAAGGTTCCCGAAGGGAAAATGGCCAATAGATCAGCGTACACCTGGCTTTTAATTACGTGAGTAACCACGCTCTTCAAGTTATATTCGAAGAGGATAAGGAACCATCTAGTTGCCCTGCCAATCAATATAGTTCTCGTAAGCAAATACTTAATGGGATCACATCTAGTTACAATATGAATTATAAAAGACAACATATAATGTCTAAGTTTTTATGCTACAAATACTAAGGCTAAACAATGCCTTTCTAAGCTACTATATCTGACTTCTGGCCCATGAATGATCCTGCTGAGGTAGTAAACTGGTCGTTCTTGCCCATCGATCTCTTGTTCTAGCAAATCTCCCACGCACCTTGTGGTCGATGTGAGGTACAGCTGCAACGGTATTCCTATCCTTGGTGGAACCATGATCTATGGTGAAATGAACAGCTTCTTCAGTCCGTCAAGAGACTCCTGGTGGATTTCCTCCCATTTGAACTTCGTGTTCTTTCGCAGCAGCTGCATCAGTGGGTGTGTTATCCCGACTAACCCAGGTACGAATCTCCTAAAGTAGGGGACTTTATCGAGGAAAATCTTTAGCTCCTTCGCCATTCTTAGACATGGCATTTCTAAGATCGCCTGCTGCTTATCCTAGTCCATCTGCACCCCTTTTTGGTCAACCACAAAGCCTAGAAACTTCCCACTTGTTACTCCAAAAACACACTTTAATGGATTCATCTTTAATTTAAACTTCCTGCAACGGGAAAACACCTTCCTCAAATCGCTCAGATGGAACTCCTCCTTCCCTGACTTGATGACCAAATCATCCATATAGAATTCCACACATTTGTGAAAGAAGTTATGGAAAATGGCCATTATTGTTCTTTGGAAAGTCTCCCCAGCGTTCTTGAGTCCAAACGGCATCACCATGTACATGAAGTTGCCCAACGGGGTTCTGAACATTGTTTTCTCTCATCCATGGGGTCCATATTGATCTGGTTGTACCCTACATACTCATCCATGAAGTTATACATCTCATGACCTTCCATTGCATCTATTAGGCTATCGATGGAGGGTAGAGGGAACTCATCTCTGGGGCAGGCTCTATTCAAATCTCTGAAGTCCACGCAGATCCTTATCTGGTTTTTGTCTTTCTTCCCCACTGGGACATTACTGGATAACACCAGAGTGGGTGATGTATCGGTGCAATGAACCATGCCGTTAGTAAGCGTTGAACCTCTTATTTGATCTTCAAATCCAGCTCAGGCTTGTATGTTCTCATTGCCTGTTTTACTAAAATGGCTGAAGGCATCACGTTCAACTTATGACAGCTTACTTCCTCATCTAGCCCCTCCATCTCTGTGTACTTCCATGCAAAGATGTCTATAAATTCCCGAATAAACTCAACTAAGGCCTCTTGTTTTTCTTTACTGAGATCGTTCGAGATGAATATGGTCCTTGGGTCTTACCCTTCTTTTGCTAGGTTCAACTGCTCTAGCTCTTGTGCCTGCGGCTTCGGTTGATCCGACATATAATCTGTTTCCTCGGTGACTTCCTCCATAAATTTATGTATATTGGAATTATCTATCTCCGTGCATTATCCCCTTTGATTTACTAGAAAGCATTCATATATCGGGTCGACCTCATCGTCAGCTTCCTAAGCCGCCCCTTCACACCGTTATAATCGATACACCACCTTTCTTTCCTCAGTAACAACCTTCTTGCACTGTCTGCCGGTAATGGTGACTGCTTTCCTCTTCTTCTCTCTAGATGCTTTGGCCACTCTTTTTCCTGAGAACCGACTCAGCATGCTTTGTCATTGGAGCTCGTGCTCCATCGGATCCACTCTGGGCCTCATCCTGTCTTTGAGCTTCTTCGAGATGCCTTGGGGCTGAGGGACCGACTGGTGAGCTTCTTCGATCATTACTCTTGCGCTACTCGCAACCTCTTTACTCTTCTCTTTCAAGGGCCCCATCCTTTCTCTGATCGAAGGAACCCATGCTCCCTCCATTCTTCTCATTAGGAGCCGAACATCCTCTTTCAACTCCGTATGAAATACCGCGTCCACCAAGTGAGCTTCCTCGATAGTGAAGGGACTCTTTGTAGCCCTAATGGTCACCTCCGTCCCTTTGATGTTCACCTAATCACATTGGTGGTATGTAGAAGTAACTAGCCCTTGGTTGTGTATCCACACCCTTCCTATTAGTAGATGATAGGAAGTTGCACTCTCTATCACGTGTAACTTTATGTGGGAACGCAAATTTCCCATCACAATCCCCACATTAACATACCTAATGGATTTGGAAGATTGGTTATCATACCCCAAAATTACCAAAGGCATGGGGACTAACCTTTCTTCTGGAATATTAGCTGCATGAAAGGAGTTAAATGGCATGATATTGATGGAAGCTCCCCCATCCATGAGAGTTCTTACAAAACTAACTCCGTTGACACTGGCAGTCACGTACAATGGCCTATTATGAGGGAATCTCACAGCCCTATCGGCATCGTTGAAGGTTACCTCTTACAGGAACCTCCTTACCAACCTGGCCATAGGTCCCTTCCATTTCAGCGAAGGGACTGCGTCTTTTCTCATAATATCTAGTATCACCTGGGTTATTTCTAACCTGCTTTCTTTTAGAATCCCCACTTGGTCGAAGAACCAGGTGAACTTCAGGGATTTTGAAATTACACAGTACTCTAGGCTCGGATCTGCTTCCTTACCTTCAACGTTGTCCACATCCACCACGCCTTTGGCGCTTACTTCATCGTCAGCCAAAACTACATTAGTCATTCCCTTGGTACAGGTCTCCAAAGTTGCTTCATACTCTACTCTTTCTCCTCTCTCCGCCTCTTCATCATAGGCCACCATGAGATTGGCCCCATGTGCTGCCAGTGGGTTGTTATTGACATTCTGTGGAGGGATTTTCAACGTCCATGCCTTCACGTACTTGTCAATAATTCTTCTCAGTGTGAAACAACTTTTTGTTGGGTGTTGGATCCTACTATGAACTTGGAAGTACCTAGGATCCGCCTTCGTTACCGCATCAGGTTCCCCAATGGGAATGTCTTTTGGTTCGTAGACCGTTCCACCTTGGACTATCGCATTGTAACACCTGACAACCTCCTCTACTATACAAGGCAATGGTGTTAGGTCTTCCCTATTTCTTCTGAACTTCCTCTTATTGTCCTTCTTCGGTGCCTTGCCCCCATCTCCTCCTTCAATGTACCCTACCCATGGGGGTTGAGACCTCCCCCCGCAGGTTGCATCGGCTGCCTAAACATCATGGGCACCGCCACTGAATTGGGTTGCACTGCCAACGAAATATTCCTCGCCGCTTTTAAGAATGTCAAAAAATTCCCCTCGCGCGTCTCATTGATGAGATGGAAGATGTACCCTGGAAGCAACCCTTCAGCACAAATCTGCAATAACTTAGACTCTTTGGCTTCCTCTCTCACGTCAAGGGATCTTTCCCTGAACCTTCGAACATAGGCCACCACTTCTTCCCCAGGTTATTGCTTCTCCCTACCCAGTTGGGTCAAGGTAAATTCATCTTCTTCCAGAAAGAACTTCTGGACAAACAACACATACATCTCCTCCCACGTTGAAACACGCCTAGGAGCCAAATGGGAATACCAGGTATATGCTTTATCGATTAAGTATTTGGAAAACTCCTTCAATCGAAGTTTCTTATTATTGCAATGTGCCCCTAAGTGTCCAACGAAGCGCTTGATGTGCTCCTTCGGATTCCCACCTTTTCTCATGTATTTTTCAAAAATTGGAGGAATATAGTCTTTCAAATAGGGCTCATCGTTGTACTCCTGAGAATACGGTGTTCGAAAGTCATCATAAACCGAAGCCACCTCACCAACAGATTGTGAGGAAGCCTGCATGAACTTTTGCATCTCCTTTCTCATTTCCTCCATGGGCGATGTCGCAGGGGCGACAAACAACGAAACTACGGGCTGAGTGCCCATTGCAGCTGGAGCAGGTGCCACGGTTGGGACCGCCGATGCTTTTGATGTTCCCCATGATGGATTCACAATAGAGGGTATGCTCATTGGGACTGTTCCCGCTACACCTGAACTAGGTGGGGCCGTTAGAGCTACCCCTGGTGTTATGAAGGCATTAGACTCCAATCCTCCTAGTATAGTTGAAGCTATTAGGGTTTGCAAAAACTCATAAAACTTTCTCATGAGGAGCGCAACCTGAGTGGGCCCTAACCCCGCACTCGTGGAAGCTTGTGTCACCCTCGGAACGCCTGACGTCGTCGAAACCAGAGGGACCTCTACTCATGGAGCCCCATATCTTAGGGTCTCCAGTTCTCTCGCAGCCTGTTCTTCATTATGCTGGATGTCATCAAAGTTGAGCCTTCGGTTAGTATTATCCTGCGCCATACTCCTTACTTAGAAGAATGCCTCCCCAGTAGAGTCGCCAAAGGTAAGAGGGTACTTTAGATTATAAATGGAGGCGTAACCCCTATTTGAGTATGGTAATGATAAGCTAACTTGGCCAAAGTGTTGGATTAATGATAGGACACGCAAACGCAAACGCAATGAAGATAAACTCAATTTAAACTCACAAAACTCTCATGTATAACTTAGGAAATAGTAATGAACCCTAGAAGTAACTTATCTAGAGGGAGAGGGAAGTAAGCACCCTAAATACACCTTGGTCGGCAGGTATAAACACACCTAATACCCTCAAGAATCTCTGTCAAGTATTAAAAGCTTCATAATAAGTAACAATGGTGAGTGGGTAAACCCTCTCGTTTGCAATAACTCTCTCTTTTCTGTATTCTCTCTAGTAATAACTCCTTCTTCTCAAAAGATCATTTTTTTCCTCAAAGGTGGTTGGGGTCCTTAAATAGCCCCCCACACCACCCCCGAGGCAACTCAGTCATTCAAGACTATGAAATACATCCCTTATACTTTATGTCACAACATTAAATGTCTGATGCTCTAGTTGTCTCCACGTCATAAACATTAAATGTCAAGACATGCCTTTTGCCTAACCACTGTGTGTCAGGGGGCTGTTGTCGCAGAGGTGGCTCACCAACTGCCTGACATCCCCAAATACCACGGTGGTTTACTTAAGTATAGGTCTGACATTGTTTAGCTGGCTAGTGACATCACGTACAGTAGATGTGACATTAAGTAGAGGGTTGTTTAGTTTACAACTCAACCCCCGATGGAACTCCAAGCTGCTCCGCCCGAGGTTCCACGGTAAGGGTCCTTCGGTGTTTTACCAGGTGTATCTAATATGGTCAGGATAAAACCCAATGGTGCCTCACTTCTTAATCCTCCAAATCAAGTCCCTCTAAAGTTCCCACGGTGAGGTCATTCGATAGAGCATAAAATCTCTCCCAGGCCCTGCCAAGCCTGGTGTCTCGCGAGTACCATTTGACCTCACACTAAAACTCGTTATTATTCTCGTTACATCATTACAACCATTATAGCTTATAGTTAACATAAACATAAATACAATATGACTAATACAACAAGCTAAAGTATGGGTTACCATGCTTGAGCTGCCTCGATTTCTCAATCCAAAAATATTGTTGCTAAGTGGAGAATTATCCCAAATCTCAGGATTACCTTAAAGCCCCTTATACACTTCTCAACCTTGCTAAAGGTTAAGAAGTCATGTAAGAGACTGACAAATAGTTTTCTTGCACCATGCAATCTAAGTCCTCTAATTCAAGAAGGGACATGACACCACCACCACCAGTTAGGCATGAAAGAAGTTATCATTCTCGTTCTTCTCAAGATAGGTCATATCATCCTAGCATAACTTCTTAATTCTAGTCAACTGATAATTATGATGGTGGATCCTTTTCTAAAAAGAGACCAAGTGTCTTGGAAAGGCTCAGTAGGAGTTTGCCTTTGATCGGCTAGGCCCCCGTGTAACCAAAGGGCATCATAGGGAGCAGGATCATCACTACGAATATAGAGAAGGTTCCACAATATCTTGGGCTAGTATAAAGGGCTCTATGCCTGCCAAGAAGACGTATCAGTAGGAGATCTTAGCACATAAACACAACAAAGTTGATAAATCTACTTCGACTAAATCTAAACTAGAAGAGCATTCGTGGAAGGGATCCATGCAACGATTGGAAAACAGGCTAGTAGAAATGGCCATGATAAAGAATCCATTACAAAGGAGTTTCATCAAAGGATCACCTTTCATTCAAGCAATTATAGAATATCCAACACCTTCCAAGTTTAAACCACCAGTGGTTTCTTCTAAATATGATGGTAAAATTGATCCAGTCTTCTATATAGAACAATATCAAGCTATTGTCGATATCTACTTAGTGCCCGATGAGATAAGATGTAGAGCTTTCTCTAGTTCTATCACTGGGCCAGCTCAAATTTGGTATAATAATCTCCCTAAAGGTAAGATCTCTAGTTTTCATCAGTTAGCTGAACTGTTCATTGATAACTTTAATTTCTCGACTAAGCCGATCAAGAGTGTCACTCATCTCTTAACCGTGCGATAAAATCCTGCAGAAAGCACTAGAGAATATATTAGTCGTTTTAATAATGAAAATCTAGAGGTGATAGACTATAAGGTGAAAACATCCATAACAACACTTATGAGTAGGTTACTTGCCAAAGATCTTTACTATGCCTTGGCAAAAAAATCACCCAAAACCATGACAGAACTAATAGCTAAAGCTGGAAAAATAATGAATGTCGAGGAAGCCATAGTATCCAAGGAAGCTCCTGAGACCAAAGTTGAAGGTCACAAAAATAACTCCAATTCCTTAAAAAAGGATCAGAAAGACAAAAGGCTGAATCAAATCAGGAAGTATTATGAATATACCCCGATGAACAAAGGTGTTCACAATATCCTGGAAGAAATCAAGGGAAACAGAGACTTAAATTGGCCTGGAGAGCTAAAAATTCCTCATAACAAGAGGGATAAGTCCAAGTACTATGACTTCTACAGGGATCATGGGCACAACACCAACAGTTGTATTACACTAAAGAATGAGATTGAAAATCTTATTTAGAGTGGAAAGTTGAGCAAGTTTGTTAATTGCAATGGCAACAGAAATGATCAAAAAAGGTCAGAATATCCGGCCTGGGGAAGGAATGATAACAAGATAACCAGAAATGATGATTTTGAAGAAGATCCAGACTTGTTAAAGAAGCCTGGTGAACTAGTAGTTGAAGTCGGTATGATATCCTTTGGATGCCATTTTATTACAAGTGGTGACGTTGGAGGAGGAGATGCCATAACTGATAGGAAAGCTTATTTGATTAAAGACAAAGCCTACCCAACTGTTAGATAAATTGATATGGTTGAATCTAGCGATAGTCAACCGAGGAAAGTTAACAGATACAGGCTAGTAATTGGGTTCTCCAAAAATGATCTGAGTAGGGTTCTCTATCCTCATGTCGATCTGTTAGTTATCACATGCAGAGTTCATCATGGAAAAGTTAAAAAGATCTTGGTTGACAATGGGAGTTCAGTCAATGTAATGTTCTACAACTACTTTGACAGCCTAGGACTGAAGATCAACAAGCTAGAACTATACCATTGACCTCTCATCGGATTTGCAGGAGAGAAGTGTGACACCCCACCTATTTTAATCTCTGCTGATCAGTCATTTATCAAAATAAAATAGAATTCTCATATGGATCATTCTCAGCATCATTGTCGAAACCAAATTATTTACTAATAGCCAATTAGGCCCAGCGTCAAATTTTAAAATTTATAGTCTTATTAACTTAAACATACAATGAATCCATCCACACAAGTAATATACACATTAATTGAATGAAATAAACAATAACCAATAACTCTCGGTAAAACATTAATACAACCATAACAAATAGGCGCAAATAAAATGTGGAAAATAATATAAATGACAACAGTTGGGCAACATGCCCGAACATAACTCACGGTACCTCCCATCTAGATCACAAGGATAGAATCATCTAAACAATCCTTGCTAGCATCCACAATTGTTGCAGCATCGTCTGAATCGAAGGAATAATATCATCCAGGCTTCCCTGTGTCTGGACACCTAAAAGGTTTTTAAAATATTTGCAAGCGGGTCAGAGCCCAAAGTGTTTTGAAAATATTTAGCAAGTGCTTAAAATACTTAAACATTTAAAATATAATATCCTCTATATTTAAACTAGTGCCGCACTCACATGAGATACCCTTCACCTCTCATCTAGTAGTGCACACCTAATGCATGTATTTTAAACACCCTAGTTACGCTACCTATCCTAACTAGCCTCTCAAAATCCTAAAGTCACCTTATGTTATTTTATACCCCGCGTATATAATATCCTAAGCTTTTGTTCGAGCTTATGCATTATAATTTCTCATTTATAATTTATCCGTTCATAATAAATAACTTTCACTAGTTATAATACACTATTCACATTTTAGTGTTATTAATCCCGTATATAATATTCTCATCTTTATATACGTATCTTTCATTTTATTCCGAATTTTATTTTCCCGAATGCAACAATTTACTTCTCACTTTATCCTTTATTTTATCCATAAGTATATATTCACATGTTCACATATATACAATATAATATATACATCAATTATATCCATACTTATATATCACACACTATATAAGTATAATAACCATCCCTTAGAGCTATAACTCAATGGATGCAATCTCTAGAATTCTATCATCTTCCAGGGATTTCTCACACATCATCCTGGGTACCACTAGTCGGGGTCTCGAACCGACCTGATAAAAACATATCACAAACGTAGGGGAAGTGGTCATAGTTCCTCACCTGAAAGTGAGAACGAATCGTATCCAAGAAGCATCACCCATGATAAAGAGCCGCACTGCATAAATAACTAGACGCTATGACCTAGGGACCATACTCACCCTGCTCCTCAAGCAAGGGGATTCACCCACATCGCTTAACTTCCCATGATAGCACTAGAATGGTATGTTTTACATAAATATACCATTCACACACACACACACACACACACACACATATATATATATATATATATATATTGTCTTTATACCCGTATATATATCATCAAATCTGACTATTCATGTCTATCTCCCGTGGCATTAGCCTATAATCCCGACTATACCAATTCGTATTAATTTATAAGTATACACGCACTTATTTTAATCCCATGAGTATTCACTAACTTATGATACAATTCTAACATTAATTTCTTCTGAATATTAGCTTATCACGTCAAGTTAGTATTCCAGTTTCATCATACTCGCACATTCGGATTTCACCCACATATTATCGGCACATACATTCTACACGCATAAATGTATATATATCCACCGAAATGATTTTCCCGAGTGTCGTTCGTCCCAAACACTCCTAAAATTTATAAATCGAATCTTATTCCCGCCAACCTGAGTTTATATATCACTCATTTAATCTTTTATAGGTCCTCACACTCTATTTAGGATCCCCTAATATTTATCTCTAAATGGAATTCTTCTCCAATCCTTTTAGTCCAAGAAAAAATTCTCAAATTTAACTGTCATAAACGAACCGAACCGATGGCTACAAAAACGAACCGGTCTAGTAACCAATAAACGAACCGAATCGATGGCCCCAAAAATGAATCGGTCCGGTGACCCAAACAGAATCGCATTTCACCGGTTCGACGTGTTCAGTTCGGGAGTTCATCATCTTTTCCAACTCCAAAATTTATGGTTTCTAACATCAACAACCATCACTATAAACATTTACACACTTATTTTTACCCAACACAATAATTTATTCATGGCATTCATTAATTTAACTAGGATTTAAACCCTAACTTAGTTAAACCCTAATTTTATTCAACTCTTTTAATTTCTCACCAAAAATTTCATCATTAACGTAGATTCAAGATTAGATTTCACATGGAGTAATTATCACATCAATTTATATGAAATCATTTCCAAAAAACCCATTTTGATTTAAGAATCCCAACCAAAAAACCATATAGTTTTCACCAACTATAATATGAATTATAAACACACATAAATAATTAAAGCAAGTTAAACACTTGCCTCGTTGGATAAATCCGATGACCTCGTGCCGGGATCTGTCGGAGCTTGGTCAGAGTTCTACTCTTCTTCTTCCTTTCTCTCCTTCTTCCTTTTTTTTCTTTCCTTCTTTTCTCTTTCTCTCGTGGATTATAAGAGAGAAATAAGGGTTCTCCCCTTATTAAACCCAATATTGACTCGTATACTCAAATATGAGTCCCTGCTAGTCCAAAAAGCCCCCGGAACCCGAACACTACCCCCCTAATGTACTTTATTTTGACTATTTCGGCCCATCCGAGACTAACCTTGCACTCGAAATCCCCATCTGAGTCACTTATCAAAAATTCACCTTTTTAAATATAATACAACTCCGCATGTATTTTCCAAATAAACTATTATTACTTTTTGCTTTGCCCAACTACAACATGATATAAAATAATCCAATTTCATTTACTTATTCCCATAAGTAAATATAGCACACATCGATAATAAACCAAAACTCGCCAATTAATATTTAATCCACACATCAAATTCTCAAATTATTAAATTACACCCACATATGTAATATAAATATCCATAAAAGTACAGGGTATTAAAAGAAGGTGTACCCACTAGGGACCATCAAGATGGAAATATTGGTCGACACCTGGCCAGCGAGCAGGAGAGAAAGAATTCGCTTCTTCGTGTTAGATAAAAATGTCCCATCAACTTATAACATCATCCTGGGAAGAGTGGGAATCAAGAAGTTAGATGTCGTGCCATCTACAGTGCACCAATGCACGAAGTTTCCAATGAACTATAGAGTCAGCATAGTAAATGGCAGTCGAAAGTATGCAAGGAAATATTATTATACATCAGTCGACCAGTAAGAGATGCAAATGAAGAACACAACCACTTTTCATATCGATACTCTAGATCCCCAGGAAGAAAAGAAATTGATAAAAGGATAAGTTATGGAGGAAACAAAAGTTGTGGTGCTGGACGACGACAAGCCAGAAAGAACCACTCAGATCGGTTGTAAATTATCTCATTCTATGAAACATAAATTAATCACTTTCCTTAGAGAAAGGAAAAATGTTTTTGATTGGAGCCATAAAGATATGTCAGTAATTGATCCAAATTTCATGTGCCATGAACTAAATATCTATCGAGGTTCCAAGCTGATCAAGCAAAGGAGAAGGGTCTTCAGTCTCGAGGAAATATATCAATTCAGGAGGAAGTAAAGAAGTTGCAGTGAGCACAGTTCATTGAGGATGTCATGTATCTTACTTGGTTAGCTAATGTAGTGATGGTCAGAAAGAAAAATGACAAGTGGTACATGTGTGTGGATTTTACAGATCTCAAAAAGTCATGTCCAAGAGATCACTTTTCTTTGCCAATAATTGATCAATTGGTTGGTTCTACAATAGGTCATGATCTGCTTAGTTTTATGGATGCCTACTCTGGTTACAACAAAATTAAGTTGAATCCCGAATATAAGGAAAAAACTTCCTTCATTACCAATTGAGAAACGTATTGCAATAATGTCATGCCTTTTGGGTTAAAAAATGCTGGATCTACCTATCATAGATTAATGAATAAGGTTTTTATAGAGAAGATCAGTAAAAACATGGAGGTCTACGTAGATAATATGCTCACTAAGAGAAAACATGTTGCCAACCAAATAAGAGTCAGGGCTAACTTCTCCATGCGTGGATATCTAATTTTATACCTTTGAAATGCCTTTCTAGTGTAATACACAGGCCTTTGAACTCATACTATCTACGTAGATAATACACAAACCTTATTCACAAACATGGAGGTCTACGTAGATAATACACAAACCTTTGATCAATTAGATAAGCACCAGATGAAGCTCAATCCAACCAAATGCATCTTCGAAGTACAAGAATGGATGTTACTAGGGTACATTGCTAATCATAGGGGAATAAAATAAAACTCTGACAAGATCAAAGCTTTACTAGAAATGAAATTCCCAACCAATAAAAAGTTCAAAAACTAACATAAAGAGTAGCTACTTGAACCGTTTTCTCTCCCGAGAAACTGATAAATGTCTCACATTCTTCAAAGTTCTTAGAAAGACTTTTGAATGGAATGATGAATGTGAGAAAGATTTCTTAGAGCTGAAAAATTATTTGGGCTCTCCTTCACTCCTCTTTCGACCAGTTTTGGAAGAAAAATTATATTTATATCTGGTTGTTTTAGAGTAAGTTGTTAATTCGACTTTGATTCAACTTGATAAGGAGTTCAACGGCCTGTGTATTACACTAGAAAGGCATTTCAAAGGGATGAGATTGGATATCCATGCATGGAGAAGTTAGGCCTGACTCTTATTGAAGAATCTAGGAGAATGAGGCTATACTTTCAAGCTCATACTATTGTCGTTTATAGAGATTTGCTTCTGAGACAAGAACTAGACAAATCAGAGAAGTCTGTAAGATTATTATCCTGGGAAGTAGAGTTAGGATAATACGAAATTGTTTACGAACCAAGAGTAGCAATAAAAGGCCAAGCAGTGGAAAATTTTATTGTTGAGTTCACATATGCAAAGGAGCAGCATAATCGACGCCTCCCTACCGAGCAGACTTTTACGGAAGAGAGATTAGCCCAAAAGCAAACAGAGATGGTGGTCGATCAACCTGAGTCATCATCTGCTCAAGAAAAATTGCAATAAATCCAAAAAATATTCAAACAAGGAGTATTGCTAATACAGGAATCCTCTGACAACATTCCACCTTGACAATTACTTATGGATGGGTTCTCATGTGCTACTGAAAGTGGAGCAGGCCTCATCATTAAAACTCTGAATAACTTGTATGTGGAATATTCACTAAGATTTCAATTCAAGGCGTCCAACAATGAGGCTGAATATGTGTAACACCCCGTATTTTTGAGGATTTAGAATTTAATTAATTAAGTGATGTAGGAATTAAATTATCTGGAGGATTTAATTAAATTAGTGAATTAAAGATTTAATTAATTCGTATTATTTTTTTTAAAATTTACATATGTCATAAATTGAGGTCAAGGTTGGATATTTTAGTAAAGTGACTCGGATGGCGATTTTGAGTGCACGATTGATTCCGAATGGGTCAAAATAGTCGGTAAAGAGTACCCGAGGGTAATAATTGGGCCTGGGGCATTTTTAGGTATAATCGGGCTCATACGGGGGGTGTTTGGGTCATTTTAATTTGGCCCATAAGCTTAAAAATGGGATTAATGAAATAAAACCCAATTGAGGGAATTAGGGCAGTCATATCTCAAGGAGAGAAACCCTAAAGCTACAGAGGAAAACAATGGAAGAAATTGGGGATCTTTTGGGAGCCAAACTAAAGGAAGTGGAGTGTGTTCTTCATCAAACATTCATCTACAACAAAGGAAATCAGACCCTATGAAATTATCCAGGCAAGTAGTTAGACTTGTTGTCATTTAAATTGTGATATTGCGATTCATATCATGGTGGGTGTAAACCATATTCATTTGGGGATGAGTTATTATAGCAAAATTCATTTTTGGGAGGGTATCAAATGTTAAATCTGGGTTTTGGGGATTTAAGCATTAAGGGTGAAACTGATGTTTAATTAATGTGAGAATAATATCATATGAGGCTAGAATATGATTTAGAATCGAAAACTTGTAGAAATTAATGTTGAATTTGGATTATTGAATCGAATTAAGAATTGTGATTTAAGGGATATTGAGAAAAACCCAATTTATGAACCCTAGAATTTTAATGAAAATAATTGAGGATTAATGTCATATATTAGTGTTTGAACATGTTTGTAGATGAAATAAATATGGGAGATAAAGTAATCGATGTCTGGATTGAAGTTGGAAAGCTTCGGAGTTTAAAATGGTGGAAAAAGTAGTCGGGGAAGATGACTGATATCTGGTCGATCGATCGATCGACCCAATTCGTCGATCAATCGACCCCTTCAGTTACTATAAAACATAAGATTGTATATATTTTCGTCACATTCGCGTGGGTGATAACCTCATATTTTTCTAATTTTTTTTTAATTTGATATGATTTTTCTATGATAGGGTTCATGAGACCGACATCTTAAGGAAGAAATAAATTTGGGTTATTTAAAGATGTCCATAGATGAGTGAAGGACTTTGGAAAAATATTAAGGAACATTATTTTATCCTTGTTTTATATAGGGATGAATCTGGGGTATGGATTTAGGAGTATTTATAACGAACGACACTCGATAATATATGTCAAAAATATACGAACATATTTGAATAGGAATTTTGGATGAATTTAGCATACGGACTAGTATTTTAAGGTGGAATTTAATTGCTAGAAATTAAATGGAACCTAATACTTAGAGTTTTATGGGATGAGTATTAAGGACTATTAAATTTAATAATGGTGTCAAACGTATGAACCGAATTTGGTGAAATGATTTCTAGAAGGTTAAAATACGGAACAATAAAGGGAGTTCGGGCATTTTAGCTGAGTGACGCCACTTGGATAAAATTAATTGAGGTGATAGTAATTAAATTAAGGGTTGATGTTTTGACTCTGATATTTCTCCGGTTAGTTGACGAGACCACACATGTGTATATAGTGTGCATGCTATATAGGCTCAAGTGCAAGCCTATTGCATTAGTAATAAATCCAGTAAGTAGGAATCGTCTCCAGAGGGAACTAGCATGAAAGATCATGACGACATAGGAACAGAAGACTAACCCTAAATTGATTCTCGAGAAGAAAATAAAAATATGATTAATTATGAACTGAATGACTACTAACTAACTATGAAGGAGACTTAAACTACTGACTAAATGAAGTGCATAGAAATAAACTACTGCAGTGAAGTGAATATGAATAAGGGAAAGATAGGTTAGGATATAATCCCCCAAACCCTAGTACATTTATCGGATAGAATATAAGCTTTTGAATTAGAAAGTTGATTGAACCCAGTCTTTAGTACATATATGAGGGTACTAGCCCGCATCATACGTAATCAAAGGTAAAAATAAAGCGGTGCTGAATGGCTAACACGCGCATTGCATCCTTAAACACCTCGATTACCTAGGGCAAACGAGGTTAAAAGGCCTACAATGGTTGTGTTTACTACACAACACGATTCATTCAATTTTCAATTCAAAACCTATTTTTTACATAGATAAAGTACATCGGGTCTGGTTCATGCATCCCAACCCTTAGAAATTTAGCCGAAAATATAAAGTAAATACCAACTCAGAACTAAATTTGCATAAATTTATAGCTATTTGAGAAATTGAAAAGAAAATTTCAAAGTAAGAATTTCAACCTAAATTTAATAACTAATTAAGCTACACTACGAAAGCTATTAAAAGCAAAAATTAAATAATACTTGCAATGAAGAAATTTGGAATTAAAGCTTGAATCTTGAATTACTATAGCAAAACATAAAACATAGGGTTCTTGAATGCAAGAGCCCTTCAAAACTAAGAATAATCAAACCCCTTAATGTTTGGCATTAAGTGAAATTAAATACACAACGAAATTTAAAGGAGTTGGAGCAAAGTAAAACTCTTAATTAGAAAAGAAAAATAAAAAAAATCGCGTCTAAATCGGTCCGACGGGGATCTTCGGTTCGGTCTGGTAGCATCTGGATCGGTTCGAAAGCCAAATTTATGAAGAGTACTTAAACGCATCGGACTGGTTCATTTTCATTAATATTCGGATCGGTTTGGGAGTCAAATTTATACAGAGTTTTCATGCTTCCCGGATCGATTCATTTTTTACCAACTCCGTTCCGGTCTGATCCGTTCTAGAATTCTTCTTTTCTTATTTCCTCTTGATTTTCTCCCATCTTTGGAACTCAAGAACTTCTCACTCAGGGCTCGGTTTGGGATGCCGTTTCTTCTTATGTACTGGTAGACGCAAGGTCTTCAATTTCGATATTGATTCCTCGTTCGAACTCTAGATTTGAATTGACCATTTTTCCCTCTGACTTTCATTCCAATCCTAATTTCTAGGCCTTGGATTCCTCTCCCCTTCACATGCATGAAATACCTGTAAAAAGCATGAAAAATACACAAAACTCGAGGCACTATGTAGGAATTGTCAGTATCACATATATAAGATAATTCAATATAAATAACAAAGTTCGAGGTGCTAAAAGCTACTAAATTCAGGGGATAAATTTAGAAGAATTTATGCCTAATCAAACCCCCTAACTTAGAACTTTGTGCATCCCGAGCAATGTAAAAGAACGTAACCAATGCTCAACTATTGAAAATCATTTTATTATGATAAAACACCTCTTTTGCGGGTAGGCGATTACATTTAGCGTATGCAACAAGCCTTTAAACCCCTAGGTCACCCTAGTAGGACGAGTGTTGTCTCGTGAGGTTTTGCAGTTAATATACCCACAAAATTCATTTTCTGACTCAAACAAAATTAAAAATACCTAAAAATTGTATAATTCAAACTTTTCTAAAAATAATCACCATATATTTATGTTCATAAGTCTCTAACTGCCATGTGGGTGCGCGAAGCTAAAAATTTAATCCCAAATTTCCACCGATTGATCACTACGTTACTTTTCCAAAAATTCGTTTTCATTCAAATGCTCACAGGATACTCTCATAAACGAATCACTCGGAATGTGGCTATTTCTCTCGGTATGTGTGATATAAGGAGTAAATGCATTGGAACACGAATTCACGCACACAAAATTAAAAGACAAAAATTTATGGGTGAAAAGATCTCTTTATCGGGTTACGGTCGTTGGGAAACGGGAACATTTCCTCTTATACACACCGGTTAATCTCTTATATCATATTTTCGTATTTTAGATCTCCACATGGTAATCAATTTCACAATTCGGACTCGGTTAGGACTTTTTCCGGATTTTTAAGGTGTATTGAGTAAAAATGGGAACTTCAAAATTGCAAAATCTTCTATGATGTCCATTTGTGTTTTTTCGGGATTTTCCTAATTTTTCTCTTCGTTTTCTCTTTCTTTTTTTCATTTTTCTTTTATTGCTGTTGAGCATCATTCAATTTTTCTTGCCCCTTCTTATTTTCACACAAATTGGACTTAATTGCTGAATTTTTCGGGTTTCTCAATTCCGGGCAATATGGGTTTTTCGGGTTATCAAACGAAAGGATAAATTTTATTTGGCTCAACTTGGTTTGCAAAGGGTAATTTTTCACAACTTTTTTATAGCTAATCTTTTTGGGTAACAAGTAATGGCCTAACTTCATTTATCCGAATTGCTAATTATATTACCAATTGCGTCTCAAGATTTTATTTAGTTTAGAGATATTTCAGTGCGCTTTTTGAGGCAACATCACACGTTATTCCCATAACCGATCAAAACAAGGATATTGAGATCTTCAACGAATTATTAAAATGCTGAAAAGAACTATGAGTTAACCATTAACTCGGATTGATTTGAAATACTCTCAAAAAGTGATGGGCTCGAAATCTCACCGGATTAATTAATCTCCACACTTATTTGTAAAGTCGTTAATTTTCTTTCAATTTCCATCTTTGGTCAATTTCGTCTTAGTGTATTTGAATTTACACATTTTAGATTTTAAACAAAACATCGGTTATATTTTTAAAAAACTTAAATCCAATTTTTATCTACTCTGAAGAAAAATAATTTTGGATTTTTGGAAATTTTTGAAATTTTTCTCATTTTTTTGGTTTTGGGGCATTTTGAACTTTGTGAAATTTTAAAGCGCATGCTACCCCCCCCCCCCCCCAATTACGTAGATTTTTGCAAAGTCCCGATGCGAAAAGGACTAAAATCTAAATTAAGGAGAAAAAGAAATAAAATGGGACAAAGTACAAAATGCAATACACACATAAGCAAGCATAAGACACACGTTGATAGGGAATTGAATTTCCATTATATATAACAAGAATACAAAAGTTGTGCAAATAGGAAAGATGAAACATTACATAAGAAAATTAGGAAGAGCAAACTATTGAGGGGGAGGGTGAGCAAGGTCGGGAGCATTTGGGTTGTACGGGTCATAGAAATAATCCAGGGGAGGTGCACCCATGGTCATACGGTACATCTCAGCTTGGAGTCGATGTAACATGCTCGTGTCTCACTGATATGCTTGTTGGTCCTCCTCCTGGTGAGCGTTGTATTTATTGATAAACCCATAGAATCGTGCTTCCAACGTTGTGATTTTCTTATCAAACTTATCTCCCAGGGGCTCAAAATCTGGATCGTCGTCCTCATTATATTCCTCCTCGTCGTCCTCACCCATAACTATGTCGATGTCCCCAGTTGCTTCCTCCTCGAGATCATCATCATTCGAATCATCTGTCTCGATATCATCATCATCATCGTCGTCGTCGTCGTCATCATCATCGCCTCCTCCGCCTACCGTGCACGAATAATCTCCCGTTGTCTCTCAATTTTGGTACAGGTAACCTGCCCAAGAGGGCTGGGAAGTTGAGGAAACTCGGTTAGAGGTTCAATTCCAGTGTCGGCTAGTATAGATGTGATAAGTCGGGCATACGGGAGAGAGTTGGTTTCCTTTTCATCCAAGGCTGCATAAAATATGTCTTCGTAAATAATGCGTCCCAGGTGGATCGTTGTGGCGAGGTGAAAAAGGTGATACATGAGAGTTGCCTGCCGAGGGCGCATTGCGGAATCGTTAGAGGTTTGTAAGATATTGGAGCACACAATTTGGAAGGTGATGCACGCCTTGTCGCTCATACGTCCCACCAAAAATGTTTCGATGGCCCAAACCTCATCGGGTGCTACACGGGCAATGCAAACGGCTTTGTCGAGTGGGGAGAGATTTTTTGTATATGTGAATTTGGCCGAGCTCGGGACATCCTTCTCTGTAAGCTTTTGATTAAGAATCTCTAAGGAGAATCGAATGCGTCGGCTATCAACAAACGCCTCAAAAACAAAGTCACCGATGCGGACAAGGGTTCCATAGAAAGCTCGTACCTCGGCTGCCCACACTGCATCGTGGTGCTCGTTAAGGAACCGACACAAACTCCATGGAAGGAAGAGGTTGGCGATGGAATTTGGAAACTTGATCCAGCACAGTTCGCGCTCCATATACAGTTTACAAGATAGACTAAAAAAATGCTCGCACCATATTTGTTCTTGATTGGAGCGGTATGAGTCATTTCCGTAGTCAATGACTTGGACGGAGTTGTATTTTGGGGGGTAGAGGCAATTGGACATGCGTAACAATAGTGGTTGAACACTAAAAATCTGAAAGAGAGAGAGAATGAGAGTTAGGAGAAGTGGTGGTGGAAAGAGGGAGGGGTAAGGGTGTATTTATAGGTGGGTATAGTGGAGGGAAAGGTAAGTTTTGGAGGGAAGGGTTTGAGAGGGAAGGGGGAGTGAATTTGGGAGGTAAATGGTGGTTTAGGGAAGAGGGAAAATGGATTAGGAGGGAAGAATAAGGATTGGGGAATGGGGGTTGTATCTTAGGAAGGAAAAAAATACCCAGAAGCCGAACCGATCCGATGCCCAGGACCGGACTCGTCCAGTCCTATTTTTATTTTGATTTTTCTTAAAAATGAATCGGTCCGGACCCCCAGGGGAGAATCGGTCTGGATCCTTGAAATATGCAGAATCCCCAATTCGTAGACTTCACGCATATCTCTCATTCTATGGATGCTCCCACAACTATACCTATGCATAATCAACCTAACTTCGCTCAGCGGTTGCTCAGAAAACCTAGGCTCGCTCTCAATGTTTGTTATCCCGCACCTATCCTATGTGTCCTATACCTACCGACTCTAACTAACCTAAATGACTCACGTCTACTATATATTAGAATCACCCTATATGCATCGGGGGTGTGATGACATTCTCGTACTCCTCAATCAGTCCCCATAGATGGGGTCCGACAACCAATGGTGTAAACTTCTTCGACACACGTCTCAAAGTATGATTTGAGATGTTGGTTATTCACTTTGAAAGTATTTCCCCCTTTTGCATCTTCTAACTCTACAGCTCCATGGTGGAATACTTCTCTAACCACAAATGGACCCATCCACCTTGAACGTAACTTACCGGGAAACAAGTGTAATCAGGAGTTGTATAGAAGTACTTTTTGGCCCGAGTGAAATTCTTTGTGTCAAATTATCTTGTCATGCACGAGTTTCATCCGTTCCTTAGAAATTTTATCATTCCCATGCACATCATTGTGCAAGTCTTCCAACTCATTTAATTAATGCTTGCGTGCTTCACCGCCTTTATCAAGAGTGTAATTCAACCTCTTGATGGTCCAATAAGATTTGTGCTCTAGCTCCACGTGGAGATGGCAAGGCTTTTCATACACAAAATAAAATGGGGACATCCCGAGAGGGTTCTTGTAGGCAGTACGGTAAGCCCATAGCGCATCGTTTAATCGAAGTGACCAATATTTTTGGGTAGGAACGACGATCCTTTCAAGGATGGTTTTGATCTCATGATTTGTTAGCTCGTCTTGCCCACTTGTTTGAGGGTGATAAGTTGTCCCAACCTTATCGACGACCCCATACTTTCTCATTAACTTTTCAAACGGCTTATTGCAAAAAATGTGTGTCGTTATCACTTATGATCGGCTTTGGAGCACCGAAGCAATAAAGTATGTGTTCTTGTAGGAACTTAATCACCACCTTATTGTCATTTGTTTGGGTAGCTATTGCCTCCACCCATTTGGAGACGTAGTCTACAGCGACGAGGATGTATAAGAAGATAAAGGAGGGAGGGAATGGTCCTATGAAGTCAATACCCCAACAATCAAATAACTCAATGACGAGTATAGGGGTTAGAGGCATCATGTCAGGGCGGGTAATAACTCCCATCCATTGGCATCTATCATAAGATTTGCAATAGGCATTCACATCTCGGAATATTATGGTCCAATATAGGCTGCTTTGCAGAATCTTAACGGTCGTCTTATTCTTGGAGAAGTGACCTCCACAAGCTTTCGTATGACAAAATCGGATCACATCTTGAATTTCTTCATTTGGTACGCATCTTCGGATGAGCTGGTCTGCATAATATTTAAATGGAAATGGGTCATCGTAGAAGAACATGCGAGACCAAGTGATGAATTTCTTTTTTTCTTGCGGTGTCCATCCGGGAGGAATGGCTCTCGTGATAAGATAATTGACAATGTTCGCAAACCAAGGTAAGGAAGAAGTGGCAAAAAGTTGCTCATTCGAAAACTACTCATCTATGGGTATTGGATCACTAGGCACGTCGGATGAGAGCCGTGAAAAATGGTCGACAACAACATTTTTTACCCTTTTCTTATCTTTTATGGAGAGATTAAACTCTTGTAGGAGTAGGATCCACCTTATGAGGTGAGGCTTGGCGTCCTTCTTAATAAGGAGATATTTCAGGGCCGCATGGTTGGTAAAGCATGTGATGGGCGACCCATTAAGATATGAGCGGAATTTGTCCAAAGCAAAAAAATAGCTAGCAACTCTTTCTCCGTGGTGGAGTAGTTAAGTTGTGTTCCGTTAATGTCCAGATAGCGTAATAGATGGCATAAGATTTCTTATCTTTTCTTTGCCCCAAAACAGCCCCAATCGCGTAATCACTAGCATCACACATAAGCTCGAATGAAAGAGACCAGAAATCAGCATGCTTTTTAATTTATCAAAAGCTTCTTGGCATACGTCATTCCACTCAAAGGGGGCATCCTTCATAAATAGGTTACTCAAGGGTCTAGTGATGACGCTAAAATCCTTGATGAATCGTCTATAAAAACCTGCATGGCCCAAGAAGGAGCGCACATCCCTTAGTGATTTAAGGGGGGAAGCTTGGCTATGACATATATTTTTGCCCGATCAACTTCTATACTTTTAGATGAGACTATATGGCCAAGAACTATGCCCTCGGTAACCATGAAGTGGAATTTTTCCCAATTGAGGACTAAGTTCTTCTCCACACATCGGGATAATACTTTCTCAAGATTCGCTAGACATTGGTCAAAAGAGGGTCCAAAAATGCTGAAATCATCCATGAAAACTTCAATTCGTATCTCTACCATGTCACTAAAGAGACTTAGCATACACTGTTGAAAGGTAGTGGGTACATTAAATAATCCAAAAGGCATATGTTTGTATCCAAATGTGCCAAATGGACATGTAAAAGTCATCTTTTCTTGATCAAGTATGTCTACCTCAATTTGGTTATATCCAGAATAACCATCAAGGAAGAAATAATAAGGGTGACCCGCTACATGTTCAAGCATTTGGTCGATAAAGGGTAAGGGAAAATGGTCTTTTCTCATTTTGGCATTGAGTTTCGATAATCAATGCAAACACGCCACCGTTGAGGAATTAATTCTTCCTTAGAATTTTCGACTACCGTTATTCCCGACTTCTTCGGGACGACTTGAATTGGGCTCACCCATTTGCTGTCCTAGATAGGGTAGATAATCCCGGCATCTAACAACTTTATAATTTTTTCTCTAACAACTTCTTTCATAGTTAGGTTTAATCGCCTGTGCATTTCCCTCGAGGGCTTCACGCCCTCCTTGAGGTGGATTTTGTGGGTACAAATTAGGGGACTTATACCCTTTAAATTCTCTATAGACCAACCAAAAGCACCTATGTTCTCCCTCAAAATTTCCAGAAACTTACCCTCTTGCTCTTTATCTAGGCTAGAGGAGACAATAACAGGAAATGTCTCATCCTCTCCTAGAAAAGCATATTTCACATTAGAGGGTAGTTTCTTCAACTCGAGGGTAGGAAATTTCTCTTCAGAAGGTGTCAAGAAAGACTCCCTCATGGGTATTTCCTCTAATATGGAAACCCAGTGAACATCTCTTAACTCCTCTAATGACGCTCCCTCGTCTAATATTGATTTAAACTCCTCTACCTCTCACTCAAACTCAATGTATGGTGTCTCACTCTCATCACCTCTCACTAGGCGTTCTTCTAATGCATCCCCACCCATGGTTCTCTCGATGTTCTCTTATACTACCTCCTCTATGAGGTCGACCGTATGGATTTCATCTTCGTCACTCATTTAGTTAGCAACATTGAAGATGTTTGTCTCAAGGGTCATGTTCCCAAAAGTCAGCTACATTTTCCCATTTCATGTATTGATTAAGGCATTAGCCGTAGCTAAGAATGGGTAGTCTAGAATGATGGGAACAGGGTTGCTAGAATGGATGGAGGGCTCCGTGTCCTAAATGACAAAGTCTATCGGGAATTAGAAAGTGTCCACTTGGATTATCACGTCCTCAACAATCCCTCGAGGCACCTTCACTGTGCGATTCGCTAATTCGAGGGTGATTCGTATGGGATTAAAGTCACCCAACTCAAGTTGCCTATAAATGGAGTAGGGAAAGATATTAACACTTGCACCTAAGTCCAATAAGTCTCTCTTAATTCTAAGTTCTCCAATAACACATGAGATCGTGGGTTCACCCGGATCTTTAACTTGGGTGGAAGGCAGTTAAGTAGAATGGAGCTCACATTTTGTTCTAGGAAGACATTCTTCTTCACCTTTATCCATCTTTTCACAATCAAAACATCTTTAATGACCTTGTCATAGGCGGGAATTTACTGAATGGAATCAAGGAATGGAAAATTTTACTTCACTTGCTTAAGAACATCTAGCACATCTGCATGAGAGGTTCCCTTTTGAGGTGGGGCCAACCGTTGAGGGAACGGAGCAGCGGTGAGTAGTTTCACAACAAATTCGATCTCGCTAATGTCTTAATTGTCACTCTCATTCAAGGGGGGATCTTTGGCCTCTTTCGTGCCGGGCGAAACCTCCTTGTCTTTTTGCTTCTCGTGTGGGGGAGGTGATAAATCAATGACTCACCCACTACGTAGAGTGGTGATAGCTTGTCATTGCTCTTACTGATCGGAAGATGTAGATCTAACATTGTCTTGACCTTGAGGAGGTCTTTGGCCTTGATCCGAAAATTTTCCCTTCTCTTCGACACTCAACTAAGATTGCAACTTATATTAGCTCGTATGCATCTCACTCAACATGCACTCAAACTTGGCGTTGGTTGCATTTTGAGATTGGATAAACTGGGCTAAATTGTCATCAAGAGTTCTTCACGGTGGGGTAATGTATGGGTATGGAGGTGGATATTTCATGTGTGCTTTCATAGGTGGCACTTACTAAAATAGAGGAGGGGGTGGACGTTGGGCAACATGTGAATGTGGATTCAAAGCGGCTTGTTGTTGCCCGTAGCTAAAACCTGGATAGTTTCTCCATGAAGGGTTGTACAAGTTCCCACGGGGGACGTTAAAATTTCCCTTAAATCCACATATTGATTCTATTTGCTCGGTAAGCATGGCTTTGTAGGTGGGTATCATCGAACATTCCTTTGTTTAATGATCCACCTCATAAATTGCGCACACCTTTTCTTTCACGACACGGGTGGATCCGTTAGCTTCTCTCAATCATACCTCCAGTAGGTCTCTCATACTTTTCTCAAATTGATTAAGTCGACGGTCTACCACGGTATCACAATTCAATTGGTATAGATCGAATGTAGCAGGAGTAGTAGACACTTGTCGAGGTAGGTTTTGGGCGTTAAGATCGGATATGTCCCATGCTTGAGTAATCTCGGCGATATACTTAAGATGAGCCTCAGTGTCACATGCATCTCATTCACAAAACAGTCTTTCACACATTGTTTTCATAAGTTGTTAGACGCCATAGTAATCCCATGATGGAATAAAAAGATTAGGTTATGTTTCTCAAATCCATGATGGGGGCAAGCTTTAACCAACTCTTGAAATCATTCCCAACACTTGTCAAATAACTCATGATCTTGTTGTCGAAAAGCTTGAATTTGAGCTTTGACAGAGTTGGTTTTATGTTATGGAAATAACTTTGAAAGAAGCTTGGATTGCATATCCTTCCATGATATGATAGAGTTCGGTGGTAAAGACCAAAGCCAGGTCTTAGCTTTATCCTTTAAGGAAAATGGAAAAAGCTTTAGGCGAACGACAACTTACGTGCAAGCTTGATCACTAAATGTTTCGCACACCTCTTCGAACTCTCGGATATGGAGATATGGTTTCTCCAAATCCATCCCATGAAAAGTTGGTAGAATTTGTATCATCCCATTACAGGAGTGGAAATGCCCAGCATTGTATGGGAATAGAATGCATCCAGGTGTGACAGTCCGCTCAAGAAATAAGAGATCCTTCATCGGACGATATGTTGGGTTTCCCTCACCAGTACTGAAACTACCTATATACAACATTTATCTCTCTTCAATTGACTCAGTGTTCTAGAAGTGTGACTTTTAATGGAGTTTGGAGGTGTGAAAGGTGGATCCCAGAATTGTGGAACGCAAGGGGTATGGGGACTATTGGAATTGTACTCAACGATGTGATTTTCATGGATTCTAATCGGAGTATTTTGAGCGAGAAGTTTGTTTTGGATTTTTCATAAAAGGGCTTTTGAGAGATGACTTCTTTTTGGCTTTTTATTTTTCTAAATTTTTATGGATTTTTTTTATTTTTTTGGCTTTTTAAATTTTGGAATCAAATTTGGGATTGAATTTACTAACCTAAAGTCTACCTAATTCTCCGGAAACTGCGCCAAAAACTTGACGCGACCACAACTGTGTATCTAGTGTGCGTGCTATATAGGCTCAAGTGCAAGCATGTCGCGTTAGTAATAAACCCAGCAAGTAGGGATCGTCTCCATAGGGAACTAGGATGAAAGATCGTGATGACGTAGGAATAGAAGACTAACCCTAAATTGATTCTCGAGAAGAAAATAAAAAGGTGATTAATTATGAACTTAATGACTACTAACTAAATGTGAAGGAGATTTAAACTACTGACTAAACTAAGTGCAGAGAAAAAAACTACTGCAGTGAAGTGAATATAAATAAGGGAAAGATAGGTTAGGATACAATCCCCAAAACCTAGTACATTTACCGGATAGAATACTAGCTTTTGAATTAGAAAGTTGATTGAACCCAATATTTAGTCCTCCTAAGCATTACATATATGAGGGTACTAGCCCGCATCATACGTAATCAAAGGTAAAAATAAAGTGGTGCCGAATAGCTAACACGCACATCGCATCCTTAAACACCCCGATTACCTAGGGAAAACGAGGTTAAAAGGCCTACAATGGTTGTGCTTACTACACAACATGATTCATTCAATTTTCAATTCAAAACCTATTTTCTACATAGATAAATTGCATCGGGTCGGGTTCATGCATCCCAACCCTTGGAAACTTAACCGGACATGAATAAAGTAAATACTACCTCAGAACTAAATTTGTAAAAATTCATAGCTATGTGAGAAATTGAAAAAAAAAAATGGAAGTAAGAATTGCAACCTCAATTTAATAACTAATTAAGCTACACTATGAAAGCAATTAAAAGAAGAAACTAAATAATACTTGCAATGAAAAAATTTGGAATTAAATCTTGAATCTTGAATTACTATAGTAAAACTTAAAACCTAGGGTTCTTGAATGCAAGAGCCCTTCAAAACTAAGAATAATCGAACCCCTTAATGTCTAGCACTAAGTTAATTAAATACACAAAGAAATTTACATGAGTTAGAGCAAAGTAAAACTCTTAATTAGAACAGAAAAATCTCGTTCGAACCGGTCTGACGGGGATCTTCAGTTCGGTCTGGTAGCATCCGAATCGGTTCGTTTTCCTTTTTTAACGGATCGGTTCGAAAGCCAAATTTATGCAGAGTTCTAAAAGGCACCGGATCAGTTCATTTCATCGATATTCGGGAGATAAATTTGCACAGAGTCTTCATGCTTCCCGGATTGATTCATTTTTTACCAATCCCGGTCCAGTCCGGTCATGGAATTCTTCCTTTCTTCTTTCCTCCTGATTTCCTCTCATCTTTGGAACTCAACAACTTCTCACTCAGGGCTCCGTTTGGGATGTCGTTTCTTCCTATGTACCGGTGGATGCGAGGAGCTCAATTTCCATATTGATCCCTCGTCCGAACTCTAGATGAGAATTGACCATTTTTCCCTCTGACTTTCATTCCAGTCCTGATTTCTCGATCTTGGATTCGTCTTCTCTTCACATGCATGAAATACCTGTAAAAAAACATGAAAAATACACAAAACTCGAGGCACTATGTAGGATTTGTCAGTATCACATATATGAGATAATTCAATACAAATTACATAGTCAGAGGTGCTAAAAACTACTAAATTAAGGGAATAAATTCAAAAGAATTTATGCCTAGTCACTAGTGCTACGGGAGTTACGCACAGAGTAGTCGGTTTAATTTATTATAGAGATATATAATAAATTATCGAAGAGTGAATTTAACGAGAGGTGTTAACCTTAATAGTGGATTTTTGTGTAACAAATTCTAAAGGGTGAAGATACAAACCAAATGAGTGAGACGGAGTATTGTAGTTGGGTGACACTACTTTAATAAATTAATGAATGTGAAATTGATTAGATTAATCGGTGTAATTTGAAATCTAATGAATTCGGGGGATGAGCGAACCTATGAATTAGATCTGGCACACTTCGAGTAGTGAGGGATACTCGGGAATATACGATAAGAAGTGTAATTGGAATTAAATAATATGTAGGATATTCGGGATATATATATATATATATGCGCTGTATGGAATATATGATATAGGTTGTGTGTATACATTTACTGATTTGTATGATTTATTAGGTGTATGACATATCTACCATACTTACTATCACGGGAGGTTGTGAAGGAGACAATCTAATCTTGAGGAGACTTCGGGGGGATAATTGACTTGTACCTCAGAGCATAGGGACTAAGGAGGACTTCTTGGTGAGTTGATAAGTTTGGATGATATGGGGGCATAGGTATGTGCGTATAGCCCATAAAGTCGTGGTCTATGTTCGCCTCCGATATATGTGATTTGTATTGATACGGTTCTAGAGTGATTCGGAATCTGTATTCCTTTATCCAGTGCGTAGTGTACCAGGACTTGATAGCAGAGTATGCATGCACCACAGGTCTCAGTCTAGGGGTGATGTATTGTATATATATAATTAGTGTGATAAATAAATAAATATATATATATATATAAATTTGTGATTTATTCTACTACGAGTGTTTGGTAGATGATGTTGCGGGACATTATAGCATAGAATACTCGCACCGCAACTCAACTTAAGGGTGTCGTGTTAGTATATATATAACAGTGTGATATATGTATACATGTGATTTTATTAAACTATGTGGGTTTAGTAAAAAAGAAAGATAATGGCATTAAAAGTAACTATATTATGGGGAGAAATAAAGATATTCTGAGAAATTTATAATGGGATAAAAGACTTGGAAATTCGGTAACATATTGTATGGGTAATGCGGGTGGGTACAATGAGTAAGTATGTAGAAGGAGACTTGTTATGGCTAGTTAGGTGGGGTAGCTTAACTAGGAAAGGTAGAAGGCAAGCGTTAAGTTTGCACATTAGATGAGGGGTGAGCTATGTCTTAAGAGAGTGCGACACTAGATAAAATATGAAAAATGTGCATGCATATTTAATTATTGCAATTTAATTGCTTGCTAAATATGTTCAAAATGTTTTACTTGTGCTCTGACCCGTGTCAAAATCTTTTCCAAAATATTTTAGGTGTCCATCCACAGGGACACCCAGTTTGAGGATTCTATCCAGGGATGCGTAGTTACAGCTCATATGGAAGTTGCAGGACTTTGCTATAGATGTTTCTCTCCTTATTCCTAGTGTAGAATCTTTTTTTAGTACTCATTTTGGGCATGTCGCCCTCAGATTTAATATTCGATTATTTATTGGGCTTTGTGTATCCAGGTTATGGTTTTAATTACTGTTGTATTTTACTATTGAACCGATAGTTGGTTCGCTTATCTTTATTTATGTTATTCATCTGTGTTGGATCAAGTTATATATTTGTGTGGATGGTTTAATTATTATTTGATTTTCACTTATAGTCAATTAAAGAAAGATAAAATTTGGCACAAGTGTAATTAAATTACTAGGTGGTTAGTAACTTTAAAAAGTTTTCGGCAGTGATGCTAAGAATGAGCCATATGAGACCAACGTTTTATTTTGATCACGGGCTATCCACCCGGTATTTTAGCAGGTGGGGTGTCACAGATGGTATCAGAGCATCAGGTTCTAGAGTCCTTAGGATATGTGTGGCTTATTACGTTTCAGCGTAGCATTCTTTGATATAGAGCCTTATTATAGAATTGTTGTATTCCGTCACATATACGACTTACGTTCTCCTGTAATTAAGTATAGTTGATGCGATTTATATACGATTTCGATTGGGCTTCATACATCGAACAATTTTGTGATGACTAGTGAGTGCCATTAGAAGGACGACAGGAGGGGAGACTCACCAAAAGCCATGAAATATTCCAATAATGGTAACCGCAATAGGAATCACCATAGCAATGGGAGGAGAAGATCCAAAGATAACTGTGTAGGGTGGAGTGCAATGGCACCCATGATTAAATTTCGAGCGCAAAATTTTAACTCATAGGAGTGACGCTGTAGTAGTGGGAGTCGGTCACCACAACTATGGAGGGATATCATGAATAAGAAGGAATTTGGGGGTGCGGTTTGATCGCAAATCCTCTCACCAACTGTTTAAATAAGAGAGGCAAAGGAGATTTCAAGACTTATTTCAAAGGGGTCGTACAGTAGTCCATCATGAAGGAAAGTTAACGTGTTTAGCGAACTTTATACCAATCAAGGTGGATATGGATAATCGAGAAGGTCCGCAAGTTAATGATGGATGCATGGATAGACTAGACAAGCATGGATTGGGAAGTCCAAATAGAACGACTGATATCGTTGTTATCATTGTCATGAGAAGGGAGCCAAGAGAATTAGAGGATCTAACCAAAAGGGCAAGACTAGATTTATCGATGCTAGTGAGGCACCACCGGAGGGGATACCCAGTATACTAGAATGACCGATATCATTGTTGTCCTTCTCATTTCACCAAATTCAGTCAGGGCCGTTAAGGCTTGTATGAGTCCCATAGGGTCAGCGGAACTAAAGGGACAACGGGTGTAGTAATTAGGGACCAGTATACTAAACACGTGAGAAGGACAACCCTGATATGGCTAGTGGGGCCAGGAAAGGGGGAATGAAACAAAGGGGTGTCTTATGTGTATAGAGTAGGAACATATATATGGATATTATTCGTTGTGAATTGGGGGACAGGAACGGGATGCCTAGCAGAGGCAACAATTATATGGACTTTTTGGTTCGGTTGGAATAAGGGTGTTATGTCTAGGAACCATTTGAACCGCGAGTGCTATGGGTAATTCAATGTATGAGAATTTCTCCCGAAATAATTTGGAGTCTTCTTTGTGTGGCACGAGCGAGTCACAGTAAATTATTAGTACTAGGTTCTCATGAGAAACGAGTTTAGTAGAGCTATCGTTAATATTACTATAGTTGTATGTATGTATGTACCGTTGAGGTAGCGGGGCTCTCTTTAGTTCCATCTGCAGGGGAGCAAGTGTGGACACTGAGAATACATATTTTATGAGGTTAGATCATTTTGAAAGGAGGTATTCGAGTTATGCTTTTATCCTGGCTACGGACTGTTGTGTGATGAAGGGTGGTTACTGCAAGACTACCGTGTTCACTGTCCTGGGGGAAAGAAGTACATTTTTGTGATGTCTCACTTGAAAAAAGGTCGAGCTCACTACAATTTTTTAGGAAGTAGACTTCAGAGAGTACATAGGTCTAGTTATATTGGATCCCGGTGCATAGGGACTTTTACTAATGTGATTCAGGGTATATAGAGTTTACCGTTGAGTGGAGAGATTTAACTCATTGTTGTGTAGGTGCTGAGAACTTAGTGATAGTGAAAGCATAGTATCATGTGACGCCTTGAGAGACATGGGCATAGATGATTTGATTTATGTGTTGGGAGATAAAATTTATGATATCTTGGTTATATGCTTGGGATGCACGAATTTCGATGATCGACAATGCTATGGGATAGTGCATTGGGGAAAGTTATTTTGAACTTCGTTACGGGAGGTTACACACATGGATCGTAATAAATGTTGGGAATAGCGAGACGTTGTTAGATGCTAGTGCATCGGTTTTAAATGTTAAATTATTAAACGAGTAGATGAAACACTTTAAGATGAAATTTAATATGATATATGGCCAGTGGAGCCAGGTAGTGCTACGAAGGATGCACTGAGAAATTTTTTGTACCACAAGTTAATGGGTGGGGAAGGATCGAGAAGGACTTAATTTGCAAATTGGGGAAATCAAGAATACCCGTATGATATATCCACGCAGAGAGTGCGGAGCTGAGCTTGAGATAAATATATTACGTGCGAGACGTGACTGGTAATTATACTGAAATGTTTGGGCTATAGTATAGAGTATAGTGAGACTTTGTGATCGTTGTTCTGAGATATGATTTACATGTGCTAGTTATTACCTGAAAAATGGTTTAGCATATATATTTGTGTATATATGTTATCGTGTGTCGCATAATAGACTTATGAGGAAGTGTATGTATTTTTATATTAGATCCCGGGAAATAGGGACGTTTACCGATGGGGTTTAAAGTGGATATGTTTAGTAACAAGCGAGTATATATAGCTTGTGATTGACTCGCGCTAAGATACTAATGTAGTAAGGGGCGTTATATTGTATGATGTCTTTGGTAACATAAAAATAGTCGAGTATACTTTTATGTCAAGTGACGGGATTTAGGGCTACGTGCTATGGACTGAGGGCCAAATGGATCTCATGGATCGACAATGCTAGGTAGTAGTGTAATGGGTGGGTTCCTTGTTTGGATTTCGCTTTGCGAGACATTCGACGCATGAAACTTAGCGTAACGTTGGAAGTGGGGAGATGCTTGGTCACTAGCACATAGTTTTGGTAGCTTGGTTATTATGCATTCAACTAGTTATAACTGTGAGATGAAAGTTGTATTATAATTTAAGACTAGTGGAGCCGGGTTACCTTTGTGCAGTTATGCATGGGTATAGGGTGTATGGGCACCTTGTACAATTAAATTAATTTTAATATGATTCGCGATTAGAAGGGGTAGAGATATGTGTAGCAATATTAGAGGCGTGCGAGTAAGGAGGTATTAGAGGCTTAAAGTAGTAGACTTACCTGAATTTTGAGGATGAAATTCCTTTGTAAGGAGGGGAGTATGTAACACCCCATATTTGTGAGGATTTAGAATTTAATTAATTCAGTGATATAGGAATTAACTTAGCTGGAGGATGTAATTAAATTAGTGAATTAACGATTTATTTAATTCGATTTATTTTTTAAAAATTTACATGTGTCGTAAATTAAGGTCGAGGTTGGAGATTTTAGTAAAGTGACTCAGATGGATATTCTGAGTACATAGTTGATTCCGAATAGGTCAAGATAGTCGAAAAAGAGTACCAGGGGATACTAATTGGGCCTCGGAACATTTTTAGGCATAATCGGGTTCACACGGGGGTGTTTGGGCCATTTTAATTTGGCCCGTAAGCTTAAAAACGGGATTAGTGAAATAAACCCTAATTGAGGGAATTGGGGCAGTCATAACTCAAGGAGAGAAACCCTAGAGATGAAGAGGAAAATAATGGAAGAAATCGGGGATCTTTTGGGATCCAAATTAAAGGAAGAGGAGTGTGTTCTTCGTCTAACATTTATCTACAACAAAGAAAATTAGACCCTAAGAAATTATCTAGTCAAGCAGTTAAACCTGCTTTCATTTAAATTGCGATATTGCGATTCATATCATGGTGGTTGTAAACCATATTCATTTTGGGATGAGTTATTATAGCAAAATTCATTTTTGGGAGGGTATCACATGTTAAATATGAGTTTTGGGGATTTAAGCATTATGGGTGAAATTGATGTTTAATTGATGTGAGAATAATATCATATGAGGCTAGAATATGATTTAGAATCGAAAACCTGTAGAAATTGTTGTTGAATTCGGATTATTGAATAGAATTGAGAATTGTGATTTAAGGGATATTGAGAAAAATCCAATTTATGAACCCTAGAATTTTAATGAAAATAACTGAGGATTAATGTCATATATTAGTGTTTGAACATGTTTATAGATGAAATAAATATGGGAGATAAAGTAATCGAGGTCTAGATTGAAGTTGGAAAGCTTCGGAGTTTAAAAATGGTGGAAAAAGTAGTCAGGGAAGATGACTGATATCTGGTCGATCGATCGATCGACCCCTTCAGATACTATAAAATATGAGATTGTAGATATTTTAGTCATGGTCGGGTGGGCTCCGACCTCGTATTTATTTGATTTTTTTTGGATTTGACATGATTTTTCTACGATAGGGTGCGTGAGACCAACATATTTAGGACGAAATAAATTCGGGTTATTTGGAGACGTCTGTGGATGAGTGAAGGACTTTGGAAAAATATATAGGAATATTCTTTTATCCTTGGATTAGATAGGGAGGAATCTAGGGTATGGATTTAGGAATATTTATAATGAACAACACTCGATAATATATGTAAAAAATATACGAACATATTCGAATGGGAATTTTGGATAAAGGTGGAATTTAATTAATAGAAATTAAATGGAATGTAATGCTTAGAGTCTTATGGGATGAATATTAAGGAATATTAAATTTAATAAGGTGTCAAACTCATTAACCGAATTTGGTGAAATGAATTCTAAAAGGTTAAAATACGGACCAATAAAGAGAGTCCAGGCATTTTGTTTGAGTGACACCACTTGGATAAAGTTAATTCATGTGATAGTAATTAAATTAAGGGTTGGAGTTTTAACTCTGACATTCCTCAGGCTAGTGCTACAGGATTTAGGCACAGAGTAGCTAGTTTAATTTATCATAGAGATATATAATAAATTATCGAATAGTGAATTTAACGAGAGTTGTTGACCTTAATAGTGGATTTTTGCGTAACAAATTCTAAAGGGTGAAGATACGGACCATATGAGTGAGCTAGAGTAATGTAGTTGGGTGACACTACTTTAATAAATTAATGAATTTGAAATTGATTAGATTAATCGGTGTAATATAAAATGTAACGAATTCGGGGGATGAGCGAACCTATGACTTAGATCTGGCACACTTCGAGTAGTGAGGGATACTCGGGAATATACAATAAGAAGTGTAATTGGAATTAAATAATACGTAGGATATTCGGGAGATATATATGTTATGTATGGAATATATGATATAGGTTGTGTGTATACCTATACTGATTTATAGGATTTATTATGTGTACAACATACCTAGCATACTTGCTATCAAGGGAGGTTGTGAAGAAGACAGTCTTATCTTGAGAAACCTTTGGGGGGATACTTGACTTCTACCTCAGAGCATAGGGCCTAAGGAGGACTTATCAGTGAGTTAATAAGTTTGGGTGATATGGATCCGTAGGTATGTGCTTAGCCCATAAAGTCGTGGTCTATGTTTGCCTCCAATATGTGTGATTTGTATTGATACAGTTCCAGAGTGATTCAAAATATGTAGTCCTTTATACAGTACGTGATGTACCGGGAATTGATTGCAGAGTATGCATGCACCGCGGGTCTCAGCCTAGGGGAGTTGTATTTTATATATATAATTAGTGTGATAAATATATATACTTGTGATTTATTCTACTACATGTGTGTGGTGGATGATGTACATGGAAATTATAGAATAGTATACTCCCACCACAACTCATCTTAGGGGTGTCGTGTTAATATATATATAACAGTGTGGTATATGTATACGTGTGATTTTAGTCTACTGTGTGGGTTTAGTAAAAGAGAAAGATAGTGACATTGAAAATAACTATATTATGGGGAGAAATAAACATAAACTGAGAAATTTATAATGGGATAAAAGACATGAAAATTAGGCAACATATTGGATGGGAAATACTGGTGGGTACAATGGGTTAGTATGTAGAAGGAGGCGTGTTATGTCCTGTTAGGTGGGGTAGCTTAACTAGGAAAGGTAGAAGGCAAGCATTAAGTGTGCACATTAAATGAGGGGCTCGCTATGTCTCAAGAGAGTGCAACATTAGTTTAAATATGAAAAATGTGCATGCATATTTAATTATTGCAATTTAACTGCTTGCTAAATATTTTCAAAATGTTTTACTTGGGCTCTGACTCGTGTCAAAATGTTTTCCAAAATATTTTAGGTGTCCAGCCACAGGGATGCCCAGTTTGAGGATTCTATCCAGAGATGCGTTGCTGCAGCTCATATGGAAGTTGTAGGACTTTGCTATAGATGTTTCTCTCATTTATTCCTAGTATAGGATCTTTACTTCAGTACTCATTTTGGGCATGTCACCCTCAGATTTAATATTCGGTTATTTATTAGACTTTGTGTATCCAGGTTACGGTTTCAATTACTGTTGTATTTTACTATTGAACCGATAGTTGAAGATTATCTTTATTTATGTTATTCATCTGTATTGGATTCATTTATCAATTTGTGTGAATGGTTTCATTATGATTTAATTTTCACATGTTGTCAATTAAAGAAAGATAAAATTTGGCACCAACCTAATTAAATTACTATGTGGTTAGTAACTTAAAAAAAATTCGGCAGTGATGCTAAGAATGAGACATATAAGACCAACATTTTATTTTGATGACGGGCTTGCCACCCGGTATTTTAGTAGGCGGGGTGTAACAATATGAAGCACTGATCTCATGATAGGAAGTAGCTTATTTACTAGGCGTCGACTAGGTATTGGTATACAGTGATTCTCAGTTAATTGTTAATCTGATGCAACATATTTACGATGTAAGTGGAGAAAACATGATGAGATACCACTAAAAAGCAATAGAAGTTATCTCTCCGATCACTTTAATCAGAATAGTAAGGATCTCAAGACTTGAGAATGCCCGAGAAGATGCTCTTGCTCGGCTTGTTTCAGTAACTCCAACAAAGCTCGGGCGAACAATCCCAATGGAGATTCTTGCTCACATAAGCATTGATGGGATGGAAGTCAGTGCCATATCAGTGGAGTTAGGTCTTTCTTGAATGGATTCGATCAAAGAATACATCTAGTAAGGAATACTGCACTCTGACCAATAGAAACTCAGGAAGATGAGGTACAAAGAAGCTAATTATGTACTCGACAAAGGTATCATGTATAGGAGAGAATACATGATCTCCTTACTTTGTTATGTTCATCCAAATGAGGTAAATGATTTGATTAAAGAGGTATATGAGGGTTCATGCGGTGCACATATAGTTGGAAGGTCTTTGAGACAAAGACTAGCAATGCAAGGTTACTACTGGAAAACATTGAAATCATATTATGTTTTTTTCACCAAGAAGTGTGATAAATGACAAAAATTTGCTACCATTCACAGGAGACAAGGAGAAAGTCTAACTCCCATAACATCTCCATGGCCTTTCCTTATATGGGGAATTGACATGGTTGGACCATTTTTGACCATCAAAGGAAGATTCAAGTACCTTTTTATGGTCGTAGATTACTTTAACAAATGGGTGGAGGCAGAACCCCTAGTTGATATGCCCTATCAGAGAGTGTTCTAGTTCATAATTTGTATAATAGGATTTGTTGTGTGTAAAAATTATACTCCCACGTGGACCAATAATGAATACACACCTATCATCCAACGTGGCCAATTATCCAATTTGATCGGCCTCAGAGACACTTAGTTGGCTCGAAGGATGACCAACGCTTGAAGGCCAACCAACAAGAACATCAATAGTTACTCAAATAGGATCCCAACCGGCTATGAATTCCAAGATTTTTACTTATTGTACACAGATGTAAATTCCTGGCAATATAAATGCGTTCTAGCTATAAGGTTTTACACCCCTATAAATACAAATTAATCCCTTAGCTCAAGGGACAACTTAAATCACTGATATGTACACCATAATGAGCTATTGTAAACCCTATTGAATAATAACAATAATGGACATAGGTTATTATACAACTGAACCACTCTAAAATCTTTGTCTCTTGTGTGTGTGGTTTGAGTTATTTCTATTATTTTTATCTGTGATTATAAAACTGAATTTTGTCCATTTTTAGACATCAATAGGCTACCTATTTTTTATAGGTCTAACTATGCATATTATAAAGCTCAAATGAGGTCAGCTTTGAATGTGATTGATGAGCGTGCATGACTTGTGTGTGAAAGAGGGTGGACACCACTCACAGTTACTAATGGCGATGTCATAAGTCCTAAACACGCCATCACTTGGACGAAGGATGAATTAAAATGGAGTAATTTTAACTCACACGGTTTAGGTGCCATTTCTGGATTCATCACCCCTGACAAGTTATGTCATATCATGACGTGCACCACACCTAAGGAAGCTTGGGATTCCCTTCATCTCACTCACGTGTGTACCAAGACTGTGAAAGCTTCTAAGCTACAAAATCTCACCGTACAGTTGATACTATTACCATACTGAGTATGAATCTTTTGATGAATTTTATGCACGATAGTATGATATCGTTAACTATAGTCACAATTTGGGTGAGAAAATTACTGAGACGTGTGTAGTGAAAATGATTTTGAGATACCTTCCATCCTGATTTATCCCATTTTTCCCAAAACTGTAAAATCTAAGAAAAGGAAATTGCCTTAAAAGTTCTATCTGAAAGGAAAGAGGAGGTCTCTTTTGACGCCGAGTATGATTTTGATCTCGATGAACTTTCCTTGTTTGCAAAAAAATTCAAAAAAATTCTCAAACATAGAAAAAGAAAATACTTCTAAAGAAAAAAAATCTTGATAAAGATAAAAGATATAAATCGGGCAAGAAAACTTTTTAACAAAAGAAAGAAAATATTACCCTAAGAAAGATGAAGAGAGAGATGTTGTGAGTGTAAGGGTAAGGATCACAAACATTGCGAGTGCGCTACGACATTATAAAGACAAGGCAAAGGAAAATTTGCATCAAATGTCATGCTTAATGATAGCGATGTCGAATCGATTGATTTTGGGGATGAATCACCGCATGGTAATAACTTCACCGCGTTCATAGTCAGTCATGTTAGTACATCTAGTACGCCTCACGCCAATGAGGAAGTTTCTGAGCATGATGAGCTCGATAGTGAGTCTAGTCATTCCAAAAAGAGTGAGGGAGATGACATTTTGAGTGAGGGAGAGAGTGACCTTCAATGTGCTTACACCGAAATTTACGTCGAGTCCTTTAAAATGAAAAATCAAAGTAAAGGTTTAGCAGTTAGAGTTTTATCTTTAAATAAGGAGTTTAGAGAGTCGAGGGAGAACGAGTCCTCGGTGAAAGTTTCTTTGGTAGAGAGAGTAATTTTAGTGGAGCGAAAAAATGGTGACTTGACCAACAAAGCGGCTAGTCTTATGGGATATCTTTAAGGATTCGTGGGGACTCGTAAAAAATTTGATGCCCTTATATCCAACTCGAGAAAGATCTTGAACGTGCTCGAGAGGTCAAGGTTACTATAGATTATACATCGAAAAATATTGGAAAGATATTCCTTGGTCCCACTTTAGGTTTTAGGTAGAGGGAAGGAATAGGTTACGACAGTGCATCCGCTTCCTATGTCGCATCAAAATCGGTTCCTAAATTTATGGTAGATCCTTATGGGCCTCGACCTAAATCGCAAAAGTGATTTTAACCTAAGAGAGAGAACCAAGATAGACCAAAACAAGCCTATGTTTTCACCCATTGTAAAAGGAGATGTCACTTTAGGAAATTTTACTACAAGTTAGGGAAAACTTAGCGTTCACAGACTTTCGTGCACTGCTATAGCAACGTTGTTAGTCTTAAAGACCAAGTTGAGTTCCTAGTCATGACTTCACAAAGCTTAATGGAATAATTTCAACGGATGTCTATATCATTTGAGAATACTTCTGACGCTACAACTACTGCCAACAATGATAAGGGCAAACTAAAGGTTACTTCCATTTGGGTACCGAAGTAAGATGATAAAGCCTTTGTTGTTCACGTTGCTCTCATAAATCAAAATATGTCCCAATGGTATTTTTATAGTGGGTCGCACATGACCAGTGACATATCATTTTTCACCAACCTTGTGGATAACAAGGAAGACAAAGTCACCTTTGGAGATAGGAGTAGGTATAGTATTTGAGGATGTGGATGTGTTGAGATACCCGAATTTCCATAAATAGGCAATGTGTTGTACGTAAATGCGTTTAAAGAGAACTTAGTTAGCATATGACAATTATGCGATGCAAGCTTGTCTGAATGTAACATATATGATTGATTCGGTGAACTGTTACTACAAGGAGTGAGGACAGAAGATAATTTCCATAAAGTCAAGTCTCTATTTGTGTGCAACAATACCACAGTCTCCTTTATAAACCTTTGGCATCAATACTTAAGCCATGTGAACTTTAGAGATCTTGAAAGATTAGTAAAAAAGGACCTAGTTCGTGGCTTACCGTCGCTTGGAAACCAATATCCTCGGTTTGTTGACCTTGATAACACGAAAAACAACTTCAAAGTCCCAATTGAAAGTTTTATACCATTACCACCTCACATGTTATGGAGTTGATTCACATGGATCTCATGGCTCCTACTCGTTTAGAGAGTTTAGGTGGTAAGAGATACATTCTCGTGATGGTCGGAGACGCTTTGAGGTACTCTATTGTAGGGTTTCTTGAAAAAATCTGATGCGATTGAGTTCCAAACAACTAAGTGTTGTGTCCTATAAAACTAATATGGTGTCACTATTAAGCGAATGCGCAGTGATAACGACATTGAATTTAAAGAACCCGAAGTGGATAGATATTGTGATAGAATGGGCATCAAACACAAATTTTTGGTTGTTCGTACTCCTCGGCAAAATGGGATAGTTGAGAGGAAGAACCAAATGATTCAAAATATTCTTGGGAGAAACGTACAAAAATGTTTTTGGGCAAAGGGGGTGAGTATCGCGTGTCATTCAGTGAATAGGGTATATCTTTGTCCACACACATTACACACGCAATTTAAATTCTGGATAGGAAAAAACCTAGCCTATCGTATTTCCGTTCCTTGAGAGTACTTATTACATCTTAAGAGATAGAGATCACTTAGGAAAGTTCAACTCTCGAGGTGATGAGGGAATATTTTTAGGTTATTCATCATTGAGTAAAGCGTATAGGGTGTTTAACCTTGTAAGCTCTAAGGTTATGGAGTCAATAAATGTTAGGACTAAAGATGAAAAGACATCGATGCCTATTAATCCTGGCCCCCAGTGTGAGGATGATTCACCCCTGGTGACAATCCCATCTTTACTCATACTACCCTGATGGACTCGACAATTAATTTAAAGTATCCACACTCTTGGGTTCAAAAGAGTCATGACCCTTTCGCTAGACTTGGTGACCTCACAGTAGATGTTAAGACTCGTGCTCGAGAATGTGGTTAGTTACCTTTGCGATACCTCCTTAGTTGAGCCCAAGAATGTGGAAGAAGCATTCAAGGAAGAGCATTAGATATTCTCTATACAAGATGAGTTTCTTCAGTTTTATAAGAACGGTGTCTAGGAGTAAGTCCCCGACCGAGCGAGGCTAATGTAATTGGTACCAAGTGTATTTATAAGAATAATATGGATGAGCATGGCACCATAGTTCATAATAAGGCTAGGTTGGTCTCTTAAGGATACACACAGATTGAGGGTGTATATTTTGATGAGACATTCTCTCTTGTAGCTAGCCCTAAGTCCGTTTGCTAACTACTTGCCATAGCTTGTCATCTTCACTTCAAGTTATATCAATTGTATGTCAAGAGTGACTTCCTTTAATGACATTATACAGGAGGAAGTTTACATGGAACAACCAAATGGGTTTGAAGACCCAAAGCACTCGGGACATGTCTTTTATCCTAAGAAGTCCCTATATGGTCTGAAGCAAGCATCATGTGCTTGGTATAAGAGGCTCACCTTTTTATCTCTTAGCTCGTGTCTTCAAGAGAGGGGAAGTGAGTAAGACGTTGTTTGTGAGGAGAGAGAGTGGTATTATCTTGGTTTCCCAAGTATTTGTGGACGATATAATATTTGGATCCAGTTGCTCCCAATATGCTCCCACTTTTGAGCAGGAGGTGAAGAGAGAGTTCGAGATGAGCAAGGTTGGTGAGCTTACATTCTTCTTAGGTCTCCAGGTACGTCAGCTAGAGGATGGGATATTCGTATATTAATCCAAATATTCCATGGAAATAGTGAAGAAGTTTGGTTTAGACTCTAATAATCACTCATGCACCCCTAAGAGTACATCGACTGAGCTTTGCAAAGACATTCTAGGCAAGGATGTAGAGCAAACCCTTTAAAGGGGCATAATAGGTAGTCTTCTCTACTTGACTGCTAGTCGGCCCGACATTGCCTTTAGCATTGGAGTCTGTGTGTGATGCGAAGTGACAGAGTCTCACTTGCTCTCTCTTAAACATATCATCAAATATATTAGTGGCACTCTTTCCTACGGTATTTGGTATTCCTTTGATACTGATGATTGTTTGTCCTCCTATTCAGATGTCGATTTGGCGGAGGATGTTGATGGTTATAGAAACACCTCGGGTGGGTGTTTTTACTTTGGGAGTGATCTTGTCTCTTGGTTAAGTAAGGATTAAAACTTTATATCTTTATCCACGGTGGAGGCTAAGTATGTAGCCGCTGGGAGTTACTGCACGCAACTCTTATGGACAAAGTAAATATTGGAAGATTATGGGATTTCCCAAGGCACAATGGCCATTTTGTGTGATATTACGAGTGCAATCCATATATCCCATAATCCGGTCCAATAATCTCGCACAAAGCATATTAAGATACGTGAGAATTTTATGTATGATCTCGTTGAGGAGAAGGTCATGTCCTTAAGCTTTGTGAGCACTCAATGTCAATTAGTCGATATTTTCATGAAACCTTTAGAACCACTTAGATTCGAGAATCTTAGGAAGTCTTTAGGTATTTGTTTTATTGATTCGAGTACTTTATCTAGTGTATGGTACTTATCATGATCATATCTTATATCCCTATTGTTAGATTTTAGTTCTTTTATAGTATTATGCTTTTTCATCTTGATATATTTCGAAAATTCCATAAAGATTTTTGGGTTTTAATAAAGAGCTTGAAAAAATGAAAAAGATTTTTCTCTGTGATAAATTTTTTAAAAACATAAAAAGATTTTTGTATTATCATTTTTCACCATATATGGATGCACATTTAAGATATTCGGATCACCCCCACATTCCATCCATTCGCATGAAATTTTCATAATTTTTTGAGACATGACATCATTTCGTTAGTGTGCTTAATAATGTGAGGATAGCATTACATTTTTCATTGATGATTAATTTCTTCATACTACACTCTTCACCACCTTTATTTCACATGTGCATGGAATTTGTTAACCTTGTACTTGCTTATCATGTGTCGAATATGGTGTTATGATCTTAACCTACTTAATAACGAACCAAATGTAAAAAGAGATGAGTTATGCTTGTAAGAACCACTGCCCAGATTTCATTTCCCGAAAAATATTGATATATGTTAAGCAACGGAAAGGGGATATGAAAGAGAAAAATTATCTTTGCATTAAAATCCATCATTTGCACAAAGAGCCTAAAAACATTAATGACACAAAAAAATAGAAGTGACGAGGCCATTTATTTTATACTTTATTGATGCTTAGCTACATATGAGCATTATGATATCTTCAAAATATTTGAGAGTGAATTCTTATATATGTGATATTTTAAGGGTGTTATAAAGTAGATAACCAATGGGTTTGCACAACGGACTCTCTCAAAAAGAATTAAATAGTTTGATGTAATTGATTTGAGGATCATTTAAATTCATGGCATATTACATAAGTTGAGTCATTTTATTTAAGTTCAAAATTAATCATCGAAGGCTGAAATTGAGTTATTTCTTTAGAACTTATAGGAGATATTTCCCTCAATAAGTAATAAAATTTTATAATTACCCTGAAAGTATTATGAATGCAGAAAAAATGAATAACGAGAACTATGTATGTGGTTTGAACGTGAGGTCGACCTCTGTCTATAGGGGTAAAAGGGGAGTGGTTTGTATTAGAAAGGGGAGGAAATAATCATAGTGCTAGTGTTGTTGGATGAGAGTCCAGGTTATTGTATGCTAGTTACAATTAGTCCCTGACGTGGGCTAGATTCCCCTATTTATAGACTTAGGTTCCCACGTTCGTGGGTCTCTTTATACTTATCTTTAATTGAAACGGTCCTAGAGATTTGATTCTATCTAGATCTCCTTAGGCTTATTAGTTCTTACGTCTCTTCTGTGTTACTTGCCACATGTTCGGCCGTGTACTCGGGCCACATGGCATAATTGATCTTATCCCTTCATTTGCCCCAAAAGTGGCGGTGGTTAGTCAAATATCGATCGACCTTACCTTGTATTTATTTGTATGTGTGGTCGATCTCCAAGGATCATCGGCCAAACATCTTGACTTGTTTATCCGCCACTTGTTTATTTAATCTGGCGTTATTTTTTGCACGTGCTTGTTTTAGGAGGTGCGCAATTTAGTCATTGCTTGTCTAGTTTGTGCACGTAGTTATAGCATTGGGTTGTGTGTTTAGCACCATCATTAAAGGTAATGATGGCGCATGACCACGTGACATCCTTCCCCAAGCATTGTGACAGTTGTGAGAAGATGGAGAATCAGAACGTATAAGGGCTCTCACACCCTTATACCTTGGCACTTTTGCCAATGCCAAGTTAATTTGAATTTTTTGCTTTCTCTCTCTATATTCCCCTGTATTTATCTTTAGTCTCCTTCGACTTCTTCATCTACCATGTCTAGGTGTTTTAGAAGGTACAAAGTATCATCAGCCAATAATTTTCAGGAATGAAGCACACTATATAGTTGACTCACTTTAGTCTGCACTATATAGGTGCCTCAACTAGTTTGGAAATGTAGACGAAATTGATTCCCTCCTTGAACTACATCATAGCTTCCCCATGTGCTATATCATCATCAACAAAAGATCAAGTCATACAGAACACACTCAACACATAGGATTGAATTTTATCTCATATTTGATTGGCGTGTGTTAATTGGAATTAAAATAAATATTTTACAATTTTTAAAAATTTTAAAATAATTAAAATCTATTTATAAAATAATTAAAATAAGGTTTAAATTATTTTGGGGTTAAAATTTGTATTTTAAAAGTTCCTAAAAATGACTTGGGTAGAATCCAAAACCGGCACAAAGATTTGTGATTCAAAGTTGATTTTTTAATAAACTCAAAACACGTATTTTACAATCGTTATTATCTCTACACGTGTTGCTTTATCGTTGGTTCAAATTATGTTTGTTTGCTCTCACAATCAAGTGCGTGACTTATAGCCGTTAGATAAAATCTTATCAACGTACAACATGTGTTTTAAGACGATCCAAGTGCATTCCCTTTGAACCAATCAGAGTGTAACACTGTGCGGTCATCTTTCAACCCTTAGATTTAAGTTCGAAACGCTGCATTGATCTCAGTCGTCCATTCTCTTCGATGTTCCAGACCCTTCCATGCTTTGTATAAACAGATACCTTAGGGTCCCCATTTGAAGACTTTGGCATTTCTTTTATTTGAGAGAAAAGAGAGAGTAGAGAGAGCAGAGAGAAAATAAAAAGAGAGAAAAAAGAAAATGCTTAGAGAAACTCTGTTAAAATTTTTTGAAAATCATTTGAGAGTTAGGGTTTCTAATTCCTTGTAGTTTCAATTTCTCTCTCAACAGCCTCACGGTTTATGATCTCATTTATTTTTTAAACTTGAAGATCTAAAATAGTGATACAATCACGTTTAGATTTTAATGTTGTTTTTTATTTCTTGTTTAAGAAATCATATTTTCTTGTTGGATATTGTTTGTAAAAAGTTTTAAAAACCATTTTAATTCAACATCGCTTATTTTTACAAAACTGAAATCATGAGTTGCATGTTTCAGATCTAAGAAATTATTCACTTTGAAAAATTGTGTTGATAAATAAGTTCTAATAATATGAGTTTTAAAGATCCTAAAGGCATTCAGATCTTGAAATATTTTACAGAAAAGAATGAGTCTGAATTTCATAAGTGTAAAAGTCATTCTCATATTTAGATTGTTTGAAATTCATAGGATCCGTCTGTAATTAAGTGTGCGTGAGTATATGCATGGAATTTTAGGCACATCACTCACTACACAATCACCCACAAACACTAAAGTGTCTTGTTGGTTGAGAGATTTTGACTACTGAGTCGGCATTGCATAAAAGGAGAAAGGGAGCAGAGCAAGGAACAAAAAAAGGACAATCCAGTTTCTTAAAGAAGTCAGAAAGAATACCCAAAAGGAGTGGAATCTCGGTTAGGTATATTTTTGGACTTAGAATAGGAATTGATTGTATGATTTGTTGTATGCTTGTAACCTAAAACCATTTATAGTGGATTTTGTTTTTGTGGCGTAGAGGTCGCCGTGGATATTTCCCCAATTGGGTGGGGTTTTACCACATAAACATTATTGTCTCTTGTGTGTGCTTTTTAGTTCTTCATTGCTACATTCTGCAAATTAGACTTAGGTTTATTCTAAAATCTATTTCCAAGGGACTTAAATAATTTGTTCATTGAACTGTTTTAACACGTCTTGTGTTCTTATAAATATTTTGGTAATATTTTCCTCAAAAAAGTAATTTTGGAACTCACTAAACTTTTTAACTTTTGTTAAAACAACATACTGAGGCTTTTCAATTATTATCAGAGCTGAGTATTTTTCAAAACTTTTTGATCCTGTACTTTGAAATTGTTCTAAAAATCACTTATGGACGAAAATTTTGATCAGCTTGGAAATTTGTCCAGACCTCTCCTCTTTTATGGAACCAATTTGACTCATTGGAAGGTAAGGATGATTGCTTTCATCCAAGGGACATTAGGAGTTGATGTTTGGGAAGCAATTGAAAATGGATATTCTCATCCAACTAAGCTTGTTGCAGAGGGTAGTACTGTGAGGATTAAAAAACTCCTCATTGAGTTTACTCAAGAAGAAAAACTTGCCTCATTAAGTAATAACAAAGAGGAAAATGCGATATTCATATCTTTAAATGAGCACGAATTCAAATGCATATCTATTTGCACTACATCTAAGGAAGACTGGGACATGTTAGTCACTGCTCAAGAAGGTGATGAACGTTTTAAAACGGCCAAAACTCCAATGTTAATACAATAGTATAATAACCTACTCATGAATCAGATAGAGACCTTTGACGAGTTATATATTAGGTTGAATGACACAATTACAAAAATGCATGCAAATAGAATCATGAATGATAGGAAAGAAATTGTTTCAAAAATTCTTTGGTCCCTTCCCCCTAAGTTTGATAACAAAAGGTATGCAATTGAGGAGATTGTTGATACATACTTGACCCCTGAACTCCTCAGTAGCAAACTTAGGACTGTAGAAATGGAACTTGAATTTAAGAAGAACCTTTCATATAATAAGAAAGGACAGTCTAGTTCCAAAGTAGTTTTTCAATCTAAAATTACCTCACCTTATTTAGTCATTCCTACCATAGACTTGGACTCTAATGAGGACTGTGATTTGGAGAGTTTGGATAACCAAATAGCCCTTATGTCAAAATAGTTCAATAAAATTATAAAGTTTTGGAACACTATTGCTTCTAAACAAGGGAAAGTTGGATATCAAAACAACTCTAATAATAGGCCTCTCGAGAGAAACCATGACAAACAAAATACTAAGAATAATAAAAGACCTGAAAGAGACTTTAGAAACACTCAATGCTATAGATGTGGTAAAAAGGGTCACATAGCTATTAATTGTAGGGTTAAAGTGAATAACACTGCTAAATATAACATCAATAAGACTTGGGATGACTCTAGTGACTCTGAAGAAGATGAGACCGAATCTTCCAACTCTTTTGATCCTTGTATCTCTTTCTTGGCAAAAATTATCTATTCTAATGATATGTCTGTGAACAATGCTGAACATGATGCTATCGTGCCTACTACTGTTATGTCTAATGATGTTGTGTCTAGTTCTAGTTTATCTGCTCATTGCTTAGATAGCACAAATATTGTAGACATTGCTAATAATAGTTCTTCGACGATGTGTATGAGTCAAAGTGTTTGTACTGATAACGAATTGAATGGGTGTGTGAGTTCGATAAATGAAATGTTAGGGGAAAAATCACACACTACACATAATGAGTCAGGTAATGATGATCTCCCTAACACACTCTACACTAAGACTCTTAGGAGAGCACTAAACTAGAAAAGATAGTCAAGGACTTAACTAAAAAGATAGAAGCTTTAAGCCTATTGGTGAAACAAAACGTAGAGGACTATACAAATATGTGTTCGGACTATGAAATGAAAACTAAATCTTTTGTTGAAAAGATTAAAGAACTTTCTGAATCAAATGAGATTTTGGAAAAGAAATATAAGGCAACTTTGATAGAATTGGAATAATCTAAACAAAAAGTTTCAACTGTGTTCAAGATATTTTCTAAGTTTGAAAACAATTCTAACTGTTTTGAAGACTGTGTTTCATTAAGCAAAACCAATTCTGAAGATAAAACTAGTTTAGGTTTTTATCAGAAAACTAAGCACAAACTAAAAATTTCCAACATGTGCAATTTATTTCTGCTGGAAAAAGACCAGATGGCCTATGTCCTGATTTTCAATCCTTAAAGAAAGATTTTAAAAATAAGAAAAAGTGGATAGACAATCTGATAGAAAATCATCATAAGCCAACTATTGAACCTAAGGCTAAGTATATTTGCCCCCCTGTTAGGCAATGTGATCCCAAATTTAAAAATATTGCAGTTACACCTAAGGCCAATATTCAACATCTTTTTAAGGGTTTTCGAAATGTGAAAAAATCATCAAGCCACCAATATTGTTCTTATTGTGATGTTTATGGACACTGTCTCCCTGAAAGTTTTCAAAAATGAATGTATAAACCTTTCTATTACTCACCTGTTTATAAAAACTCCAACTATTCTAGGTAAAGTAGGAATAATTATATACTTCTTAAACAGCCTAATAAAAACTCTAACTATAGAGTTAGTAAGAAAAGATCTCGTGCTAAAAAGAAATCTAAGGGAAAGAGTCCTAGATTTATTTCTAAACCAAAAGCTCACAAATATTTTAAAACTAGAGATATTTAGGTTAGAAAAGACGATCTAACAGTTCAGTTAAAGTGTAATATTGTGGTTAGTGCTTTAAAAGCTGGGAGCACTCCATTTGGTTGGTATTTAAACTCTAGATGCTCCAAGCATATGACCGAAGACGATACTAAATTATCTGACCAAACTAACTTCTTAGGAGGGAATTTTTAATTGAAGACAAAGTATCAGCTCAGATTATAGGCAAATGAACACTCCAAGAAAAGGGACTCCCCATTCTCAAAGATGTCCTATTAGTAAAAGGTCTTGAGGCCAATTTATTGAACGTATCTCAATTTTGTGATTCCAACCACACTATCACATTCTCGAAAACTGAATGCAAAATTGTAAATGAGAATGGTGACTGTATCTTTATAGGACACTGGACCCTAGATAACTGTTACATAGCAAATTCTAGATTTGAGACCTATAGGATAGCTAGACTTGATGATAATGAAATCTGGCACAATCGGTTGGGTCATATTAATTATGATAATCTTTACAAATTGAGCTCTTAGGATATAATTAGAGGTTTACCATAATAAAACCAATTTCAAATGTTGTTTATGGATCGTCTTAGGAAGGGAAAATGATTAAATCTGCTCACAAGAAAGTTAAAGACATTTTAATATATAAACCTCTAAAGTTAATCCACATGGATCTTATAGGTCCTTCGTGAACTGTGAGAATTTGTGGTAATAGTTACATTTTAATCATTATGGATGTCTTTACTCGGTTCACTTGGGTAGCGTTTTTAAAACAAAAATCTAACACATTCCAAGAATTTTTTAAAAATCCTTTGAAGAATCAAGAATGAAAAAGATACCCAAGTTAATCGAATACGTAGCCATATAAGAGGTGAATTTAAGGACTTTGGTGTAATAGAATACTATAGTAGAAATGGTTCTCAGCATGAGTCAAGTGCTCCTAAAACACCTCAACATAATGGTGTTGCCGCAAATAAGAATTAAACAATCCAGGAAATGGATAGGGTAATGATATATGCTAAGAAATAGCCAAAATACTTTTGGGTTGAGGCAGTTCAAACAACTTGTCATATCATTAACTGGGTTTATCTTCGAAAAAATTACACAAACCACCTATGAACTTCGGTATGTTAAAAGGCCCAATATGAAATATCTTCAAACTTTGGGGAGTAATTGTTATATTTGCAAAGACAGAGAACACATGTCCAAGTTTGAAACTCGTGGTGACAAAGCCATATTTTTGGGTTACTCCCCAAATGGTAGGGTATATTGCACTTATAATTTTCATACCAAAGTAATCATGGAATCAATAAATGTAATAGGGAGTGACACTAATATCGAGAGTAAAGAGCAGGGATCAATTATCATAGAGGATTCTAAAAATAATTTTACTTATGACTCTCCAGAGATAGTTGAGCCTTTACCTACTAAGACCCTTGAAGTGCCTAATTGGATTTCTAAATAATCATTCCATTGATAATGTTGATGGTAACCCTGATGAGCCAGAGCGTACAAGATCCCAATTATATAACGTTGCCCATTTTGCGTGCTTTGTTTCTCTAGTAGAATCAAAGAATGTAAATGAGTCACTTAGTGACTCATTTTGGATAGGTGCTATGCAGGAAGTGCTCATCCAATTTAAGAGTAATGATGTGTGGAATCTTGTACCTAGGCTAGAAAATAAAAAGGTTATTGGCACTCGTTGGATCTTTAAAAATAAAATAGATGAGTCTGGGATGATAGTTAGAAATAAAGCTAGATTAGTTATCCAGAGCTACTCTCAAGTTGACGGAATAGATTTTGAGGAGACCTTTGACCCGATCACTCGCCTCGAGTCTGTTCACTTACTTTTGGCCATAACTTGTCACTTACAATTCAGCCTTTATCAACTGGATGTTAAATCTTCTTTTTTTAAATGATATTTTGACGGAGGAGATGCACATTGAACAGCCGAAAGGCTTCCGCATTACCCAAACCATGTTTATAGGTTGAAAAAGGTATTATACGGCTTAAAGCAAGCCCCTCAGGCCTCATACGAATGTCTATCGACCTGTTTAATCAATAAAGGTTTTCGACGTGGCAGAAATGACCAGACATTATTTGTCAAACATTTTAACAAACGGGTCTTAATTGCTCAGGTATATGTTGACGACATTATATTGGGTTCTACTTTTCTTACTGAAGTTAAAGAGTTTTCAAAAATTATGCACGGGGAATTCTAAATGTTGCTTACGGGGAAACGTTAATATTTTTTAGGTCTTCAAGTTAGGCAAAAAGATGATGGGTTATTTATACCGCGGTCTAAATACGCAATTGAATTAGTTAAAAAATTCGGTTTAGATAATGCTAAAGTTGCTAGGACTCCCATGAGTACCTTTGCGAAAATATCCCAAGATGAGAGTGTAATACCCCGTATTTTTGAGTATTTATTATTTAATTAATTCGGATAATTTTAAATTACAAGTGTGTCATAATTTAATTAAATTAATTACTATGTGTTGATTAAAATATAAATCGGAAGAGTTAATGGTTAATATTTATGAAATATAATTATTAAGTGAATAGTAAATTATTAATTTTACGTCTTAGCGAGTGATAGTGATGTGGCGGTATTTTATCTCAACCAAGATATTATTTGGGGATGATATATGACTTTGTTGTAGAGTGACTCATATGGAGACTTCGAGGGCATGGTTGATTCTGGATGGGTCGAGATAGTGTACCCGGTAGTAGTAATTGGGTCCGGAGGCCTTTTTAGACATAATCGGGCCCATACGGGGGTGTTTGGGTCAGTTGAGCTTGGCCCATAAGCCTAATTTCGTGATTAACAATATTAAACCTAAATTATAGAGTTAGTGGTAGCCATAACTCAAATAGAAAAATCCTAGATCTATAGAGAAGAAAGGAGGAAGGAAATGGGGAGCTTGTGGGAGCCAATTTGAAGAGGGATTGAGGTGCTTGTGTCAAACTCATCTTCTTCATCAAAGGAATCGGACTATACGAATATAATTAGGCAAGTGATTAACTTTCTTTCAATCTAAATTGCAGTATTTCAATTCATATCATAGTGGGTGTGATTGAGAATTCATTTTCGGTGGGTATCACACAAAAAAGGATTTTTGGATGATTTAATCATGGTGTGTAGATTAAAGACTAAATTGATGATGGGATGAAATTCCACGATGTAGGAATCTGAACTATGTGAAAATACCAATAGTCTTTATTGATAAATTTTGGATTTTAGAATCGAATTGGAGAAAACGATAGAATGAAAACCGTGAAAACCCATTTTGGGAATGTAGAACTGTTAATGTTAATTGATGATATTTAAGGGATCAATTCGTGATTACAACCTGTTAAAGAGAGGGTTTGTATGATGGGTATGGTTAAATTAAATTATGGGTTGAATATGTATAACTTGGAGGAACAACAATGGCATAACAGGGGGTGCGGGGAAGACCTGCTTGCGGCGAATCGATTCGGTTCCTAAGGCCTAATCAATTTGGCTGTCCAGTAAAGGGGAATTTTTTTTTGTTGTACCCTAGATTCACCATTAATTACCGGGGGGACTTTTAGGTTATTTCTAAAATATAGGTAGAGACCTATTTAACTCCAGTGGGCTATAATAAGGAAGTAGTTAGCCAATTTGGGAGAATTCTACGGCTAGGACCTTTATGGACATATTATGAAATGGAGAGAATTTCAGATATCGAGATGGAATTTCGAGTATAGTGAATAAACCCAAATTGTGAATCAGTATGATAAAAAGAAATTTGAGTCGGGAAGATAGACTCGGTTATCATAGGCTAGTGCCATGACAGTTAGGCATGGGTTAGTCGTACTTAATTAACTATATATATATATATATATATATATATATATATATATATATATATATATATATATATATATATATATATATATATGTTTGTGTGCTTATTAACTCTACATATATATATTTAAATGATATTTATAGAAATGCATACTCCTTTAGTGCTATCATAAGAGGTTGCGCGATATGGGTGAATCCCCCGGCTTGTGACAGCATGCAGAGTATAATCCCCAAGTCATATCACCTGATGTTTAATTGTGTGATTTATTTTTCGAGGTGAAACGCTTTGCGTATGATTCGGCCTCACCTTGGGGGGATATGACCACCTCCACTACGTTTGCGATATTTTTACCCAAGCTCTTGAGTGAATCTAACTTAAGGTAATCGGGTTAGAGTGAGCATACCTGAGATATGATAGCATTTTAGAGAAAACATCCAGTAAATTATTACGCGGGAATGGATGGTTATTATACGCAATGTGTGTGTGAATGTTTTAGTAAACTAGTACATATATAATATGAGTAGATAATTATATACGGGATTAATACATAAGTGTGAATGTATTATTTCTTACATAACTGGTGTGAAAGTTATACGATTAAAAAAGGGTTTCCTATATAACTAGTGTGAACATTATATGACTTAATATAGTTGAACTGATTAATAAGTTAATGAGTAGAGAACTTAATGATCAAAGTAAGAATACTCGGGTTAGAGAAGTGCGACAGAAAGAGGTGTGATAAGGCTAGTTAGGTGGGGTAGCGTAACTAGTGAAATTAGAAGGCAAGTGTTAGGTGTGCACATTAGATGAGGGGTGAGTTATACCTCAAGAGAGTGTGACACTAGCTTAAATATGAAAAGTGTGCATGCATATTTAATTAATTTTAATTTAACTGCATGCTAAATATTTTCAAAATATTTTATTTGGGCTCTGACCCGTGTTAAAAATCTTTTTCAAAACATTTTAGGTGTCCAGCCACAAGGACGCTCAGCTTGAGGATTCTATCTAGGGATGCGTAGTTGTATCTCATGTGGAAGTTGCAGGACTTTGCTATAGACACTTTGTTGATTTATTCCTAGGGTTAAAACTTCATTCAATATTCATTTGGGCTTGTTGCCTCAGATTTAGTATTTCAGTTTATTCATTAGACCTTGTGTATCCAGTTTAATATTTCAGTTTATTATTGAACCGATAGTTGATTCGGTCTTCTTTATTCATATTATTTATCTGTGTTGGATTTAATTATTAGTTTGTGTGGATGGTTTAATTATTTTATTTTTTCATGTTTTTAATTAATGTAAGATAAAATTTGGCATCGATTTATTTAATTACTAGGTGGTTAGTAACTTTAAAAATGCCTTCGACAATGATGCTAAGAATGAGCCATATGAGACCAACGTTTTATTTTAACACCCAGTATTTTAATAGGCAGGGTGTCACAGAGATTGGGAAACCAGTAGATCCTACACTATATAGAAGTATGATAGGTAGTTTGATGTATGTAACAGCTTCTCGGCCCGATATCATGTACGTTGTGTGTATTTGCGCTCATTACCAATATACACCTAAATAAAGTCACCTTATCTGTGTTAAATGAATAATAAAATATGTTAAGGGAACAATAAACCTAGGTATATGTACATAAAAGACACCACAAGCACAATTGTAGGATACACCGATTCTGACCGGGCCGACTACTCAGATTAGAGAAAACGCACTTTCGGTGCTTGTTACTACATAGGTAACAACTTAGTAGGGTGGAGTAGTAAAAAAATAGAACTTCATATCGCTTTCCATAGCCGAATCAAAATATATAGAGGCAGGAAGTTGTTGCACTCAGCTATTATGGATAAAGCAAATGCTTAGCGACTGCGGCAATAATGAAGAAAAGATTAATTTATATTGCGATAACAAAAGTGTGATCAATATCTCTAAAACCCTGTTCAACATTCGCGTACTAAACGTATTAAAATTAGACATCATTTTATATGAGAACTTATTGAGTTTAAAGAATTAGAGATTAATTATTTACCCATTGAACATCAACTAGCTGCCTTGTTCACAAAACCTTTGGATAATTTACGTTTTGAATCTTTAAGGAAATTCATCGGTATGATTATGCTTGACTAGATATTTATCACTCATCATATCCTCCGATTACTATCATGCTTATAATTGGTCTTTGAGGATATAGGGCACGGTCATTTGATAAATGTCAAAAGACATCTCTTATCTCTATTTCATATAGGAGACACTTGAGGTGACCTGTTGATCGATTTAGGTTGATAGAATGATGTTTACATTGCTTGTTATGTTCATTTTATGATCCTCATCCTTTGTCCAATTGAGACAAAATGGGGGAAAGATATTTGAGTTCATCAGGACAATTATTGTAAAAACTTGGCTCATTCTTGATCTTTTCCATTAGTTGCAGTATTATTTTTCAAGAAATGAAAGTTCCTTTGCGTTAGAACGAGCTTCGAATGACCATCGAATGACAGTCCTATGTTTAACATGCCCAATATCGTTGGAAGGTCATTAGAATCCTGTTCGAATGAGAATGGGTTTTTGTTCGAATGAGAATTGATCTCGTTAGAACGAAACTGGAATTTTTCGTTCAAACAATATGCCATTTTTGTTCGACCGAGATCATCGCCTCAAAATTCGTGTATTTTTCTATAAAAATAAAGTTTCTCGGAATTGTAACTGTGTTATTTTTTCTGTGAGGACATGAAGATCCCCATAGGGTGATGTTAACTTGAGTTTTTTTTAGCTGGATAAGGACCTTGCTTCCAATGTTGTTCAATTTTTGTGAAGAACTTTGGCATAAACTAATTTCCAATATTTGAACCAAAAGTCCTCATCTTTATGTTTTAGAAAAACACTTTTCTTATCCAAATTGTTCATCCCATATCTGATTTGTTGAGTTTATTCAAACCCAAGTTCCATACTTGCTACATCAAAACCTTGTAGAGTTTACTCTACTGCTGATTTGTAGAGTCGAGGCTCTACCGTTGAACAAGATAAGATCATGCATCCTAAGGTTGATTGGTGGATACCGATGGAAGACCACTTCCTGTGGACGATGTTGGACTGTGTGGTAGCTGTTGAAGAATTGAAGATCATTTATTATATACTTAGTGGAGCTCTAAATAGTCTGTAAATCATTGAGTCTGTCAATTTCTTAACAGTGCTGAAATCTAGATTTTGCTCAAAAGGTATTTCTCCTCAATCTTTTTCATGTTTTTGTTTGGTTTGATTATTTGTGTGGTTTAGCATAATTAATTTGGCCATTCTATTGCATGCACACCTAATTTCTAATTAAGATAAAATTTTATTAAAATTTGAATTTGTGTGTGTATAACCTAATATACGGAGTATCCATATGAACCCGCTTTCTTAATGACAATGCTTCACCATTAAAAGAATCATCTTCTTTTAAACCAATTTCTAAATATTTTTCAAACTCAAAGAATTATCGTTTCTATTACAATGAAAATTTTATTTCGGTACCTTCACTTCATTTAAGTTCCAAGCACTCTCTCACTCTCTCTCTCTCTCAATCATTAGCCTTTGGGCAACTTAATGTATTTGATCTCCAGGCAGTAACTCAACCTTCAAGAACATGTAACTTGACTTGTTGCCCCTTGTTAATATATGAAATAAAATCATTTAGTCTGTGGACACATGTTCAAATGCTTGTGTTGGACCACGTTAAACATTTGTGTCCAACTCATGTATTATGTTTCAATTCATATTGTGTGGAGTATAAGATCGTCAAAATTTTAGCTTCATTGTGAATAAAGAAATGAGGATTCCAAATCATTTGCCAAACTAGTAAAATTTTAGCGTTGTTGACAATAAATGCGATATTTTACCATAAAATTTTTCATGTCTATTCTAAACAAGGGAAAAGCCCCTCAAAGAAGTTGCATTTTCAATGAAGCACTTTTCTTCGTTTTTTTTTCTTTTTGTTTCTTGCACTTTTTGCATTTTGTACCTCTCTTATAGCAAGTTAAATGCAAGGCCAAAGCCTTTCAACATCTCCCAGGGCAATTTGAATGCCACATGAAGTTGCAGTTTGCCTAATTGTTTGGAATTTAGAGCACCACTCAAATTTTAGTTATGGTACTTGTACAAAATATGAATTGCCAATTTAAATATGCCATTTAACACAAACTGTCAGGAGTTGGTCTTATTAAGTTTAGGTTGCCTAATAAAATCACAAAGAGAGCAAAGGCGATTTCATACAATGAGAAATAATGATTTTAACGGAGATGGCTTGAACAGAAGATAGTAATTTAATAAGCATAATCCTTTGTACAAAACATCTCTTAAGCGTATCTCAAGTAACGGATCCTAAAAACAAATTAAAAATGGCAAAATAAATTAATTTTCAGCCAAATTTGGTGGAAATGATCTAGAGATCATCTACAAAAATAATTGAGAATTCAATCAAATGAAAATTTGAAAAATAAATGCATTTAGTTATGTTGAATTATTTGATAATCTTCTCACCCACTTCTTAGTTGATTTTTTTTGGTAGATTATCTCTCGACTATGAAAATATCTTCCACCAAGTTCGGTTGAAAACATTTTTTTTCGCTATTCTGAAAATTAGTTCGTTTTAAGGTTCGTTATTTGGGATCCGCTTTAGAGACATCCTGATCCTTTATAATATGAACAAATCTACTACAAACTGAATCTTTTTCATGCCATTGTATATAACTATTAGAGAAAGTTTAAACCTAAAGTAATACGAAAATATCTAAAACACTACACATGATCATAACTAAACTGAAGTTTCAACTTTGTTTGAGGGAGTGTTAAGGTATTAAATTCAAACTATCTGAAACACATGTCCATTGTGCTTAATAATTAATATACAAGTAGTATAACAATTAACATTATCGATAAAATATTATAGAAATAAATAACTTGCTTGATAAGAATATAGCATTGTCAATAAAAACATTATAAAAATAAATAATAAATGAATAAATCAAGGCCCTTAATCGCTGGTGAACTTTGTCTATTTGTTGTTTAAAACACCTTCACTGACAATAAAGGGTGGTGATATTCGCACCCTAAAATAATCTCCATAACACCACAAAAAAATCACATTTTCTACCATCAAACACCACAAATTTAACACCTAAAATCTTACTGAAAAGTCTAAAATGCCCTTTAACATAATAACACTTATTTTAACCTCTTACTATTCAGCACCCAAAAAATTTCAAACCCAAACCGTGAAACCCAATATCATGGCTGAAACCCACAAAAACCCAACCTTTTTTTTCTCAATACAATCTTATTTCTATCATCTACATTGTATTTGGGATAGTTTATGTGGTTGTTTGCTGCATTTTTTACGCTCTACAACAACAGGAATGACCATGGATGATCCAAAAACCCAAGATACAAATGATGCTCAAATTTTAGATTTCCTCCTACATTGGACTCATTTGAGGTACTAAATACTTACATACATTGTATTAGATCATTACACACTAAAAAATCTAAGAAAAGAAGAACTAAAAAAAGTTTGAAAAAAAAGTTGATATGGCTTCCCACGATCTCCCGTAAATGAAGAGGATGGACATTCACGACCATGATTGGCCGTTATACCCAAGTTTACGATTTATCATAATCGTGAATTATGGGATTTCACGGTTAACCTCGGTCGTTAATGCATCCATGTCACGACTAATCTTGGTAGGGATTGCCTAATTCAAGGTTTACCTTTGGGTTGACTTAATATTGAACTCAATTTATTATTATCTAAAATTGCAGTCAATAATAAACTCAATTGATTGGGGGAGATTGATAACCTTGTCGTACCAATTGCTAGTGCGACTTTGAATGATGGATCAACATTGGGAACACTATGGGGGATGAATTTCCAAGTGGTACACGTAAGAAATCTACTGTTGAACAATCTTTTGTAGAAGTGCATAACACAACCAATCCTTGCTTGCGGGATGAATTTCCTGACTTGACTATACCCATCGTAATTTTTTGTGAAAGTCCTAAGATATCCGGTGAAAATTGCATAATGTGTTATTAATTTTAAATATTTTCTTCAATTTAGGATATATGTATGGACACGGGATCTTCTCATAGTGCCATTTGTCAAGATCATACCTCTGAATTTTCTACCGAAGAGGTTGGTTTTTTTCTTAGTCATTTTTAAGTTACAGTGTTTAGTCAGATACACACAATGGCTAATTATTTATTCTCAATATTCACAGGTATTTGAGAGTAGAAGTAAAATGGTAGAATAGTGCCAGATGATTGGTTTAAAAATGAAAGCTATCGTGGTTATACTCAAATTCGAAAAGGAAAAATCGGGTAGAAAGCCACGTATAATTCTTGGATGTGAAAGAAGCTTATTGGACAGACGGGAAAACGAAGAGGAAACAAAAAAGAAGAGAAAGAGTAATGTTGGCAGTCGCAAGTGTGATTATTTATTTAGACTTAAGGGTGTCCCGATGGAAGATGGAAAGTGGGGTGTAAAAGTTTTGTGCGGTCTACATAATCACGAGGTCTCCAATTCGTTAGTTGGACACCCATATTCCGGACGGTTAAATGAGGAGGAGTGGAATGTGATAGAGGAGTTATTTTCTAATAATATTCATTCGAAGGAGGTGCTTCACACATTGAAACAAATATATCCTTATAATTGATCCTTGTTAAGAACCGTGTACAACACAAAACACAAGATGAGAATATGGGAGCATTCCGAGAGGAAAGCGATGCAGTAACTCATGCATTTGCTTTCCGATAAACATTATGTGCATTAGAATCGGCGCCATGAGAAAAATGACACCGTCAAAGACATATTTTTTTCCACACCCGACCTCCGTATTACTTTCCAAGTGCTTCTCTTATGTTGTGGTGATTGATTGAACTTACAAAACAAATAGATACAACATGCCTTTATTCAAGATGATTGAGGTCACCTCTACAGGGAAATCATTTTGTTTTTCATTTGCATTTTTGAAGAGTGAGGAGGATAATTCTCAATGGGCGTTGAAACACTTGAGATTTCTCTATGAGCCAGAAGCATTGGTCCGGGTCATCGTGTCCGATAGACCATTGCCATGCATGAATGCCGTGAGACAAGTATTTTCGAGCGCAAAACTTATATTATATTTATTCCATGTGAAGAAAAATATTAAAGTGGCTTGTTTGAAACATGGATTAAAATACCAGGATAAAAAGTCCTTTATGTTCGGATGGATTGGGGTGGTTGAGTCAGAAATGCATGTGAAATATGATAGAGCATGGTCATGTGTTTCTTTCAACTTGGAAGCATCAATGTCCTCGTATGATTTCATACCTTGAAAGTACGTGGTTGTCATTCTGTTTCATGAATGCGCATCCATGGACGAACAAGATTCAACATTGGGGGAACTACACCATAAATAGGGCCGAGGGCACACATGCACAGTTGAAAAAGTATTTGCTTAGCTCTAAGGGGACATTTGCCACGGTGTGGAAATGGATGGATGCACTACTTCATTTTTTAAGAGACTCAAATTAGATTGGAATTCGGAAAGTCATTGCAATCAACAAAGCACACGCACAACGAACCATTGCTATGAGAGATACGTGGATGAGCCTCCCACCTTGCTCTTGATTTTATTTTAGGGGAGATATATTGTATGAGGATGGGTTTATTCGGATTTGTGAGTAATACTCAATTAACGGATATTGATTACGAGCATAAAATTTTTACAATTTATAGCCTTTCGTACACTTGTAAATTGGTCGGATGGGAGAAAACGGGTGACGCCATTCATATATGGGTGTTAGACGGTCATTGGAAGAAGCTTGCTATAGTCCCGATGTCCCAATGTATCATGATCTTGATAATACACCCGAGATGATTTTCCTAAATAAGAGGTTGAATGAAGTGGGGGAAGCCGAATGGCTAATGATGCAAGTAAAATTAATGGAGATTGCTCAACCATCTTGCACACCGTTGATGGAACCCACTTTAGTTAAGGCCAATGGGAGACCCAAGGCTTTGAAGAAAATACATCTACCAAGAGAATCCCATGTGCATGGGAAAAGGATCCTTCAATATGAGGGAACTTCGTGTCAAGAAGTTAGATACAAGGCCACCTTATACAGCTAAGAAACCGGAGTTGTGATCCACCTACAAAAAGCTATATATAAAGCACGTACCGAACTTCTTCCAATATTTTGTGGAGTACATATATGAAGTTAGGTCAGATGGTAATTACGGCTTCTTCGCCTTATCCCGGGGGATGGGTATTGGGGAATATCTTAGTCACTCTCATGCTATACGTAGTCAAATGTTAACTGAGCTACGTCGGGACAAGGAATTCTATGCCTCTATCATGAAATCATATACCATTGATGAGTATGAATGTATATTGAACATGTTCAAGCATTCTGTCACGATGAGTCATTGGTTCATAATGTCGGATTTGGCTATCTAGTTGCGAATGCAATGAAAGTAATGGTGGTCTTGATATCGAAGCTCTAATGCCTAACTTTTGTGCTGTTTGATGAGGGTCAAAACCCATTTAGGAGGATAACAATATTGTTTTCTTACTGAACATATCTAATTGTCATTGGGTGACCATGAAGTGCACCCGGTTTTCCCCCCATACCCCCCCCCATTGAATCAAATTGGAAGTCAAAGGCATCGGTCGATGCACTACGCTGGGAAGATCTATTCAAACATTGTCTAAATATATTCCAGAGATTGTGTCTGAAAGACGTAGCGACAAGGGATGAACCGGTTTTGATTGAATTGGATGACGAAGTTGATTTGACTAAATCATGAGCGACGGGGTGGGAAATTGTAATTTTTAGTAACATTACATGTAAAGAAATTCTAACATTATATGTAAAACACATATTTCACGTTGGGTACTGACTTTTTGTGAATGATTACTACAAACAATCGTTGTAATTTTGGATATGAAATGTTGAAACCCTCAATGTCTCTTTTTATTTACATATTGAATATTGGATATGAATGTTGGGTATGAATATTGGATATGAATGTTGGATACACCTTTAATCATACAGTATATTTTAAATAATTTTCACCTTTAATTTGTACGGTTATGTTTAGCCGTGAATGAAACACCACAATTATTTGTGGTCATGTGAATATATTCCACGGTCTTTTGTGGCCGTAGGACTCTTATCACGATCAATTGTATCGTGAAAATCATACAGTGTATTTGTAAAATTTTCAAAGGCATTTGTACGGTTATGCATCGTCGTGTGAAGATGTTCCACGGTCTTCTATGGCCGTAGGACTATTATCACGGTCAATTGTGGTCGTGGAAATCATACGGTGTATTTGTATAATTTTCAATGGCATTTGTACGGTTATCTTTAGCCGTAAATGAATCATTACGGTTATGTGTGGCCGTGTGTAGATATGCCACGGTCTTTTATGGCCGTAGAATGCTTATCACAGTCGATTATGGTCGTGGAAATCATATAGTGTATTTGTATAATTTTCAAAGGCATTTGTACAGTTATGTGTGGCCGTGTGAAGATATTCCACGATCTTCTATCGCTGTAGGACTCTTATCACGATCAATTGTGGTTGTGGAAATCATAGAGTGTATTTGTATAATTTTCAAAGGCATTTGTATAATTATCTTTCGCCGTGAATGAATCACCACGGTTATGTGTGGCTATGTATAGATATGCCACGGTCTTCTATGGATGTATATTGCTTATCACGGTCGATTGTGGTCGTGGAAATCATACAGTGTATTTATATAATTTTTAAAGGCATTTGTACGGTTATGTGTAGTCGTGTGAAGACATTCCACGGTCTTCTATGGCCGTAGGACTCTTATCACGGTCAATTGTGGTCGTGGAAATCATAGAGTGTATTTGTATAATTTTCAAAGGCATTTGTAAGGTTATCTTTAGCTGTGAATGAAACACCACGGTTATGTGTGGTTGTGAATAAGATATTCCACGGTCTTCTATGGCCGTTAAAATCATCCAGTGGGTTTGGATAATTTTCTGAGTACCACGGTTATGAATGAAACCATTGTTAACTACAACAAACAACCAACATTAATATTTAATAATAAAACAAACACTTAACCCCCAATTTAACAAAGTATAACAAACAAACAAGCCCAAATTGTTAAATACAACAAACCAATAATTGTTTACTACAACCAACCAAACAACTAACCGTAAATTATTTATCCATTAAAAATATTCAAACAACCAACATTAAAATTTCTTCCTTGGTTATCTCCTTTTTCCCAGGCTTTTCCTTTTAGTTGTAAGTGCACATTGCTTGTGAGGGTCAAACCGACATTTCGTTCTTCGCTTCGGGTCCTGTTCATCGCTCTCCTTGTGCTTTCCTTTTTTACCACGATCCCCTTTAGCCTCCAAAAGGGCATCACATGCTGCCCGAGCAGCATCAGAGATTGCTTAATAATCGTCGGCCGAGGGATCTTCCCTTGGATATTTAAGCACCTCTTCCAAGAGATTAATGGCTAGGTCAACACTCGACTCATATCCATATTTCCACAAGGAATGTAATTAATACTACGAATACATGTTACCAAACCTTAAATGTTGATGTTACATATCATACCAATTTTTACGTAGCGTCCACTCTTAGGTTTCCCTTTCGGTGAATAGGATGGCAGACCAGGGATGCGATCTATCATTGTACCACGCCAAGTAGCCTTCAACACACTCTCAAGGGTAGTTGTGTATGGGTGTAGATTGTCTACCACCATTGAGGATATGGTCAACCCAATTCTCCTGGTACCATTTCGCATTGTTATACGCCACCTTGTACCTACTTTGTGTCCTACCCCTCTCTTCTTTAATCGGGCACATGGGAAACTGCCGACTTGACGAAGCACTCTCTCAGGATAGTATGGCTTGGCAACGTCATAGCATATGAGAATACCGGTGTACCACAATATCTCCTGGAATGGAAAGGCCTCAACATTTTCTTTGCATAGATCCTATACAATTCACATTTTGAATCATCATGTAAGTAAACAGTAAACTACATTATAAACATATCGAGTAAGTAAAAATTAGTAGTGATACTCACATCATGAACTTTTAAATCATCCAACGTCTCCCTCATAGCAAGCAATTTCTCTTTCGAGTCACCCGAAACCATTTGCGCCTTCCACCTACAAATTCGGGGCTTGGCGGTGGTATATCAGACTTACGAACACTACGCTTTAGATTGAAGTGATTGTGTATCCATGCCTACGTATACATCAAGCTTAAGTTAGAAAAGGAATATAATAAATCAAAATATATTAGGATAAAGTATATATATACACATTACCACTAGAAGAGGGATATATCTAGCAACTTGTCATACATCTGCCATGGACGCGATCCCCAATTGGCGGTATAGGTGGGATAAGAGAGCACCTCCCCAGTTCTTGTCCTTGACTTCACCCACGTTCATCAAAGATTGAATGTAATATATTGGGAATCGGGTACCCTACTTGTCTGGAAAAAGAAGGCACCCTATCATGAATAGAAGATAGGTTTGGGCACATTAATCGATGTGTTTATCCTTGGCATTCTCACACATTTCCTTCACCTAGGTGTGTTTCGGCCGGATCGGATCAGAATAGGGGTGTTCGAAAATTTTTCCAAAATTTTTAAAATTTTAAAATCCTTTCCAAAATCGAAAAAATCTATTTCGATAAATCAATTTCTTTTCCATGTCGGCGACTTCGGAATTTTTGGATATTTTTTTATTCGGAAAAAAATAGGAAAAGTCGGAACTATTAGTTTTATCTTTTTCGGATAATATCGAAAATACAAAATTATCAAATTTATCTTTTTTATTCCACTTTTTTGGGGGGTGGGGGTAGTCTTTATTTCAATACAAATGTCAATTTCAAGCAATATTAAGTATTGATGCTAAGCTTAAAAGTTGAACCTGGTAAGACCAAGTGATAAGTGCATATTACTATGAGAAAAAATAAGCAAAGAATAACACTAATGTTAGTAAGCATATAAGGAAAACACTTAAGTTATTTTCCCTATGATTCCATGAACAGTCCAATCATAAATTGCAATTATTTACAGAGTTACACAGATACCGCAAGATGCAGGCAATATGCGATGACTATACTGTGTTTCAATGAGAAACGATGGATGAAATCTTTTATGGCAAGTTAAGTCAATTGAAGGCTTAGATATGTTTAACAAATAGAGCTACAAAACTGTGTTTAATAGATCGGAGAGTAATGAGACCATACCTGATTGAGTGAGAGGAATTAGAAATGAAAGGATTCATGAATGAGAGCGGCGTGGTCTTTCTCATTAGTTTAGAAATGAGAAAAGAAGGGAGCAAAATAACCTTTATATGAGTAAAAATTAAGGGTTGAGATTATTTTGAATGAATGGGTGGGATTGTTTTAAATGAATGGTGAGATTATTAGGAAATGTGATGAGTAAATATTATTAAAATGAATAAAAATATTATTATTTCGGAAAATATTTTGGATAAATCGGATCGGCGTGATATCAGAATTTTCGGAACAAAAAATAGGAAAGTCAAAAATTTATATTTGATTTCCAATTTCATTCCAATTTATATCGAAAAAGTCAGAAATCGAAAAAATTCGGATCGGAAAAAATTAAAATGGTGCCAAGATTGGAAAAATTCGGATTGGAAATCGGAAAATTTGGAAGTTCGGAAATAATTGACACCCCTACCTTCACCCTATCCTTCCATCAACCAGTCAAAGAACAAATTAAAAGTGAACTGTTATGTAATAAAAAATATAAAAAATCACATTTTTAACAAAGTAATAAAGTTGGCGCTCTTTTTTCCGTGAAGTTGTAAGGGCACATCTTGTATTAGGGTTCGGTTCGTCCTTCTCCTTCCGTGGTAGGTGACTTGATTTGCTAGGTGTACTCGCTCATATCTATAGTTACGTCTTTGATCCCATTTCTTTAAATTTAATTTTTCTTACCATATTGTGTCAATTATTAGCAATCTATAATTACCATGTATTAATAAATTTATTTATTAATTTTGGTTGTCCTCGGGATGGTCTTGCTCACTTAGCTGCATTTAGGATCCGATGCTATACTGACTGATATGCTGCTGAAAATGAATCTAGCAGTGGGGGTAAGGCCACAACATAGAAGAATGGAGTTGTGCTATATAGCGTAATAGAACATTCGTCTCTATTTCGCAATAAAGACGAATGTTTTATTGCGCTATATAACACATCTCCGTTCCTCTATGTTGTGGCCTTACCCCCACTGCTAGATTCATCTTTAGAAGCATCTCACTTAAAATAGTATTAGGCCCTTAATGCAGCTAAGTGCACAAGATCATCCAGCGAAAAAGCATAATTAATAAATACATTTATTAATATTTGATAAATTAGTATTACAAAGGTAATTTTAGATAACTAATAATTGACACGCTAGTGTAAAAAAATTAAATTTAAACAAATGGGATTACAGATGAACGTTTAGACGTTGAGCGATTATGCCTAACAAACCTCGTTACCTAGCACATAATCACCAATGTAGTCACAGTCACATGTGATCTACCAGCTCCCCATTTAATGGATCTCTAATAAAAATATGGGAATAAGAATTTAAAATGAGAATAATTGTCTGAAATTAACAAATTAACTTGGGAAGGAAAATACGGTTAGCTTAGGCCGTGAGTAGTTGAAAATCACACCTAACTTAGGCCGTGAGTTGTTGAAAATTACGGCCAATCCAAACCGTGACTTATTAACATCCACGGTCAATTTAAACCGTAAGTTGTTGAAAATCACGGCTAATTTAGGTTGTTGATATGGAAACTTTATTGGTCTACTACAATCGTGAATATGAATACCAGGACAGAACTTGGCCGGGGAAACCCATCTCCTACGGTTACGGGTGACCGTGAGGAACTTAGGATTTGGTTTTGTACATTAACCTAGGGTTTGGTTTTGTACATTAACCTAGGGTTCATTTTTGTTATAAATAACACAGGTATATAGATTAGACATGTATAAATACCAAGTTTATAATTTTAACACCTATAAATACACAAGTATATAGATTTGAAATGCATACCTGCGTAAAATATGAGTTATACAGTGATGATTTGATTGGTTGTGATGTTATGGAGTTATGCATTGGTTTTGGAGTTAGGGTTTGTAGTTAGTAGTAGAGAGAAAAGAGTAGAGAGAGAGAGAGATGAAAAAATGAAGTATTTTTTAATTTTGGGTTTATATAATGGAGTTTGAAATTGTGATGATAAGTTATTTGGTGTTAATGAGTTGTATATTTGATTTTGGTGGTTTTTTGAAGTAAGTGGTGTAATGGAGATTATTTTGAGGTGGGAATATCATCACCCACAATAAAGGTGGTGTAAATTTTAGAATTTATTTGGCCAAATATTTACATTTCCTAAAATATTAGGCTAGAAAATCAATTCAGTAAATTCTCCGACCAATAGGGTGGTAGGCTTATGTTAACTCTCACTGAGCGAGTATTAATAAGACTTCTTCTTGATTGGTATTAGAATCAAAGAAAACATTGTTTCTGACACTGCAACAAGGTTCCATATGAAAATATAGTATGGTCCTTATAAAATAACAAACTCATTAAAAAAAGAGTGGTGATAGGGAGACCCACTTTTGGGACCCAATTTTAAAACCCATACATAAGACAAAAGTGGATACAAATTTTTAATGCACATTTTGATGCCCTGGTGAAACCCACGACAATAAGTTATAAGCTTTTAGTACAGTGAGTTTCAAAATTAGATTTTTTTTCAGGGTCTCCCTAAATTTATTCTTAAAAAAAATGGTTTTCAGATGTTTTGATCCCAAATCCTATTCAACTATCACATTCAACCATCAAAATAAAAAGGTAATCTTAATTTTTTTTTTAAAACGTAAGGCCGATAAAAAAATGGTCTTCTCTCATCCAGAAACTTCTTTTCAGACCCAATTAAGAGCAAAAATTTAAAAAGTAAGAAAATTCAACCATGAGCAAATTTAAAGAAAAATCCCAAACATAACATACTCCCACGTCAATTTAATTAAAGGGTAAAAAATAAGGGATCATCTATCCCCACACCCTTAATGCTTCCCCCACACTCTCTAAATATTTAAAGACGTTATTACCCTCTAAACTTTTTTTTCCTACACAACTTTGAAAACAATCTCACTAATAACTTTGAAAATAAATAAATAAATAATTACCACTAACGTTGATAAAAAAAACTAATTACATCTAGTTTTGATTAATAAAACATCTAACTTTGATTTTTTTTAAAAGGTAAGTCTAACTTTGATTAAAAAAAACTGCAATTAACTTTAATAAAAAAAAGGCTATAACCAACTAAATATAGCTAACTTTGATTTAAAAAAAGTCTAGAGTTAAATTTGATAAAATAAAAGAAAAAACTCAATTAACTTTGAAAAAAAAAACTGCAATTAACTTTGATAAAAAAAAAAGCTACATTTAAATTTAAAAAAAATTACAACCAACTAATTACAACAAGCTTTGATAAATAAATATATAAAAAAGATAACAACTAACTTTGATTTAAAAAAAAGGCCACTACTAACTTTGATTAAAAAAAATTACAATTAACTTTGATAAAAATTAAAAAAAAAATTACAATTAACTTTGACAAAAAAAAAAAACTACAGCTAACTAAAAAATTTTTATCACGTGTTTAAATAAAATGACAACTAAAAGATTAAAAATAACAAACATTGAGGAATGTAATTCATACTAAATACTAATATACATATTTATTTTGTTTAATGGAATTCGTACTAAAATGTTAGCTAGCTATAATTTTTTTTAAACTCGTGATAATTGTTTTTCAAAGTTAACTGTTGTTTTTTTTAATCAAAGTTAGCTATAATTTTTTTTAACAAAATCATTAGCTTTTTGTAAGGACATAAATTTCCAATTGAGTCCTTGTATTGTTTTGACTTAATTCCGTGAACAAAACTGTGTTTGTAATATGTCATAAGGAGAATGTTATTTTATCACGATCCTACTTGGTCTATGACGTATTGAAGAAATTGAAGACGTTGCGGCAAAACTTCAAAGAAATAATCATGCCGATGTTTAATTGGTGCAAGTTTAATCGTCTTCAAAGTTAATTGCATTCCGAGATCACTCAGGTATGAATGCGTATAATTAATGGTGCTCGAAATTATTTTATAAAAGATAAGGATGTAATTTTTATAAAGAAAAATGGTTTAAAATGGTTTAAAGTGTTTTAAAAGGTTTATACTACGTTTTATGATGATAAGCTCGAAATAAAGTTTGACTAATTTGAATCTCTTTGTTAAGAGACATTTTTATCAGAAAGTCAAACTTTCGCGAGGTCGCTCGAACGACATTGGATCTCGTTCGAACGAGATACAATGCCGCGCGAATGACATGCTTAAGTCGTTCGAATGACACATTTTTTGAGGCGGCGTTTAAATCCTATTTAAACAGTGCTTGCATCATAAGTTTGAAGGTGTGCTTTCTGAAAAATAGTTTTACGAATCCGAACCTTGTTTGCACATGTTTTCTAAGGTTTAAAAGCCTTAAACACATCCTTAGAGTTTGTAAAGATCCAAGATATCATTAGTTTATGTTTACGTGATCTTGCGGCACCAAAGTTGATTGTTCTACACATTGAACATCAAAGGGTTTTGCGGTAAAGAAGCGACGAACATCGTGTTCGACATCATAGACGAATCAAAGCCATATCGGTGGACACCAAGACATACGTGGACGCGTGTGTTGTGGACAGGTATCGTGGAAGACGGAGTTTCTGCGTGGGCACTAATGAAGAACGGTTGAAGATCAGAAGGAGCGTCAAGACCCGTGGGGATCGAGTCTTAGTGTAAGGCTAATCTGTCTTTGTAAAACCATTGTTCATAGTGATTGTCTGGCTTGGGCCGTCCGAGGTTGTTTTCCCATTTTGGATTTTTTCCTCGTACATCCGGCGTTGTGAGTATTCTTTACTTTATTTTACTTGTTTTAATCACTAGATGCATGTTTAAGATTAATCAAGATAAAATTGGTTTAAAGTAAGAATTGGGTTTTTACAACGTGGTTTGGTGCATATTTAAAAGTTGGATCTTTTTCGAAGAAAAATTGATTTTGTTTAAAACACACATATCGGGTCACTCACAATTTCAAATTGGTATCAGAGCTAGAAAACATTTTTATTTGTTTTGTGATTTCGTGTGTTTTCAAAGATGAATTCTGGATATAGTGAATTTTCTCAAACTCCTATTTTTTATGGCACTAATTACACTTATTAAAAGATGAGAATGAGATGTGCTTTAAAATCTATTGATGGGCGTGTTTGACTTGCAGTTGAGAAAGGTTGGACACCCCATGTCACTATTGTAGGTGAGGTCACTGGTTTAAAGCATGTTGAGTCATGGACCAAAACTGAACAAAGACTTGCACTATATAATTCTAAGGGTCTACACGTTATTTCTTCACATGTCACACAGGAAGAATATAATAGAATTATGACTTGTGAAACATCAAAAGAGGCTTGGGATATTTTGGCACTCACTCACGAGGGCACTAGCACGGTTAGGGCGTCAAAACTTCAAAATCTCACTACACAGTTTGAGACCATTAGGATGTTAGATAGTGAGACCTTTGATGAGTTTTATGCTAGGTTATCCAATATTGTCAACTCGTCGTTTAACCTAGGTGAGAAAATTCCCGACAACCGTGTCATTAAGAAAATCCTTAGGTCGCTGCCTAGTAGGTTTGATGCGAAAATGATCATTTTAAACTCCTTGGGTAAGTTAGAGTCAACGAAACTAGAAGAGACTGTAGGTGACTTACAAACCTATGAAATCGACATGATTACCTCCAAGCAAGTGCCTAAGAAAGAAAAGGGTATTGCTTTGAAAACCCGGAAGGAGGAAATTAAAGTTTCGAATTACGATTCTGATTCCGATTTTGAGGATGTTGCTTTGTTGGCAAAGAAATTTAAAAAATTTATTAAGTTTCAAAAGCAATCGAAAGATGCCAAGAAATTTGAAAAATTCAAAAATAACAAAGTAGATCCTACCTCTAAGGATAAGTTTGAAAAGCCTAAGAGAGATTAATCGGATAAGTGTTTTGGGTGTGAGGGGTACGGTCACAAGGTTAAGGAGTGTCCCACTAGACTTAAGAAAGAGGGCAAGCAACCCATTGTCTATAGTGCCACCTGAAGTGATAGTGAACCGAAAGAGGGAGAGAGTTCCCCCATTAATCATAACTTTGTTGCGTTTATGGCATGTCATGTGAGCGACGACAATTCTAATGTGCATGACATTTCCGAGGAGGTTTTGAGTGTATCCCATGTTAGTGAGGGAGAAGAGAGTGACGAGGAGGAGGTTGATGTGAAAGAATTGCAAAATGCGTTTAATGAGTTATATGCCGAAACGGTGAAAGTGAAAAAGGATAACTCAAAATTGCAATCTAAGTTGAATGAGCGTGCCATAGAAAATAATGATAGTTTGATTGAGGATCTTAGGGCACGATAGAAGAAGCTTAGGGAGAAATTAGAGTTTTTGGAGTAAGAGAGAGATAAGCTCTGTGGTTTGATGGAGTCTTTGAAAAAGGAGATTTTAGAGTTTGAGGAGACTAGGCGTCTACTCGAGTCTTGGATTCACGAGTTGGAGGAAAAGTTGAAAGACTCGTCTAGAGTCAAGTTTGATTTGGAGGCTAGGTCGGAGAAGTTAGATAATATCCTAGGCACCGTCCAAATTAAGGGAGATAGGGGAGGTACTGGTTTTGATGAAAGAGTTGTTCCCATCCCCCCCGCACGTGTGAGAAACATTAGGATGGTTAGAAAAAGGTCCATATAAAGGTAATCCTTCCCACCACCGCTACACTTGCTCATTTTGTGGTAGGAAAGGTCACCTTAGGCGTTATTATTACGACCTTAGACAAGCTCCTAAGAAGTTTAAGAATAAAGTTATCCCGGTTACTCAAACCCCCATGCGTCGTGTTACACCTACTTGGGTTAGGAAATCGGATTTTGTGGCTTTAGGAATTAAACTTCATGATTCTCATTTTGGTGCACTTGATTCTTCCCATGTTAAATCTAAAGGATGATAGTGTTGCCATGTTTGTCATATGCTAGTTTGCTTTATGATATATTCTTTGATAGTATTATGACATGTTTATCATTTTGTATTATAGTTTTCATTTATTTGAGTCCTATTTGAAAAATACAAAAAGATTTTATTTTTGAGAAAACTTTTGAAAATCCAAAAGGATTTTTCTTTTCCTTGAGTCAAAATATGTTTGAAAGGCCAAAAAGATTTTCGGTTTTTGAGTTTACATGTTTGATGTGGCATATTGGCGTGCTTGGACCCCCCCCCCCCCATCGTTTCATTATCCATGTGGCTAGGACATTCGGTCATTATTATCGATGCTTAGAATGATCTTAACTATTGTTTATATGGAGTGGTTTCGAAGTTGATATGCATTTTGATTCGACTTTGTAAAAATGCCAACATCGCACACATGCACGAGTTTATATGGATGTTTGACTTCTCTTGCATATTTGAATTTGGTGAGGTGTTCTTATCTCAATCTTGTCATCTATGCGTAAGAAGACTTAATGAGAAGTGTGCATGTAATAACCGTTTACCATAAAGATTTAAAATTGAAAAAATGTTGAGTGATTCACGGGAAAGGGCTGCGAGAGTTCAAAATTAACTCGTCGTGAAAGCCACCGTTTAAAAGAGCCCAAAAGAAAAGGCAATCTGCTAAGAAAAGGGCCAATAAGATTTTCTCTAAGTTGAGAATGCTAGAAACCTCAAAAGAACTTAAAAAATATGTTTATATGAGGGTGTTTTGGTTGGAGAAAATTTAAATGGGTTTGCACAACTAATCTTAATGTTAAAACATTGCAATTTGACGCTATTGTTTGTAGAATCGTCAAAATTATGGATTTGTGTGCATGTAGTATGTTTAGTTCATTAAGCTCACACTTTAATTGTCATATGGCTATGATAAAGTTTAATGATTTATCGCTATCAATTAGAGCTTCTTGATCGTTTCGATGTGTTGGAATTGTGACTCATTTGTTGTAGTTTCACGCCCATTCATTCCATATCCATGTTTGAGCACATCGATACTATGTTTGCATGTAACTCGCATTTTAAGCTTTTATGAGTTTTTGCGTTTTGTGTTAAAAGCTTACTGTTTTAGCACTGTTTTGATTCTATCAGGCCCTTCCTGGAATTTTTTTGTGGAAATTTTTTCACTAGGCAATACTTTATAAAATTTCTGGGAAACTGGGAAATTTTGGCAGATCGTGCGAAGTCGTTCTAACGACATCTCATCTCGCTGCGAACGACTTTTGTACTTCGTTCGAGCGACTTCCTCATCTCCTTTGAGCGAAGTCCCTTGCTCGTTCGAACGACAGGCTAAAAAATGGATTCTGATTGGTTTGCAGTCCTCATGTTCAAATTGATATTCTTTTGGTACTGCGGTAAGTTTTATGGACTGTTTGGTTTATATGCAGGTTCTTCTATGTTCCAAATTGGTATTTTGCATATAAGTCCGTTTATCACACTTGAATTGATTGGTGTACTCTTTGTGTGATTCATTGGTTTACTAGCTACTGATTTATCATTGCTTGATCTTATTTAGCTAGTTGTTTCATGTGTATCTAGCGGTTTTCGTTTTTCATAATTGGTATCCACTTAATTCAATTTGGTATCATATTCTCATGATAGATATTTCATATTGGTTTATCTTTTCACCGGATTGTCTATTCGAGACAAAAAGGGGGAGAGATGTATGTGATGTAGGGGGAGATTTGTTGAGCGCTTCTTTATGATATTTGTTTCAAATTGGTATCAAATAATTGCTCACATGTTTCAAATGATTTGTTCTTATTAGAAATATAAATTTCTATCATTTGTTCCTCCATACTTCACTTGGTATTTGTTTGTCTGTTTCATATGTGTAGGTATGCTTCAGCAATTCGAGATTTCAAATCTACATCACATTCAGACAGTTCATGCTTGTCGGTGCTACATATACTAGTCTGTGTCCTGTATTTTTAATTTGGGGTTTATGGGATAGGATTTAGGCGTCATACGGCTTGACGGCCCAGTTAGGCATTTCACTGGTTTAGTTTTGTCCCGGAATAGTCAAAGGGGGAGATTTGTAAGGACATAAATTTCCAATTGAGTCCCTGTATTGTTTTGACTTAATTCTGTGAACAAAACTGTAATGTCATAGGGAGAATGTTATTTTGTCACGATCCCACTTGGTCTATGACGTATTGAAGAAATTGAAGACGTTGCAGTAAAGCTTCAAAGAAATAATCATGTCGATATTTCATTGGTGCAAGTTTAATCGTCTTTAAAGTTAATTGCATTCCGAGATCACTCAGGTATGAATGCGTATAATTAATGGTGCTCGAAATTATTTTATAAAAGATAAGGATGTAATTTTTATAAAGAAAAATGTTTTAAAATGGTTAAAAGTGTTTTAAAAGGTTTATACTACGTTTTATGATGATAAGCTCGAAATAGAGTTTGACTAATTTGAATCTCTTTGTTAAGAGACGTTTTTATCAGAAAGTCAAAGAAAGTCAAACTTTCGCGAGGTCGCTCGAACGACATTGGATCTCGTTCGAACAAGATACAATGTCACGCGAACGACATGCTTAAGTCGTTCGAATGACACATTTTTTGAGGCGGCGTTTAAATCCTATTTAAACAGTGCTTGCATCATAATTTCGAAGGTGTGCGTTCTGAAAAATAGTTTTACGAATCCGAACCTTGTTTGCACATGTTTTCTAAGGTTTAAAAGTCTTAAACACATCCTTAGAGTTTGCAAAGATCCAAGTTATCATTAGTTTATGTTTACGTGATCTTGCGGCACCAAAGTTGATTGTTCTACACATTGAACATCAAAGGGTTTTGCGGTGAAGAAGCGACGGACATCGTGTTCGACATCATAGACGAATCAAAGCCATATCGGTGGACACCAAGACATACGTGAACGCGTGTGTTGTGGACAGGTATCGTGGAAGACGGAGTTTCTGCGTGGGCACTAATGAAGAACGGTTGAAGATCAAAAGGAGCGTCAAGACCCGTGGGGATCGAGTCTTAGTGTAAGGCTAATCTGTCTTTGTAAAACCATTGTTCATAGTGATTTTCTAGCTTGGGCCGTCCGAGGTTGTTTTCCCGTTTTGGATTTTTTCCTCGTACATCCGGCGTTGTGAGTATTCTTTACTTTATTTTACTTGCTTTAATCACTAGATGCATGTTTAGGATTAATCAAGATAAAATTGGTTTAAAGTAAGAATTGGGTTTTTACAACGTGGTTTGGTGCATATTTAAAAGTTGGATCTTTTTCGAAGAAAAAATGATTTTGTTTAAAACACACATATCGAGCCACTCACACTTTCACTTTTTTTTTTAATTTCATCAAAATTAGCTTTAATTATTTTTCTTTACAGAAGTTAGTTGTAATTAGTTGGTTGTAATTTTTTTATCAAAGTTGGATGTGGCTTTTTTTTATAGCTAACTACAATTAACTTTGATTAAAAATAAATTATAGCTAACCTTGATTAAGAAAAACTAGAGTTAACTTTGAAAACCAAGTGTAGCTATAAAAACAATTATCACGTGTTTAAAAAAATTATAGCTAGCTAACATTTTATTATGAATTCCATTAAACAAAATAAATATGTATATTAGTATTTAGTATAAATTCCGTACCTCAAAGTTTGCTATTTTTAATCTTTTAGTTGTCATTTTATTTAAACACGTTATAATTTTTTTTTATTTTAGTTAGCTGTTATTGATTTTTTTCAAAGTTAGTTGTAGTTTTTTTTTTTTTATCAAAGTTAGTTGTAATTTTTTTTTTATCAAAGTTAGTTGTAGCTTTTTCTTTTAAATCAAAGTTAATTGTTATCTTTTATTTATTTATTTATAAAAGCTTGTTGTAAATAGTTGGTTGTAATTTTTTTTTATTAAATTTAGCTGTAGCTTTTTTTTATCAAAGTTAATTGCAGTTTTTTTTCAAAGTTAGTTGAGGTTTTTCTTTTATTTTATCAAATTTGACTCTAGACTTTCTTTTAATCAAAGTTAGCTATATTTAGTTGGTTGTAGCCTTTTTTTTATTAAAGTTAGTTGTTGTTTTTTTTAATCAAAGTTAAACTTACCTTTTAAAAAAAATCAAGGTTAGATGTTTTATTAATCAAAACTAATTGTAATTAGTTGGTTGTATTTTTTTTTATCAAAGTTAGTGGTAATTTTTTATTTATTTATTTTCAAAGTTATTAGTGAGATAGTTTTCAAAGTTTGTTTAGGAAAGAAAAGTTTAGAGGGTAATAATGTCTTTAAACATTTAGAGGGTGTGGGGGAAGCATTAAGGGTGTGGGAAAAGATGATCCCAAAAATAATTCAATAGATAATTAAGGTAAAGGTCATGTTTCTTTATAGATTTAAATTTTTAGGACAATGCTTTTCATGTTTATAAATTTAGTCTCTGTGGTACAATAGCATTTATAAATCTAGTCCCTGTGGTACAATAGCCTTTATTTTTTTGGTCCGCGCCAGCGACACTATTTTTCACAATTTTTCATGATATTTTTAGTACAGGGACTAAATTTATAAAATTATATGGACTGTCCTATTTTTATACATTTTGAGCATTACAAGAACCTTTTTCCAAACCCCCCCTAATTCAAACATTCCACTGGCCCACATTAAGTCACATATAAATTACAATTGAATAAAAGCACAAGTGGATCCATTACAGTATCACACAAAGTAACTGCAACAAAAGTCTTTGATTTTAAACAAAACTGACACGAAATGTAGCAAATTATATTGAGTTTTTCCTGTCCTCTTCTTCTGGGATCTGTCAAATTTAACTTCCATATCAAAATCTTAGGCAAAATGTCTATGTGAAGAAAATCTCGAGAGATGCACCAGTTTGAGATTAAAATTTTTTGAAAGATTTAAGAAATTGTTAATCATTCACATGCACAAACCCAACACACACTGGCAAGTCAAAAAACACTGCACCAAGCAAAAGACTGCACAGAAAATACACACATACACAGCACTCGCACACAAACTCTCTACAAAAATATCGCACAACTTGAAAAAAATACAAGAGAAAAGAGGGGAGTTGGACAGAAAGATATAAGTGCATGTTATTAGAGTTTTATTTAGCATTAAGGGTAGTTTAGTATTTTCCCTTTTATTTTATTATTACATGGTTCTAGTAGGATATATATTCTCTCTTCTTCTTTTCATTTGTATTGTATTTCTAGTTCATATCAAGATGAAACCCTAGCTCCTCTCTTTCTCTTTTCCATTTGATTGTAGATCTTTGATATATTATCATGGTCGTTTTCCTCCTATTTGTTCTATTAATTGTTTAGTTCATTCGATTTGGTTTTGTTTGGGTACTGTTTGATTGTTTATTTTCGCAATGGCTGGTGAAAGAGATGATTCGCTGCAATCAATTAGTGTCAGATTAGATGGAAAAAATTATACGTATTGGAGTTATGTTATGAAGAATTTTTTGAAAGGGAAGAAGCTTTGGGGTTACATTAATGGCGATTTGAGTAAGCCTAACGATAAGACGAACGTTGAAAAATATGCAGAGTTGTTGGATGTTTGGGAGGCAAACAACTCAAAAATCATCACTTGGATCAACAACTCCGTTGCACCTTCTATAGGTATGCAGTTGGCTAAGTATGATTATGCAAAGGATGTTTGGGATCATTTGGGCAGATTGTATACCCAATCTAATTTCGCAAAAAAGTACCAGTTGGAGTGCGATATTCGAGCTCTTGAGCAAAAAAATTTGAGTATTCAGGAGTTCTATTCTGCTATGACGGATCTATGGGATCATTTGGCTCTCACAGAGTTGGCTGAATTGCGGGCCTTTGCACTATATGTTGCCAATAGGAAGCAAGATTGGTTGCTCAGGATTTTTCTCAGCAATATGGTATGGATTATGATGAAACATATGCTCCTGTTGCGAAATTGACTACTATTCGTACTCTTATTGTTGTTGCATCTGTCCGTCAGTGGCATTTATCGCAAATGGATGTTAAAAATGCATTCTTGAACGGCGATCTTCATGAGGAGGTTTATATGACTCCTCCTCCGGGTGTTCCACATGGTCCTAGTGAAGTTTGTAGGCTTAAGAAAGCCTTATATGGTCTCAAACAGGCACCATGGGCTTGGTTTGAGAAGTTTTCTGGAGTGATTACCTCTCTTGGGTTCATTCCAAGTGAGAATGATTCAGCTCTCTTTACCAGGTGCACCTCGGGTGGTCGTATTCTAGTCTCTTTGTATGTTGATGATATGATTATTACTGGGGATGATGTTGATAGAATTACAGCATTGAAGTCTGAATTATCTCGTTGTTTTGAGATGAAGGATTTGGGGCCTCTACGTTACTTTTTGGGTATTGAGGTAGCTCATTCTCCAAAGGGTTATCTTTTCTCACAATCTAAGTACATCGGGGACATTCTTAAGCGTGCCCACCTCACTGATACTAAGATTATTGATACCCCTCTGGAGCTTAATGTTCATCTTTCCCCGTATGATGGTGTTCTTTTGCCTGATCCCACCTTATATCGCACTATTGTGGGCAGCTTGGTTTATCTCACTATTACTCGTCCAGATATAGCTCATGCGGTCCATGTTGCTAGTTAGTTTGTTACTGCTCCTACTACAGTTCATTGGGCAGTTGTTCATCGTATATTGCGATACTTGAGAGGCATTCGATTTCAGAGTCTTTTACTTTCTTCATCTTCTTCTTTGGAGCTGCGTGCATACTCTGATGCTGATTGGGCCGGTGATCCTACAGATCACAAATCGGTTACTGGATTTTGTGTGTTTTTGGGTGATTCTCTTGTTTCTTGGAAGAGCAAAAAGCAAGTTGTTGTTTATGTGTCTTCCACGGAAGCCGGGTATCGTGCTATGGCTTCTACCACTCGCGAAGTTGTTTGGCTACGTCGGTTACTTGCAAATATGGGTGTCTCTCTTTCTCAGCCCACTCCTATGTACTGTGATAATAAGAGTGCTATTCAGATTGCTCACAATTCGGTTTTTCATGAGAGGACTAAGCACATCGAGATTGATTGTCATATCACTCGTCATCATCTTACGCATGGCGCCATCACTTTGCCTTTTGTTTCTTCTTCCGCACAGATAGCTGATTTGTTTACGAAGTCTCATCCAGTTCAGCATTTTCATTTTTTGGTTGGCAAACTCTCAATGCTTCTCGCTGCAGCATCGTGAGTTTGAGGGGGGATATTAGAGTTTTATTTAGCATTAAGGGTAGTTTAGTATTTTCCCTTTTATTTTATTATTATGTGGTTGTAGTAGGATATATATTCTCTCTTCTTATTTTCATTTGTATTGTATTTCTAGTTCATGTCAAGATGAAACCCTAGCCCCTCTCTTTCTCTTTTCCATTTGATTGTAGATCTTTGATATATTATCACATGTATGGGTATTCAATTTCTAAAGACACGAGTGCACGAGACGCGAGCGGGTGGGTTGAGGATTTGAAATTTGAAACTTGTAGTGTCAGAGGGAAATATAAACCTGATATATATATATATATATATATATATATATATATATATATATATAGAGAGAGAGAGAGAGAGAGATGAACGCTCACCTACATCATGCACTATACATCACACCGTATATCACACCTAATTCTAGGCCCTAGAAAACTTTTTTTTTCAAATTTTATATTTTTTCCTTGAAATTAACCTTCCAATCAACACATATGCAAAAAATTTGGTCAAAATACATTTTGTAGCTTTTTAAAAAAAATCCACAAAAAACTGCTAGTGCAGACCCTTATAAATAAGGTATTTTTAGCACTTTTTTGTGAATTTTTTAAAAATAGTTACAAAATGTATTTTGACCTAATTTTTTGCATATGAGTTGATTAGAAGGTTAATTTTAAGGAAAAAATATAAAATTTGAAAACAAAAGTTTTTTAGGGCATGTAATTAAGCGTGATGCATGGATGATGTATATAGCATGATGTAGGTGAACCTTCTCCTATATATATATATATATATAATCCGATTGTGGGAGAGCTTTTTCTCTTCTTTTTTTTTAATAAAAAAAATCTAAAAAAATGGGTTTGAGAATTTGGAGGCTTTCTAAGAGCATCAGTAATGGGTAAAGTAATGAAAGGTTACTTTACAAATTAAAAAGGCGTTTTGTCTATCAAGAGGCTTATGTTCTCACAGTGGTGGAGTAAAGAGAATTTGTAATTATAGTTTCTACGAACAACTGTTGTTCGTAGGAAATAAAATAATGTTTCTTAAGAACAACAGAAGTTCGTAGGAATTATTAATACCAATAGAAGTTCTTAGGAACCTAAATATATAATAAATATTAGGTATGAATATTTCTTACGAACATCTTTTAAATATTAGGTATGAATACTTCTTATGAAGATGTTTTCTTCGTTGAATTCCTACAAACTTCAGAAGTCCGTAGGAAGTGTCTGCAAATTTTGTACCCAATTTGTAACTTTAGAGAATGACTACAGAACCACTTACAAATTTTGCTATAAAATGCCCCCCATTGCAGACCAACGGTTTTGTAAAACTACAAGTTTCGTTGGCATTATACATCCCCATTGTGGATGCTCTAGAAGGGATCAAGGTGAGGTGGAGGAACCTAAGCATATAACCCAATCCACTATTCCTGATAACATCTACTGATGGAATACACGAATAAGCCGATCTGAGCACAACTTCAACCTGACCCATCTAGATATGTGATTTTATTATAGGGAACAAAGAAGAAAAGTGCTACCCGGTCAATTTGGGTGGGTCTAAAAGTAGCATAACCAGTGGCGGACCCAGGAATTTATCGCGGTGTGGGCGAAACACATATGAGGAAAAAAAAACGCGACGTGTAATCAAAATTAACATATATAGATAGTTAAATTGTCTTGCACAATTGCATTACAAAAATCAAATTACATAAGATTTCTACAATAAAACTCTTCGGGTCTTCATTTTTTAGAAACGTTGAATGATATCTTCATTGTCAACGTCAGACACTATTTCCCTCTCAATGTATGCCACCAAACAGTCATTCATCATCTCATCTCCCATTTGATTGCGCAACGAAGTTTTAATGATTTTCATCGCAGAAAATACTTTATCTACCATCGCGGTTGCAACAGGTAGGAGTAGTGCCAACTTCACAAGCAAATAAACCAATGGATATGTGCGATGCTTCTTCAATTGACGCATCTTTACAGCAAGCCCGCCAATCCCATTAACTCCAACAAATTGTTCATCGGATCCCACATCCACAATATAGTTATCAAGTTGATGCCCAATAATCATTATTCTTGACAAGAAAAGTCAAATGAATAGAACTCGGCAAATCGAAGCAACTTTATCTTATCATATGCGGAGAATGAATCGCTTGGATCAAGAGAAGACATACATACTAACAACTCTGTATTCACCTCGTTAAAACGATTATTCAACTCTTGAAGTTGCAAATCTATCACCGCGTAAAATATTTCAACATGATAATGATGAAGATTTGTGTCTTATCTGGGTTGCAACGTGATCTTCCTATAACAACAAACAATTCTTCCATCTTTGGCACAGGAATCTCATACTTGACACAAAATAAAGAAACCTCACCCAACAACGACTCTCATCCATCTTCTCTCATTTGTTGTAGTTGTTGCTTAGTTATTTTCATAAGATTCATGGCATTCACAATATCTTGGTCCTTTCTTTGTAAAGCTTGTGACAAGTCATTTGCAACACCCAAAATAGTTTTCATCAAATACAAATGAAAAACAAATTCAAAGCATTGCATAAGTACCATGAGGTTCATTGCTTGAGCTCTATGCTTTCGATCTCTTGCCTCTTCTTCAATAATGAAAAGAACATCCTTCACCGAGGAGAATAAGCAAAGCAAATTCACAAGTGTGCCATAATGCGAGCCCCAACATGTCTCACCTGCTCGCTACATTGCTAATTCTTGATTCAATCCCCATCCTGTCAAAATATCTCCATCGCATATCCCTATTGTAATCTTCTCAAATTGTTTCTCACGAAGAATGTCTCTTTGTTTGCACGAGGCTCCAACAACATTTGTGAGTTGTGTGACAATTTCAAAGAATGTTGCAATTTTTGTATGATGTTCTCAAACAGCAACAAGGGTTAACTGAAGTTGGTGAGCAAAACAATGAACATAATAAGCAGATTCATTCTCACTTAAATCAAACTTTTAAGCCCATTGACTTCTCCTCGCATATTGCTAGCTCCATCATAGCCTTGCCCACGTAAACGTTAAATACATAATCCATTTTTGCATAAAAGTGCCTCGATTGCTGCCTTAAGTGACAAAGCAGAAGCATCACTAACATGTACAAGGCCAAGAAAACGCTCCACAATATACCCCTTTTCATCCACGAAATGCAAGACAACCGCAATTTGCTCCTTCACTGATATGTCACGAGACTCGTCCACTAAGATAGAGAAATAATCATCTCCAAGTTCTCTCAGGATAACCTTTGTAGTCTCACCTACAATTGAGTTAATAATATCCTTCTGAATTTTAGGCGATGTCATCATGTGATTTTGGGGAGCTTGCCTTAGTTAAACTTTCTTGATTTGTGGATTGTGATCGGCAAGAAATTGTAAGAGCTCAAGAAAGTTCCCCTTATTTAGTGATTTATCGGACTCATCCTGACCACGGAATCCCAACCCCTGATGCAAAAGAAACCTAATACAATCAATTGATGCAGTCAAATGAACTCGATAATCCTCTTGTGTTTGGCTAGATTGCTTAGCCAAAGAAAATTCAATGTGTTATTTTTGTTTCATAAGATCCTCACCGGCTCTTACACACAACAAGTGTGTACTAGTTGGATCTCCAACATGCACATTAAACCTTTCTTTCTTTCTCCAATTCTTAAAACCCTCCCCAATAAAGGAATCAAGACCACTTTGCTCCGCTTTGAAAAGGTAACAATACAAACAATATGCCATGTCTTTGTTTATACTGTACTCAAGCCAATTAAGGTGATCATTGAACCATGAAGGCCTAAATCTACGTTTCTCCTTAGCATGAAGTCGCCAAGGAAAGTCGTAATTTTTAGGTTAAAAAGGACCTTTTGCCAAGTAGTAACAGCGCACCGCGTTTCTTTCATTGACATCGTACTCTTGTATGGGTTTTCTCAACCCGGGATCAGTCGGGTACTCATCCAAACTAACATCAACATTGGGTTGGGGAAGAGGAGGGGGTGGCGAGGGGGGCGATGGTGTGGGTGGCGGTTGACTTGAACTTTCTTCGCGGATCTTTTTGAAATACTTCAACATAATTGCCTAAATCTGAAACATTATTACAAACTATATTTTTAGTTACTAATTAAAATTAAAGTTTAATAGTTTCACCAAATAATTCAGCAACAATACCAATCAGCATACTAATTTCAGCAACAATAACAAAAACTAAATAATTCAGCAATTAATTTCGCATACTAATTTCAACAATAATAACAAAAACTAAAAAATTCAGCAACAATAACAATAACTAAAAAAATTCAGCAACTAATACTAAACTAATTTTAACTAAAAAATTCAACTAAACTAATTTCAACTAAAAACTATAAAACATTAAAATTAACAACTAAAAACAATTTCATATCAGATTTATTGAAAAAAAAAACATACCTGATTTGAGTCAAAAGGAAGGCAGGGCAGCTCCTGTTGCTCTGCTACTGCTTCTTCGGCAGACCGTTTGGGACTCGCGGAGACGACGAGAGGAGAGAAGAGAGGTGAGGACAGGGGCGGTCCGAGCGGAAGAAGAGCGGAGGGGTGTGAATGAGGGACAGCAATGAGGGGGTGAGAAACAAGGGCAGCGGCGAACGGAGAGCGGAGATGACGAGAAAGAAAGCGATGAATATAGAAATAGGTAATGAACGGCCCTTTTAAGTTACTACGATCTCCGTGTTTTTTTTTTTTTAGGTTTTAAAAGTTTAGCTTAATTAGATAACTGCCCCTCATATTCTTAAAAACTTATAAATAGGTCTAAAAAAATTTTTTTTTACAAAATTTCAAAAAAACCCATGGGTGCGGCCACCCCCATTCGAGATGGGGTAGGTCTGCCCCCGAGCATAACACGTCTCAAACAGCTTGGGGGTAAGTTCATGTGCGTATCACACAAATTCTGAGCCAGGAAAGTAAAGCAATAGCAGGAATAGTGTTTCCAGTCGTAGAAAAGAGTAGATAACAATGGAAAGGAAGGAGAACAGATTCAACTGCTACAAAATGAGAAGGGATAAAGCCTATTTCCAAGTTAGTAAGGTGTTGTCATCTTTTCCCGGCTTACATGGTAAGAACTTTATTTTACAGTTCTTCGTCAAATTATAAACGCCAATTTTTTGTTTGAAACCCCCAAACAACAGGACATGTCATAATTTTTCAGGTTATTTTATAATAAGCATATCGTGTGTCAATCTGCTTTCGAGTTCTTAATACAATTTCGATTTGCTACTTGTGGTTGAAAATGAGAGAGAGAACCGATTCTGGAAAAACAAACTGGAAACCAGCCACTCAAATTAAAAGACCAATCACTAGAATAAAAACCATAAAACATGTTAGCCAATCATCAGAATTTAAACCATAAATGTGTAAAACAAAAAATTGAAAAATAATTATTTACCTGTAGTTACATGTTGCCTATCCAGTTACAGAGCAACTCCAATACAGACGGAATTCAATCTCATCCATACAAAGATTAATGAAACATCAATCATCATACACTACAGATATATCTCAACATTCTGTACCATAGGGGAGAAGCAAACCACAACAATAACATTTCTAGGTTGGTTGCAAGCCGAGGTGATAAAATGACAGAGCCGGAACAGAAGCAATGGTACGAATGGATTCGTAAAAGGAGAGACTAAGTACAGACCAGAATACCTAGGGTACAAAGGGGGAGGAGGAAATTTCATCCCCAAGAACTAATAGAAGGCATCAGTTGGAACTCTGACAAACATGTGATAATAGTAGGTTTTTAATTTGTTTACGTGTTTGGTGATGGAAGAGACGCCCTTCCTTGTTTGAGCTGTTATTCCTTCAATAGGATAAGAAAAAATAACATGTGGCATTGATGCAAGGATTCGAATCTATGCATGTTTGAGATATCATGTCAATTTCTGTTAAAAAAAGAGATATCATATCAACTATTGACATCAGAAATTTCATCCCCCAATCTGAAAAGAAGAAAAGAACCCACTGCCCGTAAGTAAATATCACACCATCAAAAACTGTACGAAAACTCATCTAACCAATCCTAAAAAGATTACAGTCATAGAACCACCAGATCTTGGAGAATACCCTATAAAATAATTTAATTCATTCATGGTTCATTTGGGAACTCCAATTACAAGCTTTGGGATTGGAATTGGAGTCATATTAGTTCAAAATTTAAACTGATTTTGCTCCAATTTCAATTCAAAAACATGGAACTGAATCACCCCAAACATCCTCAATATTGTTGAAACCACACTTCATCGTTAGTCAATTTAGCAGGCTTAAGCAACAAAGAAACATTTAGTCATGAAAATAAACACCTAAAGATCCATCTAAAGGTCGAAAGATTCATAATTGCTTTCTCATGTAAAAAGGTAGAATTTCCCAAATCTTCAATTCCCCTCTCTTCACAGTTACTGTTTTATATTTCCCCATTCAATGTTGTCGACACAAGATTCTGAACGGAACCTCCTCTCAGAACTACCACCAAAAGAAAAACCTTTATTTTCTTCCACGTTCTCAAGTCCATGACCTGTCCATTGAAGAACATCTCCATCGTCTTCTTCTCCATCACATGTTATAGCATCAGCTCCCGGGACTACACTTTCTGCCTCAACCAAAACCAAGCTCTCCACGTAAGTGTCCACATAAAATGAGTCTAAAGCCCCACGTAGTCCGAAACCCCTCATCTGCCCCGTGCTGAGGTCATACGAAACCAGCTTGCCACGCTTTGTATCCACTAGAACCTCACCGTTCTGCCTAAAGCCTAAAATCTTGTGTAATCCTCCCCACAAATCGATATTGAATAGTTTCACCCACGAGCTGACCATACCATACTCCTTCATCACCCACATTGAGCAAAAGAGTTCTTTTCCATGTTTTTCGTAATGTAGCACCAAAAGCGAATCATTATACCGTGATACAGTCAGGTCCCACCCACACCCAATTAAATCATCCGGCAACATCACCTCTCGAAAGACTTCATCACACATATCAAACGAAACAATAAGACAATTCTTATCCCGTTTGCAAGGATCATATCCAATCCAATGGACTGCGCCATTGACAAAAGCATTTGATCCTGTATATCCATACATACCATAAGGAGGAGCACCAGCATTAAAGCTCCTCCAAGACCCTGAACTAAGCTTAAAAACCTCAACCTCGGGGGGAATCAATTCGCGCCCATTCCTGTTCTTCATATAACCAATCCTTACTACCTTATAATCATTACTGTTGGCATCAAACCCAAAACCAAGAACAAGGGTAGAAGACCCATGAGTTCTTTGAGTAACACAAGGCCTAGGAAGGGTGAAGAATTTTCTAATAGAAGGGTTCCATAAAATAATACCATATGCATGATCCCCAAGATCATCAGACAAACATAGCAAGCCATTGCAAGAACCCACTATCTTAAAATAAGATTTAGACCTAGTCTTGAATGGAAATTGTAGTTTGACATCGTGGTCACCAACTGTTTGATCATCGTTAAGTAACATATATTTTTCTTTCCCAGAGAAGCCTTTCTGAGAGAAATGCCTGAGGATGAGCTTCTGGGTGGGGTTTGCACGATTGATATGGGCTGTAATGAAAACGGGATCAGATATTAGGGAGTGCCAGCGTTTACATAAGGACCGGAGTTGGAGGAGGGTTTTGACAGGTAGTCTTGTGAAAATCTCGATTAATACTTCTTGGGGAAGACAATCCGACATTTTTGCTTCGGCTCTCAACTCTCAGAATCAAAACAGTGAACCCACTTTAAATTATTTCTGATTTTGAGGTTCGTGTTGGACAAACTGAGGATGTAAAATTTGTGAGGAGGAGAAGGAGAAGAAAATTATCTCACCACATACTTAGAGCCTCCCAAATTGATGGAGTGAAGATTTAAGGACTCCAAAACTTCATTTGATTTAGGGATTAACTTTACCTTAGCGTGAGAGAGCCGGAGGGGATGATGGTTCTAGGGCACAAACGCGAGTCATCAAGCTTGATTAATTTATACCGCTATCCGAGCTTGGCTTTTTATAATATATTTTAAAATAATATATTATTTTAAAATATATAAAAAGCTCAAAAATATATTTAAGTTTGGTTCATTTATTTTGTCATCCAAATTTGAACGAGTTTTTATCCAAATGAATACAAGTCGAACTTCAATAGCTTAGTTCATTTTATGGCACTACATGTTGCAGGTGAATAGTTAGGGTATATATATACAGATTAAATTTTGAGTTAGATATAAAAACGTCCACAAATGGTACACACATTTCATAAATGGCAAACATCTTTATAATATCCATCAACATCATCATTATTAACTTAATCTCATCATCACGAGTCGATCACGTGGATTCTCAATTTCTTTTTTTTAATAATATGATCAATGTTATTAAAGGGGCTGTTAGCCAAATGTGTGACGCGTGTCATTGAGAGATCAGGGTGATGTAGTCACTAGAAGATCGCGAACCCCCTAATAGAGAATCAAGAGAAATGATCATCGTATTTCATCGAATACATGCCAATTGTAAATCTACCACTTCAAAGAGAAGATCAATACTGGTAACCATTCATAATGAAGAAGACTTGGATTTATAAGACACGTGTGTCTATAAATAGTGCTGATCACAATGGTTTGGAGCATAATTACGACTTGAACTCTCAGTTAGTAACCTTAGCACTCTAATCATCTTCACTTTTCTCCATCCATAAAGCTCTCTTATCCATTCCCCGTGGATATAAACCGGTCCATAAGTTGAACCACGTAAATTAGTGTCCTTTTCATATTACACTTGCATATTGGGGTCGAATTGGTATTTTACAATTATTGTAGTATTAATATACCTTACAATTTGGTGTTGCCTGTGGGAGAGTGGTCTGAATCCCCACCACTGAAGAATATGGGCCCAGACATATCGTTCTTATGTCATGACTCGCATCCAGTCTGGAATACGAGTTGTAAGGAAGAAACAAACTCCTTCAAGGTCCCATCTACCTCTTAGTGAAACTAGGTCTAGGGACGCACGCTAAGAAGGTCCGGTCCTAACTGACGACATTAAACTCCTCTATGAAACCCCCTGCTAAGAAATCAATATCTTGCGTAGACAACCTTTATGAGGAATAATTGGACAAATAAGACTAAGACATTTCTCGATTGAGGAGGCATTTAATCAAGCAATCTGAAGAACGTGGGTCTAGCTCCCACAACCTTGAACGCCATAGGAGGAGGGGGATCCAATCCCACACGTGCCATAATACCAACCATAGTGATAGGGCTTCCGGATCAAGTAGACCACATATGGTACGATCCAATCACCCTCATGTGGATCACATGTTGGTTCACTGTATTACTAGTCGTTGTTCATTTTTTCGACTAGTAGAGTCCAACCATATCAATACTTTGGCCAATACTAGACCTCCATCGAAGAAATCGAATGTAATAATCTTCAAGAACTCAATAAAAAGGAATTAAATGGCGATTAAACCCTAACTTGGCGCACACTCCAAGGGATTTGGCTAGGAGAGCATCGAGTCGGGGATCATCCTTTCCTTTAACCATGGATATAGAGACATGACATCCTCTCAAGAATTTCTATGTTCTAAAGATCACTACTTACAACGGAATAATAGTCTTATCTCATCATATGAGGAACTACATACAATCTATGTATTTGTGGAGTCATTATGACACCCTTATGTATTGCATCTTCTCCTAAACTCCAGAGGAAATCAGCCTTATGTGGTTTGAGAAACTAGCCCTTAGATCAATATCCTCCTTTAGTGAATTGGCTGAGAAGTTCACAACTTATTTTATCACTAGCACCAAAGCGATAAAGGAAGTTAATTCCTTAATCGCCCTCAAACGGAAGAAAGGGGAGTCCCTCAGGATGTATGCTCCGTGATATTGGGAGTTGTTCAATGAAATTGATAATTACAAATGAGTAGTTGACGATATCTTAATTCAATTTTGATCTTGCTGGTCAGAAGACCTCTACCAGTCGCTCACTAAGAAACCAACAACTTCTATGGACAATCTCGTGGCTAACATCGAGAAATATATTAAAGTTGAGGATGAATTTCTCAACGTTGATGTTCCACCATACCATCCTCCTAAGAAATCTAAGAATAATTATTTAAAGAAATAGTCTATAGGAGGAAACCAACCCACTCTATCTAAGAAAGGGGTCTAAAGGAGGATCGAAGACGTAGACTAACGAGAATTCCTGTAAAGTAATAGACAGTTTGTTCAAATAGCCAATCTACAAGTTATTTCCTCGGATAAAGGACAAATCGTTCTTTAATAAGCCACATATAATGGCCAGCAACTCAACTGATAGAGACACACCAAGTCCATGTCCATTCGACGGAGAATCGCAAGATGTTTAAGTTACACCTAGAGGACCTTGTGTAGGATGGACACCTCAAGGAGTACATTCATGCGACCATGATGAAGCCCTCAACACGAGTTAATGGGATATAAAAAAAGGATAAAATCGATTAACTTCTTCCATATGGGATGATTTTATCCATACACGGTTACACCGACCTATCACAATACACAGGTAAAAAATCGGGGGAAGGGGTGAAGATCACAGCCTATTTATATAAATTTTTCCATATGGATGTTTCAAAGCTCATCTTCACCAAATATGAGCATAAGGACATTGATCTTGAATGATTCATCACTTTCAGTGATGAGGATATAGTCAACGTTATTTTTCCCCATAAATATGCTTTGGTCCTAACTCTCTATGTGGCGGACTTTGAAATAAAAATGAGATTAGTTGTCCAATGGAGTTCTTTAGAGATCATGTATATAATATCCAGGATTTGGACACCAAGTTCGGTCCTTTGATCGACTTTAATAAAGATATCGAGACTCCTTTGAGGAAGATCAGGTTATCGATCAAGGTCATCCCATTTAATTATGAAATTGAATTTCACATAATTCAATCGGAGTCACCTTATAATGTCATTCTAGGTAGAGATTGGCTCCAAATTATGGGGCCATGCCATCTTTATTTCACCAAAACCTCAAGTTTGTGAGCAATCAGGGGATCATTGATGTTTGGGGAGATCAGGTAGTAGCACTATAATGACCCCACTTTTATATGCTCATATAGTATTTTTTTTTACAATTGTGTGTTACTTATTATCTTATAAATGTTATATTATTACATATGTGATATTTTGGGTTCTTAATATAACAAATCCCATTTTTAAATATAAAGAATCAACTATAAATTGGATCAAATCAAAGTCTTATGACCACTGTTCTAAAAAACCCGCCTAGGCTCCGCCTAGGCTTGAGGCTTGGGAGAAACGCCCCGCTTTACACTTTTCACGCTTTATTCTTGGTAAAACCCTTAAGGCACACTTTTTTTCTAAAATCAACAATACTTTAGTAAATCGATATTGCCTTTTAAAGAATTTTTTTACAAACCGGACTATTATCTCATCCAAAATAATCAAATAGTATTTTTATTTGCATGTATTCAGACATATTTTTATGATATGTACAATTTTAGTATTTTAATAGCCTTGTTATGGTTAAAAAATATTAAAATATATTAAGAAGGCCTAAACGCCTTTTCACGCATTTTTATGCCTAAGGCTCGCCTAGGCTTCTGAGGCTTAAGGCTTGACCTCTACGCCTCGATCACGCCCCGCATTTTTTAGAACCTTGCCTATGACATATCCTAAGGTAAATGATAAGTTTCGGGGTAGAAAATATAATTTTATAAAACTTTAGGGACATTGTTGTAATTGAGAAAATTTCAAGGACTAAAATAAAATGTAAAAATGATCATTTTCTAAATAATATATTTTTACGTACCTCTAAAAAATATTGAAAATATATAGTGAGAAATTACCAAAATGCCCTTCATCGGTAAAATGACCCTTATACCCTTACCACCATTCTACTTCGTGCTTCACACCATACCACCACGTGTTTTACACGTCGTGCTTTATTTTTCCATAACCATCTTACACATGTCATCCATATAGATAAATTTAAAACACATGTCACCATTTGGTGAAATAAGACTGCAAGACCCCTCCGTTATGCGACACCTCGACGTTGACTCATTGTAGTAAAAGACTAGTCACCTAAACACGTGTCAACACCGTAGTATTTTTTAAAACCTATAAATATGGTCTTTGGGATCATTTGAAACTCACACTAATTCCTTGAGAATTATAGAAAACAATAGTGAGAGAAATTGTGGGAAAGTTTCAGAAGAAGTTCTTAAAGTTCTTAGAGATATTCATCTTAAGGTAATCTTCTTTAATGTTATAATGCATATTTATAGTTTTTATTTATTGTTTTATAGCTATACTAAGTAGAAATTTTGGTAAAATGCTAAAGATCCATTTTAGTGAAAATAAAATTATAGAATTTTATAAATTGAATTATTTGATAAAATTGAAACATAGGATTCTTTTCATAATGACCTTTTTAAGTTTCAAAAAGGGAATTTCACTAATGAATTTATAGTTTTGGTGATGAAAATTAATATTGCTTATTATTTCTAAACGCGTAATAGATAAATTACTATTATGATTGAATTTACTTATTTTTTGAACTAAAGCATATTTTGTATATGGGTTTTTGAAACCATTTTTTTTATTGTGGTATCCAATTAAGTAATTCCAAAGTTAAGACGGGTGAAATTCTATGTAAATAAGATGGTACTTAAGTGGTGCCTCTATGACCCTCCATCTCTACGGGGCATGAATCCATAAATGTGTTATCTAGATGATATGGTATTTAAGTGGTTCCCCTGTGACCCTCCATCTCTATTGGCGATCGACTGATTAAGAAGAACTATGAATTGAATTCTTCAATTATGATCGACGGAGTTTAAAAATCGAGAAAATGGGCTTATTAACATTTTACAACAAGTTATTTTAGGATCAAAACACAATATTTATTATTGGACTTTTTTTAGACCATGTACTTAAACGTTTGTTGTATTTATTAGATTAACGTGTGATCTAAGACTCAATATCTATAGTTTCGAACCTCTATTTTAGGTGAATACTCTATGCCATTTTCTTGTGCATTTTGATTACATGATATTATGCAAACTATATATATTTTGTGAAATGCTTTTATTCTCTAAATGCATCTGATACCGTTGATTTCGTCATTTATTACATGTTTATATCTCTCTCGATATAAACATCTGATTTGAATTCTGAAATTATTGATTCGACCTATGAAAATTCTCTTACTGTGTTGGCCTTGACTACTGGGTAAAAATATTTAGGTAGTATCATCACAGCTGGTTTATCGCTGGTGGGCCCTAGACAAGGCGTTGTTTCAAAAATCACGATTCTATGTTTGTGATGTAACCGGGTGAAAATATTTGGTAACACTATCTGTCTGGGTACTAGAGCATACATAGCTGCTAAAACTGAATAATTAGCATGTTGCTCAATTGTTTTTTCGATTATGTTCTGAACTGTTTATTCTAAAATTATATATACTGTCAGTTACTTTATATATATTAATGCAAGTTCCTATCCATATATGTATATGCCTTCTCTTTTGACTTGAATAGGTATCAATTTTCTGAAAACCTTGGAATGTCGGGAGATTGAATCTCATTCAGCTTTTAGCTGATGTTGTATAAATAACCCTTTTCAGGTTATAGTTAGAGAGGAGGATGGGTATGTGAAGATTGAATTGAAGATTATATATTTTGAGATTTGTTTTGTGGCCAAATGCTAGTGTAAAATGAGATGTTTGAGGATTTATTTCTCTCTGTGTGATTCTGGTAAGACTTGTAATAGAATTTATTTATCTATGAGAATAATAATTTAGGATTTATAAGATCTGATGACGCGTTACCTCTTCAGCTAGTTACAACTCATAATCATGTGAATGTACTTCCGTTGCATTTATTTTAAAAGAAAATTTTAAAGCCAAAATATTGAATGTCGTGGTGACATGTCAAGACACTTGTTCCCTACTATTTTTGGGTTGCGGTCGTGACAAATGTGGTATCATAGCATAGGTTATGAACTTGTAGATTAAGATGAGATAGGCTACATTGTTCCTAACCTAGAATTATAAGACTAGATCATGTTCGAATAGCATGTGTTGGAGGATTTTTTCATGATTGATATATTGTTTGAATATATAAGAGGATAATGATTATATTCAATTTGATGATGCATTAGATAGTGACTACGATAAGATTACTAGATGTAGACTCTAAGGTAATCTCTGGGGTTTTTAATAGATATTTGATGTGATATTTAGGAAGTAATTATATGAATTAATCATTTGCTGGAATTCTAAGAATTACAAGGATAAGGTTTTAGACATTCTTTAGGAAATATGATCAATGGATAGAGTTCTAAAATTGAAAATGATTAGTTTATCGGTACTATTATTAGATTATACTACTAGAATTGTATTATCACAATATCTAAGAAGTATAGATAGTATTAGATTTATTAAATATTCCATGTAAGTTATATCATATTAGTTCATTCATTTATATCATTTCCTTCTCGTAATGATTTCTAATCCTTTAGACAATCGATCGAAATAGTATATTCGTAGGATTATTTGACTTCAAAAAACTTCAAGATCAATTCATTATAAGTGTGACGATGTTTGTTTAGATTCTAAGAAAAGTTTGCTACAACCCGAGGAATAAAGTTGAAAGTTAAATTCTAACTCTATAAGGATAACTATCATGTAATATAGATTAATGTATTTTTTTCACAAATTAGATGAAAGAAAGATGTTAGTGAAAATTTAAAAATCAGTATAGATCAAGTTTGGGGACCAAACATCTTATAAGTAGGGTAAGTTGTAATAACACCACCTTTATATGCTCATATAGTATTTTTTATAATTGTGTGTTACTTATTATCTTATAAATATGTGTTAGTTATTATCTTATAAATGTTATATTATTACATATATGGTATTTTTGGTTCTTGATATAATAAATTCCATTTTTAAATATAAAAAATCAACTGTAAGTTGGATCAAATCAAAGTCTTATGACATAACCCAAGGTAAATCATAAGATTCAGGGTAGAAAATATAATTTTATAAAACTTTAGGGACATTTTTGTAATTAAGAAAATTTAAAGGACTAAAATAAGATATAAAAAGGATCATTTTGTAAATAATATATTTTTTACGTACCTTTAAGAAATATTGAAAATATACAGTGTGAAATTATCATAATGCCCTTCATGTATAAACTAACCCTTATACCCTTACCACCATTCCACTTCGTGCTTCACACCTTTCCACCACGTGCTTGACACGTCGTGCTTTATTTTACCATAACCATCTTACACATGTCATCCATATAGATAAATCTAAAACACATGTCACCATTTGGTGAAATAAGACTACAAGACCCTTTCGTTACGCGACACCTCGACGTTGACTCACCGTAGTAAAAGTCTAGTCACCTAAACATGTGTCAACACCGTAGTATTTTTGGAAACCTATAAATAGGGTCTTTGGTATCATTTGAAACTCACACCAATTCCTTGAGAATTATATAAAGAAATAGTGAGAGAAATTGTGGGAAAGTTTAAGAAGAAGTTCTTAAAGTTCTTAGGGATATTCATCTTAAGATAATCTTCTTTAATGTTATAATACATCTTTATAGTTTTAATTTATTATTTTATAGCTATACTAAGTAGAAATGTTGGTAAAACACTAAAGATCCATTTTAGTGAAAATAAATTTATAGAGTTTTCTAAATTGAATTATTTTATAAAATTGAAACATAGAACTCTTTTCGTAATAAAATTTTAAGTTTCAAAAAGGGAATTTCACTAATGAATTTATAGTTTTGGCGATGAAAATTAATATTGCTTATTATTTCTAAACATGTAATTAATAAATTACTATTATGATTGAATTTACTTATTTTTTGAACTGAAACATATTTAAAGTTGTACATGGGTTTTTGAAATGATTTTTGTTATTGTGGAATCCAATTAAGTAATTCCAAAGTCAAGCATGATGAAATTCTATCTAGATAAGTGATTGGGCATAAAATCTTCATATTTATTCCCCATAATTTAGAGGTTATTTCCACCCCGTGCGGTGCAATTAAAGTGGATTTATCTCATATCAGTGTCATTGACATCTTCTAACAAGTACACTAATTTTTGTGTATTTCTCTTATATTTTTTAGGTAATTCATGAACACAAAAAAAAGAGGGAAACCGAGAAGAATATTGGCAAGAAAATAAGAAAAGCCAAGGGATAATCTGCAATTATGCAGTCAAAATTTGGATGTTGGACCTAAAGAGAAATGTAAGATTGCAAGCTCGCGAGAATATAGGGAGAAACAACAACCTAATCCAAGCAACGGTTCAAAAGATATGAGAGTTAAAATATGAGATGAATGAACCAGAAAGTAGAACCGATTTGATTCCAAAGTAGAACCGATTCGCTTTTTCAGAGATTTTTAAGAAGTCAAAACCGGTTCGCATTTTATTCTACAAGAAGTAGAATTGGTTCGTTTTTCTATATGGCGAAAATTCCAACTTAATTCCGCTTGTTTTGGAGAGTTTGTTTTGTTTCAAACACTTGTAAAAACGTGATTTTATTGTTCTTTTAGGGAGATAGGTATATTTAAGCAACTTTTTACCTTAGAATTAGATAGGAAGAGATTTTACTTGTTCATACATTATCGAAGATCAAGATTTTAATTTTTTCATACCAAGTTTGTCTTCTTTATATTGTTCTTGCGTATTCTTCTTCTTTGCATGTTTATTTATTTTTTGAAAATTTAAATATCTCTTCCATGCTTAGTATTAATTTAATCATGATTTTCCATCCATGCAACGTTAAAACTTCGTGTATTTCTTACGAAGTCATGATAAGCTAAGTTTTAAGTGGGTTAGGAGACATGCACCCAACCTAGGTAATACATATGGATTTAAAAGTGAATGAAAAGTAATTCATCATTCTAAGGTTTGAAATTTATCAAGATAAAAGTTGTAAGTCTTTTCATTCCTTTTGCCCTAGGTAACCGAAATGTTTAAGGGTGCAATTGGCACTTTGATAATTTTTCATCCTTGTCAAATACAATTTTTTGATTTGAAATTGTGCGGCCTCAAGTCCTCATATGTCGAATGCTTAGAGAGTATTTGATGTCTCTTAGAATGAAGAATTAGATTTTTTTCAGCTTTTATGTTCTACGTAGTTACCGACGGTTCGGGGGAGTGCATCATAACTCCATTTTCTCTCATATATTAAAGGTTTAATTTAGTTCGTCTTGCATACGTAGTTTAGTTATCACTTTAATTCAAATTGCGTTGGTTGATAGGTAAAGTCATAAAAACATCATCTTTTCCTTTCTCTTTCTAGATTAACTTTGAGGTTAATCATCTTCCTTATTTGTCGTCACGAGCTTTCGTCCTATTCCCTGTGTTCGATACTTGGTTTACCAGATTTATACTTGAGCAACCGACTTACACTTGAGTCGATAGAATCACGCTCTATCAACACTTTTAAATTCGCGTCAATAAGAGGGTATTTAAGTGGTACCCCTATGAACATCCATCTCTACTGGGAATGAATCCGAAAATGTTCTGTCTAGATGAGATGGTATTTAAATGGTGCCCTGTGACTCTCCATCTCTATGGGGAACTGACTGTTTAAGAAGAACTATGAATTGAATTCTTCAATTACGATCAATGGAGTTTAAAAATTGAGAAAATGGGCTTATTAATATTTTACAACAAGTTATTTTAGGATCAAAACACAATATTTACTATTGGATTTTATTTAGACTATGTACTTAAACTTTTGTTGTATTTATTATTAGATTAACGTGTGATCAAAGACTCAATATCTATAGTTTCGAACCTCTATTTTAGGTGAGTACTCTATGCCATTTCTTGTACATTTTGATTATACGATATTATGCAATATATATATATATATATATATATATATATATATATATATATATATATATATATATTGTGAAATGATTTTATTCTCAAAATGCATCTGATACCGTTGATTTCGTCATTTGTTACATTTTTATATCTCTCGATATAAAAATATGATTTGAATTATGAAATTATTGATTCGACCTATGGAAATTCTCTTACTATGTTGGCCTTGACTACCGGGTGGAAATATTTAGGTAGTACCTTCCCAGCTGGATTATCACTGGTGTGCCCTAAACAAGATGTTGTTCCAGAAATCATGATTCTTTGTCTGTGATGTTATCGGGTGGAAACATTTGGCAACACTATCTATTTGGGTATTAAAGCGTACATGGCCGCTAAAACTGAATAGTTGACATATTGATCAATTGTTTTTTCTGTTATGTTCTGAATTTTTTATTCTGAAAATATATATAGTGTCAGTTACTTTATATATATTAATGCAAGTTTCGATCCATATATGTATATGTCTTCTCTTTTAACTTGAATAGGTATCCATTTTCTGAAAATCTTGGAATGTCTGGAGATTGAATCCCATTCGGCTTTTATTTAATATTGTATAAATAACCCTTTTCAGGTTATAACTAGAGAGGAGGATGGGTATGTGAAGATTGAATTGAAGATTATATATTCTGAGATTTGTTTTGTGGCCAAATACTAGTGTAAAATGAGATGTTTGAGGATTTATTTCTCTTTAAGTGATTCTGGCAAGACTTGGAATAGAATTTATTTTTCTATGAGAATAAGAATTTACGTTATAGAAGCTCTGATGATGCGTTACCTCTTCATCTAGTTACAACTCATAACCATGTGATTGTACTTCCATTGTATTTATTTTAAGAGAAAATTTTAAATACATAATATTGAATGCCTTGGTGGCATGTCAAGACACTCGTTCGCTACTATTTTTGGGTTAGGGTCGTGACAAGCACGCAGTTACTTAGTGGCCTCCAGCAAAGATAAGCAGACTCAGCCCAGGAAAAGTAAGCTTGATGACGATTCAAAGTTACACCGACCCAAATAGCTCAAAGGGAGCTCGGAAGAGTGTAGAAGAGACGAGATTAGCCACCACTGATTGAGTAATGGAGGAATTCATAATCATTCCTCTGGATCCATCTGTGTAATAACCCGAATATTTTATTATTGAAGTTGATCAACCTCGATACCAAAATATACACATCATTTAAATTAAATACCAGTATTAGCATGTGACAGAAAATATGAGATATTTAAAAAAAATCCCGACGATATAAATCAAATATAATCCAAAAAATATAAAACATTCAACGCGATAAAATCCATCACTATGATAAAATCCAATAATAAATCTCAATAATAATAACAATAAAGCTTGAATGAGATCAATTCAACAACAAAATCAATCTCTCCAACTGATAAAATATAAACTGCTTTGGAGTCAAATGACCCACAAAATCTATAATGATTATCTCATAATAAAAACAAATGGAAAGAAGGCTAAACTAAATCAATAAACTAAATCTCCATCTGCAAGTCTGTTAACTCCAAATACTATGCAACTACCCAACAACCTAACCTGAAATGTTAGTCAACAACGACGGGTCAGGTCCCACCATAAGAATACCAGCTACTAATCCCAAATATGATATCTGAATACATTCATAAGCATTATAAGAGATAATTATCATAATATAATATTATAAATAATAATAATAACAATGCGAGTAATGTAAAACTATAAATAGGTGTGTGCAAAAAAAACAACCAAACCGACAAAACCGAGCCGAACCGAAAATTTTCGGGCCGGGTTTTTTTTAGGGTCGGTTCGGTTCGGTTTGATCAGGTGTAAAACCGACAGGGTCAGTTTGGTTTTCGGTTTTGGCATAAAAAACCGATTTTGAACCGAACCGAACCAAACCAAATTAATTTTTATACTTTTTAATTTTATATTTTATATTATATTTATATTAGTGTTGACATATTATATTATATTTGTTAATTTTATATTTATATTAGGAATTAAAAAAATATATTTTTTATTAAAAAAAGGAAAAAACCGAACCGGCCCTGTCAAAAATCGACCCTGTTCGGTTCGGTTCAAAAAACCCGGCCAAAACCGAACCGACCGACCCGTGAACACCCCTAACTATAACAGTTATCCATACAAAGTAAACGATTTCACTACCTAAGTCTAATTATGTTTCTTTTAACATTAGTTAAATCTCATTTCATTATCTTACCCAGTTTCAATTATCGTTCTCAATATTAATCATACTATCGATGCAACACCATTATAGATAAACAACAGTTATATTGACCCTCCACATACTCATGGATCGCCTAACGTCTCTGTAAGGACACAAATTTTCAATTGAGTCCTTTGTAGTTTTGGCTCAATTCCGGACAAAAACGTTTGAGTCATAGGATAGAGTATAATGATCATCCTTCAAGCCTATGACGTGTTTAGTTGAAGATGTAGCGGTCAAGTGTATAAAGCTTCATCAAAATGTCGAGTTTAAGTGCCTCATTTCTACGTCATCAACAGTGGTTCCATGCTCCCAAGGTATAAATGCATTTTTTTATATATATAGGAGCTTGGAACAAGTTTATTGGGTGTTAGGTTTTAAAACTGTGTTTTATTTTCAGAAAGATTTCTATTAAATTTTTTATATATAATATATATAAAGTTTCTGGGCTAAAAATGATATTTTTGGAACTTTCTGTAAGTTCGTTCGAAGTGTCGTCCGAATGAGATTGTCGTTCGAACCACAAGTCGTTCGAACGAGTTTGCCAACGAGTTCCCACATTGGCCACTAGAACTTCGTTCGAAATGTCGTTCGAACGAGATTGCTGTTCGAACGAGATTTCTAACGAGTTCACACTGGAACTTCATTAAAAGCCTCATTCGAACGAGATGTCGTTCGAACGAAAATGTCGTTCGAACAAGATTTCAGGTGGGAAATTTTTTTGGCAGTTTTTACCAATATTTCCCACTTCCTCACCCCACTAACTTTTGACAGATTATTATAGTGCTGGAAGCAAAGTTTGTAACTAAACTTTTTCATAATATTCTAACTCCTAGAGAGAGGTTGGAGAGTTGATTCTTCCAAGAAAAAGTTCATGAGTTTGAGTATTCATTTTATAAAGAAAAATCCTTTAAACACTTAGTTACACCCGTATTTGTTTCTTCCAAGTTCATATATACATATACTTTGCTTGGAGCATTTTGGCACCGATTTATCTCTACCGCTTGAAGAGAAGTTTGGGTTTTCTTCTAAATCCCTCAAAGAAGAATAATTGTTTAACTGCGGCTTTCTCACATGGTGAAAGACACCATGTGTGGTTGACGGTGTACCTATTGTCCGATTGGTGGTTCTGAGATCGCAGTGGAGCTCCTTGGTTATCCGCTAGGCAGAGGTGGTTACAAGAAGACGCATCAAGGCTTGAGAGGGTTCGAGTTGAGGAAGTAAGTCATTTGTCTTATAAATGCAAATTCCGTACTTAGTGGATTTGAGGCTAGGGCCGTCTGAGGTTGTTTCCCGTTGTGGGTTTTTCCTCGTACATCGCGGCATAGTGGATTAATTGTTTATTTTATCTTTTGCAAAATTACCTAGAACACATGGTTAGGTAAAAAGATAAAATTAGTTTAATTTAATCACTACTCGCTTAATTTTGTGCGAATTAGTTTAATTCAAGTCATTTAATTTAATTGATAAAATTAGTTTGGCCTAACTTGATATAATTGAAAAATATGACTTAGGCAAATTCTAGGACTTGGATTAATTTTGTTTAAGTGAAAATGTTTTAATGGATTAATTTAATTCATTTGGTTTAATTTTAATTTGTTAAGAAATTAAAATTTGGTGTTTTTGTGAACCATCACCTTACGCTTCTGCATATCTCAACAAGGAAATTGATTTCAAAAGAATTTTGAATTTTAAAATTGGCGGCCCTCGGCGCATTTATTAAAATTAGACCAAGTGAAATTAAATTAATCCATTAAAACATTTTCACTTAAACAAAATTAATCCAAGTCCTAGAATTTACCTAAGTCATATTTTTCAATTATAGCAAGTTAGGCCAAACCAATTTTATCAATTAGATTAAATGACTTGAATTAAACTAATTTGCACCAAATTAAGCGAGTAGTGATTAAATTAAACCAATTTTATCTTTTTACCTAAGCATGCGTTCTAGGTGATTTTGCAAAAGATAAAATAAACAATTAATCCACTACGCCGCGATGTATGAGGAAAAACCCACAACAGGAAACAACCTTGGACGGCCCTAGCCTCAAATTCACTAAGTACGAAATTTACATTTACAAGACAGATGACTTACTTTCTCCACTCGAACCCTCTCAAGCCTTGACACGTCTTCTTGTAACCACCTCTACCTAGCGGATAACCACGGAGCTCCACCGCGATCTCAGAACCACCGATCGAACAATAGGTACACCGTCAACCACACATGGTGCCTTTCACCATGTGAGAAAGCCGCAGCTAAACAATTATTCTTCTTTGAGGTATTTAGAAGAAAACCCAAACTTCTCTTCAAGCGGTAAAGATAAACCGGTGCCAAAATGCTCCAAGCAAAGTATATGTATATATGAACTAGGAAGAAACAAATACGGGTGTAACTAAGTGTTTAAAGGATTTTTCTTTATAAAATGAACACTCAAACTCATAAACTTTTTCTTGGAAGAATAAACTCTCAAACCTCTCTCTAGGAGTTAGAATATTATGAAAAAGTTTAGTTACAAACTTTGGTTCCCACACTATAATAATCTGTCAAAAGTTAGTGGGGTAAGGAAGTGGGAAACATGGTTTAAAATTGCCAAAAAAAATTTCTGCCTGAAATCTCGTTCGAATGAACTTACAGAAAGTTCCAAAAATATCATTTTTAGCCCAGAAACTTTATATATATTATATATAAAAAATTTAATAGAAATCTTTCTGAAAACAAAACACAGTTTTAAAACCTAACACCCAATAAACTTGTTCCAAGCTCATATATATATATATATATATAATGCATTCATACCTTGGGATCATGGAACCACTGTTGATGACGTAGAAACAAGGCACTTAAACTCGACATTTTGATGAAACTTTATGCACTTGATCGCTACATCTTCAACTAAACACGTCATAGGCTTGAAGGATGATCAATATACTCTATCCTATGACTCAAACGTTTTTGCCTGGAATTGAGCCAAAACTACAAAGGACTCAATTGGAAATTTATGTCCTTATAGTCTCACCTCAACGAAATCCATAAATATCACTATAGCTTGTCGGTCTAATTTTAGTTAGCCTGCACATACCATGATGTTCTCCTCACACGACACATCACTATATCTAGTTAGCCTAGGTTCCGCAATCATCATAATGGCCGACCAACATAAGACACTACACATTCTCGTGAAGAAAACATAAACCATCAAAGTATCCAAGATAGTATAGGTTCCGCAATCATCGTAATGATCTACCTACCCCCACCCGTAAATACAGTGACACACATCAATTTGTCTCTAATAAACATTTTTTTATCTTAGGTATTAATTATCTTTTTTATCATGTTTTCATTATCTAACCTTAACCCCAACTATAATTCGGGAATTACCTTAAAATTCATCCCTAGTCCCATATCTAGAGATCACCTAACCATAATTATCAGCTAGTCTCTCACTTAGGAATAATAAGAAAACCAAAACCATGGCCTAGTCTCATGCCCAGTATAAAATAATATAACGGTGTACTACCTAGTCAAATACATAGAAAATATCCAAACGAACAAGTTCACACTCTCTAGCCCCATAGCTAGAAAGCGTCAAGAACAATTAATATGCCTAATCGCTAGACCCATAAATAGAAATTATCATATTAATTTAAGTATAACTACTTACATAAATCATAACGTCCCAACGGTTGCAATTTATTAACACGAACAATCCTTATATTAATTATATTTCTAATGTTACGATCACTTTATTTCGCAATTATACAAATCCAATTTCATTCATACTAAACAAATTATATCACGTGATAATTGAGTTCTAAAAAATATCTAAACAAGTTGTCCAATTTCATAATTTCAATACGAGTGATAATTTTTCATACTAAAACATAAACTGGTTGAAACACGTATAATGACAAATTCCAATGACATTCTATATCATATAAATCGTTTATGATATTTTATAACATCGAATTAAATATTTTCATTAACATGCGATTCGTCCCAACAATCCAAAATTACATGGTACAACTATCTAAGCATGTGGTAGTTTGAGAATTAAAATCAATTTCAGAAGTTAATAAAATATATTTATAATTAAGTTATCACTTTCCATAATTACGTTATTGCGCGAATTAAGAAAACACGCGTATTTAATGTTTACGCAATATTTAAATCAAATAATACGTAAGGAAAATAGTAGTGAAATTCTTTCGTAAGAAATAATTGTTCTGAAATTCTGATCACTCAGTTGTATTCATGTTGTGAAAATGAGCAATTTTAATTCTTGCGCCTTCTGAATTATGTTATTTAAGCCTCCCAAATTAAGGTTGAAGTTTTGTTTTAATGGAGATATGGGGTAAAATATAAATGTTATATGTTTCTGCCTTTAATTTGAGAAAAGAGGGTTTAAGAGAAATAAGGTGCGTGCCTTTTTGGAAAAAAGGGTTACAGCCCTTTTAAAAAGTGAAGTCAAAAGAGTCCATAGAATTACAAAAATCTATGGTGGCCCAATACTAAAAAACACAGTTGTTTATCTTGACCCACGTGCCAAAAATAGTGAGAAATACAAAATTAAAAAAATATATAAGCATTCGACCACCCAACGCAGGCCACGTGCCAAGTCGCGGGCGCATAAGGGTGGGTTACTGTTGCAGCAAGAGAAACACTTCAGTACTTCTCCCCCCCCCCCCCCCCCAAACCTCATGATTCTTCTTAGAGCATCTCTAGCCCTAATAGTCATTTATATGTGCAAGCCCATGTGACAAATAACATTTAAATATAATTTATACGTTTAACTGTTTTATGCTCCAACAGTGCCTCTTCAGTGTTCAATGAATAAAAGGAAATTACCAATAAAATAAGAGCGATCAAAGTAAATCTTAGAGGAGATAAATAAGACGTGAGTGGGGAAAATGGAGAAAGAAAGGAAAATCCTACGTGGTTGTGTATATATCTTGTGCAAAATACACATTCATTTTACACATTTTTAGAATTTAACATACTATTGGAGTTTCTTTTTTTACACATTGTGTACATTTCGTTAATATATTATGTTAATACATGGTTGGAGATGCTCTTGTTTTCTACTCCTAATACCTATTTCTCCTATAGCTAGATATCCACAATTTGTGAGTTTGTCTCTCCCATTAATCATATTGAATAATTGGGAAGCAACTTTCAAAATGAAGATTATCAAAGCAAATCCCATTTCCATAACTCTAATGCAACTAATATACTTAGGGCTAAAAATTTCAAAATAGTATTATGTTGAACAAAAAAATTTAAATGACCAATTTCAAACTAAATTGCCAAATTATTTATTAAATGTATAAGAATTCATTTAATTACTCAAAAATTCACCAAATTAAAATTAAATCAAATCTTTGTAATTTAGTCCAATTACAAATAAACCAGTATTTTTGAAGAATTAATCAATTTAATTAATTAGTATATTTATAAAAAAATTGTGGATTATTACAATCTCAGCGAGACAAAACCTTCATGGTCGGTTCCAAAATTGCCAAAAGAAGAGGCAGAGGACCTCATTCACTTTCTCATAATGAACGCGAATGTGCTCGCTTGGAAGGCATATGATCTTCTAAGAATTTGTCCAAATATTTAGAGACACCAATTGCATATGGATACAACATGTTCAAAGGTCAAGAAAAATTCAAGGAAGTCATCACCCAAAAAAATCAAAGTAGTGGATAATGAAGTTAAGAATTTAATTCATGCCAACTGCATAAAGGAGTTTCAATTCTGAGATTTGATTTTAAATACTTTCGTAGTGAGGAAGAAGAGCGAAAAGTGGAGGGTTTGCATTGATTTCACTATCTCAATAAAGCTTGATCAAATGATAGCTTTCCACTATGTAGGAATGATCTGCTCATTGATTCCATAACTTGACATCAATAAATGAGTTTCATGTATGCTTACTCAGGCTATCACTAAATACCTTTGCCTGGTCCTAATCAAGAGAAGACATAATTCATCAAGACTTTGGGACTTTACTACAACAAAGTTGTGTCGTAAGTCTTAAAATTTGGGGAACCTATTAACGCCTAATAAATAAGGTATTCGAGAAGCAAATCGACTCAACGATGAAAGTCTACAATAATGATATGATTGTTAAGAGATGACAAGAAGTCGATCGCATCAAATATTCTTGAAGACATTTTAAAATCCTTATATATTATAATATGGAGATAAATGCCTCCAAGTTTGTATTTAGAGTTAGATCCGAAAATTTTCTATGATATTTGGCCATGTAAAGAGGAATTGATGCTAAAATGGACCAAATCAAGGCCCTGCAAGACTTAAAATTACCGAATCACTATCAGAGACTTCCAAGTCCCGATCGGGATGTTAGACGCCCTTAACCGAATCATATCACATTCATCTGACAAATGTATCCCATTTTGATATGATTTAAAGATGGTGAGCACAACAGATCAACAATGGATTATAATCAAGAACTTGAAAAAGATTAGGTAGTACTTAGGATCCCCTCCCTTGTTATCAACCCCTATGTGTGATGATAGTCTCTAATTATATCTAGTTATTTCTTAACATGTGGCCAACGATGAATTAGTCTTACATTGAGATGGAGAGTAGTTATCGGTCTACTATATTACTCACACCCTCCATGATACCATAAAAAATCCATAAACAGATTGATCAAATCTACTATAAAAATCACGCGAATAAAACTTTTGATAACATTCTTACTATAAGAAATAAATAGGTATAAAAAGAATAAAGACAATATGATGAAATACTGAATCCACACATAACCAACTCTGATACCAATCACCAACCAAATAACATAATTCTTCTATGAATGTAAATAGACATATATAATCAAACTGAAAATAAAGGATGAGCACAATAAAATGATGAGCTACACTTGCTCGACTCCTACAATCCTGGGAGTAAGAAATGGGACATCGTTAGAGATGTTCCTTTAATGATCCCGCGTCTATAGGAACTACCACAATAATGACTTGTAAAAATAGTTTAAAAAAACATAAACAATAATCCTCTGTAAAATATGTTTATAATTGAATCTAGGCCACGACATAACTACATATCTTCCTCTCATGTTTTAGCATATTTCAAGTTATTAATTACCCAACCGAATAACCTAAAATATCATGCAATTCTAAATCCCAAACCCATTTATAGCCCATGTGATTAAAGCTTTACATCTACATTTTTTAATCTTTAGTCTCTCATCTTTAAGTTTACCCATTTAATATTAAAACATAAGTTGTGTTGTAGTCTCAGACCTATGGTTTGCCTCACCAAATAACAAATATATGAATTACATGCGTATATCTCAAGTATATATATCTTTGACTATATCATGCCAATTATAAAATATACACATATCTAATATATGTAATACATTCATCCAAATCATAAGTATGTAGGTAGACATCCCTACTATAGGCCATACGCATATCTAGTATAGAAAGTATGCAAGTTCGAAACATAAGCACGTAGGTGGGCATCCCTATTATAAGTCATATGCATCTATAGTGATATACATAAATCGGTACAACTACCACTAGTATCGCCATACCAAAATCATACATTTTAGAAGAAAGACTCCACTCATGTCTAACATCCATACAAAGTTAAAGTCCCCAACATGTACAAATAGATGAGCATCTCCCACGTCCACACATAACAAAGGCCTACTCTTATTGCCTTTGGGGATCTCTCGCATGTACTAGTATATTATTAGGTTGTCCCAAACCTAAGACCTCATCACGGCGAGGGATAAATCACCACGTTTACATATCAGTTCATAAAGCCTAGCATACGCAAGACTCATGAAAGAAATATCCTCGAAGACCATATCAATCATGAGTACCTAGACATGTTACCCAGGGATAAAATATGACCAAGGAAGAGCCCGTCTACTCATCGAGGTACCAGCATGGTCCGCATCGCACGTGGCCCGTCATTAACCCCCCTGGTACACCTGCTAATAAGAACTCACATATGGTATGCATTGCACATAAAAACACACAAGTAATTTCCACCCTCATTAACGGGTTAAAGCGTACACATACATAACCCTCACAAACAGGTTAAAGTAAATCACACACATACCGACCTTACGCTACCCGGTCATACTAGCATCGCTATCATAGAAAGGTATATTAAATCTATAACCTTACATTCATACTATAATATTATAAAAATATATATCAAATCTATAAACTTATATTCATCCCATAATATATTAAACCTAACCTCTTGGGTTCCCAATTCTAGGTGTATTCTCACCCTATTGTACAATAAAAACCATACATCAATTATTTCCAATCTCTATTAGCCCAACTGTATTCTCCCAAGGCATCATATCTAGGTCTAATCTCACACCTAATTTAAATGAAACCATATGAAGTAATAACTACCTCACTCGGGGAGGTTATAACCCAAACCAAATCTCACCCAAAGGGTATTAATCCCAGGCATACACCATAATGATTTAAAACAATATCGACCAACAAGCCCAATCCCACAACTTTCCAATTCCCAATCAACAAACCCGTTCTACACTCTGTTTACTCTCAAATGCCAAATCCTTCATTTAATCAGTTAAATATTTGATTTCCTTAATATCCAAATACCTCAAATATTAATCTTTAACATTTTAAATCACAATAATACATGAGTACTCTATACATTCATGAAAATCGTGAGCCAACAAACCCTAACCTTAGGTTTTAAAACCATAATTTCCAACTAAGTACAAAAAAGACCCACTTAGGCAATATATTATAGCACCTGTCGACTAGGGTCCTGGGACCGATTGATCGGCCAATATAGTAGCTTCCCAATTTCCACCCATTATTGATTTCTTAATCTTTAAGCCAATTTCTCTCTTTCTAAACTTCATTAATTAATAAATTTTCCTTTAAGCACCCAATCAACATCCAAATGATAAAAACACATCAAAATAGCAATTGGAACCTAATTCCCTCATCAAATCCCAAATCTATGCCAAGATTCAAATGAAAATCCAATTCATAACCTAAGAACCCTAGTTTTATCCAATTCTATAAATTCTCGTGAATTGATTCAATTAAACATGTTTTTTTTATATAATTAACAATATAAAATAGACTTATGTAATCATCTATTAGTGTTAATCCAATTTCATGAAGAAATGAATCATTATAAAGGGGAATTCTATCTATTTAACATCTAGATTAGGTTAGTATTGAATTTAAACAAATTAATAATTTAAATCAGATTTAGGTTATGATTATATTCATATTTCAATGAATAATCGCAATATTAACACACGTTCAATCATAATCATATTCTATATTGAACTTTCTTGGCGGATTGACTGAGAAATCAATCTAATAGCCCCAAATCTTCCTTTCATCTTAGTGATTTCTCTATCTAGCCCCTCTAGTGCTTCCCCATTGTGTTTGTGATAAAATTATATCCCTCATGACCTCTCATAACCCTTTAATCTCAAAATTGGGTTTGGTCCCTATGACACCCTGCTTATTCTAATACTGATTCATCAAGCATTTATTAAAATTAAATGGGAATCACTATGATTTTATTGTTAGCATCACTGTCGAAACAAGTATAAATATAACTAACATAAACATACATCAAATAAAATGACAGTAAAATTGATTTGTGAATAAGCATAAATAATGTAAACTGAATAAACCATCGGTTACTACAAATAATAATCAATATATACTTACTAATGAGAAGTAATAAGAGAATATATGATATAAAAGTAAAGTCCTAATTCATCTACGGGAAACATGCCCAAAAGGAAAATACTTAAATTGAATCCTATATAGGTAGAATGAATAAAGGTGGCTACAATCCAATCTCACATCATCCATAGATATTGTTTACAATGGCATGATGAGAGACTAACCCTGATATCCCTGTTACTAAATACCTAGGGTTTTGAAAAAATATATTTGTCAGTGGGTCAAAGCCCGAAAAATATTTGAAAAACATTTTCAAGTATTTAAATGCTTTAAATGTAACAGTGCAATGTATTACCTTCATAATTAACTTTCCAGACACACTCATGTCAGTCTTTTCCTCACCTCTCATCTACAGTGCTCACCCAACGTATTCATTTTATTATCCTAATCATGCTACCCAATCTAACTAGGATAATAATCGCTAACATAGCTCATCCCGCTAATAACACCTTTAGCTAATATGCACTACCTTCACTAGGTATATTATCATAATTATTTACATAGCTACACACATGCTATAATTCGATATACACATAGCCATCTCAAATATATATATTGCTCGCTATATACGTGTATACCACATCCCCAGAGCATGGACCTCGAGGATTCATCCCTCGTGTGCTATCAGCCTCCAGGTACACCGTACACCACACCTGGGCCACCGAGTTGGAATCTCACTACCGAACCCAAAACGTAAACACAAACAACGAGGGAGGTCATAAACATACATCCAGGGGTCATAACCACACCACATTGCACCTAACCGGTCTCCAAAACAATACTAATCCTCACACATGGATAGTGACCATGCAACAATACTGTGACCTGGGGAACCTCCTATGATAGCATTACCGAGTAGGTATGTTCCAAACAAATTATACATATATAACTGTCTTTGTACGAAAATCCCACAACATACTAGTCTACCAGCCTTGAAGTCCCAACCGACTTCCCGATTTTCAATTTAAGTGTTCACTCACTTGAAATCCAATTCATCTCACTCGAACCCATCTAACAGTTAGCCTAAAACGTGCACCAACCCCTGATAATGTTCCACGAAAATCCTAATCTACCCTGAAAACCCATACACCCATTTATTCGACACTAATGGGTCATAATAATTCACACAAAAAATCATGACATACCAACAAACCAAATCGATTCTCTAGCAGACTGAATCGGTTCGCTCAAGCAAATCGATTCTCTCCTCCAGCGAATCGATTCTGTTTGTTGGGTTTTCCTTCGTCTTCAACCTCGGGTTTCACATTCCAAACCCATCAATGCAGGTCCCAAGCCTGCCAAAACTATAAATTTAAATCCTAAACCAATACACAATCATCCCAAAAGTATGTCAAGCTCGATCGAAACTCGAATCCAACATTAAATCACAAGGATTCATAATATTTGATTTAATTTACTTAATCTAAAATTAATCAATCTTTGAAATTTATTGATGTGACATCCTACTAATGTTCTTCATGTTCATATTTATATTTCCAGATTTAAATCATGAATTTCTCCCGTATTAATTCTCAATCATGATTATAGGCTAAACACAAACCAATTCCTCTCAATTAATCCCCATAATTTCATCTTAAATTCCAAAATTAATTACTAATTAACTATGAACATAATTAACTGCAAAATATCACAAATATAAAGCAAGTACATACTTGCCTTGTTGCAATGAAATTCGAAGTTTTACACGTGTAGATGATTTGATTCTAGAGATGGTCTTCCCTCTCTTCTCCAAGCTTTCTTTTCTCTCATTTTCTATTTTTTCTCGCTTCTTTTTTATCTCTCCATTAATCCCCACTAAGCAGAGGCTAAAATAAGGTTGTCGTTTTGTATTTAGGTGAAGTCCTATGGGTAAAAATATGATCATGCCCCTATACGGGTCATACTATGTTTAAAAAAGCCATGGATACCTCTTTTGTTCGACTCATTCCAGATCACTGGTGTACTAAAAAAGGTCATCTGAGTCGCCGAACTAAAAATGTTCCATCATATCTGTGGTGACAATTATTATTCAACACAAACAGATAAGAGAAGCGCAATCACCAAGCAAAATAAAGGAGACAAAATGCTAGTCACACAATAAGAAATGTACGTGGTTCAGCAAGAATGCCTACGTCTATGGTGGTGCAGTGGGTATTATTTTTATATACTCCGGAGAGCGATTATAGAATATACAGTGCGTGTCTTATTCCCCAGACCTAGGGTTTATTATATACATGTTATTTTCAGGGAGTGGGGGTATTGGACTTCCCACGTTTTCCATTTTCTCCTAGAACACCTCTTTATGAGAGCCTGGGAGAAGACCAAGTCATAACCGAATTAATGTTAAGGTATGAAGGGTTTGGACTTTGGGCCTGTTTTAATTGGGCTACTCGTCCAGGCCTGCTATTCTTAATCCATGTACCCACAATTGCCCCTAAGTTTCTTGGGCAACAATTTTGTGCTCAATAAATTTAAATGATTTATCATAATGGTTTCTTTGTACATCGTGCAACTCTTCCCAAAGTTTGAGGACTGAATTAGGCGGAACTTGCTTCGTGTTCTGTGCACTATGATTAGTAACATTCAAAATTTATTCAGAGCAGTCATTTCACAATCACCATTTCAAGCTTCTCAGCACTCTTCCATTTTCTGCGAGCTCTAGCGATTCACGTTCTCTTCTCCCGGTCTTCATTCTTTTCGCTTTTGATCTTCTTCGTCACTTGGGCTTGTGATTCCTCATCGTTCAAGTCAAACTTCCATTTTGTAAGTCTCATGTGCCTTCTCTTTTTGTTTTCTCTTTGAATTTGTAGTTTTAGGGTTTCCAAATGGCAAAGATTGGTAATAGATCAGTGTCTGAGTTTAGGAAGTTTTACAATATCCCGGAGTGGGTAGAGATTGAGTGCGCCTTTCCTCCTAGAAATATTAGAGATATAGAGGGTGCCCATTGGATTCATGTCTTGTTGCTTTCCCAAGGGGGGCTTACTTTTCCTCCAAATAATCTATTCTTGCACTTCTTTAGTTATTTTAACATTATTCCTGCACAGTGTTCGCCTAATGTGTGGAAGATAATCAATGGCGTTCATAGAATAAATTAGCTCTATGGCACCAAATTAGGGCTCGTCGAAGTCTGCTTTTGCTATTCCTTTTCTCGAACTAGGTCTGGCGTTCTCTATCTCAAAGCCAGGAGTTCTGACAGGGTGTTGGTAGCAAACCTACCTGATTCCCACAAGGACTATTGGCAAGATGGCTTTCTTTCTAGAAATTGACATTTCTCCCCCCAGACTGAGGGATCGAGGTCCGATAGGTTTACTGTTCCCTTTTTATGGGGAAGATATATAGGTAGTCTTTTCTCTGTTCTTTCAATTTCTTTATTAATGTGTGATCTTTCTAACTTTTCCTTATTTTTTCTTCAGCGAGGTTGAAGAACTTGGAACCTTCTCTCAGCGAGGTTTGTCTTTCTGAGTTGGTCAAATCTTGGAATATCAAGGAGCCCCTAGCTGACCACGAGCATCCCCGGTTTGCTTATTTCTTGCTTGAGTATAAAAACGTTGGTTCTAGATTTATAGCGAAGTCGGTAGATAACATTCTCGAGTTTGATACCTTTGAAGAGACTACTGCTGATCCTATTCAGTTGAACGAGGAGGAGAGAAGTTCTGAGAGTGATATCGTAGGCGTTGATGAAGGCAATTTTGGCGAGGGGAGCTCCAGTGGTGATAGTTCTTATGATTTAAAAGAGGTTTTTGAAGCCCGAGAACCTTCGAGCACGTCCAGTAGCTCAAGCGAGGAGATGGTTCCTCCAAGGAAAAATTTGATTCAGGACGACGATGATGATGATCATGTGCTCTTCGTTCAGAGGTCGAAGAAATAGAAGTCCAGCAATGGGGCAGTTGCTACTGGTTCTTGGTCTACTTCTCAGGAGAAGAAGAGGAAGAGGAAAGAAGAAGAACAGATGAGAGAGAGAGAGAAAAAAAAAGGAAGAGGAAAGAAAGAATATAGAAGAGAAGAAAAAGATGGAGGAGAAGAAGAGAATGGAGAAGGAGAAGGAGGAAGAGAGGAGAAAAATGGAATCGAGGACGAAGGCTGGGCAGGCCTTAGTCCCGGTGTCCGCATTGCCCGAGGGGGCCTCAGTTGCCATTTCTCCTCAACTGACCCCTGCGCTGCTCAAGAGGGCGGTCCTTCCTGCAGATCGCCAAAGGGTGATGTGGTTCGATCACTTGGCTCTGCAAGCTAGTCAGAGGCTAGCCTTGGTAAGACCTTTCTATTCCTTTAATGCTTTAATAAATTTTAGTTGTTTCCTTCTTCTGATATCTTCTTCTTCTTGCAGTTTGTGACTGACTTCGCCATGCTCTATCACTCTCGCGATGAGCTGGTGAAGAAAAATAGCGAGCTGGAGCAGCAGAATGCTTCCTTGAAGTTGAAGGGTACAGAGCTTGAGGCTGGTTTGAAGGTCGCTGATGCTGCTCGGACGTCTTTCGACCTGGCTCTTGCTGAGGCCAATCGATAGAGGGATGTAGTAGTTAAAGAATTGACTGAGCTGCGATAAGCCTACGACTTGGTGTGCTCGAGCAAGCTGACTATCGTGGAGGAGAATAAAGTGCTGATCGAGAAGCTTAAGGAGAAGGAGTCTCAGGCAGCTACCATTAAGGAGGATTCCTATAACTCCAGGTGGGCTACTGCGTATGAATACGCTGAGGTTCAGATAGGCTATATTAGCGGTCTGAACTTCAAGAAGGGCTGGAATAAGACCCTCTTAGTCATCGAAGTGGATGTTGCATCTCCTCTGTTCGACGAGCACGACCAGGGCCCAAAGCCAATTGTGGATGAATCCCCTGCCCCAGCCATTGGAAGTGCTGATCCTGCCCCCAGACAGCTCCTGCTAATGTCCCTCCTGCTCAGGTGATAGAGGTTATCCCTGCTGAAGGAGGTACTTCTACTGCCGCTGACAAGGGGAAACAACCAACCTCTTCTGGACAGCCTGAGATTGCTAGCTAATTTACTTTTAGGATTACTCTTGTATATTTTCTTTGTAATTTTCCTTTTTGCTGGGCGATGTTCTCTGATCCTTATTAATGAAATGCAAAGGTTTTCTTTCCCCACTGCACCGATTTATTTTTTCTGTACCGCTTCTTTACGTCCTATAGTTGGTTGATGTGGATGACTATATACCAGCCACTTCTCAATTGGGAAGAATGCTCGGTCCTAATGTAAGCTCTGAGGTTCGTTATACCTTTGTGAGGATTTGTAAATCACTGCGATTGAGGAATAAGCATTTCATAGAGCAGACCGAGCTCGTCGTGAAACTAAAAGATAGGCTCCAAGAGATGGAAGAGGTCGGTGCCTCAGTCCAGGAAGAGGTGAATACTCTAAGAGCAGGGCTTCTAGATGCCTCTAGGATCAATCAGGTTGGAGAAATTCTTCAGAAAGAGAATGAGGCTTTGAGGAGAGAAGTCTCGCAACTCAGGGAGCATGCGTCGAGCATCGCTCTTGCAGTATTGCGAGGCTCCTCCTTGTCGTGAGTTGGGGCTAGACCAAGCGATGTTCCTTCGGTGCTACGAGGCTCTGCCCCACCGACTGTTCCGCGAGCTAGTAGAAACGTAAGGGGTTCAGTAGGGAAATGGAAGAGCTCCTAGGGGATGTTCAATGAGCATACGTGATTGCTGCTGGGCTTCAAAGGGACGTCACTCAGCTAAGGCATTTATTTAGGAGAGGAATTAGACAACTATGGGCTGACGGTTATGACCAAGGTTGGCTAGATGCTCCGATAAGGCTAACAGAGTTTGAAAAGATCGCCTTTATCAGGGGATGGTTGAGTGCCCTGAAGGAGCTATAAGGCCCAAGGAACTTAATGCTTTGGTACCGTCATGAGATTTCTCCTTCTACTCTACTGCCTAACCCCTTCCAAAGAAATGATCAGTGGATCCCTATTGATGCCATCCCTCGGCATCTACTAGAGTCGGGTGCGAATGAAGTCGAGGAAGAGTTGGTCCCCCATCCCGACGACGATCGTAGAGCTTAAGTGGTTGATTATCTCATTCAGAGGCCTCGACCTCATTAAGATTTTTGCCAGTAGTAACCCTATATATATGTAATGAAGCGATGTAATTTTGATTGTTTGGGCGAGCTCGCCGACTGAGCATGTATTGTACTTGTTGTAAATGTGATGAATTAATATAAAATTTACGTTTTGGGCGAATTTGCAGACTAAACAAGTGTCTTATATTTTCCACATCTTTGCTCAATAATCTTGAGCCTCTCTTGGCTGACTAGATTTGTACGCTTATCAAGTAAATGTCCCTCCAGTCTAGTATGCCAACGAGATACCATTCTGTCCCACTTTACCTTTTAGGTGTGTCGTCACACTCCCTTAGGCCTAAGTGTGCCAATTGGCGAGGACACACCTGGTGTTGGATGCTTTATTCGATCAGGATTTTGTTCAACCAAACATTGTTTGGTGTCCAATTTAGATTTGGCCATATTGCCTAAGGATCTCCTGTAGGGCTTCATATATTTCCAGGGGCAATGCTAAGAGGTCTTTCATGTTTCATAATGAAAACCTAAGGAAGGTTATTTCCCTGCTATAGTGTAATGATCAGTGTGCCTATTACTTGGAAAAGGTATGTGGGTTATAAAGTTTATACATTAGTTACTTGACACTTTGTACAATGCGAATTAGTTAACTGATACTTCGTAGAATGCAACTGCCAATTTTTTTTTTTATTAATGATAAGGAAATGAACTTTCAGTTTCATAATTAAAGATCAAAAGAAGAATCTAAAAATAGAATTTCTTAAGATTGGCTACATTCCACGCTCGGGGTATCTCTCTGCCTTCCAGTGTTTTTAAGTGATAGGCTCCCTACAGATCATCTCTAGTTATCTTGAACGGTCCTTCCCAGTTTGTCCCTAGCTTGCCGTCTGACGGTTTTACTGCGCTGCCCAGGACTTTCCTTAGGACATAGTCCCCAACTCAGAATTCCCTTGGATTGACTTTCTTGTTATAGTGTCTTGCGAGCTGTTGCTGATAGCTCGCTAGTTTTACTAGGGCCAGCTCGCAGCGTTCATCAGCTAGGTCGAGCTCAATGAGCAATGCTGCATCATTACAACCGCGGTCGACAAGGCTGGACCTCATTGTTGTGAAGCCTGCTTCTAATGGGATGATAGCTTCCATTCCATACGTCAATGAGAATGGGGTTTCCCCTGTCGCTTGTCGTGGAGTAGTACGGTAGGCCCATAGAATATGTGGTAGCTCATCTACCCATGTGCCTTTAGCTCGCTCTAGTCGTTTCTTTAATCCGTCGATCACCATTTTGTTGGAAGCCTCAGCTTGGCCATTTCTTTGAGGATAGGCCACCGAGCTGAAATGGTGTTTGATTCCATGCTCGTCACAGAAACTTTGAAAGGAGCCGCTCTCGAACTGTGTTCTATTATTAGTGATGATGGTTCTGGGATGCCAAAATGGGTGATTATATTCCTCCATATGCATCTTATCATATCTGCATCTCAAATGTTCGCTAGGGGTTCCGCCTCGATCTATTTGGTGAAGTAGTCAGTTGCGACCAACAGATACTTGTGATTGCTGACGACGGTAGGAAGTGGTCCTACTATGTCCATTCCCCATTGGGCGAATGGCCATGGGCTGGAAAGTGATTTTAGGTCGCTAACAGGTTGGTGGACCATAGGAGCGTGAAGTTGGCATTTCAGGCACTTACGAACATACACCGTAGAGTTCTTTTTGTATGAATGGCCAGCAATAGCCTTCCTTCATTGCTCAAAAAGCCAGGGACCTTCCTCCACTATGGCTTCCATAGATTCCCTAGTGAAGCTCATGTAGAACTTGCTCGATGTCCTTTGGGTGAACACATTGAAGGTAGAGAGTGAAAAACGATCTCTTATATAGTTTGCCCTCAGGAGATAAGTGAAAGAGAACAGCCTTGACTCTTATCTGGTGGGCGGTCTTCTTATCGGTTGGAAGTGAGCCATCCTTCAAATAGTCCCTTAAAGGATCCATCCAACTGGGTGTTGATTCAATTTGGAGCACATGTTCGACGGTTGGTGGCTCATCGTCATGGTCAATGCTCGAATGAGCGAGGAAGTTGATGGGGATTGTTCTTTTTAAATTTAAATCGATTGCCGAACTCAGGGCTGCTAGGGCATCGGCATGGCTATTCTGTCCTCTAGGAAACTGCTGGACACTGACTTCCTCGAAGCTAGCCATTAGCCTTTTTTGCTAAGGTGAGGTAGGCTTCCATTCTTTCATCTTTTGCATTGTAGTCTCCATTTATTTGATTACAGACTAATTGAGAATCGTCGAACACCTGTAAATGCTTTGCCCCCAAGGTGTGTGCCTTCTGGAGGCCGGTTATTAAAGCTTCGTATTCTTCTTCGTTGTTGGAGGCTGCAAATCCAAGCCTGGTTCCTTGTTCGAGGATTGTATCCTCTGGAGTAATAAGTATAATGCCTATTCCTGCCCCCTTTGAGTTGGAGGCTCCATCAATAAATAATTTCCAGACTCCCTCTGTTGCGTGGTTTTCTCTTTGCATTACTGGTTGAGATTGGCCGAGGGGAAGCTCACCTGTGAATTCGGCTATGAAATCAGCAAGGACCTGCCCCTTGATTGCATTCCTTGGTTGAAATTGGATGTTAAATCGTCCGAGCTTGACTGACCATTTAGATAGTCTTCCCAAAAAATCCGCCAGCCTCAGGATTGCTTTAAGGGGGTGCGATGTAAGGACGACGATAGTGTGAGCTTCAAAGTAGTGCTTTAACTTCCTCGAGGCAATTACAAGTACAAAGGTGAGCTTTTCCAGTGGTAGGTACCGCTGCTCGGCCTCTAATAAGGTCTTGCTCGTGTAATAAACGGGGTGCTGTATTCTTACTTTTTCACACATCAATGCAGAACTGACAGTGTGGTTGGAAACGAAAAGGTATAAGCACAAAGAATCTATTTCCTGTGATATGACGAGTAGTGGTGGGGAGCTAAGGTAAGCCTTGAGCTCATCCAATGCCCGCGAGCAATCTTGGTTCCATTCTAATGTTTTGTTTCCCTTTAGGAGCTGGAAGAAAGGCTTGCACTTCTTGGAGGACTTAGAGATAAAGCGGTTCAAGGCAGCGAGCATACCAGTGAGCTTCTGTATGTCCCGAATTATTCGAGGAGGTTGTACCCTGTTTATTGCATTGATCTGGTCTGGGTTAGCCTCGATGCGTCTCTTACTGACCAAGTACCCAAGAATTTTTCCTGACTGGATATCGAAAGAACACTTGCTTGCGTTGAGTTTCATTCGATACTTCCTGAGGATTTTGAAGGTTCTTGATAGGTCCGAGAGGTGGTTTTTTTTCTTCCTTCTTTTGACGAGCATATCGTCGATGTAAACTTCCATGGTGTCTCCCATTTGGTCCTTGAACATCTTGGTGACTAGCCGCTGGTAGGTTGCCCCCGCGTTTTTGAGCCTGAAGGGCATGACCTTGTAACAGTACAATCCAACGGTGGTTATGAATGTTGTCTTGTCCTGGTCTGGAGCGTACAAAGGGATGTGATGATACCCTGAGTATGCGTCCAGAAAACTCATTCTCTCGTGAGATGCTGTGGCATCCATTAGTTGATCGATTTTCGGAAGAGGGAAGCTGTCTTTAGGGCATGCTTTATTAAGGTCAGTGAAGTAGATGCAAACTCTCCACCTCCCGTTGCTTTTTGGAACTACTACTGGGTTGGATAACCATTTGGGGAATTGGACTTCCCGTATGGATCCTGCATCCAGCAGTTTTTCAACTTCTTTTTCCATGTCTTTTGCCTTCTCGGGTGCAGTTCGCCTTGCCTTCTGCGCGATTGGTTTGAAGGTGGTATCGACGTGCATCTGGTGACAAACCATACTAGGATCAATTCCTGGCAACTCGTATGGTTCCCATGCGAAGACGTCTACATTGGTCCTCAGCAGAATCATCAATTCCTTATTTTCCTGATCTGTGAGAGAATCTCCGATCAAGAAGATCCTGCTATCGTCGCTATCTCCAGCTGTGACTTTCTCCAGGTCCTCGATGACCCATTCAGAAGGGAGGAGCCTGGTCTCCTCTACTCCAAGCCTTCCGTATTTTAATTGCTATTTCAAAGGTATCAGACCTTCCTGTTCTTGATCTTTCTCGTTGGGCTTGTCGGCCTTCTTCTCTGGTCTTGGGCGGATGGCTGCTATGAAGCATCTTCTTGCCATCACTTGATCGCCATGGATCTCCATTACTCCTCGCTCGGTCACATACTTGAGCTTCTGATGGTAGGTCGAGGAGACTTCCATCATTACGTGCAACCACCCTCTACCGAGGATAGCCTGGTATAGCGAGTCAATGTCGACCACCAGAAACTCGATCATTTTAGAAATATTTCCTGCCCTTACTGGAAGCACGATCTTTCCCAAGGGCATAGTCATCTTTCCAGCGAAGCCAACCAAAGGGACAATAGCTTCCTTCAGGTCGGCGATGCTTAATTTCAATTTTCTGAACAGGTCGAGATACATTACCTCAGACGAGCTTCCTTGGTCGACGAGCAACTTATCGACATCATAGTTCGCTACCCTGAGAGTAATGATTAAATCATCATGATGTGGGGTTCTCACTCCCACCAGATCTTCATCTGTAAATACGATACGTTTACTATAGTCGACGTCATCTGCTCGCCGACATTTTCCTGATTGTGTCTTCGCTGGATCGATTTGAAAAGCTTGCATCACTGCTGTAATCTTTTTTACCTCCATTCGAGCTGAATTTCCTTGAATCTGCTTTACGTCAGATGCCCCATGAATTACTACGAATTCATGGACGGATCGTCTTCAAGTACGTTATCGGGCCTTGCTTCTCTATGGGCAGCAACTTTCTCTGCCTTCTTTTCCACGAATTAGTTCAGATGCCCGGACTGAGCCAGCTCTTCGAGGTGGGACTTAAGATCCTTGCAATGCTCGATTTTATGTCCTCCTTCTTTGTGAAAAGCGCATCTCAGCGCGTTGTTTCTCTTCGAGGGATCTCCTCCCATCTTTCTGGGCCACTTAATAAATGGCTCGTCTTTGATTTTTGCTAGAATTTTGTAAATTGGTTCTCTGAAGACAGTGTTGACCGCCTGAAATGCTTTTTCCACATCATTGCTGCCTCCGTTCTTGGAGCCATTCTTGTCCCCATTCTTTCCTCCTTTCTTTTGGTTCTCAACTTTGTCATTGCCTTTGGCATTGAGCTTAGCTCAACCATTTTCCCTGTGCTGAGGCGGGTCACATCCTCCACCTTAGCATACTTCTCGATGCGGGCCATCAGGTCGTTGATGGTCATGGCCTCTTTCTTGGTCAGGGACAGGTACAGGAGGGAAAAACTGGGTAGCCCAATTTTGAAAGAGGCTACTCCCACTTGCTCCGAGAATTACTCGACCTCGTTGAATAACTCCCAATACCTCTTAGCGTAGTTTCAGAGGTTCTCTTGAGGCGTCTTTTTCATTGTTAGCAAAGCATCCATCCTTTTGGGGTGGGAGCTACTAGTAATGAAGCGTGTCGTAAAGAGCTCGGCCAGGGACTTGAAGCTTTTAATGGACCTGTGGGGGAGCCTTTTGAACCATTTCTGCACCACGTCATGTAGGCTCGAGGAAAAAATTCAGCACATCAGTGCGTCTCGATGGTTTCAGAGGGTCATGGCCTGTCTGTACTGCCTGGCGTGCTCAATGGGACCAGTCTTACCATCATAGATCTTGAACCTTGGAATAGAAAACTTATTGGGGGCTTCTTCTTCTTCTATTTCCCTCGAGAAAGGTGATTTCATCTGAGTTTTGAGAGCTCGCCTAGTGAGTTCTCAGGTCAATCTGGTACCGTGATGCACAAGGTGTTGGTCCATCTCCCTTCGGACCAGACTTCGTATGTTCTCATTGCAGCGAGCTGGGCTCCTGTGATTGCGAGCTAGTTGTAGTTGCTCGAGTAGGTCATCCTCTGACTCATTTTCCTCAACTTTCTGGGACTCGTGTCTAGGTCTCCTTCCTCGGCTGCGAGACTTGCTCGCCTGAGGGCTAGGAGTGCGGTATGGACATCTCCTAGTGCTATGATGGAGCTCTATCTCCATTCTTTCTAACCTTCTTTTAAGGCGAGCATTCTCAGCTTCGTGCCTGCGAGAAGTCTCCCTTTGCTCTTGGAGCCTCGCCTCATAAGCATCAATCAACCTGGATATTTGTGTGGACCTCGCTGGTCCTTGGCTTTCTTCTAAGGCTGGCCTTTCTAGGCGAGCCCTCTGATCTGAACGCCGAACTTCAGATCTAATCCTTCGAAGAGTAGGTTGTTCTTGGATATCTCTTGCTTGAGGAGCATTACTACTGTGACCAGACATTTCATACTTATTTGTTGGTGTTGGCTTTCTCATGGAAGATAAACATTCCCACAGACGACGCCAATTGTGGTGACAATTATTATTCAACACAAACAGATAAGAGAAGCACAATCACCAAGCAAAATAAAGGCAACGAAATGCCAGTCACACAACAAGAAATGTACGTGGTTTAGCAAGAATGCCTACGACCACGGTGGTGCAGTCGGTATTATTTCTATATACTCCGGGGAGTGATTATAGAATATACAGTGCGTGTCTTATGCCCCAGACCTAGGGTTTATTATATACATGTTATTTTCAGGGAGTGGGGGTGTTGGACTCCCCCACGTTTTCTATCTTCTCCTGGAACACCTCTTTATGAGAGCATGGGAGAAGACCAAGTCATAACCGAATTAATGTTAAGGTATGAAGGGTCTGGACTTTGGGCCTGTTTCAATTGGGCTACTCGTCCAGTCCCGTTATTCTTAATCCGTGTACCCACAATATCATTAATTGGGCCTGACACGTGTGTACAGTACGCATCGCCCTTAAACCATTTTAATCCGTCGTTTTAACTTTTTAATGATATAATATAATTCGTATTGCTATTTATTAGTTATATGCAAGTAAATAATAATTATCATAAATATTAATAATAAACTCGCTAATTAATATTTATCGAACCCAATTTAATTTCCTAATTAAATTAATAATTTAATGCACACGTGGAAATAAAATACTCTCAAAAGTACGGGGTATTACAGTCCTCAAATGGGCCTCACCTAAAATAGCTCAAAAATAACTCTAAATGGCTTAAAACCATGTCTTGACCTTATACTAACCCAATAGGCCGTTAAGCCATTGTTTTAAACTATAAACGGACATGCTACGCATCCCAAAAGTCAATTATCAAATATACCTAAAATAAATATATAACAATTCAGTTATTGAATAATGTTCTGATACTAGTCTGGATATTAATTAATTTAATTAGTTAATCACAGTCCAAATTTCAATCTAACTTAAATTACACATAACGATATAAATGGTGACATCTCTAGTCACAACAAGCACACACAATTAATTTTTACAAATTAATTAATTAAATAATATGATTAAAAATACAGGGTAGTACACCCTCCTTGAATTATAAAGGAGGTAAATGCCTATTGAGAAATTGGTATTGGCATTGGTGGCATCTTTGAGGAAGTTTCACCATTACTTTGACGCCCACACCATAGTTTTCCTAACTTCTTTTTCACCCGCTGGAGTTAACATAGTTTGACATTGTTTATGAGCCCCGAACAACCATTAAAGGGAATGCTATAACCGATTTTATCACATAGTTCTCAGCCACTCTAGAGAGAGAGGAAATTTAAACAAAACCCATTTTGGAGATGCTCAATATCCACCAAAAGGATCACCTATAAAAGTGAAAGGTGTTCATTAATGGAGCATCCAATGAGCGAAGAATCGATGTGGGAATTGTCTCCCCACAAGGGTTCCTCATCGAGCATGGAGTTCGACTTGGATTCAAAAGGTGTAATGAAGAAGAAGAATATGAGTCTAGGATCATTGGAATGCAAAGGGCAGCACCATGAGAGCACAATACATGGAAATCTACTACAATTACCATCTAATTGCCAATCAACTCAGTGGATAATATACGAAGATAGAGATTCAATCAACTCAGTGTTGATCCATGTAATATTTCTTATCTCATGATTTTATGTTACAAATCTTATTTTTTGTTATGTCTATATTATGATGTTAAATTTTTATATGTATCACCTCATTGATTAAAACATATTTTATTATCTTCTCTAATTGTTCTCTCCATATGTTTTGATATTATGGGTTCAGGCTTGTTTGTATGTTTAAAACAGGACCCCTAAAATTGTTATAGTAAAAATATTTAGTAACCATAGGCACTGGTTGAGGGGGAGTGTAAATTACTGTTTCTTAATTGTTATAGTTTATGCTTATCTTTTTAAATTAATGTCTATTATGTGCATTACCCTCGATTGTATTTAGTTCAAGGTTTCTCATACGACTATATGAATGAACGTTAATTGATTATTCTGCCATATATACATATTTTTCGGTCTTAATCATAGTAATTATTTGTCCTCTGAGATTACGGATGTTTAAAATGCAAATGACACCTCCTAAAATTAGTTAATTGTGACACCCCGCCTAATTAAATACCGGGCGATCACTCCTTTATTAAATTAAAACCAAGGTGAACAGTTGGTTCATTCTTAGCATCACTGTCGTAAAAATAACTTTTCCAATTTAAACACCCTAATTAATTAAGCTAAGTGTCAAAACCATTTTGGACATTGCTTTCCAAATTTTATTTTATATAAACCAACATTTAAAACTTTGCATAATTCACAATTTAATAGTCACCACAACTATCCTCGAACATACAATCCAAATAATCAAACATTCAACTAATTGAATCCAACATTTAATACTTTAAATGAAAACATCCTGGCAATAATAAATCCCAAAGTGTAAGTACTGGAAATAAATGGATTACAATATCCAATAAAACAACTGAATAATGGAAAGGGCGACACATGCACAACTGAAATAAATAATGCTAAGAGTAGAATCAAAAGAATGAGGTCGTCTAAGCAAGAGGCCTGCAACTCCCACCTAAGCTGAAGCACGTTCCTTCCAAAGGATCCTATGCAAGACGCCCCTGTGGCTGGGCACTTGTAATATATACATATATATACAAGAGAGAAAGGAAAATAGAAACGGGTCAGAGCCCGATTGTGAAAATGATTTAAAATTTGTTTAGCAAGTATTTAAAATGTTTACAGGCCAATGCAACAACATATTAGTGCGGCACTCCCTTGATAAATTATCACCTCTCTTCTAATGTGCACGCCTATCGCACTAACCTTCCCAAGGGTTTAACTTATCTTAGGTTACTCGTAAGATTTAAACCTGAACAATTTAATTGTTTAAGAGGATAATTTCATTTAGTAACAAAGCTCTCATTTTAACTTTATTTATTAATAAAGTTTCCCAGTGTCCTATTATACTTTTCAAAACAAGAACTTCCAATTTGAAGTCATTATTCATTTCTTACTTACCATAAACACAATAGGAAGTTCCAAATTTCAAAAATTCATATATATATATATATATATATATATATATATATATATTAAATACTCGTATAATATATATATTCTAACAGCACCCCACATAAAAATTATGGTGCTGGCATACTTTGCTATCCAATCCCCGTATCACTCGTACCAAGGGAAATACAAGTTCGGAATCACTCTCGAACTATATTAATACATACAAAAACAATATTGAGGCGAAGCATAGTTTCCAAGTCCAAGAGGCCAGCACATACCCTCGCGTCTCTTAGGACCGTGACTATCGATACAATAGCCTGTACCTAGGATTCCTATCTTCTTGGGTACAAGTCAATATCCCCCGTAAAGGTCACATCGAGATAAGACTGTCCCAGCGCGGTAACCTCAGGGATAGCAAGTAGCGCGGGCATGATTTTCACACGTATATAGTATATGCATAAACACAGTCATATAAATATATACTTTTTCTATATCAAATTTAGGTTCATCTCATAACCCATAATTATAACATTTATCCTTATTTCTCATTATTTAGTTATTACTTATAACGATTCGTCTCTTACTTTTTGTTTGAGGGATTATTCCTACTTACTACGTAACACTCATGGACTCTATCATCCCAAGTGTAGAATTCAGTAGGTACTCATCTATTTTCCATCGTAACTATCTTAAGCGTCTCTCCCTTTAATATGTAATTCTATCGTCCCTTATATGTAAACATCCCAAAAATGTAAATCTCGTCTTACATTAAAGGTCTCATAATTATTAACAAGTCCTACTGGTCTTCTTTATCTCCCAAAATATTTTAATAAGGATGTCCAAATATATTTACTCATTTAATTTGAATTTAACTATTTAAAAAGGGGAAATATGAGTCTGCCAGAAGGGGTCGATTGATCGATGGCAGGGACTCGATCGATCGATCGACACTCCTGGTTCGATCGATCGATCAATCAAACAGGTATGTCGAATTCTGCAGTTTAACAATTACGGGTTCTATCATCCAACATCAACCAAATCTAGATTTTTCATACCCAAACTCCCAAAAATTCGTACTACAATCATTATAAACCCAAATTAAACATCTTCTACGTAAAGCATGTGAATTTTCATCAATAACCATGGATTAAAAGGGGCAAAACTTATATAAACCTTATGAACCCTAGAAATTTATTTAACTTTGTTCTAATCAATCTTTTTCCAGAATTTCTTCTTCTAAGACATCATAAATCCTTGGTTCAACCTCTACATATGAAGGGGGATTTCCAGATTTCCTTTTATATCATTACTACATGCAATTTTTTATCTCCAACATGATTTTTCTTCCATGAAACTCATCCTAATCAACCCTAAACTAACATGAGTGATGCATTAACGAAAATAAGCAAGATAAACACTTGCCTGGAAATTTCAGAGTTCTGATTTGTGGACGAATTTGGTGTGGTTGCGTTCCCCGTGGCACGATCTATGCATTGGTGGTGGTGGCAGTGCAACCGGATAAATTTTCGGTCTAGAACACCTTGGTAAACTCTCTCCTTACCTCTCCTATGGCCATCACTTGTCTTTGGTTGTGTTAACCCTAGAAGGCAACCTTAGACATCTGATATAACCCTTGAAAATTCGTGGGTTTAATTGCCCAAAATTACAAAATGTCCAAAATGCCCTCCCGGGGCGCTAAATAAACTTAAAAATGCCCCGAGACCCAAACTAAACCCTCGGGTACACTTTTCTGACTATCTCGACCCTTATGGACACTTTGGCTCACTCAAAATGACTATACGAGCGACTTATAATTTATTCACTTTTATTAATCAATATTTAGTCCCGACGCGACACGGGCGCGTCCCGACTCAAATTTCCAAAATTATCATTTTATTCACTCTTGACATTTAATAGAACCAATATTATATTACTTTACTCATTTGTAATATTCAACAAGTTTCCCATAATTACTAACTCACATCACATTAATAATTATAAAATAATTAATTTCCAAATTTATATTAAATTAATAACTCACATTAAATTTAATAAATCCCCAAATTAATAAAGCATAAAAATACGGGGTATTACATACTTCCCCCCTAATAACTGAATTTTGTCCCGAAATTCAGAAAATAAGGCATAATCTGGATATCTCTCGCGCATATCTGCCTCGCGCTCCCAAGTGGATTCCTCCACATTATGATGCTCCCACTGGACCCGTACAAGTGGAACTACCTTCGACCTCAATCTCCTCTCGCTATGGTCTAGGATAGCCACCGGTCTCTCCTCGTAAGAGTTGTCAGGCTGTAAGTCTATCTCATCTATCGCGATGTGAGTATGGGTCATATCATCCCGAAGGTATCGTCTCAACGACGAGATGTGGAATACATTATGGATGCGATGCAAATGCTCTGGCAGACCCAATCTGTATGCCACCGACCTAATCCTCTCGATAATGGTAAATGGTCCCACGTACCTCGGGGCCAATTTCTCTTTCTTCCCGAACCTCATCACTCCTTTCATAGGAGATACTCGCAGTAATTCTTGGTCCCCCACATTAAACTCTCGGAAGAACCGTTTCGCATCGGCGTAGCTTTTCTGTCTGTCCTGGGCTACTCGAATGTGACTCCTTATCATCTCAATCCTAGAGGAGGTTTCCTGAATCACCTCTGGTCCTGGAAACTTGTTATCCCCCACCTATAGCCAACAAGTTGGGGAACGACAAGGCCTTCCATACAAAACCTCGAATGGAGCCATGCCAATCGTGAACTGATAAGAGTTATTATAAGCGAACTCTAACAGTGGGAGATGTGGCTCCCAACCTCCTCCAAAATCAAGGATACACATGTGTAGCATATCCTCCAGCATCTGATTAGTACGCTCTGTTTGTCCATCTGTTTGTGGGTGATAAGTTGAACTCAACCTCAACTCTGTACCCATAGCCTCCTAAAAGCTCTCCCAGAAATGCAACACGAAAATCTTGTCTCTATTTGACACAATATTCAGGGGCACCCCATGTAATCTGACAATCTCATCAATGAACAACTGAGCATACTAGTCCGTGGTATAGTCTGTCCGCACCGACAGAAAATGAGCCACCTTGGTCAAACGGTCTACAATCACCCAGATAGAGTTGTAGCCCTGCTGTGATGTAGGCAACCCTGTAATAAAGTCCGTGGAAATACTCTCCCACTTCCACGCGGGTATTTCCAATGGCTGAAGCAACCCTGACGGTTTCTGATGGTCCACCTTTACCAGCTGGCAGGTAGAACACTTGGACACGAACTCAACAATGTCTTTTTTCATCCCACTCCACCAGTACTTCCGTCTCATATCCTGGTACATCTTATCTCCCCCAGGATGTACTACAAATCGGGACCCGTGAGACTGGGTCATCACTGCATGACGTAATTCTGATCCTTCTGGGGCCACCAATCTCCCATTAAACCTCAAACCCCCATCAGAACTAACAGAATAGGACTCAGCACCCTCAGCTAAAAATCGTACAATCTGCTCCTGGAAAAACGGGTTTGCGGTCTGTGCCTGTATCACTCTCGTAGCAATCTCGGGTGTCACTGTCATGACAGATACGAAAGAACGGGCTACTGCATCCTGGTGACCCAACTCTTTCCACTTTTCTATCCAGATGTTCGCTACATCGTCTACCGGTCTATGGCTCAACGCATCAGCAACTAAGTTGGCCTTCCCCGAATGGTATTGTATGTCGAACTGATAGTCCTTCACAAACTCTAACCATGTACGCTGACTCATATTCAGCTCTCCCTGAGTGAACAGGTACTGCAGTGACTTATGGTCTGTGAACAAGCGGAATCTCTCCCCCAATAAATAGTGCCTCCATATCCTCAATGCAAAAATGACCGCTGCTAACTCCAGGTCGTGGGTGGGGTAATTCTTCTCATGCTACTTAAGATTGCGGGAGGCAAAATCTATAGCCTTCTCCTCCTTCTGAAGTACTCCCCCAAGTCCCCGTAAAGAGGCATTAGTGTAAACCAGGTACTCCACACCCGACTTAGGTAAAGCAAGGACCGGTGCTGAAGTAAGCTTGTCTTTCAGCTCGTCGAAAGCCAATTGACAAGCATTATCCCAAACATACCGTACCCCCTTGTGAGTCAGGTTCGTCAATGGACCCGCTATTTTGGAGAATCCCCGAATGAATCTCTTGTAGTATCCATCTAACCCCAAGAAACTACGCACTTCCGTCGGTGTCGTGGGCTGTCCCCACTCCCTCACCGCTAACACTTTACTCGGGTCAACTGCTATCCCCTGTTCAGAAACAACATATCCTAAGAACTGCACTTCCCGCAACCAGAACCCGTATTTCTCTTACTTAGCATACAGCTGATGCTCTCGTAGAGTCTGAAGAACCTGCCTCAAGTGCTCGGCATGCTCCTCCTCGAAGTGTGAAGATATCATAATGTCATCTATGAAGACGATGACAAACTGATCCAAGAACTCTCTGAACACTCGGTTCATTAAGTCCATGAACACAGCTGGAGCATTTGTAAGTCTGAATGGCATCACTCTGAACTCATAGGACCCGTATCTCGTCAAGAAAGCAGTCTTTGAAACATCCTGCTCCCTAATACGTAGCTGATGGTACCCTGACCTCAGATCTATCTTTGGAAAGAAAGTTTCTCCCCTCAGTTGGTCGAACAGATCATCGATTCGAGGCAACGGATACTTGTTCCGTATCGTGACCCTGTTCAACTCTCGGTAGTCCACACATAGCCTCAGAGAACCATCTATCTTCTTCACAAACAAGACTGGGGCGCCCCAAGGTGAGGTACTCCTTCGAATGAAGCCCTGACCTAACAGCTGCTCTATCTGATCTTGTAACTCTCACATTTCTGCTGGAGCCATACGGTACGGAGTGCATGCTATAGGTCTAGTATCCGGTAATAAATCTATGACAAAGTCTATCTCTCGGCTGGGGGGTAGGCCTGGTATCTCCTGAAATACATCGAAATACTCACGAACAACTGGGATCGAGTCTAAGGGAATCACAACCTCCTTAGAGGTATCCTCCTCTATGTAATACAAATGAGCGGTCGAGCCTCCCTCTGGGCGAGGCATCGCCACTACAAACATCTTTTGCCCCGGAATGGAAAAAATAATACTCCCACCAAAACAATCTATCATGACCCTGTAAGCAGCGAGCCAATCCATACCGATAATAACGTCATGCTCATGCATGTCTAAGACTAACCTGTCTGCAGGTAATACCAAGATACCAATCTCTACCCCCACACCCCGACATATAAAGAAAATAAACGAACCATTTCCCAGTGGTGAGTCTACACACGTCACAGTGCTCTCTGATGTGGTTAATAACCCTAAGACCTTCGCAAAATGGATAGCTATAAAACAGTGCATCACCCCAGTATCAAATAAAATTTAGTCCATAGCACCGGGTATAGAGGACGTACCTTTTATCTCGGTTGGGGCCTGAGGTGCTGCTATCTGATGGGCGTTACAGACACGTCCATACTGTAACTGCCTCTCCTGAACTGAGGCTATTGGAATGACTGGTGGAGCTGGCTTCTGTGGTTTATTACAGGCACTTTACTGCCATGGGGCCCTATTCCTCTCTGGGCAATCCTGACGCCTATGGCCATTTCTGCCACATTTGAAGCACCTCCCTTGAAACTGCCTTAATTCACTTCGTTGTTGACTAGTCTCGCTTTTTCCCTGGTCTTGCTGGCCTTGATGAGAAATTTGCGGAAAAACTATGTCACGGTGAGGACAATCCCTCCACTTATGACCCGGCTGTACACATTTGTAGCAGAGTCCCGAAATTCTTCGCTGGTCCGGTTGTAGTTTCTCCCCAGTCTCATTCGAACAAGATTGACGTTTGTGACCATCCATTCCACGACTGAAACACTTCTTCGTGACTTCATTCTGACCCTGACTTTGTTGGCCCTAACACTTTTAGCCCTTTACAAATATTTTGTTACCTCTGGAACTGTCTCGGTCTTGAGTGGCTTGTTGTCGAAATTTCGGTGCCTTCGCACAATTGTCAACTTTAGTCACATGAATTTGATCAGCCTCTCTAGGTCTTTTGCCTCCTCTAAGCTGCATGTTGCGGTCGTGGTACTGTAAGACTGCAGTGGTAACTGCTTGTGCCACAATGCCCGCAAATTCGGCGATTGGTACCCCTTTCGGAGGCACCTGAGGTGTGAGTTGTCCTTGCTCATTGACTTCCCCAATGGTCTAAGCTTGTTCGTCCTGATGGGCCATCTAAAAATTAAAATTTAATCTGAATAAGTTCAATACTCACATCGACAAATCACAGAAGCAAGAATTTCCAACTCATAAAGATGAATACAACATTCCTAATGTTAGGGCTCTAAATCAAAGACACTATGCTGGAAACGAGATAAGCCATACAGATCCTAAGGAAACTAGAACCTAGCTCTGATACCACCTGTGACACCCCGCCTAATTAAATACCGGGCGATCACTCCTTTATTAAATTAAAATTAAGGTGAACAGTTGGTTCATTCTTAGCATCACTGTCGTACAAATAACTTTTCCAATTTAAACACCCTAATTAATTAAGCTAAGTGTCAAAACCATTTTAGACATTGCTTTCCAAATTTTATTTTATATAAACCAACATTTAAAACTTTGCATAATTCACAATTTAATAGTCACCACAACTATCCTGGAACACACAATCCAAATAATCAAACATTCAACTAATTGAATCCAACATTTAATACTTTAAATGAAAACATCCTGGCAATAATAAATCCCAAAGTGTAAGTACTGGAAATAAATGGATTACAATATCCAATAAAACAACTGAATAATGGAACGGGCGACACAAGCCCAACTGAAATAAATAATGCTAAGACTAGAATCAAATGAATGAGGTTGTCTAAGCAAGAGGCCTGCAACTCCCACCTAACCTGCAGCATGTTCCTTCCAAAGGATCCTATGCAAGACACCCCTATGGCTGGGCACCTGTAATATATACATATATATACAAGAGAGAAAGGAAAATAGAAACGGGTCAGAGCCCGATTGTGAAAATGATTTAAAATTTGTTTAGCAAGTATTTAAAATGTTTACAGGCCAATGCAACAACATATTAGTGAGGCACTCCCTTGATAAATTCTCACCTCTCTTCTAATGTGCACGCCTATCGCACTAACCTTCCCAACGGTTTAACTTATCTTAGGTTACTCGTAAGATTTAAACCTGAACAATTTAATTGTTTAAGAGTATAATTTCGTTTAGTAACAAAGATCTCATTTTAACTCGATTTATTAATAAAGTTTCCCGGTGTCCTATTATACTTTTCAAAACAAGAACTTCCAATTTGAAGTCATTATTCATTTCTTACTTACCATAAACACAATAGGAAGTTCCAAATTTCAGAAATTCATAGATATATATATATATATATATATTAAATACTCATATAATATATATATTCTAACAGCACCCCACATAAAAATTATGGTGCAGGCATACTTTGCTATCCAATCCCCGTATCACTCGTACTAAGGGAAATACAAGTTCGGAATCACTCTCGAACTGTATTAATACATACACAAACAATATTGAGGCGAAGCATAGTTTCCAAGTCCAAGAGGTCAGCACATACCCTCGCGTCTCTTAGGACCGTAACTATTGACCCGATATCATGTACCTAGGATTCCTATCTTCTTGGGTACAAGTCAATATCCCCCGTAAAGGTCACATCGAGATAAGACTGTCCTTGTGCGGTAACCTCAAGGATAGCAAGTAGCGCGGGCATGATTTTCACACGTATATAGTGTATGCATAAACACAGTCATATAAATACACTACTTTTTCTATATCAAATTTAGGTTCATCTCATAACCCATAATTATAACATTTATCCTTATTTCTCATTATTTAGTTATCACTTATAACGGTTCGTCTCTTACTTTTTGTTTAAGGGATTATTCCAACTTACTACGTAACACTCATGGACTTTATCCTCCCAAGTGTAGAATTAAGTAGGTACTCATCTATTTTCCATCGTAACTATATTATGCGTCTCTCCCTTTAATAAGTAATTCTATCGTCCCTTATATGTAAACATACCAAAAATGTAAATCTCGTCTTACATTAAAGGTCTTATAATTATTAATAAGTCCTACTGGTCTTCTTTATCTCCCAAAATATTTTAATAAGGATGTCCAAAATAATTTTACTCATTTAATTTGAATTTAATTATTTAAAAAGGGGAAATATGATTCTTCTAGAAGGGGTCAATCGATCGATGGCAGGGGCTCGATCGATCGATGTGTCGATCGATCGACACTCCTGGTTCGATCGATCGATCAAACAGGTATGGCGAATTTTGCAGTTTAACAGTTACGGGTTCTATCATCCAACATCAACCAAATCCATATTTTTCATACCCAAACTCCCAAAAATTCGTACTACAATCATTATAAACCCAAATTAAACATCTTCTACGTAAAGAATGTGAATTTTCATCAATAACCATGGATTAAAAGGGGCAAAACTTATATAAACCTTATGAACCCTAGAAATTTATTTAACTTTGTTCTAATCAATCTTTTCCAGAATTTCTAACATCATAAATCCATGGTTCAACCTCTACATATGAAGGGGGATTTCCAGATTTCCATTTATATCATTACTACATGCATTTTCCTATCCCCAACATGATTTTTCTTCCATGAAACTCATCCTAATCAACCCTAAACTAACATGAGTGATGCATTAACGAAAATAAGCAAGATAAACACTTGCCTTGAAATTTTAGAGTTCTGATTTGTGGATGAATTTGGTGTGGTTGCGTTCCCCATTGCGCGATCTACGGGTTGGTGGTGGTGGCGGTGCAACCGGATAAATTTTCGGCCTAGAATACCTTGGTAAACTCTCTCCTTCCCACTCCTATGGCCGTCACTTGTCTTTGGTTGTGTTAACCCTAGAAGGCAACCTTAGACATATGATATAACCCTTGAAAATTCGTGGGTTTAATTGCCCAAAATTACAAAATGTCCAAAATGCCCTCCCGGGGTGCTAAATAAGCCTAAAAACGCCCCGAGACCCAAACTAAACCATCGGGTACAATTTTCTGACTATCTAGACTCTTCCAGACACTTTGGCGCACTCAAAACGACCATACGAGTGACTTATAATTTATTCACTTTTATTAATCAATATTTAGTCCCGACGTGACACGGGCGTGTCCCGACTCAAATTTCCAAAATTGTCATTTTATTCACTCTTGACATTTAATAGAACCAATATTATATTACTTTACTCATTTGTAATATTCAACAAGTTTCCCATAATTACTAACTCACATCACGTTAATAATTATAAAATAATTAATTTCCGGATTTATATTAAATTAATAACTCACATTAAATTTAATAAATCCCCAAATTAATAAAGCATAAAAATACGGGGTATTACATTAATGTAGGAATGACACTTGAATAGACTCGTTTATGTATTTTACGGTAGTTATAGTTTATTTATCTCCATGTTTTGATTTTATCGTCCGATGTCTATTTTAGAAAAAATTAGGGAGAGAGTACATCATTCTTATTAGACTTGATGCTTGAATCATATTAATATTATCGTTATATGATTTTTCAATTTCTATGATATCTTACACTTGTGCTTGAGAGTTCGGTTTTTCAAAATTAATGCAAAAAATCACAAGAAGGTGTTAGGACAATTGATGTATAATTAAGTCTTTTATATTATTAGGTTTTGGGATTAGACAGATTAGTAATTGTTGTATAGGACTTATGATTTTTTTTCCTAAGAGTACCCATGATGTACTCAAAGGGTTTTATCATAAATATCCAAGGGGGATATTAAAACACCCTAAATAGTTAAATTTCTTGAGTCTACACTATTTAAGTACTTCAACTAATTAGATATTTTTCCAAAACGTATTTTTAGTTTGAGTTCACTCTTTTGGGTAGATCTTGTGATGTTACTTAACTGTCCAAGAATCCTCAAGACTCGAGACTCATTTAACAATAATATCTGAGTAAATGTAAAACACCATATGGATGCATATATCTCATATTTCACATTTTAGGCACACGTTCATATCATTTGAATTAATTGGATTAACTGTCTAAAATATTTTTCGATATAATTAAAATTGGATTAATTTTTGTTTTAAATCAATTTTTTGATTTTAAAATATTTTTTCTATATTTAAATTATTTTTTAAACATTTTCCATGTTAATGAAATTCATTTGTATATGTGCCTTTAAACACTTATGAAATTTATGTTTTTCCCCAGTCACTAAATTTGGTTCATTTATGTTCATTTATTGTTTTAATTTGATGTTGTGTATTGCTTTTAAAGCCTTGACCCTTATTTATATTAACTAACCAATAGTGTTCGAGCAGGTGTAAGACCTTTAGGCCCTTTATTTTTATAAACACATTTCCCATAGAAGCTTTAGGCGCCAATTGGGCCACTTGTAGTTTTCTTAACTATTAGGAGCTTTGGTAATCAGTTATCTATATTATAACTCTAATACGATAGTATTATAGGTATAAATGATAATAAATATACACCTCATTATAAACTAAACCTTTCTGCCTTACTCCACGTCTCTTTAACTTCGTTAATCCCATGTTTCTATTACCTATATTATAAAACAAAATAATGCATGTAACGAAAGAATTGGTTCGTTTATTTGATATGATTTCCCACTGTCCTTTCACATCTCTTTCTCTCAATATCTCCCCCCGGCCTTTCCCATGTCCCATTTACTGGCTATTTATTCCCCATTTACTATATACTAATTACCCCATCTCCACTTTCCAATATGACTTTTCGACTACTCTTTTTCCTCTCTCTTCGACTTCTTCAATCTATATATAAGAGCAAGCGGTAATCATATGATCTAAGCCTTAACTTTCTTACCAATTTAACCTACTGAGCACACGTTTCCCCTATTTCCATACTAAGCTCCTCTTTGGGTCAATGTAACTCACATATTCTTTTCATAGACATTTTCTATATTTTATTTCAAATAATGTCTTAACTTGACAAATAGAAACAATGTGGAATACAAAGTATGAGTCAACTACAATTGTATGAGAGGGACACATTAAGAGAATTTCTCTTTTCGTTACAGTTTGTAAGAAAGAAGCTTATAACATAAGTGAGATGACCCCATTCTTCTGGGTTCTCATAAAAAAAATTGTCGCAATTGTAAAAATGCTCTTCTACCATTTTTGGGTGATTTTTGGGTTGTGGAGAAATATATTGCTTTAATTCAATTAGAGAAATCTTCAAGATCACATGATTATATCTAACCCAACATAAGTCATGGTAATACAATAGCTTCACAACATTACCGTGTTCATTTAATCTTTCCCTCTCCCTCTATGTCAGTAAACTACAAATCTAAAGTGTTGAGCTTCCTTGCCGCCTCTCCACACACATCATTTTTAGAGCAGGTATGATGAAGTAACGACGATGGTGGTATTAGCGACGATGTTGCAGCATATGAGAATATCATAGCACGTGGAGAGGGAGTTAAGGTGGGCAGTTGATCTGGCTAAACGCGGAGGAACGACGAGATAGAATCCAGTTTGATATGTGTGGCAAAAAATATAAAAACTCTCTATGTTTTAACCTCCCACCATCTATGTTTCTCTTAGAATATTCCTCCCTAGAAAAAATAGGGTAGACTCACACCTTTTCCATTTTGGGCCTTTTAATTTACAATATTGTATCCTTTTTAACTTATGGATTTCAAATGTTTTAATGTTTTTTTTATTAAGACAAGATGCGGTGGAGCTAGATTTGGGTACAGACATGACTCTGTTTTATATGTGTGTGATTTTTTTCTGGATAGTATTTCCATTTTTAAAGTTTTAAACTTAAGGTTTTAGATTTGAGTTTAGCTCCATGAATTTTTTTATTTTATGTATTTAATCTGACATGTAGGGGTGGGACTGTGCTTTGTGCGTGTAAGACGTGTTTGGTGTTTAAAGAAATTGGTATTAAGAGATATGCAATGGTCTATGCTTTTATGACAGAAAAATGGTTTTAGGTCTTCAATGTTACACCTAAATACATTTCCAAATGGGCTCTCAAAGGTGATCCAACAATGTTGTAAGATGCTTAATGGATGAAAAACACTAGGTATTTATGTCCTCAACGTTCTAATTCTGTCTTACTTATCTTCTTATGTTGATGTAAAAAATTAGAACATATCTAATCATTCAATCACAGATAAATAAATGAGACAAAGAATTTTTAAAGTGGTTCAGCCTTATAAGAATGGCCTACGTCCACTGTTATGTTATTGCTGAGTGTTTGGGAATTCTTGATTACAAGTTCTCTCAAGAAATTTCGGTCTTCCTACAATGAGGATTGTACAATGTATTTATAGCCCTGAGGCTGTAATGTGAAAGGGTAATACATTAAATGATGTACATATGAAAGGGCAATACATTCAATGCCCCTTATGTGTGTGCGTCTGAATGATAAGCATTTAATGAACAGTCAAACCGTTGGTTATCCTGCTATTAATGCTTTGTTCGAGGTGCAGCTCGGACCGCCTAAGCTTCTCGGTACTTAAGAGTTCCTCGAAGAGTTCTTGTTCCTCGGAGCGTATGAGTTCCTCGGGGAAGCATTGTTCCTCGTTGTAGTCTTGTTCCTCGGAGCGTATGAGTTCCTTGGAAGTGTTTGTTGTTTCCATGTAGATTGCCACGCGTCTTCATTGAATTGGGCCATGTCAGCAGACTAAATTTGGTATCAACAGAAGCCCCCAATGTTTCATAGTTCGAAATTTGAGGAGTGTGGAACATTCTTTCTCAGAATATGGCAGTTTAAATGGTCTTCCTGATTTTTAGGAGTGTTTCCTTCATATTTATTTCTCCTTCCAAATTCGTAGAATCAGTCTTTTTCGAATTTCTATGCCCGCTTCGATTCCTGCGCCCCTTTTCGTCTTTTTAGCCATCGGTAACGTAACCGTCTCTCTTTGTAATCATTACTTTTCCTTTTCCCAAGGTAGAGTATTTAAACGCTGCAGAGAATCCCATCGTCTTCTACTTTTTCGAATTTGTATCTTCGAGTTTTCCGTCGTCTCTTTCTCTCCTGTGTATTCATCTCTTCCATCGTTCGTTGTCAACAGATCCACTCTTTTTCTGTAAGATCTTCTTCCTTCCTCTTCATTTCTTTTATTCATCATGGTTTACCCTGTTGAATCTCTTGATAAGTTTCGCTCTGATTTTTCTATTCCCTCCTGGGTTGTTCTGGAAGAGCTTTCTGAGCCTTCTGATTATTTTCGTTTGGCTGAGGGACATTGGTTCCCCAGTCTCTTTATTGCTGAGTGTGGATTTTCTTTTCCGCCCAATCCTCTATGTCTGGAATTTTGTCAATATTTTGACGTTGTTCCTGCGAGAATATCCCCAAATACATGGAGAATAGTTAATGGGGTTCATAGATTAAAGCAAATCCACGGAACTCGCATAGGAATTCCAGAAATAATATTTTGTTATAGATGGGAAGTTGGTGATAACACCTTTTATTTAAAAACTAGATTTTTAAATAGGGCCTTAGTAGTCAATCTCCCGGATGCCAATAGGGACTATTTTGAGCACGGGGTTGTCATAAAAAATTGGTAACATGCTCCTTTATCTGGAGATGAAGTTTATTAGGGTCCCAGATGCCCTCCCTATGGCAATGGGATAGGTTATTTTTATTTCATTTTACTTATTTTGAAATCATGCTTCTTTTGTGTTTGATAAAATGTGCCACTGATATTTTAATGCTTATTTATTTGCAGTTGGCAACAAAAGAAAATGTCCAAAGGAGGCAGATGTTAATATAAGACATTTGAAACTTATCTGGAGTCTGCGTCAGAGTGTTGCCGATGAGCACATTAGGTCAGCTTCGTATCGGCTGCAGTACAAGAGCTATACCACTTCTTTCACTGCTCGTCTGGTGATAAGTGAAGCAGAACGAGTACCAGCCTCTGTAAGTTCTTCGCCTGAATCACACATCCCTTTAAGTGAAAGAATGAAGAAGATAATACCTCCCACTCTCTTCTAAAAGCTTTCCTCTGATGCTGGAGAGGCCAAAATAAGTAAGACTGATGTCCCAGAAGGGACAAAGAAGACTGATGCGCCTTCCTCGGCTGCTGCTGTTGTGAAGGTTATTGAGAAGCCCCCAGTGGCTCCGAGCAGATCTGCTGCTCCAGGAAAAGTGATTGTAATATCACCGACCAAGAGTTCTTCCTTGGTCGAAACTGTTTCTGTTCCCCCGAGGAGGCTGAAGAAGAGCTCCTCGATAAATTTGGCTGAAACCATCTCCCAGCCCCCAACTACTGGAACTGGTGTTCCTACCTTTGTTCCTCCGAGCTCTTACCTCATTGGCTGTTCACCACCTTGCTTCTGTAAGTCTTATTATTTTGAACTTTTCATCTTTCCCTTGTTATATCTATCTCTGACTTTGCTTTCATTTTCTTTTCACAGTTGACGAGCTGCTTTAATATAATTTTGAAGAAAGATGAGGCGATTAAAGCTTCATGCTCCTCATCTAGTGTGGAGGAAGCTCTGGAGGAAGCTATTAAGTCTTTGGAAGATTCTCGCCAGAAATATGCTACTGACAAGGCAATCTGGGAGAACAAGCTTGCCTCCACCGAGCAGGAAAAAGCTCAAGTTGCTGAAGTCTCCAAGGGGTTGGAGAAGAAAATAAAGGACTTGGAGGAGAAAAATAAAGAGCTTGAAGGGAAGCTCAAGAATGCAGGAGAGTTTGAGAATAAACTCAAGGTTGCTGAGGCAGAGTTGGGTCAGCTTCGGTAAGTAAGTCGGCAGAAGGAGGAGGTTGAGAATAAATTGAAGAATGCTGAAAACTTTCTGTCCGAGAAGCTCTCCTCGGAGAAGTTGAAGAGAAAATTGGCTGTGAAGAAGTATTTTAGCGCTGGCTGGGATAAGGGGTGGGACAAGGGATTGGCTGCCATGGTGTCGCAAGTAGAATATGGCAGCCTCAAGTACTTTAGGGATGGATGGGTCGCTGCTCTACAGGAGATGAAAGTGGATGAAAATTCCGAACTCTTTCAGCGACACATCCCTGGTCCCCCTCCAACTCCTGAAGACTTAGAAGAGGACGAAGTTGCCTCTGAAGAGTCTTCTATGGTGATGGGAGATCATCCCCCAGCCATCCAGCCTACTACCGAGGAACCTCAGCAAATCATTACTTCTTTCGAGCAACTGCTGGCGCTCCCCGAGCAACTTTTTACTCCCTCCGAGCAACCTACTTCCTCGTCCCAGCCTCCCGAGAAGGTTTTGGGAGACAAGGAAAAGGTGTAGAGTTGTTCGGGTTTCTCTTTATATTTTTCTTTTGTCAATTGTAACCATGAATATGTAACTCTAAACCTTGTACTTCTGACGTTTATGATATAATAAAACTTGAACTTGTGTTTATTCATACTGTTGTCTCTTCTTCATGCTCTGTTTTGATTATTGATTACTGCTTTTTCTTCCTCTTCTAGTTTCTTGCCAGGATGGAATTATTATCTGCTCATGATACCAAGCTGTTGAGGCAATGTAATGATTATTTTAAAGCTGGTCACACAGATCTGAGTGCAACACAAGTCGTCGATATCCTTGGCCAAGATGTTTCTGAATAGGCAGTTGAAGCATACCAATATCTGAAGTGTCTACTTGATCGAGCAGTGGCCAATAATGTGGCTTATTATGACATGATCGAGGATCTCTAAGGCACCCTCGAGGATCTTCAACAACAATATAAAGAATCCACTGCCCTTTTGCACGAGGGTTATGAGAAGAAGTACCAGCATATCGTTGCCGATAAGGGTTACGAGAAGCATTTTGCTGGCTATGATGTGAGGGAGAGAACTCTGAGGGGTAAGGTCGAGGAATGCAGACAAATAGCTGAATTATTATTAGGGCAAGAGAACAACAATATTCAAAGAGAGTTGTCACAGTTGAAGTCTGCAGCTTCTACTTCAAAAGCCTTGATCCCAGTGACTGATGAGGGATTCCCGTTCTTGGAAGTCGAGAACGCCAACTTGAGGGACGAGTTGGAAACCTTGAAGAGGTCTGGACCCTCTACATCTTCTCGGGGATGAGCAAGAACTCCTCGGGGATGAGCAAGAGCAACTCGGATTCCTGTCGAGGAACAGAGGACTCAGTCTGCCTTAGAAAACCAGGCCTTCCAGCTGATGGCGAAGAACCAGGCATTGGCTGAAATGTCAAAGAAGACCAGGGACCTGGAAGAGCAGCTTTCCACGCAGAAGTCTACCTTGGAGAATAAAGAGATCTTCATCAAAAATCTCCACGAGCAGCTGGAAAGACTAACATATCAATTCCACAAACAGCCCAGGGAGTTCTGGATGGCTGGATACAACGAGGCTCTTTACCATTTGGACGATCGTATCCAGAATGCCAATAATGAGGGCTACAAGCAAGGCTGGTTGAATGCCTTAGGTGTGCTGCAACTCGAACAGGGTCATTACCTGTGGGACTATCATGATCCTGGGCTGCTCGACCCACCTGTGCCACCATACAAATTGGATATGAGTTGGATCCCTGCTCGGGCCATTCCTCGATGCTTGATTTCCAAATATCTCGGTGACTACAATCTCCATTCGAATGACGAGATATCTCATCCCGAGCACCTCTTAGATCGACCATCCGTGATGAATATCAGGATGTTAAAGGATCTCAACTTCATAAATTCTCCTCTTGCTTTAAATGATCCGCCTGCTGGCGAGGAACCTGTGTCAAAAGCAGAGGGGAAAAGACCAGTAGAATAGGAATATTAATGTAATAGTTAGTATACATTTCATTATCAATGTATTTTACATTTCATTATCAATTTAATTTATTTTGGATTTAATGAAAGACTTTCATTTTTGTTTGCAATTTTAACTGCTATTGTCTTTTAAAACACTTTATATTTGTGCATGTGTATCTGTTAAAAAGATAACAATATTGTGTAGTTTGTTGATCAACTTATTGTCGAATAGATTGAATTTGTGGTAGTCGTTTGGCAAAAATAATATTTTGTTTCTCGACCAACTTAGTAATAATTAAGAAGTTACGAGTATAAAAAATGTTGCTCAATCACTTAATAATAAAGTTTTGTTTCTCGACCAACTTAGCAATAAAGTTACGAGTGTCAGAAATGTTTAAAATGTTTCCGACCAACCAAGGTCGTTAAATTTTACTTGTCGACCAACTACAGTTAGTGGGTTTTTATCCCCGACCAGTCATAGTTAGTAGATTTTTCTCTTAAATGTTTCCGACCAACCAAGGTCGATAAATTTTCCTTGTCAATCAACTACAGTTGGTGGGTTTTTATCCCCGACCATCCATAGTTAGTCTTTTTGAAATAACTTTACCTCCCGACCAACTCAAGTTGGCATTTTCGAGAATATATTAATTTCCTAACCGACATAAGTTGGCATTTTTAGGAATACTTTTATTTCCCGAGGAACATATAGTTTTACTTCCCTTAGGAATACAAATTTTACTTCCCGGAGGAATACAAGTAGCTTTACTTCCCGGAGGAATACAGGTATCTTTACTTCCCGGAGAAATATAGATAGCTTTACTTCCTGGAGGAATATAGGTAGCTTTACTTCCCGGAGGAATATTGGTAGTTTACTTCCCGGAGGAATATTAGTAGCTTTACTTCCCGGAGGAATATTGGTTTCTCGACCAACCTTAGTTGGCATTTTCGAGAAAAAATTTGAGTAGCCTGAGCTTTGCCGAGTAGTGTGTATCATTAGTATTCCCCGAAAAACTTTCAATAAAAAGAAAGAATTCTGCAGAATATCTTCATTTTATTCATCACTGATAATACTTACGTAGGTGCTCTGCGTTCCATGCATTCTTAAACTCCTCCCCTTCTAAAGTTGCTATTCGATAAGTTCCTGGTCGAACAACTTCTGTAACTCGGTATGGTCCATGCCAGTTTGCCTCCAGCTTATTGTGCTTTTGAATCACCTTCTTTAGCACATAATCTCCTTCTTTCAGATCGCATTTCTTCACCCTCTTGTTGTAGAACAAAGATGTTAGCTGCTGGTAAGCAGCATTTCTAATGGCTGCTTCTTCTCTAACTTCCTCGAGCATGTTTAAATCCAATCTTCTCATTAAGTCGCTGACATGGGAATTGAAATTCAGTACCCTGTGTGTTGGGAGGCCCAACTCGACAGGTATAACAGATTCACTTCCAAACACCAGCATATATGGTGATTCTCCAGTTGCTACTCGAGGAGTAGTTCGGTAAGCCCAGAGTACTGATTGTAACTCGTTGATCCAATTTTCTTTCGCATCATTTAGTCTTTTCTTCAATCCATTTAGCAGCTTTCTGTTTGTCACTTCAGTTTGTCCATTGCTTTGAGGATGGCTTGGTGCTGAGTGGACCTTCAAAATATTTGACTGATGACAATAGGCAGCGAACTCCTCGTTATCAAATTGTGTTCCATGGTCTGTGATGAAAGCATGAGGAAGACCATATCGATAAATGATGTTCTTCCAAACAAATTGGTACACCTTCTCGTATGTCATATCAATGAGTGGCTCAGCTTCTACCCACTTAGTAAAATAATCCACTGCTACGACGAGGTACTTGAACCTTCCTCGGGTCGTTGGCAGTGGTCCAACCAAATCAATTCCCCACATGGAGAATGGCCAAGGGGAAGTTATGGGTGTCAACAATGCTTGTGGAGATCTTCGGATGGAGGAAAAGCGCTGGCACTTGTCACATTTCTTGGCATAGGCTATACAATCAGCCCTCATCGTCGGCCAGTAGTATCCCTGCATCATCACCCTTTGCAAAAGCGTTCGACCTGCTACATGGGCTCCACAAGACCCTTCATGGAGCTCTCTTCAATTAAATCTTTCACCTCGGAGGGGTGTACACATCTCTGCAAACCTGCCATAATTTCTCGTCTATACAAAATACCGTTAGTTAATACATACCGAGTAGCTTTAAACTTCAATTCCTTGGCTGCGAGCTTGTCAATTGGTAATTCCCCCTCCTCAATATATGCCCTGATGGAATCCATCCAAGATGGTCCTAAATCAAGGGTGATAAAGTTCATCGTCAGATCTTCATCTATACTCCGACCAGCTAACACTTCAATTGGGATTGTTCATCGTAGCTCAATACGAGTAGCTGATGCTAATCGAGCTAAGGCGTCTGCTCTCGCATTCTCCATTCTTGGTATTCTGAACAGCTGAATAGCGGCAAATTCTGACACCAGCTCCTTTGCCTTTGCATGATATTTGATCATTAATTCTCCTCTAACTGCATATACTCCCAACATTTGATTTATAATTAATTGAGAATCACTGAAGATAATAACCTGTTGCGCCTCCATAATTTTTGCCAAATTAAGCCCTGCAATCATGGCCTCATACTCAGCCTCATTATTGGAATCTTTGAATTGGAAACATAGGGCATATTCCATATCGACCTCATCTGGAGTGCTCAAAACTATCCCCGCGCCACATCCTTTAGTGCAAGATGAGCCATCTACATATAGCCTCCATATAGGTAACTCGTCTTCAAATTTCTGATCTGTCAGAGTTCCTCGGTGAAATATTTGTTGCTTCCTTTCATCTTCCCCTGATATTTCTCGCTCTTCGTCGATCATCTTTTCTTGCCCTTTTACCAACCGGAGTTGGTCTGAGCCCGAATTTGATGATCTTGTAACATCCACTTGCTCTTTTACCATCCGGAGTTGGTCTGAGCTTGTGTTTGTTGATCCTGTAACATCCACTTGCTCTTTTACCAACCGGAGTTGGTCTGAGCTTGTGTTTGTTGATCTTGTAACATCCACAGGTTGATCAGTGAGCAACTTTTTCTCCTCGGGGGTATCATGATAAGTGAACTCTGCTATAAAATCTGCTATAGCCTGCCCTTTTAGCGATGATCTGGGTTCATAGACTATATCGTATTCACCAAGCTCTATTGCCTAGTACATCAATCTCCCTGATTTTTCTGGTTTATGAAGGGCTTGCCTTAATGGCATATCAGTATATACTACTATGGTATGAGCCTGGAAGTATGGCCTTATTCTCCCACTCGCCTCAATCAGCGTCAGTGCCAATTTTTCCAGCCTTGAATATCTGATCTCTGCTCCTCGAAAGGCCTTACTTGTTTAATAGATTGGTTTTTGAACTCCATTCTCCACTCTGATCAACACCGAGCTAACTGCATTCTCGAACACTGCAAGATATAAGTATAATTTTTCTCCCATCACTGGCCTGGACAATAGTGGAGGTGCTCCCAAGTATTTCTTTAAGTCTTGAAAAGCCTTCTCACATTCATCATTCCACTCAAAAGTCTTTCGGAGTTTCTTGAAGAATGGGAGACATCGGTCATTTGATTGTGATACAAATCTGTTGAGTGCTGCTACTCGTCCTGTAAGACTTTGCACCTCTTTCTTCGTCGTTGGAGATCGCAGCCCTAGCAGAGCTTTGATCTTTTCAAGATTTGCCTCAATGCCTCGTTGATTGACAATGTACCCGAGGAACATGCCTTCTCGTACTCCAAATGTGCACTTCGTCGGGTTCAGCTTCATTTGATATTTATCCAGTTGATCAAAAGTCTGACTTAAGTTAACTAGATGATCTGCAGCTTTCTTGCTTTTTGTCAGCATATCGTCAACATAGACTTCCATATTGCAACTGATTTGTTCAGCAAAGACCTTGTTCATCAGTCGCTGATATGTCGCACCTGAATTTTTCAAACCAAAAGGCATAACATTATAACAATAAGTTCCCCTAGGGGTAATGAAAGAAGTACTCTCCCTATCTTCAGGTTTCATTTTAATCTGATTGTAACCAGAATAAGCATCCATGAAGCTCAGCAACTCATGTCCCGAGGTAGCATCCACCAGTTGATCAATTCGGGGCAGTGGAAAGTGATCCTTTGGGCATGCTTTGTTGAGGTCGGTGAAGTCTACACACATCCTCCACTTGTTGTTTTTCTTCTTTACCATCACCACATTGGCTAACCAGTCTGGATATTTAACATCTTCAATGAAGCAAGCTTTTTGGAGCTTCTCGACTTCCTCCTGTATGGCTTGATTCTTCTCGGGACTGAACACTCTTCTTTTCTGCTTCACTAGCTTGATCTCCTTATTCACATTGAGCTCGTGACATAAGAAATTTGGGTCTATCCCAGGCATATCCTCATGAATCCACGCAAAAGTTTGCTTTCTGCTTCTAAGGAAAGTTATCAATTCTTATTTTAGTGAGGTTTGCAACAACGAACCTACTTGAGTAGTTCGCTCAGGGTGCTCGTCGTCTAGAATGATGTTTTCAGTAGCTTCCACCACTTGACCCTTCACGAGTTGAGACTCATCTCTAGGATCCAATGTTTCAATTTATGCACCTTCATCCACTTGATAGGTAGTAGTCTTTCTCCTTGATTCTTCCAGTTCCTCTTGCTCGGCGGATGAATAATAGCATTACCAAGCTACTTTCTAATCACCTTTCACAACTCCTACTCTAAAATTTATTGGAAATTTTAGGCACTGATGCACTGTAGATGGTACAGCCTCGAACTTCTTCAATCCTACTCTTCCCATGATGATATTGTATGATGATTGAACATTCTTATCCATCACGAAGAAGCGTATTCTTTCTGTTCGACAAGCAGGCCACGTACCAATGAATATATCCAACTTGATCGTCCCAAGTGGAAACACTTTCTCGCCAGCAAAACCGATGAGGGGTCTATGATAAGGCTCCAATTGAGATAGCTTTAGATTTAAACTATCGAAGCATGAGTAGAACATGATGTCTGCCGAGCTACCATTGTCGACCAGTACTCTTGAAATTATTACTTCCTTCATCCTCATTTTGATCACCAATGGGTCATCATGAGGATATAGAACACCTTCAAGGTCATTCTTTGAGAAACCAATGACCAATTTCTCTTTGTTCACCTTTCTCGGGCGATCCTCCTCAGCTAGATTTATTCGTTGAATGTACGAGCAAGCTTGAGCCTCACAAAGGTAATCTTTTCTCTCTGCAGTAAGGTCTCCTCCTCCTGTATCTCCACCTGTAATAACATTACAGTCAAATGACCCAAGCGTATTGAAAATACCTCGCGTTCTGGCTGCCTTGGTCTCTTGGGAAGATCGGGGTCATCTTCTGGATCAACTTCATGGTTTCTTCTCTTGTTCTCCTCAGCTCGACGAGGAGATCTAGACCTCTCTCTTGTTCGGTCATTGTTTCTTCTTTCACTTCCACGATCAACATACTTTGACAGCTTTCCTCGTCTGATGAGTGTTTCAATCTCATTTTGAAGGGCTATGCAATTTTTGGTCATATGGCCATGATCTTTATGAAACTCTCAATACTTCGCCTTATTCCTCTTGTCAGGGTCTGCCTTCATTTTCTCTGGCCAGTTTAATTCCTCGTTGTTCTTGATTTCTTCTAGAACATGGTTGATATCCTTCTTCAAAGGAGTATAATTATCATATTTCTTCATTATGTCCCATACCGACCTAGTTTTTGAATGTTTGCCATTACCATTGTTCTTATGCTCTTTCTTCTTAGCTTTATCACCTTCCACCTTGGTTTCTTTAGCATCCATGTTCTTCTTCGCAGCCATAGCCTCCTCGGCATTCATAATATTGGATGCTTTTCCCATCAGATCTGACATAGTTCTAGGTGGATCTTTGGCCAAAGTGTAGTACAACTTGTTCGGCAGTAGTCCACTCATCAAAGCAGTAATCGCTGTCTTCTCCTCATAATCAATGACTTCTAGTTTCTCGTTATTAAAACGAGTTATATAATCTCGGGTACTTTCACCAGCTTTTTGTCTAACACTTAACAAGTGCGCTACTCGTTTAACTGGCTTTGCCCCAAAACAAAAATTCCCAATGAATAACTCGGCCAGTTGAAGAAATGTTGAGATCTTACCCCGAGGAAGATTATTATACCATATTTGAGCAGATCCGGTAAGAGTTCCTGAGAATGCTCTACATCTCATCTCGTCGAGAACAATATAGATGTCGGCTGTAGCTTGGTATTGTTCTATATGAAGGACGGGATCAGTCTTTCCATCATATGTTGGGGTCACAACAGGTGCTTTGAACTTTGATGGTGTTGGAAAATCTACAATGGCTTGGACAAAAGGTGTTCTTCGAACAAAGGTTCATTGTAGAGGGTTCTTGGCTTTATCCATTTCCCCTAATCTATCCTACAGCCTTTGAATAGAGCCTTTCCATGCATCATTTCCTTCCTCGGGCCTGTTGGTTCGAGCAAGTGATCGCGTTGAGGTGGCTTCCTGGGATCTCTCTTGATAAGCAGCTGGTTGCGACTGGGCAGATCCTTCCCTTAAATTTGATGGTCGTCGAAAACTCCTCGATGGGGCCCTAGGAGGACTTTTACTCCTTCTAGTTCCTAATCGATTAAAAGGTGATACCCTACTAAATCTTTCTAGCGCACTGGTCCTTTTTGGAGAAAGAGTGATACGTTGTTCAGTATCTGTGACTCGTACTGACGAAATTCGTCCAGGTTGATAAGAAAAATCTTCAGACTCCTCATTGCGATATGAATTATTCCAGCCAGATCTGGAATGTTTGGTGGAGCAGATGGATTTGGAGGGCTTCCAGCGTTTTGATTGCTAGATTCTGGAATATCAGCCATTGGTGATGAATTGTTTTTGATGAAAAACGATATTACCAGTCATTTCCCACAGACGGCGCCAATCTATTGATGTAAAAAATTAGATCATATCTAATCATTCAATCACAGATAAATAAATAAGACAAAGAATTTTTAAAGTGGTTCAGCCTTATAAGAATGGCCCACGTCCACTGTTATGTTATTGCTGAGTGTTTGGGAATTCTTGATTACAAGTTCTCTCAAGAAATTTCGGTCCTCCTACAATGAGGATTGTACAATGTATTTATAGCCCTGAGGCTGTAATGTGAAAGGGTAATACATTAAATGATGTACATATGAAAGGGTAATACATTCAATGCCCCTTATGCGTGTGCGTCTGAATGATAAGCATTTAATGAACAGTCAAACTGTTGGTTATCCTGCTATTAATGCTTTGTTCGAGGTGCAGCTCGGACCGCCTGAGTTGCTCGGACCACCTAAGCTTCTCGGTACTTAAGAGTTCCTCGGAGAGTTCTTGTTCCTCGGAGCGTATGAGTTCCTCGGGGAAGCAGTGTTCCTCATTGTAGTCTTGTTCCTCGGAGTGTGTGAGTTCCTCGGAAGTGTTGGTTGTTGCCATGTAGATTGCCACGCATCTTCATTCAATTGGGCCATGTCAGCAGACTAAATTTGGTATCAACATCTTCTTTTCAATTTATTTAATTTATTTTATGTTTTTATACAAAGTTGCTATAAACATGAAAAATGGGTTTGATTTTGTAGAATTGATCGACAGGTTTTGAGAAATTCTTTAATCATCTTACCCGTATGGAAATGGAGGAATATGTTTGTTCATCGAATGGATGATCTGTTATTTTGGGAAGAGGTGTTGTTATAGAGAGAGATATTTAAATACGGTGGTGCGAATGCGTGGTGGACAGAGTGAGAAAGAGCCAGAGAACAAAGGTGACTATTTTGGGTTGGGAAAATAATAGTTAGAGAGATTCTATAATGATATTTTTTTATATATAAATTTTGTAAAGATAATTTGCTATTGAATTTTAAAGGTGATTATGATAACCATTCTCAGAAGTTTATGTATTTATTGATGTAAACATTGATAATACTATACTTTGAAACCTCTTAGTTATATGTTGCTTACGATCTTTTTGCTGAAATGTGTATGATAGGATATCTAACCTACAAATGGTGTGTGTATTGTAGATTTGAGCTTCTATTGTTGAATTTCTATTAATTATAACACTACAAGTATATTTTCCTCTTTTTTTTACTTCCATGTGGTTCACTCTATGGGTGATGTTTTTGCTTCTAGGTTTTAAATCTAAAGATAGGATTGCTAAAAAAGAGTTTTGTATTTAAAGCACCCGTGAAGAAGCCAATTAGTTGGATAAGTTGATCGTTATGAGATCGCATTCTTATATGAACTTAATTTGCTAATGGAATGAATTCCTGGTTTTGTTGTTGGTGAATGATCTACAACTTAATAATAACTAAAATATTCATGAACTTAATTGGTTGATGGAGATGGCTTGGAAAATTTAACAAATATTGGGTGATTAAATGCGGTTATGGGCAGTTACGAGACTTCAGTTCAATCTAAATAATATAGGGGATGAACATTAAGTTAAACTTTAGATTTGAGATTAAAGCTTATAAAATTGTAATTATCAAAATGCATAGGAGAAGTTGTAAAATAGTAATTATCAAGATTCCACAATATTTCAATTGATAGACTCTTATCATAGAAATTATATGTTACATTAGCGATTAAAAATGGTTGATGGAAATTGTGTTAAGATTGTCAGCGTAAAAATGTTGTGACTTTCCAATTCGTCTCTTCAAATATTCCCTCAATTTCTTTCATTTTATAATATTTTTGCTGCCTCCATACATCCCAAATGTTGGGATGCCTCAAGAGACTTTTCATCTACAATCAATTATCTTTCCAATACACAATTATTAATAGAATATTTAAAGTTGCATTTTCCTTTCATCTCCCATGTTAGGTTTATTCCTAAATGCATCTAAGGTTAATATTTTAAAATTAGGCTGACTCCGACTCCTTACAAGGTACCAAAGTGATTATATTTCTACAAATCCTAACTAATGTCTATCCATTTAAAATTTTATTTCAATATTTGAATTATAGTTAATATTTCTTGGTATATTCTTGAACGACAATGAGGCCCAATATAGGAAGATCCCATGAAAGAGCTATAGGTTTAGTATGCTTTATGAAATGATTTTATAGCCCATATTTTTATTTTAAATTTTTGTGTCATTTATTCATTTACTTCCCCATTCTCTAAATTTATCCCTACACGTCACTTTAATATCTTTGTAACATGAGCTTTCTTCTAACTCGAACATGCTTCTGTACATATTAGTATTTGCATCAACAATCTGTATATTTGGAAAGTATGGTCTCTTTGATACACTCTAGTTATAATGACAAATGTGGTCAATGATGGTAAATGCCACTATTTTGTGTATGTGATTACCCGTATTTGCGAGGAATTTTTTTCATACTTGCCTATGCACACATGCTAATTTAACATCCTTTTCCCCACATTAGTTGGAATATTCGGCTTAGCTCAATAGAGAGAAAAGTTTTTCCACAAATTTGTCCTCATTTTTAAAACTGTTTTGTCATTAAAAAATGTTTTTTTTATTAAAAACTATTTTTTTGTAAATTTTTTTTCTTAAAAATATATTTTTTTGTTCAACAATGTTTTTTGGGAGATCGTTTTTATCAAACTGTTTTTTTGTTAACAACTATTTTTTAAAATTGTTTTCTTTTTGTTAAAAACTGTATTCTTCATTATAAACTATTATTATTTTGTTAAAAAAAATTTAAACACATTTTTTAGTTTAAACTATTTTTTTTAGTTAAAAACTCTTTTTTTAATTTTCTTTTGGTTAAAAAAGAGTCTTTTTTGTGCATCAGTTTTTTATTTAAAAAAAATTGGTATTTTTTTTTTGTTAGAACTGGTATTTTTTTTGTTAAAACAGTTTTTTTGTTAAAAGTGTTTTGTTTGGTTAAAAACTGTTTTATTTGATTGTATATATATTTATATATTATAAATGTTTTATGTTTGTCGTCCGCACATCGTGCGGGTTACATGCTAGTATTATATAATTGCTTAGGAGACTTAGACATGATGAGGATTAATTGGGCATGTAGGTTTAGGCTACTATGACTTGTCCATTTCCTTATTTCTTGAACCACTGGTTTCCATAGGACCATTAATTGTATTGATTGTAAGTTGTTAGAAGCATTTGAAGATTACAGTTTTGCACCTATATACCATTAACTTGTCTTGACTTAGCGGTTGGATTAGTGGGTATAGGAAGTCTTTTTCCTTAATTGCTAGACTGAATTTGTTTTGAGGGGACCTTAACTGCTTTTCCTGGTTCTAATAGGTTAGAATCACTCATTTGTTTCCTTTCGTTTTGAATCGTTAGAATATATTTTAAATTATTCTCTTGATTGCCAGTTGTAGATATTTTTAACTGTCATCTGTCTTCTTGTCCAAGATTAAACCTTGTTTTATTTTTTGGCCTTAGGTTCTTTACTACCTCATGTTGGTCATTTAGGATTTTGAATTTCTTTTAACGGGAGGTTATCAAGTTAAGAGAATATTTTAATTCAGTTTTTATCACTTCTCGTGGACGGCCCTGACAATGTGCCAAATGAGTAATGGCACATAGCCATTTTAGAGTATGCAAATATATATGTATATTTTAGGAGCCCAAAAATAATTTATGTAAATTAAAAATATCAATTTTTAAAATAAGTTTAATGTTTTAGGTGCCCAGTTTTTTAACCACCCAAAAAAAATTTGTACAAAGAATAATTCAATTACCCAATAATCTCACCCAACTAAAATGGCCCCCTAAAAAATAAGTTTAATTTTTTAGGGGCCCATTTTAGGTATTTAATATCTTTGAACAATATTTTTTTAGGAGGGTCCTATATTGATTTTCGCACAAGGCACTCCCAATCTTAGGACCGGCCCTACTAGTTCTAACAACTTGCGTGGAAGTTGTAATGAACATTATTGCATACCATTGAGAGCATGCTGTAACACCCCGTCTAATTAAATACCGGGTAGCTACTCCTTTATTAAATTATAACAGAATATACAGTTGGCTCATTCTTAGCATCACTGTCGAAAACATTTTCTTTTTTAAAATAACTCACCCAATACTGAATTAAGTTAAGTGTTAAAAATATTTTCCATGATTAATAACAATTTAAAACCATTACCATAATACTGAACAATAATAGAGAAGCCTCATAACACAACTGAATAAGGAATAACAAGATTAGGTGTAACAGGATAAAACTGTAAGGACATATTTTTATAAATGTCCGTCACAATTAATTATGTCGTATACCATTACAACCGCCGAAGAAGTTCAAGAGAAATCTACATCAAGACGGATCAGAATATATCAAGGTTCTTCATCAAAAAGACTCCGCAAAGTTTACTTTGGTAAGGTTATGTTTTAAATACCTTAACTTTGCACTTATAGCTTTGGGATATTTTTCAAAATATTTTCTAAGTATTGGAGCGAACTTTTTTCGTCAAAATTTGAGAATGAGTAATTTTCTAAGTCCTATAGCGTTCCTCGATTTTGACGCCAAGTCGTTCAAGCGAGATGTCATCTCGTTCGAGCGACATGGAGATGTGGCGCGATGTCGTTCAAACGACACGTGTACGTCATTCGAGCGAGATAGATTTTTTGTTCGAGTGACTGAGGCAGCGCATTTTTCTATAAATACTAATTAAATGATTTCGTTTTCATTAAGAAGTCCCAGCGTTTTGAAAGACAGAAAATTGCGAATATGCAGAATTCTTTTTGACTTCTCCTTTTAGGGTTTAATCTCTTTTTGTTTTCAATTCACAAAAATCCCATATGCTTTGGTGAATTGTTTTGGTGTTCAAGAATAAACTTTGCTTTTGTTCATTCTTTATGGGCAGAACTCTACAACCGGAGAGCTGCGTGCTATTGTGGTGGGAGTCCTTGTGAAGATTTTAGACTGCGTGTCTGGACTGCACGTCCTGGTGGTATAGCTGCGTGCGAACTATTGTTGATTTATTTCTAGCTGTCGCTTTGGAGGTTTGACGAAGACACCGTGCGTTACTCTTGTGGACGAAAGCAAGATGGTATGTAATTCAATGGTCTTGTAAAATTTTCAAAGTTCTAGAAATAATAGGTTTTGCCCTTCGTGGATTTTTCCTGAAATTTTTGTTGCATACTTTACTTATTTATGGTTTGACACACGCACACACGTAGTTACATATTTAGGGGCTGAATTAATTTGGTTTAAAAATAGACTCTAATTAAATAAGTATGTCAAAGTAGAAATTTGTGAATTTAATAAATTTTCACATAGTCTCATGTTTTACAAATTGGTATCATAGCTTATTTAAGCGTTCACCACTTTTACAAATTGGTATCAGAGCAGGTTGCGCTAATCTATCGCGTATTCCTATTTTCCGCAAAATCGTGTGATATTGATTTTTGAAAAATCAGCTTTGGAAAAATCGTAATTTTTCCAATGGAACATTCATTTAATAAGGTGCCTATTTTTTATGGTAAAAATTATGCCTATTGGAAAGCTCGCATGAAATCTAGTTTAAAAGCCATTGACGAGCGTTTTTGGTTGCTTTACGAAAATGGGTGGACTCTTCCCACTGTTACCGTTGAAAATATCAACTCTTGAAAACCATTGTTAGCTTGGATTGAAGATGATTTTAAAATGTCTAATTTTAATTCTCGTGGTTAGAGTGCTATTTCTGGAGCCATCACTCCCGACGAGTTTTGGCGAATTATGATGTGCACCACGTCTAAAGAGGCATGGGATGTTTTGAAATTCACACATGAGGGTACAAATGCGGTTAAAGAATCAAAATTATAAAATTTGGCCACCCAATTTGAGACTATCACCATGTCTCAATCTGAATGCTTTGATGATTTTTATGCACGTTTGTCGGACATTGTAAACACCAGTTTTAATTTGGGTGAGGTTATTGATAACACACGTGCCATTAAAAAGATATTAAGATCTCTCACAAAATGCTTTATTCCTAAAGTCACTGTTTTTGAACTCTTTAGGAAATTTGAAATCACTTAAGTTGGAAGAATTTGTAGGATATCTTCAAACCTATGAGATTGACATGTTTCCCCAAACCATTAAGACTAAGGATAAAGGCGTTGCTTTAAAAACTCATTTTAAGAAAAAGAAAGAAAAATTTTATGAGTCCGATTCTGAGGAAGACTTTGATTTAAAGATATGGCCTTGTTTGTGAAAAATTTTAAAACGTTTCTCAACATGAATAAAAATAAGTCCAATAAGAGATTTTTTGAGAAAAATAAAGAGGACAAGGAAAGCGGTGAGAAAGAAAAGGAGAGAAAAAAAGAAAAGGAGAGTGAGGAAAATTTAGAAAGTTTGACGTGTTTTGAGTGTGGGGGTAAAGGGCATAAGGCATCTGAGTGTGCCACTAGACTTAAGAGAGAGGGAAAGAAAGTGGTTATGCCTGCCACACTTAGTGATAGCGACATAGAGGTTTTTTATTTGGGTGATGAAAAAGAGCACGGTATGTGTGTCGTGTTTTTAGCTAGTCGGGTTAGCACACCTAGTTTAGATGGAGGTGAGGGGACTAGTTCTCGTGAGACCCCCAAGGAGGATGATTTGAGTGTTTTGAGTGAGGGTGAAAGCGAGAGTAAAAGTGGAGATGAAAGTGAGATCCAAAAAGAATTTAAAGATTTGTACATCGAGACCTTAAAAACAAAGAAGTATAATAGGGATTTAGGTCGTCGAGTGTTAGATTTGGAGAGAGAGAGAAGGAGTTTTAATAAAGGAAAAAAGTGAGTTGACCAACATGATGTCTAGTCTGACGACACGCGTATACCAACTCGAGAGTGATATCGAACGTGCCTGGGAGGTCAAAATCAATTTTGAGAACGCACATAAGAAGGTTGAAAAGGTGGTTCTTAATCCCGATAAGGGTAGAGTTGACGGGATAGGAAAAGGTCATGACGGTGCTTCCACTTCTTTTGTCGCACCCGAGACGATTCCCACTTTAGTGACAGATTCACATTGCCCGAAAATTAACCCACCTAGACATCTGTTTCCCGTTAGGAGAGCACGTCCTAGAGTTTTTGAGAGAGGTGTTCCTAGGCCTATTTATGTTTGTTCCTATTGCAAGAGGAGAGGACACCTTAGAGAATTTTGTTTTAAGTTAGGTTATGTGTCACGTTTTTCTTCTACTCGTGTTTTCGCCACACATACACCCACACATGATACTTTACATGCTCCTGGAGACTACATGGGAGAGTTTGCACATTTAGGTGAGCAAGTTAAGTTTTGGTCAAAACTTCACAAAATGTGATGGAGGTTTTTCATAAGTTGGCCCCACCTTTGGAAAACCCCTCCACACCTAACGATTGATGTTTGACTTGTTTACTAGCATAGGATGTTTTCCATGATGACATTATTTGCCTATTTCTAGTATGCATCATTTTTGTATGTTTTCCATTTTTTAAAAAAATTTTAAAAAATACAAAAAGATTTTATTTTGATAAAATTTTTGAAAAATCCAAAAAGAGTTTTGTATTTTGTTTACACTATTTGATAGTGTTTTGAGACAATATTTTTATTCATCCATGTGCTTTATAATGTTTGGAGTCATTAAAATGTAATTAAGTGTTACTTCTTACATGTTTGACTCTTGATTTCCTTTATTGCACACATGCATGGATTTGTTTGATTATTGTGCTTGTCTTATCATATGTTTGTTGGGCATTTCACTTCAATCCTGTCTTTAAAATGAACAAAGCGCGATAAAACATGATAAAAAGTTGTACATGTAAGGACCGTTTGTGAGTTTGTGTGCTTTGTTTGAAAACGGGGAAGGGCTGCGAAAGGTTCACATTTGGCCTTTGCGAATACTAAGCCACCGTTATATCGAACCTAAAGAATTGAGAAATTTTATTATCCGGGGTCCAAAGAGGTTTAAAAGAGTCTGAAAAAATTTAAAGGCAATAAAAAAAATTCATGCCAAAAAGTGGCCATTAGTTTTTTGCACCAATTCTTCAATGTTTGAGAATTTAGATTATCTCTAAAAGAAAATACGCATGAGGGAGTTTGGATGGAATTTAAAATGGGTTTGCACGTCCTTGAAAGTCTTGAAAAGGCGTTAAATAGTTTTGGACGTTATTGATGCGGAAATCACTTTGACATTGATTTGTTGATTTGCATAAGACGATGTCATCTAAATTCAACAATTTTACACCTAAGGATACTTTTGATGTTCATTCGTTAGGAGTGCACATATTCATCGTGCACATATGATTGATTGAGTTGATTTTCCTATCAAATGTGTTCACACCCATTCATTTCGTTTCCATGACTTGGTTGTTTGAGTAAAAATTCATGGTGTGTGATTTTTGTATCTTATCTTTGTACGAAAAATTTGAAAAATAAAAAATAGTTTGTGAAATTTTTTGAGATACTTCTTTGCATTCGCATAGTTTGATTCATGTTTGCTATGCATTTTGTCGTGACACTCCTTGTTTTGATTGTTGCTTCTTATTTGTCTATTCAGGGACCTCATAAAACGGGGAAGAAAGAATTATCGTGTTATGGGGGAGTTTTTGGAGTTTTGGAGGAGATTTGATTTATTAATGATTTATTCTTATATCATTTCAAACTCGATACGTCACGAAGGTTTTTACTTTATCTCATGTGTGTAGGTACAAAGATTGAAGATCATTATGATGCACACCCTGATGAGAAAAGCTTTGAGTTTTGATGAATATTTATGAAGAATAGTTTGAGATATTACAAATTTATTCATGGGAGGGTAGATTTGTATAGGCATTTTGGTATTTGATAATTCAGATGTTTTTATGTATGTTCCGGCATAGACATAGGGGGAGATTTGTGAGGACATATTTTTATAAATGTCCGTCACAATTAATTATGTCATATATCGTTACAACCGTCGAAGAAGTTCAAGAGAAATCTACATCAATATGGATCCGAATATATCAAGGTTCTTCATCAAAAAGACTCCGCTAAGTTTACTTTGGTAAGGTTATGTTTTAAATCCCTTAACTTTGCACTTAGAGCTTTGGGATATTTTTTAAAATATTTTCTAAGTGTTGGAGCAGACTTTTTTAGTCAAAATTTGAGAATGAGTAATTTTTCTAAGTCCTGTAGCGTTCCTCGATTTTGACGCCAGGTCGTTCAAGAGAGATGTCATCTCGTTCGAGTGACATGGAGATGTTGTGCGATGTCGTTCAAACGACACGTGTACGTCATTCGAGCGAGATAGCTTTTTCGTTCGAGCAACTGAAGCGACGCGTTTTTCTATAAATATTCATTAAATGGTTTCATTTTCATTAAGAAGTCCCAGCGTTTTGAAAGACTGAAAACTGCGAATCTGTAGAATTATTTTTGGCTTCTTCTTGTAGGGTTTAATCCCTTTTTGTTTTCAATTCACAAAAATTCCATATGCTTTGGTGAATTATTTTGGTGTTCAAGAATACACTTTGCTTTTGTTCATTCTTTGTGGGGAGAACTCTACAACCAGAGCGCTGCGTGCTATTGTGGTGGGAGTCCTTGTGAAGATTTTAGACTGCGTGTCTGGACTGTGCGTCCTTGTGGTATAGCTGCGTGCGAATCATTGCTGATTTATTTCTAGCCATCGCTTTAGAGGTTTGAAGAAGACACTATGCGATACTCATGTGGGCAAAATCAAGATGGTATGTAAGTCAGTGGTCTTCTAAACTTTTTAAAGTTCTAGAAATAAAAGGTTTTGCCCTTCGGGTATTTTTCCTGAAATTTGTGTCGCATACTTTACTTATTTATGGTTTGACACACGCACACACGTAGTTGCATATTTAGGGGCTGAAATAATTTGGTTTAAAAATAGACTCTAATTAAATAAGTGTGTCAAAGTAGAAATTTGCAAATTTAATCAATTTTCACACAGTCTCACGTTTTACAAATTGGTATCAGAGCTTATTTAAGAGATCACCACTTTTACAAAAACTTCCTAATTTAAAATATCCAACATCAAACCAACAAACCAAAAATGATAGTACCAACATAAACCCAATACAATACCTGAATGGTAAATGGTATACTAGAATCCAGGGCAACATGCCGTAGATAAGAGAGGTACTACAGACATAGGAATCAAAGAAATGAAGCATCTAAATAAGTTTGCATCTCCAGGAACAACAACTCATGATCAAACATTCATACCCTAAGCTGTACGTCCCTAATCGTGAGCTTCTGTTAATATAGATATAGTAGAGAAGAGAATATGCAAGGAAACGGGTCAGAGCCCGATTATAAATAATTTTAAAATAGCAAGTTTTTAACAAGTGCAATTAAGCATTTATTATGTACATGTTAGATTCCAGGTTCTCACTTGATATTCTCACATCCCATTTAGAGTGCATGTATAACGTATTCGAGTAATTTCCTAATTAAGGTTTCCTTCTAGCTAGTTTCCATAACACGATTCCTTCCTATATAATAACCCCGTATGTCCCATACCATACGTAATATAATTATTCACATTCTTTTCTCTTTATTATAAATTTGACTTTTCAAAGCCTTAGGATCAAGTATTATTTTACTTAATTAAATTCAATTTCTTTTACTCACAGTCAACAACACTATCATACAGTAGATTGAATCACAGTATATATATCCACCCTATAATATATACTAACATAGCACCTCCCAGTCACAGCTGCATTTCATGCATACTCTGCTGTCATGTCCAGTTACAATTCTCATTGTACAAAGGACAAATGGTTCATTGTCTTCCCCGAATCATAAATAACATAACACACATATATTGGAGGTGAGCATACTCCCCAGCTAAATGGGTCACGCACATACCAACATTCCCATTCAACCGTCGAAACTATAAATCTCACTGATAGCACGTAGCCAAGGTCCTATGCTTAGGGTACGAATCTAAAAATCCTCCCAAATTGGTCACATATGATAAGACCGTCCACAACGCGAAACCTCCATCCCGATAGCAAGTAGCGTAGGTATGTCATACACATAATAAACCGTAATATAGGTATACATCCACCTATATATATATAATATCAACAAGGTATTCGCACAACCATAAGATAATTCCCATACGTAGTAATATCTATCTCTCACATTCTACGTATTAAATATTATAACTTTACTCTTTAATTCATTATTCCCAAAACTCTCTCATTTCTCGAAGATTAAATAAGTTTTCCTTTATATATAATTAGTAAGAATCTCACTTATACCTTACTGGTCCATGTCAACATACTCCCCGAATGATTGTGAATTAAACTCATCTTTAACTAAAATTATATTTGATAAAACCTATTCTCTCATAACCGTATATTCTTTCCCTTAGGTTTATTCACATATGGAGTTAAGATTTTTTAGGTGATTCAAATGATCCCCACCCTACTGGTCCAATCCTTAATCTTCATATAAACGAATCACAACCCAAAACGTGAACTTAACAACCGTAATTCATTCGATTAATTAACATAATTTTCTCTAATTTAAATGGTTTTGCCTATAGCCTACGACCCTTCCATAAGTCTTACTATGTTCAAATAATAATCACCAAAGATTCCTAAAAGTTTTGGGATTAAATCAAGAATTAAAAAGGAACAAGTTCATCATTTCTGGGGAGGTCGATCAATCGATGGTCCGGGGTCAATCGATCGATCAGTCGATCGATCGAGCTTCATGGGTCGATCGATCGATCACCCAGATATCAACCCAGATTCTACAATATTTATCCTACGGGTTACACAACTTTTAACCAATCAAACCTCTATTTTAATGTCCTAAATTTTTTATAATCCATACCACATGATATAGCAACATATGTAAATGATTCCTACTGATCTAAACAATCTAGAATCATCAAGAGTTTGGATTAAAAAGCACATATTTATCTCATATTCTTCCAGAAAACTAAACATATGATATTTCAAGAACAATCCAATAATTCTCAGAATTTCTCCAACATGTGATGTTGATTTCTTGGATTAATATCTACCAACAACATGAGATAATCCTACATATTTATATTTTCCAAAAATGAATTAACATCCAACTAGTTTATCTCCAAAACATGTAACTTCTCATCATTTCTAACTATCCTAACATGGAAATTATACTAACTAGATTGCAAATATTAAATCACTTGCCTCTACCGAAGGTCTGATCCTTTGTGGATGTGTTTCCACAAGTGGTTCTTCCCTTCTCCAATCAACTTCCGATGGTGGTTGGAGGTGGTGACCTTTGGCTCTTGGTTTTCCCATAAAGACTTTTCTTTTTTCCCAGAGAAACTCCTCACTCTCTCTGTCAATTTCTTTCTCTCTAAGTTTGTAGAATGAATCAATAATCTAAACCCTTTAGACTTATAAATAACCTCCCAAATTCGTGTACACTATTCAACTTCCAAGTCAAATGCCCATATTACCCCTCCGGGGTGACTATTTGGCTCCAAAGTGCATCGAGACCCTATGCAAACATCCGAGTAGACTTTTTTGACTATAAAAACCCTTCTGAACACTTTGGCGTTGTCAAAATGACCACTTGGATTACATAACAATATTCCTCTTTTTATTTTATATAAATTCAGTCCCGACACTACTTTCCCACGCGTCTGACTTATTCACCGAAATTGCCGTATTAACTATTTGCGATAACTTCTAAAATTAATCATAAGTAAAGTCATAACCACATATTACTTTGATTCACTAAGTAATATTCAACATATATCATATATTACAATATTCTCAATTAATATTTAAATCCGGATTAATTTCAAATTATTCAATTAATTCCAAATAAATCCCTTTTTAAAAGTTATCAAAATTACGCGGTATTACACATGCGTCTTAGTTACGTAACTTCCAAACCATTTACCACTGTTACTTGTATCAAATGGTTTGACACAATAATATTAGCAAATTTGGTCTTTTGTGATTTAGGGTATTATATCCTTAGCTTAAATAGAACACATGCACTATAACTTTAGATCATTTTAAGTTGATCTCAGTCATCTATTCTTATTGTGTTTTTAGACTCTTTTTTCTAACCTATATAAATATTGTTACACCATTTATTAGGTCTACTTAGATCATATTTTGGAGTGAGAACAAATAAGGTGTTCATATTTTCTTAGAGAGAAAAGTATAGAGAGTAGAGAAAAAATAATCTGACAGAGAGGGTATATTATTTTCAGATTCAAACACATTATTTGATATCTTGTTTGCTCTTATATTTATTTTTTGTTGTTAAACTCTCAAAGATATTATACAACACATACTATTACATATATTTTGATTTTGAATGTTGTATTAGAGAGTATTATATTTAAATGTTCAAGTATGATTTTCTCAAAAAAAACTAATCTCTTTTAATTGTTAGAACCGAATTTTCTTGAATATTTTTTCAAGTTTCAAATATTATGATTTTTTGTGTTGAATGTTATATATTATCAAAATCATATTTCTCTCTAGAAATTAAATGTTTATCGAATATCCTTTGTAAATATGTTTTTCTCTTATATTTGTAGACTTATTTTTAGTGAGAACACATTTTAGAGTGATTAAATATTTGTGACTCCATGTTTATTGTTACACATATTACTTAAAAATAAAATTTTAAAGATAAAATGATGATATTTTTGAACTCTTTCTTGAATATTGCATGTTGTCAATTTATGCTTATTGTGATAATCTCCTAATATTGCTATGAGAATATTTTATTTAAACAGATGCATGTTTTCCTTTTCTTTTCTCATATTTGCTGAATATGTTTTTATGGAAAGAAAAACGTTTAAATCGATTTTTTGAGATTTATGCTTGAATTTTTATATATCTTTAAACCTATGTGAATCGATATTGTGAATTAATTTTTGAAAATTAGTTGTGTAAGTTTTTTCAGAAAACTTAGTTTGTTGTTATTTGCAATCTTGTCGTGTAAATATAGTTTGTTTTATAACTACTTGTGTTGAAGTGTATCCTTGCATGTTATGCAATTTAGAACATTTCACTACACTATATATATTGCACTTTCATGATAGAATCGTTTAGTTGTTGGAGTGCATTCTGTAGTCAACGTGTTGGAATTACAAGAGTAAAAAAAGAACACAAGTGAAGGTTTTCCCTAAGAGGGGACTCTCTATTTAGGTAAAAAAAATCCTTCTTTATTCATCTTATTATAGTTTTATATTTTATTTTGATTCTAGAGGATTTTTATTTTATTCTCTAGAGGGAGTCGTGGATGTTTTGCCATCGGGGTTAATATTTTACCCTGCTAAAAAATTACGCATATTAATTTTACTTGCCTCATCTCCTTCTATATGTAATATATGATTTATATGCTTGATTTAGAATAATTCATCATATACGATATATTGAGGTGTGTAATATAAATCATATTGTTGTTATTTACACTAGAATAAATCAAATTTATTTAATTTTAATTACTTCATGTATTAATATTTGATTAAGTCAAATAATAAAGTTTTTCCAGTTTTGATTATATATGCGTGTTTAGAAAAACTTGCACGAAATCAGAGTGCTTCTTATGGGAATTTTCACTAAGTATGCCATCGTCATAAGGCAAGAAACACATTAACGGCTTTCAAGTCAATGTTAATAGAATAATTATTGAGGAACTATGACAACCATGCTAGCACCCTAGCTATATTAGCATTAATGATTAACCCCGATCAAAAAAGGTTGATTGTAATACAGTATGGCTATCGACCAAACAATATTCTCGAGGCTGCCCAAAAGATATGCATGTCCAATCTGCCCCATCATTGATAAATCCTATTGTTTCCTATCTAAAAATGGAGATTTTCCTCAAGATGGTAAAGAAACTAACTTAAGATCCAATGGAGAATATTTTGACTTTCGTTTGAAGGAAAAATTTATCGGTTGTTGTTCATATGTCACCTTCTTAAGTGCATCCACCCAGATTGTGTGGAGGGTATCCTTAGATAAATGCACAAAGGAAATTGTGCTAATCACGCATGCATAAGATAAATTTCCTAAAGGGCGATCTCCTGAGTCTATTGGTGGACCTTCACATAAAAATATCCCATTCAGTTTGTCTAGAAAATATGCAAAATGTCAAGAGTTCTTCCCATTATTAGACAAAAATACATTTGGGACGCCAAACCGGCAGATGATATACTCTTTCATGAATTATGCAACGTCTTTCTACAATGGTACAACATCTTCCCATTTAGTGAAACACTCTGTGGTGACAAGTATCTAGATTTTTACCCTCGAGGAGGGGTTGATTTCCCCTACTAGATCGAATGCCTAAGTGTGGAATGGGAAGGGAGTGGAGAGGGAATGTAGTTCCATTAAGGGGGCATGAATAATATTCCCATGGAGTTGTCATGCCTTGCATGTTTAAACAAACTCCAAAGAGTCTTTATCCATAGTGGGCTAAAAATACCCTAGAGTCATAAGTTGATCGTAAAGTTTTGCTCTCCCAATATGGTCTGGCTCATGCTCTTGCTTCATTTCGTCCTTCGCTTCCTCTCACTTGATGCGACTTAGAGACCTATTGTGATAGCCTCTTCGATGCCCCTCTTGGACATAGTATCTTGTTATTTATCTCTTAAGTCTTGTAACATCATCCTTGTCTGAGGGCGCAATCTTATCCACCAACATGTCCATATACGGTTGCCTCTAATCAGATGGATACTCTATGAATTTACATTCAGTAGCTTAATAATACAATATGAATTTCCCACAATCTCTCTATAGTATCGGGGATCTTGCCACATTATAAGCTCAAAGTAACCTACTCTTTGGATTCTTCGATAAATAAGAATTTATATGGTCTCATAAATTTCTCCATGTATTTCAATCAACTTTTTCTTGGCTTCCTCAGGATCCACGGACCTGGACAACCAACCTCCCTTATTTTTATAATATGAATTACCTATGGTAGTGAAGTATTATGTGAGATTAACCAAACTAAGTGGTTATTTTCCCGTTTCTAGATGCTTCCGTATCTCTCCCCTCCAATCATTGCTATCATCAGTGGGTAACATTTCAATCATAGTCTAGGGAGTTATCCTCTAAGTGATTCGAATGTTCGTTGAGTTTACTCTAAAGGCACTTTTCTGGGCAATCGTGGCATAGGCATCAACATGTCTATTCATGGTTCTCGGGTGTCTTTTGATCTCTACTAAGTGAATTTAGCCGAGAAGCCTCTGTATGATCGTTTGATAAGGTGCTAAACTCATGCTTTAAAGCATACTCGCCATTCACTTTCTTCATCATAGGGTTGGAGTCTCCCTTTATTATAAGTACCCAATTCCCATTTCGCAAGGCTTGTAGCAACCCCAGTATTAGGGCTTCATACTCAGCTTTATTATTCGAGCAAATGAAGTCCAACTTGAAGGATAGTCTGACTTCCTTTGCCCCTTTTCCCAGAATAACTCCCGCACTTCCTTTGTTTTCACTGAGGAACCATCAAAATCCATGCTCTAGTCCTCTAAGCTAGCTTCTAGATAATTGGACTGGAGATCATCTTCTATCAGCTCTGTAATTGGTGGCTTGAAGGTCCTAGATGGGAAGATAGACAATAAGTCTGTGTAGGCTTGGCTTTTGATGGCTCGAGATACCAAGCACTTGAGATCGTATTCTGAAAGTATAAGAAAGCATCTAGTTTCCATGCCTATTAGCATAGTTATAGCAAGTGAAAACACTATGGTATCACATCTAGTTACGATGTGAACCATAAAAGATAACATGTAATGCCTAAGTTTTTGTGCAATAAAGACCAGAGCCAAACAATGTCGCTCAATACTAGTATACCTAGCCTCAGGCCCATGTATGATCATGCTTAAGTAATATACAAGTTTCTCTAAACCCTTTACTTAGCGAGCCAATAACGCCCCAATTGATCTCCCGACATATGTGAGATAGAGTTATAGAGTAATTATTGCCTTTGGAGGAATAATTATTTGAGGAGATGTTAGGAGTTTCTTAAGCTAGTCCAGAGCTTCCTGGTATGGATGCTCCCATACAAACTTGGTATTTTCCTACCGCAGCCCCTTCAGTGGGTGAGTGACCTCAGCATGCCCAAGTATAAATCTTCTTAGGTAGGATATATTCACCAAGAATCTTTTTAATTCTTTCACCGACTTGGGTATTGGCATATTGAGGATGACCTTCTAGTTGTCCAGGCCCATTTGCACTCCTTTCATGTTCATAACAAACCCCCCAAAAAATTCGTCTGTGACCCCAAATGCGCACTTGAGGGGGCTCATATTTAACTTATGCTTGATAACACCCTTCTTAAATCTACCAAGTGAGCAGCATCCTTTTTGGACTTAATTACCAGATCATTAACATAAAACTCCACAATCTCGTGAAAGAGATCATGGAATATAGCCATCATGGTTCTTTGGTAACTGGCACCTATATTTTTTAGCCCAAAAGGCTTAACTGTATATATGAAATTACCTAGCGAAGTACGAAAGACAGTCTTCTCAGCGTCCTCTGGGTCCATTTTTATCTGGTTGTATCCCACGTAGCATTCCATGAAGCTATACATCTCGTGCCCCGCCATTGTATCTATTAAGCTATCAATGGAAGGCAATGGGAACTCATATTTTGGACATGCCCTATTCAAGTCTCTAAAATTCATACAGATCCTAATTTGGTTCTTATTTTTATTCCATACTTCCACAATACTAGACAACCAAATAGGATGTTGAATAGGAATAATGAAACCAACAGCGAGCAACCTCTGGATTTCCTCTTTTATCTTCAGATCTAGATCTGCTTTGTACGTTAGAGTCGCTTATTTTACTAGGATCGCCGATGGTATAACATTTAGCTTATGGCAGCTCTCCTCCTTATCTCCCCTGACATCTCAGTATACTTCCGTGCGAATACATCGTTGAAGCACCATTGGCTATAGCATTAAGGTCTTTCGAGATAAATATGGGCCTAGGATCACCACCTTCTTCAACCAAGTGTATTTGTACCAATTCCTATACTTGGGTTTTGGCCTGTCTTTCATACATTCTGGTTTTTCCTTTACCTCCTTCACAAACTCTTGGATATTGATGTTGTCAATCACTAAGAACTAACCGAAGTTATCTAATAAAAAACATTCATAGATCGGGTCAGCCTCATCATCAAGGCCTTCAATTTCCCTTTCACACCTTCATAGTTTGTAGATGATTTTTTCGTTAGCTAAAGCCACCCGTTTTTACTGGCGAGGGTTCTCCTTCTAGCGTGCTCTCTTATGGATATTTTCTTCCAGTTCCCTTAATGAGTATCTACTAAGTACACTTTGTTGTTGAACTTGATTCTCAATAAGGTCAATGCGTGGCGTCATCCTATCACGCAGCTATCTGGATAGTTTGGGAGGCCAAATTATCTCACGAATAACCTCTTCTTCCTCGTAGTCCACTATCGGGTGAGTTGGTGCACGCAACCTCTCCCTGGTGCTGGGGATCTTAATTCCCCCAGTATACCGAGTGAGTACGGTAGCTTTTTCAACAAACTTTTTGTAAAAAGAATCATCCACCAAGTGCACATCCTCTTATGTTAAAGGCTTCCTAGAAGCTCGAATGACTACCTCTTTCCTTTATATATTTGCCTTAGCACATTCATGGTATATAGAAGGCACTAGCCCATGGTTATGCATCCACACCCTTCCTACGAGCAACTGGTAGGATGGCTTACAATTCATAAGATGGAATTTAATGTGGGAAGTGATATTCCCTATCGTGATTACCACGTTGACATAGCCAATTGATGATACACAAATATTGCGTATTTCATCCTCCGAACCTACGCATTTTATCCCCCTAGGGTATCTTATTCCCTATATTTATGCTCGTTAACCAGACAACCTCGAATTTTTACGTTAACATGTTTTGCAGGGGTTAATTGAGATTTTATAGGTAATTGGATGCTAAGTGTGAAGTTCGAACGCGTTCCGCTCGATTTTCGTACACGATCGCACGTCCAAGGGCATTTTAGTCTTTTCACAACTTGAGCACTTGGCCCAACATCTTCATGGAAGTTATATCCCTCCTCGCAATCTTCATGTGGCCGTGAACGGTGCGCAATTCTGAGTCCGAATGAAGAAGTTACGGTAATTTTAGCGGAGGGAAAAACAATGAAACCAAAAGAGGAGGAGAAGAGGAAAAAAAGGGGAATGCAGTAGGCTGCTTGATTCTTCCCTGCTTGATCGATCGATCGATCCCCTGTTTTCAGCAGATATTTTGCCTTTTCTTTTCTTTTCTTTACTCATTCCAACTTAGTATAAATATAATTTTTGTTGTAATAAACAGAAAGGAACGTTTTAGGATAATTTTAGGTTAGAATAGCTTAAGGTTTGGGGGATTTGGTTAGTTCGTCTTTGATTCTTCTTGGTTTGACACCCAATTGGGTTGTAAGTTGCACTATTCATCTTCCTCTCCATTAATATAGTTGTATTTCATTAATTCTTGCATTGTTAATTAGGTTTACATGCTTTCATAATTAGTTTACGTGCTTTCTTCCCGTGCTTACTAGTGTAACTTTATCGTGTTTACTTATCGTTGTGCTTGCCTCGCAAGTGCAGTAGTAATTTAGGTTTGTTTGTATAGTCATGGCGAGACTAGAAAACAATGACTGTGCACTTACACGCGCACACTTCTCGCGCGTTATCAAAATGGCGTCGTTGTCGGGGATGAATTTGTTTTAGACTTTATTTGATTTAGTATTTCATAGTATTTTCTTTCTATTTGTATTATTTGTTAACTTTTTTGCAGGACTTCCACATTTGAGCACTTAGAAATGCTCGAATTTTTCCTGCGCGCACTTACTTTGTGGAATCCGCTACTTCGAGCCATTTTTGGGGTAATCATGTCTTATTCCAATTCTTTCGGTAATCCTTATTATAATTCTCAAACTTCTCGCAAACCTATGACTTTTGGTGAATACTTAGAATCCAAAAGTATAATAAATTCAAATATGACTTTGGGCGAGTATAACGAAAGTCAAAATTTGGGTTATTGGAATTTTGATGATGATGACAATGATTTTGGGCCTTTACCTCCTTATAATAGGAATTTTGAAACGAATTGCAATAGTTTTCAAAATTCATATCATAATGAGGTTTCATTTAAGTTCAATAGTAACTTTTAAAGTTTCCATTTTCATGCATCTGCACCTCGACCCATGACATTCGGTGAGGGTTTGCGTATGTATGAAAATGAGAAAATTGAAAATCATTATCGAAAAGAAAATCGTTCATGGGAACATGACTTGGATTTACTTTTTGAGTCCGACAACGATTTTGCTTCCGAGACTTTCGAAGTCGAGGAATGTTTTGAACCAAATGAGGAATTGTTACCTACTTTGGAACAAACCATTCTAGACTTTGCCCATTGCACAATAGATATTGAAAGTGAGAATGAAAATGACGTAATATCTATTTGCAATGAAATGATTTCTTCTTTGGCCCCCAAAGAAGAACATTTCATTGAAAATGATATTATTTCCTTTGAAATTCAATCTTCATGCGATGATGATTCATCTCATGTGTTTGAATTTCTTTCATCCCCATTTTCATCCTCTATTATCACACCGTCACAAGTACCCGATGATTCGGTTTCAAACTTTAATGTTTTAAACCTTTTCGCCGATAATGATTACTTGCTCGAGTCTCCTTCCATGATCGCATCCGTGCCTTCGTGTGTACCGCCTCCCATTCCAATTTCAAAATCATTGGGAGGATATTTGGCTTTTCTCGGTCCCACATGTTTTTGTCACCCATTCAATCCAAACCCCCCATCGTCCCTCCAAAATTTTTAAATGGCGATGGTTTATTTCTTATGGCTTACACATGCCTTCCGTTGTTCAAACAAAATTCATATTTTTCGGAGGGCATGCTTGTATGTGAGGGTACACCGGTTATCCTCCAAAGTCTAATCATTTTCACGGTGGACCCTCAACTATTTAGACTTCTAGTGTATAATTAGTATGAAGCCTAAATAGTAGGTTATATATAGTTAGCTTTTTATTCTTTCTTTCTTTTTATTTTTAGTCTCTTGTAATTAGTTAACTTTTTGTTATTTGTTTTTTCTATGCTCAGTACTAACTTGTTTTGTAGATTCTTTGGACTTGTTCTTATGGGGATGGCTCCACTTTTGGGTAATATCGTTATTTTCCTCTCTTTAACTTGGTTCTTAATTAACATTGAGGACAATGTCAAGTTTTAAGTTAGGTGGTGTGGGATATTCTATCCATTTCATTATTTAGTCCATGTTTTTGCTCACATGTTAGTTACTTAGTATGCTTTTCTTAGAAAAATTAAAAAATTTAAAAGATTTTCTTTCTTCATTCTACTTTTTTTGGGCATTTTGCCTTTGTTTCCGATGATAAATTTAATAATTGCCCAGTTCAATAGACAACCCAATGATGCATGTTTTCGATTTTAGAAGTTATTAGACTTTAGTCTCGATTATTGATATTATGAATAACTTCATGAATTAAACTTTAATCCCATGAGCACATGCACTTTTATCGTTTTATTGATTTGGTTTAAGATTTTTATAACTCGGTAATCTTTTGTTGCATTGTATATACTTACACCGAGTAAGCTTTGTTCCTTTCGTCGCTTGTGAGTGTATACACTATTCTTTTCTCATTGAAAACATTGAATTCGTTGGTAATCTCACTATTCTTTCATTGATCGTTCATTAATTGAGTTCATATTTGAAATGTGTTACTTGATCATGATTTTCATTTATTGTTTTGATTCGAGAATTGCGTAAAATTTGTGAAATGATCATAGGCCATCTTTATTATATCACCCATATTAGCCTTGACCTCACCCTTATATGTTTACCCTCGTTAACCCCTTTGAGCCTAAATATAACCTTTCGTTTCATAACCCCATTCCCATAACCAATTCTAAATTGGAGTTTTATACCATATATACACTTTCCATACCTTCGTTTGGAATGTTACTTGGGATTGAATGTTGTTATTGTGATTTCGGTTGCAATTTAGGCATATGAGAGTTTGAAAAGTAAAGAAAAAGTGAAAAAAGTGAAGAAAAAGAGAAAGAAAAAAGCAAAAGAAAACAAAAGAAAAATGACAAAAAGAAGAAAAGAAAAGAAAGAGAAAGTTGTAAATGTTGTGTATATAGTGTTCAATAAGCTTTGACTACTCTCCCCGATGATCTATCAATGCCTTTTTGGAACTTGTTTTCCAATTTTGATATTGCCCGCATTTTCCCATTATCCCAAGTTTTCATTCCGAACACTTTGAATCCGTACATACATTCCTTCATTTCATACCCTAGCCTAACCTACATTACAACCCTAGTAAAGTCCTATGTGATCTTAGGTTCATGTAATTTAAAAGTCATAATAGTTTTGATAATCTGTGAAAATACATTTCGCCTCCTTTAATGTGCGGTATCCTTTCATTGAGATTACAGTTTTTCATTTTATATATAGCGTTCTTCTTTTGTGACATGTGTGCGGACTAGTTTCCATTTACATTTACTCTTTAGCCCACATGTTTTGTGTGTTATCTCCCTGTTTCAAGTGAATTTCATTTGATGAGTGTAATGCCGGTGAGGATTGAATGTATGCTTGCATTAATTTAGTATTCGGTTTATATAAGTTTTTTGCCAAATCACACTTTGCATGTGCTCGCTCCCCCTCCCACATTTTAAGGTTTCAATTTTACGAGGTGCATTCTATAATGTTAATGATTTGGACTTTTGTTTGAATTCATTCAATGTGCTAATAATGCGTATGAAATCTTTTTCGTTATTGTTGGGCTTGTCGCATGTTGGGTTGGTCATATTTTGAGGAAACCATGTGATGTTTGTGGGTACCATCCCTGAAAACCCTCACGAGACGACACTCGTCCACTAGGGTGACCTAAGGGTTTAACGACTTATTGCATATTCTAAACGCAATCAAATCGCCCGCGAAAGTGTCCTTATGTGTTTATACCATATTTTTATACTATATCCTATTTTGGTTTTCTTATAGTTCTTATTGCATCTTATTTCATTTCTAGGGACTAGCAATGTGTAAGTTACGGGGTGTGATGATACACAAATATTGCGTATTTCATCCTCCGAACCTACGCATTTTAGCCCCCTTAGGTATCTTATTCCCTATATTTATGATCTTTAACCAGACAACCTCGGATTTTTACGTTAACATGTTTTACAGGGGTTAATTGAGCTTTTATAGGTAATTGGATGCTAAGTGTGAAGTTCAGACGCATTTCGCTCGATTTCCGTACACGATTGCATGTTTAAGGGCATTTTAGTCTTTTTACAGCTTGGGTACATGGACCAACATCTTCACGGAAGTTGTAGATCTCCTCACAAGCTTCGCGTGGCCGTGAACAGTGCACAATTCCGAGTCCGAATGAAGAAGTTATGGTGATTTCAACGGAGGGAAAAATAATGAAACCAAAAGAGGAGGAGAAAAGGAAGCAAAGGGGAATGCAATAGGTTGCTTGATTCCGCCCTGCTTGATTGATCGATCGATCAAAAGGATCGATCGATCGATCCTTATTGACAGTGGATATTTTGTTCATGATCGATCGATTGACCAAAGGGGTCAATCGATCAATCCCCTATTTTCAACAGATATTTTGCCTTTTCTTTTCTTTTCTCTTTTCTTTTCTTTACTTATTCCAACTTAGTATAAATACAATTTTTGTTGTAATAAATAGAAAGGAACATTTTAGGATAATTTTAGGTTAGAATAGCTTAGAGTTTGGGGGATTTGGTTAGTTTTTCTTTTATTCTTCTTGGTTTGACACCCAATTGGGTTGTAAGTTGCACTATTCATCTTCCTCTCCATTAATATAGTTGTATTTCATTAATTCTTGCTTTGTTAATTAGGTTTACATGCTTTCATAATTAGTTTACGTGCTTTCTTCCCGTGCTTTCTAGTGTAACTTTATCGCGTTTACTTACCGATGTGCTTGCCTCACAAGTGTAGTAGTAATTTAGATTTGTTTGTATAGTCGCGACGAGATAGAAAACAACGACTGTGCACTTACACGCGCACACTTCTTGCGCGCTATCACTAATTAACTTAGAGGACTGATCATCGTACCGAAAGATTGACAAAAGATTTTGTATAATCCTTGTCTCAAATATGTTTTAAGCATAAAAGGACCCCAAGGGCATGATATTGATGGAGTCTCCCCCATCCATTAAACATAATTAAAACTGCATCTATTATTACTTGTCGTTACATAGAGCGGCCTATTATGGGGATATCTAACTGATATATTAGCCTCCGAGAGGAATTTCCTTACCAAGTTAGCCATTGGACCCTTCCATCGTAGGTTTGGAGCCATGTTTTTCTTGGCAATTTCTAAGATTACTCGTGTGAGCTCCAGGCCAGATTTCTCGGGTAAGTCAAAAAACTAACCTAAATGTTATGATCATGCAACAACGGCACATTCTACCCATGGGTTTAATTGTTCTTCCTCTAGCTCATAAACCTCTTGCACATCTCTTTATGTGGACTCATCATATGATATCACATCGTTCACTGCCCCTAGGGAGCAAGCCTCCAACTTCCTACTCAAGTCATCGATTGGGCTCTATTCGATTTCTGTTTCATCCTCTAGCGTTAATTGATATATCTGGACCAGACATTCTTCCATGGACTCTTTAAAATCTTCCCCATGTAGCCAATTCGTCTATATTAACCGTTCTTCCACCTCATCAAAGGCGTAAGCCATTTTTGCCCCGTGTGATGGCAAAGGGTTATTATTTACATCTGTTAGTGGCAACTGGATATCTCCTCTCTTAATGTGTTTGTTAATCGGCCTTCTTAGTGAAAATCAATTGATAGTTGGATGCCCCACCCTGCTGTGGATTAAGCAAAATTTTGGGTTCTCCCTATCTTCTCACGTGGTAGGTGCCGTTATGCCCTCTACAACCCAAACATTTTACCGCGGAACATGAGATTATAAGTCTCAACAACCTTCTCAATTGTGAAAGGTAACTCTGGGGGATCATTTTTTCCCATATAACTTCCTCTTATTACCTCTATCTCTTCCTCTTCCTCTACGATTTCAATCTCCCCATCTTCTATTTTCACTGTCAGTGTATTTTACATGAGGGGGTAGCCCTCTTCCCGAGCTAACTGTTAGTTTTAACAACAAACTTGACAAGGCTGAGGGTGATGGTAGTGGTTTGACAACCAAAATAATGTTCCTCGTAGGCTTTAGATAAGCATCAAATGTACCTTCTGGAGTGTCATTTATCAAATGGCATATATATTTGGGTAACAAACCCTCTACCCAAACTTGTAAGAGTTTATTTTCTTGTGTTTCCTCTCTCACATCTAGAGAGCGCTCGCAAAACCTCCGAATGTATATCACAACGTCCTCGTCGGGTTTCTGTTTCTCTCGCACCAGTTGTGTAAGTGTAAACTCATCTTTCGTCAAGAAAAATTTCTATACAAACGGGATATGGAGATCTTCCCAAGTGGCCACACTACTTGATGCCAAATGGGAATAGCACGTGTAAGCCTTATCGGTTAAAGATTTTAAAAACTCTCTTAACCTTAACTTCTTATTGTCGTAATGGGATCCGAGTTTTCAATAAACCTTTTGACATGCTCCTTGGGATTCGCCCCTTTTTCTGTATACTTTTCAAAGATAGGTGGAATATACCTTACTTGGTAGGGTTCATTGTTATACTCCTCTGGGTATGGAGTACGAAAATCATCATATAACAAGGAAGTTTTTCCTCATGCTTTAGAAGATGCCATCATCTTCAAGAGCTCCTTTTTCATTTCCTTCATATTAGGGGAGGATGACTGTACTGCGTAGGAGCCACCATTGTTGGAACCATGATGGGTGGCATGATTGGTGTGCCACGCCATAGACTTGTAATAGAATCCATGGCCGACGCATCAGTCGTGTTGTGAGTAGTTCCTCCCACAGTAAAAGGTGGAGCATGTAATGGCGGTGTTGGTGTAATAGTATTATTGGTTATTGCTGGAGCAACTCCCCCTGAGATAAAGGGCGCTTGTAGTACCTCTTATGGTTTTACAAGGGAACTGGGCCCCCCCTGTGACTCTTAGCACCGCTTGGGTACGAGGAGTTTTAATAAATTCTATTAAAAGGTTCATCAGCCCTACCACTTGCGTTGATCCTATGTCGGTCGCCACCCTGAGCAACCGACAGGCTAGCCTGAACACATCCCGCTCACTCTCCATCCGCTAAAATGGTGAGGCCTTCTTCTTCTTCACGATACAGAGCATCAAATCAATGTTCTTCACCACATTATCATTAGCCATCTTTCCGAAGATAATACCTCCCTAACGGAGTCGCCAAATGTAAGATGTGGGTTCTTAGAATACACTTAGTATCGAATGAGGTGTAACCCCTTATGAAGATGATGATTAGTGACAAAGAAGAATTATAAATGATAATAAATACAAGTTAGAGGCCAACACATTCAATATCCAAAACTCCAATATTAGATGAGTCTTTATAACATAAATGCTCTGAGTGTACAATAAGTAGAAGGAATCCCACAATTGACTTGATTATAGGGAGAATTAATAAGCACCCGTAGTGAAATAAAGGCAATGCAATAACCTTAAACACAATAAATGCTTAATAACGATATCAATGGAGTAAGGGAAGGTGGTCAAGAATTAATGGTCTCACAGCCAACTCTCTTGTTTAAGAAGATTTTGGCAGCAATTCTAGTTAGGAATTGCAATCCTAGAAAAGACACAACTTTGGAGTATTTATATGGGGGAAAGGTCACTCGAGTGACCTTTTTTTTACATTAAATTCAATTGAGAGCTTTTAATGCCAATAAATCACTATCATAAATGCTAAAGATATTGCATTAAATGCACATGATATGATATTTTGGCAGGAACACTAGTTAGCATATCAGCAGTATAACAACATTAAATAGGATGGTATGTGTCAAACATAGACTTACCATCCTATCATTAATCTCACTTGATTGCTATTTAATTGAGTTCCTAAATCTCAGACGCTATGATGTCATAGAGATGGTAGCAGTAGTCTGTAAAAGGTGTGTTGTCACATCACCAGGAAAGATGGTTGTTCGAAAGAAGATTGCTCGGTTGATGAATGCTCGAGCAACCTGTGAAGCTTACATGATGGACAAAGGCTAAGTTTTGGGATAACTGTTATAGGGTTGAGGTCCCCCAAGGAGGTTTCCCAGTAGATGGTTTTCTGGAGAATGCATTTATCTATATTTGTACAGACCAAAGGTTTTGCCTTGGTACTCTAAAGGGGTTAGTATTTCCAACGTCTCCTTGCTCCTAATCCTCCAAACCAAATCCCTGTGAGATACCCAAGGTGAGGCTGCTCGATAGAGCATGTGAGCTCTCCCATGTCCTTCCAAACATGGTCCTTCGAGGGTACCGATCAACCTCACAAGCATTAAAAAGTAAACTGGATATTTATAAGGAAAAATCAATACAAGTACATAATTATCCCCATTACAAAGTACACTTTCTTTATTCCTCCATTAGGCTGGGTCTTTGTGGGAAGTCCGTATGACACTGTGAATGAGTATACTTGTATTCCAAAAGAAATGGTGATTTGATCCACTGTGTGTAAGTCGTACTCTACAGATCTGATATCCTACTATGCAGAATAAAATACATCAATAATATATAAAATAATGCAAACATTATTCCCATACACAATTCTCATTAAAACAAGAAAAAAATGATTTTATTAAAAAATAAATTCACAACTAAAATTATTACATAAAGCATGATTAAATCTATTTATTTAATAATTTCCCACTTACACTCAACCATGATGCAATTCATCTTACTCCCATCTAAGTATCAAAAATCTTGACTAGTAAGCTCTTCGTGAAAGGGTCAGCTAGGTTGTTCTCAGATGCAATCTTGGTAATTATGACATCTCCCCGCTACATAAATTCTCGAATGAGATGCTACTTATGCTTGATGTCACTACACTAAAACATGAAGGAAGTAACGGTATTTTACAGTTACAAAAATTTTACTAGCAATAATTTTCCGTTAGAAAAAAAGCATGGCAAAAATAACTTATATTTACCATTACTAATAATGAATTTACCAACGGAGTTTTACCATACTAATTCTTACCTACTAATGAACTTTTCGATTACTATTCCTACCGTACTAACGAATCTACTCTTACTAGATATTTTGTAATGTATTATTCTTCTGCTATAACACAAGTCTTGTAACAGTTTTGTCTTATTTTCTAATGGTAAAAGTCCGCTAGTAATATTAATATGTATTTAAAAACTATATTTTTTGAAATTTAAAATTTTTCTTTAAGTCATTAAAATACATGTATGAATTTATACGAATTTAACTATGCTTACCACACTATTAAAAACCCAATAACATACACATAAAAATAGTCCAAGTAGATGAGGGCACTATATTCAATATTTATTTTTTTAATAACATTGTAGATATCATTATATAATAAGACTAGTTGTCAAACACAATGCTATGCACCTGCATTGTAAAAATATTCAACAATTTCTTCCTCTTACAACATATACAATAATTAGTAACCTACATCAAGATCCTCTCATAAGCGAAATTTTTATTTGCAAGCCCATACTCTTATTTTACATTAGGAACCTACAACAAGATCCTCTCATTTTGCATTAGGAACCTACAAGATATCAAAAAATAAATAAATGCCCTTTGCAATATGAAGAAAAATATACCATTTATAAAGTCATTAGCCAATACAACATGTTATATATTTCTAACAGAAGTCACACACAAATACATACCAATTTCCAATTATATGAAAGAATGTTTAACATAATTCGAGACAATGGCCTCTCCCGATCCTGGTAGAATATAGCCTAAAAGAGCAAGAAAAAAATAGATTCAAATGTTAAACTATGTGAAAGAAGAACATTTCATGGAAGAACATATAAGGTAGAATGCAAGAGATTTCTTTCGTATCAACTTACAAAACTAACATTCAAAATAATTGTACATGTATTATGAAGCAGGGAGAATTATGTCTTCCTTCCGCAACTATAATTGTTTGGCTTAGATTTTGTAAAAAGTATAGAAGCATTCATATATACCACACATACAAATACACATATAAGTATGTGTATATGTTTGACTTACTTTTGTTAACACCAATCAACCTTCACCATGACGAGTAAAATTCCACCCACTGCCACCCCCTCACTATCCCAGTTTCAACATGTCCACAAACCAAAATGGGGGAAAGTAATTTTCACACATATAAACCTAGACAAGTCAATCTCGTACATTCACAAAGCGCGTGACACACACACACACACACACACACACACACACACACACACACATATATATACACACACTAGTGGTAACAGAGATCGTACCTTGGTTTGATAGCAAATGCCCTCACCCAACCTAGGGTTGGTCTCGAGTTCGAGACATGCCTCTCCATATATGGCGGTAAGTCCAGCCGACATTTACCTCTCCCAGGCCCTACAATTAAGTGGGAACCTTGTGCACTCGGTACGAGCTTTTATATACTAGTGGTAACTCGTCAATTCAAGAACACAAAAATCTTGGCAATGTTAATTATTTCCAAAACATCAGTAGGAACAAAAACATTATAACTTAGATTACTATTTATAACTAAGATTAAAAAATATGTGATTTATAGCTAAGATTCTCATCAATATTATTTGGGAATGCGATGGAAAGAAAAAATATGGTACACTTAAATGAAAGATTATTGTAGCATATTATCATTTCTTTCCTTTGCATTATCTATACTCTTTTGGTACAATTAAACAAAAGATTATGTAACTTACTCATGATTGTCATTACTTCTCTCCTTATTCATTATTTCTTAGTTAAAAATTATTAAAGTTTTGTTTTTATAGACTCAACCCTGCAAGCGCCACTAAGTCTTGGTCTTAAATCCAACTAACTCTCTATTTTTCTAATATAAGGTGGCAACTCACCCCCTCATGAAATTGCAAGTGTTTATGTGGTAAGCTCGTGAGTACGTGTGTGTATTTGGTCATATTTATTTCAGTAATCTAGTTTTTGTACTTTTTTTAATTGATCGGGAGGGAGGAATGTTGATTGCAATTCTAGATTTTTCTTAATATGCTTTCTTGGCGATTTTAGGACGCTGCATTTTATCAGACTAATTTGGTATAGATTTTGTCATTTTCTATATTTTACATCATCATTTGAATTATTAGTTGAATACCATCTTGTAAATGTAGGCGGAGCTAAAATCATGTAGTATACCTACAAATAATATTTTACCAAAGTTTGGAATTTGTTAGTGATGTGAATTGAGAGACTTATAGCCTATTTTTAGTACATACCCACTTGAGTGGCATTTTTGTTTTTTTCTCAATTATGATGTACTTTTCTTTTATTGCTAGTTTAGTTATTTTGTTTAGTATTATAGAAGGGAAATATTAAAGGCTAGTAAGGGCATAGTATTAATTAGGACCCTTTCTTGTAACCCAAGCCTAGATCCTTCTACTTCTCTTTATAAATACTCATCAAGTTGCCTCATTTGGGGCATTTCTACGCTTGAGATATTGAGAGATAGTTGAGACCAGAGTTAAATCATCTTCTAATTTTCCATTTGATGCTCATTTATGTCAATTGGTATCAGAGCATCGTTGGCTCCACCTGATACACATAAGTGTGGACTCATCCCTTGACAGACTCAGCATGGTTCTACCGACACTAATTAACATTCATCATACAGATCCATTCATTAACCGACATAATGTGGGTTACCACCTGTAGACACCCCATTTCATTACCCCTAACTTTCCTTAGGTCCCTACTACCTCCCTTCATCACTACAAACCCAGGTCATACCCCGAGTACTAACTTAGAAGCCATCAGGCACTTCCCGGCTCAGTTTGACCAAAAAGTCCAACTCTTTATCTCGACTGAGCCTGAATGAATCTTCGAAGGCACTGAATACCCTTTCCAAAGGTCCATCCCGTGCGCGATTCCGACTTACCATGCGGACGAACGATCCGTTTTCGTTTGAAACTTGACCTAGAGGCTACTGGGTGCTCCCGAGCTCTGTTTGACCTAAGTTAACTCTTCAGGTTGACTGGGGCTAAATGAATATTTGAAGGGCACTGAATACCCTTTCCAACGATCCATCCTGTGCGCGATTCTGACTTACCATGCGGACGAACGATCCGTTTGACTCCAAGAGGTCATCGAACGCTTCCAGGGCCCGATTGACCAAAGTCAACTCCCCAAAACGAGTCAAACTCTTTGGAATGTCGAAGTACATCTCCTAACCTTTCCAAGGTCTTCCCCGTGCACGATTTGGACTTACCATGTGGACGAACGATCCATTTGCGTCCGAATAATTCCCCGTCCAATGGACCGACAAACGCTTCCGAGCCATATTTGACCCAAAGTCAACTCCCGAACCCGGGAGCTGTCCAATGGACTTCCGAAGGTCTCTGAATTACCTTTCCAACGGTCTACCCCGTATGCAATTCTTACTAACGGTTTTCCCTCGGCAACCGATTTCCCACAAAGGCCTGAAACACACTGCCAAATGGGAGGTTCCAGACCCTGCCTATCGGTAGGTGCCGATAGGCAGGATCAGGTCTATGCCGATCGGAAGTGACCTGATCCTATAAAAGGAGGCCTTTACCTCATTTGCAAGGGTGCCCAGATCTGATAAAAATCACTCTCAGCGAATCCCAATAACCTCTCTCGAAGGCAGCGTGATTTCAACCTCCAAATCCCTTTTTTACTTCCACTTTTCATCATTATTTTCATCAAACTTGGTGAATTAGCCACTCTCCATCATCCTCCATGTGCAAGGGCTGCTCTCCCACATTTAAGATCAAGCTTAAGGTTTCCAATAAGGTCCATCTTTCTCAACTTTCTCTTCAAATTCTCTTAAATTTGCAATAACTTGTTTTTATTATTTAGCACTTTTATTATCTCATTTCACACATCCTAATATACTTCTTTATTTAATATTATTTCACATCTCTTATTTTCATATAAATAAAACCCCAAAAAATAAGAAAATGGCGGTTTTCTCATAAATTCCAAATAGGGATTCTCATACTTCTCTCACACTTTTCTCACAACTAAAACACTTTTTCTACACACACACACACACTCACAAATAAGAGATCCCCCATTTGGATTTATGGGGTAAACCCCACCCCTCATTTTGTATGCAAACTACGTGGACTTTGATGCCTTTATAGGCTACATAGGCGTCTCGGGGTAAAACCCGAGACTCAAGTCCTTTTTCTCACTTTTCTCTCATTTTCTATCTTCTCTAAATCTAATCTTCTTATATTCTATATACTTGGTCTTAGTGACGTATTACTCCATATGCATTATCATTCCATTATAACGATCAACGTAGGGCTAATCGCGTAAATCTTATTTTTCTAATATTATTTTTATACCTGCCTATGGATGACTCACTTTATCTCTTCCATGATACAAGTCGAGGTTTCCTATCTCCATTATATATATACACATGCACACAATTCACGGGGAAAAATAAAGGAAAATATCAAATATCCATGAGAGATCGAAAGGGTGGAATGGGTGCCTAATACCTTCCCATTTTGTAACTAAGCCGTCGAACCCTTCTCGAATCATTTTGGTTTCGCATGCACCAGTATGTCTTTGGATGCCATCCTTCGGGATGGCTTCCCCTTTTTCTTTTGTCTATTTTGAGTAAAATAGACTGGCGACTCTAAATCTCTCTACATTTTTACACCTCATCTCAAATGACGCGGGTCAAAGCGCTCCTGAGAGGGATGCGCGGGACCCGAGGATCCTTTCCTCCGCGCGCCCGCCCGCGGGCGAGGATCGAGGATGGCCACTCCACTGGGGATATGTGTATTTTGAGGGCTTAACTCTATTTACATGGATGTTATATTTGTTTATATTTCCCCTATATCTGCATGTTCCTCTTTTCCATGTATATCCCATGCTTATGCTTCTGTTCACACACTTGTAGAAAATTCTCCATGTACACTTCGCACCACGTGCACCTAGGATCACATATATCTACATGTTGCACGCATCACCCATCCATACTTGGTGTACCTTTGGTACTTGTACTTTGCTCCCTGTTTGGCATAATCAAGAAAGGCATTCTCATCATAAGATACTAATAAAGAGAATCATGCATGATTCACATGACATCACCAAAGAGCATTGCTATTGACCAAATTTTACCCAGTAACTGGAGGGTCATTTCGTGATGGGCGCTAGTCCGACAGGTCGCAGTTAGCCTAAGCGATATGACTCTCACCTTCCATTGGTCAATACCATTAACGTATATCAAACGGTTCCCCTGCATCGTACCGCTTGACCGAAGTCATGACGGGAGGTATATCACAGGGAATTCATTCACGTATGCCAGGTATATCGAATTCTCTCTCACACGTACCGTCCCCACGAGGTATATAGTTTGGCAATTCACGTACACTCAGGTATATCAAATGGCTTGTCCACACGTACCGATTACCCGCAAGAGCAAGACGTATCTCGTGGAAGTCACACCTAAGGGGGGAACCTATTCTAATTCACCCAACCAAACTCCATACCCACATATAGGTGTCAAACCTAGGACACATACTTTAGATTATCGGTTTCGACCCGAAACTCTGTCGAAATTTCGGGTCAGTCTGTCGCCCAATTTTTGCGCATTTTTAAAATGGGACCCTGTCCGTGAGCCTAGTTACAAGTCCAGCCGTAGCTTTGCATATATTAAAAACCCCACTTTTCCAGGCTCGGGTCCCCTCCGGCATTGCATTTAGTAGAATTAAATACAAGTGAGAACATAATAATCATAATAATCATGCTGAGTTCCGTCTCCCAAAAAAAAAAACATTTCTCCCTTCTTTATCAAAAATCCAAAAATAGTTTCTTCCCTTTTTCTCAAAAATAAATCTCATCCTACGCCTTCTTAGGTCAATCTCAAGCCCTTGGCCTGGCTCCCTATTGGCTTCGGTCTTAAGTCAAATCACCCTGGAGTTTCATCCGTTCCTCTATTACTTCTTTCAAGTCCGGAATCCATCCACTTTCCATGGAGAATATATATCAAGTACCAGTCATACAGTCAGATCTGACGACAGTCCTAGCTCAGCTCGTGTCCAAGATTGACAACCTCAAAACTGAAGTCCGAGAGATGCAACGAAACCAGTTTCCTATTCCTCAAGAGCCCAAGGCCCTATTCTCTCATGCTATGGTTCCACCCGAGCCTATCTAGGTTCTCGAAGAATATCAGTGCGCTCCACGTTCCCCTTCTGTTAATGGGTCGTCCCCTGCCCAGCTTTCGATAACCAATAATTGCTCAGCCTGTGGATAACCTACCTATGGTCGCTGATCCAAGAGGATCTCAAAATGCTCACCACGAAGTTCGACCAAGTCAAGATCTCTGGGAATTACATGGACTACACCCACATGTCTCGTTATCCTAAAGCAAGATTACCCGAGAAGTTTAAGATGCCAAATATCGAGAAGTTCGGAGGGACTGGACCCCCGATTGTTCATCTTCGTAGTTATTATCGTTCCATAACACTACTAGGGGCTTCTGAAGAAGTGATGGCCCAATTGTTTTAGCAAACTTTGAAGGATAGTGCCCTCCGATGCTTTTTGTCTCTTGAGGAATCCAAAGTCCGTAGTTGGGAGGATATAGCTCTAGAATTCATGTCACAGTATAAATATAATAAAGAGCTTGAGGTCACCCGTCGTGATTTAGATCTGCTCAAACAGAATCCTGGGGAATCAGTCAGTAACTTCAAAACCCGGTGGAGGGAACAAGAAGCTACCATGACCAATCGGCCATCCGAGGAGGAATAAGTCAACATAATGAAGAAGAACTTCTTGCCCCATATCCGAGCGACGATGGGAGGATAATACTATCCCCATTTTCGAGCTCTTAGAGAGGCAGGAGTAAAAATCAAGGAAAGTCTTGTTAAAACAGAGGTTGAATCGAAGGAGTTGTCCGGACAGTTCACCCCTAGAAAGTATGACAAGCCTGTCAGTGCTACAGTCTCAACCATCAACAACATCTCTCAACCGACCACATCATGGGCACTAAAAATCCGCCCTGCCCCCATCCGAAGGGAATACACTGAGCTCCATGCTCCCCTCTCCGAAGTTTACCAAGCCCTGTTAAGCCGAAACCTCATCAAACGCTTGGATCCACGTCCATTTCCAAATACACTCTCAAGAAACTTCAAAACCGATGCTCATTGTGCCTTTCACCAAACTGTCGGCCATACCACCGACCAATGCTTTCACCTTCAAACATAATACAATTTCTCATTGACTGGGGTACCATCGCCCCAGCAGCCAATACTAAGCCAAACACTACTCACAATCCACTCCCAAATTATACTAATGCCATCTTTTTAGAAGAAAACCCATATTTCGATCCCTAAACTCAAATCACACCCATATACTCTCCTAAACCTCTTCAAATTTGCCCATATTTCCTCCTACACCCTACTAGCCTCACTGATCAGGCACTGTCACTCCTTACCAGAGCATTCATCGCTGTCCGTACCCGTTCTGAAAATGGAAGTATGGAATTATCAGAAGTGTTGAACCAACTCCTAGAGTTCGGGCTAAAATTGCCCTAACAGATGGTCATCGATTGCCAGAGGTTCAACACACTGTTCTTAAAAGCACAAAAATGGGCCCGAGATTCAAACAAGTGGGTGGTACCAACCGATGAAGTCAGCCTAAATGATGTTATCAAGATTATGTAAGAATTATTCGGGCAAACCAAAGATTGACGAGGAAACGAGATTCATGTTCTTCCCTTCTTCAGTAAATCACATGACCAGATTAGGGAGACATTACCAGGTTCCAAGCTCACTACCAGCAAATGACAAAGTGAAGGGCGTTGAAAACCTTCCTATGCTAGAGATGACCATTGAGGAGAGCAAGATCCTCGATCAACTGAAGGAAACTCAAGCTAACATCACTTTATGGGGACTTTTCGTGTCTTCCCAGCTACACAGAAATGCTTTAATCAAACTTCTCACTGGACCCACAGTTCTTCCCTCTACCTCACCAGAAGAAGAGGTAAATCTGGTCGAATCTTTGACCTCTACCTGAATTCTATCATTTTTTGAAGAAGAAATCCCCAGAATTGGGATAAATCACAATCATGCACTCAACATCTCCGTCGAAGTTATGGGGAAGGTCGTGCCACTCTCTCTTATCGATAACAGATCTGCCTTGAATGTCTGCCCACTGAGAACCTTCAAATGTTTAGGCCTGAAAGAAAGAGACCTCGCTCCAACCTCCACCGTTGTACGTGCCTATGATAATACCCGTCGTGAGGTGATGGGATCCATAAAACTTGTAATAGGGGTTGGCCCTATAAACCCTGTCATTGAATTCCAAGTCATATACATCCCAGTTTGTTTTAACCTGTTGCTCGGATGACCCTGGCTCCACAATATCAAGGGTGTGTCTTCCTCACTCCATCAGAAATGAAAGTTCTTCACCGAAGGGCAAGTCATCACTATTTTGGGCGACGACGAAAATGTCAAGGGTGTAAGCACCAGCAGTCCAATCCTTGAGATACAGCACGAGTCAAATGATATGCTCCTATAAGAATTTCGAGTTGAGCCACTCCTACTCCCGGCAGGGGACAGTTTCAAAGAAAGGGTTTGTCCAGAATATGACCCTCATGGAAATGTCAATGTGATTCAGATGTTCAAAAACATGCACTTCATGCCTGGACTGGGACTAGGGAAAAGGCAGCAATGGATACTTGAGCCCATCGAACTGAAGAAAGCTTTTCCTCCTTGTGGCTTGGGGTATCAACCATCAGAACAAGAGCTCAGAATGATCCACCAGTCTGGACCAAAAAGAAGGTTAGACTGCACTCGAACTATCCTAGGAGACTCCTTGAATGGACGATTCATCAAAGAAGGCGAGGACTTCCCCTTTTACGGTTTTCTAGAACCATGGTATGAACACACAAATAAGAAGATAAAACCTGGAATGGAGATCTTTTTCCAAGATAGCTACCCATGGGCCGAAAGTTTCCAACACCGCGTACAATCGCTCATCAAAGATACCGAAGAGACCGAGGAAAGTGATTCCGAAGATAGACACTGAGGCTGGCACTCTGCATGGTTCGTTCAGGCACTACATCAATGGATCCATCCCATCTGATTAAAGTTGCTGATACACCTCTCCTCAACTGGTATGCTGCGCCAGTTCTACCTCTTGAAATCCACCCTAACCCCAATGTTTACCCTATTTCCTCTTCTGTTGTCTATCCTTGTTCAAATTTAATCAAGACCTCTTTTGATAAGGTTCTCAATGTTATTTTTACTATCAATGAAATAAATGAAGATTTTGAGTATCTTGTTGTACCTTACATTAACTGCTTGGATTCTAATCAAACTTTTGATGATGATGATTTTGCAAATGAACAATTCTTAACTGATATAAATATGATTAATAATAAACAACATAATCGCGTTCAAGTTAATGAAGAAGAGACTGTTGTTATTAATCTCGGTTCTAGTAGACAATTGCGCGAGATTAGGATAGGGGCCACCCTTAACGAGCATGAGCGCCCACAACTCAAAGAATTGCTGAAGAATTTCGTGGATGTCTTCGTATGGTCCTATGATGCCATGCCCGACATTGATCCTGAAATAGCTCAGCACGAGATCCCCACTTTCCCAGATTACAAGCCGATTAAACAAAAATTGAGAAAACTTCGCATCGAATGGTGGCTCAAGGTCAAAGAAGAGGTGGTCAAACAGTTAAACGTGGGCTCCATTCGTGTGATCGAATATCCCACATGGCTAGCCAATATAGTACCCATGCTAAAATCAGGAGGGAAGGTTCGAATGTGTGTAGACTACCGAGATTTAAACAAAGCTTCTCCAAAGGATGATTATCCGCTACCCAATATCGACATGATCGTAGACGACACAACCTCTCATGCTTTCAAGTCATTTATCGACGGGTTTACTGGATATAACCAAATCAAGATGCATCCAGACCACCAAGAAAAAGCCGTATTCATCACCCCACGGGGAACCTTTTTCTACACCGTTATGCCATTTGGTCTCAAGAATCCTGGGGCTACCTACCAAAGGGTTGCCACAACCATCCTGCATGATCTGAATCATAAAGAAGTTGAGGTTTATGTGGATGATATGATTATCAAGTCCAAAACTAGAAAAGGTCATGTTACCGCTCTCCGAAAGTTCTTTGAACGACTGGGACGCTATCAGATGAGACTTAATCCACAGAAGTGTGTCTTCGGCATTAAAAATGGAAAAATCTTGGGATTCATGGTCAGCGAGAAGGGGATAGAAGAAAATCCTGCAAAGCTGAAGGCCATACTTGAGATGCCACCACCCTGAACAGAGAAATAAGTCCGAGGTTTTCTTGGAAAATTGCAATATATCAATCGGTTTATCAGCCAACTAACCTCCATCTATGAACCGATCTTCAAGCTCCTCCGAAAGGATTCAACTAAGGTTTGGAACGAGGCCTGCCAAGAAGCTTTTGATCGAATCAAATAATATCTGACCCAACCTCCAGTGCTCATGCCACCACAGCCTGGTCTCCCGTTGCTCCTATACCTAACCATAATCGACACTGCAGCTGGGGCTTTGCTGCCCAATACCTTTAGGACTCCCATAAAGAAATATCCATATATTACGCTAGTCGCAAATTTGGGTACGAGGTCAAACTACACTGCTTTAGAAAAGGCGTGTGCCACACTTATCTGGGTCACCCAAAAGTTGTGACACTACATGCTTGCCTTCCCCATCAAACTTGTATCCCGAATGGACCCATCAAATACCTGCTGGAGAATCCTACCTTATCCAGTCAGATGGCCCGATGGTTGATGCTCCTAACCGAGTTCGATATCATGTACGTCACATAGAAAGCTGTTAAAGGAAGAGCCATCTCTGACTACCTCGCTGATTACCCCATAGTAGAAGCAAATGTCTGGATCTCTGAATTCCCAGATGAAAATATCCTTTGCACCGCTCAAGACCGCCTTCGATGGAAAATGTTCTTTGACGGCACTGCCAATAAAAAGGGATATGGCATTGGGATACTTCTGATCGCCCCAGATGACTCCCACACTCCTATCGCCATTAAATTGAATTTCCCTTGCACCAACAACATGACGGAATATGAGGCATGCATAGTAGGCCTCAAATTTTCTCTCAAGAAAGGTATTCAATACCTTGATGTCTACGGGGATTTTTGCCCTCATCATCGGTCAAGTGCTCAGAAAGTGGAAAGTCAAGGACAAAAAGCTCCAATCCTTTCATGCCCAATTAAAAGAGTTAGCCTCCTGATTATGAGATACCACCTTCCATTACCTACCTCGAACAAAGAATAACATAGCTGATGCTCTCGCTACCTTGTCCTCCATGGTCGACATGCCCTAAGGAATAACAATGACCCCCTTCCTAGTTCAAAAACAAGACAAACCAACCCACTGCTACCATATTAAGCTTGTATCCACCGAAGATCCTGAACTAGACAATTATTGGTACTATGACATCTGCTGCCTCCTCAAACATGGTAGGTATCCCGAGGGTTCCAACAAGAAAGATCAAACGACCCTCTGAAGACTAGCCGCCCAGTACATCATCTGTCATAAAGCTCTACTCAAGAGGAACTTCGATGGAACTCATTTACACTATATCGCAGGGGCTGAGATTGAGAAAATAATGTAGAAAATCCTCAGTGGGGAATGCGGCCCCACATGAACGATCACATGCTTGCCAAGAAGATCGTCTGATAGGGCTACTACTGGACCACCATGACCCAAGACTATACCGCCTATGTCCGGAGATGCCTCAAATGCCAACAGTTCTCCAATCTTCAACACCTGCCTCCGTGAGAATTATACGACATGGCCTCTCCCTGGCCGTTCTCCACCTGGGGTATCAACATCATAGGTAAGGTTACACCAAAGGCTTAAAATGAACATGAGTTCATCCTAGTTTCCATTGATTACTTCACCAAATGGGTCGAAGCTGAGTCATAGGCAGTGTTGAACGCCAAGAAAGTGGCCAAATTCCTCAAGAAAAATATCACCTGCCGATATGGTTTCCCGCACGAGCTAGTGTCAGATAACGGGTTGCATTTCAAAGCAGAAGTCACAGAAGTAGTCAACGAGTATGGGATTCAGAGACACAAATCTTCTCCCTACAGACCTCAGACCAATGGTGCAGTTGAAGCCACCAACAAGAACCTCAAAGCTATTATTAGCAAGATGACCGAAAGTTGTAGGGATTGGGCCGACCGGATCCCATTCGCCCTCTAGGGCTATCAAACCTCAATTTGAACCTCTACTGGGGCTACCCCTTACTCTCTGGTCTACGGTATGAAGGCAGTCCTACCTGTGGAGCTAGAAATACCCTCACTACACGTTATGCTCGAAAGAAAAGTTAGTGAAGAAGACTGGTGCCAAAGCCATCTTGATGAGCTAGCCCTCCTAGATGAAAGAATATTGAAAGATCTTTACCACATACAGGGGTACCATCACCGAATAGCGCAATCATTGAACAAACGTTTATTTTATTGTTAAATCTTGGCCCTTATAAAAAGGGTTTCTTCCACCGCTAACCATTTTTACTTTTATGGTTTTTAGTGAAATTGTTTTTCTTGAGAAAAGAGAGAGCATACATTTGTTTTGTCAGATACCCCTTCCAAACTTTCTTTCTTTCATCAATTTCTTCCATTTTTCCGGAAATGGAACCCCAAAAGACTACTTCTGTCAGGGAGGTTTCTCCTGAAATTATTGAACGACGAATTTAGTGGTGAAAGTATCGTCATGCTCCCAATTTTGGGCCTGGAGACCAATTTTAGGTTGTGGAAAATCAATTTCATGGTTTCCTTACCTCCAAGTAAGACATTAATCTTCTTGTGGGGAGGATGATGTTATTGAGAACTGGGCGTATATACTTCGTTCCATCATCACCAAATTTAGGGTTGAGGGGGGGGGGGGGGGGGGTTAACCTTATTTAAATGTTGAGTTTGAGTCTGGTGGAGGGTCATGTGAAGGTTTGGAGGCATGGACGGATTATATACATGGTAAGTATGCTAAAAAACTTTCACTTGTTGGTTTGCCCTTCACACTATGGTTTGACGACCTTACCTTGGCCAAGAATAATAGTACCCTCAGGATGTTGGTCTCTCATTGAAACCAATGGACTCATACATTTACTACTAATTTGGGGAATTCACAATTATGTTAGAGGACATGTGTGAGCTTCTGGGTCTTGAAGATGCTGGGACAAATACCTTTTTTGAAGAAGCTATCTCAGAGGATAAGTCCAATGCTCGCAAGGAGTTGAGGGAGGTTGTTAAGAAATGTATGAAAATAAATAATAAGTGTACCTTTTCGGAGATCATTTGGTACTACTACTATATTGAGCATAAGTCCAGTGCCCAAGATCGAGAGACTGCAAAAAATGACCCCAAGTGTAGCATGTGTTTATGATGACTCCCACTGGAGAGGGCTATGAAGGTAGCGTTGAACTTGTTAGTTACATTTTTTTTTGTCGACGATGTTCCAACCCGGAAAGCCTCATGATTATCCGAGGAAGGACCTCATCAATCTTTCCGTTCGACTAGCCTTTGGGGTGAAAGTTCCCCTAACTGCCATCACGCTTGGCTCTTTATACACTTGGATTGATAGGGTACAAACTGATTCGGCCAGACCCCTTGGTAGGTTTGATGTATCAAATTATGCCAATCACGTCCTTCTAACTTCTTTCATCTATGACAGGTTCCCCACTTATGGATTCGTTGGCTTTCTCCCTAAAAAATATGATATCAAGGTTTCTAGCATCCTTGCTTGGAACCATAAACAATCTATGAAGTCCTTCCATTCTTTCATTGATGATGTAAAGTGTTTTAAGTTTCATCCTTACTCGCTCGTTGACCAATTATTTATAAACAACTTCTTTGATGAGGCTTTTTAACCTGTCTCATGCCTTCAATTTCCCTTCTTTTAGTGTTCTTTTAGTTCCTACCATTGCTTACCTCCCTTACTATACCAAATGGGAAAACTTTCGCACAACTTAATCACCCCATAGCATGGCTATACATGCCCCTTTTGAAACATAACACAAGTGAGAAGCCCACAAACTTTTTTATGGCATGTGACTTTTCCTTACAAAAATAGTGGCCTCCTATGTCCAGTTGGTCTCCCAACTAAACGTGCTCGAGACAGTAGGTATCCCAACTACCTCGATGTATTTTATCCAAAAAAGCTCGTCTAGTTCCTCACAATTGTGGAGCGATACCTCATCTACCCAGTAATAGAACTTTTTCCTCCAACATAGTTAAGACGAAGAAATTATTCTAGTAATCAATCCCAGTTCCCTTTGAGTGAAGCCAATTATAACATGCCTCTAGAGTTACTTCTCTTGGCTCCAATTAGTAAGGCCATTTTAATGAAGGAGAAAGGGGATTCTACTTCCTAACCTACTGAGGAGGTTGAGGATTTGTTACCCCTGCGCGTGCTATTGCTGAAGAGGAGACAACCCTTGTTGCCTCCAGCGTTGTAGTTGCTAAGGCCAAAAATAAATCACCCTCTAGGAAGAAGAAGATTGTTCTCCAAAAGCATCCCCCTCTAAGTCCCAAACGGATCCTTATCTAGTTAGTCAATGCTCTGATTTACTTGAGACATTACTAAGGCAATGCAATCAAGGTTCCTTGGTTGCTAGAGTGACTTTGTCCCAGTAGATGGAAACAAGAGGTATTTTTTTACTCCTCCTATTAGTGTGAGTGTGAGAAAGAGTACTAGCTCTAAGACCGGGAATATTCAAGCTACTGAGGACGAGGAGGCAGAAGATGATTTTGAGCAGGTTGAGGAAGTGACCGAGGAGGAAGAAGAAGAGAGGGAAGAGGATGTTCCGTTGGTCCGTCCTTCTAAAAGGTTACGTAGAATGTATTTGACTGAGAAGCCAACTTCCCCCCGATTGACTATACTATCTTAGATGACATTGGTGTTGGGGATTAGCAGCGCGAGGAACCAGGAACACCAATACCCCAACTTCATTCCTCCTGACAAACACAACACCATTCCTCCTAATAAGCACAACAAAATTCCACTCACCAAAATCACGCCAATGTTACTTATTGCCAAAACATCAGTGGGAACAAGAACGTTATAACTATGATTACTATTGATAACTAAGATTCACAAAAATATTATTTAAAACTAAGATTCTCATCAATATTATTTGGAAATGCGATGGAAAGGAAAATATGGTACAGTTAAATGAAATATTATTTTAGCATATTATTATTTCTTTCCTCTGTATTTTTCTCTATACTCTTTCAGTACAGTTAAAGGAAAGATTATGTAACTTACTTTTGATTGTCAGTAATTCTCTTTTTATTCATTATTTCTTTGTTAAAAAATATTCTAGTTTTACTATAAATGTAAGTGGAGCTGAAATCATGTAGTATAGCTACAAATAATATTTTACCAAAGTCTGAAATTTGTTAATGATGTGAATGGAGAGGCTTAGAGGCTATTTTTAGTACATACCCACTTGAGTGGCATTTTTATTATTTTCTCTATTATGATGTACTTTTCTTTTATCGTTAGTTTAGTTATTTTATTTAGTATTATATAAGGGAAGTATCAAAGGCTAGTAAGGGCATATATGTAATTAGGAGATTTTTTTGTAGCCCAAATCTATATCTTTCTACTTCCCTTTATAAATACTCACTAAGTAGCCGCATTTGGGGAATTTCTACATTTGTGATATTGAGAGAGAGTTGAGATGAGAGTTAAATCATCTTATTATTTTCCATTTGATGCTCATTTATGTCAATTGGTATCATTGCCTCGTTGGCTGCACCTGATACACATAAGCATGCACCCATCCGTTGACAGACTCAACATGGTTCAGTCGACACTACTCAATATTCATCGGACGGATCCATTCATCAGCCGACATAATGTGGGTTACCCTTAAGGGTCTTAGCGTACGAGAACTCATCCTCGTCACTCCATGGTCACTTGACAAAGATCATTCTTCAGTCTCTCTTAATACCTCTCGTCTCAGCCATATGTCACCCTGGCAAATCGAGACAACACACAGACTCAGCTTCGTAGTTACTGGCTGGGAAGATCGCCACTATTAGCCTCGACTCAGCTGGGAACATTAAGGCTGGCATCCACATTTCATATTGCACACGTGACTCAGATATCATTAGTCCATGTGGACTATGCGGTTATAACATATCTCTAGCCCATATAGGGGAATATTTCATCATCATGGATTGTGCATGTGCTAGAAAGATGTCGGACTCTCACTGGATCGCTTACCTCACTCACACATGCAGCATGCTTGGGGGGTAAATTGCGAACCCCCAAGCCTATATATAATTTTATAATTTTCATTTGAGGGGATCAAGATTGTAATACCCCATGATTTTAATGACTTTTAAAATGGGTTATATTTTAAATTAATGGATTAATTGGATTTTACTATAAATTAATTCATTTGGGTTTTATCCGAATCGTGGATATTAAAATGAATGATTCTGGATATTATTTAAAGATATTTAGGTAATATATGAATGTGATGTTATTGATATTGCTGTGAGTTATTAATTCCGTAATTTGAATTTTTAGTCGGACGGGGTATGAGACGTGTCGGGACTAATTTGTTAAATTAAAAAGGAAACTTATTTTTACATCAACCTTACAGTTATTTCGACTACGTCGTTGCATCCGAAAGGGCTGAAATAGTTAGAAAAGTCTATTGGGATGTTGGTTTTGGGTCTCGGGTCATTTGAAAATGAAAAGACAACCCAAAAGGGCATTTTTGTCATTTTTACAAGGGGGATGAATAGTGATTTCGGATTTTGTCTGATTATAAGTATTTGGAGATTAGTTGAACGTGGGTTCATTCATCTCTTCTACATAAAATTGAAAGGTCATCTTCTTAGAGAGAGTGAGAGGTTGCTTGGGAAGAGAAAAACTTGCTTGTAAAGGAGGAGAACTAAAGACCAAAGGTCACCACCCCCGAAAGTTGGCCGGAGAAAGGGAGCACCACCTGTGCTATTCAACCCCAAAGGATCAGATCTTCGTTAGAGGTAAGTATTTGATGATTACAATTTAAGTTTGTATATTGTTCATGTTAGAATAGTTATAAAAGATGAGATTTTTTCATGTTTGGAAGATAAAAAAGAGTTGTTAATGGATTTCTGAAAAATGGAAGTTTATAGGAATCAAACTCATGTTGAAGGTAGATATTAATTCATGAAATAACCATAAATATGTTGAAGAAATTAAGAGAATTAATGGTGTGTTCTTGAAGATATTATGTATATAATTTTCTAGAAAAAGAGGATAAACATATGCTTTTAATTCAAACTCTTAATGATTCTAGGATGTTTAGAGCATTAGAAATCATTCACATATTATTCTATATAATGTAGTAAGGTTTATAAGGAATTTGGGTAGTTCATATGAAGGTTTTAATGGTTAAAAGTGATGAAGCCCGTAGTAGAAGAAATGCATAAAACTGGGCTGTTATCTGGGCGATCGATCGATCTACCCCCTGCCTTCGATCGATCAACCTCCCCAGAAATGAAGAAGTTGTTTCTTTTAATGATTGTTCTTATCCCAAACCTTTTTTATATCTTTGATGATTATTAATTGGATATTATGGGACTTAGGGAAGACCAGTAAGCCCTAGATAAGAATCTAATTAATATGATTGGGATTTAATTGATTAGAATTTTGATAATTAAATGAATATATTGTGGTTAAATTAATCTACTGTGTTATAATTGTAGATAACGGTGAATAAAGAAAAATAATTGAATTAAGTTAATGAATGTTTATTCTTATAGAATTAAGAGCTTAATTCATATTAATGAGAAACGATTCATGTTAATGGGAAAATAATATGAATGATTATACTAAGTATGGTATGGGACATACGGGGTTATGATATGGGATGGAATCATATTTTGGAAACTAGTAAGGAGGAACCATTAACTAGGAGGTTAATAGGAAACGTTAAGTGTGCACTCTAGATGAGAGGTGAGAATAGAAAGTGAGAGTCTGGATACTAACATGTACATAATAAATGCTTTATTGCACTTGTTAAATACTTGTTGTTTTAAAAATCATTTTCACATCGGGCTCTGACCCGTTTTCTTGCATATTCTCTTTTCTATTGTATCTTCTATATCAGGTGTCCAGCAGCAAGGACGCCAACCTGAGGGAATTATGCCGAGCTATGGAGCTATGGAGTATTTCTTAGACGCATATCTTCATTTGATTCACAGTGTTCTTTTAGTTAGGGCATGTCGCCCAAAGGAATTCAGTTATCTCTTTTCTATCTGAGCCAAATACTCTTGTATTCGTGTCATTTTAATACCTTTATTATTGTTGGGATTATGGTATTGGATTATTATGTGGGAATGTTTATTCCAATTGCATTTAAATTCTTTTGTGTTATCTGTTCGGTTATTAATGTTGTAGAATAAACGTGTAGTGTTATTTGTAAACTAAAAATGGATTTTGTTGAATTAAAATTAGGAAAGTTTTTAACACCAGCTTAATTGGGTATTGGGTGAGTTGTAAATGTTTTCGACAGTGATGCTAAGAATGATCAAACTGTATATTATGTTTTAATTTGGTATGGGACTGGCCACCCGGTATTTAATTAGGCGGGGTGTTACAGGTGGTATCAGAGCATCAGGTTCAAGTGTCCTTTAGGGTCTGTATGGCTTACTGTGTTTTCAGCTTAGCATTCTTTGATGTAGAGCCCTATGTTTAGGTTTGTTGATTTCCTTGGTGAGATTTCGTTCTCCTACTATCGCGTATATATCAGTGAATATTATTTGCTTTCGGATGTGTTCGTACAAGAAGTATGGCAGATGAGGGCTATTGGACGGATAGCGGAGTTCGTACTTAGAACGTTATAAAGTATGTTCGAGTATGATGATCGTAGTCGAGGTCAACCCTATTATGGAAAATTGAGGAGAGTCATCAGTAGAAGTTCTTGAAATGCGAAAATTGTGTGTGTTACCTAACGAAGGCAATATATTCAAAGGCTTGGACATATAGTGGAGTGTGGTTAACTAGAACTGAAAATTTGGGGTAAAATTTTTCTTGACTCATCGGAGCAAAGTTATAATAGTGGGAGTCAACAACCACCACCCGCGAATGAGGGTATGTTTTCTATCTAAGGAATTATGAGGCGCATACTGATTTTTGTAAAAATTAATATTATATGGGCAAAAGGGTTACTAAACTTAGCCTGTAGCACTGCTATTTACGTAAACTCATCGAGGGGTTGTGGGGCACCTATATTTTTACATGTCATCACGTGGGTTTGATTATTATCACTAAACTACTTACTTTGGGCATGTCCAAACATGATGTGACTATTGGCGTGGATTGATTTGTGGTATATAAGAGCGTATAGCCAGCATCTTGTCTTTAATAAGAGAGTAGATGAGTAGAATTTTATTTGAAATCGATAAAACCTGTAGAGAGGTTATAAACTATTGACTAAGGACCTGAGGAGTTTCGATGACCGACTAATTTGGGAGTGCATCGGGGGGGTTCCTTGTTTGGATTTCGCTTACGAGACACCCCACGCATGAAACTAATAAACGTTGGGAGTCGAAATAAGTTAGGTCTTTAGGATATGAGTTTATAACCTTTGCGATAAATCATAGTATTATGCGGGTAATCATATCCATATTATAATGAAATATGTACGATAGGGTGTATGGGCGCCCTAGATGGTTGGATTGTAGTAGTTTTCGTAATTGTGAAACTGTAAGTAGTTATGACTTCAGGATTTATTTGTTTAATACGTGAGGATCATTTTTCCCAAACTTTGTTACGATGATGGTATAGGGAAGATTGGGTAAATTTTAAATTCGATTCAATTGAAACTATATGGTGAGGCTTGGCGTATAACATCATGGGGATTTTCGTTAATGTACTGTATGGGCGGTACGACTTAGATTACTTGCGATGTGAGATTTATACTCAGAGTTGACCTTACCTGTATGATTTGTCTTTTCGAATTTCGGGACGAAATTCTGTTATAAGGGGGGTGTATGTAATACCCCGTGATTTTAATGACTTTTAAAATGGGTTATATTTTAAATTAATGGATTAATTGGATTTTACTATAAATTAATTCATTTGGGTTTTATCCGAATTGTGGATATTAAAATGAATGATTCTGGATATTACTTAAAGATATTTAGGTAATATATGAATGTGATGTTATTAATATTGTTGTGAGTTATTAATTCCGTAATTTGAATTTTTAGTCGGACGCGGTATGGGACGTGTCGGGACTAATTTGTTTAATTAAAAAGGAAACTTATTTTTACATCAACTTTATAGTCATTTCAACTGCGTCGTTGCATCCGAAAGGGTGAAAATAGTCAGAAAAGTCTATTTGGATGTTGGTTTTGGGTCTCGGGTCATTTGGAAATGAAAAGATAACCCAAAAGGGCATTTTTGCAATTTTTACAAAGGGGATGAATAGTGATTTCGGATTTTGTCTTATTATAAGTATTTGGAGATTAGTTGAACGTGGGTTCATTCATCTCTTCTACACAAAATTGAAAGGTCATCTTCTTAGAGAGAGTGAAAGGTTGCTTGGGAAGAGAAAAGCTTGCTTGGAAAGGAGGAGAACTAAAGACCAAAGGTCACCACCACCGAAAGTTGGCCGGAGAAAGGGAGAACCACCTGTGCTATTCAACCCCAAAAGATCATATCTTTATTAGAGGTAAGTATTTGATGATTACAATTTAAGTTTGTATATTGTCCATGTTAGAATAGTTATAAAAAGATGAGATTTTTTCATGTTTAGAAGATAAAGAAGAGTTGTTAATGGATTTCTGAAAAATGGAAGTTTATAGGAATCAAACTAATGTTGAAGGTAGATAATAATCCACGACATAACCATAAATCTGTTGAAGAAATTAAGAGAATCAATGGTGTGTTCTTGAAGATAGTTTGTATATAATTTTCTGGAAAAAGAGGATAAACATATGCTTTTAATTCAAACTCTTGATGATTCTAGGATATTTAGAGCATTAGAAATCATTCACATATTTTGCTATATAATGTAGTAAGATTTATAAGGAATTTGGGTAGTTCATATGAAGGTTTTAATGGTTGAAGTGATGAAACCCGTAGTAGAAGAAATGCAGAAAACTAGGCTGTTATCTGGGCGATCGATCGATCGACCCCCTGCCTTCGATCGATCGACCTCCCCAGAAATGATGAAGTTGTTTCTTTTAATGATTGTTATTATCCCAAACCTTTTGTATATCTTTGATGATTATTAATTGGATATTATGGGACTTAGGTAAGATCAGTAAGCCCTAGATAAGAATAGAATTAATATGACTGGGATTTAATGGATTAGAATTTTGATAATTAAATTGAAAGAAATTTCGGTTGCTAGATTCATGTGTTGGATTCTAATTGGTATGCATGAGGATTAAGGATAGGTCCAGTAGGGGAGATTTAATATAACACCTGCGTACCCTTAGGGTTACAATTTGAAAATCAAGGACTGAGTTTAAGCTCATTATTGATTTCGCAAGGACTGAGTGTAGTACAAGTGCTTAGTGGTATGGCTCCTAGATAGAGATGGGAGTTCAAACCACATTTGGTTGAAAGAGGGGATGAGGTTACCCTAGTTGCGTATTTGAAGTTGACGGACCTCCACGATTGACAAAGCTAAGTAGTAGTGTATTGGAGGGGTTCCTTGTTTGGATTTCGCTTTGCGAGACGCTCCGCGCATGAACCTTAACGACGTCGGGAGTGGAGAGATGTTAAAGGATGCGAGAATGTTGATTTTGTTGATAAGTCATATAGTGTGAATGAAACACTTTAGACTATGATCCATGTGATGATGGTATTCAATCCTAGTTGATAGAAGATGTGTTTATAAGAGATTTGAAACTATCAGTTTTAACCCTAATTAAGGGAGAGTTTAATTCGTAGTAATTCGGGAAATAAGATGATACGAACCAGTAGGATATTAGTGAATTTCTACTGAATAAATACATTGAGGAAAACCTATTTGAACCTTGAGTAATGAGTGAGACTTTGGAATAATTAAATTAAGAAGTAAAGTCAGAATATTTTAATACATATGATTTAAAGAGATATAATGCTACGTATGGGAATTATCAAAGGGTAGTGTGAGTACCTTGTTGATATTATATAGGTAGACGATAATGCCTATTTGATTGATTGATAATTTATGTGTATGACATACCTAGCTTACTTGCTATCGGTGGGAGGTTTGCGCGTGAGCGAAGTCATGTCCTGATAAATCCATGGGATCTTGGATTTGTCACTTGAGAACATAGGTCTATGAAAGACTTATCCGAGAGTTGATAAGTCCGCTGACTGTGGGTACGTAGGTATGTGCGTGTCTCGTGGGTATGAGAACAATGTTCGCCTCCAATTTTTATGTTGTTGTTTGTGGTTCGAGGAATCCTTACCGAACCTTTAGTCCCCTATTCGGCGACCAGCAATATTGGGATATGATAGCAAAGTAATGCATTGCACCTCAGTTGTGACTCGGGGTGCCGTATTATATATATATATATATATATATATATATAATGAATTAAACGTATGTATATATTGTGGTTAAATTAATTTACTGTGTGATAATTGTAGATAACGGTGAATAAAGAAAAAGAATTGAATTAATTTAATGAATGTTTATTCTTATAGGATTGAAGAGCTTAATTCATATTAATGAGAAACGATTCATGTTAATGGGAAAAGAATATGAACGATTATACTAAGTATGGTATGGGACATATGGGGTTATGATATGGGATGGAATCATATTTTGGAAACTAGTAAGGAGGAACCATTAACTAGGAGGTTAATAGGAAATGTTAAGTGTGCACTCTACATGAGAGGTGAGAGTCTATATACTAACATGTACATAATAAATTCTTTATTGCACTTTTTAAATACTTACTGTTTTAAAAATCATTTTCACATCGGGCTCTGACCCATTTCCTTCCATATTCTCTTTTCTATTGTATCTTCTATATCAGGTGTTCAGCAGCAGGGACGCCAACCTTAGGGAATTATGCCGAGATATGGAGCTATGGAGTATTGCTTAGACGCCTATCTTCATTTGATTCGCAGTGTTCTTTTAGTTAGGGCATGTCGTCTAAAGGAATTCAGGTATCTCTTTTCTATCTGAGTCAAATAATCTTGTATTCTTGTCATTTAAATATATTTATTATTGTTGGGATTATGGTATTGGATTATAATGTGGGAATTTTTATTCCAATTGCATTTAAATTCTTTTGTGTTATCTGTTCGGTTATTAATGTTGTAGAATAAATGTGTAGTGTTATTTGTAAACTAAAAATGGATTTTATTGAATTAAAATTTGGAAAGTTTTTAACACCAGCTTAATTGGGTATTGGGTGAGTTGTAAATGTTTTCGACAGTGATGCTAAGAATGTCCAACTGTATATTTTGTTTTAATTTGGTATGGGACTGACCACCCGGTATTTAATTAGGCGGGGTGTTACAGAGATATTGAAACCCTAGTTGAAACTCTATCCAAATACACAGTAGAGAGAGAAAGCTTGACAGTTGTATTTTCATGGCCGTTAGTGCTTAATTAATTTACATACACTACATACTTGCACAGTGGAGTAGACCTAATTTGTTGAACCACTTATATTCTGTGTCTTCTCCATTCTCTCATCCCCTTCTTACTATTTACTTCTCTGCTCCTATATTAATCCATTATTGAAATAGCTAGAGCTTGAACTGCATACAAATTTAAGTGGTGATTCGTAGCATCATCATCACCCATTATTGTTGTTGTTGTTGTTGTTGTTGTTGTTGTTGTTGTTGTTGTTGTTGTTGTTGTTGTTGTTGTTGTTATTTTATAACAAATTGTATACGACAGAAAATGGGACTTAAGAAGAGATTTGATCCCATTGATTCGTGCATGGATAGGCTTAAGGAGGTTTTAAATCGCCTTGTAGTGTGATTTGACGCTTTCGATGTTCTCCTTCCTTCACCAGACGCATCCACGAGCCGCCCTCGCTGCGCCCCCATCGCCACACAAAATGCTAATCTTACCTCCACCAATTCTAACCATTCCATCCTGTTTCCAACCTTAAATAAAACACACCAGCCCAATACTCTAACACCCCACCTGCCCGGGGAGAGCGAACGGAGCTCTACTACGATAAACTAAATCAATTCCACATTATAAAAAGGTATAGAGCATCTAAATCCCATAATAGAAAAGAAACCACTAATCTCAAATCTCTTTAAATAAATACAACAATTCTCTTGAATAAATTACCGCATCTAACTCGAAAATAAAATACAAATCTCCAATGCTCTATACATAAAAATAAATGCAATTCTTCCAACTTGTATTCTCGAATAATCTTCCCAAAATAATCCACACTAAAATCCATTCTCCAAATCAAATCCAAAGCGTACAAAATCTGCGTTGACCTGCCACTAAAAGAAAATATGGGGAAGTACACAATACGACAGGAAAGATGCTCAATAAATATTAGCGGTGAATAAAATGTAACAATACGAATACGAATATTCAAATCAAATGCGAATCTCATTAGCAATTATATCAATATAATTTCTCAACAACACATTAACCGGGTCACCAGGCCTCACCACCGTACCGTACCTATGCATTTTTCTAGCATATCCGGAAAACGAAATATTGGCGGGTGCCCAACTTCAGTGCCATATTAAAATCTCATGACAACATGCTCAACACCAAATATAATACCACATGAATCGAAATTAGATTCCAACAATAATTTTCTAGATTTCCAAATGAATTTAGCAATTCAAATATGAGTTCAATAATCACATGAAATCAAAGGGAGTAACACTCGCGATATTAAGGAGCATATTGTGTAAAACCCCATACCTTAAACCACCAAAAATAACCAACATGAATCATCACATAATTTTAGCCTCAAAATCTATTCACACCATTACGTTCTTCTCGCGAAAATAATCAAATCTCATTCTAGTCCAAACTCGAGAAAACACTAAATAAACCTTCTAATCTAAGGTTAAAATCTTGAATAAGTTTGGGACTATGGTTTTGTATATGAAAGGGAGTAATTTTAAAGAGCTCTTCTGGTTGAAAAGTTTGAGAAAAAGTGATTTGAAAAGCCATGCCACAAATTTGTTGATATATAAAGGATTAAGAGTTTGATTAAGAAAAGAGTTCTAATCAGATACAAACCCTAAAAAAATTATTTTGGATGATCGGACCATTGGAATTGGATGAAACTTTTGAGAGAATTAGCTGAAGACGAGAGGAAGTTGTAGAAAAAAAATTAGCTCGATCTGACCGTTCAATATTTTTAAATATTTTTTTTGCTATAGAGTTTTATGTTTTGAGGACTCTAAGGGAGTTTTATATTTTGAGGACTCTTCTATATAATAAAAATTCAATTAAGACTCCATTTTAATTTCGATTTCGAAATCGTTTGAAATTCTCGCCTTTAAAAATAATAACCAACATACTTAAGAAATAAAAGTAATTTTATCTCAAATTTTGTTTTTCCTCGTTATTTCGAAATTACGCGGGTTGTTACAAATACCACGGCTACTTTCGCCACCACTGAGGGTGACTGAATAGTGACAAGTAATGGTGGGATCACCATAAAGTACCACCAACCCGCCCTAACCCTCCTGGACCAAACCCCTACCATCGCGGTGTCCCTGGGGTTCCCGTCTGTCATCGACCAGTGCCATAATAGTGTTAAGGCACTAGCAACTCAACCACAGGGAGACCTTGTACCTCCGTCTACCTCGATATCTTTTCCATTCAATTTTCCACCGCCTTTGTCCATCACGAAAGCCCATACCCAATGGCCTCCACTGCTGGTGTTCACAGACAGTGGTTCTACCAACCCGCGGGGTAGGACACCAATACTACCACCTCCGATTGATCCATCCATTCCAAATCAGCCCAATTCTAGGGTTCCATCATCCATTTAAATTTGTAAACCCTAACCTCAATTCATAAAAAAATTCTATACCATTGCCTGATCCAAACTTATACGATCATCAACCACTGTTACCACACCTTCTACCACCACTTGTTCTCCAAATCACTACTATTTTCTCCACAACATGAAACCCTAAATCACACTCCTATTAAGTCCACCCATGATTCTCACCCCCTGCATGTTTCCACATATGAGCCGTATCATCCACATCCTCTTTCATTCCTACCCCCGACTCTACCTACTTACATTAACCCGCACATCCACCCATGCACCTCTTACACTATGCTTCCGTCCCACACCCACTTCATACCACATTGCCTCCACTCCACCATAGACATTATGTTCACCACCCACAGTCTATGTGGGATGCCCATTCAGCATATTCTGTCCCAGTTGATACTTTTGGATGTGTTCATACTTGGTTAATCTATCCCCATCAGGGCGGGCTAGGCCATAGTCATTACCAGATATTGAGTCGCATCAGCTTAAAGAGTGGCAGACAGATGTTTTACCTTTTGACTCTTTAAGTTTGAAGGTCACTCCATTTGTGCCGATTACTGATAGGCACTGCTTTATATCCTACCAGAGAGGATATTTAATGGATAATTGCCCACAACGCCATCCAGTTGTGGTAGTTCCACCTCCTGCACCTACGATGACTACGATTCCTTTATACGTGATACCTCCTCTTCCTGTCGAGACCCCTCCTCCAGTCCTAGTTCCTAATCACCCACTGCCTCAAAGGAAGTGTTGTCGATCCCTTCCGTTAGGTGAGGACAGGATTGATAAGGATGATCTATACCTTCAAGGGGTGACCTCACTTCTCTTATAACTCTTCAGATGCTTTCTCGGAGCATGTATAGAATATCAGGGTTGATGTGATGAGGTTGATAGTCGCATCCTGCCCGATGCAGTGATTGATTGACTCAATACTGTGGAACACATTTTTTAGTACAAGAGATTGAGTGCTCGTCGTTGTGGTGACCAAATTTCAAGGTTATGCTAGTGTCTGGTGGCATGATTTGGAGCAGGTCCGTATAATTAGGGTCAGCCTCCTATTTAGTATTAGACCAAATTGTGAGCAATAATGATGGCCTCGTTCGTCCTAGCCACTTATAAGCGAGATATATTTCTTTAAGTTCAGCCCCTATGGCTAAATACCTCTATTTTGGACTATAATGAGAGGTTTTAGACTTTATGCAATCGGGCCCTATTAGGAGAGCCGAGGAGCAGTGGATCAGCCGTTATACTCATGGACTTCAGGGATACATTCAAATGGATCTTGCTTTATGTGACATATCCAACTTTGCAAAGGCGGTGCAGTATGCCACGACGGTGGAGGCATATTATCAGATCCCCTCCACTAATCGTACCCACATTATTACCTCTACGCCTAAACCTGCTTCCAGTGCTCCACCTCATGTTACTATGATGTCGGTCCCATCTACTACTATTAATATTACTCTATATTCCTCCCTACATGAAGCCTTCAAATGCTATAACTGTGGAGTGGTGGGCCATATGGCTTTCGACTATTCTTTGCCTCATCGATGTGTTTTACTTGCTTTGAGAAGCCTCAAATACCTTTAGGAGATGGATGAGATGGCTATATAGCATTCTCTCATCACCATCCTAGAGGGCGATACCGATGACATTCCCCTATGATTTCATGGAAAAACTTTTTTTTAGTGATGGAGAATGATGTGAATTGAAAAGCTTGAAGTCTATTTTTAGTACATAGAGTGGCCTTTTTGTTATTTTCTTTATTATGATTCATTTTTCTTTTATTGTTAGTGTTGATGTAAAAAATTAGATTACTCTAATAATTCAATCACATATAAATAAATGAGACAAAAGATTTTAAAGTGGTTCAGCCTTATAAGAATGGCCTACGTCCACTGTTATTTTATTGCTGAGTGTTTGGGAATTCTCGATTACAAGAAATTCCGTTATGGATCCCAAAGTTTGGATTCAGGATCTGGTCCCCTACAATGAGGATTATACAATGTATTTATAGCCCTGAGGCTGTAATGTGAAAGGGTAATACATTAAATGATATACATATGAAAGGGTAATACATTTAATGCCCTCTTTGCGTGTGCATCAGAATGATAAGCATTTAATGAATCAGTCGAACTGTTGGTTATCCAGCTATTAATGCTTTGTTCGAGATGCAACTCGGACCGCCTGAGCTTCTCGGTGCTAATGAGTTCCTCGGAGAGGTCTTGTTCCTCGGAGCATAAGAGTTCCTCGGAGCGTATGATCATCTCAGAAGTGCTTGTTGTTGCCATGTAGATAGCCACGTGTCTTCATATGGTTGATCCAAGTCAGCAGATTAAATTTGGTATCAACAGAAGCCCCCAATGTTTCATAGTTCGAAATTTGAGGAGTATGGAACATTCTTTCTCGGAATACGGTAGCTTTAAATAGTCCTCCTAATTTTTAGGAGCGTTTCCCTTGTATTTATTTTCTCCTTCCAAATTCGTAGAATCATGCTTTTTTGGACTTTTCTGCGTGCTTCGATTCCCGCGTTACTTTTCGTCTTTTTGGCCACTGTTGCCCGCTTTGGTTCTCTCGCCACTTTTCATCTGTTTAGCCGCCGGTAACGTAATCATCCTTTTTGTAATCATTACTTCACCAGTTCCCAAGGTAAGGTATTTAAACTTCACAGACACTTCATTCGTCTTCTACCTTTTCAAATTTTCATCTTCGAGTTTTTCATTGTCTTCTACTCTCTCGTGTATTCATCTCTTCCATCATCTGTCGTCATCAGCTCTACTCTTTTCCTGTAAGTTCTTCTTCTTTCTTCTTCATTTCTTTTAATCACCATGGTTTACTCTGTTGAATCTCTTGACAAATTTCGATCTGATTTTTCAATTCCCTCTTGGGTTGTCTTGGAAGAGCTTTCTGAGACTTCTAATTATTTCAATTTGGCTGAGGGACATTGGTTCCCCAGTCTCTTTTTTGCTGAGTGTGGATTTTCTTTTCCACTAAATCCTCTGTGTTTGGAATTGTCAGTACTTTGATGTTGTTCCTGCACGAATAGCCCCCAACACATGGAGAATAGTTAATGGGGTGCATAAATTAAATCAAGTGCATGGAACTCGTATAGGAATTCCAGAAATCATGTACTGCTATAGATGGGCAGTTAATGATAACATTTATTATTTAAAAACTAGGTTTATAAATAGAGCCTTAGTAGTCAATCTCCCTGATGCCAATAGGGATTATTTTGAACACTGGGTTGTCGTAAAAAATTGGCAACACCCTCCATTAACCGGATATGAGGTTTACCAGGGCCCCAGATGCCCTCATTATGGCAATGGGATAGGTTATTTTTATTTTATTTTATTTATTTTGAAATCATGTTTGTTTTATGTTTGATAAAATGTGTCACTGATAACAATGTTTGTTTATTTGAAGTTGATAGCAAGAGAAGGTGCCCCAAAGAAACAGATGTTAATATAAGGCATTTGGGACTTATCTGGGGTCTGCATCAAAGGGTTGCCGACGAGCACATCAGGTCGGCTTCGTATCTGCTCCAGTACAAGAGCTACACAACCTCCTTCACTGCTCGTCCAGTGATCATTGAAGCAGAGCCAGTACCAGCCTCTGCAAGTTCATCGCCTGAATCCCACATTCCTTTGAGCGAAAGGATGAAGAAGAGAAGGACTCCTTCTCTGTTTGAGAAAACTTCCTTCGGTTCTGGGGATGTAAAAAGGATTAAGATTGATGTCCCAAAGGAGGGGACAAAGAAGACTGGTACAGCTCCTTCAGTTGCTCCTGCTAAAGTCTCCGAGAAGGTTGCTGATAAGCCCGCAGTAGCTCCGAGCAGCTCTGTTGCTCCTGGAAAGGTGATTGTGATATCACCGACCAAGGATTCATCCTTGGTTGAATCTGTAATTATTTCTCCGAGGAGGCTGAAGAAAAGCTCCTCGGTCAATTTGGCTGACACCACTGCTCAGCCCCCAGTCGCTGGGACTGTAGTTCCCTCTTTTGTCTCTCCGAGCTCTGCCATGAGCTCGGTGAAGTCCCAGACCATTCCCGAGGTCCAGGGTAATGAAGATAATCTTACTCGGGACATGGTTACTTCTTTGGCTGCTCGTCACCTGGCTTCATTAAGTCTCTTTACTTTAAACTTTTCATAGTTCCCTTTGTCATTTCTTATTTCTAACTTGCTTTCTTTTTCTATTCACAGTTGACGAGCTGCTTTAACATAATCCTGAAAAAGGATAAAGCCATTAAAGCCTCATGCTCCTCGTCCAGTGTGGAGGGAGCTATGGAAGAGGCTATCAAATCTTTGGAAGATTCTCGTCAGCAGTATGCCACCGATAAGGCTATCTGGGAGAGAAAGCTTGCCTCCTCCGAGCAAGAAAAAGCTCGAGTTGTTGATGCCTCCAAGGAGTTGGAGAAGAAAAAGGATGCTTTGGAGAAGGCAAATAAAGAGCTCGGAGAGAAGCTCAAGGCTGAAGGGGAGCTTGAGAATAAGCTCAAAGTTGCTGAGGAGAGGTTGGTCCAGCTCCAGGAAGAAACTCGGCCGAAAGAGGAAGTTGAACAAAAACTGAAAACTGCTGATGATTTGTTGTCCGAGAAGCTTGCCTTGGAAAAGGCCAAAAGGAAAGCTGCTGTGAAGAAGTCCTTCAGCTCTGGCTGGGACAAGGGGTGGGATATGGGGTGTGCTGCCATGGCCTCTCAAGTGGACTATGGCAGTCTAAAGTATTTTAGGGACGGATGGGTTGCTGCCCTTCAGGAAATGAAGGTCGACGAGTCATCCGAGCTTTTCCAGAGACACATCCCTAGTCCCCCTCTTACTTCGGAAGAATTAGAAGAGAACGAAGATACCTCTGAAGAGTCTTCAATGGTAGTGGGAGAACATGCCCTAACGAACCAGCCTGCTGCCGAGCAAGTCGTTTCTTCTTTCGAGCAATAGCTGGTGCTTTCCGAACAACCCACAGTTCCCTCCGAGCAACTTGCTTCCTCCTCCCAACCTTCCGAGAAGGTTTTGGGAGATAAGGAAAAGGTGTAATGTTGTTCGGGTTTACCTTTCTTTTTTTCTTTCTTGTCAAATGTAACCCAGAATTTGTAACTCCAAATTTCATGATCTAATAAAACTTGAGTTCTTTCTTCCATACGGTTGTCTCTTTTCTATTTGTACTCTGTCTTGATCTTCTTTTTGATGATTGTCTTTTCTTTCTCTGCTAGTTTCTGGCCAGGATGGATCTGCTATCTGCCAATGATACAAAGTTGATGCGACAATGTAATGAATATTATAAGGCTGGTCACACAGACCTGAGTGCATCAGAAGTTGCCGACATCCATGGTCATGATTCTTCAGAACATGCAGTTGAAGCATATCAGTACTTGAAGTGTCTGCTTGATCGAGCGGTAGCCAATAATGTGTCCTACTATGAAATGATCGAGGATCTCCAGTGTACCCTCGAAGACCTTCAGAATCAGTACAAGGAATCAACTGCCCTGTTGCATGAGGGGTATGAGAAGATGTATCAGCAGCTTTCTACCGAGAAGTGCTACGAGAAGCTCTTTACTAGGTACGATGTCAGGGAGAGAACCCTAAGGGGTGAAGTTGAAGAATGTAGACAGATTTCTGAGCTGTTGGAACGAGAAAATAATAATTTGCAGAAAGAACTAGTACAATTGAATTCTGCAGCCTCTTCTTCAACAGCCATAATCCCAGTGACTGACGAGGGATTTTCATTCTTAGAAGTTGAGAATGCCAAATTGAGGGAAGAGTTGGAGACTTTGAGGAGTTCTGGTACCTCGACATCTTCTCGTGGTCGAGCAAGAGCTCCTCGGGGACGAGCAAGAGCAGCTCGGGTGCTTATCGAGGAACAGAGGACAGCGTCTGCCTTAGAGAACCAAGCCTTCCAACTAATGGCGAATAACCAAGCTTTGTCTGATATGTTAAAGAAGATTAGGGACTTGGAAAAATAGCTCTCTGTGCAAAAGTCAGTGTTGGAGAATAATGAGCTTTTTATCAAGAGCCTCCACGAGAATATTGAAAGGCTAACATATCAATTCCACAAACAGCCTAGGGAGTTCTGGATGGCTGGATACAATGAAGCACTATTTCACTTAGCCGACCGTATCCAGAATGCCAAGAACGAGGGCTACAAGCAAGGCTGGCTGAATGCCTTAGGTGTGTTGAAGCTCTAATAAGGCCATTATCTGAGGGACTACCATGATCCCGGGTTGCTCGACTTGCCTATGCCACCATACAATTTGGAGATGGAATGGATCCCTGCTCGGGCCATTCCTCGGAGCTTAATTTCAAAGTACCTCGGTGACTACAATCTTCACTCTCAAATTGAGGTATCTCGTCCCGAGCATCTTTTAGATTGACCATCCGTGATGAATGTCAGGATACTGAAGGATCTTAATTTTATCAATTCTCCTCAGTCTTTCAATGATCCTCCTGCTGGCGAGGAACCTTTGTCAAAAGTATAGGGGAAGAGACCAGTAGAATAGGAATTTTTTGATGTAACAGTTAGTATACATATCAATGTAATTTTCATTTTATTATCAATGTAATTTATTTCAAATTTAATGAAAGACTTTCATTTTTGTTTGCAATTGTCTTGTAAATATCAAACACTTTACATTTATGCATATCTATTAAAAAGTTAATAATATTGTGTTGTTCATTGACCAACTTAGTAATAAAAAAGTTACAAGTATCAGTAATGTTGCTCGATCACTTAATAATAAAGTAATGAGTATAAAAATGTTTAAAATTTTTCCAACCAACCAAGGTTGTTAAATTGTGCTCTTCGACCAACTACAGTTAGTGGGTTCTTATCCCCGACCAGCCATACTTGGTAGATTTTGGACTATTTTCTCCTCGTCGACCAACTAAGTTGGTATAGTTTGGAATATTTTCTCCTCGTCGACCAACTATGTTGGTACAGTTTGGAATATTTCATTTCCTAGCCAAACAGGTTGGCATTTTTAGGAATATTTCTCCTCGTCGACCAACTATGTTGGTACAGTTTGGAATATTTTCTCCTCGTCGACCAACTAAGTTGGTACAGTTTGGAATATTTCGTTGAGTAGTCTGCCGAGCTTTTCCGAGTAGTGCATAGCACTAGTATTCCCCGAAAATTTTTCAATAAACAGAGAGACTTGCAGAATATTTTCATTTTATTCATACTGATGGAAACTGTGTTACATATACATCACTGATAATACTTGCGCAGGTGCTCTGCATTCCAGGCATTTTTAAACTCCTCACCTTCTAAAGTGGCTATTCGATAAGTTCCTGGTCGAACAACTTCTGTAACTCGGTATGGTCCATGCCAGTTTGCCTCCAGTTTGTTATGCTTTTTAATTACTTTCTTCAGCACATAGTCTCCTTCTTTCAGGTCTCACTTCTTTACCCTCTTGTTGTAGAACAAAGATGTTCGCTGCTGGTAAGCAGCATTTCTAATGGCTGCTTCTTCTCTAACTTCCTCGAGCATGTTTAAATCCAGTCTTCTCATTAAGTCGCTGACAGGGGAATTGAAATTCAGTACCCTGTGTGTTGGGAGGCCCAACTCGGCAGGTATGACAGCTTCATTTCCAAACGCCAGCATGTATGGTGATTCTCCAGTTGCTACTCGGGGAGTAGTTCGGTAAGCCCAAAGTACTGATTGTAGCTCGTTGATCCAGTTTGCTTTCGCATCATCCAATATTTTCTTCAAACCGTTCAACAGCGTTCTGTTTGTCACTTCAGCTTGACCATTGCTTTGAGGATGGCCTAGTGCTGATTGGACCTCCAAAATATTTGATTGATGACAATAGGCGGCAAACTCCTCGTTATCAAATTGTGTCCCATGGTCTGTGATGAAGGCATGAGGGAGACCATATCGGCAAATGATGTTCTTCCAAACAAATTGGTACACCTTCTCGTATGTCATATCAATGAGTGGCTTAGCTTCTACCCACTTAGTAAAATAATCCACTGCTACAACGAGGTACTTGAACCTTCCTCGGGTCGTTGGCAGTGGTCCAACCAAATCAATTCCCCACATGGAGAATGGCCAAGGGGAAGTTATGGGTGTCAACAATGCTTGTGGAGATCTTCGGATGGAGGAAAAGCGCTGGCACTTGTCACATTTCTTGGCATAGGCTATACAATCTGCCCTCATCGTCGGCCAATAGTATCCCTGCGTGATCACCCTTTGTAAAAGTGTCCGACCTGCTACATGTGCTCCACAAGACCCTTCATGGATCTCTTTAATCAAATCTTTCACCTCGGTGGGATGTACACATCTCTGCAAACCTACTATAATTCCTCGTCTATATAAAACACCATTAGTTAGTACATACCGAGCAGCTATAAACTTCAATTTCTTGGCTGCAAGCTTGTCAATTGGCAATTCTCCCTCCTCGATATATACCCTGATGGGATCCATCCAAGATGGTCCTAAATCAAGGGTGATAAATTTCATCTTCAGATCTTCATCTATACTCCGACAAACTAACACTTCAATTGGGATTATTCGTCGTAGCTCGGTGCGAGTAGATGATGCTAGTCGAGCTAAGGCGTCTGCTCTCGCATTCTCCATTCTTGGTATTCTGACCAGCTGAATAGCGGCAAATTCTGACAACAGCTCTTTTGCCTTTGCATGATATCTGATCATTAATTCTCCTCTAACTGCATATACTCCCATAATTTGGTTTACAATCAACTGAGAGTCATTGAAGATCACAACCTGCTGTGCCTCCATAATTTTTGCCAAATTAAGCCCTACAATCATGGCCTCATATTCAGCCTTATTATTGGAATCTTTGAATTGGAAACGCAAGGCGTATTCCATGTCAACCTTGTCCGGAGTGCTCAGAACTATCCCCGCGCCACATCCTGCAGTGCAAGATGAGCCATTTACATATAGCCTCCATAGGTAACTCGTCTTTAAATTTTTGATCAGTCAGAGTTCCTCGGTGAAATATTTGCTGCTTCCTTTCATCCTCCACGAATTTTTCCCGCTCCTCGTCGATCATCTTTTCTTGCCCTTTTACCAACCGGAGTTGGTCTGAGCTTGAATTTAATGACCTTGTAACATCCACTTGCCCTTTTACCAACCGGAGTTGGTCTGAGCCAGTGTTTCTTGATCCTGTAACATCCATAGGTTGATTAGCGAGCAACTCTTGTTCCTCGTCCGGAGTCCTCCCAACTATCTGTGCATCATATCCTGTAACATCCACATGCCCTTTTACCAATAGGAATTGGTCTGGGCTTGTGTTTGTTGATCTTGTAACATCCACAGGTTGATCAGCGAGTAATTTTTGCTCCTCGGGGGTATCAGGATAGGTGAACTCTGCTATGAAATCTGCTACAACCTGCCCTTTTAGTGATGATCCGGGTTCATAAATTATATCATATTCTCCGAGCTCTATTGCCCAGTAATCAATCTCCCTGATTTGTCTGGCTTATGAAGGGCTTGTCTCAATGGCACATCGGTGTATACTACTATAGTATGAGCTTGGAAGTATGGCCTCATTCTCCTACTCGCCTCAATCAGCGCCAGTGCCAATTTCTCCAGCTTTGGATATCTGATCTCTGCTCCTCGAAAGGCCTTACTTGTGTAGTAAATTGGCTTTTGTACTCCATTCTCCACTCTGATCAACGCCGAGCTAACTGCATTCTCGGATACTGCAAGGTACAAATACAATTTCTCTCCCATCACCGGCTTGGACAATAGTGGGGGTGCTCCCAAGTATTTCTTCAAGTCTTGAAAAGCTTTCTTACATTCATCATTCCACTCAAAAGTCTTTCTGAGTGTCTTAAAGAATGGGAGACATCTATCAGTTGCTCGTGACACAAATCTATTGAGTGCTGCTACTCGTCCAGTGAGACTCTGTACTTCCTTCTTTGTTGTTGGAGATCGCAGCCCTAATAGAGCTTTGATCTTTTCAGGATTTGCTTCAATGCCTCGTTGATTGACAATGTACCCGAGAAACATGCCTTCTCGTACTCCAAAGATGCACTTCGTCGGGTTCATCTTCATTTGATATTTATCTAGTTGATCAAAAGTCTGGCTTAAGTCAACTAGATGATCGACAACTTTCTTGCTTTTTGTCAGCATATCGTCAACATAGACTTCCATGTTGTCACTGATTTGTTCATCAAAGACCTTGTTCATCAGCCTCTGATATGTCGCACCTGCATTTTTCAAACCAAAAGGCATAACATTATAACAATAAGTTCCCCTAGGGGTAATAAAAGAAGTACTTTCCCTATCCTCAGGTTTCATTTTAATTTGATTGTAGCCAGAATAAGCATCCATGAAGCTCAGCAACTCGTGTACCGAGGTAGCATCCACCAGTTGATCAATTCGGGGCAATGGAAAGTGATCCTTTGGGCATGCTTTGTTGAGGTCGGTGAAGTCCACACACATCCTCCACTTGTTGTTTTTCTTCTTTACCATCACCACATTGGCTAACCAATCTGGATATTTAACATCTTCAATAAAACAAGCTCTCTGGAGCTTCTCGACTTCCTCCAGTATAGCTTGATTATTCTCGAGACTGAATACTCTTCTTCTCTGCTTCACAGGCTTGATCTCCTTATTCACATTGAGCTCGTGACATAAGAAGTTTGGGTCTATCCCAGGCATATCTTCATGACTCCACGCAAAAGTTTGTCTTCTGCTTCTAAGGAAAGTTATAAATTCCCGTTTTAGTGAGGCTTCCAATGATGAACCTATTTGAGTAGTTCGTTCAGGGTGTTCGTCGTCCAGAATGATATTTTCAGTAGCTTCCACCATTTGACCCTTCACGAGTTGCGACTCATCTCGAGGATCCAAAGTTTCGATTTCTGCACCTTCATCCACTTGATAGGTAGTAGTCTTTTTCTTTGATTCTTCCAATTCATCTTGCTCGGTGGATGAATAATAGCACTCCCGAGCTACTTTCTGACCACCTTTCATAACTCCTACTCCAAAGTTTATTGGAAATTTTAGGCATTGGTGCACTGTAGATGGTATAGCCTTGAACTTCTTCAATCCTACTCTTCCCATGATGATATTGTACGATGACTGGACATTCTTATCCATCACGAAAAAGCGTATTCTTTCTGACCGACAAGCAGGCCACGTACCAATGAATATATCCAACTTGATCGTCCCAAGTGGAAATACTTTCTTGCCAGCAAAATCGATGAGGGGTCTGTGGTAAGGCTCCAATTGAGATAGCTTTAAATTTAAACTATCAAAACACGAGTAAAATATGATGTCTGCCGAGCTACCGTTATCGACCAGCACTCTTGAAATCATGACCTCCTTCATCCTCATTTTGATCACCAACGGGTCATCATGAGGATATAGAACACCTGCAAGGTCGTTCTTTGAGAACCCAATGACCAACTTCTCCTTGTTCACCTTTCTCGGGCGATCTTCCTCAGCTAAATTTATTCGCTGAATCTATGAGCAAGCTTGAGCCTCACCGAGGTAAGCTTTTCTTTCTGCAGTAAGGTCTCCTCCTCCTGCATCTCCCCTGTAATAACATTACAATCAAATGACCCAAATCGTATTGAAAATACCCGTCGTTCTGGATGCCTTGGTTTCTTGGGAAGATCGGGGTCATCATCTGGATCATCTTCATGGTTTCTCTTATTTTTCTCCTCTGCTCGACGAGGAGATCTAGACCTCTCTCTAGTTCGGTCGTTGTTTCTTCTTTCTCCTCCCCGATCAACATACTTTGGTAGCTTTCCTCGTCGGATGAGTGTTTAAATCTCGTTCTGAAGAGCTATGCAATTTTTGGTCATATGGCCATGATCCTTATGGAACTCACAATATTTCTCCCTATTCCTCATGTCAGGGCCTGACTTCATTTTCTTTGGCCAGTTTAACTCCTCGCTGTTCTTAATTTCTTCCAGGACGTGGTTGATATTTGCCTTCAAAGGCGTGTAATTATCAAATTTCTTCAAGACCTCCCATGACGACCTACTTTGGGAATGTTTGTCACCACCATTGTTCTTATGCTCTTTCTTCTTAGCTTTATCACCTTCCACCTTGGTTTCTTTGGCGTCCATATTCTTCTTCGCAGACATAGCCTCCTCGGCATTCATAATCTTGGACGCTTTTCCCATCAGGTCCGACATGGTTCGAGGTGGATCTTTAGCCAAAGTGTAGTACAACTTGTTCGGCAGCAGTCCACTCATCAAAGCAGTAATCGCTGTCTTCTCCTCATAATTAATGACTTCGAGCTTCTCGTTATTAAAACGAGTTATATAATCTTTAATACTCTCACCATCTTTTTGTCTAACACTTAACAAATGTACTACTCGTTTAGCTGGCTTTGCTCTGAAGCATAAATTCCCAATGAATAACTCGGCCAGTTGAAGAAAAGTTAAAATTTTACCCCGAGGAAGATTATTATACCATATCTGAGCAAATCCGGTAAGAGTTCCCGAGAATGCCCTGCATCTCATCTCGTCTGGGACAACATAGATGTCGGCAGCAGCTTGATATTGTTCTATATGAAGGACGGGGTCAGGCTTTCCATCATACATGGGAGTCACAACAGGTGCTTTGAACTTCAATGGTGTTGGAAAATCAACAATGTCCTGGACAAATGGTGTTCCCCGAACAAAGCTTCGTTGTAGAGGGTTCTTAGCCTTAGCCATTTCCCCTAATCTATCCTCCAGCCTTTGAATAGATCCGTTCCATGCATCATTCCCTTCCTCAGACCTATTGGTTCGAGCAACTGATCGCGTTGAAGTGGCTTCCTGGGATTTATCTCGACGAGCAGCTGGGTGGTCATCGGATCCATCTTGACGAGCAGCTGGTCGCGACTGGGCAGATCCTTCCCTTAAATCTGATGGTCGTTGAAAGCTCCTCGACACTGCATTAAGAGGACTTTTGTTCCTCCTAGGGCCTAATCGATCGAAAGGAGAAGCCCTACTTAATCTTTCCAATGCACTGGCCCTTTCTGGGGAGAGGGTGACACGTTGTTCAGTATCTGTGGCTCGCACTGACGAAGTTCGTCCAGGTTGATAAGAAAAATCTTCAGATTCCTCATTGCGATATGAACTAGTATGCCTAGTACGCACAGAAGGCGCACATATATTTCTTTGAATGCTTCGTGATCCGGAATGGGCTGGCGCACCGCCATGGAGGGTTTGGATGAGTTGTCGCATCGTTTCTTGCATGACGGTCTGGCCCTGAGCCAGATTCGCCATCATTCCAGTCAGATCTGGAATAATTGGTGGAGCAGATGGATTTGGAGGGGCTCCAGTGTTTCGATTGCTGGATTCCGGTATATCAGCCATTGGTATTGGATTTTTATTGGTGAGAAAACGATATTACCAGTCGTTCCCACAGACGGTGCCAATCTGTTGATGTAAAAAATTAGATTACTCTAATAATTCAATCACAGATAAATAAATGAGATAAAAGATTTTAAAGTGGTTCAGCCTTATAAGAATGGCCTACGTCCACTGTTATTTTATTGCTAAGTGTTTGGGAATTCTCGATTACAAGAAATTCCATTCTGGATCCCAAAGTTTGGATTCAGGATCCGGTCCCCTACAATGAGGATTGTACAATGTATTTATAGCCCTGAGGCTGTAATGTGAAAGGGTAATACATTAAATGATATACATATGAAAGGGTAATACATTTAATGCCCTCTTTGCGTGTGCGTCTGAATGATAAGCATTTAATGAATCAGTCGAACTGTTGGTTATCCAGCTATTAATGCTTTGTTCGAGATGCAGCTCGGACCGCCTGAGTAGCTCGGACCGCCTGAGCTTCTCGGTGCTAATGAGTTCCTCGAAGAGGTCTTGTTCCTCGGAGCATAAGAGTTCCTCGGAGAGGTCTTGTTCCTCAGAGCATAAGAGTTCCTCAGAGCGTATGATCATCTCGGAAGTGCTTGTTGTTGCCATGTAGATAGCCACGTGTCTTCATATGGTTGATCCAAGTCAGAAGATTAAATTTGGTATCAACAGTTAGTTTAGTTGTTTGTCTAGTATTATATGAGGGAAATATTAAGGCTAATAGGGGCATAGATGTAATTAGGACCTTTTCTTGTATCCCAAGTCTAAATCCTTCTACTTCCTTCTATAAATACTCCACATGCAGTCTCATTTTGGGCATTCCTACATTTTCTATAGAGATAGAGTTCAAATGAGAGTTAAATCATCTTCTTATTTTCCATTTGACGCTCATTTACGTCAGTTAGCTTCATAAGTGGAGCCATGAACTTGATCGTTGGAAAGGTTGAAATGATAATATATTTTGAATAATGGAGTATGCACGACAAATGCAATCATATCCATATAAAAACACTTTAATTTCATTTATAGAGTCAATGTTATCATTTCAAAATCAATTTAAAGCTAATGTGAGCTATTTTTGGTATTCTAGTTGGGTTCCAAAATGAAGGAAATTTTAATGGTTTGGAGCCATTTGGAAAGTTATTTTTGATAGAAATATGGAGGAGGTGATGGTCAGATGTTCTTTTGGGAAGGACAATGCATTGAGTGGATTACTAAGAATTAAGTTGTCAATTCTAGAAAACTGATTGCCTTTATGCCAGGTGTAAAAATGCCCAGTGGTATCCAAGTGAATGAATTCACAAACGCAAACCAGTTATATAAAGTCTCAATATTATAAAAGAAAGATAGGAATGGAAGAGCTGAAGTACTAACTCTTTTACATGCTAGAATAATATCTCACTCTCGGACTTCTAGGTTTCCACGAACATCCTATGAATACAATTTGAAATAATCACACTTAATCAATCGATGAATATCACAATGAAGTAAAAAATAGAATAAATGCATCTAAATATTAAATACCATGCCGAATTATCGATAAATCAAAAATCCTTCATACAACCACACATACCATAAAAATATTGCAGATTAGACATCACTTGAACATCAAAAGTATCTTAGAAGAAGTCTTGCTTGGATAACAAAAATATCATACGTCAATCATATAATAAAGCCTAAACTTAAAATCGTAGATTAAATTTAATTCATTTTAATTTCACAGTATACCTGAAAAATCTATAAGACCTTTTGCGGGGTTCCATCCCCTGAAATTATTATAAAAATGAGAAATATATTCATTAATAAATGATGGACTAGCTGCCAACCTTAACAATATAAATAAGATAAAAACTAAAACAACATATTGTAGCATCTGCCCTTGATTTGGCCAACAAAACACGCCCAAGTGTTGACCATATCCAAAACTTCAAATTAAGGTGCAAAACTTAAACATCATTAAAGAACTATAGGAGGTCAGTCATTTGTCAAAAAACTGTATGAGGAAGATACCACCATGCTTTCACTTATTGCTTTGTTTTTCTTATTCATAACCTTCATTACTTAATGTTTTACAAGTAAAACAACACATCTAACTTCCATGACTATTTCAGCAAACTAGGATTATTCTATTACGTAAAGACAATTTCTAAACTTGTACTAACTATACATAGAGAATTATATCCTCTTGTATGCAAGAAAACCATTAGAGTTGTAAGAATATTAATTACACAACCTTGACAATTTTCATGCTCAGCCCCAAACATTGAGGTCCAATATCTCTTTTGTTATTTTTGCATTTTATCATCCCTTACCGCGGGACATTCATCTTGCACGCACACACAAATCGCCATCTTCTTTTTCTTACCATGTTTTATTAATTGATTTCTTGGCCAAAAGTAAGAAAAAACGAGAATTTGATAGGTTTCTTGTGTCACTTAGGAAGGGTGCAAACAATTTAGGACACCAGTATTTAAAACCTCCAAATCGTCAGTAGTAATGACACCAGCAACAATACCCCAGTATACCTTCACTTAACTTGAACCCTGGAACCACATGAAATCAATATCGATCAAAATAATATTATAAAAAAATTATTGATGACATTGATGACAAACCATATTAATTTCAATCGTACATTGATAGTTTATATTATTTATCAATTATACTGAACTTAAACTAAATTACTCAATTCGACTTCATAACTAGTTTTAAGATAACATCTAAATTAATTTCTTCAGTGCAGTCTATGTGCCAAAAGTAAATGGACTTAACACAATCTTAACAAAAACATACCAGTGGAAAAATAAATATTTCCAGCATTGTTATCATATATAACAAAATCAAATCTTCCATCCAATTCCTTAATAAACTGACCCGCTAGGTAGGGGCCCCAGTCACAAAGAAAACTATATTCTTTTACCATAAGCATAGCCTCATTAATCACCTTGACAACCCTTATCATCTAATCATATCACATATGTTTAATATCCCCAAGAACGTATCATTTATCCCACAAAATAACCTTAAATATTTAAAATAAAACCTATTAGCTTACAAACTTTAACAACCATTTATTTAAATATATTATTATTTATGATTTACCTTTAATGAATGGAATTGACACAGTCATGTTGAACATAGGCAATCACAGTGGTGCCTCCAAGGCTCATTGAGAAATCTAAGGCAGGATGAGAAGATATATACTCTTTGAAGGTTTCCTTTGGAAGCTTTTGTTTCTTAGGACTTTGGAGAGATGCATAACTACTAAGATCTTCTGGTGGATGAGAAAACAATTTATAAAATATATCCAAAATTTTATTTATTTCTTTTCATACCCGTAAGATAATGAATTATCAATCAAAGGTGTAAAGTAATTCTCAATATTCTTACCCATTTGTATATCGCTCACGCAATGTTGCACAGCCTAATGGCTTAGTCGGTTTTATCATCAATCGTAGGTGTATATTAATTCTCTATTTCAATCATCTTTATACAAAAAAATTCCAAAAAAATCAAATAAATGTCATTATTGCAATCTCATATAATCTAAACCTATACATATGGTTCAAACTAAATCTCTTATTAAAAATTTTATTCTTGTTGCAATAAGTTTGAGATTGTTCGACATAGATGATTTTGGTAAGAGGTTAAGTGACATGAGAAAATGGGTCACAAGTTAATGACATTATTAAATTCATGATAAAATGCAATGTTGAAAGACAAATTGATGAATAAAAGATATTAAGCTACTAAATTGAAATAAATTCATTTTTATCAAAATTATTCACGTATAAACTAAATGATCAATTTTAATCAAGGTTAATAACTAAAATGGTCAAATATTCATCATAGACATAATCAACTTATTCAATTACACTATTTGGAATCAAAATATATCCAAAATGTTATCATCAACTGAATATGGTCTTAAGTCATATAAGAATACTAATAAACAAAAGAAAAATTGCCCAAAATAGTTATAGAAACACTGTAATAAATCTTTGAATTAATTTTCAATTCCATATGTTATTCAAGGATGACCCTTTGTCTTGCACAAATATGGATAAAACTTAATTGGTGAAATATGACAATAGTATGAACATAATAACCATGTAGAAGGAGTCTCATGATCAACCATGATGCTATGTGCCCTTTTCAACCACAAACACTTACTTTAGGCCCCGTTTGGTTGTTCCAAAATTGTAAATTAACCCATTTATAAATTGGTCCATTTACAAAGGGCATGTTTGGTAGCACAAATTATTTAATTATATAAATTAGTTCATTGTGAATTGTAAATGAGTGGATTTGAAATGAGGTAAAATTCAATTTTACACAATGTTTGGTAATCTGAAATTGACGTTAAGGTTCAATGAAAATGAAAAGATAATAAAAAATTAGCAAGATGGGAGGCGGAGGAGGAGGAGGGGAAAGGGATGGAAAGAGAAAGATGAACATGCACTTTATGTAACTCTTATTTCAAATGTATGAATTTCATATTTTTAGAAAAATGATCCAATTTCAGATTTTACACATGAGAAAAAATGGGACTATAAACGAATCATTTCATTAATGAAACCAAACACAATTAACGGACCAATTTATTAGTGAGCCAATTTACAATTTTGGGACAATCAAATGGGGCCAAATTGATCCATTAATTGTATTTGATTTCATTAATTAAATGATTCATTAATTGTACTATTTTAACTCATGTGAAATATGAAATTGGACATTTCATAAAAAGTGAAAAGCATCCATTTGAAATAGGAGTCACATAAAGTGCATTTTCCTCTCTCTCTAACCCCCCACCATCTCTCTTAATTTGTTTTTACTTTTTTTCCCATGGAACCTTAAAATCAATTTCAGATTACCAAACATTGTGTAAAATTGAATTTAAACTAATTTCAAATCCACTCATTTAAAATTCAATAATTCAGAATGAACCAACTTACATGATCAAATAATTTGTGCAACTAAACAGGGTCTTAGTTTTCCATTCCATCTCTATTGTAAACACAACTTAGATTTGCTTAATTTAGTTCATGTTAACAACATGATGATCTTAGATTAGGGTATTTATCTGGACAAGTCAATTGTGAATTTGAGTTGTCAAAATGACTATTAGTCTTTGGAAACCACTCACATCCAAATACTCAGACATATGGGTCATGTTTTTACTTTGTCAAGAATAAAAAGGGTATATTTACTCATTTCATTATAAGATAACATGACACCTGTAGTTTATAAAATTGAAAATATATCTGCTATACATGTGTGTGGTATATATAAGTGGATTTTTTGTGATCAATAGGTGGTTGTCAATTTTTCATGAATAATATGTCCTAGTGTTGCGTGATTCATGAGTCTTTATGAGTGATGCCGATAATAATAGTTACTATTGTGAATTATTTGATGCCTAAATACGAGTTAATTATTTACTTTAAACCTTCAAATTAGGAAGGGTTCTATTGAATATGTGCAAATTCAGTAAGGCCCCGTTTGATTGTCCCAAAATTATAAATGGTATCATTTATAAATTGGCCCATTTACAAATTTCCCATTAATTGTGTTTGGTTTAATTAATGAAATGATTCATTAATTGATCCATTATAACTCGTGTGTAAAATCTGAAATTGGAGCATTTTGCAAAAACATGTAATGCATCCATTTGAATTGTGAGCACTTCACAAAAAGTTATTCCCAGTTGCTCCTTTCTCTCCTCCCTCCCCGAGTCCCCTTCCCCTCTTACTAATTCATTTTTATCTTTTTTATGATTGAACCTTAACATCAATTTCATATTACAAAACATCACATAATATTGGATTAAAACTCATGTTAAATCCACTCATTTACAATTCACTAATTTACAACGAACCAATTTACATAATTAAACAATTTGCGCAACTAAATAGGGCTTAAATATGTCATGTGAAAGCTAATTGATGAGTTAATTCATTAAAAGAGGACATATATTTATAGTTATAATATAATCATATTTAAAACATCATGATAAGACACCCAATAAAATCATTACATATGAATTGACTCATTCCTAAAATTTCCCAAAATGGCTTAATTTTTTCAATTTACTCCACTCAACATAATGCATTTAGAACCAAAATCATATAGAAGACAACATCAGTGATTCAATTTACACATCCACATAAACAAAAAGCCCCATCTCATTAATAAAACATACGTAGTGACTTGATAAAATGACCAAGGTTAGAGAGATTGGAAGATGTTGAAGCCATTAGAGCTAATATAGAAGAAAGTTAAAAAGGGAATAGAGCATATTCTACCTTTAAATTAGAATGACAACCCCAGGTTGAAACTGGTGAAGAGTTCTGTAGTTTGGGAGAGGTTGCACTGATAGTGAAGTGTGATTTTAATAAGTGAGCCTTTCGACTAATGAAAAAAAAAGAGGAAGATTCATTTGGGAGGGAAGAATGACATTAGGAATTTTCATTTTTTGTAGGGAGAATTAAGACCCCTACACTACTTGGAAGTATTAAAAGTTTTTATATATCTTTATTTGACTTATATTATAAACAAAAATATTAACGATGATATTAAATTAGTAACGAAAATTTATGGTAAGAAATTAGTAATGGTAAAATAACATTATTCATTAAAAAATTAGTCTGTTACTAAAAACACGTTCTAATGTAGTGTGTGTGTGTGTGTGTGCCTCTCTTATGACTCGTGGGTTCCTTTGAGTTCGCAACTGCACTGTTATTATCCCAATAAAGTGTAATAATAGATTGTACCAAAGGTACCACTCCAAGATCCATAAGGAAGTTCTTAATTGATACCGCTTCCTTGGATGCCTTATAAGCTGTCACATACAATTTTTATGGTGTAATCAACAAACAATGATTGTTTAATGCTCCTTCAACTAATGGCTCCACCTTATAGGGTAAACACATATCCTAATGTAGACTTTCTAAAATCCTCATTTGACTAAAATTTGAGATAATTTACCGAGTGGGTATTATACTCTCTTCTTGGTAAATTAGCATATAATCTCATGTATTTTTCAAGTAATTGACTATATATTTTACCACAATACAATATTCCTTCCTAGGGTTAGTCTGTTATCTACTGACTATACCAATAACAAATTATATATCAAGTCTAGTGAATACATAGCATACATGAAACTCACAATCGTCGAAGTATATAAGTGGTACCTTTCATCTTCTCTATCTCATCACATTTCTTAGGACACCGATCCATGGATAGAGATATTTAATGTCTGAAAAGGAGGAACACTTTTCTTGGAATCCTATATGTTAATCATGAAAATAATGGAATCGATATAAGTAGCTTGTGATATCGCATAAGCTTGATCCCAAAATGTGACTAGATTCTCCCAAGTCCTTCATATCAAATTGGTTGGATAACTACACTCTAACTATACATGACATCATTTCTAATGAGAATAATGTCAACCACATATAGTATTAAAAACACCAATAAGTTTATATTTCACTTCCTATACACACAAGACTCATTCGAACATTGATCAAAACCATTAAACTTGATTGCCTCATCAAACGAATGTTCTAAGGTCTAGACGCTTGCTTAAGTCCATAAATGGACTTTTAATCATTCATAATTTGTGATTTTGGCCTTTAGAAACAAAATTATTTGGTTACACCATTTAGATGTACTTGTCAATATTCTCACTAAGGAATGTAGTCTTGACATCCATTTGCAAGATTTTGTAATTGAAATAAGACACAATGGATAAAAGAATGCGGATGGACTTTAGCATAGCTACCGACAAGAAGGTTTCTTCATAATCGCTGCCCTTTTTTTGAGTAAACCCCTTTTGAAACAAGTCGTGCCTTAAAGGTCTCTTCCTTCCCGTCCACCCCTTATTTCTTCTTATACACCCACTTGCTTCTTATTATTTTTTATCTCTTCGGGTAGATCTACAAGATTCCAGACCTGATTGAAATACATAGATTCCATCTCATAATTCTAAACTACAAGTCAAAGATCTATATCTCTATCTTAGATAGTCTCATTATAGTTACAAGGATTGACTTCGAGTTAATTTAGGACCTTGTTATAAGACTCTCCCAATAATATGAACTGTTAGGGTAGATGAACAACCCTCCCAATATGACGAGGTAGTCCTTACGCATGTGTACTAGTGACAACATGTTTTGTTGTTTCACACTATACTAATGGTGATAATGAAATTTGTTAGTTCCATCTCAACTCTCCAAGAATAAATTTACTCATAGGTTTATGATCCATCATATAATATTTTTCTAATAATTGGGCATTGGTTCTAATAATGACCCTTTGATCCTCAGAATCATAAAATCTATAACCCTTACTTTCCTTAGGACATCCAACAATTATGATCTTAATTACATATTACTGGGATCTCTTTTCAGCACATGTGTTAGACCACCCCAGATCCGAATATGTTTCATACCATACTTGTGCCCATTCCAAAATTCCTTGGGTGAAGTAGAGACCGCCTTCGAAGGTACCAAGTCCAATAAAAAAGTGGTCATTTATTAAGCATGTCCCCAAAAGGAATTTGGGAGATCTTTATAACTCATCATGAACCTAACCATATCTAAAAGAGGCTCGTTCCTAATATTTCTTGAATATCCATAAAAGGCTAAGATATAAGTCAAAATCAAAATAATTTTAATGGCAGGAACATAAAGATAATCTTTTAAAAGTAAATTCCTATCACTACTAAAGCTTAAATAGATATATCCCATAACATCTACAGCTACTCTCACAGCATCGCCTATAGTGAGATAAATCTCTCCATCACTAAGTCACCTGATTTCCTTAAAACCCCTGCAAATAATTGCATACGTGATTAGTGGCCCCCATATCTAAACACTTGGTCTCGGTGGTACAAATCAAAAAATATTATTCAACAACCAGTTAATTGAATATATATATATATATATATATATATATATATATATATATATATATATATATATATATATATATATATATATGTGTGTGTGTGTGTGTGTGTGTGTGTGTGTGTGTGTGTGTGTGTGTGTGTTGTTTTCTTTGTTGAGGATAATCTTACAAATCTTCTTCTAGTGTCTTGACTACTTGTAGTAAAAACATATGCCCTTTGGATTTTTCACACCTCCTAAGGCCCATGAGTTGCCTAAGGGACCACAACCTGTTTCTGAGCCTTTTTCTAGCTTCTTTTCGCCCATAGGCTTAGAAGTATAACCTTTATAAGCAAAAAATCACTTCCTTACCCATTGATGAGGCCCTCAGTTGCTTGTAATTATTTAAGTTGTTCCACTAAAGAGTAATAAATTTTGTTATGTAAGGATACAATTTCCAATTAAGTCCATTGTATGTAATTGACTTATTCTCGAAAAACAAAACTTGTTTTGAGTCATAGATAGATTTTTATATTGTCACGATTCCCATGAAATCTACGATGTGCTATTTGAAGACATAGCGTACAAGCCAAGCGTTAAGGATTATCCTTCCGTGTTTAATTGGTGCACGTTTCATGCCTTCATCCGTTTCCGATCTCTCAGGTATAAATGTGAAATGTTTATGGGACTCAAAAAACATTTTAAAGGATGGAAATTTTATTATAAATGATTTTAAAATTTTTAAACTGTTGTTAAAAGGTTTTAACTTCGTTTATTTTGATATAAGTATCGTTTAAAGTCGTATGAAATCACAACATGGGTTTTAGTAGTTCAAATGACATTACATGTCATTCGACCAATATCTCACAGTCATTAGAACGACATGTGGATCTCGTGAGAACGACTCGTCGACTTAAGTTTTGTATTTAAGACAGTTTCTTCTCAGAATTTAGGTGTGCGTAGAACTGAATTACAGTTTAACAGTTTCATTTTTCTGTACACAAAAGTTTTCTAAGTTTCTCAAAGATTAAAACCATCCTTAGAGTTTTCAAAATCTGAACTTTTAAACTCTATTGCTACAGAGATCTTGTTTGCACCATCTGGTTTTGTTCATCACTTTGAACGTTGGGTTTTGTGGTAAAGAAATGGAGGAGTTCATGTTTCGAATCCGTAGACGGTTGCCAAGATGCATCGGTGGACACCGAGGCATTCGTGGACACATGTGCTATGGACAGGTATCATAGAAGTACTTATGCGTGGGCACAGTGGAGGAGTGGTTAAAGAGAAAAAGAGCTTCAAGGCTTATGGGGATCGATTCGTTGTTTAATTCTGTGTACCTTCCTTTGTAAACCCGTATCATAGTGATTTTCTGGCTTGGTCCATTCGAGATTTTTTCCCTTTGTGGTTTCCTCGTACATCCGGCGTCGCTTTTGTGAGGTTGGTTATTTTACTTGTTTTAATCGCCTAGATGCATGTTTAGGATTAAACAAGATAAAATTGGACTTACTTGAAATTGGTTCACAAATTTTGTGCGTGTTAAAATTTGGAAAAAGTTTTTTGAAAGAAAAAATATTTTTGACATCCTTAAGGAACATTTGAGAGAAAAGGGGGCCTACAAATTGGTATCAAAGCTAGAAACATTTTTTTTTGCTTGTTGATCCCTTGTGCTTTTAAGGATGAATTTTAGAAATTTTGAAAGTTTTAGAGCTCCTATATTTTATGGAAAAAATTATGCTTATTGGAAAATGCAAATAGGAAGTGCTTTAAAATCATTTGATGAGTATGGGTGGTTAGTGGTCGAAAAGGGTTGGACATCACCGGTCACACGAGAGGGAGAGGCCACTAATTTAAAACCCATTGAGTCATGGATCGAGGCCTAACATAGACTTGCACTTTACAACTCTAAAGGTCTTCACGCTATTTCCTCACATGTCACACCGAAAGAGTATAATAGAATCATGATGTGTGAAACTTCAAAATAGGCTTGGGCTATTATTGCACTTACTCACGAGGGCACGGTTTGGGCGTCTAAACTTCAAAATCTCACTACACAGTTTGAGATGATTAATATGCTAGAGAGTGAGTCGTTTGATGAGTTTTATTCTATATTGTCCAACATAGTCAACTCGTTGTTTAACTTGGGAGAGAAAATACCGTACAACCGAGTCATAAAGAAAATCTTAAGGTCATTGCTGAGTAGATTTGATGCAAAAGTGACCATTTTGAACTACTTGGGTATGCTTGAATTGACGAAATTTGAAGAGATTGTAGGTGACTTACAAACCTATGAACTCGATATGTTTACCCCCAAGCAAGTGCTAAAGAAATAAAAGGGCATTGCTTTGAAAGCTCGGAAGTAGGAGACTAAAGTTTTGAATAATTATTCTGATTCCGATTTTGAGGATATAGCCTTGTTGGCAAAGAATTTTAAAAAGTTTCTTAAGTTCCAAAAGTAGTCGAAAGATGACAAAAGACTTGAGAAATCCATAAACAACAAGGTCGATACCACCCCTAATAATAAGAGTGAGAATGTTAAGAGGGAGGAGTCGGATAGGTTCTTTGGGTGTAAGGGGTATGGTCACAAGGTTGCCGAGTGTCCCACTAGACTTAAGAAGGAGGGAAAGAAACCGATAGCATATAATGTCACCTCAAGTGATAGTTAACCAGAAGAGGGAGAGAGTTCCCCTCATTGACTGCAACTTTGTAGCATTCATGGCATGTCATGTGAGCGATGATGATAAATCTTCTCATGAAAATTCTCAAGTGAATGACACTTTTGAGGCCGTTGAGTGTTAATCCTAAGTGAGTGAGGGTGAAACTAGTGAGGATGGGGAGATTGATGTGGGAGAGATGCAATTTGACTTTAATGATTTATATAAGGAAGCGGTAAAGGTGAAAAAGACAAACTTGAATTTGTAAGCTAAGTTGAATAAGTGTGCCGCAGAAAATGATAATGCTTTGATTAAGGTTCTTAGGGCACGAGAGAATACTCTTAGGGAGAAACTAGAATACATTGAGAAAGAAAGAGATAGTATTTGTAGTTTGATGGAGGCTTTAAAGAAAGAGGTTTTATAGTTTGAGGTGTCTAGGAATTTATTTGAGTCTAGAATTAATGAGTTAGAGAATAGATTAAGAGACTCGAGTAAGGTGAAGTTTGATTTGGAAGCAAGGTCGGATAAGTGAGATGGTATGTTATGTTATGTACCGTCCAATTCAAGGGAGATAGGTTTGGTATAGGCTACAATGATCGTGTGGTTCCCATTTCGAAAGCCAAGACCAATCGTATGAGAGAGCTGACTAGGAACGTTAGGAGAGGTCCACATTTAGGTCCCATTCCTCGTCTTGTGTACACTTGTTGTCATTGCAGTAGGAAGGGTGACCTTAGGTGTTTATGTTATGACCTTAAAAATGCTCCTAGGAAGTTTAGGAATAAAATAGTTCCGGTTCCCAATACACCCATGTGTCATTTCACACCTAAATGGGTTAGGAAATCGTACTAAGAGGCTTTAGGAATTAAACTTCATGGTTATTGTTTGGTTGCACTTGATTCTTCCCATGCTAAATCTAAAGGATAATTATGTTTCCCTGTTTATCATACGCTAGTCTTTGCTTCATGATATATATTGCTAGTGTTATGACATGTGTATCTCTTTGTATTATATTTTTCTTATATTTGAGTCTTATTTAAAAATACAAAAACATTTTGTTACAATAAAAAATTTTAAAAATACAAAAATATTTTTGGTTTCATATATTTTAAAAAAAAACAAAAAGATATATTAATTTTGGGTCAAAAATATTTTTGAAAAAAAACAAAAGATTTTCGGTTTGTTTTGTGTCTTGAGTTGTCATGTTTGATGTGGCATATTAATATGCTTGGACCCCGTTCATTACATTATCCATGTGGCTAGGACATTTGGTCATAATTTTTTATGCTTTGAATGATCTTAACTATTGTCTTAATGGAGTTATTTCGAAGTTGATACGCATTTGGATTCGACTTTGTATATATGCAATTTTTGCACACATGCACGAGTTTGTATGAATGTTTGACATCGCATGAGAATTTGAGTTTGGTGAGACATTCTTATCTCAATTTTGTCATCTATGCGTAATAAGACTTAGGAGGAGGTGTGCATGTAAGAACCATTTACTATGAGGATTGATGTTGCATATATTGAAAAAATGATGAGTGTTCATGGAAAAAGGTTAGGATTGCTTAATAATCACGTTGTCAAATCCACCATTTAAAAGAGACCGAAAAAATTGAGGCAATAAAAATAATCATATGCCAAAATGGGCCAATTAGTTTGATATGTTCATTCAAAAGAAAAAATATGATTATATTTTAGGGAGTTTGGATGGATATTTAAACGGGTTTGCACCACAAATCCTTATGTTGAAAAACATATTATGACGCTATTATTTATAAAATCATCAAAATTCCGAATTTGTGTGCATGTTGATTGTTTAGTTCATTAAGCTCAATATATTAATTGTCACATATGTCAAAAACTAAGTTTGAAGACATTTAGCTATCAATTAGAGCTTCTTAATCGTTTCGATATGTTCATGTTGTGATTCATTTGTTGTACTTCACACAAATTCACTCCATCTCGATGTTTGAGCACATTGATACAATGTTAGCATGAAACTCACAATATTTTACTTATTCTATTTTTCAATTTCGAGTCTATTTTTCTACTGTTTCGCACCTCCAGTACCTGTTTTCATGAAATTTTTTCACTGGTCAAAACTTTAACATTTTTGGGACTGGAATGCAGAGTTTGATGATGCCATTCAAATGACATATGTACTTCATTCTAATGACATATCCAAGTCATTCGAAGTCTGCTTCAAATGACATGTTTTTCGAGGTGGTAATGTTGCCAGATATGGTCGTTAGATGGTTATTTTTAGGGTGATTTAAACGACAACCTACTATTTTGGGTGTTTTTTACCTCGTTCAAATGACTTGCCACTTTCATTCAAACGTCATGGCTTAGTCGTTCGAATGACCTGCCTTGGCTTTTGATCCCTTATTCTACTATTTGTACCTACTACATATATATGATTACATCATTCTATTTTGTACTTCTGGGTTCATTTGGATAGTTTCCATGCAGTCGATATTGATTATTCATGACTTGATTCTTATGCTACACTGATTCGTTTAGTCACATCTTTGCTTAGATCGATGATTCATTCTTTGTGACTATTTTCTAGCTACGTTTTGGTACAGTTTGATTATTTTAAGGTAGCGTTTTCATATTTATCTAGATATGCTTCATTGATTATTTTATTCTAGATATTTGATGCTTGTTTATCTTTTGCACTTATTGTCTATTCGAGACAAAAAAGTGGGAGAGATGTATGTGATGTAGGGGGAGTAGTTTGTTTCAAATTGATATCATACTTATGATCATATGCTTTCTTGTTTATATATTGGTATTAATTAGTTTACACATATTGGTATCTTAGATTACAAATTGGTATTATAATTTGCTCACATGTTTAACAAATGTTTTGTTTTATAGATAGGTATTTTTATATCATTTGTTCCTCCACACTTCACTGGGTATTTGTCTGTTTCACGTGTGTAGGTATTCTTCAGGGAGTCGAGATTTCAAGACTACATCACATTCAGACAGTTCATGCTTGTCAGACATGCATATACTAGTCCTTGTCCTGTATATTTGTTTTGGGGTTTTATAGGATGCGATTTTAGTGTCATATAGCTTGATGGCCCGACTTAGGCATTTCACTGTGTTGGTTTTGTCTATGAATAGTCAAAGGGGGAGATTTGTAAGGATAAAATTTCTAATTGAGTCCATTGTATGTAATTGACTTATTCCCAGAACAAAACTTATTTTGAGTTATAGATAGATTTTTATAATGTCATGATTCCCATAAAGTCTATCACGTGTTTATTTGAAGACGCAAGGGCCAAGCTTCAAAGATTTATCATGTCATGCTTAATTAGTGCATGTTTCACATCTTCATCAAGTTTCGATCTCTCAGGTATGAATGAGAAATGTTTATGGGACTCGAAAAATGTTTTAAAGGATGGAAATTTTATTATAAATAATTTTAAAATGTTTAAAAGGTTTTTAAAAGGTTATAGCTTCGTTAATTCTGAGATAAGTATCGTTTAGAGTCATATGAAACCACAACTTGGGTTTTAGTGGTTTAAACGACTTTAGATGTCGTTTGAACGACATCTCACATTCTTTAGAACAACGTGTGGAGCTCGTTAGAATGACCTGCCGATTCAAATTCTGTATTTAATGTAGTTTCTTCTCAGAATTTTGTGTGTGTGCAGAACTGGATTATAGTTTAACAATTTTCGTTTTTCTGCACAAAAGTTTTCTAAGGTTTTCAAAGATTAAAACTAGCCTTAGTGGTTTCAAGATCCAAGCTTTCATATTCTATTTATTTAGAGATCTTGTTTGCACCATCTAAGTTTGTTCATCACTCTGAATGTTGGGTTTTGTAGTGAAGAAATAGAGGAGTTCGTGTTCTGAATCATTAGACAGTTGCCAAGCTGCATCGGTGGACACCAAGGCATTCGTGGATGCATGTGATGTGGACATGTATCGTAGAAGGACTTCTTCATGGGCACTGTGGAGGACCAGTTAAAGAGAAGAAGAGATTCAAGGCTTGTGGGGATCGAATCGTTGTGTAAGCCTGTCTGTTTTCCTTTGTCAACCCGTATTATAGTGATTGCCTGGCTTGGGTCGTCCAAGGTTGTTTCCTTTTATGGTTTACTCGTACATCTGGCGTCACTTTTGTGAATTTGGTTATTTTTCTTACTTTAATCACCTAGATGCATGTTTAGTATTAAACAAGATCAAATTGGACTTAATTGATTTTGGTTCACAAATTTGGTGCGTGTTAAAATTTGAAAAAAGTTTTTGAAAGAAAATAGTTTTTGACATCCTTAAAGCACATTTGAAAGAAAAAGGGGCCTACAAATTAGTATCAGAGCTAGAAATATATTTTTTGTGTGTTGGTCCCCTCTGCTTTTAAGGATGAATTTAAAAAATTTTGAAAGTTTTAGAGCTCCTATTTTTTATGGAAAAAATTATGTTTATAGGAAAATGCGAATGCAAAGTGCATTAAAATCAATTGATGAGCGTGTGGGGTTAGCGGTCATAAAGGGTTAGACACCGTCGGTCACACGAGAGGGAGAGTCCACTAATTTAAAACCCATTGAGTCATGGACCGAGGCCGAACATAGACTTGCACTTTACAACTATAAAGGTCTTCACGTTATTTCCTCACATGTCACACCGGAAGAATATAATAAAATCATGACGTGTGAAACTTCAAAAGAGGCTTAGGATATTCTTGCACTTACTCATGAGGGAACGGTTTGGGCGTTTAAACTTCAAACCCTCACTACATTGTTTGTGACAATTAAAATGCTAGAGAGTGATTCGTTTGATGAGTTTTATGCTAGATTGTCGAACATAATCAACTCGTCATTTAACTTGGAAGAGAAAATACCCGATAACTGAGTCATAAAGAAAATCTTAAGGTCATTTCTGAGTAGATTTGATGCAAAAGTGATCGTTTTGAACTCCTTGGGTATGCTTTAATCGACGAAACTTGAAGAGATTGTAGGTGACTTACAAACCTATGAACTCGATATGTTTACCTCCAAGTAAGTGCCAAAGAAAGAAAAGGGCATTTCTTTGAAAGCTCGAAAGGATGAGACTAAAGTTTTGGATGATGATTCCGATTTCGATTTTGAGGATGTAGCCTTATTGGCAAAGAATTTCAAAATGTTTCTCAAGTTCCAAAATAAATCGAAAGATGCCAAAAGACTTGAGAAATCCAAGAACAACTAGGTTGATCCTACCCCTAAGAATAATAGTGAGAATGTTAAGAGGGATGAGTCAGATATATGTTTTGGGTGTAAGGGGTATGGTCACAAGGTTGCCAAGTTTCCCGCTAGAATTAGAAAGGAGGGAAAGAAACCGATTGCATATAATGCCACCTTGAGTGATAACGAACCGGAAGAGGGAGAGAGTTCCCCCATTAAGGGAAACTTTGTAGCGTTAATGGCTTGTCATTTGAGAGGCGACGATAAATATTCTCATGAAGATTCTCATGTGAATGACACTTCCGTGGCCATTGAGTGTGAATCCCAAGTGAGTGATGGTGACGCTAGCGAGGATGAGGATATTGATGTGGGAGAGCTGCAAGTTGCCTTTAATGATTTGTATAAGGAAGCGATAAAGGTGAAAAAGGCAAGCTTGAAGTTGCAAGCTAATTTGAATGAGTGTGCCGTAGAAAATAATGATTCTTTGATTGAGGATCTTTGGGCACGGGAGAAGACTCTTAGGGAGAAACTAGAATACGTTAAGAAAGAGAGAGACAATCTTCGTGGTTTTATGGTAGCTTTAAATATAATAGGGTATAAAAGTTTTGGAATTCAAAATTAAAATTATGGTTATATATACTAATTTTATAATAGTTCATCATCATCTCAATTACCATTTGAATAGTATTCTTCTTAGAGAAACTAGTATTCAAAACAAATTAGGCAGGAAAATTCATTTTAATTATACCCTTTAGATAAAAACTATGCCAAATAAAATTAAATAGTTGACACTTTGGTCCGATAAAATAATAGCATTCCTCTTTAGAGAGCCTACTATTATTTTATGCCTCATGTATACCACGAACTAAGTTTAGACTATCCTATATCACATAGATTCTTCCTTGGGGGGGGGGGGGGGGGGTCATTTATGTGAATAATAAATCTAAAATTACTCATAAAGAAACTTGTACTAAACACCATAATAATTATTATTCCTTTTTGGAGTACCTACTTATTATTGAAAGTTACAAATCATTGATGGAGACCATGCGATTTGCTATTGGAAAATATCCTCTCCCACTTGGTAATTTAAAAACTTTTTCAGGGTTATCAAAAAAATTGTGCCATGTTTTAATTAATTTGAAAAGGCTATGACATTTGATATATTTCAAAAAATACAGGGATACCCCTATTTTAATATACATCAAGCATATGTGCAACATATAACGAAATTTAAATTCCCTTGATCATTAATTTTTTTTTTTGTAAATTGGGATACTCGATTTTATTTTCAAACTAGACATATCAATGTTCATAATTCAAATTAATCATAAATTACTCACACGTGCATCCAAATGATCTAAGTTCGGTCAATTTTCCATGTTGTCCATAATTTAAAGGGAGCTGTTAAAACATATAAACAACCTATCAATTAAAACATGAATAAATACACACATATATTAACATAAATAAGGAAACAAACATAAACCAATATTACCAGCCATTATGGTCAAGATTCAACTTTGTTGTAGATTGGAGTCCACTTTATGTTGATAACCAATAATCCTCCTTAAACCTAGTCACTTCTTATTACCACTATGATGGGCCCTTGCGGTGGTCTAGTGGGAAGGGCCCCCACCACCATGAATTTTTTTACATTATCAAAACTAATTTATTTGTCAAAAATTGCCAGCGACGTCCGATATGGTTACACAATCTTCAACTGAAAACCCCCATTTTTTGTAGAAAAAAAACACCATAAAAAACTGTAAACAAATTACATAGGTCTTATGTCTTCATGAAGGATTTCACATTGTACATCAGTACTACATCCATAATATAATAAAACGAAGTAGTACTTATCCCTCCAGTAGGAGTTCATATGTCACATAAATACTACATTCATCCAACATAATAAAAAAATAACTACGAATAAACCGTTATGGGATCCAATACATAAAACATAAATTAAAATACACGAACACGATAGCGGTATTAGATCGCTGTAAAATAAAGTTTACACATATCTACATTCCATCCAACATCAATGGACATATATGATTGTTTTAATTAAACAATATGATTGTGTTGAACCTGTACGTGGTAGCAACAAGGTTCTGACACTAGTTGTTGGACCATCTACCACAGGGTCTATTGATTATGCGTATAAATCGAACTACACAAAAAATTATTACCCAAACGTAAAACCCTGCGAGGAAGAATTTAGAATTTAGCTTCGAGATCCATCTAGTTTGATCTCGTCTCAGCATAAGTAATATTTGATGCAGATTAATTGAGAATATGGGATCAATTTACCTCACGACCTTCTATCGTATTCCCAATATGAACAATCATGAGCATAATATGGGCTTTTCCTCCGTTGTCACTTTATTATCCCTTTTTCTCTCACATTTGTTTCTCTCTATCAAATCCGAATTAGGATTTTTTGAGTTCTAAGAGTGACGAACTTGTTAGAACAAGAGAGTCTTAGGTGCGTATATAGCCTACAGCAGGGACCCTAAGGGGAGATAAGGGCGTGGCTCCTAATGGGACTAAGAAAACCTAATTCGAACTAAATTTTAATCCTAGTGCATTAATTATAATGAATTCCTCTAAATAATTATAAGTGAAACTTCACTCCTTAAACTAAATTTATATTTCGATCCCTTTATTATTAATTACTTAATTCCACCGATGTTAAGGTTACAAATATCCATTGATAAAATAAATCACTAATAATTAATTTGATTTGCTTATTTAAGTTCTTGAGCGATCGGGCTTAACTTATTTTTAGTGTCAAATTAGCATAACCCACCTGTAGGGTTTGACACATACAAAACGTATAAGCATGTCAAGGGGTATCACCGATCTCTAGATCGAGATGTGGATTCCATCCATAAAAGACTTTCATTATATATTAATCATCTTGACCTATACTGAATCTCACTCAATAAGTCAAAGAAATAATTAACTAGTGTATGTGCCCATGAAGCATACTAGGATTAAGAACCTTATTTAAATCGAATAATCACGAGGTGTACATTGGCTTATAAAACTAGTACAAAGATAATGACCTAAAGGTGGTCCCTTTCAATACACACAAAGTGCACTTGAACAATAAGTTGAAACTATAATATTTCTGGTAATCAAGATAGACCTAATAAAATATTGTGCTACAGCCCTACCGATAGTGTGACCAGCTCTATCTAAGACTCTGAACGATTAAACTTATATTCCACAAGAACGAGTGACTTGGACCTTTGTGTGTAAGGCGTACTCTACACACTAGATCACCCACTAGATAGAATAAAAACACCAACAAATATAAAACAATAAAAACATTAAGCCATACATGGTTCACATTAAATTATGAAAAAAATGAGTTTATTAAAAAATAAATCCACAACTAAAATTATTACATAAAATATGGTTTTAATTTATTGCACTAATATGTTAGCCATAATTAGAGCGGATAATCTTTATACCAAGTCGGTTGATTATGTTAATTGTTTTGTAAAACCTTCATGTAATTTTTAGTTGAAGTGCTTTGAAACTGACACATGTCCCACTTATAATAAGTGGGAACGTAATAATTGTTATATTTGCACCTAATCCCTAGTATCAGGGTTATAATTGTCATCTTTGACGGGTTCCCTAGGTCATGATTTTGCGTTGGTCATGAGACCTAAGGGTGAATAGAAAGCACTCTTAATGCGGTTATATTGAAATGGGGAGTTTGTTTCCCCTTCCATCCATTATTGATGGAGCACCCCACTATTATGGAATTGCGCCCCTCTAGGAAAATGGGAGTTTTTTTCAAGACATTATGGGGGTGATTGCAATGAACACAATTTGTGTGATAAATATGTGACTTGATGAAATCTAGTATTGCTATGACCTTCAATCCACATTGTGTAAAGAATATACCATTTAAAGGAATGAGATAAATCTCATTTTTTGGTAGATTGGACTCCAAAGTCACATAAGGATTCGAGTAAAGACATCCTAGTCTTTCCTAGAGCTCTCTATGATGATAGGTTGAACTACAAGGGTCGTATTTTGCCTTTTTCAGCATGTAGGCCTGGTAGTGCCTTTGATTAAAAGAATTTATCTTTCTTGTTGCTGATATTGGAGAAGGATTACTAATCAACCTAAATTTTACAGATCTTTACAATATAAATAATCCCAAAGACTATCAAGTAAACCTAGTCGACTTGAAGAAAGTTTAGAATATAATAAGTCAATCGGGTGTCAGATACTCTTAGAGAGATGTACATGTAGTGATTGTTACAAACTAATTATATCATCAAAAACTAATTTCAAGGAAGTTACTTCTATTATTGTTACTGATTACACAATAGTTAGTGATTATATCATTTCCATAACCATCCTTGTTATAGGCCCAAAGATAGGGGTCGCTACGTGGGTGTGATTTTTCAGTCACGCCATTAAAAGTGATTTTAGAGCAACCAAATCGTCTAATTACCAAGAAAATCAAGAAAATGAGGACTTAGATCCCCCCCTTCTCTGTTGAAAGGTGTTAATCATCAACATTAGTTCAAACCTGGGAGGAAGAAGAAGTTAATTCTCACAAGACAATCAACCTTGAATCGGAATAAAGTGACATGTCTGCCATACGTCATGCACAGGTGGAAGTGGCAGTTACCAGGGCTAATATAGCCAAAGAAAAAAAATCTTCCTCCTAAGGCATCCAACCAAAAGATAAGGTGACTCATTTTCAAAAAGTAGATGGAGGATGGAGATTCAAAGATACCAAAAAGTCCAAAAGTAGAATAAGGACAATCATTTACTAATCAAATTCTTATAATTAAGTACAGTCGGTCGCATACCTACCCTCCATTAATTAAAGGATAAGTTAAATATTAAGGTTAACTTATTCATCAAATTCTTATAATTTAGAAGAGTCGTCAATGGAACTACCCTCCATTAATTACATAATAATTTAAATACAAAGAACTTATTATATAACTTTTATTGTAAGTGGAGTCAATCACAGACCTAACCTCCACTGATAGTATGTGAAAAGAAATTAAATATTCGAACAAAAATGGATAGATTATTCCACTAAACATAAAGGAACTTTTAATAAATAGATAAAATGGAACAAGGCCTACAGGAAATGGCCGGAGGACCCACGTAGAAAATAAAAGATAGAAACCCTGCCGATAATGGTGCTAGGGGTGCCCTCCCCAGATGTCAGTGACCTCGTTGAATTTTTCATCTTGACCTTCGGGAGGAACTGACTCGATCATCGACTGAGTCACCCCTTAGCTAGATGGAAATGAAACTTCCTTGTTGCCGATGACATGATTTTTAAGAGGAGGTGCTCTAAGTTAGTGGGATCACCCTTAAGAATATTTTCCCTCTTGAGGTTAGTGATTCAGCCTTTGTTAAATCCAGTTGACTTATGATAGTAGAGTTGCATGGTGACCTCTTAGAGACTGGATACAAAGACTTCGTCGAAGGCCTTTTCCTTCTTTTGCTCTTAGTCGGAAGCGAGGAAACTTTTTCACCTTTGGATAATCAACTTATTTAATATCTTTAAGGTAAACTCCTTCTTTGTATCGGTCAAATGAGAATCCATCATGTCGTACTCTAATTTTAGCATTTCACCATATTTTTCCATATGTCCTTACGGATTGACTCGTCATTGAGCCTATAAGACAACTCCATGATCTGGTGTTCCTTGTTGGTGATCTAATTCATCGTAGCATTTGTTTGGTCATGAAAAACATCATTCCTGATCTCTAGGCGGCTAGCTCAGGGTAATCGCCTCATGTAAAATTAGAAAAAAAAGTTCGGTCAATATACAGGTGACCTTAAAAACTGGAAAATAAACAAATCAAAAGGAATAATTATTAATATCATGTGGCGAAGATCTTCTTTTGAAGTCACTCATCATCAATGCCTCTTAAAGTCGACATGTATTTAGGAAATATGGCAACATGAGTAACTGAATAACTGACATTGACATTATATTATGTCGAGTCATTCATGGTGATGGGATCCTCGCCCTTGGAAATGCTCACTGTCTATAGATGGCCCCTAGAAAATTATGGGAGAGTCGGGTGCATCTCCTATCTTTGTACAATCAACACAGGTGGATTGTTCCCCTTGGTTGGTGTGTCGGGGTAGTTATGTCATTGAGTTACTTTTTGGACCTTTTGGCCTCTCTCTCTTTCACCTTATATTTATCTCTCTCCTTAATTATATTCTCCCTAATGAAGATGATTCTCTTTTTCAAGGTGCGAGTTGCACCTTCGGCAACCTATTTGGACTTGTATCCCCTATTTTTCAAATTTGCCATAACGACATCGACCACGCAGTTAGGGAAAATTGTCATTTATTCGGAGGATTGGGGAAAACTAAAGTCTTCTTTTTATTCTTTCTCCTCTCTTTCCACATCCTCCCAAAGATGACTAATTGGCTTGTTTCCTCGTATGAAAATAAAGGGGTAATGTCATCGTAGTAAAGGTCTTTTTTATGTTGATTTGATTCAGACTCCTCTGAATAGGTGGAGATCATATAGGTCGGTGATAATGCATCACCGGTGTATACTACCCTTGCCTCAGAGTTGAGGATGAGGGTGTCTATTAGGATGAAATAATTATCGACCACCATATAATTAATTATGGTAAGAAAGGGAACAACTATAAAGTTCTTGGCTGATGTAACAGTTAGTTTGTAGCCAAGAAGTATGTTAGTTTCTCTCTAGTGGAATCTAACTTTATAGGGAGATTAGTAGTACAAAAATTTCTTCAAATGAACTAAGTTGACATTAAATTCTTTGAGATTCCTCTTACAATCAGTAAGTGAATCAAAGTAATAAAGGTCAGTTAGTAACCGATGAAGTTATAATCGACAAGGAATCAACATGAATGGTAAAGGGTCTACCATGAGACTCGTCTTTCATAGGCACGAGAAGACCTGTGTAGATATCACTATAAATTTTCCCAAATAAGACTAGTATGTCTCTATTAGTGTCCTTTTAGGAGTTGGGTAATCAACTAACTAGATTGCGAGACTTGTCATTGACCTCGAAATGGTAATTACTAGACCCAAGAGAAGTTTTAAGGTCATAGAAATATCTAATCTCATCAAGGCCTAAGTCAGTGCCATAAATTTAATTAATGGAAAATGTACCTTAACATCTTGGAAAAAGCTTTCGTTTGCCTGTATAGATTAGATTTTATAAAAACGGAGTAACTCTATTAATATGGGTGAAGGGAAAAATGGACCCCCATTATTATAGATACTATCATGCAAGCGTTCTCTCCACTATGGATGTCGTAAATGTCATCCTCGTCAAGTGAGGTCCTTATATTGATAGAGACTTTTATGTTGTACTTAGTATGAAATGCCTAAAATTCATTCTCTAAGCTCATTTTGTACTTTCTCAAACGCCTAAACATGGATTATGAAAGAAATGGAGTATAAAAGTTGAAAGAGGTGAAGAATTTAACAAAAATGTTTTTTTTGAAACTCAGATGTTAGAGAGAGAAATAAACCAAAATGTTCGTACCTTTTTCTTTAAGGAGATAAAGTTTTTTTTTTGGAACCCTTTATAGCCCTTACAACCAAAAGGTAAGTAAAATGACAACTCTCTGGGACATAAAAACACACCATCACACCCCCAGTCACCCGCCTAATGTGGAATGATTACCTTAAGGAACCCAAACTACAACGCATGAAACCCTAAACATAAGGATTATGTGCGCGCATGGCCATAATTGCAATCCCACTAAGAATAAGTGGTACACGTGGTAGTTTGTCAACCCATATGTAGAAAATCCATGTCATACATGGATGACACACCAAAGGTCGATCAAGACTAAAGATCGATTACCCCAATTCTAGGGACAATTAAAGAGATTATAAGCGGGTAGTCCATGTGGAACATTTCGTAACATCTAAAAATTCTATATCAATGCAAGTCTAATTAACCCGACGATCTTGGATCAGATAAGGACGATATCCCCAAAATATCATGATAAGGTTGCTAAATATACTCTTAATATGACCCGACCTAATAGATAAGGATAATGGAAGTGGACGATCACATCAGGAAGGATCAAATCAACAGCTAACATAGTTGGGTTTTCTTGTATCTATAAATAAGATAACCCTAAATAATAAAATGATATAACATAATTTTGCACCTACGACTTGGATTCTCAACTAGAATTCTTTATCACTCTAAATCATTTTCTACCTTGAATAATACAACCCATTATCTCTTTTTCCATGTGCATGTAAGTTGGACGACCTACCGAACCACGTATATTTATGTGTACTTTATTGATATTGCTCTCATATTTGTGGTCCAATTTGGTATGTAGCATTATTATAGGATTGAATCCCCTATAGGGGGTTTCTTGTAGTAAGACTTATCCTTTTATATGAGGAAGGATTTTGTAGATCGACTCCTTGAAGGAGGTAACCACTGCCTAGTAGGCATTTATGTTAGTCAGCATCTTTGTTCGTCCCTTTGGATTATCTATTTTGCTTCATTTCATGGAAGAGGTCGCCTTTGGTCCACTATTTGACCCTTTCTTCATGTCATTATTTTTGGCCAGTTTAAAATTTTGATCCATTTAGTTTTTAATATTGAGGATCTCGTCCTCTAATTTGGCATACTTTTCCATGCGAGCCATACGATTGTACATTGATGATGTCGACTTCTTAGTGATAGACTAACAAAGATCGTCAAATCTGAAATGGCGAAACTTAAAAGAAAAAATTACCAATTTCTCATTGTAATTGTTAATATCATTATATAACTCCTAGAACCTCTGAGCATACTTTCTTAAGTACTCTCCTTTTCTCCTCTAAGGGCGATTAGGGACTCCATATCCTTAACAATCTTGATAGTGGTCATAAAACGAGTAGTGAATTTCTCAAAAAATTCCCTGAAGAAAAAGATTCACCTATGGGTTAGCTTTTCAAACAACTTAAGTCTCATCGCAAATAAAATAAATGGGAAAACACGTCACATAAAAGCGTCACGGTAGTTCTATAAGGACACGAATTGCCTATAATGTAAGATATGATGGTGAATCAGTCTTGTCATCATATGTTGTGATATTTAGTATAGAAAAATTCTTTAGGGACTTATTTCTATGTCAATAGTGAAAGTGGAGGCACACCCTTGACTAAGCACCCGTCTACTAAGATGCTCTGATGTTTGCCCTTAGTTAAGTTTTAAGCACCTTTAAAAATATTTCTTAATGAATTCACATATATAAATGCGACCGTTGTTCTTTATAGAAGTCTGAGATTTAGCTGAGATGTTGTTACGAATGGATTCAACTGATTGAACTGATCAATTGTCTCGATTGTTTGATATGTGAACAAAGGAGTGCCCAGATTGGGACAATTTAGGGATTATGATGGTCAAACTTTTCTATTGTGTTTATCATGATGAATCTTTGAAGATCGAATTATCCTCCTTTAATGTTCAAGGTTATGGAAACTAGACCCATGTCCTCTAAACTATTCGATTAATTATTTAATCAATCTAATTTCTTCTTCTTCGTGCTCATTCAAATGCTCATCATAAAGGTTAACGAGTCATGATGTGGCATTCCCCGCGGAAGGCTCTACAAATGGAATGATATGGGGACAATTTGACAAAAGCTACGAGGGGTACACCCATATGATCTGGCGTGATTGGGAGGAGGAGGAGCCCTTGGAAAGAGTTTGTTCCCTCCTTACGATTTGACTTCAAATCATACACCATTCCCATCACGATAATGATATGACTGGTTCGTACTCATTATGTCTAAATGTTGGTATTCACAAGTGGTGGGATTCCATATCTTCCCACAGAGGGTGCTAAATTGGAGGGGATTCAATCATACAATAATGTTATATACCATATTAGCCCACAAATAAGAGTACAATAGAAATAAATAACAAATACATACACGTGGTTCGGGTGGTTGGTATAGATAACCACACAAAAATGTATATTTTAAACCTCGAATAGACAATTTTTAATTGTTAATTCTCGACAAAATGGGTCTTATGCGCTTAAATTTTTATTTTGTGGGTCAAATGCATGTTGCAGAGTTCAAACGCTTAAATCAAGGAAACTACAACAAATAATGGAGCTAAAGCCGAAATCACATAACCTACACCCAAAACTAATCATGCCTAAGCCATCACCCGAGCCCCGTGTGTGTTTAGTTTGTATTTTTTTTTAGATTTTTCTAGATTTTTATTTGTGTCGTTTTTAATTTTTAGAATTTATTTTATTTCGAGTAGTATATAATTTTTAGTATTTTTGAGTGCGTTGTAAATATTAAGGTCTGTGTGTTTTTAGTTTGCGTGTCGAGTTTTTTTTCGTTTTTTGTTATTTTATTATTTTATTATTATTTTTAGTTAGTTTGATTTTTTTATTTGAGTCTTTATTTTATTTTAAGATTAGGATTTTATTTTTATTGATTTTAATTTTTTATTAGTTTTAGTTTTATTTTATTTAGGTATCCAAAGTAAACACACACACCTTACTCCCCTACACAATAATTCACCCAAACAACTCACCTTAACCCATATACTAAACCCCTACACCTCGCCACACCAAATCATCTACCTATCCTACACCCATCATCTCCAATCTCTAACCCACACTCTCTCTTATCCCTCTATTAAAGCACAAATCAAACTTTATCACTTACTCACCTCCTTACCACAAATCAAACCCTCTATACCATTCAACCCGTCACTTAACCCAAACCAATCAACCCTTCAAACACCACCATTCTAGCCTTAAACCCGGACCTTCCCCAGCGACCTAGACCAGTTCAACAACTACCTAAACCGCTACCCTCTTACCTTAACCACCTCCCTACCAAAACCTGGTCGTCACCTAACCAATCCGACCCATCTCCTTCTATAACACCCTGTTAGGCCAATTCTTAACTCGACCCTTCCAACCCTCGACCCTTACTCAGACCCATACATGTTCGTGTATTCCCTAACCTACCTTCTACCTAATTCATCCCCATTACAAACCACTTCACACCTCCAAACCCAATACCCATATCTCAACCCAATACCCGAGCTATAGTCGAAGACTAATTTTCAAAACCAAAATCAATTTTAGTTGCCAAACAAATAAGACAAAATAAACCATAAAACCCATGTGTGTTAAATTCCACATTTTACCCAATTCCAAAAATAACCCCATCAACCTACACACTCTCCTTACCTCACCCAACACACATGCACTTGTGTGTCATTTCCCAAAAATGCCCTTACCACCTCTCCCACATGCACACATGTGCTTACATCTTCCCAATTTACCCCTAACGTCATTGCACCTATAAATTAAAAGACTTGGTGCCATTGAAATGATCTCTCCAAATTAGTTTTTAAACTTCATGTGATAAATTTCTCTCCACTCCTCTATAGAGAGTATTTGCATTTTTAGCAAATATCTCAATATAGAGGTGTGTGGTGAAATTTATCTCTAGGATGAATTCTACTCCATCCCACTATAGCGAGTATTTGCATTTTTAGCAAATATTTCAAAATAGAGTGATGTTGTTGAATTCATCCCTCTTGGATGTAAATTCTAATCTATTATTTTATAGTGAGTATTTTCATTTATAGCAAATTTCTTAACATAAAGTGATGATGTAGAATTTATTTCCTTGGATGAGTTCTAATGTATAATTTTATAATGATAGGATTGCATTTTTAGCAAATCTCTTTCATTATTTAAGTTTCGATTATGAATTCATCCATTATCCATTGTATATATTATAGTTTAGTTTTATTTCTTTTTATTTGTAGTTTTTATTTTATAATCAATAAATACAATTGTGAGTAATTGTAATTGAGAGAATTTTGGGGTTATAATTGAGAGAATTTTGGTGTATAATTGAAGAGTTACTCCAATTAAAGTACAAATGAGTTTGATCTACTCCTCTTTAATTTCTCTTTATTTAATCCTCACATGCTCTTATTGTTTACTTTTATTTTTGTATGATGATTATTGTGGGATAATCTCCCATTCATGAGATGAATTTGAAGCCCTCATGAGTCCAATTTAGTTAGTTTGCTTTTTAGCATAATTTTATTTATCTCATTTTTTTTAAATTAGCTTTTACATATTAGTTATTACTTTAAAAATTAGTATAGTTAGTTAATTAATAATCCCTTGAAGAATCCATAAAAAATATAAAAAGCAAAAATAGAAAACTCATAAAACTAATAATACGAAAATGAATTTACAAATATCTTCACTTATTATGTGTTTCATCCTTAGATTTGGATTTATTCCCTTACTTACCCTCTGAATATTTTGAGTTTATTTGTAGGTTCAAGGGAATTTTGATGGAAAAGGAATTGCAACAACGACAAAAATACACAAGAAATGCATTTTCTTGTCTATCAAATGGCGCCATTGTCAATCTTTGGAGCTCAAAGCACTTGAGAGGATCCATTTTGTGATTCATTTATATTTTTTATTTTCATACCATTTTTATTATTTTAGAAGGCTTGTATTAGGTTTATTTTATTAATTGGCTTGTATTGCAGTACTTGCAGACATCATTTATTTTTCATTTAAATTTGTAATAATCGAAGACAAACGTGATAAGGAAATCGGACAAGGTAGAGAGAGGGCATCCAAGGCAAGGAAAATAAGCCTCTCTACCTAAGGTTGGTAGGACTCATGGGGTCGTGTGAGATAGGCGTGATCTCCCCTCGGTCGACTCAAATTATTCATCGCCCCACGGTGTAAAAACCATGTGAGGTACATTTCTAAACCCTCACGCCTCTCCTGTCAGCGAGTCAATTTTTGTGTGTGACTATGTGCTCTTACTTGATTTTTAATATCACATTTATTTTTGAATGTGTATGATGACTTAATCATTTAAGGCCTACATCTGGTCATTCACGATAAGGGATTTCATCACCCGACTCACTCGCTTATCAATTGTGTGCTACCCTAGCTATCATTAAATTTAAAATCAATCCATTAACTAGCCCACTAGTGGGGTGTATGAATAACTGGGTTAGTGAGACTGGGGTAGTAGGGTAGTGATATTGGGGTCTATGAATAACTGGAAAGGGTGAGGCGTGACTCACTCCAATGGACACTGTCTACAAGGTTCTCAAGAACTTCTGAAGCAACTTCTTGTAAAACCTTCTCCTTCTGGTAAAAATGGAACTTAAGCTAAAGCTCACTCCCTACAAGAATATGAACTTCACAACAATAGTAGTATCTTTTCTCAAGATGAACTTCTAAGAGTGATGGCTGTCAGTGGGGAGTGAAATAACAAGGCACTCAGCACTTAGAGAGAGAGCAGGGAGAGAATACTAGAGAGGTTTTGGTGTCATTTTGACAGAGTAATAGTTCTATTGAGTTTTTCTATATCTCTTTATTGACCTTGCCCAGGGGTCCTATTTATACTTGGGCAAGAGGGATGAGTTGGCACTTTTGGCGCCAAAAAAACTCAGAGGGTTGGTTAGGGATAACGTCTGTAGTGTACCATTTGTCCCTGCCTATGTGTAACAGCCTGTCCCCTCAGATAGGTTCCACCTGGTGCAAACCAAATTCAAAAAGCAAATATGTCTTCTAATGGAGACAAAATATCTAATTTGGTAAATATCTTTTAAAACAGTAACTTTGGTACCAACTTTGTAAACTTGAGGGGGGTCTCAAGGACCACCTCCTCTAAAATCTTTATAAGTTTGAGGGGGGTCTTGAGCACCCCCTTCTAAAATTATTTTCTTGAGAGGGGCCTAGAGGACCCTCTCCTTTAAAATCATTTTATAAATAATTCTTTTCTTATGAGCAACCCTTTGGCTACTCACCCTGATTGTGTCGGAATGTGAGTTGTGTGAGGACTGGGTGACCCTAGGGTCTTTCTACTAGTATTCTCTCAATCCTAAAGTTCTAATTGGTTAATCTTGATCAACAAACCTTGTTCCTCAGCCGCCAAGCCAAAACTCCCAAGAGATCCCAACTGGCCTATTTGAGCCCTGCCTGCTCAATAGGCTACCTGTACAAGAAAGCAAGTGTTAGTACTTTTGTTCTTTTGAAGAACGACTTTTCATGGTGAGGTGTTGCTCATGGTAGACACTCCCTCATCCTGGATTATTCTCTAGAAGCTGAGGGGGAGAACCTTGACTACTCCTTGCCCTAACATTTTGTAGAAGTTGAGGGGGGAGGACCTTGACAGCTCCTCGCCCCGACATTTTCTGGAGGCTGAGGGAGAGGACCTTTACTACTCCTCGCCCCACCATTTTCTGGAAGCTGAGGGGTTGGACCTTGACTGCTCCTCACACCAATATTTTTTGGAAGTTGAGGGACCTTGAGGGTTCCTTCACCAATATGAATTTTCTGCCGTTAAAGGACCCTAGGGGTTCCTTCTCAATATAAATTTCTGTCGGGACCCTGGATGGGGTTCCTTCTCAATATGATTTTCTGTCGGGACCCTAGGTGGGGTTCCTTCTCAATATGAGTTTCTTCCAGGACCCTGGGTGGGGTTCTTTCTTAATATGAGTTTCTGTCGGGACCCTGAGGGGTTCCTTCTCAATATGAGTTTCTGTCAGGACCCTGGGTGGGGTTCCTTCTCAATGTGAATTTCTGCTGGGACCCTGGGGGTTCCTTCTCAATATGAGTTTCTGTCGGGACCCTGTGTGGGGTTCCTTCTCAATATGAGTTTCTCTCGGGAACCTGGGTGGGGTTCCTTCTCAATGTGAGTTTCTGTCGTTAAGGGACCATAGGGGTTCCTTCTTAATATGAATTTCTGCCGTTGAGGGACCCTGAGGGTTCCTCAACCTTATTTCCCCTGAAGACTATGGAGGGGGTATTTGAGGGACCCTCATCCCAAAATATAATGGTCAAGCTTGAAACACCTTTCTACAGAGAATATTTTTGAAAAGGCGATCACTCAGATAAATTCCGTGGTTTCTACCGTCTGCGAACTTCATTAAAATTTGGCAACCCTCTCACCTAAATTTCAAGAAAAAATTGGCTATGTGCTAGTTGGATTTCTCCTTGACTTGTGTATGTCCAATTCCATCCTTAGGTATTCGGGTTTTAGTGAGTTCGTCCAAATTCAAAGAGTCCAAATATTTTTCCCACTCTTTTCTTCCAAAAAAAATCTAAAAATATTTTCTTCCTTTATTTTTATTAAAAAAAATCCCAAAAAAAACTTTTATTCTCCTCATTTTCAGAAAAATCAACAAATATTTTCTTCCTTTATTTTTCAAAAAAAATCAAAAATATTTTCTTTCCTTTTCAAAATATTCAAAAAATAAATAAAAATTCCAAAAATATTTTTCATTTTCTCTTATAACTTTTCGAAAAAAAAATCATTTTTTTGCTTTTTCAACATATTTTTTTAACAAATCACAAAAATATTTTCTTTATTTTTCAATAAATTCAAAAACCACAAAGAAAATCTTGCAAATAAAAATAAGTCCCGTGATCAGTGTTACTTCACCCTCACCTTTGTCAATTTATCCTACAAGACTCACGCTGTCTTATTTGGGGGTGACTCTCATCACCCAATTTTTCTGTCGCCCGTGCTTTCGTAGTTCTTATCTTTAGGGTGAGAATGGTTTGGTTTGGCTGAAGACATTAAACTTAGCGCTACCGGGAGGCAGCCCGTGATTTCTTGTATAAGTCATATCCTGTTTGGGGGTGGTGTTTCACATCACCCTATGCTTTCCCATGTTATAGACTTATACACCTCTTTTTAACTTATCATTTCTTCAGGTTTATTCTTGATTCATCTGTCCATTTCATCAACGGTTGATTATGGTAATCTCTTTCGTCCCTTCTGCCCTTAATTTTAAAAATCATTTTACTTAACATCGAGGACGATGTTCTTTTTTGTTTGGGGGTGGGTAATTTTATCAAAATCGTACCTCTTTTGAAAAAAAATCAAAACCTGATCTTTAAAATTTTTGTGCAGTTTTTTCTTCTCACTCATTGACGTGAATTTTCTATCATCCATCCCTTAAGTTTAGGAATCAAGCTAGGGGATATTTTCTAAATAGCTTATGTAATACGTTCCAAGGCATTTTGCACCATGAATTTGTAGACTCAATAAAATTTGCGCACTTATCACGGCATTGTGGTTTAGAGTTGAAGAGTACTACAATTCTAAAAAAAAAACTGAAGGATCACTAGTAGAGACTTTAGCTTGTGAGATTTGTGCCTTTTATCTTTCAGAGAGTTTTACGCAATCTCTGAGTCACAAGTTTATTCAACTTTGTTTGGGTCCGCACTTAATCGTTGTTGATCTCATTAGTATTCACTAAAATTGTTGGCTTAATCATTGAGAACGACATAACTTTCTAGTTGTAAGAAACATGTGTCCTGAAGTTGTCCCGACCACCAGACTTGCACCCATAAACCAATTAAATTCCATTTTATCATACATCCACAAACCTTCCATTTTTCATATCATCACCATATATCATACTACCCATTTCCATATCAATTACATTTTCCACCCACCATGTTGAAGAAAAAAAAGAGAAAGTATCAAGGAGAAGATCCGTCATAGAGAGTGTTTGCATTTTTAGCGAATATATCTCCCAAAGTCGATTCAGATAGAGAAAAATTAAATACAAATCTATGTTGGGGTTATTTGTATTTTTAGCAGATTTATCTCATACATTGATGAGCATTTGGAAAAAAAGAAAAAGAGAAAGTTGCAGTCAAGAAATAAAGACATTTGTTCGTCAAAGTGTAATAAACTATTCTCAAACATACACCATCCATCCATTATACCACCATCCTACCTCATATCATTCCATCCTTCTCATTTCATTTTCCCCTCACCAATAAGCATCCATATTTTTCCCTAGGTGTTCAGGAAAATAAAGGTCAACGTGGTGAATAAATCGACGTTCTCACTATAGCGATTAGCATTCTTTCCTGAGATCATTTTTATTTCAACACGTTCGTTCTTTCTTATATGTGTGTGAGACGTTTGATCTTTCTTACATTTACTCACCTCCTCACACATAGGAGCGATACACTTACCCTAATCTCGTGAGTTCGTTTGAGAGAGCTATATCTAGTGAGTTTTTGAAGTTGAAGCGTTGATTCCGAAAAGGCGATCTAGGAATTACTCCTATGATACTCGACCCGTTTTGATTGATTCACACTACACACATTGAGTTCAAGGAAGTATGTGCCTTGATTATTTACTTAGCTAAACCTCTTTCTACACTTTAGCTTGCATTTCTCAAAATATTTATCTTGTGATGGATTGTGGGATTATTTTATGTCTAATAAGAGATTGTCTGCAATTTGCAAATAAGGAATTTTGTGAGTATATTCCCTGCAAACCCTCACGAGACACAACTCGTCTTATAGGGCAACTTATAGGTTAAAAGTCTTGTTGCACATGCTAAATGCAGTCACAAGTTCCCGCGAAAGTTGTATACTTTTTGGTTTCTTATCTTTCTTTCTCTATATATTTTGCTCGAGGACTAGCAATGTTCTGTTTGGGGGTGGTGTGATAAGCACCCAAAAGTGTATATTATAAACCCCGAATAAACAACTTTTGATTGCTAATTCTCGACAAAATGGTTCTTATGTGCTTAAATGTTTATTTTGAAGGTCAAATGCATGTTGCAGAGTTCAAACACTTAAATCAAGAAAATTACAACAAAGAATGGACCTAACCCCAAATCTCGTAACTTATACCCAAGCCTAACCGAGCCTAAGCCATCACCCGAGCCCCGTGTGTGTTTAGTTTGTATTTTTTTAGATTTTTCTAGATTTTTATTTGTGTCGTTTTTAATTTTTGGAATTTATTTTATTTCGAGTCATATATAATTTTTAGTATTTTTGTCTGCATTGTAAATATTAAGGTCCGTGTGTTTTTAGTTTGCATGTCGAGTTGTTTTTTAGTTTTTTGTTATTTTATTACTTGTTTTATTTGTTTTTTTAGTTAGTTTTATTTTATTTTATTTTATTTGAATCTTTATTTTATTTTAAGATTAGGATTTTATTTTTATTGATTTAATATTTTATTATTTTAATTTTTTAGTTAGTTTTAGTTTTATTTTATTTAGGTGTCCAAAGTAAACACACACACCTTACTCCCCTACACAATAATTCACCCAAACAACTCACCTTAATCCGCATACTAAACCCTTACACCACACCACACCAAATCATCTACCTATCCTACACCCATCATCTTTAACCTCTTCCCACACTCTCTCTCATCCCTCCATTAAAGCACAAATCAAACTTTCTCACCTTCTCACCTCCTTACCACCAATCAAACCCGCTATCCCATTTAACCTGTTGCTTAACCCAGAACCATCAACCCTTCAAACACCACCATTCCAGCCTTAAACCCGGACCTACCCCGGCGACCCAAACTGGTTCTACTACTCAAATCGCTACCCTCTTACCTCAACCACCTCCCTACCAAAACCCGGTCGGCACCCAACCAATCTGACCCATCTCCTGCTACAACACCATGTTAACTCGATTCCTAACTCGGCCTTTCCAACCATCGACCCCTACTTGGACCCATACATGTTCTTGTATTGCCAAATCTACCTCCTACCCGATTCCAACCCGATTCATCCCCATTACAAACCACTTCACACCTCCAAACCCAATACCCATATCTCAACTCAATACTCGAGTTATAGTTGAAGACTCATTTTCCAAGCCAAAATCGATTTTAGCTGCCAAACAAATAAGATAAAATAAACCATAGAACCCATGTGTGTTAAATTCCACCTTTTATCCAATTCCAAAAATAATCCCATTAACCCCCACACTCTCCTTACCTCACCTAACACAAATGCTCTTGTGTGTCATTTCTCAAAAATGCCCTTACCACCTCTCCCACATGCACACATGTGCTTACATCTTCCCAATTTACCCCTGACCTCATTGCACCTATAAATTGAAAGACCTGGTGCCACTGAAGGGATCTCTCCAAATTAGTTTTTAAACTTTGTGTGATAAATTTCTCTCCACTCCTCTATAGAGAGTATTTGCATTTTTAGCAAATATCTCAATATAGAGGTGTGTGGTGAAATTTATCTCTAGGATGAATTCTACTCCATCCCTCTATAGTGAGTATTTACATTTTTAGCAAATATTTCAAAATAGAGTGTTGTGGTTGAATTCATCCCTCTTGGATATAAATTCTAATCTATTTCTTTATGGTGAGTATTTGCATTTTCAGCAAATTTCTCAACATAAAGTGACGACGTAGAATTTATATCCTTGGATGAGTTATAATGTACAATTTTATAATGATCGGATTAGAATTTTTAGCAAATCTCTTTCATTATTTAAGTGTCCATTATGAATTCATCCATTATCCATTGTATATATTATAGTTTAGTTTTATTTCTTTTTATTTGTAGTTTTCATTTTAGCATCAATAAATACAATTGTGAGTGATTGTAATTGAGAGAATTTTGGGATTGTAATTGAAAAAATTTTGGTGTATAATTGAAGAGTTTCTCCAATTCAAGTACAAATGGGTCTGATATATTCCTATTTAATTTCTCTTGGTTTAATCATCACATGCTCTTGTTGTTTAGTTTTATTTTGGATGATTATTATTGAGGGCTAATCTCCCATTCATGGGATGAATTTTGAAGCCCTCATGAGTCCAATTTAGTTAGTTTGCTTTTTAGCACAATTTTGTTTATCTCATTTTTTTAAAATTAGATTATTGATCTTTGTTAGTACTTTAAAAATTAATATAGTTACTTAATTAATAATCCCTTGAAAAATCCATAAAAAATAGAAAATTAATAAAAACTAATATTATGTAAATTAATTTACACATATCTTCACTCATTTTGTGTTTCATCCTTAGATTTGGATTAATTCCCTTACTTATCCTATGCATATTTTGAGTTTATTTTCATGTTCAAGTGAATTTTGATGGAAAAGGAATTGCAACAACGACAAAAATACACAAGCGATGCATTTTCTTGTCTGTCAGGTATACATATGTCCATGGGGAAAAGAGAGAGAGAACTGTATTTTCAAGATAGAATACAAATTTGGGTGCTAGAGAATGCAAGCTAATAGTCCAAGACGTAGGTACAAGATTGTGTCATATCATTTTCTTTTTTAGATGATCTTATTTAAAGATACAAAAACCAAACTATGTTAAGTATCGATTTGAGCCTTCCTGGTATGAACGATCACTTGCATTATCCTTATCTCTTGGGTAGTCGACTTTTAGTAGGACTGTATTTGGCTACCATATCATGATCTTTTGGGGAGATTGTCTCTATTTGATTCGAGATCGTCGGGCAACTCAGACTTTCACTCATATAAAAATTCTTTAGATTCCATGTGTCATGCCACTTTTATTTATATCCTTCAAACCTTATTGTCGTGACCACTTTTATTTCACATGGTCTCTAAAATTAGGGGAACTATTGGTGCCATTACGTAGAACATTTTTCCCTCACGATCATCTCCCGATAACCATAACTCCTCATAAGATAATAACCAAAATTATGTTAATACAATCATTACACCAAAAATCGAAAATGGTCACAGTAAATGGGCCACGATCTGTGACCAGGTGATCACAGTCTAAAACCGTAACCCCTAGGTATTTATCATAACTAAATGTGTAACCAGGGTTTAAGGTGACCTCATTAAGGGGATGATCATGGTAAGGAACCATGACCCAAGGGGTCACAGTCGAAAGTCGTGACTCACTTGTGACCCTTTATGGTGCCAATTTTCTTATCATTTTGGTCACAAAGGTGGTCACGGTCCAAAAATGTGACCCCCGTGACAATTATTGGTGAACATTAGTCAAATTTTGGAATAGTGACCCCCAAACCTACTTCAAAATGGTCACGTTTCATGGTCACAGTCCAGAACCTTGACCATTTCTCAATCTTTCAATTGGTCACCAATGGGGTCACGATCGAGAACTGTGACCATGTTTAACTCATTAATGAGTCACACAATGGGTCACAGTTTTGGAATGTGACCCCATTTAGGTATAAAAAATAAGAACCCCACATTTCATTTCACGTTTACCCAAAAATCAGAACCCCATATTTCATTTCATGCTTACCAAAAAATCATAATTCTCTCTCTCGACGAAACTCTCTTTCTCTCCCTCTTTTCATTTTTTGGCAAAATTCTCTCTCGACACAAGGTACGTCTCATTTTTCGGTGAAACCCAAACCGACTTGTTTCGTGTGTGTGTGTGCCCAGCATGTGTGCATGTGCACAATTCAGTGTGTTTGTGTGTGTTTCATTATGTGTGTGTGTGTGTGTGTGTGTGTTCCATTGCACGTGCATGTGTGTTGTTAATAATTTTTATTATCATTGTTAATATTTAATGAGTTATGAAATTCAAGGTATGGAATTACTATTGAATTAATGAGCTATATATATTGATTGTTGTTATGGAATTCAAGGTATGAAATTATATATGTTAGTTGTTGTTCAAATTTGATTAATGATTTTTGAGAAATTTCTCCATATTATTGGGTATTGTTATGAAATTACTATTGAATTTATGATCAATAATGTTTTTTTCACATAACTAACTCTAACTAATTTTTTCATTCAACTATTTTCTCCATTACTCTGGAAATTTCTCCATTTCATTGTACTATTTATTTCACGTAACTAATTTTTTTAGCAATATTAGGCCTTTAAAGAAAAATACTTTAGCTTATTCAAAGAAAGTAAATTTGTAGCAATATTAGGCCTTCAACTAATTTTTTAACATGATGATTATTTTTTAATTATATATTTTAATCCTTACAATTGGAGTTTGTTGTCATGAAGATCGCCGTTTTTAAGATTTTGGTCCAGGTGGTCAATTCATCATGTTTATGTGTACATAACAAATGTGTGTGTACGTGTGTGTGTGTGTGTGTGTGTGTCTGTTTGATTATTCTCACATGTTCTATATTGAAATATGACCCTATATATTGTTAGAAATTTTATATGAAACCCTTGATGTAGAATTGCATATGAAATCTTATGCTCTATAATTATGTTTTTGGAAATCAATCAAGTAGACAATTTAGAAGGAGTACGGGATAAACTTGTGTTAGATTGTTGGGTTGATGGTTATTGTGGCTTGTGTTAAATGATCTTGGTTTGATACGGATGATGGACACTTAAAATTTTCACTCGATTAATTCTTCATAATAAATCTTTAACTAATTATTTGTCTTAACGACTACCATATCTTCACGACTAAATATTTATAATAGAGTTATTCGGTTAACTTGTTGTGGTTGTGTTCACACCTTCCTTAAATGGTCGTTGTTTGGATGAACACAAACTAGTGGAAGGACTTGCACAATTAGTGGATAAATAGTAATTTTAGGTTTAATTAAATTAAATTGGACTTGTTATGTCTCATTGATCGGATGGAAAACTATAATTTTTTTAGGATTAATTAGAGCCATGACTTATTGTGTCTTTACCCTTACGACTTATATTCACACCATTTTATATATTTTCTCAGGAAAAATGAGTCACAGTAGTAATTACTGGAATTAAGAGTATGAGAGGGTGCAATTTGATAGCACTAAAACATCTTTCACTAGCGTGCCCGATATAGAGGAAACTTCGAAATTACAAGTACGATAATAGGAAAATTGAATAATTTAATTACCTTACAATTCGCGAAGTTGATCTCTTGAAAGATTGCATGTTTGATCGTATTCTATTTTCATTGTTAGAATGTTGGGATGAGGCAATAGAGAATATATTTTGCCTGCATAATCCCAAAAGGGCAATGGCATTAGTGACAATGTTAAAAAAAGGTTAAAAAAATATTCATCCTTTGTGGATACTATTCCGTAAAAAAATAATCACCCAAATTGCTACGTCTCACGACGAATGCATATTAAAAATAATCTTGCAAATAAGTTAAAGAAGAAAGAATTATGAGTTCATGTCCCGGACCTTTATACGTCAATCATAGACACACTTCTACCCAGTTGGTCGCATGCAAAATTTCATAGTTTTTTAAAAAGTAATACTGATTGGATGGAAATCAGACTCATCGAGCATATTTTAATAACTTCCAAAAAGGTATATACATATATAGTCATAATTCGTACTTTCTTACATAAGTCACAATTTTTTTCTTATAGGAAATGTTTAAGAGAAATGATAATAATCAATAAAATAGTGGAACACCTCTAACTGGGCGCTTTTCTACACCCCAAGATTAATTCCCATCTCCCCTGGGATATCAATAATGTACTCTGTCGAAGATTCATTCTGATCCATCTCCGAGTCATTAAACTTAAGAAACCACTAATAATCCGACACCCCCACCTGCTACGGCCGAGGGATCCCAAGCTAACCTTAATAAGTGCATTGGGTTATCCATTGGTGGGGATAATTGAATTGGTTATAAATGCGATGTTAAACTTTTTAAAAGTCGTTGACTTTCTCTAAAAATGATGATTGTGGGTGTCGGGGCGCAGACAACTGGAAGAAAGTTGATCATGCATTAAAGGATGGCGTTTGGGAGCAACTTGATAAGGCATTTACATTCCCAACCAGTTCAAAGCCAAAGGTTCTTTGAAATGTAACTGATGCTTTAAAAACCTATCGGAGGAAACTTTGGAAGATTTTTTTCCCGAAGGAAGCAATGAGTTATGATATTTTAGGGCTGAAGACAAGTGTCCCCAAAATATTGAAATGCCCACTAACCAATGGTACGACTTCTTTGAGAATGAGGCCTGGGAGGGAAACTGAATGAGAGGGTACGGAATAAACTGAACAGATCAAAAAATGTTGATTCCCATAAACTCGGGGTAAAATCTTATGATGATATTAAAGGTGAAAGGGCGGAACAGACCAAGGAGACTTCGGAAGAAGGTAAATACTCTAATCGGGTCAACTTGTACTTGCATGCCTGATGGGAAAAAGGGACCAATAAATTCCCAAATAAACTTTCTCAGACATTGGTGAGTTTGAATTTAATTATCATATATATATATATATATATATATATATATATACATGTTATAAAATTATTATTGTTAAAATCGTAGTCCTAAATATAATATTATATTACAGGAAATGATAGGGGACATGTCCAATAGTCAGTCTAAGTGTAGCCCCCGTAAATCGAATGCCTTAATTGAAGTTCTTGGGAGGGACCATAAGGGAAGGAGAAGAGGTGTGGGGTCACATATGTCAAGTACTAAATTACAGCACAATGCACCTTTATTGGATGAGATCTCTACAGTGAGGGGTGAAGTGGCGAGGAGAGTGGAAGAAGATGCCAAGACAAAAGCAGTGGTGCCGGAGCTTTGGAAGGACATGGCACTCCTGACGAATGAAATCCAAGGGTTGGTTTAACTCTTTAATAAACAACAGAGTTACCCCCATCAGATGCCTAAAACATTTTCATATCCCCCCCCCTAAAACATTCTCCTCCCAAATACCTCCTCCAGGAACATTTTCCTCCTAAATGCCTCCTCCCGGAACATTACCCTCACAAATGCCTACACCTAGAACATTCCTTGCATCATCGTCATCCACGCACGCTGACTTTGGAGAGGCATATTATATAAGGAACTTGACCGACACCATGGTTATTAGAACGTGCACTCTCATTTTTGTAATTGTTAGAACACTTGTCCACACTCGGCCTTTGGTGATGGGTGAATCTCAAATACTCGTCGATAAAAATATACTCTGGTTATAGAGGATTAACCTGCGTACATTGACCACAGGGAAGGGCTATTGTTAATAAATTATGCAAATTATTTTATTACTTGTTCGGTTAATTTGTTGGTCAAGTATATGCATTGAACAATGTTTTCTTTTTGAATAAATTTGTAATATTTTAAATAGTTGGGATATCTGTTTAGTTTAACTGAATTTTCTTTGAATGAATTTTCTTGAAATATATCTTTTTGATCGAGTTGAATGAATTTTCTTTGAATTTTTTTTGAATTTGTTGAGATTGAATGAATTTGTTTGAATTATAAACTAAGAGTTTTTGTATCCAACCTATTTATGTAGATGACTTGAATTTGGAAGACTACTAAATGGGTTTCCCATAATACAAATAGTGGATGGGAGAAGATCACAGAGTATCTTGTACTCATGTAAAGAGCGTTCGGGAATTTATTAAATATGCAGATAGAAATCTTAATAGTGATAATATTCCGTGTCCGTCTAACCGTTGTATAAACGGAAAATTTAAGTCATTGGAAAACATTAAATTGCATTTACTAATGGAGAGTATGATACAATACTATAAGATATGGACATTCCATCGAAAAATAATGTACCATATGTTTCGAAAAAATTACCGGTATATGACTGCGTGAAGGAACCCCACCAGTGGAAGTGGTGAATAATTTTCCAGTAAATTGTCCTTTAATCTATCTAATTGATGATGCTTATGTAGTCTATTATGATCAAAACCACCAGCCTATGGATACGGATAATGTGCATTAGGACCAAGTCAATGAACAAGTTGATGCTAAATTACTCGAAGATTGGGACTACATACGATTGAAAGTCGATGCAGTTAGACCTTTGTATAAAGAAGCTCACTCGAGATTGTGCACAATGATAGATTTGCATAATTTGAAGGGTCAATTTGATTTGTCGGGCAACATCATAACCTGAATTCTTAAGTGAGTTAAATATATTCTCCCAATAGAGAACACGTTATCAGACAATTATCCTAGCATGAAGAAGATCTTGAAGGGTTTGGGTTTGAAGTATAAATCTATTGATGCATGAGTGCATGATTACATATTATACCACAACGAGCAAGAAGAGAAGGACGAGTGTCCTATATGAAGTTATCTTAGATATGTGCCTTGAGGAATGCAAAATATCATAAGTACTCATAAGTTTTACAAAAGGTTTTAAAATATTTTCCCCTTTGTCCACGATTTGAATGGTTTTTCATTATACAGTGGATACTAGAGGCCATGACATGGCATGATCGATGCGAGGTGGGTGGGAATCTCATTCGTTATCCGATTTATTCATTTATATGGAAAATTTCAAATGCACGACACCATAAATTTACAAAAGAATCGCGCAAAGCCCGTTTTTCATTATCAACCGATGGGTTTAATCCTTTCGATAATTTGAGTACTAATCAGAGTTACTGTCTAGTTCGCATGGCACCTTTAAATATCCCTCCAATATTATTCATGAGAAGGGAGTTCAAATTATTACCTTTATTAATATCCGAGTCGAATGATGATGCTGAGAATCACCACCTCAGAGATGTAGACAACTGAAGCTCTAGCTCTATTAATAATGGTGGAATTACAGTAACAATAAAAGAAATAACTATGTATGAAGAAGGGAATGAGAGAGATAAAAGACAAAAGAATATAAGTGGTTTGGCCTTGGACTACTTCACTATGCAAATTGATGGTGTTTTTACTATAACATGGTGTTAATGGCCATGAAAGTACATACTCAAGCTTTCTCTCTCTTAAGTACGAAGTGACAGAGTTTAAGTAGGGTTACAAATTACTCTATCCTTTGAAAATAAGATGAATTTAGATTTTATAGTGTTTGGGGGTGCGCAGTGCCACCCCTAAGCATGCACCAAGCATATATGAGCTCAATGAACCAATAGGAGAGAGCTAGTTGTTTTGTGCACTTGTACATCATGATGTAAGAATATTCTCCCACGTATGAGGTTGCCCTTCTATAAAGGTTTTCTTCCATGTGTCTTATCGATGCCCGAAGAACATGTTCCACACGAAAGACTGATGTCGGCTCGATAAGGTCTCAACTGGCCGAAATTGATGAAGTAGCTTTTGGTTAAATAATAGCGAGAGTGATACTTATTTCGGGACTGCAAATTGGCTTCGGCCTGGTACTGTCGTACGAGGCCAACACACGATGAATCCAAGAATTGGATACACTTATGAGTATAAAGGTAACACGTGTGTATGGTTGCAACTGTTCTGTTGATTGAGTCTCGGAGGCCGAGACTAATTGGCACGGGCCTCTGTGATGTGACCCATATGAGAGTGATTCTGACTGGCATTTGGTGGGGGTCATGATGCCGTGCTGAGTCTTATCTAAAGGATTCAGTAGACACCACATTCTTGGACCCCCTAAGCCTATCCTTATTCCCCTAACACTTCCCCTTTCCATCGCAAACCTAGTTCGCATTCTGAGTACTGATCTAGAGGCTTTCGGGCACCCCAAGGCCCTATTTGACTCCGATCAACTCTTCAGTCAAAGTGAAAGCTCTTTGAATATTTGAAGGGCTCCGAATACCCTTTCCAAGGGTGTAACCTGTTCATAAATCGGTATAACAGTTCGGAGGAATGAACTATTTCACTATCGAAAATCGAATTAGAGGCCATCGGGCGCTCCTGGGCCCTGATTTAACACCAATCAACTTCACCATCAGAGTGAAAGCTCTTTGAATCTTTAAAGGGCACTGAAACCCCTTTCCAACGGTATGCCCCATGTGCAAAATAGCATAACCATTCGGACGATCGATCAATTTTCCCCCGAAAATCAATTATGGAGGCCACCGGGTGCTCTCGGACTCCGTTTGACCAAAGTCAACTATTCAGCCTAAATGAGGCTGAATGAATCTCTGAAGGGAACTGAATACCCTTTTTAAGGATCCACCCCATTTGCGATTCTGACCTACAGTAAGAACGAACTATCCATTTTACTCCGAGAGGTCATCGGTCACTTTCTGGCCCCGTTTGACCAAAGTTTACTTTTCAAACTGAGCAAAACTATTTGTAATGTTGAAGTACATCTCCTAACCTTTCCAACGGTCCACCCCGTGCCCGATTCTAACTTACTATACGGCCGAATGATCCATTTGCGTCCGATGATTTCCCGTCCAAAGGTCCGACGTGTGTTTTCGAACCATATTTGACCAAAAGTCAACTCCCCGACCCGGGAGCGGTCCAAAGCACTCTCGAAGGGCTCTATAATACCTTTCTAACGGTATGCCCTGTGCACAATTCGGATCAACAGTTTTGCACTACGATCATTTTTTTAGAAAATTCCGCACGAGACTGCCAATTGACAGGTCCTGAACCCTGCCTATCGGCACAATGTCAAGGGTGAGCTACCGATAGGCACCCCCTGGGGTAGGACGATCGACACCCACCTTTTGACCTATAAATAAGGACCATAATCTCACTCCCAGAGCACACAGAAAATCCATCAGAATCACTGATCTCAGCAACATTCTCTCGAAATCAGCGAAGTTCCAAATGAGAAATTCCATTCAAGCCTAAATACCCATCCTTTTCACACCCAATTTGGAAAATATATTTCTCTCTCATCAACATTCAAGGGAGTTCATCCAAGATCCAAGCTCAAGCTCCAAGGAAGGTTCAATTCCTTCTCCCTCTTTTTTAATTTCTTATTTTTTCATAAATTACTTTAGATTCGTAATCAAATTTCATTCATACACATTAACATCTACGCTTTTATTAGTTTGTTGCACATACTTTATTTTTCACAAAAAACACAAAAACAAATAAAAGAGGGTTATACTCGTAAATTTTGAACGGAATTATCCATCACACTTTTTCCAAAACCAAAAACACATTTTTTACACGTACACACATAATAAAATGCAACACCCCACGCAATTCGGACAACGGGGTGGCCAGCCACCCCCTCCAAACTACACCGAGCGCTACTAAATAAATACCATTCTCAGAATGTGACAAATATGAGACAATAAAATACAATCCACTAGATGAATAATAATCCATCCCAATGAATAATAGTATTATAAAAACCATCACATATGAAACTCCAATTAAATCCAATCGCCAATAATGACTAAATAAAATATGAATAATAAAGATCTGTAAATAATCCAACTGTAACCTCTAACAACTTTGGAACCGAAAGGCCCAATAAAAACTCAAAGGAAGTCTCATAATGAAATATGACTGAAAATAAAGTCTAACTAAATAAAGAAATAAAACGAATAAACTCCATCTGTACCTCCAAATGATAAACTTCGATAATCCTATGCAGCTTCTCCAAAACCTATCCTGAAAAAGTTAGTCAATGCATGAGGTCAGAGCCCCGAGAATGAATACACACTACTCCCCTCAAATAGGATCCTTGAATCCAGACAGTAGCATTATACGTAATAAATATCACAATTGAGTATTTTAAATTAAACGAGAATATTAAACACGATAAATATAAATCACTAACTACCTGCTGAGATCCCCATTTAAAAAGGCACGCCAATATGATTATAAATTCCCAAGTCCCACGATGTTAACTTAATTAAATTAACCAAATTTTATTATTGTTCTCGCTTTTTATTATGGCGGTCCTCCCGCCCCGGGTGGTAATCCACCAAAGTGTCACACTTCTCATTGTCAAATGGCCTCTGATCCATTTAAACTGTCGACCCCGTCCCATGATAATGTTCTACACACGACATGACATAAATCGTCCGCTGACTCGTTTAAACTGTCGGTCCCTGACACATTATGTCGCCACAAATTTTAATACCCATTTTTATCTTAGGCATTTATTCTCAATTTCACAATTTATAGATTACCCCTCCTTTTTAATCGATAAGAGATCCTCAAAATACCCCTTAGTCCCATACCTAAGGGTTCCCAAGTAATCAATACGTCCTACCCTATGTATAGGATGAATTTCTAACATAAACCTCGACCTAGTCTCATGCCTAGGCTAGCGTAACGACGACAAAGTATCAAAAATCAGCCCACCCTTGACATAGAAAAGTCGTAATAATCTACCCTCACTAGTCACATACCTAGAAGGCATAAATCATCAAAAGCCTACCCACTAGTCCCATACCTAGAAGACATCCTAAAATATAGGGTGAGCAAAAATACCCAACACCCTATCGTCACAATGTCAATTTAATAATATCAACAAGTCTCATAAACAAGCATAATTAATCAACGTATAAAACTACGCATACTAGTCCAATTTAATTAAATCTTAATTTAATTATCACATCGTCATAAACACCCAATTTATCTCATTTAATTATTTTCAAATTAAATACACCGAGATTTCATCATTTACACATCATATTTCAAGTCTCATTTATTCTGCATAATTTACATGAGTTATATGTCCACAAATTCATTTAATTCAAAACTAGGATTTTTCTACATGCAACCTACACCAATAAAACCCCAAATCCACTCATGAATCCTACGTACCCAAGGGTTATGAATATTATTCATATTAAAAGATTTTATAAAAACAGCCCCAAGATTTAATGTCCACTTTCTCTAATTAGGTTACTAATTGATTTTAATCAAAAACACGTGATTAAGGGTTTAGGCAACACTTAAAATGCATAATATTAAAGGAAAAGAATAGAGTACTCATGCCTGAAAATAGTTGGAGAAAAATATGAGTAGAAGGTTGAACTCCTTCTGACAAAACACCAATTGAATCTTCAAAACTTGTTCAAAGTTGGGGCTAGGGGTTGAAGATGAGAGGAAATATATTTTGAGAACCTTACTGGAGAATTTTTGAGAGAAAGAGTGTTTTTCGAAGTCCCATCCCTCTATCAGTGTGGTATTTAAAGGGGTTTAAGAGTTAAAATCTGATTAGGACTCTCCAATCCATCCACCGCCCCCGTTGTTCGAACAACATACGTTGTCGTTTGAACGACCCTAGTATTCGATTAAAATAAGCCTTTTACACTTAGGAAAATATTCTTTAACCCAACAAAAACGTACCTTCTTGTTAAAATACTTTCAAAAATCATTATAACATTTTATTATATCTCCGATTTAATTCCGGTTGAAAATTTACTACTCGAATTATTAAAGGCCATTTAATCCAAATTTTATTTTTCTAAAATATTCCAATTTATGAATTAAATTAATTAATAGAAACATGTGGTGTTACAAAAAAATATGTTCGAATCTATAGGATTAACCCCACTCCTATTCTACATTCGAACTATGTGGACTTTGATGCCTTTATAGGCTACATAGGCGTCTCAGATTAAAATCCGAGACTCGAGTCCAATTTTCCAAAATTTTCGATTTCTCTTATTTTCCAAATTTCTCAAAATCCCTCATTTTCATAATTATCATACATATACATATAATATGCTTGTTCGCATTTCATCCCACACATATTATTATTTCCCAATAACGATCAATATCGCGATGAACACTCATATTCTATCTTTCACATTTGTTATTATTTAGGGAATATTCCTGTGGATGACCTCACTCTACCTTTTCCATAGTATGTATCGAACGATTCCAATCTCCATTATATAAACACATACACACACTTCACGGGGATAAAGGAAAATATTAACATTTGCTCATGAGAGACTGAAAGGGCGAGATGGGTGCCTAACACCTTCCCATTCCAAAACTTAGCTCCCGGACCTCCGATCTATTGGTTTCGTATTCATCAGTTTTGTCCTTGATGCCGCTCTCTCGAAGTGGAAACATGTTATTTTGCCTGTTTTGAGCAAAATAGTCTGGCAACTTCATCTCTTTACATTCACCCCATAATGACGACGATCGAAGCACCTTTTCGAAGAGAAGGGTGCGGAATCGCGACGCAGTTCTTCCTTGAGGGATCCTCCTCCTTCCCCCCGAAACGAACACCGCACCGCCTGGGATGGACACAATGGCGACTCAGCTAGGGACTATTTTTAAGAGGGCTAGACTCTGTTCACATGGGTGTTTTATTTTCCTGTATATCCCCCTATTTCCATGTTCCCCTTTTTATTAGTCATATGTACCTCATGCTTATGATACTATTCACACGCTTGTAGAAGATTCTCCATGTACACTTCACACCATGTGCACCTAGGATCACGTAATACACATGTTACACACCTCACTTAGAAATCCATGCTTAGGTGTCACCAACACACACCTCCACTTGTATATATCCATGCTCACTCATCACACACTCACTTGTAGATAGTCACACATCACTTATCCATGCTTGGTATAGCTTTACTATTGGTACTTGTACCTCGCTCCCTGTTCGGCATGATCAAGAAAAGAAACGCTCTCCATAAGATACTAATAAAAGAATTATGCATGATTAACACAACATCACAAAAGGGCATTTCTATTGACCAATTTTTTTCCTGTAACTAGGGAGTCACTTCATGATGGGCGCTGGTCCACCAGGTCGCAGTTAGCCTAAGTTATATGAATCTCACCTTCAATTGGCCAAGTACCTTTGATATATATCAAACGGTTCCCCCTCATTCTACCGCTTGATCGAATTTATGATAGGAGGTATATCACAGGGAACTCTTTCACGTACGTCGAGCATATCGAATTCGCTCTCACATGTACCGTCTCTATGAGGTATATAGTGAGGCAATTCACTTGCACTCAGGTTTATCAAATGGCTTGTCCACTCATATCGATTTCCCTCAAAGGCAAGACGTATATCGTAGAAGTCACGCCAAAGGGGGGAACCCTTTCCAATTCACCTAACCAACTGCATACCCACATATAGGAGTCAAACCTAGGACACACATGTTAGATTTCTGATTTTGACCCAAAACTCTGTCAAAATTCTGGGTCGACCTGCCGCCCAAATTTTTGTGTAATTTTTAAAATGGGACCCTTCCCGTGAGCCTGGTGATAAGTACAACCTTAGCTTTACATATGTTGCAAACCCAATTTTTCCAGGCTCGGGTCCCGTTCGGCATTTCATTTTGCATTTAGGTAAACTTAATATAAGTGAGAAATTAATAAACATAATAATAACGCTGAGACCCATCTCTAGTCTTTTCCTCTCTTTTTTCCCGAAAAGAAAAATATTTTCGTCCTCATATTTTCCAAAAATGTCAAAAACATTCTCCTCCTTTTCTAAAAAATAACAAATTTCCCTTTTTCTTTTTCGATAATAAATTCCATTTTTTCCTCCTCAAGTCGATCATATACCCTTGGCCTGGCTCCCTATTGGCTTCTGTCTTCAGTCGAACCACCCTAAAGTTCTGTTAGTCCCCTTACTTCCTCCGAGTTCGAGACTCACTAGACTTCTATGGAGAACACGGATCAAGTTCTGAATGTACGGTCGAATTTGTTGACGGTTATGGATCATCTCACTGCCAAAATTAACAACCTTAGACCAAGGTTCATGAGATGCAAAGAAATTGGGTCCCTATCCCCGAAGATCCTGAGGTTAATTTCCCTTGCACCATGGGTCCGCCTGCACCCGAGCCTATCTGGGTTCCTGAAGAATACCATTATGATCCATGGGCCACCCAGCCCAGCTTCTTATGCCAAACCTTACCCAAACCGAGGCTTATTTACTCGTAATTATTGATCCAGAAGAGGAAGAACTGAATAAGGTCAAGGAAGATCTCAAGATATTGACCAAGAAATTTGACCAGGTTAGAATCTCTGGGAACTACATGGAGTACACCCACATGTATCCTATGCTAAAATCAGGTTACCAAAAAAATTCAAGATGCCCAATATCAAGAAGTTTGGAGGTAGTGGACCCCGATCGTTCATCTTCGTAGCTATCACCGAGCCATAACTCTTTTGGGGGCTTCTAAAGAAATAATGTCTCAGATATTCCAGAAAATCTGAAAGATAGCGCCCTCCGATGGTTCCTATCCCTTGAAGAATCCAAAATTCGCAGATGGGAAGACATTTCCCATAAGTTCATGTCACAGTACAAGTACAACGAGGAGCTAGAGGTTACCTGCCGTGAGTAAGAGTTACTTAAATAGAATCCTGGGGAATGAGTTAGCAACTACTTAGCAAGATGGAGAGAAAAAGAAGCTACCATGACAAATCAGCCTTTCGAAGAAGAACATGTCAACATTGTGAAAAAGAAATTCCTACCTCATATCTGAGCAACAATGGGATGACAGTACTACCCTCACTTCCGAGCCCTCTGAGAATTAGGAGTAGAAATCGAAGAAGATCTTACCAAGATAGAAGTTGAACCGAAGAAAAGCTCTAGACCGTTTGATCCTAGAAAGTTTGAAAAGCCTGCTAGTACCTCAGTCTCTACTATCAATAACATCTCTCAACTTGTCCCTTCATGGGCACCAAAAAGTCACCCAAACCTAATTCGAAAGGAATATACCGAGCTTCACGCTCCTCTCTCCAAACTCTACCAGGCTATCTTGAACCAAAACCTGATCAAACCCTTGGACCCTCATCCATTACCAAATCCTCTTTCGAAAAACTTTAAACTTGATGCCCATTGTCACTTTCGCCAAACTGCTCACCATACCACCGACCAATGTTTCCATCTTTGAAACACAATCCAAAGCCTGATTGACTGGGGATCATTGCCCCACCAGCTAACCCTAGACAAAACACTACCCATAATCCACTCCCAAATCATACAAAAGCCATCTTCGTAGAAGAAGACTTAGAACTCGACCCATCTACCCAAATCATGCCAAGTAAATCACCAGTTATACCCATATACTCTCCTAAACCTATCCAAACATGCCTATATTTCCTCTTACACACTATCATCCTTGCTGATCAAACCTTTTCACTCCTCGCTAGATCATGCATCACTGTTCGTACCCATTCTAGAGGTAAAGATATGGAATTATCCGAAGTGCTGAACCAACTCTAAGAGTTCGAGCTGAAATTTCCCTCACAGATGACCATCGACTATCAGAAATTGAGTGGGTTATTTTTACAAGCTCGAAAATGGGCCCATGAATCAGACAAATGGGTAGTTCCAGTCGATAAAGTCAGTTTAGATGACCTGGTCCAGATCATGGAAAATTTATTTCGACAGATTAGTGATATTTGTAGCATATTCGAGCTACTCGGTGCATTGAAATTACAAGGGCACCTGGTACCTTCAGTCCTACATTTCCCTGCCGAATGGGAAGAGTTATACGAAGAGGCCATAAAAGTTATAGAGTGTATTGACTTTGCATGGAAATAAAATATCGTTTCCACCGGATGGGGGAAGGATTCCAAGGATTCAGATGAAGAGCCAAATTCAAGAAAGACTAGTCTGATAGCTAACTTATGCGGAGTGATATCATTCGAGGAGCTTCTACGAGAGATCAACCAGGTAGTTGAGAAACCCGATATCGATAAAGAAATAGGGTTTTTATTTTTCACCTCTTCCATGAACCACATGACCTGGTCGGGGAGACATTACCAAAACTCAAACTTAGAACCATCAGCAAGCGATAAAGGGAAAGGTGTTGAGAATCTCTATGCCAAAAATGACTGTTAAAGAAAGTAAGGTTCTTGATCGACTGAAGAAAACTCAATCTAACATCACTCTATGGGGAATTTTTATGTCTTCCCAACTTCACCAAAATTCCCTAATAAAACTACTCAAAGGACCCACAGTTCCTCCTTCAACCACGCCAGAAGAAGCAGTGAACCTAGTTGGATCCTTGGCCTCTACTCGGATCCTCTCATTTTCTGAAGAATAAATCCCTAAGATTGGTCCTAACCATAATCATTCTCTTAATATTTATGTCGAAGTCATGAGAAAAACCATTCCCTTATCTCTTGTCGATAATGGATCAGCTCTGAATGTGTACCCACTAAGAACCCTAAACTATTTGGGATTCAAAGTGAGCGACCTTACTCCAACTTCTATTGCCGTACGTGCCTATGACAACACCCGCTGAGAAGTAATGGGATCTATCAAGCTTACAATAGGGGATGGACCTATAAATCCTATTGTTGAATTCCAATTCATTAACACCCTATCCTGTTTCAATCTACTCCTCGGACGATCGTAGCTCTACAACATCAAAGGGGTGTCTTTTTCCCTTCATCTATTTTTTAGCCAAGAAATATAATTTTATTGATAAACAAAGGAATAAGTAAAGAACTTATAAAACCAAATGAAAGAATCTGAAATAAGTCCCTTTATCATAGAGCCCTTACAATAAAATCTAGCAAAATTTGAAATAAGGAATATTCAATCTATGCATTTTAAGAATAACATTGAATTCCTTAGGAAGAGAGTCAATCTGAAGAGAGAAAATGAGATATTAAACTCACCTCAATTTCAGATAGAAAATCAGCTGCAATGTTGGCCTTTCTGTAGACATGAGAGAATGAACACTTAATACAAGATGCTATAAACAGAATTTGATCAACCATCCATTTAATTCCCCAAGTATAAGAGCTTTTGTTTAATAAAACTTCAATGAGAATCTTTGAGTCTGATTCTATTAGCACCTCATAATCTTTAAAATCTTGTATATACTTGAGGCCTAATAACAAGGCTACAACTTCAGCTTCCAAACTATACATATCACCAAACTTTTCATGAAAACACCATATAACTTGACCTTCATCATTTCTCAGAAGACCACCTCCACCACTTAGTCCAGGATTACCTAGAGAACTTCCATCAATATTAAGTTTTAGAATGCCTTTAGGAGGGAGCATCCACTGAATTAACAAAGGACGAGTCCTTTTAGCTTTGACAGGACTATTAGATCACTGAAGATCTTCTAAAACATGATTTATAATCTTAGAATAAGATATTTTAAAATTATCAAATTTAGCCTTGCTCCTGTTTATCCAGAAATACCAACAAATAAGATTGGGAATAATGGTATAAGATTTTAATTTGGCACAATTAGAAGTAATCCACCAACAGATCAATCTTTGTTTCAAAGAGCAATGATTAGATAGAACCCTAAATTTCTGATAAAAAATCCCAGACCTTAATAGCAATATCTCCTGAAGAAAACAAGTGCTCTAAGGATTCTTCTTTAATAGATCTGTAACACAAACATTTCAAAGGGTGAAAAAAAACCAAACTTCTTAAGTTTGTCATCTGTAGGAATCAAACCTCTAAGAAGGTTCCAATTAAAATTAGAAATTTTCACTGGAATGCAAGAATCCCAAACAAATTGAGAGGATTTAATAACCATAGCAGGTTGTATAATTAGCTCCCAAGAAGATCTAAGACTAAAATCACCAGAGTTGGAAGCAGACCAAAAAATAACATCCTTCTGATTTCTCTATTGGTTGGACTTAAGCACAATATGAATAATATTCTCAGGTAATTCATTCTTGAGCTTAATTAAATCCCATTCCCCCTCTTGATTCCATAACTCTTTGACTGCACAAGACTTATCAGAATTCAAAATGTGACAAATTGGACCTTCAACCATCCAATTATCCTTATAAAAATTGATATTACCCTCTCCTAATCGCCAACCAATGAACTCTTTAGCCACTTGACGAATCTGGCACATTTTGACCCAAATAGTAGAGTTTGATCTGGACTTAGCATCAATAGGATGAGCCTTCTTACAGAATCTAGCTTTGATGAACTCAGCCCCAAAGAGCGTTTCCTTTTTTGAATTTCCCCCATATTTGATAGCTAAAGCTTTGCTGATATCTTCTAACTTTCTAATCCCCAACCCTCCCTCTTTAGATGGAAATGAGAGCTTATCCCATTTACACCAATGTAATTTCCTGATGCCTTCATTAGAACCCCAAAAGAACTTAGCAAAAATGGCTTCCATTTGCTTGAAAATAAACTTAGTTGGAGACATAGCAGCCAAAGTATGAATAGGAATCGAGCATAACACATGTTTGATGAGGATCAATTTTCCTCCCATAGATAAGCACTTAGACTTCCTGCTACTCAATTTGCTTCTGATCTTCAATATCAAGTGTTTAAAATAGGAGCTTTTTTTTACCTTCATAAAGAGGATAACCCAAATAGTTAATAGGGAATTTGTTTATAGATATACCTATATAGGTGCATAATGTAGCAGCTGATTGAGATGAGATTTTGTTAAAGATGAATATTTAACTTTTGTTCTTGTTGATCTTCTGGCCTGCAGCCCTTTCATAGTCATTCAGCACTCCCATAATTAGCTTAAGATCCTTCTTAGATCTAGAGGAAAACAAAATAGTATCATCAGCATAGGCGAGATGGTTGAATCTAGGACAACCCAAAGGAAGCTTGAAACCAATCATTTTTTGAAGAACTTTATTAAGATTTATAGAGAATGCCTCGACCATTAAGATAAAAAGGCTTGGAGATAATGGATCTCCTTGTCTAAGCCCTTTATGAGATTTAAAAAAACCATTGGCTTGGCCATTAACAACCACTGAAAACCATAATTAGAAATATTTCTCCATATCAAATCTATCCAATGCTCTGAGAAACCAAATCTTCTCAAAACATGAATTAGAAACATCCAAGAAACCTTATCATATGTTTTAGCCAAATCTAATTTAAAGACCACATTGCCTCCAAAATTCTTTTGGTTGATCATGGACACCACTTCTTGAGCCAACATAACATTTTCTATCATATCTCTCTCTTGTATGAATCCACCCTGCTTGGTTGAAATAATAGTAGGAAGGACCACTCCTAATCTATTAGCTAATATCTTGGAAATAACTTTATTAAAGAAGTTAACCAAACTTATAGGTCTAAAATCAGAAAAACTTTTGGGAGAATCTGATTTAGGGATTAATGTAATAAGAGAAGAGGACATCCCTATAGGCATATCCATCCCCAAGAAGTAACCTTGAATAGCTTGGACCACATCAAACGCCACAATATCCCAAAAGTTTTGAAAAAAGAAACCATTAAATCCTTCAGGGCCAGGGTTACTATTACAATCAATCTGCCAAACCACTATTATAATTTCTTCCATATCAAGAATGGAGGTCACTATCACATTAACTTCCTGAGAAATAGATCTTTCTATAGACTCTAAGAAGCTGGCATCTTCATGTATAATTGACCCAATTTTATTAGAGAAATGATCTTTGAAGAACTCAACAGAAATAAAAGAACTCAACTATTAAAGGAGGATTTTTTAGACCGTACAAATAATTCATTGAGGGTTGAAGAGAAAGAAGATAGTCACGGAATTAGTTTATATGTTGAGATCCCAAATGATGATTTAACTCAAGCTCGTGCTTTAACTAGAGATTCTTCTGGGAAATTTTGTGCCAAAAATCTAAATCATATTCAAGTTAATAATTATTTTGAAGTTTTAGGAAACTATGAAGATTCATTCACCTTTGAAGAATCAATAAGGATTAATCAAGAAGTGGTTGATGGCTCAACTATTAAAGGAGGAACGAAAAAGTCAAAAGCAAATTCCTTTCCGTATTTAACTGATGAGGAAAAATCATCCCTTAAATATAATTTGAGGTCGTCTGCTTCTCGTTCAAGATATCATAAATTCTTTAATTTTTTTAGTTTTCTCTCGCTTTTGTAAGAGCCACTAGGAGAGGCTTTTTCTCCTCTTTGTTTATAAATAAATTTATTTTCACGAAAAAAAATAAAACAACTCAACAGAAGCATTTTGCACTTCTTGATCTCGTTTTCTTAAAATCCCTCAATTGTCAAGAATTTCAGAAATGGATAATCTACTCCTTTTCACTCTAATAGGTTTATGGAAGAAAGCTGGATTTTTATCTCCTTCATGAAGCCATTTTTCATGAGCTTTTTGACTCCAGAATTGATCATCAATAGCCAATGATTAATTACATTTAGCCTGAGAGAAGGAAAAGTTTTCTCTATTTTCCTCACTGGGATCCATATCAAAATTCATTTCTTGAACAAGCAAGTCATCTTCCGCAAGTCTAGCATACTAAAAAATATCCCCATAAGTTTGCCTACTCCATCCAGAGATAGTGTTTCTAAGAGCTTTGAGTTTGAGAGAGATGGAAATTAAAGGATTCCTATGAGAAACTGATTGCCAAATTTCAGTCACCAATTGCTGAAAATTAGGATGCGTACACCAAAAATGAAGAAATTTAAATAGCCTAGGTTTGAGAACGAAGGTATTTTGAAAGGTAAGGAGAAGAGGGCAATGATCAGAATAGCTCCTGTTGAGATGTTTTACTTGCCAGTTCCCCAAGTTAGATGCTGCAACATTATCAAGAATCCTATCCAACCTACACCAGATTCTGTTCACACCTTCCTTTTTGTTAAACCATGTGAAATTAGAGCCAATGAATCCCAAAGCATCTATCTCATTAATTTCTAAGGCTTATAAAAACTCCCAAGAAGAACTCATATCTATAATATTTCCCTCTGCCTTTTCTGAACTACTAGCCACCACATTAAAATCTCCTCCAACTAACCAAGGTTGGTCAGTATAAGATTGAGATAGGAATTGCCACAAATCCCTTATTTCCACTTTTGTGTTTTTAGCACACACAAAAGAAGAAAGAATAAATTTATTCTCCACCTCAAAAGAAATATTTAAACACTGCTCCATAGAAGAAACAAAATTATAGATGATACCTTCTTGGACAAAACACTAAATTTTACTGTTTGAGTTAGCAAAAGCCAAGTGGTAACCTAGCTTAACTTTGAAAGATTCCAGCTTAGCTACTTCTTGCTTAGGTTCTAAAATGACCAATATAGAAATATGATGGATTCTATTCAGCCTTTTAAACCTCTTTATAGCTCCTTTCTTAAAAATACCTCTAATGTTCCAAATGATTGTGCTAATCATTGAGATTTATGAAAAGAGACAGTTTTAGTACCAAACCTCAGCAGTCTAGTAATTTGAGAATGAGTATCTTTTGGAGGTTGAAGTTTAAAATTCTTTTTCTGTACTTTTAATCCTTGTTTGTTTCCTCCCTTAAATATTGGATAAACTGTTTTTGCCAATAGAACATTTGTACCATCATTATAACCTTCAATCTTACCATCAGCGCTGCTTTTCTGTTTAGGAAAGTTGCTATCACTTTCGTCAGCTGATTGCGAATTGGTGGAGTCTTTGTTTCTGTCTTTGGGAGTAATTGGAGAAATGACTTATCCTTCTTTTATTTGATTATCTTTCCCTGCATTAATAAGAATATCATTGCCTGCTTCTCCTGGAACGATTAGCGAGTTGGTTTTCTTAAAAAAATTGGCGATCTTGAGCTGCATGAAATCTTATTGAGCCTGACAGCCTTTATTTCTAATAATTTCAAAAATTGAAATTCTTTGCCAATGGACAAGTTATTACCATCTTGGAAGACAGTGACAACACCGAGAACACAAACACCAGTAATCCGATACTTGAGATACAACACAGGGTGAACGATATGCCGCTATCAGGCTTCCAAGTTGAACCACTCCTACTCCTAGCAGGGGATGACTTCAAAGAAAGGTTTGTACAGAATATAATCCCCATAGAAATGTCAATGTAATCCAAATGTTCAAGAACATGCACTTCATGCCCGAACTCGGGCTAGGACAAAGACAACAAGGGATAACTGAACCTATTATGATGGAGGAGGCCTTTCCTCCCCGTGGATTGCGCTATCAACCATCAGAAGAAGAACTTAGATTGATCCGTCAGCCTCGACTGAAGAGAAAGTTCGAATGCACTATAACTATCTCGGGACATTCAGTAAAAAGAAGATTCATCAGAGAGGGTGAGGATTTCCCCTTTTGCGATTTCCCTGAACCTTGGTACGACCCTATAGATAATTACATGAGACCAGGGAATGGACATTTTTTTCAAGACAGTTACCCATGGGATGAAAGTTCCCTGCATTGTATACAACCATTCACTAAGGAGACCATCGCTGATATCAGGGATTCTAAGGATAGCGACTCTGAGGACTCTTTCATATTACGAATACTGGGGCTGGCACTCTGCATGATCCACTCAGGGACTATATCATCCGATCCATCCTAACTCATCAAAGATGTTGATACACCTCTTCTCAACTGGCATGCTGTACTTGTGCCACCTGTTAATATTCAACCTAAACCTGATGTTTACCCCCTTTCCCCTTTAGTTATTTCCTCTCACTCTGATGTAATCGAGACCTCTAATGATGAGGATCTCAATGTTATTTTTCCTATCAATGAAATAAATGAAGATTTTGAGTATCTTGTTGTGCCTTATATTAATTGCCTTGATTCTAATAAAACTCTTGATGATGATGACTTTTCAAATGAAAAATTCTTAACTGATCTAAATAAGGTTAATAACAAACAACATTACCTCATTCAAGTTAATAAAAATAAAATAGTTGTTATTAATCTCGGTTTTAGTAGCCAAATGTGCGAGATTAGGATAGGGGCTACCCTTAATAAGCTCGATTGCATGAAACTTGAATAACTACTGAAGGAATTTATGGATATCTTCGCATGGTCCTATGATTATATGCCCGGTATTGACCCTTAGATAGCACAGCATGAGATTCCAACTCTCCCAGAATGTAAGCCAGTCAATCAGAATCTGTGAAAGCTCCGCACCGAATGGTCGCTCAAAGTAAAAAAAGAAGTAGTTAAGAAATTGAACGTGGGCTTCATTTCAGTAATTGAGTATCCCACGTGGCTAGCCAATATCTTACCCGTGCCGAAATTAAGAGGGAAGGTCCGCATGTGTGTCGACTATCAAGACTTGAACAAGGCCTCTCCGAAAAATAATTACCCGCTACCCAACATCTATATAATTGTGGACAATACAACGAGTCACTCTCTCAAGTCATGCGTCAATGGGTTTTACAGATATAATCAGATCAAGATGCACCCTGATTTTCAAGAGAAAACCGCATTCATCACCCTTGGGGAACCTTTTTCTACATTGTCATGTCATTTGTTCTTAAAAATACATAGGCTACCTATCAAAGGGCTGCCATAACCATTCTGCATGATATGATACACAAGGAAGTCGAGGTCTATATAGATGACATGATTATCAAGACCAAGACTAGAGAAGTTCATGTTTCTTCTCTCCCAAAATTCTTTGAACGACTGTGACAGTACAAAATGCGGCTTAACCCATAGAAATGTGTCTTCGACGTTACTAAAGTAAAACTCTTAGGATTCATGGTCAGTGAGGAGGGATAAAAGCATATCCTGCTAAACTAAAAGCCATACTTGAGATGCCACCTCCTCGAAGGGAGAAAGAAGTCCTAGGATTCCTTGGGAAATTACAATATATCAGTCGATTCATCAGGAAATTGACTTTCATCTATGAATCCATCTTCAAACCCCTCTGAAAGGATTCAACCAAAGTTTGGAATGAAGCTTGCTAATAATCCTTTGACCGAATTAAGTAATACCTAACCCGACCTCCGGTGCTCACACCATCCCAACTTGGTCTTCCCTTACTCTTATACTTAACCGTGACCGATACGAAAGCCAGGGGCTTTACTAGCCCAATACCTTGAAGAAACCCACTAGGAGAAATCCATCTACTATGTCAGTCAAAAATTGGACAGTTATGAAGTTAACTACACTGCTTTAGAAATATCATGTGTCGCTCTTATCTAGGTTACCTAAAACTTTCGATACTATATGCTCACCTTCCCCATCAGAATCGTATCCCCTATGGGTCCCATTAAATACCTACTCGATAAGTCTGCCCTATCCAGTTGAATGGACCATTGGTTGATGCTTCTAGCCAAGTTTGATATCACCTATGTCACAGAGAAAGCCATAAAAGGAAGAGCCATCTCTGACTACCTTGCTGACTACCCTATAGAAGAAGCTAATATCTGGATTTTCGAATTCCCAAACGAGAATATCCTTTGCGCCTCCCAAGAAGATATTCGATGGAAAATGTTCTTTGATGGAGCTGTCAACAAAAAAGGATATGGCATTGGAATCCTCCTAATAGCCCCTGTTGACTCTCACACTCTCATTTCCATCAAATTGGATTTCCCTTGCACTAACAACATGACTGAATACGAGGTGTGATCGGTAGGCCTCAAAGTTTCCCTCAAGAAAGGAATTTGATACCTTAATGTCTATGAGGATTCAACCCTCATCATCGGTCAAGTACTCACGAAATGGAAAGTAAAGGACGAGAAACTCTTACCCTTCCATGCCCACCTTGAAGAACTGGCTTCACAATTATAAGAAATCACCTTCCACTACCTACCCCGAGCAAAAAATAACCTGGCTGATGCCCTTGCTGTGACACCCCGCCTAATTAAATATAGGGTGATCAGTCCTTTACCAAATTTTAAAACAGGATATACAGTCGGTTCATTCTTAGCATCACTATCGAAAATAATATAATCCATATTAATCACTTATGATATAATTAAGCTAAGTGTCAAAACATTTTCCCTTTTTAATAAAACCATTTAACCACAACATTCCCAAAGTAAATTATAAACCATTCACCATACATAGGAATAATAAGTACTAAACAAGAATTTAATACTAAAATTAAATAAGACTCGGTAAAACCTCTAGTTCAAAACTCCAAACCATAAAAGAAACTAAATATAATATCTCTGATAAAAGACTAGAAGCAGGCGACACAGGCCGTAAATAGGAAGTCTAAGAGAAACTGAATTAAAATAATAGATTGCATCTACTACAAGGACCTACAGCTTCCACAATAGTTGCAACACGTCTAACAACCCAATCTCTAATTCTGGTACCTCTACGGCAGAGCACCTGGAATAATATATATATATATATATATATATATATATATATAGCAAAAGAGAGAAAAGATGCAATAAACAGGTCAGGGCCCAAGGTTTAGAAATGATTTAGCAAGTATTTAAAACTGGTTCTTAAAACAAATCTTATACGTATGTTAGTTATCGAATTCTCACATGAGCTTTTCACCTCTCATCTATAATGCACGCCTAACGTACATCTCCCTAGTTATAACACCCAGTCTAACTAGTCTGAATTCATTCTAATAGTACCTATACTCACCTGTAGTATACCCGTATCGCCCATACAATACGCTTTCAAATTAGCCTATGTCAAACAACTAATTAATATGTTTTCTCATTTTCATAATAAATCAATTATACTCTTAGGATTTATTTTATATATCAACATTTTTAGCTCTACTAACTATACATAGTAGAATGATTCTCCAGTTTACACATATATACATATAGTCACATCTTCACTATATATATATTCTAATACTATGCCCCCAGGCTAAGACCCATTTAGTGCACCTATAACAATAATCTTGTACCCTCGGGTTATCACCCATTAGTACACTTATAATAATATTCTTGTACCCCCGGGTTATCACCCATTAGTACACTTAACAATGGAATCCCTGCACCCCTAAGTTATCACTCATTAGTGCACCTAACAATAAGATTCCTGCACCCCCTGGTGATCACCCATTAGTGCTCATAATAATTATATCACATAATAGGCATACACACATCCTATTATAATTTATAGGTATTTCTCCAACCTAGATATATACTTCTCATATGTATTTTAAATCTCAACATTACGTATATTATAAATATTTAGATTACTATCTCTCTCGTAATCTCCAAGGTACATTCTCTCTATACCGAAATAATTAAAGTATTAAGTCTCACATACTTTTTTCGAAATTATGTTTTGTTTTAGTTTACTATCAGTCATTTTCTCTCACTCCAAGAAACCCGATAAACCCAAATTTGGACTCGAAGACAAATCCCAGAAATTCCCTCTATCGCTCGATCCAGATGGCATGTCGTTTGAACGACTGCACGTGTCGTTCGAGCGACTTCGTGCGAGATGCCATCTCGCTCGAACGACTTCGCGCGAGAATTGCACTATTCATCTTCCTGCCCATATTTTCAGCGTTTCTCACCATTTTAGAACCTAAAATCCTCTAAAATTCAATTCCCAACACCTCATCATCAATACTCATAAACACATATCAGATTATAAGTCATTCCTAACATCCTAGGTTCCTTAATTCGTCATTAATCATCATAATTATACAAAACCCCCAAATTAATTCAAATGAACCCTAGTTTCCAGAATTTCAATTAAAGAACCTAATCAACTCAGATTTGTTCATCAATACATGATTCAATTTTGTAGTTTAGCCTCTACATACATGAAGGAATATCATCAACTAATTAACCCAACCTCGATTCATCATTTAAACTCCAATTTTCACCCAATTAACATGTAAATCAATGGTTAATTACACCTACTCTAACATCAGTATGATTATTGCTAAAGAAAGCAAGTAATAAACACTTGCCTTAAATCGAAGGTCTGAATTCTTTGGTGATGTTAGTATAGACTCATTCCTCTCTTCTCGATCTACGCGTTGGTAGTCACGGTTGTGCAAGGTGGTGCTAATTGGGCCTTCCTTCTTGGAAATTGGTTCTCCCTCACACCCTCTGTGGCCGTTCTTGATTTTTGTATATATTAACCGTAATGGAACTCACGCAGCTGATATAATTATTCTCTAATTTTTGTCCATTTAATTTTCCCAAAAGTCCAAATTACAAAACTACCCCTACGAGGTGCCGGTTTGGCCTAAAATCTTCCAGAGTCCAAATAAAATACCGGGTAGAGTTTTCGGACTATTTCAACCCTCCCGAACTCAACGGCGCGCTCGAAATCACCATATAAGTTAGTTAAAAATAATTTGTCTTTATATTCCATTCAATTAGTCCCGACACGACTCACACACGTGTCAGACTTAAATTACCAAACTGTCGTATTATTCCCTCTTGATAATTTATTAAAGTGTATAGTTCCATATTACATATCACGCGGTAATATTAACTCAATAAGTATTAACCCTTGGTACGCTAGTTAATATTTATTTTCAAATCCGGATTAATTAAAAATTAAATTCTCACATTTTAATTCAATTAATCCCACTATAATAATTACTCTCGTAATTATTTAAATCATAAAAAATATGGGGTATTACATACTTCCCCCCTAATAACGGAATTTCGTCCTGAAATTCGGAAAATAAGGAATACCTGGTACAAATAAATCTGGATATTTCTCAAGCATATCCGCCTCACGCTCCCAAGTAGACTCCTCCACATTGTGATGCTGCCACTGCACCCGAACAAGTGGAACTATCTTTGACCTCAACCTCCTCTCACTATAATCTAGGATAGCCACCGGTCTCTCCTTATATGAACTGTCGGGCTATAACTCAATCTCCTCAATCGCGATGTGAGTGTGTGCCAACTCATCCCGAAGATACCGCCTCAGTGACGAAATGTGGAACACATCATGGATACGATGCAAGTGTTTTGACAACCAAGGCCTATATGCCACTGGTCCGATCCTCTCGATAATAGGAAATGGCTCAATGTATCTCGGAGCCAATTTCCCCTTTTTCCCAAATCTCATTACCCCCTTTATCGGAGATTCTCTCAACAAAACCTGGTCCCCTATGGAGAACTCTCTAAACGACCACTTAACATCGGTGTAGCTTTTTTGCCTGTCCTACGCTACCCGTATGAGACCCTGAATCATCTCGATTCTGCTCAATGTGTCCTGAATCACCTCTGGCCCGAGTAGTTTGTTATCCCCCACCTCTAGCCAATAAATCGGAAAACGATAAGGTCTATCGTTCAATGCCTCAAATGGGGCCATGCCAATCATAAACTGATAGGAATTGTTATAAGCAAACTCTACCAGTGGAAGGTACTGCTCCCATCCTCCACCAAAATCAAGGACACACATGCGCAATATATCCTCGAGCATCTGATTAGTGCTCTCAGTCTGCCCATCGGTCTACGGGTGATACGCCGTACTCAATCGCAACTCAGTGCCCATAGCCTCCTGGAAGCTCTCCCAAAAGTGAGATACAAACGTCTTGTCTCTATCCGACACGATATTAAGAGGAACACCATGCAACCTCACTATCTCTGCAACAAATAGCTAAGCATATTATCCCGCTGTGTAGTCTGTCCTGACGCATAAAAAGTGGGTTACTTTTATCAACCGATCCATAATAAACCATATAGAATCGTGCCCCTCTACGAAGTGGGAAACTCGATAATAAAATCCATGGAAATGCCTTCCCATTTCCACGTAGAAATCTCCAACAGCTAAAGCAAACCTGGTGGTCTCTGGTGGTCCACTTTCACTAACTCGCAAGTGATACACTTAGATACGAACTCTACGATATCCTTTTTCATTCCGCTCCACCAATACTACCGCCTCATGTCCTAGTACATTTTGTCCCCACCGGGATGTACCGCAAATCGAGACCCATGCAACTCTGTCATCACCGCATGTTAAAGGTCCTCCTTCTCTGGAACAATGAGTCTCCCATTGAAGTGAAAACTTCCCTCGGAGCTTACCGAATACGACTCGGCTCCACTGACTAAAAGGTGTCTAATCCTTTCCTGGCAAAAAGGAGCTGTCACCTGTGCCTGAACCACCCTCATCACTATTTGCGGTGTGACGGTCATAACTGATATGAAGGACCAATCAACTGCATCCTGATGCCCCAATTCCTTCCATTTTGCTTTCCACACCTCGGTTGTCTCATCTACCGGCCTATGACTCAACGCATTTGCAACTACATTAGCCTTCCCCAGGTGATAATATATCTCGAACTGATAATCTTTTACAAACTCAAGCCACCTTTGTTGATGCATATTCAACTCTTTCTGCATGAACAAGTAATGTAGTGACTTGTTGTCTATAAATAGACAAAACTGTTCCCCTAATAAATAATGCCTCCAAATTCGAAGAGCAAACACGACTGCTGCAAGCTCTAAGTCGTGGGTGGGGTAATTCTTCTCGTGAGGCTTAAGATTTTTGGAAGTAAAATCTATAGCCTTCTCCTCCTGCTGGAGTACTCCCCCAAGCCCCTGTAAGGAGGCGACCGTATAAACCAGGTACTCAACCCCTGCCCTGGGAAGTGCTTGTATCGGTGCTGAAGCCAGCTTATCCTTCAGCTCATCGGACGCCAACTGACATGCATCATACTAAACAAATGGCACACCCTTATGAGTCAGATTCATCATCGAACCCGTAATCTTTGAGAATCCATGAATAAACCATTTGTAGTACCCGGATAATCTCAGAAAACTCTATACCTCCGTCGATGTCGTGGGTTGTCCCCACTCCCTCACCGCTGACACTTTACTAATATCCATAGATATCCCTCTCTCTAATACAATGTCTCCCAAAAACTATACCTCCCGCTACCAAAATTCACACTTCTCATACTTGGCGTACAACTCATGCTCTCGTAAGGTCTGCAGAACCATACGTAAGTGCTCGGCATGCTCCTCCTCAGTGAGGGAATAAATCAGTATGTTATCTATGAAGACAATAACAAACTGATCTAGGAACTCTCTGAATACTCTGTTCATCAAGTCCATAAATACCGTTGGGGCATTGGTTAGCCCAAATGGCATAACCCTAAATTCATACAACCCATACCTCGTCAGAAAAGTAGTCTTAGCCATGTCCGCTCCCTAATGCGTAGCTGATGGTACCCTGATCTAAAGTCAATCTTCGAGAAGTGGGTTGGTCCTCTCAGCTGGTCGAACAAGTCATCGATGCGAGGCAATGGATACTTATTCCGTATCATGACTTTGTTAAGCTCCCAATAATCAATACAAAGTCGTAGGGACCCATCCCTCTTTTTCACAAACAGAACTGGGGCACCCCAAGACGAGGTACTCCTACAGATGAAATACTGTCCCAACAACTGTTCTATCTGCTCCAGTAACTCCCTCATCTCTTCCGGAGCCATACATTAAGATGCACGTGCTATCGGACGAGTGCTCGGTGTTAAGTCTATCACAAACTCGATCTCCCTACTCGGAGGCAACCCCAGTTTGTCCTAAAATACATCAGCAAACTCGCAGACGACCATAATTGAATCGAGTGGAACCAATACTGCAGAGGTCTCATCCTCAATATAAAACAAGTGGGTGGATGACCCTCCCTCGGAACGAGGCATCGCCACTAAGAATATTTCCTGGCCCGGAATGGCGAACACAATACTCCTATGGAAGCAATCAATCATGGCCCTGTACTCGACTAGCCAATCCATGCCAATAATGGCGTCGTACTCAAATATATCTAACACTAGCATATCAGTCGATAAAATCAAACTGCCAATCTCTATGCCTACTCCCCGGTATATAAAAAAATCAGCGACCCACTACCCAACGGTGAGTCTACACATGTCACTGTACTCTCGGTCGTACCTAATAACCCAGTGGACCGTGCAAAACTAGTGGCTATAAAGGAGTGTGATGCCCCCGTGTCAAATAAGATACGACCTAAGGTACCATGGATAGAAAACTTACCCTCCACTACGGGTGGTGCCTGCGGAACTGCGGCCTGGTGGACGTTATAGACACGTCCATACTGCAACTGCCCCTGCTGCATCGGAACTTCGGGCAAAGCTGGAACTGGAGCTGGTAGGGCAGTGAGAAAAATAGGTCTTTGGGTCTCTTGGTGAGCACCCTGCTGCCGAGGAACTCTGTCCTTATCGAGGCACTCCTATTTCTTATGGCCAGTTTTGCCATAAGTATAACATTTCCCTATTAAGTTTCCTCCCCTCTATCCCTGACAACCTCGGCCCTGCTGGCCGTTACCAACCCTACCTTGGCCCTGTGGTCCTCCCTGCTGTTGGCCCTACTGCTGGCCCTGTTATTGGCCCTGCTTCCAACCCCCATGACCATGCCTGAAACCTCCAGAACGAAACCTCTTAGCAGACTCTCCCTGTTGGGAACCCTGCCTTTGACTCTACTCAACTGTTGCCCCACTCGAACTACCTCCCCTATGTTTCCCAAATGGTTAGTCTCTCCCCCTCGCTTGCTTCCCTTAGCATAGAAGCGGTTGTCCTGACAATGCAACAAGGCTTCATTTAGAATGCCTGTATATGAGTGTAGGGAAAGGTTACCTAAGAGATATTGGCGTATCCTCCAAGTCAATCCATCCATGAACATCTGAATGCGCTTCTCCTCAGTAGGCACCTCATTCGGTACCATGTTTGTTAATCGCGTGAACTCCTCCTCGTATTTCGCAACTGTTCTCCCTTCCTGGGTGAGTTCCAAAAGTTTCCGCCTCATCTTAGTCTTGATGGCGGAAGGAATGTACTTGGGATCGAACCGCACCCATAAGTCACTGATCGACATCAACTCTCACTCCTCAGTAATAGTAGTGGACTCCCACCACTGTAAGGCTTCCCCTCTCAGCTTAAAGGTAACCAACAGTTGCCTCTGAACCTCAGTGCATTCATACATACGAAGGTGTCACTGTATGTCTTTCTTTCACTGACTAGCAATAACCACATCCAAACTGCCCATGAACTCTGGGGGACATGCCCTCTAAAAGGACTCACTCACTATTTACCATGAAGTGGGAAACGGATGCACTGGAACTGGTGCTACTGCTTGAACCTGGGGTGGGGCCTGCTGCATCACCGCTAAGGCTGCATTCATCGCTTGTGAAACTATCATGGCAACCTCTGCTGCATTTATTTTCCCCTGAGCCTGTACTTTCGGTTGCTCTGGATGGGCATGTCTGTCTCTTGGTGCACGTCGAGGAGGCATCTGAGACGAGAAAGAATTTTATTAGTCCACAGTTATTACTAAATCTCAAATAACTGAAGACGTAATTATAAAATTAAGATCACAACAGTCCTAAAAATAGGGCTCTATATCAAAAGATGCAAAGCAGAAAATATAGTAAGCCGTATAGATCCTAAAGGACTCTAGATACTGATGCTCTGATACCACCTGTGACACCCCGCCTAGTTAAATATTGGGTGATCAGTCCTTCACCAAATTTTAAAACAGGATATACGGTCGGTTCATTCTTAGCATCACTGTCGAAAACAATATAATCCATATTAATCACCTATGATATAATTAAGCTAAGTGTCAAAACGTTTTCCCTTTTTAATAAAACCATTTAACCATAACATTCCAAAAGTAAATTATAAACCATTCACCATACACAGGAATAATAAGTAGTGAACAAGAATCTAATACTGAAATTAAATAAGACTGGGTAAAACCTCCAGTTCGAAACTCCAAACCATAAAAGAAACTAAATACAATATCTCTGATAAAAGACTAGAAGCGGGTGACACATGACCTAAATAGGAAGTCTAAGAGAAACTGATTGAAAAGAATAGATTGCGTCTACTGCAAGGACTTACAGCTTCCACAATAGCTGCAGCACGTCTAACAACCCAATCTCTAATTCTGGTACCCCTGCGGCTGAGCACCAGGAATAATATATATATATATATATATATATATATATATATATATATATATATATATATATATATATATATATATATAGCAAAAGAGAGAAAAGATGCAATAAACGGGTCAGGGCCCGAGGTTTAAAAATGATTTAGCAAGTATTTAAAATGGGTTCTTAAAACAAGTCTTATACGCATGTTAGTTATCGAATTCTCACATGAGCTTCTCACCTCTCATCTATAGTGCCTGCCTAACGTACATCTAATCTTCCCCCTAGTTATACCACCCAGTCTAACTAGTCTGAAGTCATTCTAATAGTACCTATACTCACCAGTAGTATACCCGTATCGCCCATATAATATGCTTTCAAATTAGCCTATGTCAAACAGCTAATTAATATGTTTTCTCGTTTTCATAATAAATCAATTATACTCTTAGGATTTATTTTATATATCAACATTTTCAGCTTTACTAACTGTACAAAGTAGAATGATTCTCCAATTTACGTATATATACATATAGTCACATCTTCCCTATATATATATATATATATATATATATATATATATATATATATATATATATATATATATATATATATTCTAATACTATGCCCCCGGGCTAAGACTCATTAGCGCAACTAACCATAATAATAGTGCACTCCTGGATTATCATCCATTAGTTCACCTATAACAATAATCTTGTACCCCCGGGTTATCACCCATTAGTACACTTATAATAATATTCTTGTACCCCCGGGTTATCACCCATTAGTACACTTAATAATGGAATCCCTGCACCCCGAGTTATCACTCATTAGTGCACCTAACAATAAAATTCTTGCACCCCCGGGTTATCACCCATTAGTGCTCTTAAAAATTATATCACATAATAGGCATACACACATCCTATTATAAGTCATAGGTATTTCTCCAACCTGCATATATACTTCTCATACGTATTTTACATCTCAACATTACGTATAGTATAAATATTTAGATTACTATCTCTCTCGTAATCTCCAAGGTATATTCTCTCTATACCGAAATAATTAAAATATTAAGTCTCATATACTTTTTTCGAATTTCTGTTTTGTTTTAGTTTACTATCGGTCATTTTCTCTCACTCCAAGAAACACAGTAAACCCAAATTTGAACTCGAAGAAAAATCCCAGAAATTCCCTCTATCGCTCGAACCAGATGGCATGTCGTTTGAACGACTGCACGTGTCGTTCGAACGACTTCGCGCGAGATTGCACTGTTTGTCTTCCTGCCCATATTTTCAGTGTTTCTCACCATTTTAGAATCTAAAAACCTCTAAAATTCAATTCCCAACACCTCATCATCAATACTCATAAACACATATCAGATTATATGTCATTCCTAACATCCTAGGATCCTTAATTCGTCATTAATCATCATAATTATACAAAAGTCCCAAATTAATTCAAATGAACCCTAGTTTCCAGAATTTCAATTAAAGAACCTAATCAACTCAGATTCGTTCATCAATACATGATTCAATTTCATAGTTTAACCTCTACATATATGAAGGAATATCAGCAGCCTGTACCTAGGAATCTTATGCTCTAGGGTACAAGTCAATATCCCCCGTAAAGGCACATCGAGATAAGACTTTCCCAGCGCGAAAACCCCTGTGATAGCAAGTATCCCGGGTACGATTTTTACACAGAGATAATATATGCATAATCACATCATCATATATAAATATGTATTCACATCCACAATATCACCTTAGGTGCGCTCACGACCCAAAATTATAATTATCCGTTATTACACATTTTACTCACTTATATCGGCCTCATTACTTTTATTCTCGTAATTAATTTATTCTAAACTCGCTTCTTGTCACTCGAAGTGTTCTCTTTATCTAAGTACAATTTCAGTAGGCCCTCTCTGGCCTTCTAATCCAACTTATTAGATGTTTCGATTATTTAATCAACGCATGTATGATTTCTTAAGTCTGAAATTCTCCCCATTTACCCTTTATTTTCCCTTCATATTAAAGTTCCACTTAACGGGGTCTATCTTGACCCTACTGCCCCTTTTTGTATCTCATTAAGTTCTAGAAACTATAATCAAGATTTACTACGCATTAAATCGAATTTAGTTAACACGAGAAAAATTGTAGCTTTTCCGGAGGGGTCGATCGATCGATGAAAGGGGGTCGATCGATCGAACCTTCGATCTATCGATGCTCTGGGCTCGATCGATCGATCAAGCAGTTATGGCGAAACTGCAGAAAACCTAGATACGTAATTATTACCCCAAACTCCTCCAAACCATCATATTACAGTCCCAAACTCCCAACAATTCATACTACAAGTATTGTATACCCATTTAAATAATATCCTACATAACACATGCGGATTTTCATCATCTATAACAAGGTAAAAGGGTCAAAATCTTTATAAGTCTCAAGAACCCTAATTTTTCTTCAAATTAGTCTCTTTCATTCTTTTTCCAGATTTTCTATCACTAATACCATGGAAATTCGTGGCTCAAGCTCTACATGTGAAATGGATTTCCAGAAATATGATCTCTATCACTATAACATGCAATTTGTATCTCCAATTAACATTTTTCTTCAAGAACACTAATTCTAATCAACCTAAGGCTAATATAAAAGGATGCATTAACTTGATAAAAGCAAGATAGATACTTGCCTGGAAATTTCAGAATTCTGATTTGTGGACGATTTTGGTGTGGGTGCATTTTCCGTCGCGCGATCTACGCGTTGGTGGTGGTGGCGGTGCAATCGGATGTATTTTCGGCCTAGAACACCTTGGCAAGATCTCTCCTTTCCTCTCCTATGGCCATCACTTGTCTTTGGTTGTGTTAACCCTAGAAGACAACCTTAGACATCTAATATAACCCTTGAAAATTTGTGGGTTTAATTACCCAAAATTGCAAAATGCCCTCCCGGGGCGCTAATTAGGCCTAAAAACGCCCCGAGACCCAAACTAAACCCCCAAGTACACTTTTCTGACTATCTCGACCCTTCCGAACACGTTGGCGCACTAAAAATTACCATACGGATAACTTAAAAATATTTCACTTTTATTAATCAACATTTATTCCCGAAGTGACACAGGCGCGTCCCGACTTAAATTTCCATAATTGTCATTTTATTCACACGTGCTAATTTTATAAAAATTAAATCTCATATATTATTATACTCATCCAGTAATATTCAACAAATAACAAATTTCCAATAATTACTAACTCTCGTCACGCTAGTAAATATTAAAAACAACATTCCGGATTAAAATTAAATTAATTTATCTCAATTAAATTTAATAAATCCCTAAATTTTAAAATTCATAAAAATATAAAAATACGGGGTATTACACGTTTAGGGAAGAAAAGTTGGATTTTTGAAAAATCCAAAGGGTTAGAAAATTAGTCGAAGGGAGGAGGGGAACAGTTTAGCCAATTAGCCAACTATGAGAAATGGATTGCCTAAAATGTAGTAGATCTTGGTAATTTGGGAAAATCATCCATTTCTTACTTTATCTACTTCGCTTGGGTCTCACTTTCATTCGCATTTTATGACACTTTCATATATTATCCTCATTCTTCTCTGTTTTTAATGTCATAGATCATGGTAGAGGTTCCATTTTTGGCATGACTAACGTGTCATTCTAATTATCTATGTTAAGGAGTATTCCTATGGGCTAACATGCTTCCATTTCCATGTCGGTCACTCTCATGGTTGCAAAAGAGACCATTTCTTTGTCCTTGGGTATGGTTTCCCCCTCTCCGCCTAGGGTAAGGATTTTTTAGCAATGGTGTGTCGTTAGCCTTCACCTTGGTCTCGTTGGGTGAGGACCAATTCGTGCACATCTTCCAGTGAAATGCCACTTTTGGGATGTTAGTGCCGATTTTGGAATCGGAACTTGTGTTGTAGGATGTGAGTTTCCCTCATACTCTTTTAGTGTATTTTGTAGTGTCCCTTTCCCTTAATTTACCATGTCTAATGGAAGTCTGATTTTATGGTTTTTTAATAGGTATTTGTCGATGCGGGTCACCTAAAGGATATCCTCGTGGAATGGTCGTCTTCTCATCTAGAGATATGTCAACTAATGTTGGATGTTTCCCAAGATATGGAAACAAAATATTTTAGGTTGTCCATTGGGTTAACCTAGTGCCTAGTTGGGTTTGATCCTCCCATTGGTGTACCCATTTCTGAGGTGGTCTTCCAAGTGCCTGACACAAGGTCCCTAGGTAAGTCTTTGAGGGAGGATGTCCTAGGAAGAGGCCTTATATTTGATAGGTAATGGTGACAATGATGGGGTTTTGGTGAGTCTTTTAGGTGGGATTTGATGTAACCACTTAAAAATATGTTATGTGGTTGTTTAGATAAAGGTATATGGACTGTCCACCCTAGCTGCTCCAGTGGTAAGGGACGAGCCTAAAGGTACCATAGCTACCGGGTTCGATTCCCCTAAAGGATGACGCTCACATTTAAATAGAGATGTGTGTTAACCGTGGCTCTATCACAATGTCCTCCCTATTAGCTTGCATGGGGAGTCCAAAGGGCTTGTTCATGTAGAGGTTCAAGGTTATTAAAAAAAATATATAGGTATATGGATAGTATGTTTCTTCAGGAGGAAGAGGAGGAATACTTAATACATTTTCATTTTGTATGGGGATTCTCTATGAGTATTCCAATTTTATGCATCATGTACATAAATAAAGATATTCCACCTTCGGAGGGTAGGTTGCAGTATATGCTATTTTTTTCTCTTTATATATGCATGCTATACCTATGGACAAACTTGGGCCGAAGCCCTTTTTATTTGAAGTGATGACAAATAGTAATTATGATAGTCATGGTGATGATGATGATAATAATAACAACAATAACAACAATAAAATAATAATAATAGTAATAATAATAATAATAATAATAATAATAATTATTATTATTATTATTATTATTATTATTATTATTATTATTATTATATGAGAAGGAGATTAAGAAAGGTTCCCCATCTGTTTGAGACTTTTCTTCTAGGGAAATACAATTTTAACATCTTCGCCTGCAAGACAAATTGTTTGAATGGACATGGATGTATGAAAGGGGGGTCCCTTTTTTCCTTCTGAATGTGATAATATAAAGGCCTTTTGGGGTAGCTATGGACATATAAGGGACGTCCTTTTACCAAGAGAATAGGGAGCCATCTAGAGAGGAAATATTAGAGAGTCTATTTGCCTCAATATGTGTCTCGGGTTGCGAGGTGATTCGAGGGAGAAGGGCAAGAGCCTTTGGAGGTAGCTTCGGAGATAGGAGCATCGTCCCTTTAGCAAAAATAGGGTGTCTATTATGGGGTATCCCTTAAAGAATTTTTCAAACTTGATATTTATCCTGGGTTGCAGGGTGTCTTTGAGAGAGAGAGGTGAAGAAGTGTATATGGGTAGCGTGTTCTCCCTTTTAGGATTCTTTTTTGGTTTTCATAGTATTATCCTTTGTGTGTAGGTTAATAAAGATGAGCCTGGGTATTCTTTAAAATGCATCAGGTCATTGCTTTTATTTTTCTTGAATTTTAGTACTTCGACAATGCTAGTCTTTTTTAGAGCAAGGTCACAACAACCATAGACATAGTTTTCCCATAAATTAGTTTTTTTTCATTTATTTAGACCGTGACAGAGGTTATGTCTCGGGTTGCCGACGTATTTCTGATTTGAACACATCCGGGTGTCTTTTTAGAGGTTTTTGATAAAATATATTGGAGAATCAGGTCCTCGTAGCTCGCTCAAAATAAAAAGGCTGGGTGGTCAAAGTGTTTCAACTGACTTCATGTCAAAGGTTAGTGGCTCAAGTGGGAATTTTAATGTAGGGTTGGGGAATGTGTATGGGCTTGCATTGTCTTCCCTTCCCGTTACGACTGATTATTTTTGGATTTTTTTCTTTTCACCTCATGTAGATTTAAGGAAATAATTTCTTTAATTAGACGAGATTTAAGGGTTTGGAAAATGTGACTCCATCGAGATCAGCTAAGGTCGATGCCCTATCAGGGTCTATTTTGGTGATGAAGTAGGGACCTCATAGTTGCATGCAAATTTATTGCCAGGAGTACAGGACAGTTTAATATTTTATTTGATTAGGAGGTGGCTCTCTTGGATGTTTTATTTTTTGACTCATTTGTTGAATTCTCGGGCGATGCTTTATTGGTATCCTTGGTTGTGATAAGCATCTTTTTGAGGTCACCCTCTTGGGTGTTTTGTTTCTTGACTCGTTTATTGAATTCTCGGGCAATGCTTTTTTGGTATCCATGGTTGTAATAAGAAGATTTTAACCTCATCTTGTCGAGGAGAGATAGTTCATCGTAACAGTCTTGAACCCAATAGGATTTTGTTACTTGACTCTCGACCATAAACCTTAGTGAGGCTACCACGAGTTCTATGTGTAGGATTTATTCCATTCCATTAAATAGTGAGCATGAGGTGACCCTGATGTAGTTTCTCTATGTAGTATCATATCCCCAGAGGGCATATTTGAGTTTATCTAGCTAGTCGTTGTAGGTTTTGGTCATCTTGCTAATAATGTTTTTAACATTCTTGTTAGAAGTTTTGACATCTCTCTTGGTTTGAGGTCGGTAGGGGTATGATTTATAGCGATTGATACCATACACATGCAATAAATTTGATATTTCTCTCTCGAAATGAGACTTGTTACCTAACACTATTTTATGAGGTATGCCGAAGTGACAAACAATGTTGTGTCGTATGAATTTGGTCACTTTCTTAGCATCTAGAATTTCATAAGATTCGGCCTTGACCCATCTGATGAAATATTCGATGGTGACCATGAATAACTCATTCCTTGTGGAGGTCTTAAGAGTTACCTTCCCTATGATATCAATCCCAGTTGGAGAATGGAAAAGGCAACGTCATGCAATATATCTCTAGAGGTAGAAGATATTATCGAGGTGCATAGATTTTGAACTTGAGGCACCTCTCAATTTAATCTCCACAGCATTTCTGCATGTGATCCAGTAGTATGACTGCTAAAGTAATTTTCTAGGCAGGGTGTGCCCACTCATGTGCAAGCCATATTCTTTGATATAGATTTTGTCCATAATTTCAAAGGTTTCATCCTCCGTGATGATTCATAAGTGTATTTCGCCAAATCCTCTCTTGTAGATCTCCCATCGTAGATGTTGAATTAAACTACTAGTCATCTTAAGGTAATTCGATCATTGGAAAAGACATACTTCGGGTAAAAGTATTTTTTGAGAAAGTTCAAGAGTCCATAGTACTAGAGTGTGGGTATCATGAATGTTTCTTCGATGGACTCAACCTCAAACTAGTACGATGGGGGGTTACGGTTGGTTACAGTGAATGTTATTTCTATAGTGCCTTTTGGTATGTCTATCATATAGTCATTAGTAAGAAGTGTATCTGTAAAGTTATTTTTAGCACTTGGGAGGAAGTCTAATTCAAAGTTTTAGAATCGAGCAGCTAACTTTTCTAAGCAGGCATCATATGGTTATAATTTTTCATCCCAGATCTTCTATTTACCTAATGCTTGGCTGATGACAAGGATGGAGCTCATAAGATACTAGTTTTTTACTGACATAGTATATGGAACATTATTTTCGGGAACTTTGGATGTACTGTGCTAACATGGCTCTGGAAGTCATGTGAGTTATGATCATGTAAAATAGGATAGGTTGTCATGGATGAGGTGGAACTAGAACTAACGAGTAAGTGAGGTGTTTGTATATCTTCTCGAATTCTTCTTGACATTGAGCATTCCACTTTTTTGGAGAGTTCTTTTTGAGTATTTGGAATATGGGTTTCCAAATGGTGGTGAGCTAGCTAATGAACTTGCTTATGAACTATATCTGACCTAAAAACACTCTTACTTCATTTTCTATTCTGAGTGCGGGCATTTCCCCTATGTCTTTGACATTGTTAGGGTCTATCTCGATTCGGGTATTTGTTAACTATGAATCCGAGAACTTTACCCTTAGTGACACCAAAGATACATTTCTGTGGGTTTAACCTCAGTTTGAAGAGGAGCAATCTTTGGAAGAATTTTTAGAGTGCCGAAATGTATCCCTCGAGGCAAACTATCACCAACTTGTTGTAAAATGACATAAAAGTCACTATTTATGTCATTGTAAATATAAAATGACATAAAAATCATTTATGTCATTTTATATTTGTTTGACACAACGCCAATTTTCAAATGACATAAATGATACTTTTTCTTGTAGTGCTCATGATCCTTGGAATTGATTATCATGTCATCCATATTGACTTACTCTTCCTTGTGTATAAGGTCATGTAGGATGGCTGGGATACAATCTGGTGAGTTGTACCTGCAGTTTTTAGACCGAAGGGCATAACTATATAATAGTACATACCTCAGGGGTAATAAACCTAGTTTTCTCCCAATGATAATGGTGAGCTTTAATTCGACTGTAACCTACAAAATCTTCCATAAAGGACTTCATTGCATTGCTGGTTGTACTATATACAAATGGGTTAATATTGGGTAGGGGAAATCTTTTTTGGGACAGGACCGATTGAGGTCCTTACAGTCTAATCACATTCGGATGTTGAAAGTAGTTTGGGTATTGGTACGATGCTGGCTAGCCAAGTGGGGTACTCCACCACTCGGATGAAGCCAATGCTAAGTAATTTATCCACTTCCACTTTAACTTTCAAGGACAATTTTGGTCATGAGCTTGCGTAGCCTCTATTTTAAGGATTTGGCTTCAAGGAGAGTAGGTATCTTATGATTGGATATATAGGGGTCGATGCCAATCATATTGGCGTAGGACAAAGTGAAAACATCCACAAAGCGGGCAAGGAGATATGTGATATCCTTCTTTTCATTCTTATCTAAGGAGGACCTTATTTGTAACTATTTATTATTTTTTGGAGTATCCAAGTTTATGCTAATTATGTCATCCTCGTTGGGAGACACACAATTGTCTTGACTTTGGTCAAGTTTTTGCAAATGTTTTTAAGTATTTTAAATCCATCGAGTTATCATTATTAAGAGTGACTTCTAATCCATTGTTAGATTCATTATCACCATATGTAACATACACAAGCAAATATGGTAAAACTTCATTTATTATTCGATCAAAAGGAGGAATGAAAACATTGATAATAACAAAAACGTCTTCTTTATAAAGGGATACATTAGGAGAGGTGATAACGGTGGATACTTTAACTAACAAGATAGAATCAAAGGGCCTCGATATGATGGTCACTGGGATAAATCCAAGAGAGATCCAGTTTTTCAGTACCAGGGTTCCCTTAATATTAGAGATGAGGTGAGAAGGGATCTTCTTAGTTACCTTTGGAGTGACCTTTAGGTGCTTTGTGACCTTAGTACTGATTGTAGGTCACGGCAGGTTGTGTTTCTTGGGTTAGGTCTACCTTCTGGGTAGGGAAGCTTTTGGGTTTTTAGCAGAGTCCACAATAAGGTTGGTGCGAGGAGGTGCCTCAGAGAGGAATTTTAGAAATGTTTGGTGATTTTTCTCATTCCACTAATAGTCTAATGGCGATTAGCTAGGTGTGTCCTGGGGTTTTACGAAAGGCAGTGTTTCAGGTGGGCTAATGGTGGAGTATAGAACACGGAGGTAGAGATTAATTTTAGAGATAATGATCAATCACCTTTTTTTTATCGCGGTGTTTCTATTGCCCAAGGAAGTATACTAATCCTGGAATCTTTCTGCTTGGGTCGAATTGATAGAGCTTAACATTGCTATCAAGACAGTCTCATTGGGAAATAGTGCGACTAATCCCCATTTGAGATCTAGCTAAGGGGTTATCTTTCTTCTACATAATCTATGATACTTTAAGTTCATATCGGTTAACTTTGTGAATTTTCCCAGAATCCACATACAATCCATCCTTATAAAGTATCTCTATTTTGGTCCGTAAGGATTTCTCGATCTTATCCCACTAGGGCGCTAGGAGTTTGTGATATGGTAAGTCCTCTTCTTAGAGGCGTAAGTGACCATTCCACCCTTGATGATAGTTTTGGTGGCTATCTATGAGGGCTTTACCATCGGGGGTGTACCCAATAATAACCTTTCCCTTATTCTCCATAGCAATGATGGATTCGAGATCTTCCTGGTGGTTCCCTTAGAGTCTTAACTCTAGTATGTATCCCATCTTTTGAATGATCTTGGAAGGTATATTATGGATAACTGGCTCCTATTCTATCACGTGAGTGAGTGGTATAACCCAAAATATGTTAAGGCAGATGTCGCTGCTATCATAGTGAGTGTCTAGGAGAGGGGTAGTGTTTCTACTGGCTACTATAGCCCAACCATCATCTCCTTGGATGGTGATGACCTTGGCATCAAATAATAATATGAATTTCATATGAATTGATGAAGGTAGTTCCACCATGTGGTGTATTCAAGCCCTCCAAAGTAAGATATTGAGTATGGTTGGGATGTCGATAACTTAGAACTTGACATCATATTTGATTGGACCTACGATGAGGGTGAGGATGACAATCCTTAGGACTTATCAATGAGTGTTATCATAGGCTCTAATGGCCGTAAAGGATGGTGTAAATTCTGATATGGTGTAGCCCAGACCGGTAGAAGTATGAAGAGGCATATTTTAATGGTGGAATAATTATCTACTAGTACCAAGAATACTATATGTCTGCGGGTATCAAAATAGATGTGTAATGTGAATCGATGGTTACGACCTTAGATGGGGAGGTCCTCATTAAGGTGCCTTATTTCCCAGTGATGGACCCGATAGTGGTCGAAATTTCAATCGAAGTTAGATCTGTAGGAAGATAAGCCTGAGATAGTAGGCAAATAAGAGAATCTCGTTACTCACAGGATGTAGCTGGTAACTCTATGATGGTGATGTTAGTGGAGGTTATCTCAAAGTTTTCCTGGATTTTATTATTTTCCCGGGGAGAAGGTATGAACTTTGTTCTTTTATGTAGGGTTTGGTGGAGCGAAGTGTATACCTAAACTGGTAAGGAAGTCGACCTTTTTGTCTGGAGTGGTGAGGGTTTTGTTTGGGTCTTCCATTTAGCTTTATCTTTACATATCAACAAATCATCCAAGGATATAGGATGAAGGTAGGCAGTGTTGGCTTTGGGATCATAACCTTGTTACAGTCTAGGATGGGGGTTTATAATGGGTTCTTAAGAGACTCATTATGGGGTTTTGAGGGATATCGAGAAATGGGGTTATATATCCACTATACTACTACGTCTGAGTTTGGAGTTGTAGTGGGAATCTCTACTGACATGTCCAGGACATCATCGGATATCTTGTTTGGTGCCCTTGGTGAGGATTATGTGGCTATGGAGGATCCTGACAAAATGTCATCATTTAAAGAAATTTCTTGGTATTTCTTGTCATTGGGAGGGATTTTTATGAGATAGTTTCCTAGTGATCTTCATTATGGGATGGGGGCTTTGGTTTTCCTAGATCCATTTCTTTCATGATATTGGCGGTCTCACATAAGATGTTTTCGTAGTCATTACTCTGTGTATTTGGGACACTAAGGCGAGATATCATACACAAATCTTATGAGAGTCGGTACAAACAACACATATTATAAGATGTTGAATTTCCCTTGATCATGGTCACGGGGAGCAGGATGCATGAGTCCCATTTAGGCCTCTTATGAGTACCTTCGTGAGGGAGGACCTTCTAGTGGGGGATGGACCATTTTTTGGAGCCTTCAATAGCTATCAAAAAATTAAAGAGGTGGTTCCTTGTATGAGCGGCTAGATGGTAGGTTGTCTGCTAAATAGCTTCGTCTTTTTCATATTGTGGGTCTAATGTTCATGCTTCTCTAGTTGTTCGAGCTTTTCTATAGCTTTGTAAATGATCCCAAATATAAAGTCTAAAAGGTTAGGGTCTTAGAAGGACATAGGTCCCTACTCATCTAAACTGAGTATTTTTCTTAGGGAGTAGTCCCAATACACCATCATTTCCCAAACCTGAGGGTTGAGGGTGTATTCGTCTTTGGGACCTGAGGATGTGTTTCCTTAAGTGATGAGGAGATGGTCAAAATAATTTTTAATCCCTTGTTTTGGAAGTTCAATGTAGAACACATGGTTAGTATTGGGTGCAAGAGGTCTCTAAGTAATCTCTAGCAGGATGAAGGCAGTGTTTGTAGGGTAAGTGTTGATCATGGGCCTATCAACCACAAATGGTTGATGTAACATCTAGATTCAGTTTGTATCATGTGAATGGTACCCAAGGGGTAGACCTCAATTTATCATCCAAGGGTAGAGTCTTAGGGGGAGTACTACATGTTATCGGTCTTACTCTAACTCGAATATGACTTCGATGACCATGACCCTTTGGTTTTCACGGAGTCAATTCAACCTTTCTTTTATGAAATTTTATCAGCTTTATCATCGATAGGTCTTGGATTGGCCCTCAGATTGATTTTAAGAGATGTATCTATAGTTGTAACTGGACATCATTCTTTACTCCTTATCATATAGCAGTTGTTGACGAGCTATCTATCTCGAGGTAACATAATTGTTGGTTTGGAGTTATAGATCCATCTCACTTATTTGTACTAGGGGACTTGGGTATCGGGGTGGATGAATAACGATTTCTCTATTTTGATGACTGTCAGTTATGGTGCTTCCGTTAGTTATTAGAGAATGGACTAATGGTGAGCCAGGAGTTCGGGGTAAGGGGTACTAGCCCCAATTTGTGTATCCAATAGGGAGAACTTATTGATTTTCAAGTTGAACCCTTTACATTTAATTATCTGGATGGGTTTTGTGACAATGACGTGTTATAATTCCTAGAATGCTTCATTTACATCTCCTCATATTCCGTTTAGTGATCGATTTTTGCTAGAAAGGGGATGATAATCCTGGGGTCTTTAGAGATCATGAATTCCATGACTAACAGGAGGTATTAACTACAATGGTTACATTATAGAAAGTGTGTTGATATGAAGAAGGTCATATGAATTATAGTGGTCTTACTCTCAGTGATGATTTATATCGCGAATGATGGCATACTCAAGGTTTAGTGGTTTAGAAGAGGGCGTGCGTCCTTATCCCTGACTTGTGATGGACGGGGACTATCAGACTTGAGGGGTAAGTGTTTGGGACATGAGATTTGAGAGAGTATTGGTTCTAGGTTGAGGAAATATAGCAAGGGGTTAGTGGTGACAACGGTATTTAGCAAGATGAGTCCCTCGGCATTATTGAGGTCCTGGATGACGTACCTTAAGGCCCAACAGTCACTAATGATGTGATCGGGTCCCTAGTGATATTTAAAGTTTGAGTCTAATTTCTAATTTGTATCCCTAGTGGATGGGAGTTTTCCAGGGTTAAGTATCTTGAGATGACCATCTAACTTCAGAATGGTGAATACCCGATTAAAGGGGGCCTATAAGTCGGTGAAGGTTTTTGGCCGACCCCGTTACTCTTTGGGAGGAGGTATGGTCTGATAGTTTATAGGAGGGGACCTGATGGAAAGGGTACATAAGTGGATGCCATAGTCGGTATCTTATCAGTGGACTAACTATAAGGGTGGTGATATGATATGTGGAAGCTCCCAAGGGGTTCTTATAGTGGATAACTAATTGGCAGTGCATTGAGATTCCTCAGTGGTTTTGGCAGCTTTGGTGACTAGACTTTCTTTGATCATACACCCTATATGACCGAGGGATTTGAAATCTAGGATCAAGGTCAGATCAAGTTCACTTTTGACTTTCCTCCAGATGTTTCTAATTACAATGTTTATCTGGTCCCATTCCATTTGATTAACTTTCTCTCTCCAATGAGTGACGAAGATGCCAATTGCCTTTTCTTCCTCCTGTTTCAGCATGTTTAGATCCTTACAGGTGATGTCCAGTTCTTCATTGTATTTGTACTATTTCAGTAAAGCAAGACATACATTATCCCATGTTTTTCTCTTCCCTCATATATGAGGATCATATACCAAGTGATGGCCCCTCAAGCCAGCGTGGATGAGAACTTTATTTCAAATAGCCCTAGGTTAATTCTTCTAATTTGCATTTGGAGGTGTTAAAGGCCCAAATTTATGCCTTATTCAATGATTCAGGAATTCAAGGTCTATTAATGACTTAAGTTACATCAGTTAGGTTATTTGTAGGTTCCCAAATATTTAAAAAACAAATTTTTTCTTGAGCGGAATTAAGTTAAGGATGAATGCAAACCAACTTTCTCTTTTTGAAAAACACTTTTTCAATTTAATCAAACCACGTTGAGAAATAATTAACTTAACCACATTTTATCTTGTTTAACCCTCAGTATGCAACTAGTGATTAAAGCAAGTAAAATAAAGTAAAGCAATACTCACAATGCCGATGTACGAGAAAAAACCCAATCGGGAAAAAACCTCGGACGACCCAGGCCAGATGATCACTATGACAATGGTTTTACAAAGTTAGATGGTAGTCTTATACAACGACTCAATCCACCGATGAGACTTGACGCTCCTCTGAACTTCCACCACTCTTCATATTGCCCACACAGAAAGTAACCTTCTTTTATGATGCTTGTCCATATTATTCGCTTCCACGAATGCCTCGGTATACACCGATACGGTCTTGTGTCGTCTATGATGTTGAAACCGGTATTCACCGAATCTTCACCGCAAAACCAGCAATGGATCTTAAATAGAACCTTAAACTTGGTTCCAACAAGATCACAGGAACATATGATAATGAGAAGAAAACTCTAAGGATGTTTTATAGTGAAAGCATTTATAAAACTTTGTGCAAAAACCTTTCTGTATGGTGAACTATTTTTCGCATTGCACGCTCTTTGAGAAAATTAAGAACGCCTATTTATAATTATTTTAAGGCGGTGAGGGATCTCGTTTGAGCGAGATACTACATCGTTCGAATGACAGCAACTCTCATTCGAACGACAGCGTTTGTCATTTGAACGACGTCTCCCAGATTAGAGTTCTGATGCATCCAACTTTTAAAATAGAGTTTTACTTAAGACCAACTCTTATCCAACTCTAATCCGTCCTCATCTGATTAAAACGAAGTGTAAACATTTAAAACTCTTTTAAAACATTTTCTTTAAAAATAACATCCTTATTTTTACTAAAATAAAATTCCGAGTTTCATTAACATTATGCATTCATACCTGAGTGATCTCGGAATGCAATTAAACTTTGAAGATGAGAAGTTTGCACCAATTAAACTTCGGCATGATTAATTCCTTATAGGTTTTCCACAACGTCTTCAATTAATCTTAGACAATTTATAGTCACATAGTGATTAGATAATAAAAATCTTCCTATGACTCAAACGTGTTTTGTTCCAAGAATAAGTCAAAACTACATTAAGACTCAATTGGAAATTTAGTCCTTACAAATCTCCCGCTTTGACTATTCCGGGACAAAACCTACAGTGAAATGCCTAAGTCGGGACGTGAAGCCATATGACGCCTAAATCCCATCCCAAAAACCCAAAATGAAAAATACATCATTAGTACAGGATAAGATTCTCCAATAATGGACCGGAAGGCATGAAACTATCTCGAATGTCTGAATGTTATTTAGACTTGTAATCTCGAATATCTTTAAGCATACCTACACACATGAAACAGATAAATACCCAGTGAAGTATGGAGGAACAAATAATATAAAATAATATGAAAGATCAAATCCGAATCATTTGTTACATGAAGTATACATTATACCAATATGTAAACATGATATAAACACGATACCAGTATGTGTAATTTGATTAAATCTAGCATGGGAAATACCAATTTGATTAAATTGATTATGAAGAATAGCTAGATAAACATGAAATAACTAGCTAAATATGATCAAACAATATCAAATCACTAGCAAGTAAATAGTGAATCACACAAAAGTATATCATTCTAAGCATGTGTGATTAAACGAACCAATGCAACCCAAATAAACAAAGTAAACTGAATAAACAAAAACCAGTACCAAAATATGAATCAATATGCATCAGGGTACTGAAACAGAAATTAACCAGAAAAAGTTAAAGCTGGTCAATCAGGTTGTCGTTCGAACGAGCCAAGGATGCCATTTGAACAAGAAGCGACATCGCTCAAACAAAGATAGATGTAGTTAAAATCACATTCATAAACTTTCACGGTCGCCCCAAAAAATTTAAACAGTGTTGCCCGGTGAAAATATTATGTGAAAATTCTAACTCGAAGGGGCTCAAAACTGCAAAACAGTAGCAAAACTAAGAAAATTCAAAAATAAAAAAATATGAGTAACATGCCAACATAGTATCAATGTGACTAAACATGAATACGGAATGTATGTGCGAGAACTAAAACAAATGAATCACAATTCCAACACATCAAAACGATCAAGAAGCTATAATTGATAACAATCTATCATCAAACTTTATTATAGCCATATGTGACAATTAAAGTATGAACTTAATGAAATAAACAAACATCATGCACATGAATTCGGAATTTTGATGATTCTACAAACAATAGAGTCATAACACAAATTTTCAACTTTAGAATTCTTTGTGCAAACCCGTTTAAATTTTTAATCCATCCAAACTCCCTCAAATATATCATATTTTCTTTTGAATGAACAAAATTAATTTTTCCCATTTTTGGCATATGATTATTTTTATTGCCTTTCTATTTTAGGGCTCTTTTAAACGGTGGCTTTCACAACGAGACAATTTTACACTCTCGCAGCCCTTTCCCATACACTCATCATATTTTCAATGTAGATAAAAATGCTCACGGGTAAACAATTATTACATGCACACCTCGTCCTTAAGTATACTTACGCATAGATGACAAAATTAAGATAAGAAAGTCTCACCGATCTCAGATATGCAAGAGTGGTTAAACATACATATAAACTCGTGCATGTGTGCAAAGATTGCATATACACAAAGTCGAATCAAAACGCATATCAACTTCGAAACAACCCCATAATACAATGGTTAATATCATTCTAAGAATAAATAATAATGAGCAAATGTCCTATCCACGTGGATTAATGGAAGGAAGGGGGTCCAATCACACCAATATGCCATATCAAACATGTTAACTCATGACACAAAAATAAAACCGAAAATCTTTTTGAATTTTTCAAAAAACATTTTAACCTAAATGAAACAAAATGTTTTTGTATTTTTCTCAAAAAATTTCAAAACCAAAAATCTTTTTGTATTTTTCAAAAAATATGCAATAAATAAAAATATAATATAATACGATAAACATGGTAACACTCTCAACCTTTAGATTTAGCATGGGAAGAATAAAGTGTAACCAAATGAGAACCATGAAGTTTTATTCCTAAAGCTACCAAATTCGACTTCCTAACCCAAGTAGGTGTGTAACGACGCATGGGGGTGAGTGGAATCAGGGCAACTTTATTCCTAAACTTCCTAAAGTTTCGAGGAGAATTCCTAAGGTCATAACAAAAATTTATAAGGCCTTTCCTACCACAAAACGTGCAAGTGTAGCGGTGGTATGGAAAGTGACCTACATGTGGACCTTTTCTAATGTTCTTATGTGGTTATCTCACACGTGTGGGGGGAATGGGAATAACACGATCATCAAATTCAATACCACCCTATCTCTTTTAATTTGGACGGTGCCTAGCATCCTATCCAACTTCTCACTTCTAGCCTCCAAGTCAAAATTAACTCTAAATGAGTCTCTCAAACTCTCCTCCAATTCCCTAATCTTAGACTCAAGTAGACGCGTAGACTCCTCAAACTCTAGCACCTCCTTTTTCAAAGCCTCCATCAAACCTCTAAGGGTGTCTCTCTCTTTCTCTACGTACTCTATCTTTTACCTAAGCTTCTTCTCCCGTATCGTAAGATCCTCAATTAACGTATCATTGTTTTCTACGGCATGCTCTTTTAACTTATCTTGCAATTTCGATTTTACCTTTTTCACGTTTACCGTCTCCTCAAATAACTCTCGAAATGCATTTTGCAACTCTCCTACTTTGATCTCCTCATCATCTCTCTCATCACCCTCACCCTATTGGGAAGCACTCTCAATAGCCTTGGAAATGTCATGAACATGAGTATCCTGGGGAGAAGATAAATCGTCATCGCACACATGACAAGCCATAAATGCAATAAGGCTACGCTCAATGGGAGAATCCTCTCCCTCTTTCGGTTCACTATCACTTAAGGTGGCGTTGTATGCTATCGGTTTCTTACCCTCTTTCTAAAGTCTAGTGGTACACTCAGCTACTTTGTGACCATACCCCTCACACCCAAAACATCTATCAGACTCATGTCTCTTAGGTTTCTCATTCTTATCCTTAGGGGTGGAGTCTCCCTTGTTCTTGAATTTATCAAAATTTTTGGCATTTTTCAATTTCTTATGAATTTGAAGAAACTTCTTGAACTTTCTTGCCAACAAGAATACGTCCTCAAATTTAGAATCGGAGTCATCATTCCAAACTTTAGTATCCTCTTTCAGGGCTTTCAAAGCAATGACCTTTTCTTTCTTTGTCACTTGCTTGGAGGTAAATGTATTGAGTTCATAGGTTTGCAGGTCACCTACGATCTCTTCCAGTTTTGACGAGTTAAGCATACCAAGTGAATTCATAACGGTCACTTTCGCATCAAAACTACTCGGCAACGATCTCAAAATTTTCTTAATCACTCAATTATCGAGAATCTTCTCACCTAGGTTAAACATTGTATTAACAATAGTGAACAACCTAGTGTAAAACTCATCAAACTTCCCACTCTCTAACATCTTAATTTTCTCAAACTGTATAGTGAGATTTTATAACTTAGATGCCTTAACCATGCTCGTACCCTTGTGAGTGAGTGCCACTATATCCCAAGTTTCTTTCAAATTTTCATAAGTCATGATACGATTGTACTCTTTAGGTGTGACATGTGAGGAAATAACGTGCAAACCTTTAGAGTTATACAGTGCACGCCTATTTTCAGTCTCAGTTCATGACTCAACGGGTCCATTTCAAACTAGTGACCTCACCCTCTCGTGTGATAGGTGGTGTCCAACCTTTTTCAACAACTAACCAGACACGCTCATCAATGGATTTTAAAGCATTTTTCATTCGCATTTTCCAATAAGCATAATTCGTGCCACAAAAAAAAGGAGTGCGAAAACTATCATAATTTTCGATATTCATCCTTACAAGAAAAAGGGATAAATACAATAAAAATGTATTTATTGCTCTTATACCAATTTTTATGTCCCCAAATATTTAAAAAATAGAATTTCGCTTGAGCGGAATTAAGTTAAGGATGAATGCAAACCAACTTTCTCTTTTTGAAAAACTCTTTTTTAATTTAATCAAACCAAGTTGTGAAACTAATTAACTTAACCAGATTTTATCTTGTTTAACCCTAAGAATACAACTAGTGATTAAATCAAGTAAAATAAAGTAAAGCAATACTCACAACGCCGATGTACGAGGAAAAACCCAATCGGGAAAAAACCTCGGATGACCCAGGCCAGACAATCACTATGACAATGGTTTTACAAAGTTAGGTGATAGTCTTTTACAACGACTCAATCCATCCACGAGACTTGATGATCCTCTGAACTTCTACCAATCTTCACAGTGCCCACGCAGAAAGTAATGTTGTTCTACGAAGCTTGTCCATATCAATTGCTTCCACGAATGCCTCGGTATCCACCGATACATCCTTGTGTCGTATATTATGTTGAAACTGGTATACGCTGAATCTTAAGTGCAAAACCAGAATTGGATCTTCAATAGAACCTTAAACTTGGCGCCAATAAGATCATAAGAACATATGATAATGAGAAGCTCGGATCTTGAAACTCTAAGGATGTTTTATAATGAAATCACTTAAAAACTTTGTGCAGAAACCTTTTTGTATAGTAAAAAAAAATCTCATTGCACGCTCTTCGAGAAAACTAAAAATGCCTATTTATAATTATTTTAAGGCAGTGAGAGATCTTGTTCGAGCGAGATACTACGTCGTTTGAACGACAACAACTCTCATTCAACGACATCGTTTGTCTTTTGAACGACGTCGCCCAAATTAGAGTTTTGATGCGTCCAACTTTTAAAATAGAGTTTTACTTAAAACGAACTCTTATCCAACTCTAATACATACTCATCTAATTAAAACAAAGTGTAAACATTTAAAACTCTTTCAAAACATTTTCTTTAAAAATAATATCCTTATTTTTGCTAAAATAAAATGTTGATTTTCATTAACATTATGCATTCATACCTGAGTGATCTCGGAATGCAATTAAACTTTGAAGATGAGAAATTTACACCAATCAAACTTCGGCATGATTAATTCCTTGTATCTTTTCTACAACGTCTTCAATTAATCTTTGACAAGCCATAGTCTCGTAGTGATCGGACAATAAAAATCTTCCTATGACTCAAACGTGTTTTGTTCTGAGAATAATTCCAAACTACATTAAGACTCAATTGGAAATTTATTCCTTTCATTATTCTACCTAAACAACATAACCCTAGAAGCTTAATCACCTGAGAAAAGTTAACAAATCTTGGAGAGGACAAAACAAAGGGGATTCAAGAATTGTTCTTCAATATTCCATTATAAGGCAAGAATTTTATTGAAATATTACTAAATAATGTGTTTTTTAATTTAGAATCATGCTTTTCCATACGATTTCAGCTTTTTAATTAGATTGGAGAATTAATTAATACAATGAATAATGATTGGGAGAGATTAGGATTAATAGTAATTAAAATTCTGTTAAAATTTAATTCTTTGGTGATAAAACCTCAAATTGAGATCGAATAACTAGTGGAAATTACGTTAGAATCCATGTGTTAGGATCCATTTACATTTCTGAATCAAACCCATATAATAATTAGAAGTATTTCTCTAAATATTAGATGGAGATTATAACCCATTGATGTTTTTGACACAGATGTGATTTTTATTGATTAATCCTTGAATTTTATGAATAATTATGTCTCGGATGATTATGAACCTATATAGATATATTCCCATGGTAAATGTGAACTTATAGTTTGTTGAATTGAGATTTTACAGCTTTAGAATTCGTTAATGGAGGGTGGGGAAGATAACCACATTCAATTGTAGGTGAATCTTAGCTCATTGCCCGACACGAATCAATTCAGAAGTAAGAGCGATTCGATTCATCCCATTGTGAATTTATTCGACTTCAAGGGAAAATCGATTCAGTCCCTGAGTTAGGTTAGTTCACGCTTGGGGAAATGGGGTGTGAGGTTTTTACAACTCTATTCATGTATATGGAAGGTTATCCATGTGAGGGGTGACGATATAATGTAAAATTGAGGATTTTTAATGTGAACATATAGGCATCACTTATTATATTTAAATTGGGGAATTAATAACTTAGGATAGTAAGTTGTAATAAAATCCATTATTATAGGAATCAATTCGAATGGATGGAAGCATGAGATGTGCGATATCCTATGGGGTAACTAAATATATATATATATATATATATATATATATATATATATATATATATATGTGTGTGTGTGTGTGTGTGTATTCTATAAATAGTATGAACATACATATACTCATGGTGGGCTTATCGGTTAGGATTGTGTTCGGCATAGGGTCCATGCACAATACACCGACAGAGTTATGCTAGGCGTAGTGGAGGTCGTTATTTTAGATTATGCGTTTAAGGGTGTTCCCTTTGTGGTGAGAGAAGGTTATATAGACTAGATCCATTAGCTGAATTGTGTATGGACCCATTAGTGGTTCTATTCCATACTGATCACCCCATCATTATCCGTGTTTTTTCTTAAGCCCATGAGGTGATGGACTCCTACGGTCTTACCGATATAATTAATAGATGGGCACGGGGGTAAATGCCCTCGTGTAATAATAATATATATAATAAGGACTAATGTAGCCTAAAAATATAGATAAGTGTTAATAGACCAAATACGACGTAGAATACATTATTTTATTTAATTATACCCTATGGGGGTTAGTGTTGGGATTGTGATCGTATATGCGTAGGTAGTTACATATATGTTATAGGATAGTTAGTTGGAATCAATTCTTTGTGATAGTGTACAAACTAGTTATTATTATATGGCTTGGGTTTGGAACGCATGTAGTATTGAACATAGATGAGGAGTGAGATACTTATTGCATGTGAGAATAGATGGGTAGAATGTATTGCGAATTAACTGGACTATTATTTATTGGTATTAAAGTTAATTCTTGCCATTTTAGGGCTATGACCCAAATTAGCAAAAAAAATTATAGGTTTACCTAGACAAGATCGACAATGCCGAGGGAAGATCAGACTTGTAGCTCCACTTGCAATCATATTTCAGTCTTTTAAAGCATAGGATGCTACTCATTTCATTTCTAGTCATTTTCATTCCATATTTTATATCAGAATAAGTACAATATTTATTTATTCAGTTAGTTTTTACTTAGCATCGTGATGCACATATATTTTTTTATATCAGTGGAATTTGAGACTTATTTTTTTATATAGTCATGTCATTTCAATTCTATGTTGCATGCATGGATGATTTAAATTATAATTTTATATTATAGTTTAATGATAAGAATGATATAGATTTTTAGATACGCCCCGTCTTCATCATATTGGTTTGGTTAAACCATATGTGGAAAATGGGGTTTGTCACAGTTTGTATCAGAGAATCCATGTTCTAGTCTCCTTATGATCTGTGTTGCACTCGTTACATTTTGTGTTGCGTTCTTTGATATGTAGAGTATTATGTTTAGGAATCATTTTACTCTTTAGAATTTATTAGAAATATGAACCTTTTTTCTCTTTCAAATGGAAAACACTTTGTGTGGTTGACCACGACTCTCTACCAAGGAGGCTGGAGAGGATATGTCTCAACAGGAGCCGTAACAATAACCACATCCGCCACGAGTGACACTCATAGATTCATCCATAGACATAGATACTATAGTTACTCAGGAAGTATCTACATTGATGGCTGCCACGCTATAACACATTCAGACATAGCAACAACCACCACCACCATTATCACAGCAGATGGTGTTACCAGTTTTGCCAGAGGGTTCCCTTTAGAAAAGATCGAGGGAGGCCTTTACTATGGTTAACCCACTAGAGTTCGCTAGGAGCACCGATATTACCACAATCAGCCAACGGAATAAATACATTTAGAGGCATTTGACGATAGAAGAGTGAATAGAGGTGCATAAACATATGTTAGTTTCGTTCAGGTTGGCAGGAGAAATCCTAGAGTTATGGTGGGACTCAATCACCACACTGAACGAGCGGTATATAATAACTAACCGAGCGTCCGTGTAATACGCTAGTCGCACCGAGCGTCCGTGTAATACGCTAGTTGTTGTTATCGGCTTCCAACCTCAATACAAAAAAAAACCTAAACTTTTAACTACACTTTTATGGAGTATAGTAGTAAGTCTGGGTATCGAATCCACAGGGAATGTTTTATAGAATTTAATTGATTTATTACTTCTAAAATAAAAATGAAAAAGATGATGATTGGGAAAATTTCTATTAAAAAATTACTTAAGAAAAACAAACTGAAAAGTGCAAAAGAAATTAGATCTGACAAATGGGAGAAAATAGGGTAGGGTACAATCCCTCAATCCTTAACAAATTACCGTACAGAATACTAGAATTATAAATCAAAATTCTTGATTAAATCCAGTCCTTATCATCACTAAGCATTACATATATGAGATTCAAGACCGCATCATATGAAATCAAAGATCAATATAAGGCGGTGAACGACAAATTATACATACAAAGCATTCTTAAACATCCCAAGTACCTAGGGCGAGAGAGATTAAAAGATATGACAATGCATATATGATTTTCATTCACGATTCAACCAATATTTTCATTTATTTTCTAATTTTCCATACAAATAATTTGTATTAGGATTGAGTTCATGTACCCCAACCCTTGAGAATTTAGCTACTCATGATTGGATTAAAAAAAACAAATTCATACACAACATTAAAGATCTACAAGACATTATAAATAAATTGCAAATAATAAAACAAGAGAATGGAAATGAGATTACTTGAATTCAGCAACAAGAATGGAATTCGGATTCAGAAATTCTTACAAAATAGGATTCATGAAAACTCTTGAAGAAATTGGAAATTAACCCTAGAACTTGACCTAGAATTCAGCCTAGAATGCAACCTCTAACCTACTCCTAACCTAGCCTTTTTGCAATTCCCCTTCAAATGATGTAGGGCATGGGCCTTTATAGCACAAAATCTCAAAATTGACAGCCAATAGTGCTTGTGGAACAAGTTTTCCAAGAGTTGCACTGCATTAAATGCATAATTAATGATAGAAATCCGCACATCTAGACTGTTCACTATCGCGCAACTTCAAAACCTCGTAACTTCTTCACCGTAGCTCGGATTGAGGTGACGTTTTTTCCAGTGTTCTTGTAATTTAGATCTCTTCAACTTTCTAGTCGGCCTCACCTCTGGACTAAGGCTGAAAAATTACGAAAATTCCCTTCAACTCTCCATTTCTAGGTTTCTTTTACTGTTTTGCGTTCTCCTTTGCACTAACTTGCATGAAATACCTGTAAAACACATGAGAAATACACAAAACAAGAAATACTTGCCAAAAGGGGTTAGTAGCATAAATAAGAGACAAATTCAAGCTATTTACACTGCACGGAATCATAAAAATACTGAAATTAAGGGGATAAATGTGAAGAATATGTGCCTAAACACACCCCCTAACTAAGAACTTTGCGCGTCCCGAGCAATGTAAATGAATCCTACCAAAAATCCACTCTTGAAAATTCTTTTATTAAAATAAAATTTCATTTTCGCAGGCAAGCGATTGCATTTAGCGTATGCAACAAGCCTTTAAACCTCTAGGTTACCCTAGTAGGACGAATTTTGTCTCGTGAGGGTTTGCAGTGAATATACCCACAAAATTCTTTATTGACTCAAATAAATATCAAAATACTTAAAATTGTACAATTTAAACTTTTCGAAAAAAATAATCACCATCAACTCATATTCAACTGCCTCAAACCATAGTGTGTGTGGGCAAAGCCAAAAATTCGACCTCAAATTTCCACCGATTGAGCATTACGTTACTTTCCGAAAATTCATTTTGATTCAAATTCTTACGGATGCACTCACAAACGAATCACTCGAATTGTGGCTATATTCTCTCGGTATGCATGATATAAAGAGTAAATATAATGGACACAAATTCATGCATACAAAATTAAAAAGAAGGAAATATATGGTGAAAAGATCTCATCATCGGAATACAGTTACTAGGAAATGGGAACATCACCTCTAATTCACACCATTTAATCTCTCATATTATCTTTTCATGTCTTAGCTCTCCACGCAGTAATTAATTTCGCAATTCGGACTCAGTTAGGACTTTTTTTTGGGGTTAAAAGGTGTAAAGGGTAAAAATGGGAATGGATGGAATGTTCGGAATTGGAAAATTTTCTTATGATGTCCATTTGTGCTTTTTTCGGGCATTTGCTCATTTTTTTTTTTTTTTTTTTTTGAGCATTTCTATTTATTTATTTTTCTTGCCCCTTTTTATTGCACAATTTGGACTTTATTTGATGAATTTTCTCAATTTTTCCAATTCCGAGCTATTTGGGTTTTTCGGGTTATCAAACGAAAGGAAAATAATTATTAGGCTCAAAGTGGGTTGCAAAGGGATAATTTTGTTTTTCACAACTTTTTATGGCTAATATTGTTGGGTAACAAACGAGGGCCTACTTCATTGTCCAAATTGCTAATCATATTACCATATGCATCTCGAGATTAATTAAGTTTAGAGATATATTTAGCACGAATTTCGAGACAACATTTCACACATTTCCCATAACCGATCAAAATAAAGGATTGAGATCATCAACGACTTATTTAAAACACTGAAAAGAACTTTGAGTTAATCATAAACTCAGATTGATTTAAAAACTCAAAAAGATCGATAGGCTCGAAATCTCACTGGGTTTGATCAATCTCCACACTTATTCGTTAAGTCGTCAATTTTCTTTCAATTTCCATCTTCGGTCAATTTTGGCTTAGTGCATTATGATTGTTAACAATTTGAGACTTCAAACAGAATAACGGTGATATTTTTGAAAAATTTAAATTCCAATTTTTATTTATTTTGAGCAAAAATATATATATATATTTTTTTTATTTGTTTTTTGAAATTTAAAAAAAAACTACACTTGGAAAGAACATGTGATTGAATCAATGAATCTAAACAATAAATGGGAAGAATATCCCACACCCCCTAACTTAAATGTTGCATTGTCCTCAATGTGAATCAACAACACAACATAAAGAGAGGAAAAGAAAGATATTACCCAAATGTAGTGATCCTCGATGAGTGCGATTCCATTGAATCTACAAAACAAGTTAGAACCAAGCGTAACAAAAATAATAAAAAAATCTTTAACTAATGACACTACACTATTACAAAAGGAAAGAAAAAGAAAAAAACTAATTATGAACAACCTACAATTTGAACGGCTAATAAATCATACACTAGAAGTCGAAAAATTTGAGGGTCCACCCAAAATACAATTTGACTTTGAGGGATTAATGGTGTACCCTCATTAGGATGCATGCCTCCCGAAAAGTAAGAATTCCGTTTGAAAAACGGAAGGCATGTGTGAAATGGAGAAAATGAACCATCACCAATTAAAAAATTTAACGGGATGATGGGGGGTTTGGATGCTAGGTGGGATAAGTACAATTGAGATCCAAGAAAAATATAATGACCTCCCAAAGATTTTTCAAGTAGTATGGGGAGAGGGGCACACAAAAAGGAAGAGTCCATATTAGAAAATAATTCTAGCAAAGTGTCTTTGTCGGTAAAAGGTGTAAACGTTTCAGAATTTTCAACCGACTCATGGGAATCTAGCGGTACTTCTAATGGTTCAATAACCGTGAAAGAAAATGGGGATGAAATAAACTCAATTTCAAGTAATTCATCATCACTTGGAGATTGAATTTCAAGGGAGCAAGACTCACTTTCAATGAGATGTTCTTCAAAAATTTTAGGTGACACACAAGTCTCAACCTCCTCTTTGTTTTCCAAAATAGAACGCACATCATCGCAAAGTGTGACCATTTCCTTCACAAGACCATAATCGATATTCTTTGTGCTTTGGGTGGAAAGAAAATCCAGTACTCTTTTGGTTAGAAAAAGCGTGTATTCTTCCAAAGCAGGATCCCTTGGTTCTAGAACCTCGGATTCCCCTTTTGGTTGAAAACCTTTTATAGTTTCACAAATATTGGAAGAAAAATCTTCATTGGATTCCCCAAAATGATTTTTTTTTTCGATATTCGTTTTCAAGCTTTTCATACGCAAGATTTAGAAAGGCCTCACCCATGGTAATAGGTCGAGGCACAGATTCTTGAGAATAATTAATATAAATTTCTCTCCTATATTCATTTGCAAGCCTTTCACACTCCAGAGTTAGAACGGCCTCACCAATGGTAATAGGTCGAGCCGCGGAGTCTTGAGAATAAAAAGTTTGAAAACGATTACCATATGAACCATTATAATTACCGAACTCACCATGAAAAGACATTATTACCGAATAGTATGTAAATGGAAATTTGAGTACAAAGGTGTGCGGTTGAGGATTCTACGTTTCTTGGCGCTCAATTGTGCAAGGCTACAAAAAGGTAAAAAAAAAAAAATCCAAGGAAAAAAAATCTTTCGAAATAGTAAATCAATTATAATCTATAACAAAACATTCCCCGGCAACGGCGCCATTTTGTGATCGAGTGGAAAAACCGAGCGTCCGTGTAATACGCTAGTCGTTGTTATCGGCTTCCAACCTCAATACAAAAAAAAACCTAAACTTTTAACTACACTTTTATGGAGTATAGTAGTAAGTCTGGGTATCGAATCCACAGGGAATGTTTTATAGAATTTAATTGATTTATTACTTCTAAAATAAAAATGAAAAAGATGATGATTGGGAAAATTTCTATTAAAAAATTACTTAAGAAAAACAAACTGAAAAGTGCAAAAGAAATTAGATCTGACAAATGGGAGAAAATAGGGTAGGGTACAATCCCTCAATCCTTAACAAATTACCGTACAGAATACTAGAATTATAAATCAAAATTCTTGATTAAATCCAGTCCTTATCATCACTAAGCATTACATATATGAGATTCAAGACCGCATCATATGAAATCAAAGATCAATATAAGGCGGTGAACGACAAATTATACATACAAAGCATTCTTAAACATCCCAAGTACCTAGGGCGAGAGAGATTAAAAGATATGACAATGCATATATGATTTTCATTCACGATTCAACCAATATTTTCATTTATTTTCTAATTTTCCATACAAATAATTTGTATTAGGATTGAGTTCATGTACCCCAACCCTTGAGAATTTAGCTACTCATGATTGGATTAAAAAAAACAAATTCATACACAACATTAAAGATCTACAAGACATTATAAATAAATTGCAAATAATAAAACAAGAGAATGGAAATGAGATTACTTGAATTCAGCAACAAGAACGGAATTGTGATTCAGAAATTCTTACAAAATAGGATTCATGAAAACTCTTGAAGAAATTTGAAATTAACCCTAGAACTTGACCTAGAATTCAGCCTAGAATGCAACCTCTAACCTACTCCTAACCTAGCCTTTTTGCAATTCCCCTTCAAATGATGTAGGGCATGGGCTTTTATAGCACAAAATCTCGAAATTGACAGCCAATAGTTCTTGTGGAACAAGTTTTCCAAGAGTTTCACTACATTAAATGCATAATTAATGACAGAAATCCGCACATCTAGACTCTTCATTATCGCGCAACTTCAAAACCTCGTAACTTCTTCACCGTAGCTCGGATTGAGGTGCCGTTTTTTCCAGTGTTCTTATAATTTAGATCTCTTCAACTTTCTAGTTGGCCCCACCTCCGGACTAAGGCTGAAAAAATACGAAAATGCCCTTCAACTCTCCATTTCTAGGTTTCTTTCACTGTTTTGCATTCTCCTTCGCACTAACTTGCATGAAATACCTGTAAAACACATGAGAAATACACAAAACAAGAAATACTTGCCACAAGGGGTTAGTAGCATAAATAAGAGACAAATCCAAGCTATTTACACTGCACGGAATCATAAAAATACTGAAATTAAGGGGATAAATGTGAAGAATATGTGCCTAAACAGAGGCCTTTACTATGGTTAACCCACTAGAGTTCGCTGGGAGCACCGATATTACCATAATGAGCCAACGGAATAAATACATTTAGAGGCATTTGACGATAGAAGAGTGAATAGAGGTGCACAAACATATGTTAGTTTCGTTCAGGTTGGTAAGAGAAACCCTAGAGTTATGGTGGGAGTCAATCACCACACTGAACGAGCGGTATATAATAACTATTAATGAATTCTGGGTAATGTATGATGAGAAGTACTTCCCACATGAAATGAGGTCAGAGATGAGGATATGATTTATGGATCCGAAGCAGGATAACAATACCATCGTAGAAAATGAGGAGAAGTTTACCGTACTATTATTGTTTGCCTTAGATGAGGTAAATAGTGAGGAAACAAAATTGGAAAGATTTACGATGGATCAGCTTGACACATCAGGAAGTCCCTTTTGGGTAACTCGAATTTTACAACTTATACACAGATGGTGAATGTCTCTTTATTACACTGTCAGGATCACATGTCATTTTAGAAGAATAAGGGAGAAAAGAGTCCTAATTCAGATTCATCGAGCCAGCAGGGCAAGGTAATAGGAACAATACTTAGGGAGTCCATCAGTTTAGGGTTCCTAGGTAGGATATCATTCAAGAGGTATAGGGGTTTCGATAATTGGAACAAGCATGTCCATCAGGCTAAGGAATAGCATCCGTGGGGAGATAGGCTATAATTTTTTTACTGATTTATCCTTGAGGGTACTTCTGGCTTCTAATGCAAGAGGAGGGTCCGATAGCTAATGCTTCCCAAAATATTAAGACTCATGAAGGTAAGTACCCCACCCATTATCTCGAGATTGAATCTATAGTGTTTGCATTATGTATTTGGAGACATTATCTTTTAGGAGAGAAATTCCAATTATTTCCGAATCACAAGAGTTTGTAATACTTGTTCACGTAGAGGGAGTTGAACATGAGGCAGAATTGATGTATTGAGTTTGTGAAGGACTGTGACTTTGATATTCAGTATCACATGGTCAAGGAGAATGTATTGACAAATGCCTTGATCCGTAAACTGATGGTTGAGTTAGTAGCGGTGTGGAAGGAGGAGTGGAATTTTCTTCGCACTAACAATAATCTATCGCGTGCATTCATGGAATTTATCACCATCAAATCTAAGATATGTATTCGTGTCGTGAGGGGGCGGGTGGAGGATCCTTTTTGTTAGGAGGGGATGAGTCAGTTGTTAGCAAAAGGAGCAAAGCATTACTTGATTGGTTTTGAAGTGGGATTACGGTTCCACATTAGGTTAGTAGTTCTCGAGGGTAAGGAATCATGACAGGAAGTTATGACTGAGGTGCATGGGTCATATTTTTGTGTGCATCCTGTGGGGATAAGATGTACCAAGGTATGAAGCACCGGTATTAGTGGACAGGCATGAAGAAGGACATCGTCATTTTTGTGTCCAAGTGTATCACGTGCTAAATGGTGAAGGTAGATCATGAGTGACCAACTGGTGTTCTATATCCTCTTGATATTTCGATGTGGAAATGGGAGAGTAATTCCATGGAATTTATTATGAGGTTACCTATGTCATAACGGGGACATGATGCCATCTATGTGATCGTAGACCGTTTGACAAAGGTGTCTCATTTTTTTCTAGTTCGAACCAGCAAAGGATAAGATGTTTGTGTCCCTATTTTGGAGGAGTTTCCAACATGCATTAGGGGCAAACTTAAGGTTGAGTACCTCATATCACACATGAACAGATTGTCAGATAGAGAAGGTGAATAAGATGTTTGAGAACATGTTACGGATGTGCATTTTGGAATTTAATGGTAGTTAGGAACAGTAATTGCCATTGGTGGAGTTCTCTTACAACAATAGTTATAAGTTCACTATTGGCATGGCGCCATTAAAGGCATTGTATGGGAGGACTTTTAATTTTCCCTCTTGTTGGTTAGAAGTGGGGGACAACAAGCTTCGCAGGTCGGAGTTCATCCAGGACACTTCCGAGAAGGTGGAGATGACCAGGGGTAGGATTCTAATTGCTTAAGATCGATAGAATAGTTAAACTGATGCAGAGAGGAAGCACTTTGATTTTGATGTTGGAAATCACGTGCTACGCAGGTTGTCTCCCATGAAGGAAATGATGTGGATTAGGAGAGATGGAAGTTGTTTTTGAGTATGTGAGAACATTCCCTATTATCTAGAAGATATGACCAATAGCTTATTAGTTATCCTTCGAAACATTTGAAGAGGATCCACGATGTTTTTAATGTCTCGACGTTACGGAGGTTCCTTAGAGTAAAGGTAGCTTATCAACACATAGATATTAATAAAATAGAGATCCAACCCAATGTGAGTTATGAGGAAAAACCTATAGCCATTCGAGATCATAGGAGCATAGACTTCAATCTAAGGTAGTTCCTTTAATGCGTGTGAATTATGGTCACCACAGAGAGGATGAGTCGACATGGGAAAGGTACAATGACATGCGAGAGAAGTCTCCAGAACTCTTCTAGTCAGGTACGCGCCAGATTTTGAGGACGAAATTCCGTTATTGGGGGGGAGAATGAAATACCTCATACTTTTATGTTATTAATTGTCATTTTATCGATAGACTTTAATTGGTAGAATATGAAAACAATGACTAATAATTATTTAAAAATAAATAATTACTTGGGATATTATCAAATTTTACATTGTGCAGGATTATGTTATTTAATTATACTGCATGTGTTATAAGGTTAGAGATAATTAAATTTCCATGTTTTATTAAGTGTTTATATCGCATGTTAGTATAATTAATACGTGTAATTAACAAATGGACTATAAGCGGTTAACATGTAAAATTATTAAGTGTATCATTTTAGTCTGCGTCGAGGGGATTTATCATGCGATTTGAAGTATGCCTAGTCTGAGTGGTTCTAGAGTGATTTGAAGCATTTTAAACATCGTAAGTTAGGCCTAAGGTAGGTTTACCTTTAGGGGAGATTTTAGGCTACTCCGGGTAGCATTCTGGGCTATTTTAACAGCCCGAATACATGTTATATTAGGAGATTAGGGAATTAAGAGTCTATTAATGACTTAAGTTACATCGGTTAGGTTATTCCATCCAAAAAAACTAACCTTAGTAACCTTAATCACCTGGTAAAGGTTAGCAAAGCTTGGAGAGGATAAAACAAGCAAAATTAAAGAGAATGCTCAATACATTTTACGAGAGTTTGGTCTTACAAGTTCATGGTTATGCCTTTCAATCTCACCAACGCGCCAGCAACATTTATGGACCTAATGAATATGGTTTTCAGGGACGTCTTAGATCAATTTGATATCGTGTTCATAGATGGCATATTTATTTATTCTTGAACTCTCGATGGGATGCTCAGCACTTGTGAATATTCTTATAGACATTTCATGACCATCAACTCTATGCTAAGTTCAAGAAATGCAAATTTTGGTGGAGATTGGTTAAGGACTTGGGCCACGTATCTAAGACGAGAATATTAGTGGATCCAGGAAACGTTTCAGTGGTGATGGATTGGAGGCAAACCAAGACACCTATATAGGTGAGAAACTTTTTGTTTTTGGTCGGATTCTATCATCGATGCATTCAAGGGTTCTCGAAGATAGAGAGGACTCTAAAGAATTTGATGCAAAAAGATGCACCATTTATTTAGGACGATTCGTGTGAGGAGGCTCTTGATGAGTTGAAGGTCAAGTTCACTTCGGCTCTGATGATCACCTTAACTCATGGGGACAGACTATAAAGTTTTTACTAAAGCATCCTTGCGGGGACTTAGGGGTGTATTTATGCAAGAAGAGAGTTCGATAGCTTATGATTCCCGAAAGCTTAAGCCTCGCGAAGGGAATTAACCCATTCATGATCAGGATTTGGTAGTTATAGTGTTTGCACTATGTATTTTGAGATATTATATTTTGGACAAGAAATTCCAATGATTTACAGATCAAAAGAGTTTACAATACTTGTTCAAATAGAGTGGGTTGAACATAAGGTAGAATAGATGGCTTGAGTTTGTGAACGATTATCAGTTTGATATTTCATATCACCCGAGCAAGGCGAATGTACTGACGGATGCCTTTAACCATAAATTGATGGTCGAGTTAGCAGCAGTGTGGAAGGTGAAATGGAGTTGGCTTGGAACTAATGATGATCTATCACATGCATTCATAACAGTTTTTACCCTCACGCCTGAGATTATTATTCTGGTCGTGAGTGTGCAGGAGGCGGATCCTTTTTGTTAGGAGAGTATCATCTTGTTGTTTGCAAAAGGATCAAAGCATTACTCGATAGAGTCTGAAGGAGGATATTAATTCCACTGCAAGTTAGTAGTTCCTGAGGGTGAGGAATTAAGATTATCACTTGTGACTGAGGCGCCAATATTTGTAGGCATGCATGAAGAAGGATATTGCCATTTTGTGTCCAAGTGTGCCACGTGCCAAATGGTGAAGTTAGACCATCAATGACCAACGGGTATTCTATAGCCTCTCTAGATTCTGATGTGGACATGGGAGAGAATTTCTATGGAGTTCATTATAGATTTACCTATGTCATAGTGAGTACATAATGCTATCTAGGTGATAATAGACCATTTGACAAAGGTGGCTCTTTTTTTCCAGTTTGGACAGATTATACTTCAAAGGAATACGGCAAGATCTTCCTTAGAAAGATTATGAAGTTTCATAGTGTACCACTTAATAACGTGTCAAATAGGGACAAGAGGTTTGTGTTGCTCTCTTGGAGGAGTTTTGAGCAGGCATTAGGGGCAGAGTTGAGGTTGAGTACCTCGTATCACCCATAGAGATGGAAAGGGTGAATCAGATGTTGGAGAACATTTTACGAATGTGCATTTTAGACTTCAAGGGTAGTTGGGAATAGTACTTAACATTTTTGGAGTTTGTTTACAACAATAGTAGTAATTTCACTATTAGCATGGCGTTGTTAGATGCATTGTACGGGAGGCCTTGTCGTTCTCCTCCTTGTTGGTTAGAAGTGGGGGATAACAACCTTCTCAGGACAGTGTTCATCCAAGACACTTTGGAGAAGGTGGATATAATTAGGGGTCGGATTCAGATTACCCAGGATTGAAAGATGAATTACATCGATGCATAAATAAGGAACTTGGATTTTGATATTAGAAATCAGTTACTAATCAGAGTGTCTCCCACGAAGGGAATCATGGGATTTGGGAAGAGAGGGAAGTTGGCTTCCCAATATGTCGTTCCTTATTATTGAGAAGATAGAGACATTATCTTATTGGTTACCCTCTTAAGATAATTTGAAGAGGATCCATGATGTTTTTCATGTCTCAATTATGGAGGTTCCTTAGAGATGAGGTAGCTTATCATCACATAGATATTGATGAGATAGAGCTCCATCCAGATTTGAGTTGTGAGGAAAAACCTTTCACCATTTTGGATTGTAGGAGTGTAGACTTCATTACAAGGTAGTTCATTTAGTGTGTGTGTAGTGGGGGAACAATGACGAGGATGGGTCGATGTGGGAGAGGTAGTATGACATGCAAAAGAAGTCTCCAAAACTCTTCTAATCAGGTCCGCATCAAATTTTGAGGACAAAATTTCGTTATTAGGCCGAAGAATGTAATACCCATACTTTTATGTTATTAAGTGTCATTTAATTGGTAGACTTTAATTAGTAAAATATCATAAATAAGAATCAATAATTATTTAAAAATAAATAATTACTTTTGATATTATGAAATTTTACATTGTGCATGATTATGTGATTTAATTATACCGCATGTGATACATGGTTAGAGATATTTAAATGTGTATATTTTATTAATTGTTTATATCTCATGTTAATATAATTAATATCTGTAATTAACATATGAATTATAAGTTTAACGCGTAAAATAATTAAGTGTATCATGTTATTCTACACCGAGCGGTTTTATCATGAGATTTGAAGTATGGCTAGATTGAGTGGATTTCGAAGTCATTTAAAAACATGTTTATGTGTTTCAATCATCCTAAGTCGGGCTCGGGGATGGGTGTGCTCTTAGGGGAGATTTTGTGCTATTTTGGGTAGTATTTTGGGCTCTTTTAAGGGTCCAAATTTATGCCTTATTAGGAGATGATGTAATTAAGAGTCTATTAATGACTTAAGTTAAATCACTTAGGTTATTCCACCCACAAAAAAATTCCCTAGCATCCTTAATCACCTGGGTGAAGTTAGCAAAACTTAGAGAGGAGAAAACAAGGGGAATTCAAGAGGATAAATGATTGGGATTGATTACGATTAATAGTAATTAATATTATGTTAAAAGTTAATACTTTGGTGATAAAACCTGAAATCAACATCCAATAACTAGTGAAAATTAAGTTATAATCCATGTGTTAGGATCCATTTACATTTTCAAATCAAACCCGAGTAATAATTAGAAACTTTTCTCTGAAAATTAGATAGAAATTTTAACCCATTGATATTTTAGACAAAGATAGGATTTTTATTAATTAATACTTGGATTGTTGGAATAATTCTGTTTTGGAAAATTATGAACCCATACAAATGTATTCCCATGGCTATTATTAAATCCTTGTTTGTTGAATTAAGGCTTCAAAGCTTTAGAAGTCATTAATGTAGGTTGGGAAAGATGACCACATTCAATTGTATGTGAATCTGGGCTTACTGCCCAAAACAAATCGATTCGGCTTGAAGAGCCAATCGATTCAGCCCTTAGCAAATCGATCCGACTTCAAGGGAAAATTGATTCTTCCCCTAAGTTGGGTCGGGTCAGACCGATGGAAATGGAGCGTGAGGTTGTTACGAGTTGATTCAAGTATATAAAAGGTTATCCAAGTGAAGGGTAACTGATATAGTGTAAAATTGAGGATTTGTAGTGTGAACATATAGGCATCAATTATTATCTTTAATTTAGGGAATTAATAATTAAGGATATTAAGTTGTAATAAAATCGGATGTTATAGGAATCAAGTTAGAATGGATGGAAACCGAGTGATGTGATATCATATGGGGTAGCTACATATATTTGTGTTGTATATATATATATTTCAAAAACTTTGTGAACATACTTGCACTTGTGGTGGTCCTATTGGTTGGATTTTCATTCGACACCAGAACCGCATACCATACACCGGTTGATATGTGTTAAGCGTAGTGGAGGCCATTATTTTATATAATGCCTATAGCGGTGTCCTCTTTGTGATGAGAGAATGTTATTTGAACTAGAGTCATTAGTTGGGTTAGGTATGGACCCGTTAGTGGTGATACGACGTATTGATTTCCCCATCATTGTGTGTTTTAGTTAAACCGATTGGGCGAAGGAATCCTACATACTTATTGATATAAGTACGAAATGGACACCAAGGGTAGTTTCCCCTTATGTGATAATCATATACATTGAATAAGGACTAATGCAGCCTAATAAATTGGATAAGTGTTAATAGACCCAATAAGACATAAAATACATCATGTGCTTTAATTGTATCATGTGGGGTTAGTATTGTAGGGGTTAGTGTTGGGATTGTGAAAATATACGCTTAGGTAGTTACATCTATGTTATATGATAGTTAGGTGGAATTTATTCTTTATGATAGTGTAGAGACTAGTTATCATTATATGGCTTGGGTTAGGGATGCATGAAGTACTGCACTTAGACGAGGGGAGATATACTTATTGCATGCGATAATCGATGGGTGGCATATATTTCGAATTAACTGCATTATTATTTCTCATTATTGAAGTTAATTCTTGCAACTTTAGGTCTCTAACCAATATTATCAAAAATATTTTACAGGTTTAGTAAGGCAGGATCAATAAGGCCGAAGGAAGATCAGACTTGCAGCTCCATTTATGTAGAGAATTTCAATCTTTTGATTCGAGCATAGGTCACTACTCATTTCATTTCTAGTCATTTTCATTTCAGAGTTAGTATGGGCATAAGTTCGAAATTTATTTATTCGATCACTTTTTATTAGGGTCGTGATGCGCAGATTTTCTATGTCAGTGGGGTTTGAAACTTATTTGTGGTCATGTCATGTCATTTTAGTTTTATGTTGCATGCATGTATGATTTAAATTATAGTTTTTATTTCATGGTTTAATGCTAAGAACGATATATATTGTTTGATAAGCCCCATCTTTGGCGTATTGGTCTAACCAACCCTTACATGGGAAAAGGGGGTTATCACACATTATCTCCCGTTACAGTAGGGGTTCCCTGCATGCGGTCTTGGGTTTGGCATAGTTCTCTGATCTCGAATTGCATGATGTTTTGGAAAGCTGTGATGTGATGAAGTTGTCTTAGAATATGATCCATAATATTTTTGATAGATAAAAATCATAAAATAATGAAGATATGACAATTGTTGTTTAGGAGCTCGCTAATGAAGACTAAAAGATTGCACGAAGCGTGAACTTTGGTTTCTACGGTAAGAACTTAGTGGGATTATTCTGCTGATAGTGATTGGTGCAAGAAAATGTTGGGGCACTTTCGTTAAGTTTTTTTTTGATAATCAAATGGACAAAAGGATGGTATATAGGGGATAAGGACTTTTGTATGTAATGACTTAGTCTAACTCAATTATTTATCTATTTTTAAACACATTTAGATGGTCTATTGTTTTTTTCTTTTGGTATTATCTTCAAAGCAAGAAAAATTTAGCAAAGTCCCATTTGATTTGGGTGAATAGGGGTAAGCTCCCTTTTTTTGAACAAGGAGTGAGGAAATCCCAGACTGAGGTCATACATCTTCATACAATAAATTATGGTTAGGGGAATCCAATGTAACGTACTTTTTCTTTATCGATAACCCACGGATTCATACAGTTGATCTCCCTTATGCAGGGGAGACATCTGGCCTGAAATCTAAGGGGTTTCTTGCCAGCCTCTGGCCATTTAACACATTTTTAGAAATTTGGTCAAGACGATGCCCGTAAATATCTATTTTTTGTGAAATAGGGTTTGTTCCTATACCTTTTTCTATATGAAAAAGGGATATGTGACTAGATTATCAAAGAATAATTTTTCATTGCCATGGGTTTTGATATACCGCGCCATTCAGAGAGAGAAACCTTTAAAGTATGGGTGACAACATTTTACCCTAGTACTGAATAGCTGTGAAAGCCTATTCAATATACTCCAGTACTAAAAAAAATTCAAAAGTTCCGTATCACCTAGACTTTGGGATGAAGACAGAAGTTATTTGAGATACCGGACGGGTGGACGAAAGTAGTGAGGACACTCATTAGCAAGTAGACTTTCGAGGAAATAACTTTTGAAATGTACAGGCTTTATCCAAGGAAGTGAACTCTCTAAAGTAAGAACATATCTTTCTAGAAGAGATGACTTTTCTGAAGTATGAACATTACATTGGATAAAGTCAACTTTTTAAAGCAAAAATTTCTTTTAACTATTTTCTTTTGGGAGCCCTTGAGGGTGTGGGGTTTAAACAATATAAAATCAAGACTATGCAGTGCAAGATGCAAATAGGTAATCTTTAATTTTTACACACTTTGATGTTTAATTTTATTGCAAGGTCCTTCACATGCACCTATATTTTTGGTAAAATGTACAATCATGTATATGGGGACCTAAGCACGCATCTAGATTGTGAGGGACTCTAAAACTAAGGTCGATAAACAGTTGTAAAATTGATATAAAATAGTCATATGGTAGATAAATACTAAGCAAAGTAGAAAGGAATCATATAGATAAGTCAGTTCTCTAGATTTATCTTCTGCAGACTTACCATTGGGATGTAATTGGCGAGGTCCAGCTATGATACACAATATCGCATTCTAATAGAAGAAAAAAATTCCCCATAGGAGTTGCCATTGTGGCATTGTTTTCCTCGAGTGGTGATGTGCCCAATGGGGAAGGGAGCTCGCATTACAACGGATGCAAAAGTACATATATCTTGTTCCTCCACTCCTTTCAAGTTCGGGTTATCAATTTTTCATAAGGATGTTGATGATTTTCCCTTGGATGTAATTTGACACCATGTTTAGTTTTGGTGCATGCCCCTTTGGCAAGTGTGACTTTCATGAGGGAAAAAAAAGGTTTTATAGGATATTTAGGTTCACCAGTTTGTTTATATAAAAATAAACAAAAAATTTTATCTAGCCCTTTAGGGATAATCCTAAGGTAGGCTTTAAAGTCTACAGTTGGTACAGATATTCTTGTTGTGTGGGTTCAGGAATCAGGTTACTAGTGGGGAAGGTGTTTGGCACCCCAGTTGTTCTGTATGCTTCCTTTATTGTATGTGTATTATTGATCTATACATTATTTACTTACTTTTTAGTTATTTTAGAATTTGTTTATAACCCTTAGAGATATGGTCCCTAAAAAATGTAGATAGGTGCTGAGGTTGGAATATGGTATCGGTGAGAGGTATAGAAACGTATTCAATCGGTGTAGGTACACAAGATTTTCTTGTGCATGACTCCATGTTTTTATGTATATGACGAATGGATGTTATTAAAGTATGTAAGTGTGCAAGAAAGCTCGACTTGTATAATGGTTGGCCATTAGTGTGTATATTATCGTGCGAGGGAGCTCAACTTTTGAGATAGTTGGATATCTCATTCATATTGTGAGTAGACATAGAAAGGTGAGAGATGGGTGCATTTGTATCATGATTAATGTATACGTGTTCGCACATTTGTATATAGGAATATGTTTGGGAGGTCCCGTCTTGAGATAATTTGATATCTTATTTTGTATACAAGAGTATTTGCAGGGATTAGAGATGGATGCATATATGAGGGGTAAATTTATCGAGAGACATATTGTACAGGATCAAGCTCACGAGAAGGACTCACTACGGCACCTACATACCCAAGAGGACCTGGAATCAAAGCCTACATAATTCAGTTGTATATTTAGTATATGCGTTCGACATTTGTATATGTATATTTGTGAGATTACACCTTGATAAAGTTTGATATCTCATTTGAAATGGATAAAGATTATATACATATGTATCTCCATAAAATAATATGTCTAGAGACATATTGTGGAGGCTCTAACTCACGAAAAGGACCGATGTTGCGCTTACGTACCGAATGGGACTTATGATCAAAGCCTACGTAGTTCGATAGTAACATGTATTCGAACATGAAGTGTGTGCAAGTGTAGGACTTGGTTTGGGATGAGGAGGATTGGTGTATGTAATATCAGAATAGGAATGGACCCAAATATAGCTTATAATGGAACATAAGCTAATAATAGCCGAGTGATTACTAGCCGAAAGATGTTGTCATTTGAACTAGTTTTCGGGTGTATTACTGGGAGGAATTTAGCTAAGAAGTGTGGAGGTAACATCAAGGATGTAATGTTCAATTACTAAGAAGCATAGTAGTACACTACATCTTGTTATTAGGTGGACCAAGAGAAGTTGGGGGAGTTCAAGACTATGGGTGGATGCATTCATAGTAGATAATACGCTAAGAGATGTATTATGAGGGTTGGGCTTCATGAATTTTGCTCAGTATAGTGCCTATGTACCCAAGGGGACTCGGGATCAAAGTCAACCAAGTTCACACAAAAAGAGGATAGACGTATAATGAGGCTTGTTCTTCATGAGTTTGACTCGGTATTCCACATTCTTATCCAATAAGACGGGTTCAAAGCAACTGTATTGACAACAAAATGGGTTATATTTACATGTGTAGGTAATGGGATACCAGGTATACAAGTAGTATGGTATTTATGTAGCCTAGTCCTTAATATAGCATTTTTGCTGCGTTGGATTAATATGCTTATATGTTAAAATAATATGTTGATCAAATGCGGATGTTTGAAAAGTATAGAAATGAAAACACATATTCGGGGTGCCGTGCAGACATGAAATTTTTTTGTTCGGAGAAGCGGTGAGTTTTAATACCCCGTAATTTAGGGTAAATTAAATAAATTATATCTTTTAGTATAGTTATGTCTTTACATGCATTTATGTGTATTTACTTGTAGTGACTAGCGATGTCACTAAAATTATTTTATTAGCTACTATTTGAAATTGAATTGAATTTAAAATATAGTAATGCACTAACAATTATTTAACAAATAAAAGTATTTATATTGATAGGACAATTAAAGTGACTTTAGGGGCATGTAGAATGTTCGATTACACTTTAAAAAGTTCGATTTTAAGGCCCATAGATTAGTATATGGGTTGGGAAAATTTTTATACTTGAAGATTGTTTTAGGGTTAATGGGTCAAGGAACATATAGGGGCTCACCCTGATTTCCTAATTTAAAGTACAAAATGAAGATTAGAGTTAACCTAAATATTTTCTAAGCTATTGGTGGGGAATGGATCCCAAACTACATTTGTTAAATATAAAATTTGAAACAAAGTAACCACTAATAGTCGTGTTCTGGAATTTTGATGAAATTATAATAATATTTCATGGATTTGGATTATACGAATAAATTGAGGATTGAATGATATTAGATTAGCGTAATTGAACGGAAACCCTTGATTATTGGAAGAATTCATAGAGAATTGTAACTCAAATGATCCGGGAGTGAAAATTTAGGATTTTAATCCAATTGTATAATTTCCCTTTAATTCCATATTTCAAGCGCTGAAAATTATAATTATATAATTGAATTGGGTTAGGAACATGTATGTGTAATTATATTAGCTGGGTTTGGTGATTTGGGAGCTTGAAGGGGCATTAATGTAGGTCTAGATCATGTAGAAATATTCAGGAGAAATTCAGTCAATTGCAGGCCATTTTTAATATGGTACACCTGGGAATATGACTTTATTGAAAAATGAAATCCTATTTAAATTGAGTTAAGAACATGTGGGAATTGATTTCATAATTTTGGAAGTTTTGATGAATATCATATGAATATTTTCTCAACAAGCACAGAGTGCTGAATTGTTTGGAGCGAATCTAGTGCTTTGAGGCTATTTTTGGCATAATTTATCTATAAATTTAGATTTTTAGAAAAAAAGTCCTAGTTAAATTGAGTTAAAGTTTTGGACATTGGTTTCATAATTTTTAGAGGGTCGATGAATATCTTAAGAATATTTTCTTAACAACACGTAGGACTAAAATTCCTACCAAATTAATGAAGATTGATCAACGTCCCATGTTTTCTTAGGTTTGATCCGGTGTTTGATTGTTTGGGTTAGCGAGCCTAGTTTTTGATGAACTTTTCTTTAGGCAGTTTACAAAAATATTAGAGTGTTGATTGTAGTAAATATCCTAATTAATAAAAGTTAATTAAGTTAATACTTGTAAAGTTAAAATAGGAAATCGTATACGCGAGAAAGATTATATCAAGTGAAAAACATTGGGTGTGCGTATCGATAAATACATAGTAGGCTAGATTGGGGGGTGTACCCGATAAATATATACTAGATTATAACACCTGCGAATAATTGGGTGTGCATATCCGGTAAATATGTACTAGGATAGATTGGGTGGTGTGCGTACCCTTTAATTACATACTAAATTATTTCATATGCAAAATATTGGGTGTTCATACTCAAAAATACATACTAGGTTAGATTGGGTGTGCATATCCAGTAAATACGTAGCAGATTATATTATGAGTGAACTATTTGGTGTGAGTACCCGACAAATACTTAGTAAATGAACGTTATGGTGATAAATTATATTATATCCTTGAGATGAGTAGAATAAGTATTTATGCTTATTCAAAGGATTTGAATCATACGTAATCATGGGGTCTACTTGGGTCTAGAATTAGATGTGTGTGATATTTAGGATTGTTGGATTGGGATAATTTAAAAGGCACTAAGAGATAAGAGGAAAATTTGTAATTTTATTATAGTTCAACTCAACTACATGGTTATATAAAAGAGGCTTGTTGTTAACATCAATGTTGACTTTACTTTTCAGGACATAGGCAACTACATCGCAGCCTTCTGAATATCATTCAATGGTTTAATTTATGTTGATACGTTAGTAGTTATGCAATGGTACGAGTATTGTTTATTTGTTCGATATCAGAGTTATGTGGTTCACCTATGATCTGTTTCAGTTGAATTAGTTGATGCATTTAGTTTTATTACAATTGTGCTTATAATGTTATTCAATTTTTTTTATTCCCATTAGTTTATATTATAACTGATAAATCTAGTATTAAATTACAATACGATTATGGGGTGTCATAATACTATAACCAAAAAATATACTTTGGCCTGCTAAGTTTCGCGTTGGACACAACTCAATGGCACTATCCTCAGAACGTATTTTGAAAGGTATGTTTTCATGTTTTTATTTTGGAATCATGATTTGTATTAATTTAACATACGATTATGTCAATTCGTGACATAAGTGGAGGTGATTGGTTAAAAACAATCTTAAACAAATTTAAATGTTGTAAATTGCATACTCGATCCCCTAAATGGGGTCGAGTTAGAGAGGGAACAAAATTATGTTCAATTTATAATAATATATAAACGTGGAGTGCTGCCACAAAATTTGGATAAAGTGTCTTTACCATCATGACGAAAGTTGGCTTTTTTCTTTGGGTCAAGCCCCACTTTTAGTGATTATCGGTCTGATAGAGCTTCGAATAAAAGTTGCAGGATTTCTGTAGGGCTTCGACTCAGTTTTCTATTTGTAGGTGACATTTTTGAAGTGTGAACCTCTTTTTAGGGTGACTCCACAGAAGTAGGAGATTTTCCTTTTGAAAAACAGAATTTTTTAATGTACGAGCCCTTCAAGACTTTTTAAAATGATCTCGAGTATCTTGGGCGCTCGAGATTAAGAAAGTTAAAAAACCGAATTAATGTTGGGTTTTGAAGATGGATTTGGTCGATCGACTAAAGGTCCTATGCCGTTGATTTTTTTCAAGGGCTGAGAAAAGATTAAGATAAGATTTGGTTGTCAGAACCTTTGGCTGATCGACCAATGCCTTTTGCTTATCGTCTATTAAAAAGGAGGCCTTTGGTCGATCGTATAAAGGCAACAGTGGGTTATTTATTGGAGTTTTTAATTGATTAAATGGGTTTTTAGGGTTTTGTTTATTTTTAACTTTGCCCTACATACTTTGACTTCTTGAGTTTTGGCACCCTAAACTTTAGTGTAGATTCTGAAAGTTAGTTTTTCTCGAGGTTTATTTTGGGGCTCATGCTTGAGGTTTATTTGAATTAGGACGAAGTGCCCTAGAATTTTGATTGCAAATTGAGGTATCCCCCAAAGGAAGAAAAATAATCTTTAATCCAAATTTATTAAAATGATGTTGGTTGCTAATTTTCTGGAAACTTTAATCACATTACTCATTTTTATTTTAAAAGAAGAAATTTAAAATAAGAGATCATGGAGATAAGTCAAGTTTCAAAAGGAATGTTCCTTTTTTCCATTTTTGTAAGTTACATGGACATTCAAATCAATCTTGTATTTCGAAGGAGAGGAATAGTAAGTTCATGAATAATCGGTGGAAAGTGCTTCAAAGATATCGTATTATTGAATTAAGAGGTGAAATTTAAGGGTTGACTTTCTAGTTAAGGAAAAAAATGAGGTTAGGATGGATTTTCCTAAACCTAGAATATTTTCTCAAATTTCAACGAATAAGCATAAGAATCCTATGTGCATTGCAAGATGAATGTAAATGAATGTCAAAGGTATTCAAAATAAAATTTCTAGGAAGGAATAGATCCTTCCTCTCAAGGATTTGGGAGATATTTCACATTTTTTTAGGATATATGGGATATTATTCATGCAGGTCTCCTTCCTAGTTACTTCTTGATTTTATGGGTTAAATCTTTATGGGTAACAATTTGAAATTGTTCATTTGGATCATTTTTCATATTTTGTGAGGAATTTTTATTCTTTTTCTATACGTTTTATTCCTTAAATGTTATGTATGTATATATTACATCATTCCTTATTCAAAAGTGTCTAACATATTTTATTTTATTTCTTTTGCGACTATGTGATGAAGTTCTTTCATTTATAGATATGATTAGAAAAGTTAACTTCAATAATACGCAAAGCATGTAATCCTATCTTTTTGATTGAAATGTCGGTTATATCAATTATATGTTATAATTCACTTGATAAATCATGATAATCAATTTTTTTTTAACATCTTTGGTTGTGATTTCACTTTACACTTACACTTGCATATCACCCGATTCATATGATTATATATATGGGTATTGCATTTATTTCTTAACTTAATCGTGAATAAATCTTGAGATCTCCTATTGGGTTTTTATTGATGTTTCTATGGTCCATTTGAGAGTATGTGTGAGTTTATAACATCGCTAGATGGAGTTGATTGATGAAACATTTTTATAGACAAAAAGGGCTACTATTGGTGAAATAACATTGACTTAATTTAAGTGTCATTAATAGGTTTCAATCAAACTATGTGAAATCCACCATATAAAAATTAAATATATGATGGAAAGATCCAAATCTAAATACTAGAAAATTCAAGTCAAAAAATTAAGATAGGAAAATTTTACATTTTCTTATAGTGCATTATTATGTGTCTACTTTAGGGCTTGAGCATGATTAAGGGAGACATACATATAAATACTAACATTTAAATGATCTTGAAAGGATATTAATGAAATGTAATCTTTTGATTTTGTCACCTATATTTGATCCTGAATCATACCATGAATAAGATACAAAATCGCTTGAATTTATTTTTAAAGAATATTAAATTTGTGGTTGAATTGATGTATGCATGTTTTTAACGTGTTCTCAACTATGCCTTTGATGAATATTCAAAGTGAATTTGTTTATACAATCTTATTTATCATAGGTAACCTTATCACTATCACACTTTGTTATATTAGAGCTGCATTTGTAAATATATATATATATATATATATATATATATATATATATATATATATATATATGTGTGTGTGTGTGTGTGTGTGTGTGTGTGTGTGTGAGAGAGAGAGTTCTTTCATTTGTTCATTTAACTCAAACTTATGATTAACATGTCATAAATTAATGTTTTTACATGCATTTTCATACATTCAGAACATATTTTGAGAGATTGGGAATTTGCGATTCAACACTTGGCCGTTTTCTAGAGAAATTCAATGACTTTGTGTTATGTCCAAATTCGCTCGCATGTTGCCAAAGAAGCGTCGTATGCACGGTCATCCATACGCATGGTAGCACTTATCTGTGCACACATATTTCGCATGTGGGAATCCATTAAAAGGTTTATAGGGCTTATTCCGTCCTCATTTCACATTCAACATCCCAAGCCTCAAATCCTAGGAAATTTTGGTCAAAGATCAAAGTTTTCTCTTGTATGATTATTTGTTGATGTATTTCGAGTATATTTGGAGGTTTACCATTCACAAACCTTAGTTTTTTGAATTTATTGGTTTTATTCTAGGATAAACTCTAGTAAGTCATCATTCTATGATTTACTTGTTAATTTACTTATATTATGGTTTATCTGGGTTGCTTCCATCCTACTAGGTGTTAGATTTGTGTTTTGAGATTGCTATTTTGGATTTTAGGTTTCCATACCTTTGTGTTGCCCACTGAATCCTTTAATTTTTTTCCATATCTTCTTGTGATTTCTTTTTACACCCTATTTTTAATATCATGGGTCGTGAATAGACTCTTGAACATAAGACAGTGACACTTGGATCCCCAAGTAGTCCCGATGAGACTTTTCTTTCTAGCAACGATGCATTCATCTCCATGAACTTCACATGCACGTACTCATACCTTGATTCATATCCCCGAGATGATAATTGTTGCCTGCACGATCCAATTTACTATGGATGGTGATTCTTTGGGTGCTAATTTTATTTCTAGAGTTGTTAGAACTGAGAGAGATATTTATATGGAGCATTTTGAGCATATAGTGAGGTTGCTTACCCCTTATTTAGGATATTATTTCTTCACAATTACTATTGCCACTCTTAGGCCTACACTAATATTGTTCAATAGTTCTAGGCAGACATGATCGTGACGACCACTTCTTCTCTCATTATTTACCTCTTATGTACGAGGTCATAAAGTTTTTATTATGGAAGACTTGTTCACATCTCATCATAATCTTCCATAAGAGGATAGTATTGTTATACCCCATTTTCCGAAAGGTATTATACACATGATCAAATTGCTACTACAATACCTAGTATTTTCGTGGGCTATATTTATTAATTATTAAATGATAAAAAATTAATAAATGTGACTAATTATTTGTGTGTCTTAGTAATAATGATTTGGCATAATTTAGATGATAATCATATATTGCATACAGTATGATTTTTGTATTGTGTGTTAGTAATAATTAATAAGTGATATTATTTATATGATTGTGAATTATTTGTACGCATAGAATAATTAAGTGTTCCGTTTTATTGCTTCCATGAGATGTTATCATAGGTTGTGGGTAGTATCTCTTAGACTGGACTCTGGGGTGACACAGTTATCCGTATATGTGCTTTTATGACTTTAAATTCCTCCCAGGGGATAGTTATACCCTTAGGAGAGATTTTGGGCCATTTCAGGAAGCATTTTTGGACTCTTTTGGGGGCTCAAAATTAGGCCTTTTGGGGAGATACGAGATTTAGGAAGTTAATTATAACTTAAAACATCCTAATTAGATTTTCCATACCTTGAACCTAACCCTAACATCCATAAACACTTTGGAGAAGTTAGGCAAGCTTGGAGAGGAGAAAGCAGAGGATATTCAAGAGGGGTTCGACAATATTCCAATCTCATGCAAGAATTTTCTTCAAAACCTTTAATAATGTGTTTCTTAATTTATAAGCATAATTTCTCATGAAATTTTGGGTTTGTGAACATATTGGGGACTGATTTATATAATGTTTTAGGATTAGGACAATTTATGATTAATTGTTGATTAAGCTTACTTTGGAAGTGAATATTTTGGTGATAAAATCCAAAATTGACATTGAATAACTAATGGGAATTTTGTTAGAATTCATGTTTAGATTTTTAGTTACTTTTTAATTGAATCCATGTTTAATAAATCTTAAATTGAAAGATATTAGGGAATTATAAATTGTTCTTGAGGAATATTGGGTTAATATGAGTATTTATTAAAATCATGTTGAAAGTCTTTTATGATTATAAATCATTAGGATTCTTGCCCTATGATGTTAGTTTTAGGTTCTGGTATGATGGGAATCTGATTGGAGACCATGGTGGGGGCTTTAATGGAGGCTTTTGAGGAATTTTGGGGTTGATATTGATAGTTGGAGATAAAGCACAACATTTTTTCATTAGGAGGAGGTACCTATCTTGTTCGAATAATGTTTCTTATTCGAACAAGGTCTTTTTCTCATTCAAATGACTTTGAAAATTTGTCCACTTTGTGCAGAATCGAAATACGAAGACGTGGGCGCTAATTTTGTATTTTTCTGATTTTTTTAGGGTTTGATATGATTTTCTACTAAACGGTGTGCAAGATCGAAAGTTGGATTTGGTTCTTTTTAGTTGGGATTTTCCTTTAGAATTACTACACCTAATTTAGTGATTAATTATATTTTGTTAATATTGAGGATAGTTATGTAGGTTAGAGTTATGAACCTTGTACTATTGTACTTACATCCGTTGTTAGGTTTTGGTTATAATGGGTAAACGTATGAGTGAGTGATATCATATGGTCGTATTTATATATAAAGCTGAGAGTAATGAGTTAAAGTGGTTGGGAAAATTAATTTAGGTCTTAAGAGGATATAGGCTATGAAATTAATTTACCAATTAAATAAGAAAACATATATGTACATTACAAAAGAGTCTGCATATATAGGGATAAATGTGCTCATACTTGAGAGACGCAATACACTAGGAGTCGAATTTAGTAAGGATTAAATTTGATGATCCTAAGAATGTAAAGAATAATCCAGTGTTTATGAATTTAATTGATTCGGGGTATCCTTGATTGTAGGGGAAATCCTACTTTTATATATATGTTTAACTAGTTTGGAGATATTTTAAACCTAATTTAGATAAGTATCCAACGATGTGGCGATCTAGATGTTTTGGTACGCTTGAGTGTATGTATTATCATATGATTATATATATATATACACTACGGTATGCCCGTGCCTGAAGGCACGATGCTAATTTGTAGAAGTATATGTTGTTGATATAGACCGTACATCATATTTATTTCGTAACATATAAACATTTTTTGAAATAACCTATGCTGAGAACGTGTTAGTTTAAAAAAAATTGGACAAAACTTTCTTTGTTTATGAGACAATCCACCCTATTTAAGAATAAAATAATTAAATAAAGTATACTATTATCAATGTTAAATCTGGGTCAATGACAAAACCCTCCAACCACAACAATTTAGTCACATATGTTATCCCCCGTGAACTTTGTAACACGAATATAATTTGTTGCTACATGGTCCCAATATAAAAGGAGGTAAAAATTAAAGAAAGAAGAATAAAAACATGACCCAAACAGAGAGATTGCCTTAGTGTAGATAGCTTCCCATTATAGGTTCACAATGATCACTTGAAGATCGCCACAGTGCGGATAGCTTTGATCTCTTAAAGATCGACTTAGTGCATATAGTTGCAAACATTCCAAAACGCCTTATATCATCACATTATTAGAAAAATGACATTAAAAACATTAAAACATGAGTCATACATGTAATACCTCGTGACTTTGGGACTGAGAAATTAAATTTTGGGGAGAAATAAAATTTATTTAAATTGGAGAATTTTAAATTTTGGAAATTGAGGTCCAAAAATTGAGGACGTTATAAAGTATTCGGGATGATGATTCTAAGTGCGCCATTGATTCCGGATGGGTCGAGATAGTCAAAATGACTGTCCTTGGGCAATATTTCTGTTTCGGAATATTTTTAAGTAATTTTGACTCGAATGGGAGTAAATGAGTCATTTAAAGTGTGTATTATCATTTAAAACTGGGGCTTATGTTTTAAGGGATTAAAAGGCTTACGGATCAGCCTATCCCATTTGTGAGAAAGAGAGAAAGAGAAAGAAAGAGGGAAAGAAGAAGAAAGGAAGAGAGAGGACGAAAGCTTGGAGATTTTCGGCCTGTACGCGACTTCAGGGATGATTCAACTTCTACGATTCTAAGGCAAGTGTTTAATCTTGCTAAATATTTGATTTGTGTATTTCATTTCGTAATTGGTGGACAAAAGAATTAGATTTTAGGGTTTAATAGAAAAACCTAAACTTTTGGGTAAAAATCTTGTAGTTAAGGTTATAGAAATTGTTAGGTAGTTATATGATGAATTTTAGGGTTACAAATATGTTTGGTATGAAGATTGATGGTTGGGGGATGTATATATATGGATTTTGGAAATTTGGGTTTGGAGAAAAACAACCCTTTTCGCAACTTTCTGAACTGGCCGAATCGATTCGCCCCTTGCGAATCAATTCTCCATGTTGCAAAAGCATCAGGTCTTTAGGGCCGAATCGATTCGCCCCTTGTGAATCGATTCAGTATGTAGCATACTTACAGGTCTAGTTGGTTCGAATCGATTCGCTGGGGCCGAATCGATTCAGAAACAGGGTTATTTTGTGGAGTTTTTCTAGAATGATTTCTACCCCTTTTTAATTGGGTTTATCGATAAGGGACCTTACTATATGGGGGAAGAGATATGTTTTGGAGATTTTTAAGGGGTTTCTCATATCAATTGATAGTGGGGACATATCGAACCACATTGGGAGCATATACACGTACGTATTGGAGTTTGTGGCATTGGCGTAGTGGGGGAATTTTCTTAAGGATGAGAGTCCTGTTAGGAGATTAGAAGTAAGTCAATACATGATTTGAGGATGAGGATTCTTCGAGGAAGTTGTGATGGCATAACGTAAGATTTAGATGCCAAATTTTGTGTCGAATACCTATAGCGATAGGATTCTATATAGGATATGATTTGGGACCGATGAGAGGTAGGGGTCGCGCATCCTTAGTGATACTAAACTCAAGGAATAAATCGCCAATGTGGTAATGTTAAGGGTTCATAGGGACAATTCAACCATAGTCGGAATTGAGAGCGATTGGATCATACTATCAACTAGAATAGGGTGTGTTGTAAATCTAGTCGGGATAGTTGTTATATATATGTGTGTTATTAAAAATGGGGATTCCAATAATTGATGGGATCATGGAATGAATTTAGGATTGAGCTTGAGGTTTGTAGACTATTAGTTATGTGCACACCTATAGTCGGAATTATTATTAGATATATCGAAGTGTATTCGGATATAGACGAAATGTATAGTGATTGTTATAAATGTTAAACTTGGGAGTTAGTAACCTCATTGTTATATGTATTGGAAGACTATTCATATCATAGGGGTAATGGATGAATATGCTTCAAGTGAGGGATCGTATTTATATAACGAATTAAGTTAATATGCTGGGAGTAATGACTATTATAATGAGAACTATATACGTATAGCCGAGTTTATAAATCTCATACAAACGGACGAGAGATAGTGTGTATATATGTGTATATGTGGATATATATATGTGTAGATATGTCTATGTGTGTGTATATATAGTGTGAATATCTAAACCTTGTGTGATGGTTTGTATACATAATGTGGTCATATTGATGTATATATATATATATATATATATATATATATATATATATATATATATATATATATATATATATATATATATATATATATATATATAGTGTGAATGATATATATACTTATGGTGTGAAGCATACCTTGCACACGCTATCATGGGAAGTTGCGCGATGAGGGTGAGCACCTGGCTTGAGGAGCAGGGTGTGGATATTCCCTAGGTCATAGTCGTCCATTATTATTTGTGTGATTTTATTTTGGGAGGTGAGAAGTCTTGGGTATGAGTCGTTATCACTTGACCGGTTAGGAACTATGATTGCTTCCCATACGTTATGATTGATTTTGTCTCCATGGCGGTGTGATAATAGTCCGATAGGTGGTGAACTCGGGAGAAAGTGAGTAATTCCTAGATGTTGATAGCATAGTGCAGTATTTTGGTATCCTATAACCGTTTATGTTATGTGTATTGCAAGGTATGCATTATGCGTGTTATGTATACGTGGTTATAGGAATGAATGATTGCTTATAAATATATTTAAAGAAAATATATATTTGTGTTTCCTATAGGTGAAGAGGATAAGGAGTTTGTAGGAGGTACATCTTGTGTGATTTCGGTGTACTAGTTGATCAGGGTCGAAGGATCGTACTTAGAGACTATTCCGGTTGTATCGACCCCAAGGATTTAAACAGAGATTTAATTGTGTATTTAGAGATGGTATTAAATAGTTAGGTAGTTGCAGTAATAGGATTTGTGTGGATGGCATAACGAAACCCTACGATCAACATTGTCAAGGAGTAGTGTATCGGGGGTGGTTCCTTATTTGGATTTCTCTTTGCGAGACGCCCCACGAACGAAACGTAGTACAATGTTGGGAGTGGGGAAAAGTTTTGTCCTTAGGAAGTAGATGTATGTATATGGTGAATAAACTTTTTATGCTAAAGTTTAATGTTAATGTGTGACGTATTAAGACTTATGACTATTTTAAGTTAATAATTGGAACCCCTATAGCCTAGAGAGCATATATGTGTATATATATTTAGGTGTGACTAATATTGAAAGGGTTTTTGGGTTATGTTAAGATGGTGGGTCATGTGGGTATAGGCCATACATACAGTTTAGTAGATTGTCCTTAATTGGGTCGGGTAGCTTAAATTAAGGTTCCAAAATTGCGATTAGGTGGGCGGTGTAGATGAGAGGTGAGTTTGGGGTTTCACCAGAGGGCGACTCCACTTTAACTATGAAATAGTGCATTTAGATTTATTATCCACAGTTAACACACTTGATAAACATTTTTACACCTCGGGCTCTAACCCGTTTATATTTCTCTTTTGCTATAGGTATATATACTGTTTACTACAGGTGTCCTACCGCATGGATACCAGATGCTTTTCTATCGAGAGTCTTGGGTGCCGTAAAAGTTGCGGACTGTGGCAGGATTTAGATTGTAGTTGCTTCCTACTTCTTTATAAATCTAGATAGGATTCATTTGTATTTCGAGTTTACACCCAAGTGTTATATGTAGCTGTTTATATTTCTTCTGTACGGATGTTGTACTGTCTGTGGCCCGATAGATTATTCGGGTATATTTCCTTTTGTGTAATCATTTTTATTTTTATTTTTGCACTTCTTTTATCATGGTACGTGTGTACGTAAAAGTTATACATTGTTGGTTTGATATCCAATGTATGTTTTTTTATATATATATATCTGGCATCAACTTTTATAGTTTTGGGTAGTTAGCCTTATTTATCTTAGTATAGTATGTTGATGCTGAGAGTGAGCCATCTGAGATTCTTGATTTAATGTAGTATAGGGTGGGTCACCTATTATTATTTTAAGTGGGGTGTCACAGATGGTATCAGAGCGAGGTTCTAGTGTCTTTAGGATCTGTGCGGGTTTTCTGCATTCTTTTACAAGCGTTCTTGATGTAGATCCCTATTATTAGGATTGTTGTGTTCACTACATTTATCTTCTTCTGCGAGGTGTATTCACTTGAACGACATTCTGACACAGTTGCTTTCGTCTCAGACGTCGCCAAGAATAAGTCATCCAGGAAGGGTCAAGATGAGAGATGCAACACCCATAACAGATTTTGGGTACGCTTTGACTGGAGGTATTTTCTTTTTGTGACTCAGGCAAAGATAAGGAGGAGATTTCTAGCGGTGATTCAAGGTGATCTGACGGTGGTCGAGTGAGAAGGAGAATTTACTCGAATGGCGAATTCTGTGATCGATAAGGTATGCCCTGAGGATAAGCAAATAGTGAAGCCCGTGGGAGATTTATATTGAGAAACTCGTCAATAATTGTTAGGAAACCTGGGGTTGGTGACTTTTACCGATGTGAGGTGTGTGGTGTTGTCCCATTATCTGGAGTATCGCTTGGAGTATCTCCTTTTAGAAGAGGGAGTGAGAAATTTAGAGACTCGGGTTCATAGAGTAGGACCGAAGGAATTGATACCTACGGAGTAGGACCATCACCATGGAAGGATTAGGCAGGAGTTGTCACGGGTCGTAATAGCACTTTAACCTTCAGGATGGTTAGGAAGGATTTTTTAGAGGATATTTCTTTGAGGAGAATTAGGCCTTAAGAAGTAGGGCTTGTCCTAGAAGGAGTAGAGGGACCCAGGGATGAAGTGAAACAGTTGGATTATGGACGTATAAGGTAGAGTACCTTTTTTTGGGTTTAGCTCATGATTTGCCTGGTGTTGGGAGCATCACATGTAAGGTATAATGAGGGGCTAGCCTCTATAACCACAGTGTGTACAGATTTTCCTTTGAGGAAAGAAGGAGAAGGTGTGGCCTTTGTATGTCATCTTTTGGGATAATAAACCATCTCATGAGGAGCTAGTAGAGAGTTATGCTATTGATTCTAAAAGTGCGAACTGTTAAGGTGTGTTGAGTAGTGGTTATAAGGTTATTGTCTTGTGGATAGGCTAGGGCAGGTAATTATAGTATTCCAGTGAAGGAAGGACTTGCTTTGTGGCAATGCTGTAATGTAAATAAATTATATAACTAAGAGGTTCAGAGCTTAGCAGACTCATTATTGATCAGGAAATTCAGCTCAGGGTTGTGCTAGTTTTAAGATCAAGTGGGTTGGTGAGAGTATTGTATTTATTGGGGCCTTATGTATTGTGTATAAGGTGTTTGATTGGTGTGTTGAAATGTATGAAATTATTTTATAATATGTTATTATATAGGCCTTCGGGCAATAGCTATAATTCGAAAACCTTTTATAAAACCTTAATCCTGGTTCAACTGATCTCAATCCGCGACATAACTACACAATAGTTTATTGGGAGGGTTCCTTATTTGGATTTCGCTTGCGAGACCTCCCCCACACAAAAGTAGTGAATGTCAGGAATTGAGAAGAGTTCAACCATTGAAAATTTCAAACTTCTTATATACTTATTACACTATTATAGATTAAGTTGTTGAGAGATATTACAATTTTGAGGCTAGTGGAGCCGGGTTATGTTTTTGCGAGTGGAGCTCGGGAATCGGGTGTATAGGCGCCCTGGTTAGCTAGTTTAACTTTAAAGTTTATATGTTTCGATGTGAGAAGTGGAAGAGTTGTGTATAGTGATCTTGAGGGTAGATGTAAGGACTAGATGAGATTCGAAGTCCTAGGCATAACTTAAATTTCGCGAACGAAATTCTTGTAGGGGGGAGTATGTAATACCCCGTGACTTTGGGACTGAAAAATTAAATTTTGAGGAGAAATAAAATTTATTTAAATTGGAGAATTTTAAATTTTTTAAATTGAGGTCCAAAAATTGAGGACATTATAAAGTATTCCGGATGATGATTCTAAGTGCACCACTGATTCCGGATGGGTTGAGATAGTCAAAATGACTGTCCTTGGGAAATATTTCGATTTCGGAATATTTTTAAGTAAGTTTGACTCGAATGGGAGTAAATGAGTCATTTAAAGTGTGTATTATCATTTAAAATTGGGACTTATGTTTTAAGGGATTAAAAGACTTACGGATCAGCCTATATTATTTGTGAGAAAGAGAGAAAGAGAAAGAAAGAGGGAAAGAAGAAGAAAGGAAGAGAGAGAGAGGAGGAAAGCTATGAGATTTCCGGCCCGTACGCGAGTTTGGGGATGATTCAACCTCTATGATTCTCAGGCAAGTGTTTAATCTTGCTAAATATTTCATTTGTGTATTTCATTTCATAATTTATGGACAAAAGAATTGAATTTACGATTTAATGGCAAAACCTAACCTTTTGGGTAAAAATCTTGCATTTGAGGTTATAGAAATTGTTGGGTAGTTATATGATGAATTTTAGGGCTAGAAATATGTTTGGAATGAAGATTGATGGTTTGGGGATGTATATATATGGATTTTGGAAATTTGGGTTTGGAGAAAAATAACTCTTTTCGCAACTTTCTGAACTGGTCGAATCGATTCGCCCCTTGTGAATCGATTCTGTATGTAACAGACTTACAAATCTAGTTGGTCCAAATTGATTCACTGGGGACGAATCGATTCACTGCTAGGACCGAATCGATTCGGAGGGGCCAAATCGATTCAGAAACAGGGTTGTTTTGTGGAGTTTTTCTAGAATGATTTCTACCCCTTTTTAATTTGGTTTATCGATAAGGGAGCATCCTACATGAGGCAAGAGATATGTTTTGGAGATTTTTAAGGGGTTTCTCATATCAATTGATAACGGGGACATATCGAACCACGTTGGGAGCATATACACGTACGTATTGGAGTTTGTGGCATTGGTGTAGTGGGGGAATATTCTTAAGGATGAGAGTCATGTTGGGAGATTAGAAGTAAGTCAATACATGATTTGAGGATGAGGATTCTTCGAGGAAGTTGTGATGGCATAACGTAAGATTTAGATGCCAACTTTTGTGTCGAATCCCTATATCGATAGGATTCTATTTAGGATATGATTTCGGACCAATGAGAGGTAGGGGCCGCGCATCCTTAGTGATGCTAAACTCAAGGAATAAATCAATAATGTGGTAATGTTAAGGGTTCATAGATACAATTGAACCGTAGTCAGAATTGAGAGTGATTGGATCATACTATCAACTAGAATAGGGTGTGTTGTAAATCTAGTCGGGATAGTTGTTATATATATGTGTGTTATTAAAAATGGGGATTCCAATAATTGATGGGATCATGGAATGAATTTAGGATTGAGCTTGAGGTTTGTAGACTATTAGTTATGTGCACACCTATAGTCGGAATTATGATTAGATATATCAAAGTGTATTCGGATATAGATGAAATGTATAGTGATTGTTATAAATGTTAAACTTGGGAGTTAGTAACCTCATTGTTATATGTATTGGAAGACTATTCATATCATAGGGGTAATGGATGAATATGCTTCAAGTGAGGGATCGTATTTATATAACGAATTAAGTTAATATGCTGGGAGTAACGGCAAGTATAATGAGGATTATATACGTATAGTCAAGTTTATAAATTTCATACATACGGACGAGAGATAGTGTGTATATATGTGTATATGTGGATATATATGTGTAGATATGTATATGTGTGTGTATATATGGCGTGAATATCTATACCGTGTGTGATGGTTTGTATACATGGTGTGGTCATATGGATGTATACATATATAGTGTGAATGATATATATACTTATGGTCTGAAGCATACCCGACACATGCTATCAGGGGAAGTTGCATGATGAGGGTGAGCCCCTGACTTGAGGAGCAGGGTGTGGATATTCCCCAGGTCATAGTCGTCCATTATTATTTGTGTGATTTAATTTTTGGGGGTGAGAAGTCTTAAGTATGAGTCGTTCTCACTTGATCGGTTAGGAACTATGACTGCTTCACATATGTTATGATTGATTTTGTCGCCATGGTGGTGTGATAATAGTCCGATAGGTGGTGACCCCGAGAGAAAGTGGGTAATTCTTGGAAGATGATAACATAGTGAAGTATTTTTTTATCCTATAACTGTTTATGTTATATGTATTGCAAGGTATGCATTATATGTGTTATGTATACGTGGTTATAGGAATGAATGATTTCTTATATATATATTTAGAGAAAATATATATTTGTTCATCCTATAGGTGAAGAGGATATTGAGTTTCTAGGAGGTACATCTTGTGTGATTTCGGTGTACTAGTTGATCAGGTTCGAAGGATCGTACTTAGAGACTATTTCGGTCATATCGACCCCAAGGATTTAAATAGAGATTTAATTGTGTATTTAGAGATGGTATTAAATAGTTAGGTATTTGCAGTTGAAAGCCCCCAATTTTAAAATTCCTATAAAAATATATTTCCTTTTTATGAAATAGATGCGGAAGCGATGTGATGGTTCAACTTAAAACAAATTTTAATTTCTTATCAAATTAAAATTAAACCAAGTGACCTTAAATTAATCCAAGTCCTAGAATTTGCCTAAGTCATATTTTGCAATTATATCAAGTTAGGCCAAACCAATTTTAACAAATGACTTGAATTAAATTAACGTTACCCAAATTTAATTTAGCACCAAATTAAATTAAGTGTGACAATTAAAACCAATTTTATCTTGTATTATCCTAATCATGCGTTCTAAGTTATTATGCAAGATAAGAGAAAATCAGTCACACTACGCTGTAATGTACGAGGAAAAGCCCACAATGGGAAACAACCTAGGACGGCCCTAGCCTCAAAGCCACTAAGTATAGAATTTACATTTACAAGGCAGATGACTTACTTCCTCAACTCGAACCCTCTCAAGCCTTGACGTGTCATCTTGTTACCACCTCTTCCTAGCAGATAACTACGGAGCTCCACCGCAATCTCGGACTCACCGATCGGACAATAGGTACTCCGTCAACCACACATGGTGCCTTTTACCATGTGAGAAAGCCGCAGCTAGACAATTCTTCTTCTTTGAGGGATTTAGAAGAAAACCCAAACTTGTCTTCAAATGGTAGAGATAAACCGGTACCAAAATGCTTCAAGCAAAGTATATGTATATATGAACTTAGAAGAAACAAATATGGGTGTAACTAAGTGTTTAAAGTATTTTTCTTTAAGGAAGAACACTCAAACTCATGAGCTTTTTCTTGGAAGAATGAACTCTCAAAACTCTCTCTAGGAGTTAGTATGGTATGAAAAAGTTAAAAGAAAAAGGTGGTTTCCCGCACATAGATATTGAGAAAAACGTTAGTGGGGTAAACAAGTGGAAAACATGGGGAAAAAACTGCTAAAAACTGCCATAAAATTTTCCCGCCTGAAATCTCGTTCGAATGACATTTTCGTTCGAACGAAATCTCGTTTGAACGAGGCTTCTAACGAAGCTCTAGTGTGAACTCGTTAGAATCTCGTTGGAAATCTCATTCGAACATAAGGTTTGTTCGAACGACATATCGAACGACATTCCAGTGGCCTATTCTGGGAACTCGTTGGCAAACTCGTTCGAACGACATCTGGTTTGAATGAAAATCTCGTTCGAACGACATATCGAATGAACTTCTAGAAAGTTTAGAAATTCTCATTTTTAGCCCAGAAAACTTTATAAACTTTATTTAAAGTTTTAATTCATTCTTTTCTAAAAACAAAACAGAGTTTTAATAAAACCTAACACCCATATAAACATTTTCCAAGCTCCTATATATATATATTAATGCATTCATATCTTGGGAGCATGGAACCACTATTGATGACATAGAAACGAGGCACTTAAACTCGGCATTTTGATGAAGCTTTATACACTTGGCCGCTACGTCTTCAACAAACACTTCATAGGCGTGAATGGATCAATATGAACTCTATCCTATGACTTAAACATTTTTGTCCGGAATAGAGCCAAAACTACAAAGGACTCAATTGGAAATTTGTGTCCTTACAGCAGTAATAGGATTTGTGTGGATGACATAACGAATCCCTACGATCAACATTGTCAAGGAGTAGTGTATCGGGGGGGTTCCTTATTTGGATTTCGCTTTGTGAGACGCCCCATGCACGAAACGTGGTACAATGTTGGGAGTGGGGAGAAGTTTTGTCCTTTGGAATTAGATGTATGTATATGGTGAATAAATTTTTTATGCTAAAGCTTAATGTTAATGTGTGATGTATTAAGACTTATGACTAGTTTAAGTTAATATTTGGAACCACTATAGCCTAGAGGGCATATATGTGTATATATATTTAGGTGTGATTAATATGGAAAAGGTTTTTGGGTTATGTTAAGATGGTGGGTCATGTGGGTATAGGCCATACATACAGTTTAGTGGATTGTCCTTAATTGGGTCGGGTGGCTTAGATTAAGGTTCCAAAATGGGATTAGGTGTGCGTTGTAGATGAGAGGTGAGTTTGGGGTTTCACCAGAGGGAGACTCCTCTTTAACTATGAAAAAGTTAATTTATATTTATTATGCACGGTTAACACACTTGCTAAACATTTTTACACCTCGGGCTCTGGCCCGTTTATATTTCTCTTTTGATATATGTATATATATTGTTTACTATAGGTGTCCAACTGCATGGATACCGGATGATTTTCTATCCAGAGTCATGGGAGTCATAGCAGTTGCGGACTGTGGCGGGATTTAGATTGTAGTCTCTTCCTACTTCTTTATAAATATAGATAGGATTCATTTGTATTTCGGGTTTACACCTAAGGGTTATATGTAGCTGTTTATATTTCTTCGTTACGGATGTTGTACTGTCTGTGACCCGACAACTTATTCGGGTATATTTCCTTTTGTGTAGCCATTTTTATTTTTATTTTAGCACTTCTTTTATCATGGTACTTTTGTACATAAAAGTTTTACATTGTTGATTTGATATCCATTGTATGTTTTTTTTATATATCTGGCATCAGCTTTTATAGTTTTGGGTAGTAAGACTTATTTATTTTAGTATAGTTTGTTGATGCTGAGAGTGAGCCATCTGACATTCCTGATTTAATGTAGTATAGGGCAGGCCACCAGTTATTATTTTAAGCAGGGTGTCACAATATAGTGAAAAAAAATTTAATTGAGGTAAGTCAAATTATTATGTTGAGGTAATATGAACATAAAAATTAAAGTTCTGAAACTTGGGAAATGGTTATTATGTTGAGGTAATTGGAATTATTAAAGTAAAATAAACTAAACATTTAAATAAATAAATACACACCTTTTACTTCAGAGCTTGCAGATGTTGTCTAAGAAGGATGTCCTATACCCCCCGGAAACTCCGAGTTATTTTATGTGAAATGAAACAAATCATATGAACACAAACACAAATGGAGAACAATAGGATCATTAGTTCTCATGTCTTATAATTTCAAAATACAACCACTAATGAAGTAGAATAATCAATATTGGAGCATAACACAAAGCCTTCATGTCATCGTCTCAAAATAAATTTCACAAAGCCTTCATGTCACCATTTTCAAAAGAATCACTGTGAAAGTTATAGTTTACATGAAAACAAAATGATACATAACCTTCACATACATCCTCGATCCGAGTAAAAATTCTTAACACTTATTATAAACTATATAAGTAAATAAGTATTCAAAAAAGAATATCAAGTATGTTTAAGAAACCAAATATCTAAAAAATAATACACATATATCAAATTACATAAGTGGAGAACAATTATAAACACATAGATCTAATAATGATAAATCACCAAAATTAAGTTTGAGCCTTCAAACATATGAAATCAAGAAGCATAATCTATGTATTGAGTATATAATTTCAAATAATGAAACTGAAAAATGCAAACTTTTGAAACCCATCCAAAAATTCACAGATAGCATCCATTGCATTTTGGCAACATTTGCATCTAGATGCGAGTCTAATCCAAATATTTTGATTTTGAGAATCCATAACTACATCATAATTACGAAGTTTATACTTAAAGAGATGGGGCGATGACTTCTACAGACCTTTATAGTTGATTTAAAGGTGAACTGTCCTGTTGTAGATGATTTCCAAATGACATTTACATAATGCTTAGCCAAGAAATTATCTTCTTCTTCTATAACACCTCTGATTCTTGTATCATCCAACACCTTAAATCCAAAGAGAAAATAATATGGAAATACAAAGATAATAGTGTAATATACACACACAATATGTCATTACGTTATATACACGCAAACAGTAATTATATCCTTAATTTGTTCCTTGTTTAAAGCAATTTGATTGATGGTGTTGAGAGCACAGATAAGAGTCCAAGGAGGTTTCTTTATATGTCCATTTAAGATATCAATGATAAGTTTAGAGTCTGACTCTACAATGATTTTAGAAATATTAAGATCAGAAAACATCTTCAGACCCTTCATAATGGCCATACATTCATCTAAATTATTCGAAGAAGATCCTTAAAAGTCTTAGAAAGCATGAATGAACTTGCCTCCTTGATCCCTAATAATCCCTCCTGAACCACCTACGCGTGGATTGTCTTTTGAATCCCCGTCAGTATTCAATTTGAAGTATCTTGGAGGAGGTTTAGACCACTGAATAGAGTTCTGATATTTGATGAAATCTGCTCTAGGGGATCTCAACTGCCAAGACATCAGCATAGAGTTAAGCGATATGAAACAGTGGAAGGGTGTGAAGGACTGAAAAAGTTTGATCATTTAAAGTACAATAATAAAAAATTCCATTTGTTATGACCGAATATTGTAGTATCCAAAACAGTGTAAGGGTGTGAAGGAATATCTTTTCTAGTAGCAGATCCGAGATACCTGATCCCCATTAGCACCCTAAAGTACCTAAAAGAAAATAACCGGATAAAAAAGTTAGATCCAAAAAATAACGATATTGTGTGCATGTTTAAGGGTTTGAATGAATAAATGTGGCATGAAGGAATAACGATGGTGTGCATGTTATTTCTGCAGGAACTGTTATACATCAGTAAATGTAATATAATTTTCGTAACATTCTTTTTCCCAACCCAAAATTTACACTCTAATATGATCAATTCATGGTGAATGGTTTCTAAATCATTAGTCATTGTAGATATCCACTACCTTAACTGTTTTCACCCAAAAAAATGGGGACACTAGGGATACAATGTGATATTGAAGCTATAGCCCAACTAAAGATACACATCCAGTAAAGACTACATGATCTAATGTAGACATTAATCACTGGATGATCATCCAGCACCAAAGAAGCACCAAATAGCTAAGGTTTATTATACGCGATCCCAATGATGTTTAAAACATTGGAAACAAAGACATGAAATAAGCATTGCAAATAGCAATCTGCTGAAAGAAACTTATAATATCTCAAAGCTTGTACAGTTACCGCTGGGACCGGTCCAGTTAGGTTATTTCCTCTTACATCACTAAATTCAACACCAAAAAAAGTCTACATTTAATGAAACAGGCAGTCAACTTGAAACAGATTAAAAGACCAAATTAAAAATAGCATGGACACATACAAATACCATAGGCCAGTCAACTGACACATGTCAGGAGAGAACGTCCCTGACAATGAATTGCCGCGTAAACCACATATCGGGATAGAGCGTCTCCTGCTTCCATCTTCCTATCCGTGTTTTCACTTCATCATCTTCAGTGCCTCCTTCAGGATTTATAACATCCAGCTCTTCGGAACCAATCATATTGTTGACTGATTTATTGAAAATAGACAAACAACCTTTGACATGTTGATAATGTATCTTTGGACGATAATGATGTGAAGATATGATGACATATTTACCTGTACAAAAGAAAAGAAGAAAAAATAGTGTAGATAAAATCTTAAGGCCTAAGGAGACCAAGAGTAATAGGAAATCACCACAACCTTAATGCATTGAATAGAAAATCACCATAACCTAAACACCCCAGCCTCTTTACTGCTTCTTGATCTAAAGAACCATGAGTACCGTCCATATCTAAAATGTGTGAAAATATAGTTAAAAGAGTTTAACTTTCACCAATAAAACTTGCAAATAAAAAATGAAATGAGAAAAAACAAATAGTACTGGACAAAATCCCCCACTAACAATATACAACAATTAGATATAACAGTAGTTATTTAGGTTCTATCAAATCTTATATCATTATAAATGTACATCTCAAAGTCCATTTCTTTGATTTCTCACCTCAGTCAATTTCTTTGATTTCTCATCTCGAAGTCCATTTCTTTAATTTCACTATTTTTTCGAGCTTCAACTCAAGACCTTTTTTCATCCAATCTTTATCTTTCCATCGCGATCTTCTTCACTACCTTTGCTTGAACTCATGCTCTCACTTGATCTTCTTCATTACCTTTGCTTCAACTGCAAACTAAATTTTTTAACACCCGTTAAGTTATGTCAAAGAATAAAAAACGTGTGTGTGTGTGTGTGCAAGTGCATGTCCAGCATTACTTTTCATAAACCCTCATTAGTAAAAAAAGTGTGTGTGCATGTGTGTGTTTGGAGGATGATAAAAATCTTTGAAAAAAAGGAAAAAGGATAAACATGAAGTTGTGTTACAATAAATACCAATATTTCGGGGGGTTAACCATTTTTTTAAACCTGAGGTAGATACGTGAGGTTGTGGCACACGTGCCAATTTCAGGGCACAAATGATCCACATTAGAAACCTGAAACAAATTGTTCCAGGAGGCTTTACACAGAAATCTATCAAGCCTTTCCCAAATTCTCTGACTATCATGTTAATGGATCTCGAAGAGAAGTTTAATATGAGCTATCATGTTCCTTTCCTTTCAATAATAATCCTATAATAAAGAATAATTTACAAAAATCTATTGCAAAAATGTAAAATACATGTTTCATTATAAATGTATTCGAATGAATTTGTGTACTACTAACAGGTCTGAATAGGCAATAATTATGTGGTTTTGAAGGGAGGGGATGAGGGAATTAACAGAATATTTTATAGAACAGTATATATTCCAACTCTAACGAACCGTTCTGAGTATTTTGCAATACAACCACAACCACTGATATTGTACCATTGATGATGAAAGCAACAATGTAGAACATATTTTTTTTTATTAATATATCCATCCATCTAGCACCATCAAGCAAAAGTTGGAATTTTTTCATAATATTGAAACAACAAAATAATAATACTTTTAGATAGAGTTCAAACCAAAATTAAATTCCTCACTTTTTAAATCCACAAACAATTAGATATAATGAGATAGAAAACCTGGTTGATTGAATAACCAAAAATAAGAACACGAAAAGAGTGAGAGATTATATTTGAGATCCACACAAAAAGCCTAAATTTCAAAACAAAAAATTCAAAATATAACCTGATCTAAGTACCACATATTCAAATTACCAATAAGAGAGAACAATTGTTGTGCTTAGATCTGCAAACACAAAACATATTAAATCTCTAAAAAATATAGAATAAAAATAAATCCCAAAATATGAAACTAAAATTAAAAACCCCCATTTAAACCTCCAATTAAGATCTACAAGACAAAAGGGGCAAAAACTAAAAAGCCCTAGCTTGGATTAACTCTCCGCAGTGGGGATAAGAGAAAAAGAGGCAAAAATATAGACAAATCTCGACGAATTACCTATCCCTAGTGGGGATAAGAGAAGAAAGCCCTAGCTTGGTGAAGATCTTAGAGGTGAGGAGCTGAGGCCGACAGCAGGGAGAAGAGAGAAGGGTGGAAGCATGGAGAAGGGTCGCCGAGTTGAAGTAGGGTGGTGGGCTCGATGGTGGGTGGATAGTGTAGGTGGTGTATGGAGATTGCGTAGGTGGTTATGGAGATTGCATAGGTGGTTGATGGATGGTGGTCGAGAGAGAGAGAGAGTTCGATGGGCCTTAAATTGTATAGATAGTATGAGTGTAGTGAGAAAGTACAGATAAAGTGATGTTTAAATGTAGATAAGTTATCTTTACCAAAGTGCCCTTGTGTTTGAATTAAAATGAAAGAGGGGGAATTATTTTGTGAGAAAGAAAAGAGGGGGAATCCAAAAATTTTAAGGGTAAAATAGGTATTGTAGGAAAAAATGCATATTGATGACATCATCAAGTAAGCTTATGACATACATAAGTTTCCTTCTTTATTATATAGATATATTGTATGTTTATGTTAACATACCTTTACTCATGGTAGGATATATCGGATTGGGGTTCGCATTCGACATTGAATCATATACCATATGTCGGCTGACATGTGCTGCTATAGTGGAGGTCATTATTTTATATCATTCGTCTAAGGATGTCCACTTCATGATGAGAGATGGTTATTTGACGGGACCCATTAGTCGGATCGGGTATGGGACCATTAGTGGTGCTACTGCGTATGATCGCCCCCATCATTTATGTGTGTTTTATTTAAGTCCATTATATGAGGGACTCCTTTGAACTTGTCGATAGAACTACAAGTTTGACACCAAGGGAAGATGCCTTCGTGTATTATATGTGTATGTATGTATATGTGTGTGTGTGTGTATTATATAACACACACACACACATAAGAATTCATGTAGTCTAATGATAGACATCAATATTGAACCTTATGACATGTTAGGTACTTTATGTCATTTATCTGTATGTCCTTGTGAGTGACATTTTCGGGGTAGGCATATGGGGTGGTACTTTTACATATGTGGCTTATAATATAACTGAGGTAATCATATTGTGACTCACTCTGCAATCAACACTGAACTTGATTGCAGTAGTGTATCAGTGTATGAAAACTAAAACTAAAACTCATACACTACTAAAACACTGATGCTCAAAGTTATTACCATAGACAAAGCCAAACTACTGATGCTCAAACTTGGTGTCAATTTCCAAGAGAGTGTAAAAGTACTCTTAGCTCAGATTAAAGCACATGAAAAGACAATACAAATAATGTTTTAAGAGAAGTAGTGGTGGAGGCCAAGGTGGTTGGATTTTGGATGTCTGGACAATCATTGGAACTATTTTTCTTGAACTATTTTTAGCATTTTTTTAAATTAAATTTTTGGTTCTGCTTTGCTCCTTGGATGCATTTCTATATTTTTGTTGTTGATGCTATACTAATTAAACTACCCAACCATAGTAAGTATTAGGCATGGGACTTTATCTTATTGATCTTTCAACAGATTAAATAACACTTTTATTGTCCTAACATGTTACTATTTCAATCTGTGTCGTCATGTTCGTCAGGTGAAGAATTTTTGTCTAGAAATCGTTGGTGGTAAATGATTGTAACAGGAATGTGGTGAGCATCTTCTTCGGCTCACAGAATAGTACCAACCAACGTTTGCTTGGACATTTTCCAATGAAATTTATTAAACCCAAATGATGAAATTTCTCTTAATGAGGAATCTGGATTTCTCTGTTGAGAATCCAAAATCATTTGTCGCTCCTGGGCACAAGATTTGGCAACACTGCATCACAATAGCGGTATCTCCCATTTTTTTATGTAGTATGTTGATATCTAGAATGTAAAAATTGTTGAAATCTAGCTAAATGCAAAAATGTGTGGTTAAGTGTTTTAAGTTCTATACTTTTTAAGTTTTATACCATTTTTAAGTTTTATACCATTTGAATTGTGAAATCATTTCACAATATTCATTGTTGTTAAATGATTTGAAAAGTTATTTATTTTTTACAATACTCATTGTTGTCTTACTGGACTCAATCGTCGGAAATTATTTTTGGTATAGTTTGATAGACCGTACCCTGTGTGGTTGCCAACTTTGCACCACCACGACATCTTATCCCAAACTTATTAATAGAATTATTCTTCCCATTTGTATTCTCATCCCACAACTCATGAACTTTTGTTGAATTCAATTCGTCTAGCTCCCTGCATTGTGATGCAATGATGGAAATTCCTTACTACATTGTGAAGGGCAAAGCACGATTAAGAGCAATTGTCCACAAGAAAACAACGTTAATTTTGTGCTTGACCATAATCAAGAACAAAGATAAAATTGAATTCAGCAAAATCTTGGAAGCTATCAAGGGAAACTTCAATGATAAGTATGAGGAGTATAGGAAGAAGTGGGGTGGTGGTATAATGGGTTCCAAATCCCAAGCCAAAATAAAGGCCAAATGTTATATACGTGAGCAGCTGAGAAAAAAGTTGAAGCTTCACAAGTTACTTCTCATCTTCATGTATGTTTCTCTCTAAAACTATACCATGTAACACTGAATCATTTTGTGTATTTGAGTTTGCTATGTATCTTAGTGTTCATTTTAGTTTGTGCTATCGTGTGCTTTCATTCACGCTTTAGTCTTTAATGTTTATTTATGTGCATCTGTGTTCATTCAAATAGTGTTTTTTTAATAAACATTACTTTTTGGTGGATTAAACGTATGTCTGGTACTTTTGATAATTCAGTTTTGGGTTTTTATACAGATTTACATACATATTTTTACTTTGTTCATTCAAATGTATGTCTGGTACTATTGTACTCCTAACAATGTGTTCCATTTTTTCGTGGGGACTTTTGAGATTGATTAATTATGTGGGATTTTCAGAATCTATGTGTACTTAAAATGAGCAGACATGGCGTTGAGTGACTTCTCTACTAGACTTTAAATTCTCCTATCCAAAGTGGACCCCAAAGGATCTGGCAATTGTGATCCCAAATCTTGATTCTAATGGTCTCGACCTCATTAGAAAAATGCTCTGCTTGGATCCAAGCCAAAGAGTTACGAAGAGGAGTGCTCTTTAGCATGAATAGCACAAAAATACTAGATGTGTTCCTTTAATCTACCTACTATTTCATTACCCCAACTGTATATTGATATGTAACATCCACATGGTTTTATTCTGTCAGATATGTACATTATTTTTAGGTGATTGTTTCCACTTCGATTTCAGTGGACAGAGTTCAAATTATATTTAAGTTGTTTTGGCTTCTCATATTAAGCTCCTTCTCAGTAGTTGGTACAGCATTTCACTGGATCTAAATCATATATATTAATTCCAGGTCTTTATAATAACATGATCGAGCTTATATACTTCAAACACATATCCACATCAATTTTGAAAAATACCCCTATAAATTAATCACTCCACAACATCTGTATTTTATCTGTTGTATTTTATTTTATTTGATATGTTCATCAAACAATCATTTATTGTGTTTCCAGTTATATCCAAAATTGAGACGCTACGTTGAAGGCATGGTGAAAGAAACATGCCATAAAAAATTTGTTTAAAAAAATTGTCTCGGTTATATTTTCATTTGCATCTGCACACGGTGAATTCAGTTCTTTATTTAGTCTCCCTCATTTGTTGTGTCACTCTCCCTTTTTCCTCGGTACACTTCACTTACACCCTTGGGTGATAGAGTGTTGGTGCAGATTAAGGTTGTAGAGGAGAAGACGGGTGCTGGTATCTTATTGCCAGCATCAACTCAATCAAAGCCTCAATGAGGTGAGGTGGTTGTTGTAGGCAGAGGGTCGAGATATTGGAAAGAAGAAGGTGTAGATCAGTGTGATGGTAGTTATTTTGAGTTTAACATATTGCAATTGAAATTTCTTTATTTTCTCTTTAGGTGGTGACCAAATACCAATTTTATGTAGACTGGTACCCAATTTGTGTCATCTAAGTATGCAAAAACTGAAGTGGAGCTTTTTTGAACAAATCATTATATACTGAAGAATGATGACATTGTTTGTATTCTTGAGACAGGTGATGTTAAGGATTTGAATACTTTGGATGACAGAGTGCTTATCAAGTTTTGTCACCTTTTTTACTTTAGATCGTTTTTGTTTAATTTCATCTCTATTTGGTATAATGGGAAATGTGATAACTAACCAATAATTTGCTATTCAATGAGAGGAGGTTTTATTTTTGTTGTTGTGATGTTGGTAGTCTAGATGAAAGAGTTTTTAAAAAGCTATGAAGTATGCAACAAGTATAAAACTATAGAAATGCGGACAAAATTGTGAGAAATAAGGATATGGATATGGTGTAGAACTATTGATAAAATATATACATATTTACACTTAAATACAACAATCAAGTATCTTTGTGATTGATAAATTTTGTCTTACATATCCAAAACGTGAAACTCGCAACTTATAAATCATAATAATCCAGTGAATATACTTAAAATACTATGTCCTATTGTAAGATCACGTGTTAAGAATATAAAAAGGGTATTTACACTTAGCTCCCCCACAAGAATTTTTGTTACTCTAAAACCAGGATAATTTTTTTAAAACACCTAGATACTCTAAAATAGGTATTTTAACAAATAGTTGATTTTTTGACCTCATCTTCATTTTGCAGGATTAAGATGAAATTGTTTTCTAAACCAATAGTGACACACCAAGAGAGCCTTCGATGACTGTAATAACGATTGCATTAGCTACAACGTTGTGTAGTGCATGAGGGAACTGTTACCGCGGAGTTCTCAACTAAATGGCAGTGACAAAGATTCTGACGAAATCGGATTCTGACAAAATCGATTATTTAGGGAAAATATTTGGATGTCTATGATATTTTCAGGGCATGTATTTTTCTTTTGTTGTATTCAAAATTTATTTGTAATCAATATATAATGTAATCATAATTTTATTTATTGTTAATTTCTTTACATTTTGTGTTTTCTTATTTGAAATAAACTATTTTACTATTTTTTATTCCTCATCTTTCTAGATTTTTTTGCACGATCGTAACCTCCTTTGAAAATACATTGGGATCTAATATGTGGACGTAGTAGTGGCAAAATGTGGCTCATATAATAAAACAACCTATATTTAAAATATATGAGTCAAATATGTGACTCATATTTAAAAACTACGAGTCAAATATGAAACCCAATTTTAAAAGTTACACGCCAAATATAATGTTCATTTTTCAAAGTTGGGAGTAAATTACATGATTCAATAATTTGGGGAATGGCATTTTTTCCATTTTACAATTATGTACTCTGGAAATTCCCCCCTTTTACGATTACGTAGTTTGGAAATTTTCGTCGTGCCTTCAGGCACGGCCATTCCGCTAGTATGTATATATATATATATATATTGTATGTTTATGTGAACATACCTTTACTCGTGGTAGGATCTATCGGATTGGGGTTCGCGTTCGACATTGAATTATGTACCATATGTCGGCTGACATGTATGCTATAGTGGAGGTCATTATTTTAGATCATTCGTTTAAGGATGTCCACTTCATGATGAGAGATGGTTATTTGACGGGACCCATTAGTCGGATCTGGTATGGGACCATTAGTGGTGCTACTGCGTATGATCGCCGCCATCATTTATGTGTGTTTTGTTTAAGTCCATTAGGTGAGGGACTCCTTTGAACTTGTTGATAGAACTACGAGTTTGACACCAAGGGAAGATGCATTTATGTATTATGTATGTATGTATATGTATGTGTGTATTATATATATATATATATATATACATATATATATATATATATATATATATATATACACACACACACACACACACGTATAAGAATTCATGTAGTTTAATGATAGACATCAATATTGAACCTTATGACATGTTAGGTACTTTATGTCATTTATCTGTATGTCCTTGTGAGTGACATTTTCGGGGTAGGTATATGGGGTGGTACTTTTACAAATGTGGATAGTTACACTCCTTTGTCTAGATTACGTAGTTATGACCTATCTCTTATGGTAGTTTGGATTATAATTCATTTCAATAAAAGACATTTAAACGGGAAGAGCATTACTTTTATGTGACTAAGAATATGTTAATGAAAGTATATGTGTGGGCCTTGGGGTGAAATTCTATTTAGGTTATTGGTAGAGTCCATGGTAGTTGTTCGTGACATGCTAATGCTTAATTGTCGAGATATAGAGACCTCTGCATAGTTATGTCTTAGGTTGGAACATTCATGTAGTATTGCACTCAGATGAGAGCTAAGATAATTATTGCATGTGAGAGATGATGGGTGGCAGGCATTGGGAATTAACAACATTGTTATGTATTGGTATTGAATGTTAATTCTTACAACTTTAGAGAGCTGACCTAAATTATAAAAATAAAATCCTCCCATGTATCATTATTATATGAACAAGTTTACAGGACTGAGCGATCAGACTTGCGATTGTGGCAATTTAGCTTGGTATTCGTAGAGTTGGAGTTGTTGGTTCATTATAGCCATTAGCATATTTGGAGTTACATAGAAGGGTTACCTTTGTACTCTATTTGCATTTAAGTTGGGATTTTGTAGTTAGAGTAAGTTTCAGATGTACTCTTTTATTCAGTTGAAAAATTGTAATCATAGATTTTTATATAGTGGATTCAGTTTTTCACGATTTGGTATTTTTATTCATCTTCTTTCATTGAAATGTTTATAGTGTTGGTTTTAGTTTACCATAGTTTTTAGTTCACATTGATGTCGAGAAGGATATAAATTGTTTAGGCATCCTCGGTATTTCATGTACGGCATGATCAACTAGGCATGGGAAATCGTGGGGTGTCACAGTAGTATCAGAGCATCCAAGTTCTAGTGTCCTTAGGATCTATTTTGCATCCATTTCATTTTCATCTAAGAGTTGCTTGATGTGTCTGGAGCCTATTATAGGATCTTGTACTCTATTATGGCAATGATTTGTTGACTTCGTTCGTAGTCGTTGAGTATTGGAAAGACTTCAAGAGTATTTGATCTTAGAAAAGAATGAGATTGAGGACTATTGCGAGTTAGTCGTCAAGTGTGGAATTAGTGGTGGGATAGTGGTGTCCACCATAATTGGGAGGATTATTATGGGAAATTATCATATTTGGGGATAAATTATACAACTTAAAAACTCTTGCATGCGTAAGTTAGTGAATGTCTTTCTTATTGAGTACATTTTCGAAGATATTAAGGAATTTTAATTTTTGAGGAGCTTATTAGAGTCTTGGGATCTACTTATGGTATTATTGATTGTGATGGAAATTTAGGCTAGTAGAATGGCCTTATGAAATTTTGTCCACCTATTAGAAAGCGCAATGTATTATGTGTTTTAGAAAATGTGAGAAGTTTTTAGGTTATATTTAGGCGGGGATTAATTCCAATCAAACAATCAAATTAGTGTTGCATTCAGATTTGAGTAATTTATTTTTAAACTATTTGTGATTTGGGTTATGAAAATCTGAGATTGTTTGGACTTATGAGTAGTTTCACCATGTGGTTACAAAATATGAGTTAGAGACTAGTTAAAGATAATTCGTAGTACACCTGAGTGAGTGTATATTGGAAAGGATAGTATTGATTTTCCTATTGGTTAGAGTTGAGAGGACTCAATTACATATTTCTATGAGGAAGAAGTTGCTTGCGCATTATAGGTGTGTATGTTGTTGATGTATTAGTTATGAAAAAGGTTTAGTAACGGTACGTTTCAAGAGGCTCAAAGAAAGAGTGTGTTTCGATCGAGGGCTGTAATTATGAAGATAAGATTGTGAGTACCCTTATTAGAGACAATTGGAGAAAAATGTAAAAGGATGTTACGTAATGGCGAGTTAAGCAGAGAGAGAGAGAGAGAGATCCAAAGTGAAATTGTCCCTTATTTTGTTTGTCTCAATTTTGAGACTTTATTTTTTATTTATATTTTTTTTACAAACATTTTGCAGTTAAAGATTTTTTTTTTATTATTTTGATAGTTATTTTTATTCAACTATTTTTTTTATTTTTTGTCAAAAATATATATTAAATTATTTTTTGGAATTTAAATAATTTTTGTATCTTATGTTTATTATTTTTGGGGATATATAAACAAATGATATAAACATAATATTTGTTTATTTTAAATCTTGTTATCCCAAAATTAAAAGGCTGTCGTTTTTACCTTTTGTGGGTCGTTTTGGTTGGTACAAGTTGGCTGGCGTTTTATGTCTATCGAGGTTTGTTGTGATCATTTCCAAGATCTGTGTTGTCGTGTTTGAAAAGGCTAATTGTCTCCTCTTGCTTACCCATTTTGCCCCCTGTTGCCTTTGGGTTTTTACGCTTATGACCTCTCTATTATGTCTTGACCTTTTAATCCCCAGCTGCTAATGGGAGTATATTGTTTTATCCTTATGGCGTCTGTTTTTTATTTTACAAACCATGCCATTTGGATTTTCAAATATAAAGAATCGTATGAGGCATTTTTTTAAGTTAATGTTTTCAAAATACAAAAACGACAGCCAAACATTTCTTTTATCTCCTCCCTACATATTTCTTTCAATACAAAATAGTTTCAGTGTGGTGTGATATAGTGTGAGATTTTGTGTTCTTTTGAGTTCGCTTTTTCAATCCCTCTCACTAGTAGGGTTTCATCTCTACTCTATTGAAACAAATCAAATAAATGTTTGGTGTTTTATAGTTTCGACGAAAATCGTGTTGGGTTGTTGATTTGGTTTGGAGCTGGTGGTTGGAGATCGTGGCCTTGGTGTTTCTTTTGTATCCCTCTTTGACTAGAGGTGATTTTTATCTCTGTTTGGATCGCATCTGCAATGGCTTATTGTTGAGATATTTCTATGAGCCTTCTTTCTCTCTCTTTTTCCATACATATATAACCATATATACATCTCTCTCTCTCTCTCTCTCTCTCTCTCTCTCTCTCTCTCTATATATATATATATATATATATATATATATATATATATATATATATATATATATATACTAGCGGATGCCCGTGCCCGAGGGCACGGTGATAAATTTATCCCCGTAATAAAACCCAGCCGATAATAACCCGTCATTTTTTAGAATTTTTTTTTTTAAAAATAAAAAAATAATTTTTTTTAAATTATTTAAAACAATTATTATTTTTTTAAATATTTTAATAAAAAATAAAATAAAATAATAATGTATGTATGTATGTATGCATACGTGCATGTGTATGCATGCAAGCATGCAACACATAAAATGCCATGCATGTTTATCATGCATGTCTTATCATACATGAGTTACTATTCATAACACCATTGTCCCATATTATATATATATATATATATATATATATTTGTTGCTCTTAGTTCATATTTAGTACGGGTTACGTTTTTTTTATGTTTTAGATCTGGTTTCGCCTTCTTCATCATTTATGTTGCATATGTGTGTGAGGTTAGTTCAGATTTGCTGTTGCGTGTGTGTTGATTTATTCAGTATTAACTTGGATCTAACTCGCCATTAAATCAGTGTGTTAACTCGGACCAACTCAATGTAACCTTGGTCTGACTTGGACTTAACTTTAAAATGGCTTTAACTGGTTTAACTCACTATTTAAACTTGTTGTTTTAACTCACTTATTTAAACTCGGTGATTTAACTAGTTTATTTAGCTCCGTGTGTGTTCATCACATGTGGGTATTTTTGGCATGTAATATAGCTCATATAGGTATCCTTATTTTGTTTAACTGATTAAATCATAATTTTTTATTTTAAAATCAGATTAAATTGGGTGTGTTTTAGTTTGTGCAAAAACCTGTTTAGGAGAGTGTGTTTGAATCTGTACCTACCCTTCATTTAGTCACTAATTGGTATTTTTCTTATTAATTAAATAGACTTAACCTGGTGTGCGTTTAATCCATTTTATTAAACACGAATGTTTTTTGTTCTAATTAAAACAAATCTTTCAATCAATTTTGTGTGTTGCACAACTTCTCAGGTTTGAGTTTTCCGTTGTGCTTGTGTGGTCACTATTACCGTGGTGTTATTGGATTGACTGATTTTCAGTCAAGTTGGGTTGTATTTACACTAGGCTGGTTGTACGGGTTGTATTTTCTTAATTAAAATCATTGTAAATTTGTGGATAGTAATATGTAACTAGTATTTGGTAATAGTGGACTTAGGTGTGTGAGTTGTCCTGGGATAAGGCACACGGGGTTTTCCACCACGGTGGTTTCCTTGAGAACAAATACTGTGTCACTATCTTCTTTTTCTCACCCCAATCTGATTATATTTATATGGGCAGCATCATCATAAATCCGTTTTTATTTGTGTGCGTGTATACAATGGTTTCAATCTAGTTTTTGAATTGAATTTAAAAGAGTTAGAGTTTTATTTATTAACTAAAACAAGCTAGAGTGTTTGGGTTATTTCAAGTTATATGGACTCACTTTTTAAAAGTTTTATTCCACAAAGATCCTGAACTCTTTTATTTTTTAAAATATCCAACTTTTTATCATGGGTGACCATAAGGGTTCTTCCGTACGTCCTCCCGTGTTTGATGGTGACAACTTCGCTTACTAGAAAGTAAGAATGGTTGTGCAGCTCCAACACTTGGGAGATGGGGTGTGGGATACGATTGGAACGGTTTTTTCTGCTCCTATTAAACCTAGAAACCTAGTGATGATGATACTGAATTTTTTATTCGAAAACCCCTTTCAGAATTACCCAAAGAGGAAAATCTTTGCTCACAGACTAATAACAAATGAAAAAATATTATCTTCCAAGCGATGGGTGCAAATGAAATTAAAATAATTTCAGCCTGCACTGCATCTAAAGAGACTTGGGACATTTTAATGACTACCAATGAAGGAGACTCTAGAGTTAAAAGGGTCAAGTATCAAATGCTAGTTAGACTTTATGATTCTCTCTACATGAAAGTTAGTGAGAAATTTGAAGACGTTTATTTAAAATATCATGATGTTGTAAATCAATCACATGCTAATGGTGTCATTTATGCCGACTCTGAAATATGTGATAAGTTCCTTAGGTCTCTTCCTAAGAGTTTTGATTTAATTGCTCACACTATATCTGATAATTTGGATAGTTATACTACTCATCTCTTGTGTAGTAAACTTAAAAATTTTGAATATCAAAATACTTGGAGAGATGAGTAAAGAGGCAAGCACCTGCATACACAGAAACTCAAATGTGCTTAATTCTAAAACTAGTGAAAATAGTTTGGCTTTTGTATCCTCCCTATCCAATTTAACTGAATCTGAAATCTATTTGGATTCTTTGGATAATGAAATTGCTCTCTTGACTAAACACTATGAGAAATTTGTGAAGTTTAAGAATAAATTTGAATCAAAACAAGGCCAACATAGTTATTCCGATAGATCCCATAAATAATATTTTGAGAAGAAAAGCTTTAAAAAATATGGACCTAAAATGGATTTGAGCCACATTCAGTGTCGTAAGTGCAATGAATATGGTCACTATGCTGATAAGTGTTTTTCTAAATCTAAATGGGAACCTTTAAATAAACCACAATTGTCTAAAACATGGGTTGATAGTTTCGATAGTTATAATGAAGAAATTTTGTATACTCTTATGGCGTTTACTTCCGCGTGTACTATCATATCGGAGGACATCTTAGATAACTTATCTAGTCTATCTAATATTTTTTATTTATGTGAAGATAATTGTGATTTAGACTTTGTAAATTTATCTCAAATCTTTCCTTCTTAAAATTACCCTACTGTCACAGCTTCCCGTTTTGACATTGGGAACATTTATGTTGATTTGGATGAATCTGATCTTTTAGAGGTTTCTGCAAATGTTGAAGAGCGTGTGTGTGTGTGTGATATTTCTACAAATGACAGACTTGATAACATCACCCACTTAGATGAGATAAATGCTAGGTTATCATCTAAAATTAACGCCTTAAATAGTCAAACCAGACTTATGTCTGAAGAATCTTCTTTTCACATAGAAGAGTTGGAAAAAAGATGTTTTACTTGAAAAGAGGATTGCTATGCTAACTAATTTATTCACTCTCTTGAGACTAAAAACAAGGAGATTTTGTCCAAATATGATGAATCTCAAATTGAACTTAAGGCTATTGTGAATAAATATGATGAATGTAAAAAGGAACTATACAGGTCACCTCCAAAAAGTTAAAAAGTTATTGGAATGTTGGTGATGCATTCAAGAGTATTAATAAGGATATTTGTTATGATCCAACAAACTCTTATTTTGATTTTGTTCCTACAAAAGGTCTTTGTTTTGAAGGAAAAGAATTTGATGTAATAAAAAATTGTTAGTTCAAAGGAACAATGTCCTGAATCAACTGATATTAGGATTTCATATAATCATGTTAAAAAAGAGGAATGTTCTACCTCCTCTAAACCTATGTTTAATTGCAGTTTTTGTCATAAAACTGGTCATTTAGAAAAATAGAGTTAAGAAATTAGGACAGAATCAACCTATTTTAGGCAAATTTAGGCAAACTGCAATAAATAAGAAAATTCAAACTGCTAAGCCTATTTTTCAGTGTGGTTTCTGCTCTAAAAAGGGTTATTTAGAACCATTTTGTTTTAAAAAGGCAAACTTGGCTAACTCTAGACCAGCTCACAATCATGCTGTCTCGAACAAACCTGTTTATAGAAATTTTTTCCGTTGTGATTTTTGTCATAAAAATGGTCACTCAATTGAATTTTGTTGTAAAAGACTGCAAACTCAAAACAAACCAGCTCGGACTTATGGTAAAGCTGAATTAGTTAAGAAGCCTCATATGTGCCATAAACAGCCTTTTCAAATAAGAAATGATTTTTTCTAAAACTGAGGCTGCTTGGGTGGAGAAATTTGACTCAAGTAACACATTGAGATGTAATGTTGTTTTATCTGCACTAAAATTTAGAAATAAAAACTCCCAATGGTACTTAGATTCGGGCTGCTCTAGGCATATGATGGGGGACAAATCCAAATTTACCACCTTAAAATCTTTTGTTGGTGTTGTTGTCACTTTTGGTGATGGCAAGATGTCCCACATCATACGCAAAGGTTATATTCTGACTGATGGGCTCCCTAACTTAGAATAAGTTTTACTTGTTCAAGGATTAAAAGTAAATCTATTGAGTATTAGTCAATTTTGCGATATTGATCGTGCTGTTAATTTCTTCAAATCTGATTGTAAAATTTTAGACCCAAATGGGAATCTTATTTTTTGTGGTACTAGGACTTTAGACAATTGCTATGCCGTTGAACATGATCATGAATCCGAAAATTATTTATCTTCTAGGATGAGTGATTTAGACCTATGGCACGAAAGATTGGAACATTTAAACTATGATAGTTTTTCTAAATTGACTAGTCAGAATCTTGTTCGTGGCGTACCCAAAATAATGAAAGTTAAAAATTATATTTGTGTTCCTTGTCAAGTTGGTAAAATTCATAAGGCACCTCATAAGAAAGTGATTGATAGTTTTACTACTCGCCCTTTGGAATTATTGCATATGGACTTAATGGGTTCCTCTAGGAAAATTAGTATATGTGCTAATCCTTATATTCTTGTTATTATTGATGACTTCACTAGATTTACTTGGATAGCTATGAAATAAGAATCAGACAGCTTTAATCAATTTTTGAAAATTTTGCTAAAATTGAAAATGAGAAAGATACTCAAGTCACTCGTATTCGTAGTGATAGGGGCTGGGAATTTAAGGACACGGGTGTCATAGACTATTGTATTGGGAATGGATATCAGCATGAATTTAGTGCTCCTAAGACACTTCAACAAAATGGTATTGTAGAAAGAAAAAATCGAACCATTTAAGAAACGGCTCGTGTTTTGATTCTGACTAAAAATTTACCAAAATATTTTTGGGTTGAAGCTACTCAAATTGCTTGTCACATAATTAATAGGTTTCATTTAAGGAAAAATACTAAACAAACACCCTATGAATTATGGTATGGTAGACGACCAAATCTAAAATATTTTAGAGTATCTGGCAGTGAATGTTATGTGTGTAAGGATCGTGAACACTTGTCTAACTTTGATACTAGAGGAGACAAGGCTATTTTTTTTCAGGATAATCTCAAAATAGTCGGGCTTATAGAGTTTATAATTTGAAAACTAAGTCTATTATTGAATCCTTTAATGTTGTGATAAATGATTGTGTTTCCCCTATGGTATAAGATAGCCCATAATCAGTACCCATTGAAAACATTTTGTCAAATAATTTATCGAAACAATCAACGGATAGTGACTTGGACTCCCTTCCATTAAAAGACCTTGATGCTCCAAATTGGGTTAGGGAAAATCATCCTAAAAATAACATTTCGGTGATGTTAAAGAACCGATTAAAACTAGAGCTCAAACATTAAATGCCTTGATTTCTTCTTTTCTCTCTCTCTATTAGAACCTAAAAATATAAAAGATGCTCTTGTTGATGAATCTTGGCTCATTTCCATGCAAGAAGAATTAGTTCAATTTAAGATTCATGATCTGTGGTATTTAGTTCCTCGTCCTTCCATACTAATGTCATTGGAACTAAGAGGATATTTAAAAATAAATGTGATGAAACTCGTAATGTTTTGCGTAATAAACCTAAACTAGTAGCCCAAGGGTACACCCAAATTGATGGGATTGATGTTAATGATACATTTGCCCCGGTTGCTAGAATAGAGTCTATTAGACTTTTTCTTTCCATTTCATGTCATTTAAAATTCAAATTATACCAAGTAGACATTAAATCTGCTTTTTAAATGGGTTTTTAAATAAAGAAGTGTATGTTGAACAACCTAAAGGTTTTGTTGGTCCTTTTCTTCCCGATCATGTGTTTAGATCGAAGAAAGATCTTTATGGGCTCAAACAAGCCCCCCGTGTATGGTATAAGCGTCTTACTTCTTTTCTTTTAACCCACGACTTTAATCTAGGGGGAGTAGACCTAACAATGTTTGTTAAAAGAAAGACAACCTATTTGCTTATTGCTCAAATATATTTTGATGACATTATTTTTGGGTCTACATCTCCTCAAGAGGCTGAAATTTTTGCTAACATTATGAAATCTGAATTTCAAATGTATATCATAGGTGACTTGCAATTTTTCTTGGGTTTACAAGTTTCCTAAAAATTGGACTGCATTTTTATCTCCCAAACTAAATATGCTACTGAATTGGTTAAGCATTTTGGGTTAACCAAAGTTCCACTACTAAGCTAAAGACTTATCGGGTAAAAAGGTTGAAGTCACACTTTATCATTGTATGATCGATAGCCTTCTTTATTTAACGGCTAGTAGACCCGATATAATGCATAATGTGTGTGTGTGTGTGTGTGTGTGTGTGTGTGTGTGTGAGTGTGTCCTAGATATCAATGTGAACCTAAAGAATTTGACATGCTTGCGGTTAAACGCATACTATAATATGTTAATGGTACTTTAAGTTTTGGTATTATGTACACAATTGACACAAATTCTAAAATAATTGGGTATATGGATGCCGATTGGGCTCATTGTCCTGATGATAGTAAAAGCACGTCTGGTGGCTATTTTTAATTGGGACACAACCTAGTCTCTTGGTCATCTAAAAAGAAGAATTGTGTGTCTCTTTCCTCCTTCGAAGCCGAGTATATCACTGCCAGTAGTTGTTGTACTCAGCTTTTGTGGATCAAACAAATGCTAAATGACTATGGCATTATTGAACCTTCTTCTCTCATTCTATGTGATAATCAAAGTGCCATTAGTATTTCAAAGAATCCTATTTTTTACTCACGCACTAAACATATTAAAATACGTGAACACTTTATTCGAGAACTTGTTGATAAAAAGGAAATCACCATAGAGTATTTAAGTACTAAAGATCAACTAGATGATTTATTTAGGCCCAGTTTGGTTGCGCAAATTGTTTGATTATGTAAATTGTTTCATTGTGAATTAGTGAATTATAAATGAGTGAATTTGAAATGAGTTAAATCCAATTTTACACAATGTTTGGTAATTTGAAATTGATGTTAAGGTTCTATGAAAAAAATATAAAAACAAATCAAGAGAGAGAGGGGGAGGGAAAGAGAGAGGGAGAGGGAGAGGGGGAGGGGAAGAGGAAGGGGGAGAGGGGATATGCACCTAATGTGACTCCTATTTCAAATGGATTCATTTCACATTTTTTGTGAAATGATCCAATTTCAGATTTTGCACATGAGCTAAAATGGGACAATTAATGAATCATTTTATTAATGAAACCAAACACAATTAATGAGTCAATTTGTAAATGGGACAATTTATTAATGATCCAATTTACAATTTTGGGACAACCAAACAGGGCCTTACTAAACCATTGGATAATCATAGATTTGAGACTCTACGAATGTCTATTGGTGTGTATGCGTATCCAACATAATTTGTTTTTAGTTTCCTCCCTTTGTCCCTTTGAGATAAACATGGAAAGAATTTGAGACTCTTGTTAGTTTTATTTTTGTGTATGTACTTGAGTCTTTAGTAATTTATGTTGTTAGTTGAGTTATGTACTCTTCTATTTGTTTAGGTCCCAAAATGTTGTTAGTTGAGTTATGTACTCTTGTATTTGATTAGGAATCAAAATGTTGTTAGTTGAGTTATGTATATTATCTCAAAGTCTTATTTGTCTCAAAATTGGTCAAAGGGGGAGATCGAAATTGCCCCTTATTTTTTTTTGTCTCAATTTTGAGACTTTGTTTTTTCTTTTAATTTTTTTTACAAACATTTTGCAGTTAAAGATTTTTTTAAATCTCTTTTTATTATTTTGATAGTTATTTTTATCCAACTAATTTTTTTATTTTTTGTCAAAAATTTATATTAAATTATTTTTTGGAATTTAAATAATTTTTGTATCTCATATTTATTATTTTTGGGGATATATAAGCAAATGAGATAAATATAATATTTATTTATTTTAAATCTTATTATCCCAAAATTAGAGGGTTGTCGATTTTACCTATTGTGGGTCATTTTTGTTGGTACCAGTTTGCTGGCGTTTTGTGGCTATCGAGGTTTGTTGTGATCTTTTCCAAGATCTGTGTTGCTATGTTTGAAACGACTAATTATCACCTCTTGTTTTCCCATTTTGCCCCAATTGCCTTTGGGTTTTTACGCTTATGACCTCTCTATTATGTCATGACCTTTTAATCCACACCCGCTTATGGGAGTATACTATTTTACCCTTATGGCATCTGGTTTTTATTTTACAAACCATGCCATTTGGATTTTCATATATAAAGAATAGTATGAGGCATGTTTTTAAGGTTATGGTTTTCAAAATACAAAAATGGCAGCCAAACATTTCTTTTACCTCCTCACTACATATTTCTTTCAATACAAAATAGTTTCAGTGTGTGTGTGTGATATAGTGTGAGATTTTGTGTTCTTTTTAGTTCACTTTTTCACTCCCTCTCACTGGTACGATTTCATCTCTACGCTGTTAAAACAAATCGAAAGAATTTTTGGGGTTTTATAGTTTTCACAAAAATCATTTTAGGTTGCTGATTTGGTTTGGAGCTGGTCGTTGGAGATCGTGTCTCTGACACCCCGCCTAATAAAATACCGGGCAATCACTCCTATATCAAATTATAACAGGAGTCTCATATGGATCATTCTTAGCATCACTGTCGAAAAACCATTTAATTACTAATAACCTATTAGGTCGGTGTCAAAATTTTACTTAACTACTCTTTTTAAACCACTACAATTTAAAACATCCACACAGTTTGCGTAAATGAAACTGAAGTTTAATAAAATAACCGAACACTCGGTCAAAATATAAAACCATATTAAATAATGTACTCAAAGAATAACTAAATGCAGTTGGACCATTGGCCCGAATGTTTATACCATACCTCCTATCTAGAGTACAAGGATAGAAGCGTCTATCGAAAACCTGCATGCATCCACAGCTACTACAGCGGACGTCTGACTCGTAAGATGCGTCATCCAGGCGTCCCTATGTCTGGACACCTATATATATATATATATATATATATATATATATATATATATAGCAAGAGAGGAAAAGTAGATAAACGGGTCAGAGCCCGAGTTTTGAAAATATTTTGCAAGTGCATAAATGCCTTATTTTTAGAAAAAGGTTTTATGTCATATTTAAATTTGGTGTCGCACTCCCATGAGATACCCCTCACCTCTCTTCTAATAGTGCACTCCTAGCGCATCCCTCTAAACATCCTAGTCAAGCTACCCTGCTAAACTAGTCTATCACCCAACTACTATCAACCCTAGATAGTCCAAGTACTAAGGGCTAAACTTCTCCCCAGTCTCAACACTGTGCCATGTTCGTGCGTGGGGTGTCTCGCAGAACGAAATCCAAACAAGGAACCCCCGTGATACACTACTACGCGGCAAGGTCGATCATCGAGATCTGCCAGTCCCTCAGTACATAATATATATATATACACACACCATATAATAAATCTCAATATTAGAGCACTAAGGATTAAACTTCTCCCGAGTCTCAACACATTGCCATATTCGTGCGTGGGGTGTCTCGCAAAGTGAAATAAAAAAAAGGACCCCCCCTCGATACACTACTATGAGGCAAGGTCGATCGTCGAGATCCATTAGACCATCGGTACTCGATTTATCCATATATATTCATATTATAATATACATTCGGATCTATCTCCCGGAATGAGAATTCATTTTCATTTTTATCTCAAAAATTTCCATTTCCCTTCTTATATCGAGGAAATGTATATAAAAGTCAATTCATTATCATGAATTTCTTTAACATAACATATAACTTTTTAAAAGCCGGTTTTATTATCATAAAAATGCTTTTTCGTTCTATAACATCCCATTTCCCTTCTTATCTCCAAGAAGTGTATATAAAAGCCATTTTTATTATCATAAAAATGCTTTTTCATATCACATGCTTCCATTTCCCTTCTTCCATCCGGGAAATGTATCCGAAGCCAAATCGTTTATCCCATTTCCCTTCTTCCATTCGGAAAATGTATTTAAAGCCAATTCATTATCATAAATTGCTTTAACATATCTAAGACCGTCCCACCGGGTTTCCCCCTTGGACGCGTCCCTAAATGACTATCATCTTCCAGGGCCTATCAAATAAGACAACCTGAGAACCTACCGAAACCTCAGGAAGCGGCCATATGCCTGCGGGGGAGTCATAACCACACCCAGAATTACCTCACAAGCGCAGTAAACATATATAATCGTCCATATGGCGTATAGGACTATATCCACCCTGCATTCATTAGCCAGGGGGCTTCACCTCACGCGCGAACTTCCCTTATGATAGCATTTAGAGAGGTGTGTATACATAAATTATCATTTATGAAAATCATTCTTTTTCCATTTTGAAAACATTCATTTTTATTTTCAAAAGCCATTTACATCATATCGTATATATATTTTATTCACATAGCATATATATATACCATATATTTCTCCCCGAATATATATGGACACAATTGCCAATCACATCTAACGATGACCAATAATCCCAAAGATTCTCTCAAAGAATCATAATCATGCATTCATTTTCGCATGATACTAAACCCAAAGTATTTTTCTTACTTTAATAATCAATACATACCTTAATCCCATCTACGGATTCATTAGATATCTCCAATTATAACACTCCACAATCGATTGTAATTATGCTTCATATACGGATAATTATATGGTCCTAAATTCCCACTAAAAAATATCCTAGGGATTTATCTTTCCCGAACAACCGTAAATTTAATGGGTTGTGGATTTCATTTCCATGAAGCCAAGGACTACATCGTGTCCATATAATCACTTAAAGGTCCCCACCCCAAGTTAGGAACTCTAAACCTTCCAATTCCACAATTATTTTATTTTCCTTGAAAATATAGTTTACGGGTTATACATTTAAAACCCTCACTTTACCCTCCTAAATTCCCTTAGTTAGAGGACCATATAGTCCTAAAAGGTCCCTCATATGAACCCATAATTAGCCTCAAAGAAATGTGAATTGGAATCTATCCCATCCAAATCACCCTAGAAAAATTGCCAATCTTTCAGCAGGGGTCGATCGATCCACCCTTGGCCGTCGATCGGTCGATGGCTTCGATTGATCGATCCCCCATGATCGATCAATCGATCATGGCGGGTAGCTTCTTCTCCGAGAAGCTATTTTGGCCATGGAAGCTTCCCCCAAGCTTCTATGTCCTCGCCTAATGTCCTACATCTTCAACCAACAAAAACTACACATACAATACGGGTTCTAAACATCCTATAACCCAAAATCACCAATTAATTTCAGTTAATTTATAAATTTCTCCAATAATGAAATTTTAGGGGTTTATTCGCTTTAACTCCCGAAAACCCATTTTATTCACGAAAACCCAACCCAAAATCTTTAGGGTTTGTTAATACCAAACTACGATATGAGATTTATGCTCAAAAGTAAATAAAGCAAGTAAACACTTGCCTCGTGGATAAAATTCGACGACCTCGAGCCGAAAACCGCGGAGTTTGGTCGGAATCTCCCCTTTTCTCCTCTTTTCTCTCATCCTCTCTCTCTTTTCTCTCTTTTCTTTCTCTTCTCTTTTCTTTTCTCCCTCTCTCCCTCTTTATATAGAAATAAAAAGGGTTTAACCCCTTAAAACCCAAAAACGACTCGTTTACTCATTTACGAGTCCGTTTAACTCTAAAATTCCCCGAAACTCAATTTTGACAATCGAACACTCTTATCCGACTATCTTGGACATTTCGAGACTCACGGCCCAGTCGAAATTTCCATCTGAGGTACTTGACCACAAATCACTATTCTAACCCATATAACTAAATGCGGGTTTCCAATCAAAATCTTAATTTTTGTCGATTTACTCAACTGCGACATATAATTAAAATACCTCGACATATTTACTTAATCCCAAAAGTAAATACAACACCCATCGAAAATCATCTAATCCTCGAAAATCCCAAAAATCACTATTCTGATAGATTCTCCAAAGTGCCAATTTATATCCAAGTATGGAATTTAATTGTCTCCAAAAGGACGGGTTGTTACAGTGTCCTTGGTTTTTATTTTATATATATATATATATATATATATATATATATATTGGTTTTCTTAGTTCATATCTAGTATGGGTTACGTTTTTTTTTTGTTTTACATATGGTTTTTGCTTCTTCTCAATTTCTGTTGTGTGTATATGTGTGTGAGTTTAGTTCAGATCTGCTGATGCGTGTGTGTTGATTTACTCAGTATTAACTTGGATTTAACTCGCCATAAAAATCAGTGTGTTAACTTGGACCAACTCAATTTAACCTTGGACTGAACCTAGACTTAACTTTAACTTAACTCATTAATTACACTCACTTGTTTTAACTCGTTGATTCAACTAGTTATTTACCTCAGTGTGTGTTCATCACGTGTGGGTATTTTTGGCCTGTAATATAACTCATGTAGGTATCCTGATTTTGTTTAACTGATTAAATCATAATTTTTATTTTAAAATCAGATTAAATTGGGTGTGTTTTGGCTTATGCAAAAACCCATTTAGGAGTGTGTGTTTGAATCTATACCTACCTTTCATTCAGTCACTGATTGGTATTTTTCTTGTTAATTAAATTAGAGTTAACCTGGTATGTGTTTAGTCCATTTTATTAAACACGATTTTTTTTCTTCTCAATTAAAACAAATCTTTCAATCAATTTTTTGTGTTGCACAACTTCACAGGGTCTTGGGTTTGAGTGTGTGGTTGTGCGTGTGTAGTCACTATTACCTGGGTGTTATTGGGTTGATTGATTTTCAGTCAAGTTGGGTTGTATTTACGCTAGTACTGGTTGTATTTAGTTAATTTAAATCATTTTAAACTTGTGGACTGTAATTTATAACTAGTATTTGGTAATAGTGGACTTGGGTGTGTGAGTTGTCATGGGACTAGGAACATGGGGTTTTCCACGACGGTGGTTTCCTCGAGAATAAATACAGTGTCACTATCTACTTTTTCTCATCCCATTTTGATTATATTTATTTGGGAGGCATCATCACAAATCCGTTTTTATTTGTGTGCGTGCATACAACGGTTCCAATATAGTTTTATTAACTAAAACACATTAGGGTGTTTACGTTATTTCAAGTTTTATTTATTATGTTTTTACCGTTGTTAAATCAATTAACTTAAAGAAGTTTGGTATCACTCTTGGAAGCGGTACGCCGTTTGTTGGAATTGTCACAAGTTGAGATTTGTGTGGTTAGTGCATTATTTTGTGTTTGGTCCAGGCCAATGAATCTCACTGACTTACTGGACTAGGAAATAGTGTATCAGGATGGTTCATTTACTGGATTTTACTTGTAAGATGTCCCATGCATGAAGCTTAGTTGCAGTTGAGAGACATTTGGTCTCTAGGATATTCGGTTTGATACATTATACATTACTTGTGTGGAGATATAACGCATCGAACGGTGAGATATTATATGAGTTATGGCTAGCGGGGCCAAAGAGTTCCACGTCGAGAGCACTGAGGAATGTTTGCACCACTAGTTGAATGGGTGGTGCAATCTCAAGAAGAATTGAGTCGCGATTAGTAGGGTATTTAAGTATACCTTTACTCTATAATTATGTACGATATGTTAGGTTAATTTTTGGATATATATATGTTATTCCTATGTGATATTTGTGCGTATGTGCACGTGGTATAGGTGTATGGGCTCCCCAGTCGTGACACGCTAAGGTAGGCGTATGTGAGCCTTTTTCTCTTATCTCGGGGGATATAGGTACTAACTAATTTTGTATAAGCCTATAATATTTGTGAGGGTTACACTTTGATGTTATACTTTTGAAAATTTTGAGGACATGATTCCTTTATTATGGGGTGGGGGATAATGTAATATCCCGTGTTTTTGTTGACTATATTTATTAATTAGTAAGTGAGAATAAATTAGTAAATGGGACTAATTATTACTTGTGTGGCTTAGTAATAATGATTTGGCATAATTTAGATGATAATCATATATTACTTGTCGTGTGATTTTTATAACGTGTGTCATTAACAATTAATTAGTGATATTAATTATATGATTGTGGATCATTTGTATGCATATAATAATTAAGTGTGTTGTTTTATTAACGTCATGAGATGTTACCCTCGGTTGTGGGTAGTATCATTTCGACTAGACTATGGGGTGATATGAATGTCTTTTTATTTGTTTTATCACCTAAAATTAGTCCCAAATGGAAGGTATACCCATAAGGGAGATTTTGTGTCATTCCGGGTAGCATTTTAGACTGTTCAGGAGGCCTGAAATTAGGCCTTTTAGGGAGATACGAGATTTAGAAAGTTATTTGTAACTTAAAATAGCCTAATTAGGTTTTCCATCCACTAAACCTAACCCATGTAGACATAAACACTTGGGAGATGTTAGGCAAGTTTAGAGAGGAGAAAGAAAAGGGAATCCAAGAGGTGTTCTTCAATCTTCAAATCTTAGGTAAGAATTTTGTTGTAAAACCTTTAATAATATATTTCTTAATTTATAAGCAATCTTTCTCATACAAACCCGGTTTGTAAACATACCGAGGACTGATTTATATAATGATTTAGGATTGGTACTATTTAGGATCAATTATTGATTAAGCTTACATTCAAAGTGACGATTTTGGTGACAAAACCTGAAATTGGCATTGAATAACTAATGGAAATTATGTTACAATCCATGTTTAGTCTTGTAGTTACTATTTAATCGAATTTTTGTCTAATAAATCTTGAATTGAAAGATATTATGGTTTTAGAAATTATTGTTGAGAAATTTTGGGCTAATATGAGTATTGATTAAAATCATGTTGAAAACTCTTGTTTATGATTATAAATCATTATGATTCTTGCCCCTATATGTTAGTTTTAGGTTCTGGTATGATTGGGATTTGACTGGAGACCTTGGTGGTGCTTTAATGGAGGTTTTTGAGGAGTTTTGGGGTTAATTTTCTTAGTTGGGGACGGATCACAACATTTTTTTATTAGAACGAGGTACCTATCTCATTCTAAGGATATCCCTTTATCATTGAAACAACTTTACAACTTGTGCATAATCAAAATACGGAAGCTAGGGCGCCGATTTCGTATTTTCTATTTGAAAGTGCAAGTAATTTCCTTTGTATGTAAAACTCAATAGATGATGTGGAAGCGTATATAAGTGATGGTTCAACAATTAAACAAAACAAATTTTAGTTTAATAAAACAAAGTTAAACCAATTTATTAATCCAAGCCCTAGAATTTGCCTAAGTCATATTTATCAATATTAGTAAATTAGGCGAAACCAAATTTTAGCAAATGACTTGAATTAATTAAACATTACCCAACATTTAATATAAGACCAAATTAAATTGAGTGTGATAAATTAAACCGAATTTTATCTTGAATTTATCCTAAGCATGCGTTCTAAATTATGAAGCAAGATAAAATAAACAATATCACACTACGCCGCGATGTACGAGGAAAAACCTAAGACGGGAAACAACCTCGGACGACCCTAGCCACAAATCCACTAGATACGGAATTACAAGTACAAGACAGATAGACTTACAACGACTGACTCGATCCCTCTCAAGCCTCGATGCTTCTTCTCGTAGAAACCTCTTCCTAGCGGATAACCTCGGAACACCACCGCGGTCTCAGAATCCACCGATGGGGCTTTCTATGGTCACCGTCACCCGAGCAAGGAGCCTTTCTCCAAGTGGGTAGAATCGCAACAAGAAGTTTTCTTCTTTGATGGATGTAGAAGCAAACCAAAACTTCTATTCTTGAATTCGGTAGAGATAAACCGATGCCAAAACTCCAAGCAATTTGATATGTAAATAAGAACTTGGACTAAACACAATTGGGTGTTAACTAGAGTGTGAAGGATTTTCTCTTTGAAAAATAACACTCAAGACATGAACATTTTCCTAAACCATTTTTGCTCTCAAACACTCTCTAAGAGATGGAAATATTTTGGAAAAGTTATGGAAATTTTCAGTTGGAAAATGTCATTCCCGTACCTATTAAAGTCTGAAAAAGTTGGTTAAAAACCAAGTGGGGAAGTGGGTGCAAAACTGCCAAAAATTGCCTAAAAACTGTTCCCGCCTGACAGCTCGTTCGAACGACATTTCGTTCGAACGAAGTCTCGTTCGAACGAGACTTCTAACGACGCTCCAGTATGGACTCATTAGAAGCTCGTTGGAAATATCGTTAGAACGACAATCTCGTTCGAACGACATTTCTAATGACAGACCAGTATGCCTTAGTGGGAACTCGTTGGCAGGTTCGTTCGAACAAAACTTGGTTCGAACGAAAAACTCGTTCGAACGACATTTCGAACGACTTCCAGAAATTTTGTAAAATTCAATTTTTGGCCCAGAAACTTTATATACTTTAATTTAAAGTTCTAATTAAATTTTTCTGAAAATAAAAACGTAGTTTATATTAAACCTAACACCCAATAAACTTTGTTCCAAGCTCCTATATAAACATAATTACATTCATACCTTGGGAGCATGGAACCATAGTTGTTGACGTAGAAACGAGGCACGCAAACCGGCATTTTGATGAAGCTTTATATTCTTTGCCGCTACGTCTTCAACAAACACTTCATAGGCTTGAGAATATTACAATTAAATACTATCCTATGAATAAATGTTTTTGTCCGGAATTGAGCCAAAACTACATATGGACTCAATTGGAAATTTGTGTCCTTACAAATCTCCCCCTTTGGCTATTCCGGGACAAAAACCAAACAAAAATCCTAAAGGGCCGTCAAGCTCACTAGACTCAAAACATAACCCACCCAAACTTGACTCAACCCAAGGATCAAACTCTTTGCTGTTTAAACAATGCCACTTTAGAAGAAATCCTGCACACTTAAGCAAACTCATCAAATGCATAGGGAATATCAAAGTATTAAATGCAATTAATTAATTACTCCCCCTAACTTAATTCTCCCCTTTATCAAACGAATGAAATACTTAGAAAGACGTCTCCCCCTAAGATAAATCTCCCCAAACTAAGATACGATAATAATAGGATTAGATACCATTAGATACCATTTCTCCCCCTATCATCATTCTCCCCCTTTTTGTTCAGGAATAGGCAAAGGATAAAGAACTAATAAACAGCATGTTGAAGCTTAAAGTGATAAGACATGAAAGCATATGGGCAATAAAAGCAAGGCAAAGACAAACAAATATCATATATATATGAACTAGAAATATACCAATGAAGCACTTGCAGATATATATAGATATAAACACATATATAACACAAAATACAATAAGTTTGCACACTCGTTTGGCAAAAATGTGTCATATGGAAACGTAAGTGTTGGGGTGTGAACTAACAACAATTAAATTTAGACCCAAACACTTAATAAACATTCACGGAGTTCTCATTTGATTGCAAACTTTATCACATTTAAATATAACCTCATGTGACAATATGAAGATTGAACTCAATGAACAAACATACACAATGCATACAAGCCTAGCATGATGATGATTCTACAAACCAAATAGATTCACGACATTAAAGACAACTAGGATAAACGGACATTGTGAAAACCGTTGATATACCATCCATTCTCCCTCAATAAGCATATATATTCTTTTACTTTTGAATTAATATAGCAAACAAACATAGGCCTTGGCAATTGTTTTTCTTTTTAATGCCAAATATTCTGTTTTTAGGCCTTTGGATCACGTATTTCTTTTAGATCCAATAAACGGTGGCTTACAATCGCAAAGGATTTAATTCATCCTTTCGGAGCCCTTCCCCGTGCACATATGTATTTATCATGTTTTCATTTTCACACAAATCTCACATGCAACGGATTTTGACATGCACTAGTCCTCCTAGGTCATAGATATGTAGATGACTAGATTGGTAGGAGAACACCTCAAAAATCTCAAATATAACATGTGGCATTAAGATTTCAAAAGAGCTCGTGCATGTGTGAATAGAGGCATATAAAAATAGAATCCATTTAAACAATACAAAATCCAACTACTCCATATAAAGCATGGTAAAGAACATTTTAAGGATTGACAATCTAAACCAAAAGTTCTAGACACATGGGAGCATAAAAGGAGGGATTCAAACACAAATATATGCCACATAAAGTGTGTCAAACTAAAATACACACAAAATAAAATCTTTTTGAGTTTTTAACATTTTTAATCAAAAATAAATATTTACTCAAAAGGACAAACAAAAATCATTTGTATTTTTCATTAAGCTTAAATGAAATAAATAAAACACAAATGATAAACAAAACATCTTTTTATATTTTTCAGTTAATTCTAACACAAAATATAATACAAAAATATAAACAAGTCATAATTTCTAGCATGGGATATGAAATAAGGCTATGACTAGAAAATGACTAAACAAGCATACATTTAGCATGTGAATATAGCATAAAGTACAAACGCTAAAGTATGAAAACACTAACACATTCATCCTTTAGATTTAGCAAGGGAGGAAGCATATGAAAGTAAATGAGAATCAAAAACCCTATTTTGCAAGGTAACCAAGTCGGATTTCCTAACCCAAATTAATGAAGAATAACTATCTTGGGGTGTAGGAACATTAACTACCGTGGTTACTGTACTATGGGGTTTTCTAGGAATTCGTTTAAGATCAAAACAAAATTTCCTAAGATGACCTTGTCGACCACAATGTGTACAAGTGAGAACATGTCGAAAAGATTTACTTAAGGAGTGATCTTTAAATGTATTCCAAGTAGATTCTCCTAAAACATTGGTTTGGGCATTATGAGTAAATTCATTACAAGTATTGAAGCCTAAACCACAAGTGTCATTTTTAATTTGGACCGTTCCTAACATTTTATCTAGTTTTTCCGAACGACACTCCAAATCAAATTTGATATTACTAGAATCTTTTAATTTATTTTCCAATTCTACAATGTTAGATTCTATTAAAACATTTCGCTCTTCAAAAGCAAGAAGCTTCTTTTTCAAGGATTCCATTAAACCCCTAAGGCTATCTCTTTCGCCTTCTACATATTCAAGCTTCTCTTGAAGAGTCCTCACATGTGTCCTAAGGTCTTCTATTAAAACATTTTCATCAATGACCTTGACACTTTCTCTTAAACTAGCTTCTAACTTCAAATTAGCTCTTTTCAATTTAATAGATTCTTTGTAAAGTTCTTGAAAAGCATTTTGAAGTTCACTCACATTAACCTCTTCTTCATTTTCACTCTCTCTTTCTTCTTCACTCTCACTATCATCAAAAATAAGAGAATCATGTATAATGACCTTGGAAGTGGCATGTGCTATCGTTTCATCAATCGATGAGTTCTCACTATCACTCACATGACTAGCCATAAAAGCCACAAAATTTTTCCCAGTGGGGGAATCAGGCTTCTCTTCCTTATCACTATCACTAAGGGTCGCATTATATGAAACGGGTCGTTTACCCTCTTTCCTTAGTTTAGTGGGGCACTCAAACGCCCTATGGCCATAACCTTCACAACCAAAACACTTATCAGACTCGTCCCTATCTAAATTTTCATTACTAGGTTTAGGGATCTTCTCGACTTTAGAAATATTCTCGCTTTTATCAAGTTTAGAAGTATCAAATTTCTTAAAATCATTTTTAAATTTATCTTTGTTAAATTTAAGAAATTTTCTAAATTTACGAGCAAATAAAACCATGTCTTCCGAGTCACTATCACTCTCGCTCTCTACTACTTGTTTGACCTCTTTTCGGGCTCTTAAAGCAACAACCTTTTCGATTTTCTTTTCAGTTTTAGAGGGAAACATATCTAGTTCATAGGTTTGTAAATCACCTACAAGCTCTTCTAATTTCGTAGAGGCTAAAGTGGGTAAAGAATTTAAAACGGTCACTTTTGGAATAAATCTATCGGGTAGGGACCTTAAAATTTTCTTTACAACATGGTCGTCAGGTATTTTCCCTCCCAAGTTAAAAGATGAATTAACAATATTAGAAAGTCTAGCATAAAATTCATCAAACGTTTCTTTTTCATCCATTTTGATAGTTTCAAATTGAGTGGTGAGGTTTTGGAGTTTTGAAGCTTTAACGACACTAGTTCCTTCATGAGTTAATTGTAAAATATCCCAAGCTTCTTTAGCGATTTCACACGTCATAATACGGCGGAATTCATCCGGTGTGACAGCGCTAAACAAAGCATTTAAACCACGGGAATTGAAATTAGCAAAAGAAGAAGATTTTGAATTTAACTCTGTTATGGAGCTTAAAAGTCTAAGTCTTGGTATTAAGTTATGTATGCAGAAGAATTTTTCAGAAGTTGATATCGAGTCAGATTCTTTGTTTGTGGTAAAATTGATCAAAAGAGAGTGGAAACCGCCTTGGCGTTTAAAGATTCTAACTGAAGAAATTCTGTCAGAACTTAGAAGTGTTGATTATTCGATTAGCCATTGCCATAGAGAATCAAATATGGTTGCTGATAGATTAGCTAATGTTGGAGTTAATTCACAAGGAATTAAAACCTATGAGGATGTGAAGGATCTTCCACAGACGGTCAAAGGAGCTTTCATGCTTGACAAGATTAGTTTCTTTTATTTTAGATTAGTTAAACTTTGAGGCTTTGTAATGGGATTAGTATAAAATCCCAATTTTATTTTCTCTAGCTTTGGGCCTTGTGCCTCTTTAATTTTATTCAGCATGTAGTACTTGGAGAGGTTTTTTCTCCCTTATTATAATAATTGTGGGGGTACAGTCCCTCTTCTAGAAAAAAAAAAAAGAAATTAGCAAGTTTAAACTCATTTTCAGTCCATGTATCGGCGGGTTTGATAACACGTTCATTTTCAACTAAATAAGTTGGTGGGGACCACCCGTTAACAACAGACATCCAAAATCTCTCGTCGATAGATTTTAGTGCCGATCTCATTCGCGCTTTCCAATACGCGTAGTTTGAACCATCGAAAATAGGAAATTTTGAAAATGGGGAAAAATCCATTTTAGCCAAAAATTATTTTAAAAAAATCGTTAACGAAATAATTTATCGCTTTGGCTCTGATACCAATTTGAAAGTGCAAGTAATTTCCTTTGTATGTAAAACTCAATAGATGATGCGGAAGCGTATATAAGTGATGGTTCAACAATTAAACAAAACAAATTTTAGTTTAATAAAACAAAGTTAAACCAATTTATTAATCCAAGCCCTAGAATTTGCCTAAGTCATATTTATCAATATTAGTAAATTAGGCGAAACCAAATTTTAGCAAATGACTTGAATTAATTAAACATTACCCAACATTTAATATAAGACCAAATTAAATTGAGTGTTATAAATTAAACCGAATTTTATCTTGAATTTATCCTAAGCATGTGTTCTAAATTATGAAGCAAGATAAAATAAACAATATCACACTACGTCGCGATGTACGAGGAAAAACCCAAGACGGGAAACAACCTCGGATGACCCTAGCCACAAATCCACTAGATACGGAATTACAAGTACAAGACAGATAGACTTACAACGACTGACTCGATCCCTCTCAAGCCTCAACGCTTATTCTCGTAGAAACCTCTTCCTAGCGGATAACCTCGGAACACCACCGCAGTCTCGGAATCCACCGATGTGGCTTTCTATGGTCACCGTCACCCAAGCAAGGAGCCTTTCTCCAAGTGGGTAGAATAACAACAAGAAGTTTTCTTCTTTGATGGATGTAGAAGCAAACCAAAACTTCTCTTCTTGAATTCGGTAAAGATAAACTGGTGCCAAAACTCCAAGCAATTTGATATGTAAATAAGAACTTGGACTAAACACAATTGGGTGTAAACTAGAGTGTGAAGGATTTTCTCTTTGAAAAATAACACTCAAAACATGAACATTTTCCTAAACCATTTTTTCTCTGAAACACTCTTTAAGAGATGGAAATATTTTGGAAAAGTTATGGAAATGTTCAGTTGGAAAATGTCATTCCCGCACCTATTAAAATCTGAAAAAGTTGGTTAAAAACCAAGTGGGTAAGTTGGGGAAAAACTGCCAAAAACTGCCTAAAAACTGTTCCCGCCTGACAGCTCGTTCGAACAACATTTTGTTCGAACGAAGTCTCATTCGAACGAGACTTCTAACGACGCTCCAGTATGGACTCGTTAGAAGCTCGTTGGAAATATCGTTAGAACGACAATCTCGTTCGAACGACATTTCTAACGACAGACCAGTATGCCTTAGTGGGAACTCGTTGGCAAGTTCGTTCGAACGAAACCTGGTTCGAACGAAAAACTCGTTCGAACGACATTTCGAACGACTTCCAAAAATTTTGTAAAATTCAATTTTTGCCCCAGAAACTTTATATACTTTAATTTAAAGTTCTAATTAAATTTTTCTGAAAATAAAAATGCAGTTTATATTAAACCTAACACCCAATAAACTTTGTTCCAAGCTCCTATATAAACATAATTGCATTCATACCTTGGGAGCATGGAACCATAGTTGTTGACGTAGAAACGAGGCACGCAAACCGGCATTTTGATGAAGCTTTATATTCTTTGCCGCTACGTCTTCAACAAACACTTCATAGGCTTGAGAATATTACAATTAAATACTATCCTATGAATAAAGGTTTTTGTCCGGAATTGAGCCAAAACTACATATGGACTCAATTGGAAATTTGTGTCCTTACACTATTTTTTTAATTTTATGCGATTTTTCTACCAAATGGTGTGCGAGACCAAAAGTTGGATTTGGTTTTTTTTAGTTTGGACTTTCCTTTAGGATTACTATACAAAATTTAGTGATGAATCAGATTTGGTTAATATCGAGGATAGTTATGTAGGTTAGAGCTATGACCCTTGTATTATTGTACTTACATCTGATGTTGAGAATTGATTAAATGGGTAAACGCACAAGTGAGCAGTATCCTATGGTCGTATGTATATATCGAGATTAGAGGGTAACAAGTTAAAATGTTCGAGAGAATTTATTCAGGACATGAAATTGATATATTTATTAAATAAGGAAACATATATGTACGTTACGCAAGAGGTGTGACACCCCGACTAATTAAATGCCGGGTAGCTACTCCTTTATTAAATTAATACAAAATGCCAAGTTGGTTCAGTTAATAGCATCACCGTCGAAAACATTTTAATAATTACTAACCACCTAGTATTTAAAAAGTAAGTTGCCAATTTTGAATTAAATCTGATTAATCATGCGATAAAAGAAATATAAGAGAATAACATCACCATTCACAATGAAATCTCAATAAGGTAACCAACAAATAATAGAGAGTCTGGAGGAAATACTCCTCACAACAATCCCACAACTGGAATAATGAAACAAGTCTGAATCCCGAATTAATTACAATCCACAATTTGAATAACTGAAATAGGAAATGTCTTTAATAGAAATGGGCGACATGCCCTACAAATGATGAAACTAAATATGGAGTCAAGACTAGAAAAGGAGGCGTCTACTAGCAAGGCCCTGTAACTTCCACGACAGCTACAACTCGTCACCTGAATAGAAATCCTATGCATGGTGTCCTTGTGGCTGGGCACCTAAAAAGGTTTTTACAAAAATAGATTTGAAAGCAAAAGGGTCAGAGCCCGAAAGTGGAGAGTATTTTAAAAACAGCAAGTGTTTTAATAACATTAAAACAATGAATACAAAGTACATGTTAGGACGTGCTCTCACATGAAATACTCACCTCTCGACTAATTGTGCACTCCTAACGTATCGTACCCATTCAAGTGATTCTCATAACTAACTAAGCCGACATGAGTTCTAAACTTTCTACTCAATTCCCACTATACATTTCGACATTGTCAATTATATAGAGAGCTTTACTTAACCTCGTATTCTCAATTATTAGCAATACAATTCATTACAGGTTATCCCTTTTTATCTTCAGCGACTATTACGATAATTACACCACACAATATAAACATGAAAGTTCTCATCATTTAACCGTATATTATTCACGTCATAAATATACAATACTAGCACCCCGAGACTAAGCTGCGGTGCACACATACTCTGCTATCCCATCCCGGTACATCACGTACATAAGGATCACGCGTTCCGAATCTCTCAGGAATCGTTCCCAGATAATAGCAAATCACAAACAATGGAGGCGAACACAGTCACATCACTTGGGTCACGCACATACCTACGCTCCCATGATCAGCAGACTTATTAACTTCCCAATAAGTCCTTCTTTGACCTATGTCCTCGAGGTACCAATCTAAACCCCCCCCCCCCCCCCCCCCCCGTAGGCACACAAAGATTAGATGGTCCTAAGCGAACGCAAACCTCCCGTGATAGTAAGTATGGTAGGTATGTCATACACATAAAATCATATATACTAAGCATGCACACTTCTTAGTAATTACCATAATTTATTAGAGGTATACTTCTCATTCTCATACCAACTTATAATGTCACACAAATCATGTGTCCGGTTTACATGTATTTAAATCATTAATTATCCTCGCATCGAGATTAGTCTCTCGCGCCCTAATCCACAACTATCATTTGGTTCAAATCATTCTTCTATATTTTACTCCTCAATATATCCCGAATATCCCAACTATATCAATTAGTCATCAAGGAAATGTTATCTCAACCATTAAACAAGGTTACGGGACACTAGAAATCAAATCAGGCCAAAAAGGCCATTCTGTCAACTCGTTAGAAGTCTCGTTCGAACGACCTGAGTAGGTCTTCTAACCAGATGCCAGTTTCGAGCCCAGAATTTCCTATCTCGTTTTTCCCAATTTTCTTCACCTAAAATCTCATCTAAAAATCGTCCCAACAGTATTTTAAGGTTTCTAATCATCACTAAACATTCGTAGGTCGTAACTTAACATATTTATGAGGTCAAATATTCCTAAACAACACCCAAATATCACATCTCCCAATTTCCCCCCAAACCTTATGAGTATGAACCCTAAAATTTTAAAGTCATCCATATTCATAATTAAATCCGTTTTTGTAACATAAAAGATGTATTTCTATCAGTATAATCGCCCAAACACAATTCTACATGCAATCTCTTTGTCAAAACATGAATTTAAATTCCAATTCCATGGGTTTTTATAAATCTCCCAAAGCAATACAAATATATCAATTTTTCTAAGCATGGAAGAAGAATTCGCTTGAAATTAACGAAATTAAACCACTTGCCTTGGATTATTCTCTAAATTTGGTGTTGAATTGATGAAGGTTGCTCTCTCTCCTTTTCTCCCAAGGTTGAAGGTTGAAGATGGAGGTTAGGGTTTTCTCTTTTGGGAACTTCTCTTAACTTCTCATGAAACCCCCGTAGACCTCTAATCAGTTAAGTGTTGGTAATGGGTTAGTGGGTTATTAAATTCCCTATTTTTTAATTCCCAAAATTCGTTGGTCATAATTCCCCAAATTTCAAAATGACCTAAATACCCTTTTAAGTTGCCGGTATGGCCCAAGAATGCCCCGGGACCCAAACTAAACCCCCGGCTAGTGTTTTCTGACTATTTCGACCCTTACGGACACGTTGGCGCACTCAAAATGACCATACAGTTGATAAAAATAAAATTCACTTTTTTTTAATAATTATATTCCTGACGCGACTGTCACGCGCGTCCCAATAAAATTTCCCAAATTGCCGTATTTAAATCTCACGACAATTTCAATAGTTTCAATATTCATATAACATCATATGTATACACATTATAATCAAATACCAACTCACATCTCATTAGTATTTTTATCCAGATTAATTCTCAATTAATTCCCATTTAATTTAATTAATCCCAAAAATAAATATCAATAAAAGTACGGGGTATTACAAGAGGCTTAGTATATATAGGGACAAATGTACTCATTCTTCAGAGATGCAATACACTAGGAGTCGAATTCAATAAAGACTAGAGTTTATGATTCTAACAATGTAGAGAATAATCGGGTGTTTTGGGATTTGATTGATTTTGGGTACGCTTGCTTGTATGTGATAGTCCTATATATATATATATATATATATATATATATATATCTGTGTGTGTGTGTGTGTGTGTGTGTGAAAATACCCTTACTCGTGGTAGGATCAATCGGTGTGGGGTTGGGGTTTGACATCGGACCATGTATCATACACCGGTCGAGATGTGGTTCTGTAATGGAGGTCATTATTTTAGATCATACCATAATGGAGGTTGTTTTACGGGAGCCATTAGTCGGTCCAGGTATGGTCCCCATAGTGGTGCTAATGCATATGATCGACCCCATCATTTACGTGTGTTTTGCTTAAGTCTTTTAGATGAGGGATTCCATTTGGACTTGTCGATAGAAGCACAAGGTGGACATAAAGGGTAGATGTTGTTGTGTGTTATAAGTATGTGTGTGTATGTGAGTGTGTGTGTGTGTGTAAGTATATATATAGATATATAAATATATGCACTGAGTAAGAATTAATGTAGTCTATTAATTGACATTGATATTGAACCTTATGGCATGTTAAGTGGTTCATGTGATTTACATGTACGTCTTTGTGAGTGACATTCCGGGGGTAGGTAATTGGGGTGGTACTTTTACACGTGTGGCTATTTACACTCATTTTTCCAGAGTATCTAGTCGTGACCTATCCGTTATTGTAGTCTAGTTAATAATTTATTCGATCAAAAGACATTTAAACAGGAAGAGCATTACTTTTATAAGACTAGGAATATGTTAATGGAAATATATATGTGGGCCTTAGGGTTAAATCCTATTTAGGTTATTGGTAGCCTTCCATGGTAGTTGTTTGTTACATATAGGTGCTTAATTTTCGAGATATAGAGGCCTTTGCATAGTTATACCTTGGGGTCTAGACTTGCATGTAGTATTACACTTAGGTGAGAGGTGAGATAATTATTGCACGTGAGAGTCGATGACTGACATGTATTACGAATTAACTGCATCATTATTTATTGGTATTCAAAGTTATTTATTGAAAATTTAGGGCGCTGACCCAAATTCTAAAAAAAATGTTTCACCATGTATTATTATTATTATTATTATTATTATTATTATTATTATTATTATTATTATTATTATTATTATTATTATTATTATTATTATTATTATATAAACAGGATAAAAGGACTGAGCGATCAGACTTCCATTTGCGGCGATCTAGTTTGGTATTCGCAGAGTTGGAGTCGATGGTTCATTATAGACATCAGCATATTCAGAGTTATGTAGAAGGGATACCTTTGTACTCTATTTGTATTTCGGTTGAGATACTGTCGTTAGAGGAAGATTCAGTCGTTCTCTTTTATTCAATTTAATAATTATAATCGAAGATTTTTATATAGTAAATTCAGTTTTTCACAGTCTGGTAGTTTTTCAATCATTTTTTATTGAAATCTTTATTGTGTTGATTTTAGTTTACCATAGTTTTTAGTTTACGTTGATGTTGAGAATGATATAAATTATTTAGGCATCCTCAATATTATATGTGCGACCTGATCGACCAGAAGTTGAAAATTTCTAGTTATCACAGCTACATTCTAATATGGTCGGCATATGACTTGGGTTAGGGGATTTTCTTCAAATCGCTTTGAGTAAGAAGTATTATATACTTTTTTTTGGTTTTTTATAATCGTATGCCTTGATGTTGTTCATAGGATTTACCATTTTCCATTAGTCGTTTGATATACCTCATGGATCATCGTCATTCTGTGGATTATCCCTCTCTAGTTATAGATATGATAATTCATTCATGTTTGGATTCATATCCGGTGGCTTTACCCTATGGTCATATGATTATAGGATAACTTTATGCTTTATGTATTTCGAGATTTCATTTCGACGAGACTTCTTTTGTTTTAGGCCTGATATCGAGTGCTTGGTCATTCTAACTTTGCCTATATGTGGGTTGAATTTTATAGGATGGATGCACATATGACATGGATGCGTGATCACTTTGATTTTCGTCTCGATAAGGTTGATAGAGATACATCTACTCTAAAGAATGATTTCACTTTTATTGGGCACTACTTGAGACATACAACCCTTGCACTAGATACTCCTGGATCTACATTTTAACATCCACTTGATCCTACCCAAACTCTATCTCCTTCACTTGGTGTTGATGGGTGATAAGACCATCGATGAGTTGACTAATGGGGACTAAAGATTTTTATTCATCTTTGTTTTGTTATTGAATAGAAATTTTTATACTTTTATTTGTACAATTTGTTATTGTGATGGATTTTTATTGTATTAATCTTAATCAGTTGTGGAGTACTTTATTTTATATTTGGATGATGATACCTTCTGATGGTCTTATGGATTTTCTAGTTATCCATATGTTTTACACCTAATCATTGTTATATTAATTATGTTTTTATCTCTTCTAGTTAGATAGATTTATGTCACATGTGCTGCTTTAAACACTTGAATACTTGATATATCTTATTTTCTAGTTCATGTTTTGATTCATTTCTCTTATATGATGCTTATACTCACAATGGTTCCCATTAAGTACTCGCTTTATAGAATTTATTATTTTATATGTTTCCTAGCTTTTTTGTTTGCTAGAGTTTCTTTTACATTATATTTTTTCTATTTCTTCTATGTTATGCCCATTTTTGTGTATTTATACTTCTCTTTGACTTTTTATGTCAAGAGGGGGATAACCTTTTAGTATAGGAGGAATTTCATTTGATAGATTCATATGTGTGGGATTTAAAGGATAAATGTAGGGGAGATAGATGTTTCATGAAGGAGGAGCACATACATAGTTTCCTTGATGATATTAGATGGATTTTTTATTTTTATATAATTTCATGCTAGTTTCCATATTTATATATCATATTTTTTTCAGAGGATTCCCAAATTAGGGGAATTATTATATGTGCATGTTATTGCCTTCATGATATTGTGTTTGATTCATGCATTAGGTTTAGTCATGTTGATGCGGCTTAACCTCAAGTTTCAAACTTTATTTTTTATGTCGTTTGTCTATGGATTTGATGCGCAATACATCATACTAATGTCATTATATGTTTAATGTTGAGTGGATTTTGTTGGTGCAATCAATATAATTTGTGTTTTGGGGGTTTTCCACGGAATAGCCAAAGCGAAATACTATAACCTTTTGTCTGCACACACACACACACACACACACACACACACACATATATATATATATATATATATATATATATATATATATATATATATGTCACTTCAATCCCAATATCTCGCGTCAATCCCAATTATATTACGTGTCAAATCGTTTGAGTCTTGCGTTATTCAATATTGATCTTCGAGTGCTTCCTTCACATTCTTAGGTTTAATTTGGAGATTTATCAAAATTAAATAATCTCATTCATGATTATAAAACAATTCATGTCACCTTTACTAGGATCTCCAATAATGTTAGAGGCATCATGATTATTCTTAATCTAAGATGGTGGATCTTCCTCCCTACTCAAATTCAATCAACTTCTCATTAATCACCTTGAGGAGTAACAGGATCATCACCAGAAGGTGCTTTTCTCTCACGGATCTGGTCATCTTCATTAACAAATGAGGTGGGTGACTCATCCTTCCCTTCATCGCTTTGGGAATCAATATTTCCAAGATTCTCCCTGTCTCGTAAAATGTATAAAGGAATCCAAAATCACTCATAAATACATTTTATTGGATTTACATCCAGTCCACAAATTATAACATATGATATTAGTTCTTAAATGATAATATATCATATCCATCGTGTGGCATGTAGTATTAACAGCCTCAGCCCAAAACCTCAGAGGTACATTCGTCCCTTCTAGCATGGAACATTCCATCTTTGAATCACTATACTCTTCCTCTTGACGATTCCATTTTATTGAGGTGTAATAATGATGGAAAAAAATGTTTAATGTCATTCTCGTCATAATACTTGTCCACTACTTATTCTATAAACTTTGTATTATTATCACTTCTCAAATGAATAATGGATCAATCATGATGATTACAAATCAAAGTACACTAAGTTGCCACAAATTTTCGAGTCTCTAATTTCTATTTAAGGAATCCAACCATGACATACCTTGGAAAGTCGTCCACCACCACTATTTCTTACAACTTATACATTTTATATGCATAGTTCCTATAAGACCCGTGTAGATCAAACAAAGGACTCAAGGTAGTAATAATATTAATCTTTATATGTTGGCTTCTTATTTTTTCCACGTCCCACACACACTCGAGAAATAATTTCCATGTTATGGTAAGCCACAAACTAAGTCCTTCTTGACATGACGATAAAGTTCCTTATGGTTTACATGACCTAGTCATTGATTCCAAAGATAAAAAGTGGTCACTTTCTCATTGTGAAAAATAAATTAGGACAAAGGGGAAAGTCATAATAGTTGTCGAGCATCCTCACACCATCAAATAACATATTTTATTTCTCATCCAAAACTTTGCAACACTTTTGAGAAAAATAAAATGTAAGGATTTCATCAAATAATTGAATTATTATTATAAGATTGGCCTTTATACCCTCTACAAACAGAACTTTCTCTAGCTTAGGAAACCTGGATATGTTAATGGTCTCATTAACCAAAATGTTAAACTGACTCCCAGTTTTTATGTAACATTACCATCCTTGTGATAATCAAGGTTGGAAAAGATATTTTCCATCGGTCATATATCTTGAGAAACCATTGTCAAAGTGCTATCAGGAGGTACATTATGATTGCGAGATGGTTTGAGCAATTATTTTTTTATCCATAGTAATCATTTCACCTAGAGGACACTCAAGTTCAGTCTCTAACTTGTTAAACTTAATGTTGTCTTCAACAAGGAATATGGGGAGCCAAAGGTATCCTGAACAACGGTGAGAGCATGGGTAGTGCTCTCAACTAAAAACTCAATACTATAAGAGTCTAAGTCTCTTTAACCAAATTTAAAACCTTTTTTTATCCTTTCTTTTAATTGTTAGTCGAGTTGGTTACTCAAAGACTTGATGTCTAAAACCTTAATGATTAAAAAATTGTCCCGTGCCCTCAACATCCTGAGAATTTTGATTACATCTACCAGAAGAGTTTGAAGCCTTTTTACTCTTAGAATATTTTCTTCCTTTCTTGTTAAGCCTAAACCCTTGTGCATTAAATTTGAGAAACTTCTTGAATTTCTTAGTCAACAAGACACTGTTAACATCATTCTCATTAGAATTGCCATTCAAAATTGAGGGAACACTTTTCTATGCCTTTAACATGATGCTCTTCTCGTTCTTGAGCGGCGAACAATTTTCTAACTCAATTTTTTGGATGGATTGTATAAACTCTTCTACCATTATATTGTGAATTCCATCTACCATGTTAAGGTCTAATATGTTGGGGAAGTAACCTAGGTAGTTACGTAACGAAGTTACTAATGACGCTATACTCTGGGATTTTATCACCTAAATAAAAATGAGAGTTTACAATGTCGGATAGTTTTGCGTAAAACTCATCGAATGTCTCATTTTTAAGTATCTTCAACAACTCAAATTGGATAAAGAGGTGTTGGATCTTTGATAGCCAAAGAGCATCGGTACCCTCATGGGTGAGATGGTCGAACTCTTCTTGGGTGACTCCATACAAAATTGCATTAATCCCCCTAAAGTTTTAGTTAGATATCATATGTTCATCCTCACACCATGACTCCTCAGGTTTATGGATAATTATTTTTCCAAGAAAATTCATTGGGCGTTTCCACCCCTTAACTATGAATAACCACACATTCTCATCTCGGGGCTTAAGGAAAAAATAATGCATGCCTTCCAGTATGTATAGTTACTACCATAAAAAATAGGTGAACGTGTGATCAACCAACCCTCAATAAATATACCCCATGGATTCGTATTAAAAACTTTATTTGATAATAGTTTAAATAGGTATGTGCCTAATAGTCCAATTACAATCAATTAATTTCATAATTAATTACTAGGCCAGTGAAATTAAATCCTTTTTAATTTGAACCAAATTTAATTTTACCGAATAAAATTTATTAGTCCAAATTACATGTAAGTGATGATTGCTAATTTAATACCCAAACTTTTTTAGTGATTTATTATTTGATTTAATAATGATTTATGGTTAATTGGGAATATATGTATCGATTTGATTATAAAGATATAAATTTTATTCAAATGATAAATGTAGAATTCATAAAACTTTTGGTAATTTAGTCTAAATTAATTAGTTATTATTTAATTCAGATACATAATGGTATTTTGGTTAAAATCCTAGGGGCATAAAAGGTCGTACCCAGTGCACAAAGATCCCTCTTAACTACAAGGTCTGGGGGAGGTGGATGTCGGGTAGTCTTACCCCATATGTTTTATATATGGAGAGGCTTATACCATGTCTCAAACTCGAGACCAAGCATAGCTTGGGCAAGGGGCATAAGGGTATTTTAATTGTCTTGGAACCTAAGAAAGGTTTGAAGGAATATAGTTATAGTGTCTGGTAATTTATGGATTTTAGTTGAGATGAGAAACTAAAGATAAGAGGAAATGGGAAGAAACGGGAAGAGAAATTGAAAAGATAAAAGAAGATAGAGATGTGAACTAAGGAAGGGGTCGTTATATTGGATAATTATAGTCGCTATAGCGGGTAACCCCAACCGCTATAATCAGTATAGTGAGGTATTTTTTTTAAACCCGTTTTATTCTAGCATATGATTTTTTTTTTCTCTCCGCTAATAGTACATAAACCAAAACCTAAACCAAAATAAAACATCACCTTAAAATCTACATTTGAGGACCTTAAACTTGGAATTTGAGAGTGCACTAAGAGGCAAAGTTGGATAGAATTGAGAAGAGAACAAGCATTCGACTTTAGATTTTCATATTTCAATATAAGGCAAGAATACTCTACTTTTTACCCTTTAGTAATTTAGGATTTAGATATTTTCTAAACAATATTTTTGTTACATAAAAGTGATTAAGAGGTTTAATTAGGGAAAGATTAATGTAATTATTTTCCTGTTGTTGTTTATTGCTATTGACATTGGTGAAATGCCCATTTATAATGATAATTACTGGAAAACACTTATGTGAATTAAATAATTTGATTGTTGTAAAGATGAGAAAGTAAATATGTTAAATGTCAAGGAGTTGAGATATATACTTTAGGAACTTTGAGAGTTGAAATATATGAGTATACTTGTCCAAAGAAATTTTTATGTTGTTGAAAAACATTCTAAACCCCACTTGAAATGGGTGTAAATCATTTTTGTATGAAACTTTAATTGAACTTTTGGAAATCGAGATAATCATAATGGGATTTGGAAATATTAAATATTGTGAATTAAATAATATATTTTTTGAGACTATGCATTTTGTGTGTTTATCAAGAGAATGAGTAAAATTCGTATGTGTTTATTGAGAGGATGATTATGATTTGTATGTGATTATTAAGGGTATTGGTGTCTTAACCCTATTGTTGATGTTAGGACTTGCATGTTGTTTAATTATTCTTGTTGAAGAAATGTTAAGAGTTATTGACTTTTATTGTGAGGGTTATAATTATTCGATTTTTGATGTCTTTGAGTGTCTAAGAGGTATTGGTTGTATTGTTATAGAAATTAGGATGTTGAGATTATTGAATAAACGATTTGTGTTGATAATCCATTATTCTAAGTCGTTGATCGGACTTATTTATTGGATGATATTTATCGTTGGTGAGATTTTGATCACTAGATAATAATGGTTGTGGGTGTGGTTTATATTGTTTATATTATGTAATTGAAGAGATTATGGATAATGTTTGGTTTGTGATGGTTTTCTGTGGGAGTTTTGTCACTTGGGTTTATATTGTTGAATTTGGGGTTATAATAAATGGGGTATGTACATGTAAGGATTAAAATTAATGAAGAGGATGGTGTTCAAAGATATTTTTTAGCATAAAGTGTAGGCTAGGGGATTTAATATCGAAATATCTATAAGGATTCTTAGGGCGAACAACGTCCATTGAATGGTATGGGTAAAACAAAAACTCATATAATCTTTTTTGGAAGAAAAGGTTGTATCATCCTCTCCTCCTCACCCAATACAAGATCAGGGAAAAATTAAAGCTTTGAAGATAACAAAAATGCTTGTGGAGAAAGAAGGAGATGAAGAAAATTTGCAAAATGATGAGGAAATAAGAAGTATAGAAGAAATGCATGATCAAGATACTGACACTGCTCAGTTGCCTGAAGAAGAAGGTACTACAGAAGGGATCAATCAAGGAGTTACCATTCAAGATATTCAAATCCAAGAATTTCATAATCAATAATAAGATAATCATCTTTAATCAATTCAGACTCCCCCAGTCAGGTCTGATAGTGATGAGGGATTCACAGTTATTTCCAGGAAGAAAAAGATAGCAAAAGGGGTCAAATTTAAGGATGTTGTTTATGGATCTGTGAGAACTCTCAGGTCTCATCCCCTATATTAAGTCTCAATGTTAGGTACTATTATTTGTAATGTGAGAGGTATTTTGAAGAAGGGAGCTATTAGAGGAATAAAACGTCTTAAGAATTTGCATAAACCTATCATGGTGGTTATTTTGGAGCCTAAGCAAGAAATTATGAAAATTCAATCTTATTGTCTTAAGATGGGTTTTGGAACTTGTGTTTCTAACCTGAATAATAAGATATGGTGTTTTTCAGCAATGATATCAAATGGTACATTTTCTATGAAATGAGCCACATTATTACCCTTAGTGTTCAAATGGTTGGCAGCAATGAGAAGATGCAATGTAGCCTTGTTTATGCTAGTTGTAATAGAATTAAAAGAAGGATTTTGTGCGAGTATTTAAATTTATATAGCATAGATGATTACTAGTGCATTGGAGACAATTTTAACATTGAAGTAGCTGTCTCAGAGAAAGCAGGAGGTGATGAAGTGAACTTAGGAGCTATGTATGAATTTATAGAGGAGAATGGGCTTATTGATGTTGGTTACTCAGGATCTAAATATACATGACATAATAAGAGAGATTTGACCCATAGTATTTAGTTTAGACTAGATAGAGTTCCAGTTAATCAAGCTTGCTTGGACTCTAATCTTCTATGGAGTGTTAACCATTTAAATAGGAGTATCTCAGATCACTCTCCAATGCTTTTTGAAACAGTCCACCCTTTAAGTAATGTTCCAAAGTCTTTTTGATACTTAAAATTTTGGTACAAGAATAAGGAATGTGAAGAGATAATGAAGAAGTCCTGGAAAGAAGTGGACTGTATAAATCCTATAGTGGGGATTTCTCTAAAGCATAAAGAGTTCAGGAGAAAACTTGGTTCTTGGAGAAAGAAGCAATATGGGGATATAAGTCAGGAAGCTAGAAATGCTGAGAACTTCCTCCTCAATGCAGAAATACAATATGAGAAAGATCCTTCTGATGATCATAGAGAGGCTTTGTGAAAAGAAACTTTTTATCATAATGCTAAATTGAAAATTGAAGATGATTTTTGGAGACAAAAAGCAAATGATAGATGGGTAATAGAAGGAGATAATAATACAGCCTATTTTCATAGAATGGTGAGAAGTAGACATAAGAAAATGAATATCCAAAAGATTACAAATATAGAGGGAGTATGGATGAACACAAAAGAAGATATCGAGCATGCTTTTATCTAGTATTATACTCACCAGTTCCAAGCTCAAGAAGAAATGGATCCCATAGGCCAGTCCACAATGTTTGAAGCAATTCCATATTTGATAAATAAAGAAATGAACGCATCTCTCACTCAGTGACCTTCCATTGAAGAAGTAAAAGCGGATGTTAGAGGTCTTAATGCTAATAGTAGCCCAGGATTGGATGGATTCAAGGACTCCTTTTTTATATCCTTTTGGGAGATTATCAAAGTTGATGTGCTCAAAGTTGTTATATTCTTTTTTTTGCAGGTAATACTCTCCCAAAGATGTGTACTACCACTAGAGTTTATCTTATCCCTAGGATTGATCAACAACAATCTTTCAATGACTTCAGATCTATCAGAATGCAGAACTTCATAAAGAAGATTTTTTCAAGAATTTTAAATGATAGGATTTCTCATATTCTTCCAAATATCATTTCTCCTATGCAATTAGGATTTATAAAAGGTAGATCTATATCTGAGAATGTGTTACTTACTCAAAAGTGCATGTTAAGAGTCAATTCTAAGAACTTGGGTGGAAATATAATCACGAAATTGGATATGTCTAAATCATATGATAGAGTATCATGGTGGGTTCTAATTAAAGTTATGAGAAATGGGATTTAGTGAACAATGGTTGGATCTTGTGTGGAGGATTATTTCTAATACATGGATTACTCTATTGGTGAATGGTGAAAATGTGGGCTTCTTTCATTCTACTAGAGGTTTAAGGAAAAGGTATTCCCTATCCCCAAGCCTCTTTATTATAACGGCAGATGTGCTCTCTAGGAACCTTCATAATCTAGTAGAGCATCCTACCTATGTGAGGTTCAAAATGCCCATTGGGAGTCAAAAATTTAATCATTTATCCTCTACTGATGATATAAATATCTTCTCCTATGGTATGAGGAAATAAGTAAAGAGGGTAATGGGTGTTTTGAAGACTTATGAAACAGCATCAGGCCAGATGATCAGTAAAGCTAAAAGTTACATAGTTCCTTCTGATAAGATCAAGCCAAATGCTTTTAAATTATTGATTCTATGTACTCGTATGCAGATAAAAAAAGTCCATATCACGTATTTAGGTTGTCCTCTATAAACTGGTAGAAAGAGAATTATATATTTTGAAGGGATGGTCCATAAAGTTATAAAAATGCTTATAGGTTGGAAATCTAAATGTCTCTCTACATGTGGAAAACTTCTCATAAAGGTTATATTAATATATATGCAACTGTATATGTTATCAGTGTTGTCTCCCCCTAAAGCAGTGGTGAATAGAGTGCATAGTCTTATGACAAGGTTCTTTTGGAGCTCTAATTATGGTGATCAGAGGTCCCAATGGTGCAGTTGGGAGAAATTAATAATGCCTACAACGGAAGAAGGATTTCGAATTAGAAATATCTATGATATTGGAGATTCTCTAAGTATGAAGATGTGGTGGTATTTTAGAAATAAGGATTCCCTATGGTCTCAATTCATGAAAGTTGCCTATTGTAGGATCCATCACCCTATATCAGCTCCAAGAAGAAATAGGGATCACACTTGGAACATAATGTGATCCATAAGAGCTAAATGTGAAGAAAATATGGAATGGTAGATGGGTGAAGGAGAAATTAGTATTTATAAGGATAATTGGGGAATTCAAGCTATTAAAAACTCAATAATAGAGTCTGATAAGACTATCCGCTTCTTCTAAGATTCAAGTCAGAAATGGGATAAAATCATAGTGAAGAGTTTCTTTCCTCCAATTACTTCTTCAATTATTCTGCAGTTTGAAGAAATTTTTGTAGACCAAACTGATAAGGTAATTTGGAAGCCAACTGACAGTGGTAATTTTACTATGTCCTCTTCTTGGAATTTATGTAGAACTAAGTTCCCATCTCAATCAGGTTCAAAATTTATCTGGCATACAAATATCCCAACCAAGATCTGAATCTTTATGGGGAAGATGGTCAATAAATCTCTTGCTACAGATGATAATATCAAATCTATTGGGGTAAGAGGTCCCTCAAAATGTTAGTGTTGTTTAAATTTTGAAGACGAAACCATTGATCATATCTTTACAGAGGGAGAAGTATATTCCCAAGTGTAGGAAAAAAATTCTCAAGAACATGGTATTCAGAGGGTAAAGGGAGGCATTAGAAGGCATCTATTCCAATGGTTGATTCATAGTCAAAAAGCAGATTCAGTCATTAATAGAATAATCCCTTCAATAGTTTGTTGGTGTTTGTGGATTCAAAGAAACAAATGTAAATATGAAGCTCTTTCTTCTAACATTTTTCTGTTTTGTATCAGGTTCAACAATTGAAGTCTTCCCTAATTCTTAAGAAGTCCACTCAGAAATCGATTCCCAAATTAAAGATTAAATGGATGTCCTCCATCATGTATACTGAAGCTCAATACTAATGGAAGTGCTATAGAGAGCATTCATAAGGGAGATGGTGGAGGCATACTCATAAATGAATTAGGAGAGATGATATGGGCTTTTAGTTGCTCTTTTGGAGAAGTATCAAACATGGAGGCAGAGGCAAAAGCTCTTTAAAAAGGTCTTGAATTCTATATGGGCAGTAAAAACTATGATCTCAGTATCGAATGTCATTCTAAAATTTTTGTTGAGATTCTTCAAGGAAATGTTGCAATTCCATGGAAAATAAGATAGATTATTCTTCAAATTCAACATATGTTAAATCATTTAAAGTATTCTCTGAATCACATCTATAGGGAAGGGAACCAAGTAGCTGATTTCCTTTCCAAAAAAGATAATGTATAAGGGAAAGGCATATTTTCTCACAAATTTGAAGATTTTCCAAAGAATCTCAAAGGCTTATGTACCATAGATAGATGGGGGCTGCCAAATTTTCAAAATGTCTAATTGTTCTTGGAGATCATGTTCATCTACTAGTGGTCTAAAATTAGCTTTATTCTCTTCAAATATGTGTACCATCTTTGTAAGGGATCTAGTCTATAAAGATCCTCATTTAAGCTTTAAGCATATTTTGGTTGTTGATGTTTGTCAGAGATGTAAGCCAAATAGAAGAGGCAATTTCTTTTATATAAATAAATGCCTTTCCTAAAAAATGAATGGTATGGATATATTTAGTATGAGATTTAAGAGTGATTCGGGTTCTTGGTAGTAAAATAAATTTTCTAGGATTACGCCATGTAATGAGGTGCATTGGTAATCATAGAGTGAGATATGAGATATATGTGAATTATGTTTATCAAATTGAATGAAGTTAAGATATTGGGTACAGATGCTTATGTTTAGTGTTTTTCCACTCTTGATAACTACCTAATCTAGATATAAGTGTATCGGTGGTGTTCCTTGTTTTGACTTTATTTATGAGATTTTCCCCTCATGGAGTCTATAGAAAGTAGATGTTTAGAGTTAGTCTTGGTATATTAGGTGTGAAATTCTAATTGTTAAGATTATAAGTAATGGGTAAGTGATTGTTAGGATGTGTAACTTATGAGTACATTTTAATTGTTGATTATGATATGTTAAGGAAATTTGTGAAGTGACTTCAAAGTAAATGAGGGAAATTGTGATGAAGTGAATCTGTTGCGGTTTTTTCATATTATGTGATTCATGATTTGAGGTAGATTATTTTATAATTAGAATGATAGTTTCATAGTTTTTTTCTCTGGATGAGTGCCCAATATAGACATAAGTGTATGGGGGGTTCTTGTTTGGATTTCATTTATCAGACATCCAATGCACGGAGCCTAGAAAAGGTTGAAAGTTGGAAGTTTAAAATGTTTTTAAATTCTTGTAGAAAATTAATGAATCTGTATTTTTGGTTGTGTTATGAGAAAGTGTAGTTTTATGCTTGTGTACTCAATAAATATGGTTTGATATGGATGTTGGTGTGTCATAGGGTGTGTTAGAAACTTGGAACTATGTAAAAGGTGGATACAGTATCTCTAGAATTAAGAATTAGGTGGATATGACTTGTTTGATGATTGTTTATGGAGTATGGTTTGTTATGGACTTTTGGTGCATTGCACAGGTTATGTAATTTCAACCATGTGAACAAAAGGTGGTGACAGGATATGTGATGGGACGTTTGTGCGTCACACAATGTGGTTAAAATTTGACACTATGTTGAAGGGTGGAGACGATTTATCCAACACTGAGAAGCAAGTGGCTACGATTTGTGTGACAGTTTCTTATGGTGTACCGCATGTTTCTTGAGATGGTCGGGGAGAAAGGGCCCATTTTGGTTACGCTGTAATTAATTAAGATATTAATTATTAATGAAGCTAATTGAATGTATTATGACACTTGAGGTCGTAAGGGAAGACGAATAATTAGAATAAATCTAATGAGATAAAGATAGCATAAACAAAATAAGAAAAGTAGGTGGTTAATGCTTTTTTGAACATGATATTCTGATAAGGACACTTGGATATAATAGAAATGAAATATGAAACGATGTAAATTAATGAAAGTGAAGGGATGAAATTAACCGAATGTGGAACTATAAGGGGGTTGAAAGGCTTCTAACGATATTCTTAGTTGATTATTAAGGGATATTTTGTATTTGTTACTAAACAATTAGTTATTGAGACATTCTTTTACGAAAAGATGTTATTGATATTGATTAATGAGTTATTGATATTGATTAATGAGTATATAGTTGAGATTGACTTGATATTATATGGTTAGTTTTTATACACTCTTTAATAACTAGATAGCTCTTTATATTTTTTATATTATGAGCCAATGATAAACCCTATTGTTATTCATATAGATGAATCAGTCATATTATTTGTTGAACATATATAAAGATTCTAGGCCAAAATTTTAATGTTTTATAAAAGATTCTATTGTATTATTTATTTCATTTGGTACTACTGGCTTGGTTATGTTACCCTTTTTAGCAGAAGTAGACAGTATTTTTCCAATACGCCCTGACCCATTACATTTATTAACATCTGTAGATAGGATTGAGCTTTTAGGAACTAATTGGATTGTGTAAGATCCGTCTTGATTTTAAAGATTTCTATTTTTATCGTTTTAGTTTCCTCTCCATTGATTATTTCATGTTAGACATTTCTTAGACTTATGTGAAGCTTATGACTCCACAGTTCTATTTTGGATATTGTATTCAGACTTTTATATTATGTGTAACTATTGGAGGATGTTTTAGCTGGATTCCATTGTTGATTAGTTTTTCATATTTTTATCTTTCTTTTCTTTCATTATTGGAAAAAGTTTTAAATGTCTCATATTTATATCACATACTAAGAATGATATTTTAAATTTTAAAAATTTGTATGTTTTAATATTTGGGATTGATCAACTCTAATATTAAAATATGTGGGTTGTTACAAACACCGAAAGAAATAAAAATAATCGCATCAATACACAATGATTTAGAGTGGAAACCCCCGCGGGAAAAATCACTATCTCCACAAATCACTTACAAATCCACTAGAATTAATATGAATGTTTACACGACTAAAAAGGACTCAGACATGACTTACATGTAAGACAACGATAAATGTCGCGATGTCTCTCCATTATTAACTGCTTCTTTTCTCATTCACGTACTAGATAGTGTTTTTCTAGTCCATGAATCAGGTGCACAACATTTAAGGCCTCATTATCCACTAATATCGGTTGTATACAATCATACCACATATAATAAGACATTTTATTTTCACCCATAATAGATCTCATGCTTGAACATTATTGGAAGTAGATGAAATTTAATTTTGTAAATAACACTAGTTGTCTAGTTCCCATGATAAAACAATCGAGTCATTGAGTCATTCAAGTCACATATACTTGATCCGATTGAGTGACTTGGGATCCTTTTTCTTAGATGGGACTTAGAAGATTGAATATCTTGTAAGCCACTCAATGAAGACTTATGTTGACACACATTCACAATGAATTAAAGACTATATCCTTTTAGTAGATATTATGAATTGTCTATGGCTAGACACACACACATGTCCAAATGTTTTTTAAATGTGAGAGGATGATACAATTTGATGGAGCAAGTGTTTAAACTATCTCAGAGTTTTTGAGAAAATGTCTTTGGGAGTTGGCCTTTATTTTTAAACAAAGTTAAGGCTTTTTGGAAAGTGTACAACCTTAACCATTCGCACGGCCTCACGCGACACCAATATGTGTCCTTATGCACAGCCTTGGCCATGATTCCATCCTGGATGGATCGCGTGCATGAAAAAGTGCATCGTGCGCATAACGACATCACATTTCAAAAAATTAATATAAAAGGGCCATTTTCCCTCCCATTTGTTAAGATCTGAAAATATCACAACTCCAACAGATTTCTAAGATTATTTTTAAGGTTAAGAGTATTTTATTTGCTTCTCTGTTCCAATTTCAATTATACCCTCCAAAATTATAAAACTTAGATCTATACTTAATCTATGTTTTCGAGAGATAATTTATAGTGTTTTGGTTCAGACTCAGATTGTCTATTTAGATCAGATAACATATTTTTAATTTTTATGACCACCTACTCCTAGATAAAAAATAGGAGGAACTTTAATCTATTGAAGAAATTGGAGCATGGCATTGATTTTAAGTAAGAGAGTGGAGTTATTCATTCACATCGTGAAGCTCATTGTGGATTTTGATCATCTATGGGGGAAAATTACAAGGTTCATAGATAACTACACGAGAGATCTTGTATGAGAGGTATCTTCTTGACTTGTGTAAAATACCTTTTCAAGTAGAAATAAAATTAGAGTGCGTCGAGGTTTTTTACTCCTTGGTGGTGGGTTTTACTCATAAACCATAGCTTGTGAATGATTTATATTCATATGCGCACATTTGATCAAACACATCACTTAAATCACACTTGAATCTAGTTAATTGGATTAAAGTTTAATTAGGTGTGTTGAATCTAGTTTTCTCATCTAGATTAATCTAATTTTATTATTGCCTGAGTTAATCAAGTAATTTGGCGATAATTTTGCTAAATCACGTGTTAACTAATTTGGACATGCAAGTAAATTTATTGAATTTACAAAATTGGTCATAAGATGCCTTCAAACTGATTCAACCAACACCTTCTAGGTTTGTTGTAGGTTAAACACTTGCGTTAATAACACACATCCTTAATTGGTATAAGAGAAGGTTCTCGTATTTATTGCATTAACATGCTTGACCTAAGCGTGTGTTGTTTAGGTGTTAATTGTGTTTTTTTCTCTCATATTGATTGTTTGAGATTTATTCTTGTTTGTCATATGGATCAATATCTTTGTCCAAGTTCCACTAATTGTCCATCATATTTTGATAGCTCAAAATATGGCCATTAGAAAGATAAGATGAGAAATCATTTGAAGTCCAAACATGAATGTGTGTGGATCAGTATTGAGGAAGGATGGATTTACCCGACTATTGAAGAAAATGGTCTTAGGGTGAAGAAACAAAGAGTTCTTTGGATAGAGGAGGAGCTCATTGATTGTAATTACATTTATAATGAATTGAACGCCTTATTTTCCTTTGTGAGCACACAAGAGTATAAACGCATTATAAATTGCGAGAAAGAAAAAGAGGCATGGGATATCCTTCGAGTAACTAATGAAGGAACATAGAGTGTAAAATGTGCAAAGTTGTAACACATTGAGACTAAATTTAAAATAATGAGATCGGGGAGAGAGTCTTTCAATGACTACTACACTAGATTGACGAAAGTCGTTAATACTTCTTTTAATTTTAGTAAGAAGATCCTTGAGAAAAAAGTCGTGAAAAAGTTACTTAGAACTCCTACATTTAGGCTTAACACTAAGGTTTCCATTTTAAATGAGGTGAAGGACATGGACACTTGTATCCTGGAAAAGTTTGTCGGGTCTTTGAAAATTTATGATTAAGAGGAGAGTCTTGTTCTGCCTAAACACTAAAAGGACTTAGCTTTTATTGTTTAGTCCAAAGAGAGTGTGTCATTTAAAAGTGAGGATAAGTGCAAAGAAAATGTTGATATGTACATGGCTCTTATTGTGAAAAGGCTGAACAAATTATATAAGAAAAATAAAAGGTTTTTAAAAATGAATAATAATACAAGCTATAACCTTACAAGTTCTCTAAACATATTTTTTATGATGAGAGGAGTGATTTAAAGATTCATAAGGGGAAGGATTATGTCCATTTCTATGGTTGTAGAGGTATTGGACATCATATATATTATTCCCAACTCATTTTGGTATGTTTTAAAAGAAAAAAATGTAGAAAAAATGAAAAAGGTCTATAATATTCGTTTGAGTGACTTCAATAGTGAATCCAAGAAGTACAGTACTAGTGAGTAAATGGAAAATAGATTACTTTCATGGTAAAGAAAGATGAGCACGATAAGGGTACTGTTGATAGTATGTATTTATAGAGTGTTGTAAGTAAGAATTGTGATATAGAAAGAATCATTTTGTGGTATACATGTATTTGACCATTCAATGATTCCCATGATATATATAGCAAAGGTTTTTCACATGCTTTGTTATATTTCACTTTGTTAATTTGTCTTTGTGGTTGTAACATTTTTTGTTGCCATGTTATACTCATCACCTATGATATTGTCTTCTCTTTGACTTTTTCGTGTCAAAAAGGGGGAGAAAAATTTTATTCACCTTGAGACTTTGTGCGAAAAGGGGGTGAAATTTTTTCTTCTCACTTTGTCTTATATTTCTCTTTTCTTTTATGTGTGTCAAAAAGGGGGATATTGTTTTCTTCTCATTTTTTTAAAAGGGTAAGAAATAGCTATGACATGGGGAATTATTGATTTCTTTAAAATATGCTATGTTGGGGAGCATTTTATTACAATGTGTTATTCGCTTGATATTAGATGATGTTTCTTTATATCTCACATTTTTACAAACATTACTTCATGTTCACATGATTTCTCTCATCTATATCATTGATACCTATAGGAGGATTGCAAATCAAGGGGGTCTCTTTGTGTGCAAGGTATTACATGCATGGTGCTCTCTATTGTTTCATGTGATTTTAGGCATAACTATGATGATTTTGACTATAAACCATTTTTCATACTCAAATTTTGATGTGTCGTTGGTCTGTTAGATCATTTGTACATTACCTTATTATTACTCTCACTATATGGATAATGTAGAGTGGGCTTAATAAGAGTAATCAAGTTCATTTTGGGTTTTAGGGAGTTTTCCATTAAATAGCCAAGGCGAGATTGAAAATATAAATTTGTAAATTATATTAGTTGGTTTCCTGTGACAAAACGTTTGAGTCTATGATTCATTCAAGTCACATAAACTTGATTCGATTGAGTGAGGCACGATCATTTGTCTTGGGTGGACCTTTGAACATTGAAGATGTTGCAAGCTGCTTAATGAAAACTTATATTGTTACACATTCACTGAAGACTTTATCATTGTAGTAGATATTATGAATTCTCTATGGATAAAAACACGTACATGCACAAATGTTTTTAAAATGTGTGAGGATGATATAATATGATGGAACAAGTGTTTAAAAATGTCCCAAGTTTTTTAAGAAAATGTCTTCAGGAGTGGGTCTTTATTTTTAAACAAAGTTAAGGCTTTTTGGCAGGTGTGCGCCTTAACCTTTTGCACGGATTTGTTTTAAGCTCGTGCACACAGAGGCATCCACACGATACCAATATGTGCCCGTGCGCATGGCCTTCAACTCGATTCCACACTAGATGGAGTCATGCACACAGAAAAACTGCACCATGCGCAAGACGATGTTAGATTTTGAAAATTCTCTATAATATGGCTATATATATCTCATTTTTTAAGATTTGAAAAACTCACAAATTAAACAAAATTTTGAGAGTATTTTCGAGGTTGAGAGCATTTTATTTGCTTATTTATTCCAATTTCACTTGTTTCATCTAAAATTGATAAAACTTTAATCTATCCTTGATCTATACTTTTGAGAGAGAATTGAGAGTGTTTTGGTCCAGATTCAAATAATCTATTCAGTTCAAACTACTACTTTTGAATTTCATTGATCACTTACTCCTAGATCTAAAAGAGGAGGCACTTCGATTTATTAAAAGATTATAATGCAATGAAGAGAGTGGACTTATTCATTCACATCATGGATCTTTTTGTGGATTTTAATCATCTATGGGGGAAAGTTAAAAGGTGCATAGGTAACTAAACGAGAGAGCTTGTGTTACAGGTATCTTCTTACCTTGTGTAAAACATATTTTCAAGTATAAATGAAAATTAGAGTGTGTCAAGGTCTTTACCCCTTGGTGGGGTTTTTTCCTCATAAATATTGTCTTATAAAGGATTTATATTCATAGGCACACAATTGATCAAACACATCACTTAGATCACACTTGAATCTAGTGAATTGGATTAAAATTGAATGAATTCCGTTAAATCTACTTTTCTCATCAAGATTAACCTAACTTCGTTATTGTGTGAGTTAATTAATCTAGTTTCCAATTTCTTTGTTTAATCATATGTTAACTAATTTGAATTTTCTACCAAAGTTATTAAAATAAAAAAAATGGGTCATAAAATTCCTTGAAACCTATTTAAGCCACCCCAACCCCACCCTTAGGTTTTTGACAGGTTAAAAACTTGCGTCAATAAAACACATCCATTTTATAAGATCCATGGGAAATTGTAAGCCTGAAGTCAACTTTGATTGCATTGAGTTGACAGGATCTCAGAAACTCAAAGAACTCTTGCAAAATCAAATTAGAGTTTTGACAAAACTTTGTTTAGTACATTGAAATATGCATTTAAAGGTGTTTAAATAGTTTGGTAGTGAAAAAGAAAAGATTGAAAACATTTTCCATGACTAAGTACCTCATTCGAACTATGAAGGACTCATTCGAACAATAGCTTTCAAATTAGGGTTTGTCGTTTGAAACTTTTATTTGACGAGGGACATTTTTGTAATCCAGTGGTCCCTCATATGAAACCAGCTTCAATAAAAGGTACCTCATTATAATTTTGTTTTGATCGAGGCCCCTTATTTTGAAAATCATTCCCTCATTTAAAACCATCTTCGAATAAGGTGTAATAGTCCGTATTTTTATGGCGTTTAATTATGGGATTAATTAAATTAAATGTGACACCCCGCCCAAATAAATACCGGGTGATCAGTCTTATATCAAATTTAACACTGGAATCTCAGGGGTTCATTCTTAACATCACTGTCGAAAACTTTTTAAAACTTTACTAACCACCTAGTATTCAAAAAGACTGATGTCAAATTTTATCTTTTTATTAAATAATTAAATATTCATGTTGAATAACAAATAAACCATACATCCAAACCATGAGTCTAAAACAGTACTAAATGACCCGCCGAATAAATAATCTGCTCAAAATCCCAATAATAATAATTCAATAAATGAATACATAAACCAAATGATGAGTCTAAAAGTAATAGGGGAAACATGACCTGAATGAATCTACAACTGAGATAAGAATCCTACTCTAGGAATAAAGAAATGATACGTCTAAATCAAATCCTGGAACCATCCACAATGTTGCAGTTGCGTAACCCTGGAATAGATAAGTCAACTATGGCATCCCTGTGGCTGGACACCTGTTAATATACATATACATAGACAAGAGAGAAGAAGTACAAGAAACGGGTCAGAGCTCGATTTATAAAAATGTTTAGCAAGTATTTTATTGCAATAAATGAAATGCCTAGTATATAACGTTCATAATTGCTTTTACGGTCCCACTCTCTTGAGGACAATCTCACCTCTCTTCAATAGTGCACACCTATCGCATTCATTTATTCCGCCTAGCCATCTGACACATTTCTAACTAGGAAAAAGGCTTATCCTTCTAGTTACCCCTCGTAGTAGTATATCATATTTGATCTGAACAATTATCATTTTTAAATAAGTGTTATCACACTAAAGTCAAGTATTTACTATTTACGTTTATATAAGATTTCACTATCTTAATAGTCTGTAATTATCTCATTGTAGATATACCATAAGCATACATATATATCCCTCACTATTATATATATGTATTAACACAATCTTAATAGCCTACAATTATCACATTGTAAGTGTAACACAAGTATACATATATATCCACCACCATTATATATATATACTAACACAGCACCCTAAGGATACACATATAGTGCATTACATACTCTGCTATCATGTCCCGGTACGTCTCGTACTCAAACAAGGACTATCGGTTCGGAAATGTCCCACGAACCATATAAACAAATCACACATATTGGCGGTGAACATAGTTCACATACCTATGGGTCACGCACATACCTACGCTCCCATAGTCAGCAGACTTATCAACTCACAAATAAGTCTTTCACAGTCCTATGTTCTGAGATACAAGTCAAATATCCCCCCGAAGGTCACTCGCGATAAGACCGTCTCTACACCCCCCCCCCCCCCCCGATCGCAAGCAGCTATGTATGTCATACACATAATAAAACAATCAAATAGGTATTCACGCACCCTATTAAAATATTAGGTATTCACACAACCTTTCATTGTTTTACGTGTTCACACAACCTATCATTGTTTTAGGCATTCCCGTAACCTATTATCTTTTTTCTATTGGATTATGTATTCCCATATTTATATATATAATTCACACATTCATATATATATATATATATATATATATACATATATTCCAATTATTACTAGTTCGCTCGTATTAAATACGATCCAATACCAAAATAGCTACATCCCACTATTTAATATAATTAATATAATTATATATCTCACCTCATATATACTTGATTAAGTTCATATTAGTCTCCTAAAGTTCCCAACAATTTTTAGTTTCAATTCGGGAAAGTTTCGTCACTAATTAAAACTCCAAGGGTATTTTAGACATTTCACAATATATGCCTCAGTAATGAAATTCCTAGTACTGCGTACTACTCTCCATTTGCTGTGCATGGCCACAAACGGCACGTAAATCCGAATTCGTATGACAAAGTTATGCTCATGTAAAGTTGTGCTAAAAATCAAATAACTCGTTCCGTCTTCAAGGGTATTTTAGACCTTTCAATTTTTGTGTCTAATTAAAAACATTCCCAGGACAGCGTAATACTCTTTGCTATCTATGTGTGGCCGTGAACGGCACACTAATCCGAGTCCGTATGCCAAAAGTTAGGGCATTATAAAGATTCACCTCAAAGAAGATTTAAAAAAAAAACTTTCTTAAAAAGTTTTCCCACATTCTGCCCAGATGAATAAATTGATGTTTTGAGGCATTTTGGAGCAGTTTTGGAGGAAGCGCGTGAGACAACAAAATGTAGAAAACGCGATTTTCTAAAGGGCATTACAAACATAATCTCCATTAAAGCTCCAAAACCTTCGATTATACCCAAATCTTTTACCCCAAAAACCTCCCAAGATTCATCATAAATCCACCCAAACTTCATCATTAACAATTTCTTCCAACAATACCACTAATGGAGATTCAAAAACCAAGATCTAATCATGTTATTCACTTCTCAAATTAAGTTATAATCTCACTATTAACCCAATTTCTCACAAAGTTAAAAATCCTCCATTAATGGTTATTCTTCATATTCTTCACTATAAACCCACAAATTTCAATTCAAATTCTTACTTCCAAATTTCCAGAATTAATTGACATAATTACAACTATTTACATCATTAACTACAACTCAAATTAAAGCAAGAAAACACTTGCCTTGGGGGATTAAATCCGACGATCCCATGTCGAAACTCTTGCCCGGATTGCTCTTGTCATCCTTCTTTCCTTCTTCTTCTTTATCCTTTCTCTCCTCTCTTAACCCTTTGTGTTTTGGAATGACTCATGGTTTCCCAACACACTTAAACCTAGTTTAAAATTCCTCAATCCCGTAATTAAACCTATTGGCCAATTAAAAATGACTTAAATGCCCCCGTATGGGCTCGGTCATGTCTAAAAATGCCCCGAGACCCATTTACTACCCCCGAGTACTCTTTTCCGACTATCTCGACCCTTTTGGACTCAACCGTGCACTCAGAATTGTCATCCGAGATACTTTATAAAATTTTCCAATTTCAACCTCAAAATGCGACACATGTGAAAATGTTCAATAACCCGAATTAATTTGAATTTCTAAATCCCCAAATTTAAATAATAAATTCTAAATCTCCAAATTCAATAATTTCTCCAATTTAAATAAATTAAATTTAAATCACCAAATTAAATGAATTTCTCCAAATTAAATAAATCCAACTCACTAATTTAATTAATTTATATATCCTCTAAAATATGGGGTGTTACATACTTCTCCCCTTACAGTGGAATTTCGTCCTCGAGATTCGGATAAGACTAGTACTCAAAGCTTCAGATATAATTTCGTACACCTTCATCCTTTCCCACACAATCTAAATCGTTATGATGTTCTCATTACACTTCTCCTAGCGATACCCCTTAGTCCAACGGTCCCTACACTACCGTTCAATCCTGTGGCCAATTTGCTTTAGTCATCTTATATTAAAATGTTCCATCATATAATGTATCATCTCACATTGCTGCCTACACAACACTTTGAAGCTTCCAACTTCTGACACTACTATGAGCCTAACCACTAACGGCTATAATACTTCCTTCACTGGGGAATATATATATATATATATATATATATATATATATATATATATATATATATATATATTTGTGTGTAATCATACCCGCGCTACTTGCTATCACAGAGGTTCCGCGTCGGGTCTGTCCTATCTCGATTGGACCTTTATGGGGGATATTGACTTGTACACTAGAACATGGCATCCTTGGTACATGCTATCTTATAATGATAGTCAGACGGTCCTAAGAGACGTGAGGGTATATACTGACCTCTTAGAGACTTGGAACTATGCCTCACCTCTAGTATGAGTGTTTTGTGTTAATAAAATTCGAGAGAGCTTCCGGACTAGTATTTCCCTTTTATACGAGAGATACAGGGACTTGATAGTAGAGTATGCCAACACCATAGACTTATGTGGGGTGCCCTATTAGTGTATATATTATAAGTTTTAAATATATATACCTGTGATTAATCTACTGTGGTTGTGATTAGATAAAACTGGATAATTAATATTAAATGAATGAAGTGGCTGAGAACTTAAGTCTGTAGTGAGATGAACACAATTGGCTTAATATATTCATAAGAAAAGGTTATTGGATATAAACTATAGTTATGAGATTACTTTAAAGAGAATTTGGTGAAGAGAAATTGGGTTTGACAAGCCAACCGGGTTAAACCAGTGCATTGGGTTATCATTATCTAGATTAGTTTAGTAGTACATTAGGCATGAACACTAGTTGGGGTTTGAGAATTCCCAAGTGAGTGTCAAAGTACTAACATGTATGTAACATCAACTGGTAAGCATTTTAAATACTTTCTAAACTATTTTTAAAGTTGTTTTACACTCGGGCTCTAACCAGTTTCCTACCATCTCTTCTTTCTCTTATATATACATATGTATTACAGGCGCCCAGCCACAGGGTCGTCAGGCTTAGATCTTTGGGTCGTGATGTGCTGTAGGTAGTGTAAGAGTTACAGGTCTTTGCAGTGGACGACTTCATCCTTGTCTTCTCAGTCCCTCATTTAGTCATTATTAGATAAGGCATGTGTCGGCCAACTCCATATTTCCTTTAGTTCAGAGAGAGACTTATACTCTTTATTATTTCAGTATTCAACTATTGTTGGGATTGTTTTATTTATTTCCTTGCCCTGCGATTTGGGACATATTATTTGGATTGGTTATTCTAGCTTGGTTACTTCATTTGGATGATTTGATTTTTAATATTATTATCTGTGTTCGTAAAAATGGTTTCGTATATTAAATCATAGCAATAGGTCTTAATTTATAAAATTAAATGTTTTGACACTTAGCTTAATTATTTATTAGGTGATTAATAAAGAAAAAGTTATTTTTCGACATTGATGCTAAGAATGAACCAGTCGAATGCTTTGATCTAACTTAATAAAGGACTCATCACCCGGTATTTAATTAGGTGAGGTGTCACAGGTGGTATCAGAGCATCAGGTTCTAAAGTCCTTTAGGATCTGTACAGCTTATTGTGCTTCCAGCTTAGCGTCCTTTGATATAGAGCCCTATCTTTAGGATTGTTTTACTCTTAATTATGCGATTACATCTTCAAGTATTTGAGATTTAATAATAATTGTGGAATGATAAATTCATTCATGTTTCAGATGCCTTCAAGACGAGCCCCGAGGGATAAAAATGCCCAACTAGAGCAGCTCAGGCTCAGGGAATGATGAATGCAACTGAAGTTGCCGACATAGTTTCTCAGGTGGTAAATGAAGCTTTAGCAGTGGTGCAGCAGGCCCCATGCCAGGTTCAGGCTATGGCGCCAATTCCAGCTCAGTTTCCCACTGCATGGGAGAGGGTCAGGGATGCCTTTTAGAGGGAACTTCCCCGAGAGTTATCGAGCAGTTATGATGTTATCATTGCGAGCTAATAGAAGAAATACATCCAGAGGCATCTTCACATGTACGAGTGCACAGACATCGAGAGACAGTTACTAACTTCCTACAAGCTAGTGGGGGCCTCCATACAGTGGTGGGAGTCCACTACCACCTTGGAGTATAAGGATAATATGACGATTCAGAGCTTTCGGGAGTGGTTTGACTGTAAATACTTTCCTTCCGCCGTGAAGATTGAGATGAGAAGAAAATTATTGAATCTCAGGTAGGAAAGTATGACTATAGCTGAGTATGAGGAGGATTTCATGAGACTGATTACTATTGTGCCAGATGAGGCACCTACCGAAGAGAAGAAGATTTGGATGTTCATAGATGGCTTGACCTAGAGGATTCGTCAGCACCTCTTAGGTAATCTGTCGTTGGGTACTTATACTGATGTACTCAACGTTGCCCTATTGCATTTCCAGGACCACTGCTTCCACGAGTATGGTAGGAAATGAGCCGGGGAGTCCAGCTAACAAGGCTAGATAAGAGTTAGTAGTGCCAATAGGGCACCAGCAGATCAGGGGCAGGTCCGTCAGGGTGAACAGAATTCCCATCAGGGGGACCTTCCTAAGAGATTTCGATCTGTCAACTCTAGGCAGGGATAAAAATGATATAGATAGGTCCAGTCCAGTCAGCATGGCCAATAGTGGTATCACCAGGGCTAGTGGAGGGGTGGTAACGACCATCAAGGTCGGGGACAACAAGGACAAAGGGGAGGAAATTTCAAGGGCAGATGTTTTAGTTGTGGTAAGAATGGCCATAGGCATTAGGATTGCCCCGAGGGGGACAAGGCCCCGCAGCAGCAAGGTGGATGTTAGGAGCCATAGAGATCGATCTTCCCAACCGTCCTCCCAGTACCACCTCAGATTCCAGCCTTACTAGCCATCTCAACTGTCTCAGTTCAGCAGGGACAATTGCAGTATGGACATGTTTATAACGTCCACCAGGCAGCAGGACCACATATGCCACCCATAGTTGAGGGTAAGTTTCCTATCCATGGTACAATGAGGCATGTTTTATTTGACATTGGGGCATCATAAGTTTTCATAGCCACTAGTTTTTCACGAGCTACAGGGTTATTAGACTCGACAGAGAGTACAGTGACATGTGTAGACTCACCGTTGGGTAATGGGTCATTGATTTTCTTTATATGTCGGGGAGTAGGTATAGATATTGGGAGTCTGACTTTACCTGCAGACATGTTAGTCTTATATATGCATGAGCATGACGCCATTATTGGCATTAATTGGATTGCTGCTTATAGAGCCATGATAGACTATTTCAGTAGGAGTATTATTTTTGTTATTCATGGTCAGGAGATATTTCTGGTGGAGATGCCTCATCCTGAGGGAGGGTCACCCTCCCATTTATATTACATAGAGTAGGAGACTTCTAAGGAGGTTGTGATCCCCATTGATTCGATTCTCATAGTTCGCGAGTTTTCTGATGTGTTCTAGGAGATACCGGGACTACCACCTAGCCGAGAGATAGATTTCATTATAGATTTAATGTCGGGCACTCGACCAATAGCCCGAGCATTATATCATATGGCCCCAGCCAAGATGAGAGAGGTACATGATCAGATTGAGCAACTGTTAGGACAAGGCTTCATCTGTAGGAGTACCTCGCCCTGGGGTGATCTGTGTTGTTTATGAAGAAAAGAGATGGGTCATTGAGGTTGTGTGTGGATTACCGAGAGTTGAATAAAGTCACAATACAGAATAAGTATCCGTTGCCCTGAATTGATGACTTATTCAACCAGTTGAGAGGAGACGCATTATTCTCAAAGATAGACTTGAGGTCGGGATACCATCAGTTACGGATTAGGGAGCAGGATGTGTCAAATACTGGTTTCTTAACACGATATGGATCCTACGAGTTCAAGATTATGCCGTTTGGGCTAACCAATTCTCCAACTGTGTTCATGGACTTAATGAACAGGTTATTCAAAGAGTTACTAGATCAGTTTGTCATTGTCTTCATAGATGACATTCTAATTTATTCCTAGACTGAGGAGGAACATGTCGAGCATTTGAGACGGGTTCTTCATACCTTGCAAGAGCATTATCTATATGTTAAGTATGATAAGTGTGGGTTTTGGCTACGAGAGGTCCATTACTTGGGGCACATTATTTCCTCCAGGGGGATATTAGTGGATTCGATAAAGGTGTCTGTAGTGAGGGAGTGGGGATAGCCCATAACACCATCATAGATTCGTAGTTTCTTGGGATTGGTAGGGTACTACAGGAAGTTCATTCGAGGGTTTTCAAAGATAGAGAGTTCATTGACTAATCTGACTCACAAGGGGTTATCGTACGTATGGGATGACGCTTGTCAGTTGGCTTTCGATGAGCTAAAGGATAAGTTGACTTCGGCACCAGTCCTTGCTTTACACAGGCCAGGAGTAGAATACTTGGTGTATACTGACGCTTTCCTATAGGTACATGGTGGAGTACTTCAGGAGTAGGAGTAGGCTATAGATTATACCTCCTCTAAGCTTAAGCTTCATGAGAAGAATCACCCCACCTAAGACTTGGAGCTAGCAGCGGACGTGTTTGCCTTACGGATTTGGAGACACTACTTTTTGGGGGAGAAATTTCACTTGTTCATAAACCACAAGTCACTACAATACTTGTTCACTCAGCGGGAGTTAAACATGCGTCAGTGCGGGTGGCTGGAGTTTGTGAAGGATTACCAACTCGAGATACAGTACCACCCGGGGAAGGCTAACGTAGTTTTTAATGCGTTGAGACGTAAGCCAGTAGGTGAGATGGGAGAAGTATGGAAGGTGAAGTGGAAAGAGTTGGGACATCATCAGGAGGCAGTGGCCCGATCCTTTGTGTCTATCATGACAGGCAAACCAGATATTATTACAAGAGTGATCCAGGCCCAAGCAGATGATTAGTTTTGCCAGGATCAGATTGTACAGCTTCTAGACGAGGGTGCAGAGTCTTACTCAGTGAGTTCATATAGAGCATCGCAATTTAATGGGAGATTAGTGGTCCTAGAGGGGGAGGAGTCACATCATGGAGTAATGACATAGTCACATGGATCTCGATTTTTGGTACATCTCGTAGGGGATAAGATGTACCATGATATGAGGTGATAGTACTGGTGGAGTGGAATGAATAAGGACATTGCGAAGTTCGTGTCCAAGTGTGACACTTATCAGTTGGTAAAGGTGGACCATCAGAGACCGTCGGGTTACTTCAGTCGGTAGAGATCCTATGTGGACATGGGAGAGCATTTCCATGGATTTCATCACGGGATTTCCTACATCATAGCGGGGTGACAATTCTATATGGGCAGTCATGGATCGTTTGACCAAGGTAGGGCATTTTCTGTCGGTGTGGATAGATTACACTACTGGATAGTATGCCCAGTTATTTCTTACTGAGATAGTGAGGTTGCATGGGGTGCCCCTGGATATCATGTCTGATAGAGACAAGATTTTTTTGTCACACTTATGGGAGAGATTTTAGGAGGCTATGGGTACCGAGCTGCGGTTGAGTACGGTGTATCACCCGCAGACAGATGGGCAATCTGAGCGTACTAATAAGATGTTGGAGGATATGCTACGCATGTGTATCCTTAATTTTGAAGGAGGGTGGGAGCAATATATTTCTCTGGTGGAGTTTTCTTATAATAACTCCTACTAGTTTACGGTTGGCATGGCCTCGTTTGAAGCGTTGTACGGTAGACCTTATCGTTCTCCCTCTTGTTGGCTAGAGGTGGGGGACAACAAGCTACTTGTGCCAGAGGTGATTCAAGAGACATCAGCTAGGATTAAGTCGATCAAGATTCGCATTCGGGTAGCCCAAGACAGGCAGAAAAGCTACATCGATGCAAAGCGGTTCTTTAGGGAGTTTAGCGTGGGGGACCAAGTATTACTGCGAGTGTCTCCTATGAAGGGAGTGATGAGGTTCGAGAATAAAGGGCAATTGGATCCGAGGTATGTAGGACCATTTCCCATTATTGATAGGACTGGACCGATGGTATACAGACTTGGGTTGCCAGAGCACTTGCACCATATACATGACGTGTTCCACATTTCATCGTTGAGGTGGTACCTTCGGGATAATTTGACCCACACTCATATTGCGATAGATGAGATTGATTTGCAGATCGACAGTTCTTATGAGGAGAGACCTGTGGCTATCCGAGACCATAGCGAGAGTAAATTGAGGTAAAAAATAGTCCCACTTGTACGGGTCCAGTGGGAGCATCATAATATAGAGGAGTCCACTTGTGAGCGCGAGGTCGATATGCACAAAAATATCTGAAGTTATTTTTAGCAGGTATGCCTTATTTTCCCGAATTTTGGGATGAAATTCTATTATTAGGGGGAAGTATGTAATACCCCGTATTTTTATGGCATTTAATTATGGGATTAATTAAATTAAATTGGGATAAATTAATTTACAATTAATCCGGAGTTTAAAATAAATATTTACTAGTGTGATGAGAGTTAGTAATTATTGGTAAGAATTATGTTGAATATTACATAATGGTTAAAGTAATATTTGAGATTGATTTATTAAAATTATCGCGAGTGAATAATACAACAATCATAGAAATTAAGTCCGGACGCGCATGTGTCGTGTCGGGACTAAATTAATGGAATAAAAAGTAACTTAATTATAAGTCGCATGTATGGTCATTTCGCATTCGCCAATGTATCCAAAATGGCCGAGATAGTCAAAAAAGTGTACTTGGGGGTTTAGTTTGGGTTTCAGGACATTTTTAGGCCTAACCGGTAACCCGGGAGGGCATTTTGGTAATTTCCAATTTTAGGCCTTAATTATGGACGAAAATTGAAGGTTATATCTAATGGGAGTTAGAGTCCAGAGAGGCTAAGTAAGAGAGAAGAGAGAAGGTTCCAAGGAGCAGAGCCACCAACCCTACACCAATCTCACCAATTCCACCACCAATGCGTAGATCGGGGAACGAGGAGCGGAATCATACCCATTATTCTCTACGATTTAGACGTTGATTTCCAGGAAAGTATCTAACTTGACGTTCTTTAGTTGATAACACATCCATGCTAGTGTAGGAGTTAATTATTTTATTTCTTCATGAAAATATAATGTTGTTTGGGAGATTATTATTGCAATTTCGAGTATAAACCATGTTAGGATGAATATCTTGTTATATGTAGAATAATAACCACGAAATTTGATGCCCAGTAGAGATAGAAATCTGGAAACTAAATGAATTCTTGAGAAAATTAAATGAACTAGGGCTAAATGATAATTTCTTGAATTAACCCCTTTGATGGCGATTCTTGAGGAATTAATGAATATTTTACTTTAGAAATCTTCCATATCGGTTTACATAACATTCATGATGTTTGGTTGGGAGTTTGGGACATGTTAATGGAGGTTTGATGATTTAAGTTGGATGAAACCCGTAGGTTAGGAATTGCAGGAAGTGGGCTATTACCTGCTTGATCGATCGATCGACTCAAGAATGTCGATCGATCGACTAAATCGATCGATTGACCTTTTTTCATCGATCGATCAACCCCTCTTGGAAACTGAAACTTCTTTCCCTTTTAATGTTAATTCGATCCAAATGTTTAAGGAACCATGGACATAATTTAAATATCATAATGGGACTTGGGAAGGACCAGTAAGGTATAAGTAGGCTCCACATAATACGACTTTATATGAGATTTAACCATGGGATTTAGGGGGTATAAATTGAGTGGGAAATTGTGCGTACGTTAAATTCGTCCTTGTGAGAATTAAGAAGGACTTAGAACAGTAGGGTAGTGAGTGTACACCTAATAATTTTATATTTATCTAGAGGATACACTTCGAGAGTCAAGAAGTACTTAAGGATTTGCGGTAATTGAGAAAATAAAAAGAATGATTTAATTATATGTAGAACTCGGGCGTTATATGCCACGCATGGCTCGAATACATTATGGGTCATGAGCATACCTAGATGAATAATGTGAATATATATATATATAGTATTATATATTTTTGTGTAATCATACCCGCTTTACTTGTTATCACGGGGGTTCCGCGTCGGGACAGTCTTATCTTGATTGGGCCTTCATGAGGGATATTGATTTGTACCCTAGAACATAGCATACTTGGTATAGGATATCTGAGAATGATAGTCATACGGTCCTAAGAGACGTGAGGGTATGTGCTGACCTCTTAGAGACTTGGAACTATGCTTTGCCTCCAATATGTGTGTTTTGTGTTAATATAATTAGAGAGAGATTCATGACTAGTATTTCCCTTTTGTACGAGAGATAAGGGGACTTGATAGCAGAGTACGCCAGCACCATAGACTTATGTGGGGTTCCCTATTAGTATATATATTATGAGTTATAAATATATATACTTGTGATTAATCTATTGTGCTTGTAAGTAGATATAACTAGATAATTAATATTAAATGAATTAAGTGGCTGAGAACTTAAGTTTGTAGTGAGATGAACACAACTAGCTTAATATATTCATAAGAAAAGGTTATCGGATATAAACTATAGTTATGCAACTACTTGAAACAGAATTTGGTGAAGGGAAATTGGGTTAGACTAGCGAAACGGGTTAAACTAGTAAGTTGGGTTGGCTTTATCTACATTAGTTTAGTAGTACGTTAGGTGTGCACACTAGTTGAGGGGTGAGAATTCCCAAGTGAGTGTTGAAGTACTAACATGTATGTAATATCAAATTGTAAGCATTTTAAATACTTGCTAAACTATTTTTAAAGTTGTTTTACACTCGGGCTCTGACTTGTTTCCTGCCATCTCTTCTTTCTCTTGTATATATATATATATATATATATATATATATATATATATATATATATATATATATATATATATATATATATATATATATATATGTATTACAGGTGCCCACCCACAGGGCATCAGGCTTAGATCTTTGGACCATGACATGCTACAGCTAGTGTGGGAATTGCAGGTCTTTGGAGTAGACGACTTCATCCTTGTCTTATCAATCCTCTATTTAGTCATTATTAGATAGGGCATGTGTCACCCATTTCCATATTTCATTTAGTTCAGATAGAGACTTATACTCTTTATTATTTCAGTATTCAACTATTGTTGGGATTGTTTTATTTATTTCCTTGTCCTGCGATTTCGGATATATTATTTGGATTGGTTATTCTAGCTTGGTTACTTCATTTGGATGATTTTTTTTTTAATATTATTATCTGTGTTCGTAAAAATGGTTTCGTATATTAAATCATAACAATAGGTCTTAATTTATAAAATTAAATGTTTTGACACTTAGCTTAATTATTTATTACGTGATTAATAAAGAAAAATTCTTATTCGACAGTGATACTAAGAATGAATCAACCGGACACTTTGATTTACTTTAATAAAGGACTGATCACCCGGTATTTAATTAGGTGGGGTGTCACATAAGGGTAACCTCGTTCGAGAGGTCACTGAGTTTTGACCGTTGTTAAATTTTTGTTAGAACATAGTTCAAAATATCCTTTCCTTATTTGATTCAATCAAATTCTTATCATATCACTTCTGATCAATAAAATAAACTGGAAGGAAATACAAAAACTTTGAAAACCTTACCAAATATCTGATACGGAATGCGAGTGTATGTTTTGATTAAGAAATCTTTATCTTGGTTCTTTGTATCTATGTCTTCACTTAATGTATCATTACAACTCAATATACTCAATACAAAAAACTATGACATAAAAGTTTGTTTTAAAATTAATCCATATCCAAATAAAAACAAAGGAATTTTAGAAAATGGCCTTACATCGGTCTTAGAGTCATCATTTTTTTCTCCTTGCAATTAGCTTGTTTTTTCTTGATAGCAGTGACGAAATAACTTTTTTCTAATGATTGGTGAACTGTGATTTTCACTATGCCCTGTTCAATTACTCAAATTAGGTTGTGATGAAGAGATGAAGGCACCTACCTCATAATGTGGAGTCACACCTCCGTAGGATAGAATTGTAGAGGTTTGACTCTAATATGTGGAATGTGATTTCTCAGTTTATCGGTCGTACTTTACTAGTATATTGATCTTCCCTAATGATTTCTCTGCATTTTTAAGTCAATTGGTTGTTTGAATTAATGTCCAATACATAGGTATTGTATCTAATTTTTTAAACCAAGTTGATGTTCATAAACTTCGACGAACTACCTTGATTAACAAAAATACCTTTGACATCAATATATGTGACCTTTAGGGTGAGGACCAAGGCATATTTGTGATGGTTATTGACCATGACCAATTCCTCATCAAAGAGCCTGATATCTCGATCGATATTTATATCACTACGCTTCTTTTTGCCATGCACTAGCTTGGAAACCTTAACTTGGAAGGATTCCTGAACATTGGTTACAATTATAATCCTCTTAAGTAGCTTTTTCCTCGTGCACTAAGCGAGATTGGTGTACCCATGAATGGATATCGCCATTCCTAAAGGCGTCCGATCTTCATCGTCATTCTTTTGATTGTTGTTAACTTAGTTAGTATCCTTTTCCTTCTCGATGTCTATAAATTCCTTGAGGTGAGTAGCATCTTTTAAGTCTTCTAGGTGGAACTTCAACATTTTTAAGTTCTCTATCTTATAACCATGATCCTAATGGTCAGTATAATGGAGAGTCATGTGTCTCTCACTAGCGTAATTGGATTGAATTGAAGATATTATATTTCATATGGGGGAGGATCTTGTAGATTGTAATGATTGCATGGTATACATTTTCATTAGTAGGAAAATTTTCCTTTCCCTTTGGGTTGTCCTTGTTGTCCCACTTCTTGGCTAGGGTTGACATCGCATTATCCGTTCCTCCTTTCTTTGAATTTACATTTTTTTGGCTCGGTGGAACAATTATTCAGCATGTCTAATTTATAAGCTGATCCTCCACCTTGGCATACTTATTTATAAAGGACATTAGGCCGTTTATGAAATACACTGGCTTCTTGGTAGAGACTGTTACAGATCATCCAATTGGTCAAGACATAACTGAAAGATAATATCGCAAACTTTGCACTAATCTTGTCAATTTCTTCGAATAGTTCTCAATACCACTGAACGTATTTCCTTAAGGTCTCTCCAAGTTACTTTTTTCTACGATCAAGGATCCCACCTCCTTAATGGCATTTTATTGGCTACAATGGGTATTAAATTGTTCGAATAATTTTGTGAGGTTGAAGATAGATCTAGGGGTTAATTTATTGAACCACTTTGGGTCTATCTCTCCCAAGGTAAATGGAAATTCTTGGCACATTGAGGGTCATGGTGAAAATACAAGTACATATATTATATGTAGTGCCTACTATGATGAGTGAGATCAGTCTTAAATCATAGGTATTGATTTTCAGAACTGAAAACTTATTTAGGGACTCTAATATCTCAATTTTTTAAGTCAATAGTGAGGCGGACCCAAGTCCCAAATCCCCCTTAGATAGTTCCTTATGCGTGTAAATATTGTGTGTTGCAATCCGACCCTTCAAATCTCTCTAGATCGTATATCACAAGCCCTCCTAACCTGGGATTCCATTTGGAGGAGGAAGGTCTCCTTGGATATCATGATAGCTACATTGAGACTGTGAATTAAGTTGGTAATCCCACTACAAAGAAAAATAATTTTTTTTTACACAGAGAGTGTTTCATGAAAGGTAATAATTATGTCGCAAAAGAAATTTCATGACATAATACCCTATGTCTCCCCAGTGTCGAGGAATCGTTATCTGGGAATGTATTCAGTGACATTAAATAACTATGTACATTTTGCGACAAAAATACATGTCGCAGAATGTTAATATTTATATTAGTATAAATACTTATCGCGACATAATTGTATGTAGCAAAATGTCATCCATTTGGTAACACCTTGTCAGAGCAAGATTTATAATTGCTCATCATGTATTTACGTTTGACATATTCTTTTGAACTTGCACCATTGTGTACATTTTCAGGAGCTTCTAATGAAGACTAATGATAGAATGCAACAGTCGAAGAACAAAAGAGTTGAGATCATCACTTCAATCATCAGAGAAGGTATATGGTTTTATTTATGTGTACACATGTTATTCACGAGTTGTTTTAATAAAATGTTTGAGAGCTCAATTTCAAATTATTTTCAAAGAAAAATCATTTTTTTTATATTTTTAAGTCGTTCAAGCAACTTTAAGTCTTCGTTCGAATGATATTGGCAATTTGTTCGAGTTAAATTCAACTGAACATCAAACAAAAAATTTCTATTAGTAGAACAAATGTCGTCCGATGCTCATTAGAAGCTGGGTCAAATGGGATTGGTTGTTCGTTCGAACGAGTTCGTATTTTCGTTCGAACGAAGTCGTGTTTTTTCTCAAACTAGAGTCCTAAAAAATTTTGCCACTACGAAAATCATGTTTTTTATACAAAGGGGTCTTAGAATCAGTTTTATGCATGACTAATGTCTCCGAACCCTAGTTTTACAAAAACACTTTTATTTTTCAATCCAAACCCCTTGGATTATTGTTTGAGCATTTTATCGAACCCTAGAAGAACACATACCATGTCCATACCCTTATATAGTTGATTACCCATTACTGAAGATAGGAATACAATTCCTGAGGATGATCGATGGAAACCGAGACAAGTGGATCTTGTTATGGAGTGTTATTGGATCTGGATCATTATTTTTTGTCAACAAGTATTGAAGACATAATTGCATCACTTAGTGGATTCTAAGTTTGTTAAGTCTATCCATGTTAATTTTGCAATACCTAGTTGTACTAGTGCTAAAATATAAGTTTTCCCTGAAAGGGATTTTTCCTTAGCTCTTGTCTTCTTGGTTTGTGGTTTGTTTATTTTGATTTTGTTTCAATATCTTGCATGTTTAGGTTCATCTAATTATTCAAGATAAAATTTGAATTGAATAGAATTTTGCTTGTGTATGTGACCTAATTTATGATTTTTACATATAACCCGATCACTCTATCTTTTTTAAATGGTATTATAGCTTCTTTTTACAAGTTATTTAGATGAATCCTAGTGATTATATGGATAACTCGTACAATAGGTCACCTTTGTTTGATGGATCACATTATGTTCATTGGAAAGCTTGAATGAGATCACTTCCAAAATGAATTGATGAGCACGTATGGCTTATTGTTGAAAGGGGGTGGACTCCTCCTAATGTGACTAATTAAGATGTCATTAGTCTCTAGCGAGTCACTAATTGAACTAGGTATGATCTTTGACTATGAAATTTTAACTCTCAAATTTTAAATGCTATTTTCGGTGCTGTCACACCAAAGGAATTTTGGTGCATCACGATGTGTACCACGTCTAAAGAAGGTTAGGACATCCTCCAACTCATACACGAGTGTACCAATGTTATGAAATCTTCTAAGCTTCAAAACCTCAACACACAATTTCATACTACACGCATGCATAAAACTTACACCTTTGATGAATTTTATGCACATTTGTCTAATATTATAAATTATAGTTTTAATTTAAGTGAATAAATTTCGAGAGTGAGAGTAAATAAGAAAATTATAAGGTCTCTCCCATCACACTTTAGTGTGAAAGTCACCGTCCTTAACTCTTTTGTAATTCTAGACACAATTAGGCTAGATAAGATTGTGGGTGATTTTCAGACCTATGAAATAGACATTTCCCCCGGAACCAAAAGGAAAAAGTAAGGATTAGATTTAAAAGATAAATAAAAAGAAAAGGTTTCTGACTCCGATACTGAAATTTCGCTATATCATCTTGCCCTTTTTGCTAAGCATTTCAAAAAATCCTCAAATTCAAAATCAAAATTCTTCCAAAGTGGAAAATAAAAGTTTTGAGAAAAATAAAAATTACAAAGGAGGTAAGATCTTTTATGGGATTGATCAAAAGAAAGCCACCCTAAGAAAGAATTAAAAAATATGTTATGATTGCGAGGGGAAAGGCCATAAATCCCATGAATGACCCACTAAGTTTAAGAGATAGGGAAAAGGCAAAGTTACTATTAATTCCACTCTAAGAAATAGTGATGTTGAGTCGGTGGATTCTAGGGATGAATCACCACATGAACCTAATTTATGTGCATTCATGCATAGTCATGTTATCACTATAAGTATAACTAATGCCGATGAGGACATTCTAAACGTGATAGCCTCGGTAATGATTTGAACCATTCTAGAGAGTGTGAAGATAATGATTTGAGTGAGGTTGATGATTTAAGTGAGGGAGAACGTTGTCTCTAAAGTGCACACTCCGAACTTTACACCGAGTCTTTAAAAAACAAAAAGCGAAATAAAAACTTGACTCTTGGGGTGTTAGATTTAGAAAAGTAGTTGAAAGTTGTGAGAGAGAAGGAGATCTAAGTGAAAATATCTTTGAGTTGGGAATTTATTTCGACGGGAAAGGAAAACAAAGACTTGGCCAACAAAGAGTCTAGTCTTATGAGGGATCTTTAAAAATCACTGGAGACTAGTGAGAAACTTGAAGCCCATATTTACTAACTCAAGAAAGATGTTGAACGTGCCCAAGAGGTTAAAGCCAGTTTAGAGGAAACATCTAACTAGTATGGAAAGATGTTTCTACGTCTCGTGTTAGGTTTTAAAGATAGGAAAGGGATAGGTTACTATGGTGCATCCATATCCAATACCGCACCCGAACCGGCTGCCAAGTTTGTGTTAAATCCTTATGGGTCTCGACCTAACCCACCAAGGAGAACTCTTCCTAGGTATTTTTAACCAAGGTCGACCCAAAGTAATCCCATTGCAAACAAAGAGGTCAACTTATGGAGTTTTATTATGAGGTTAGAAGAGTTTCTCACACACATGCCCCCACACACCACCATTGAGACATTGTTAGTCTTTGAGAGCAAGTGGAGTTTTTAGTCAAGTCTTCTCAATGTTTGATGTAGGAATTTCAAAGGATTTATACTCCTTTTGAGAACACCTCCCAGACTAATGATTTAGGTCCAAATTGTTTTTTTGTTCAAATGAGTTAACATTTTTATTCGAACGAAATCCTATTTTCATTGAAATGAGAGTCCCCAAAAATTGTGTTGCCTTGAAAATCACGTTTTCTATATAAAAGGTTCTTGGGATCAAATTTACATAGGACTTTTGGCAAAAATCACTTTCTCATACATATCCTAAAGGTCTCCAAGCCTTAATTTTACAAAAACATTTTTATTTTCAATCGTAATATCTTGGATGATTTGTTGAGCATTTTATCAAACCCTAGAGAACACATACCACAGTCATACCTTTGTGGAGTTGATTCTCCATTGCTAAAAATAGGAATACGATTTCCAAGCGATGGTCGGTGGACACCGAGGCAAGTGGATCTTGTTATTTTGTGTTGTTGGACATACAAGGATTGAAGACACAATTGCTTCACTCGGTACATTCTAAGTTTTGTAAGACTGTCCATGTTGTTGTTTAATACCTAGTTGTAACAGTGCTGAATTTTAGGTTTTTACTGAAACGTATTTTTTCTCCTCGCCTGTCTTCTTGGTTTGTGTTTTGTTTGTCTTGATTTAGCTTCAATATCTTGCATGTTTAGGTTCACCTAATTAATCAAGATAAAATTTGGACTATATAGAATTTGGCTTGTGTGTTTGACCTAATTTATGATTTTTACATATAATTGGACCACTCTATCTTTTTCACACGCTATACGTGTCGCGGAATGTAAATATGTAAATTAATGTAAAACACATTTCGCGACATAAATTTATGTTGCGAAATGTCATCCATTTGGCGACACTCTATACGTGTCACTAAGTGTAAATATTTATATCAATGTAAACACATTTTGTGACATAATTGCATGTCGAGGAATGTCATATATTAGGCGATATGCTATACATATAACGAAAAGTGTTTTTTAGTAATTTAGAAGATTTTAATGTATATATATATATATATATATATATATATATATATATATATATATATATATATATTGCCATTGATATAACTTGAATAAATGTACATTCATAACAATTTTTCATTCAAACTATCACACAAAATGATAAACAATTCAACTCTAAAAATATCCATTAAAATACAATTCATCCCAATCAAAAAAGTATATAACTAGAACAAATATTCAAATGTTCAATGTATCAGCGATTGAAAAAATAAAAATAAAATACAAGACACTCTAGGTCATCCAATCGATTAGCCCAAAGAAATTCGACGATATCCAGCAAAATCAAACTTCGATTTGTGACGAGGCCTCTGAGAAAAATCAAACTTCGATTTGTTTATTTTAACTCTGCCATAATTGATTTACATACTATGAACAAAAATCAACTTTTATCATTATCATAATTGTGCCTTTTTCCGTGTATTTGACAGTCATTTTACGTTTTCGCTCACCAACACCCAATTTTCAAATCTGTGTTTGTTGGAATTGTTAGAACAATAATTAATTTTGGAAAATTTTGGCAGAGTTTCCTTTGTTTATTCATGAAATCCAACCATTCTAACACATTAAAAAAAACTCAACAAAAACAACAAAAGTCACAATTAAACCATAAATAAACCCCTTCCATTGATTTAACACAAATAAGTTCATAAATAAGTCAAACGATGTAAAGGTTAATCAAACATGTGTCCAACATTAAAAAAATAAAATAAAAAAGTCTCACATGGCCCGCACGAACTAATAATAATCTTGATGTATTCTTATATGTGGTGTTTGTGACTCTTTTCGAGTGATTTTGTTGTTATTTTAAGTTTTCATTGTCTAACCCCCAATTCTCAATTTCTATACAAGAGATTTGAAAATTATCGTCATATTCTCAAACCGAGAGTCCCGTTAGGACACAGTCAGTTCCTACATATTACATTGGTCCCGTACAAGGTGTTTACACCTCTTACCGGGAAGTTTGATGGTTGTTTTGGGGTTTTGACTTTTAACGACAGGGTTTTAGACTAAATCTAGGGATTTGCAAATTATCATCATATTCTCAAACTGAGAGTCCCATGAATACACAATCAGTTCTTATCAAATATATTAGTCCAGCACGAGATGTCTGCACCTCTTTTCAGGCCATTTCGTGGTTATTTTGGCTTTTCATCCTTTAACGTCACATTTGTAAGCACATGTCTAGGTATTTGGAAATTGTCATCATATTCATAATTCTAGAGTCCCGTGAGGTCACGATCAACTCCTACAAGTTACATTGGTAATGTACAAAGTGTTCGTGCCTCTTATCAGGATGATTAGTGGTTATTTTGGGCTTTTGCTCTCTAACTTTATGTTTTTTCAGATTAAGTCTAAGGATTTATAAATTATCATCACATTCTCAGACCAGGTGTCCCATTGGGACATGATTAGTTCCTATGAGTTGCATTGTCTTGTACGAGGCCTCTGAGCCTCTTTCCGGGATGTTTGGCGACTATATTAGGTTTTCTCCCATTAATAGCATGCTTTTAAGGCTTAGTATAGATATTTATAAATTATCGTCATAATCTCAAACCCATAGTCCCTTGAGGACATAGTTAGTTCCTACGAGTAACATTGGTTTCAAATGAGGTATTTGAGCCTCTTTCTAGGCTATTTGGTGGATGTTTTGGGTTTTAGACCGTTAATAATGTTTTTTTTAAACTTAAGTTTGTATATTTGAAAATGTTCATCTTATACACAAATCGGGAGTCCCGTGTGGACACGGTCAGTTCCTACAAGTTACATTGTTCCCGAGTGCGATTTAGGCGCCTCTTTTCGGGTGATTTGGGGGCAATTTTAGTTTTCCACCCTTAAACGGCATGTTTTTAATCCTAACTCTAAATATTTGTAAACTATCATCATATCCCTAACCTAGAGTCCCGTGAGGACACGATCAGATCCAATAAGTTAAATTGGCCCCATACAACGTGTTTGCACCTCGCTTTCGTCAGTTAATGATTCTTTTGTGTTTTTTCCCTTTAATAACATATTTTTAATCCAAAGTGTAGAGATTTTTAAATCATCATCATATTCTCAAATCAATTGTCCCGTGAAAACATGATTAGTTCTTACGAGGTGCATTGGTCCGATAATAAGTGTTTGTGCCTCTTTTCGGGCTATTTGACAGTTGTTTCACCCTTTAACGACATGTTTTCAAGACTAAGTCTGGGAGTTTACAAATTTTCACAAATTGAGAGTTTTGTAGGGACACGGTCAGTTCATATGTCTTCGTACCTCTTTTCGAGTCGTTTGGTGGCTGTTTTTGGCTTTCTCCCTATAATCTCATGTTTTTAAGCCTAAGTCAAGGTGTTTGTAAATTTTCATGATATTCTCAAATCGGGTGTATCATGGGGATGCAGTCAGGTCCTACGAGTTGCATTGGTGCCGAACGAGGTATTTGCATCTCTTCTCGGTCCATTTGGTGATTGATTTGGGTTCTTTCCCTTTAATGGCATTTTTTAACCTAAGTCTAGATATTTGTAAATTATCATAATATTCTAAAACTCAGAGTCCTGTCAAGATACAATCAATTCCAAGAGTTACATAGGTCCTCTTTTTGATCAATTTGGTGGTTGTTTTAGGTTTTCTCCCTTAATGGTATGTTTTAAAGCCTAATTCTAGAGATTTTTCAATTATCATCATATTCTCAAATTAGGAGTCCTATGAAGACATGGTGAGTTCCCACGAGTTACATTGGTCCCAAATGAGGTGTATATTCCTCTTTTCGGGTCGTTTTATGGTTGTTTGGGGGTTTTCGCACTTCAATGGTCTAGCTTTAAGCCAAAGTCTAGGGATTTTCAAATTATCCTCATATTCTTTAATCAAGTTTCTCACGAGGACGCGATTAGTACCTACAAGTTACATTAGTCCCAATCGAGGTGTTTGTGCTTCTTTCCAGGCCGTTTGATTGTTCCTTAAAATTATCACCTTTTAAGGGCATGGTTTTAAGCCTATGTATAGATATTTAAAAATTATCATCATATTACCAAATCTAGTGTTTCGCGAGGACACGGTCAGTCCTACAAGTTACACTGGTCATGTACAAGGTGTTTGCGCCTATTTTTGGGTCATTTGATGGTTGTTTTGGGTTTGTGCACTTTAACGTCATGTTTTTAAGCCCAAGTCTAGGTATTTTCATATTTTTTCCATATTAAAAAATTGAGAGACTCGTGAGGACATGGTATATTCCTACAAGTTACATTAGTATCGTACGAAGTGTTCGTATAAATTTTCGAGTCGTTTATGGTTATTTTAGATTTTTGACTCCTAACATTATGTGCCTAGGGATTTTCAAATTATCGTCATATTCTCAACCAAGGATCCCGTGGGAACATGGTCAGCTCCTATGAGTTACATTGGTCCCGTACGAGCTGTTTGCATCTCGTCTTGGGTCGTTTGACAGTTGTATTAGGTTGTTGCACTTTAATAAAATATTTTAAGCCTAAGTCTTGAAATTTTCAAATTATTATAATATTTTTGAACTCGAAGTCCCCTGAGAACACATTCAGTTCCTACGAGTTACATTGATCCCGAACAATGTGTTTGCACCTCTCTCAAGGCCTTTTGGTGGCTATTTTGGATTTTCTCCCTTTAGTGACATGCTTTTAAACCTATGTCTAAAGATTTGCAAATTATCGTCATATTCTCAAACCGAGGGTCCTATGGGGACATAGTCAGTTCCTAAGATGTACATTGGTCTCAAACGAGGTTTATGTGCCTATTTTCTGGTTGTTTTGGTTTTTTTCCTTCGAATGACTTATTTTTAAGACTAACTCTATAGATTTACAAATTATCATCATATTCCCAAATCGAGAGTCCGATCAAGACACGGTCTATTCCTAGGAGTTACATTGGTTCCGTATGATGTTTTTGCACCTCTTTGTAGACTATTGGATAGTTATTTTAGGTTTTTGCCATTTAACATCATGTTTTTAAGCATAAATCTTGATATTTACAAATTATTGTCATATTCTCATATTGGGTGTCTTGTGAAAACACTTTCAGTTCGTACGAGTTATATTTTTCACATACGAAGTGCTTGTGCCTCTTTCCAGTCCGTTTGATGGTTGTTTATGGTTTTCACCCTATAACAACATGGTTTCTAAACTAAGTCTAAGAGTTTTCAAACTTTCATCATATTCAAAAATCGAGAATCCCATGAGGACACGGTCTGTTTCTACGAGTTACGTTAGTCCCGTATGAAGTGCTTGTGCTTTTTTTCTAGACATTTGGTGGTTATTTTGGATTTTTTCCCTTACACATCATATTTTAATGCCTAAGTCTAGGTATTTGTAGATTTTTGTCATTTTCTCAAATCGGGTGTCCTATCGGGACATGATTAGTTCTTACTAGTTATATTGGTCCCGTATGAGGTGTTTGTGCATCTTTACGAGTTGTTTGGTTGCTGTTTTTGGTTTTTTTCCCTTTAACAAAATATTTTTAAGACCAAGTCTAGAGATTTGGAAATAATTGTAAACATTATCAAACTCGGAGTCCCATGAGGACCACAGTCAGTTATAATGAGTTATAATGGTCCCAAATGAGGTGTTTTCTGTTTGGTTGTTCTTTTGTGTTTTTGCCTTTTAACAACATGTTTTAATCCTAATATAGATATTTAAAAATTTTGGTTATATTCACAAACTGAGAGTCACGTGAGGACATGGTTAGTTACTATGAGTAACATTTGTCCCGAACGAGGTTTATGTGCCTCTTTTCAGGTCATTTGGGGTTAACTAGATATTTGTAAACTATCGTCATACTTTTAATCCAAGAGTCTTGTGAGGAAAAGGTATGTTCTTATAAGTTACATTGGTCCCGTACGATGTGTTTGTACCTATTTTTGGTTCGTCTAGTAGTTGTTTTTGGTTTTATTCCTTTAACATCATGTTTTTAATCCTAACTCTATATATTTGTAAAAAATCAGCATATTCTCAAATTGGTTGTCCCGTGAGGACACAGTTAGTTCCTATGAGTTATATTAGTCTCAAATGAAGTGTCGATGCTTCTTTTTGGGACGTTTGGTGCTTGTTTTGGGTTTTTGCCCTTTAATATCATGTTTTTAATCCTAAGTCCAAGGATTTTACATTGTCATCGTATTCTCAAACTGAGAGTCCCGTGAGGACACAGTCAGTTCATGCATGCTACATTAGTTCCACACGAGGTGTCTATGCCTCTTTTCGGGCCGTTTGATGGTTGTTTTAGGTTTTTCCCCTTTAATGTCATGTTTTTAAGACTAAGTCTATGTATTTTCATGTTTTCTTAATATTCACAAAACACGAGTCCCATTAGGACACAATCAGTTCCTACTGGTTACATTAGTCCTATACGAAGTGTTCGTGCCTCTTTTTGGTCCGTTTGGTGGTTGTATTGGGTTTTCGCCCCTTTAAATCATCATTTTAAGCCTAAGTCTAGGGATTTACAAATTCATCATTATATTTTCAAATCATGTGTCACATTGGGACATGGTCTGTTCTTACAAGTTATATTGGTCTCGTACAAGGTATTTGCGCCTCATTTCGGGTCGTTTGGTGGCTATATTAGGTTTTTACCCTTTAACGACATGTTTTTAAGCCTAAATATAGAGATATGAATATTTTTGTTATAATAACAAAATGTGAGTCCCGTGAGGACATGGCCAGTTCCTATGAGTAACATTGGTCCCAAATGAGGTTTATATGCCTCTTTTTAGGCCGTTGTGTGTTAGTTTTTATTTTTCACCCTTAAACGGCTTTTTTAAGCCAAAGTCTTGATATTTCCAAATTTTCACCATATTCTCAAGCAAAGAGTCCCAATAAGATATAGTTCATTCATACGAGTTACATTGGTCCCATATGAGGTGTTTGCGCCTCTTATCGGGTTATTTGATGTATATTTTGTATTTTCTCACTTTAACATCATGTTTTTAAGCCTAAGTATATGTATTTACAAATCATCACCATATTCTCAAATCGGGTGTCTCATGAGGACACGGTCAGTTCCTACTAGTTATATTGGTCCCGAACAAAGTGTTTGTAGCTCATTTCAAGTCATTTGGTTGGTAATTTGAGTTTTCACCCTTTAAATCATGTTTTAGAGCCTAAGACTAGGAATTTGCAAATTATACTCATATTCTCAAACTGGGAGTCTCATGAGGACATGGTCATCTCCTACAAGTTACACTGTTCCCGTACCAGGTGTTTGCGCCTCTTTATTGTTCATTTGATGGTTATGTTGTGTTTTCACCATTTAACATCAAGTTTTTATGGCTAAATCTAAGTATTTACAAATTTTCATCATATTCACTAACCGGGAATCCCGTGAGGACACGGCCAGTTCCTACCAGCTACATTGGTTCGATACAAAGTGTTCATACCTCTTTTTGGGCCATTTGGTGTTTGTTTTGGGATCACCCTTGAACATCATCTTTTAAAGCCTAAATCTAAGAATTTGTAATTTTTTGTCATATTCTCAAATCGGTTGTCCCGTGGGGACACAATCTGTTTATATGAGTTACATTGATCGCGTATGAGGTGTTTGTGCCTCTTTTCGAGCTGTTTGGTGGTTGTATTAGTTTTTCTCCCTTTAATCGCATGTTTTTCAGCCTAAGTCTAAAGATTTGTAATTCGAGAGTCTCGTGAGAACACAGTCAGTTCCTACGAGTTAAATTGATCCCGAATGAAGTTTATGCACCTCTTTTAGGGCAATTTGGTGGAAATTTTGGTTTCTCACCCTTTAATGACACATTTTTAGCATAACTCTAAATATTAGTAAATTATCATAATATTCTCAAATTGAGATACCCGTGAGGACAAGGACTATTCGTACGAGTTATATTGGTCCCATACAAGTTGTTGGCTCCTCTTTCTAGGCCATTTCATGGTTGTTTTACATTTTTTCCCTTTAATGTCATGTGTTTTATGTGTCTAAAAATTATCACCATATTCTGAAATCAGGTCTCCCGTGAATACATGGTTAGTTCTATAAGTTTTATTGGTCTCGCACGAGGTGTTTGTGACACTTTTTTAGATGTTTGATGGTTTTTTTGACTTTATGCCCTTCAATGTCATGTTTTAAAGCTAAAGTAAAGTTACTAGTAAATTATCATCATATTATCAAACTAGTAGTCCTATGAGGACATGGTAAGTTCCTATAGGTTAAATTGGTCCTACACGAGGTGTTTGCCTCTTTTTGGTCCGTTTGATGGGTTTTGGGGTTTTCTCCTATTAACGTCGTGTTTTTAAGCCTAACTCTAGGAATTTTAAAACTTTATCATATTCACAAACCGGGAGTCCTATGAGGGCACGATCAATTTTTAGAAGTTACATTGGTCCTCTACGATCTTTTTTGCCTCTTCTCAGGCCTTTTAGTGGCTTTTGGGGTTTTTGTCCTTTAACGTCAATTTAAATGTCAAAATCTAGGGATTTGCAAATTTTCATCATATTCAGAAATAGGGTATCCCAAGGGCACACGGTTAGTTCCTATAAGTTACATCAGTCCCATACGAGGTGTTTGCGCCTCTTATTAGGTCGTTTGGTGGTTGTTTTAGGTTTTTTTACCTTTAACGGCATGATTTTTAGCCTAAGTCTAAGGATTTGTAAATTATCATCATATTATCAAACTAAGAGTCTGTGAGGATATGGTTAGTTCCTACAAGTTACATTGGTCCAGTACGATGCATTTGATGGTTATTTTGCGTTTTATCCCTTTAACATCATGTTTTAAGCCTAATTTTATGTACTTACAAATTTGCAATATATTCACAAATCAGGAGTCCTTTTAGGACATGGTTAGTTTCCACAAGTTAAATTGGTCTCGTACTAAGGGTTTGTTCCTTTTTCTGGCCTTTTAGTGGACGTTTAGGGGTTTTGACCTTTAACATCATGTTTTTAATCCGAAGTCTCTCTATTTGTAAATTATCATCATATTCTCAAATCGTGTTTCCAATGGGTACATTGTCATCTCATACGAGTTACATTGATCCCATACGAGGTGTTTGCACCTCTTTTCGGGACGTTTATTGGCTGTTTTAGGTTTTCACCATTTAACGACATGTTTTTATGCCTAAATCTTTAGATTAGGAAATCATCATCATATTCTAAAACCTAGAGTCTCATGATGACACAGTCAATTCTTACGAGTTACACTAGTACCGAACGAGGTATTTGCACCTCTTATGAGGCCGTTTGGTGGATGTTTTGGATTTTTGACCTTGAACGACATGTTTATAAGCCTAAGGATAGATATTTTTAAATTGTCATCTTATTCACAAACTGAGAATCATGTGAGGACACAGTGAGTTGCTACGAGTTACATTGGTCTGAAACGAGGTTTATATGCCTCTTTTTAGGCCGTTTGGTGGTTATTTTGGTTTTTCACCTTTAAAAGACATGTTTTTAAGCCAAAGTATAGATATTTATAAATTATCATCGTATTCTCAAATCTAGAGTCTCTTGAGGACACGGTCAGTTCATACTAGTTACATTGGTCTCATACGATGTTTGCCCCCATTTCTAGGCCATTTGATAGTTGTTTTTGGTTTTTGACCTTTAACATCATGTTTTTAGGACTTAAGTCTAGATATTTAAAAATTATCATCATATTCTCAAATTGGGTGTCCTCTGAAAGCACCCTCAATTCCTACGAGTTATATTAGTTTCGTAGGAAGTGTCCGTGCCTCTTTCCAGGTTATTTAATGGTTGTTTCGGGCTTTTTCCCTTTAAGTCATTGTTTAGAGACTAAGTTTAGGTGTTCGCAAATTTTCATCATAGTCACAAATTGAAAAATCCACCCATGAGGACACGGTTAATTCCTATGAGTTATATTGGTCTCGTATGAAGGGTTCATGCCTCTTTTCAGGATATTTGGTGACTGTTTTGGGCTTTTTCCCTCTCACATCATATTTTTAATCCTAAGTTTAGGGATTTTAAAATTATCATCATTTTTTAAAATTGAGTCTCCCGAGGAGACACAGTCAGTTCCTAAAAGTTACATTGGTCCCGTACAAGGTGTTTGGGCTTATTTCCTGGTCGTTTGATGGTTGTTTTGGGTTTTATCGCTTTAACATCTTGGTTTTAAGCCTAAGTCTAGAGAGATCCAAATTATCTTAATATTCTCAAACTCGAAGTCCTGTCAGGACAAGGTTAGTTCCAACTAGTTACATTAGTTCCAAATGAGGTGTTTGCGTCTCTTTCTAGGCCATTTGATGGTTGTTTTCACCCTTTAACGTCATTTTTTTAAGCCTAAGTCTGGAGATTTTCATCATATTCACAAATTAAGAGTCCCATGAGGACACGGTCATTTCTTATGAGTTACATTAATCCTTATCGAGGTTCATGTGCCTCTTTTCAGGATGTTACATGACAGTTTTGATTTTTTCACCTTTTAACGACATGTTTTTAAGACCGAGTCTAGAGATTTGCGAACTTTCATCATATTTAGAAACCAAGAGTCCCGTGAGGACACGGTCAGTCCTACGAGTTATATGAATTTTGTACGACCTGTTTGTGCCTCTTTTCGATCCATTCGGTAACTGTTTTGGATTTTTGTCCCTTAACGTAATGTTTTAAGACCAATTCTATATATTTGAAAGTTATTCTCATATTCTCAAACTGGGTGTCTTGTGAGGACATAGTTAGTTCCTAGTAGTTAAATTGGTCCCGAACGAGGTGTTTGCACCTCTTTTTGGGTCATTTGGTGGTTATTTTTATTTTTATCCCTTTAACGACCTAGTTTTAAGTCTAAGTATATGGATTTTCAAATTATCATCATATTTTGAAACTCAGAATCCTATTAGGACACGTTTAGTTCCTATAAATTATATAGATAACGTTTAAGGTATTTGCGCCTCTTTTCGGGCCATTTTTCATTTTTTTGTGTTTTCTCCCTTTAACTTCATGATTTTAAACGTAAGTATAGGTATTTGCAAATTTTAATCGTATTCACTAATTGGGAGTCCCATGAGGACATAATTAGTTCCTACAAGGTACATTGGTCCCGTACAAAGTGGTCATACCTCTTTTTGAGCCATTTGGTGGCTTCACTGGGTTTTCTCCCTTAACATTATGTTTATAAGACTAAGACTACGGATTTGAAAATTGTCATTATATTCTCAAATCGGGTGTCCCATGGGTACACGGTCAGTTTTTATGAGTTTAATTGGTGGAATATGAGGTGCTTGCACCTTTTCGGGTTATTTGGTAGTTAATTTGCATTTTTACCCTTTAACGGCTTTTTAAGCCGAAGTCTAGAGATTTGTAAATTTTCATCATATTCATAAATTGGGTGTCTCGTGAAGACACAGTTAGTTCCTACGAGTTAAATTGGTCCCAAATAAGGTTTATGTGCCACTTTTCAAGCATTTGGTGGATGTTTATGCTTCTAACCTTTTAATGGCATATTTTTAAGCCCAAGTCCAAATAATTGAAAATTATCATAATATTATCAAGTCGAGAGACCCATGAGGACACTGTATGTTCCTATGAGTTACATTAGTCCCGTATGAGGTGTTTGCTCCTCATTTCGGATCATTCGATGTTTATCTTAGGTTTTCTCCCTTTATGTCATGTTTTACGCCCAAGTCTATGTATTTGAAAATTATCATCATATTCTCAAACTGGGTGTCCTGTGAGGACATGATCAATTCATATGAGTTTCATTGATCCCTAACGAGGCATTTGTGCCACTTTGTAAGAAATTTGATGGTTGTTATGAGTTTTGCCCTTTAAAGGCACGGTTTTTTTACGTTGAAGTTTAGGGATTTGCATATTATCATCATATTATTAAATCGATAATCCCATGAGGACACGGTCGGTTCTTACAAGTTACATTGATCCCGCATGAGGTGCTTGCGCCTCTTTTCGATCCGTTTGATGGATATTTTGTGTTTTCACCCTTTAACGTCATGTTTTAAATCCTAAACTCTAGGTATTTACAAATTTTCATCATATTAACAAACCGAAAGACTTGTGAGGACACGATCAGTTCATGAAAGATAAATTTTGTCTCATATTAAGTGTTCATGCCACATTCCGTGTCGTATGACGGTTATTTTGGGTTTTCTCCCTTTAACATCATATTCTTAAAACTAAGTCTAGGGATTTATAAATTATCATCATATTTTCAAATCAGGTGTCCCAATGGGACATGGTCAATTCTTACATATTACATTGGTCCCATACGAGGTGTTGGCACCTATTTTTGGGTTGTTTGGTGGTTGTTTTGGATTTTCTCCCTTTAACGGAATGGTTTTAAGCCTAAGTCTAGGGAATTGAAAATTAGTATCCTATTATCAAATCTGGAATCCTATGAGGATACAGTCAGTTTCGATAGGCTGCATTGGTCCCGTACGAGGTGCTTACGCCTCTTTTCGACCCATTTGATGGTTATTTTTGGTTTTCACCATTTAACGTCTTATTTTTAAACCTAAGTATAGGTATTTGCAAATTTTCATTATAATTATAAATTAGTAGTCCCGTGAGGACACAATTAGTTCCTACAAGTTACATTGATCTCGTACGAAGTGTTTATTCCTCTTTTTCGGCCGTCTAATGGCTATTTTGGGTTTTCTCCCTTTAACATCATATTTATAAGCGTAAGTTTAGTATTTTCAAATTATTGTATTTTTCAAACCAGGTGTCCCAGGGAGACATGATAAGTTCCTAAGAGTTACATTGGTTCCATACAAGGTGTTTGCTTCACTTTCAAAGACGTTTGGTGGAAGTTTTGGGTTTTCACCATCTAACGGCATTTTTTAATCCTAAGTCTAGAGATTTGCAAATTATCATCATATTCTCAAACCCGAAGTCTCGTGAGGACAAAGTCAGTTAAAACAACTTGCGTTGGTCCCGAACGAGGTTTTTGTGCTGCTTTCCGTACCATTTGGTTATTATTTTGGGTTTTCGACCTTTAACGACATATTTACAAGCCTAAGTATAAATATTTATAACTTTTTATCTTATTTAAAAATGGGAGTCCTACAAGGACACGATCAATTCCTACGAGTTACATTATACCCCAATGAGCTTTACGGGACTCTTTTTGGGTTGTTTGATAAATATTTTGGTTTTTTTATTAAATGACATGGTATAAGCCTAAGTTTAGCGATTTGAAATTTATCTTCATATTCACAAATCGAGAGTCTCGTGAGGACACGGTCAGTTCTTATGAGTTACATTGGTCCCATACGAGGTATTCGTACCCCTTTCCGGGCTGTTTGATGATTTATTTGAGTTTTCACCCTTTAATATCATTTTTTAAGCCTAAGTCTGTATATTTGTAAATTGTCGTCATACTCTAAAAACAATTGTCATGTGAGGACACGATTAGTTCTTATCAGTTACATGGGTCCCAAGCGAGGTGTTTGCGCTTCTTTTGGGGTTATTTGAAATTTTTTGGGTTTTATGCCCTTTGAGGGCGTGATTTTAAGCCTAAGTCTTGGTATTTGTAAATTATCATCATATTCTCAAACCGAGTATCCTATGAGGACGCGGCCAGCTCTTATTAGTTACATTGCTCCTGAATGAGGTGTTTGCGCCCCTTTTCGGGATGTTTGATGGTTATTTTGGGATTTCACCCTTTAACATCATATTTTTAATCCCAAGTCTAGGTATTTTTAAATTCTCGTCATATTTAGAAATCAGGACTCTCGTGAGGACACAATCAGCTCCTATGGGTTACATTGGTCGTATATGAGGTGTTTACTCCTCTTTTTGATCTTATTGATTGTTTTTTTTATTTTTTCCCTATAACGAGAGTCTTGGAATTTGTAAATTTCTATCATATTCCGAAATCGAGATCTTGTGAGGACACGGTCAGTTATGATGAGTTACATTGGTCCCGTACGAGGTGTATGTCCTCGTTTCGAACAGTTTGGTGATTGTTTTGTATTTTTTCCCATTAATATCATGTTTTTACCCCTAAGTTTAGACATTCTCAAGTTATCATCATATTATCAAACATGTAGTCCTGTGAGGAGGTTAGTGCCCATGAGAAACATTGGTCCTGTACGATATGTTTGTTCCCCCTTTTGGGCTAATTGATAGCTCTTTTGGGTATTGACATATTTTTTAGCCTAAGTCTAGAGATTTAGAAAGTTTCATCACATTCACAAATTCGGAGTCCCATGAGGACACAATAAGTTTTTACAAGTTATATTGGTGTCGTATGAACTGTATGTGCCTCTTTTTGGGCTGTTTAATGGTTGTTTTGATTTTTCACCCTTAGACATCACATTTTTAAGCCCACATCTAGGGATTTGCATATTATCATCATATTCTCAAACCGAGAGTCCCACAAGGACACGGTGAGTCCCTATGAGTTAGATTGGTCCCCTGCAAGGTGTTTGTGCCTCTTTTAGGGTCGTTTGATAGTTGTTTTGGGTTTTCTCCCTTTAACATCATGTCTCAAGACAAACTATAGATATTTGCAAATTATCTTTATATTCTCAAGCCGGGTGTTTCATGAAGACACGATCATCTCCTAAGAGTTACATTGATCCAGTACAAAGTTTTACGACCTCTTTCGGGGTAGTTTGATGGCTATTCTGAACACACATCCTTGAAAACAAAACAAAAACGTCACATGAGAATCAATTTGAACAAAACTTTTTAAATCTGTAAAAACAGAGTAAATCAACATCAAAGAAGCCCCAAAGTGAATCAACATCAATTAAACCCAATATACTTCCACATTGAAGTATTTGTTGAATTTTAATTAAGTATTCATGTAATTTCCTCAAGTCTTCATTGTGAATTCAATAATGGTATTGAAGATGCATGCAAGTAATTCTCTTATAGAGGAGCAGTTTTGTTAAGCATAACACTTAGTGAGTTTCACTTAATAGAAAGTACTTATAAAGTTATAATGACATCTTGCTATGTCCAATGCAGAGTACCAAATTAGTAAAAAATAAATATGTCAAGCTTAAATCTCCATAAGGACATCTCGCTATGAAAGAAAAAAGTGAATGAAAAACATTTATATGAGTAAATACAGAAATCCATAGAGTACACGGGGAAGAAAGTGGATTTAAGAACAATAAAGAAAAAATGACATATAAATTCTTTCCCCTTAAGCAATACCAGTGGTTAAACAACCAGAACACCATCAGATACCCACCAAGTTATAGAATTCAAGCAACACCTGGGCCAAATCATCTCCAAATAACACATCCGGTAGCAAAACCAAACCATGACACCTATGATCATGATGCGTACACCCAACCCATCCTCTCCAACCTCCACAACCCCACAACAAACATTGACCAACCATCGACAAATAGAACCTCACAATGACATCTCCAAGGGGACTGAAATGGAGATTCAAAATGGGACTGAATCGGAGATTCAAACCCAGACCCAATTTCTAATATATCCAAATAAGAATTAGTTACAGTCATGTGAAATTCAAACCAAAATTTAATTTAATTTCTAAAATGCAAGATATAACGTTAATTAAATCCAAAACCAAAACCAAAACCAAAACCAAAACCAAAACCAAAACCAAAACCAAAACCAAAACCAAAGCACCAGTGATGCGTTAAATTTGCATTGGTATAAAAAAATGTGAGGGATAACATGTATCAAAATGATGTGATTGTACCATCATATCCGGACCATCGTATATATCTCTACAAGATAACCCATCGAATGTCAAGATAATTTCCCTATCTAAAACCCAAATTCCAACCAAATTCCCCCCTCAAACACAAATCACGTCACTCGCCAAGCTACTAACATCCCATACATAACCATCTAGAGCTCAAATGTGTATATTGTAAGACAAATGTATACCCAACTTAACCATTCTAGAGCTCAAATATAGGATTTTATATTCGGCGTCAGAAATAATTCAACAATCCATGAACAATGTGTATATTGCATTGTTTCCAAAATCAAGAGCTAAACAGAAACCAAATACTTGCATTAGTTTCAGTATTTTTTTAGATAATGAGAATGTGTAAGGACACAAGCCTCCAATCGAGTCTTATATAGTGTTGGCTCAAGTCCGGACAAAAACACTTGAGTCATAGGATAGAGTTCTTGACCATCCATCAAGCCTATAACATGTTAAAGTTGAAGACGTTGCGGCCTTGCTTTTCAAGAGAACATCATTGCCGAGTTTCAGTGCCTTATTTCACGTCATCAACTTCATATTTCAAGTCTCCAAAGGTATGAATGCTTTTATATATTTATGGGAGACTTGGAATAATTTTAATGGGTGTAATTTTATTTTTAAAATGAATTTTATTTTAAAATGAATTTTATTTTCAGAAGGTTACTTTAGAAATTTGAATAAAAAGTTTTTTGGCCTTAAAATGAAATTTGAACATTCTGACATTTCGTTCGAAATTGTTGTTCGAACGAGAATGTCGTTCGAACGAGAATTTCGTTCGAACGAGTTTGCCAACGATTTTTCCCTTTTTGGCCACTGGACTATCGTTAGATAGCCGTTTGAATGAGACTTCATTTGAACAAAAATCTCGTTCAAACGAGATTTCTGGCGGGAATTTTCTTTGCGGTTTTACCCCACTTTCCCACATGTTTGTCCCACTCTCTTTTGACAGTATTTAAACCAACTTCGGGATAGAGTTTTTCTAAGACTTTTGTTACATCTTTGAGAGCTTTTGGAGAGCGAATATTTCAAAACAAAAGTCCCTATTTTCATGTGTTAATTTATCTAAAAAAATTATCTTCAACACATGTGTTTACACCCATAAAATTGATTAGTTTATTCCAAGTACCACATTTATATTTATCTTGCTTGGAGCGTTTAGCATCGAGTTAATTCTCATCTCATAAAAGAGTTGTTTTGGTTATTCTCTATTCCAAAAAGGAAAAAATTTTGTTGCGGTGTTCCCACTCGAAGAAAGGCTTCGGGTGCGGGTTGACGATTGTCCTAAGACGTCATTGGTGGATTTCAAGGTTTCGGTGGAGTTTCAGGATTATCAGCTAAGTAGAGGTTGGTACAAGAAGATGTGTCAGGGGCTTGAAGGAGTCAAGTTGAGTTAAGTAAGTCATTTGTCTTGTACTTGTAAAAAAAAATCATACGTAGTGGAGTTAAGGCTAGGGTCGTCCGAGGTTTTTTCCAATTGGGTCTTCCTCGTACATCGGCGTGTCATGTGATATTGTTTATTTATCTTGCTTAAATCACCTTAGAATGCATGCATAGGTTAACAAGATAAAATAGTTTTAATTATCACACTTGTCTATTTTTGGTGCTAAAATTAAATTGGGTGAAATTTAAGTTAATTTAACTCTAGTCATATATTTAATTTGATTTGGATTAATTTTGTAATATTGAAAATATTGGGTAGGAAAATTTTAGGTGTTAAATTAATTTCGGGCTAAAAGTAACTTTCTCATATTTTACTTTACGTGTTAATTTTTAGTTTTGAGAAAATCTAAAATTTGGTTTGAGTGAATTTTGTGTGTGTGTGTGTGTGTGTGTGTGTGTGTGTGTGTGTGTGTGTGTGTGTGTGTGTGTGTTCACCATAATTCACTTATTTAGGTTTAATTTTAATTTTGTTTTTAGAAATTAAAATTTGTGTTTAATTTAATTTTTCATCTTTTTAAAGAAAAGAAAATCAAATAAATTTTGGAAAATTAAATTGTTGTTAGTAACCATCTTTATTTCTCACTTATAGGATATTAAAGTGAATGTTTTTAAATTGGGGGTCCTATCACATCTTTCAAATTGGTATTAGAGCCGAAGTGCTAATTTATTGCGTTAATGTCCTTTTTAATATTTTTGGTTAAAAATGGAATTTTTCCCATTTTTAAAATTCCTATTTTCGATGGTTCTAATTACGCATATTGGAAAGAACATATGCGTTCAACACTTAGGCCTATAGAGGAGAGGGTTTGGTTATCCGTAGTTAATGGGTGGTCCCCACCTACTAGTTTAATAGAGAATGAGCGTGTCCCCAAACCCGTTGAGAGTTGGAGTGAGAACGAACTTAAATCCGCTAATTTTAATTCTCGAGGTTTAAATGCCTTGTTTAGTGTGGTCACACCGGATGAATTCCGACGTATTATGATCTGTGAAACCGCTAAGGAAGATTGGGATATCCTACAACTCACTCATGAGGGAACAAGTGTCGTAAAAGCTTCTAAACTCTAAAACCTCACCACTTAATTTGAAACCATCAAAATGGCTGAAAAAGAAACATTCCATGAGTTTTATGCTAGACTCTCCGATATAGTAAATTCTTCATTTAATTTAGGAGAGAAAATACCCGACGACCGAGTTGTAAAGAAAATCCTTAGGTCCCTACCCAATAGATTTATCCCTAAGGTGACCGTTTTAAATTCTTTACCCACCTTGCACTCTACCAAACTTGAGGAACTAGTAGGTGATTTACAAACTTATGAACTAGATATGTTCCACTCCAAAAATGAAAAGAAAATTGATAAGAGTGTTGCTTTAAAATCCCAAAAGGAGGTAAAACAAGTTGTGGTTGATGAGAGTGATAGTGACTCGGAGGACATAGCTATGTTTGCTAGAAAATTTCAAAAATTTCTTAAATTTAATAAAGATAAGTTTAAAAATGATTTTAAGAAATTTAAAAATTATAAGCATGACAAAGTCGGACAGATGCCTAAAACTTTTAATGAGAATTTAAATAGGGACGAGTCAAATAGGTGTTATGGTTGTGAAGGGTATGACCATTGGGCTTTTGAATGTCCTACTGAACTAAGGAGAGAGGGAAAGCAACCTATTTCATACAATGCCATCCTTAGTGATAGTGATAAGGAAGAGGGACCCAATTCCGCCATTAAGCTAACTTTATCGCATTTATTGCTAGTTATGTAAGTGATAGTGAGAAATCATCCAATAATGACATCTTAATACATAACACTTCCGAGGCCTTTGTTTGTGAAGATCTAAAAAATGGTGGTAGTGAGAGTGGAGAAGAAAGAGAGAGTGAAAATAAAGAAGAGGTTGATGTGAGTGAACTTCAAATAGCTTTTCAAGAATTATATTCTGAATCTATAAAAATAAAGAAGGCAAATTTGAAGTTAGAAGCAAGTTTAAGGGAGCGTACCAAGGTTGTCGATGAGAGTGCGTTAGTTGATGACCTTAAGACACGAGAGAGCTCTCTTCGAGAGAAGTTTGAGTATGTAGAAGGCGAGAGAGATAGCCTTAGAGGGTTAATGGAGTCAATTAAAAAGGAGTTTCTCGTGTTTGAAGAGCGATGTGTTTTATTAGCGTCTCGCATTTTAGAATTAAAAAATTAATTAAAAGACTCTAGTAAAGTCAAATTTGATTTGGACTGTCGTTCGGAGAAATTAGATAAATTATGAGGAACGGTTCAAATAACAAATTACAAATGTCGTTTAGGCTTCGATATTTGCCACGAGTCTACTCATAAAGCCAAAACCAATATTTTAGGCGAATCCTCTAGGAACAATGTTATAGATAATTCTTTAGGTAAGTCTTCTCACTGAGTCTTTAGGTGCTCGCATTATGGTCGAAAAGGTCATCCTAAGAAGTTTTGTTTTGATCTTAAATGAGGTCCTAGAAAATCCCTTCGTAAGGCAAGGTAGCCAAGATTCCTATATCCTGAGATCGTCATTCATTATTAGTTTGGGTTAGGAGATCCGACTTGGTAACTTTACAAGATAGGATTTTTTATTCTCATTTACTTTCACACAATACCTCCCTTACTAAATCTAAAAGTTAAATGTGTTAGTTGTTTGCATACTTTAGCTTTTGTGCTTCATGCTATATTATCATGCTAATTGTATGCTTGTTTATCATGTTTCTAGTCTATACTCCATGATTTATCACATGCTAGAATTATTACTTGTGTCTATCTTTTGTATTATACTTATTTTAGTTTGCATTATATGAAAAATACAAAAAGACTTTTGTTTATCATTTGTGTTTTTGTTTTTTTTAGTAATTTAGTCTTAATGAAAAATACAAATGATTTTTGTTTGTCTTTTGAGTAAATATTTTTGTTTGTTTGATTAAAAATTTCAAAAAATAAAAAATATTTTTTTGTGTATTTTAGTTTGACACACTCTATGTGTCATATACTTGTGTTTGAATCCCTTCTTTTTCGCTTCCATATGGCTAGAACTTTTGGTTAAGATTATCAATCCTTAAAATGTTCTTTACCATGCTTACATGGAGTAGTTGGATTTTGTGTTGCTTAATGGGTTCTATTTTTATATTCCTCATATTCACACATGCACGAGCTCACTTGAAATTTGAACTTCACTTGTATTTTTGAGCTTTGTGAGGTGTTCTCCTAACAATCTAGTCATCTAAATACTTTTGCCCTAGGAGGACTTGTGCATGTTACTTCCATTGCACATGAGATTTGTGTGATATAAAAATGTGTTATATGAATGTGCACGGGGAAGGGCTCTGAAAGGAATTTTATCCTTTGCGAGTAAGCCTCCGTTTATAATGGACCTAAAAGAAATACGTTGTCCAAAGGCCTAAAAGTAAAAAAAATGGCATTGAAAGAAAAATAATTTGCCAAGGCTTATCTTGTGTAGTTGATATAGTCATTCCATAATAATATGCTTATTTTGAGGGAGTTTGGATGGTATATCAATGGTTTTGCACAATGTCCATTTATCCTAGTTGCGCTTTCATTGTCATAACTCTATTGGTTTGTAGAATCATCAATACGTTAGGCTTATATGCACTTTGTATGCTTGTTCATTGAGTTCAATTTATATTCTCACATAAGGCTATATCTACATGTGATAAAATTTTGCAATCAAATGATAACTCCGTGAACATGTTTTAAGTGATTGGGTCGAAATTTAATTGTTACTAGTTCACACCCCTACACTTCTGTTTACCCCATGTATTTGGACACATTTTTGTCATACGAGTGTGAAAAGCTTACTGTATTTTGTGTCATGTGTGGTGTTTATACCTATATATATGTGCATGTGCATTAGTTATATTCATTATGTATACATATATATGGTAATTTTGTTTGTTTTTTCCATTTTAGCTTGTCCACCTATGATTTAATTCATAATTAGTATCTAACTGGTTGCAAAGTGTTTGTTTGATATCACATGCTTAGTGTGTTATGTTTCAAATTGATATCGTTTTGTTCGCATCATAGTTAGCATCCATTATTCTTGCTTGGATTAGTTATTGTCTATTGTTGCCCATTTGCTTTCATGTCCTTAACACTTTATGAATCTTTGCTCTACTTGTTTCCCCATATATATGTCCCTTGTGTAGTTTTTAGGGAGATAATTCATACTTAATTCTATTGGGGGAGAAATGAGTATTTTATTAATTCTATCACCTTTGTCTATTCCTGAACAAAAAGGGGGAAAATGATAGGGGAGAAATGGTATCTAATCCTATTATAATCATATCTTAGTTTAGGAGATTTAACTTAGGGGGAGAGCGCTATCTTCTTAGGTTGATCATAGTTGATAAAGGATAATTAATTTAGGGGGAGTATTTATTTTACATGCATTTAATATTCTTGATATTCCCTATGCATTTGATAGTTTACTTAAGTGTGCAGGAAATCTTCTAAGTGGCAACTTTCATTGGCAAAGCTATTGATCCTTGGGTCTTGAGTCAAGTTTTCTCTTTTGGGTGGGAAGTTTTTAAGTTTAGAATATTCTTGATATTCCCTATGCGTTTGATAGTTTACTTAAGTGTGCAGGAATTCTTCTAAGTGGCAACTTTCATCGACAAAGATATTGATCCTTGGGTCTTGAGTCAAGTTTTCTCTTTTGGGTGGGAAGTGTTTAAGTCTAGTAGAGCTTGACGGCCCTTTAGGATTTTGTTTTGGTTTTTATCCCGGAATAACCAAAGGGGGAGACTTATAAGGACATAAGTCTCTAGTTGAATCTTATGTAGTGTTGGCTCAATTTCGGACAAAAACACTTGAGTCATAGGATAGAGTTCTTGACCATCCATCAAGCCTATGACATGTTAAAGTTGAAGATGTTGCGGCCTTACTTTTCAAGAGAACATCATTGCCGAGTTTCAATGCCTTGTTTCACGTCATTAACTTCACATTTCAAGTCTCCAAAGGTATCAATGATTTTATATATTTGTATGAGACTTGGAATAATTTTAATGGGTGTAATTTTATTTTAAAATGAATTTTATTTTCAGAAGGTTACTTTAGAACTTTGAATAAAAAGTTTTCTGGGAATAAAATGAAATTTGAACATTCTGACATTTGGTTCGAAATTTTCGTTCAAACGATAATGTCGTCCGAACGAGAATTTCGTTCGAACGAGTTTGCCAATGATTTTTCCCTTTTTGTCCACTGGACTATCATTAGATAGTCGTTCGAATGAGAATTCATTCGAACGAAAATCTCATTCGAATGAGATTTCTGGCGGGAATTGTTTTGGCAGTTTTACCCCACTTTCCCACTTGTTTGTCCCACTCTCTTTTGACAGTTTTTAAACCAACTTCGGGACAGAGTTTTTCTAAGACTTTTGTAACATCTTTGAGAGATTTTGGAGAGAAAATATTTCAAAACAAAAGTCCCTGTTTTCATGTGTTAATTTATCTAGAAAATTATCTTAAACACATGTGTTTACACCCATAAAATTGATTAGTTTATTCCAACTACCACATATATATATATATATATATATATATATATATATATATATATATATATATATTACTTGGAGCGTTTGGCATCGGGTTAATTCTCATCCCATAAAAGAGTTGTTTTGGTTCTTCTCTATTCCAAAAAGGAGAAAAGTTTGCTGCGACATTTCCACTCGGAGAAAGGCTTTGGGTGCGGGTTGACGGTTGTCCTAAGACCTTAGTGGTGGATTCTAAGGTTTCAGTGGAGTTCCAAAATTGTCCACTAAGCGGAGGTTGGTACAAGAAGACGCGTTAGGGGCTTGAAGGAGTCAAGTTCAGTTGAGTAAGTCATTTGTCTTGTACTTGTAAAAAACATTCCATACTTAGTGGACTTAAGGCTAGGGCCGTTTTTCCCATTTGCATTTTTCTCATACATCGGCGCATCGTGTGATATTGTTTATTTATCTTGCTTAAATCACCTTAGAATGCATGCATAGATTAACAAGATAAAATTGGTTTAATTATCACACTTGTCTATTTTTGGTGCTAAAATTAAATTAGATGCAATTTAAGTTAATTTAGCTGTAGTCATATATTTAATTTGATTTGGCCTAATTTGGTAATATTGAAAATATTGGGTAGACAAATTTTAGGACTTGTGTTAAATTAATTTTGGACAAAAAGTAACTCTCATATTCTACTTTTAAGTGTTAATTTTTATTTTTGAGAAAATCTAAAATTTGGTTTGAGTGAATTTTGTGTGTGTGTGTGTTCACTATAATTCACTTATTTAGGTTTAATTTTAATTTTGTTTTTGGAAATTAAAATTTGTGTTTAATTTAATTTTTCATTTTTTTAAAGAAGAGAAACTCAAATAAATTTTGGAAAATTAAATTGTTGTTAGTAACCATCTTTATTCCGTACTTATAGGATATTAAAGTGAATGTTTTTAAATTGTGGATCCTATCACGTCTTTCAGAATGTTACATGGTAACGTGAGATTAGAGGTTGGCCCATAAACAAAGAATTAAATGCTTGAAAATGTTTACAAAATGGGTATTTTGGTTATGGCAAAAGTGAGCATTGAGTGTTAAAGAAATAGGCGATGATGATGAAATATGAGCAACAACATGAAATATGAGCGACAATGATGAAATATGAGCAACGACATGAAAATGGGTCATACCTGTTTAACGACGTGAGACAAAAATGGGTCATAACTATTTTGTTCAATTTTGTGGATAGTGTGACTCCGGGTGCAGTGATGATGATGTGCGATGATGATGAAGAGGCGCGATGATGATGATGAGCAATGATGATAAGGCGTGGGAAGTGGAGTAAAACCGAAAGTGTGGAGAGAGAGAGAGAGAGGTTAGAATGGTTTGGTTCCCTCGTGAAATATTGGGTCCCGCTTGAAATTTTGGGGTGTTATTTTTTTTAATGAAATGTACTCATATTAGGCACAGTTTACAACCGTGCCATATTTTCGCACTATTTCAAACTGTGCCATATTATGATAAAACTATGCCAGATTTTGGCACAGTTTAAAACCGTGCCAGAATCTCCTTGCCTCAGCATGCCAGATTAGCATTTTTGGTGTAGTGAAAATACAACTAATTTTTTTTAAATAAATGAGATAAAGAACGAACTATGTGTACATATATAAAAAGAGCATGTGGATCCAAAGGTTGACAAAATATTGATTAAAAAAAAGTTAAATGCATCTCCTACTAAAAACGAAATAATCCATAATTAAGGTTATACCTACTTAAAATCAATCTCACCACAAAGTGAAAAACAAAGGAATTGGGATGTCTGTACATTTTGAAACAATCAAGGAAAATCAAGCACAGCGTGAAATGGAAAAATAAAAAAATACCCACATGATTTGAGACGAAAATCTGAACTGGGTTAGCTTCAGGAAAAATGCCATCTGAAATAATCCAAACATAGTTAATGTAAATGTGATAGAAATTAATATTATTAATTAATGAGATGAAATACCAATTTGAATACCTTATTAACCATGGTAACAACAGGAGTTGTCCATGTTCGATGGAGTTATTTAAGAAAAACTCTGCTAATATCTCATAAAATAGATTTGCTCATTGCCTTACCTGTGGATGTCTAGGATCGCCACAAATTTTTTTCCAAATCCTAGTCAATTTTTTTTATAGAAATAAAGAGTGAAAAAATCCCTTACCATTAGAATCAAATTTTAGTTGCCTTAAATCTTCCCGATCATATTTCTCTCCTTAATAGCCTTCGTAATTTATTTCGATATATATTATATAGTTTCTACTCAAAATGCATAAGTTTTATAGTTTCTACAAAAAAATAAATCGCCTCCTTATGTATGTGGCAGTTGGCAGGTGGAATGTAGAGAGACGAATGCATTAGGGATGGATTAATTGGCTAGTTTGTGGGATCTTAGAAGTACCGAAAAGAGGAAGTAAATAAGGTAATCCAAAAGACAATGAGATAAAGAGTCTGAAGTTAAATAAATAGGGTCTCTTCAAATTCTGGGACTCAGTAAAATAAGTAAAATATTTATAAAGTATACACATATCATCATGTGGGTACAACAAATATTGACACTAGATTCCGCTTTCAATTTTAGTTATATACTGTAACTAGATAGGTGAAAAATATAATACCCTAAGAAACTGCAGTCTTATTTGCATTTACAGAGGAACAAGCTAATAGAGTGTCTAATACATTGACTGATATGGGTCAGATACTTTTCTCAATTAAGTGATAATAAAGTCATATTGGAAAAAAATTTGTGGACCATATATTAGAGCAGTTGTTGTTCCGTAACTTATTTTGATTTCTTATAGTGTATGCTGGAGATCTACTACGTCCTTTAAACTCACTTGGAATTATTTTCTCTTGTAATGTCTTCAGATATTGAACAACATGATAGGAAATCTAGATGCCAAGAAATCTTGCAGCAAGGAAATGAAAAATCACAAAGAGTATCTTAAAAAGGTAAGTTTCATCTTATCGTGGAGTCTTATTGATGTAAAGCACAACGCAAACCACACATAACTTACACATATATAGAGGAACGATGGTTCAACTGTCAACTCATTTTCATTCATTCATATTCAAGAAAAAGGCACCAAACATAATATTTATAGGTCTAAGGTTAAGAGCCAATCTTGCCCAAATTGAAAAATTACATAACTACCCCAATAATTGGTTAATATTACCGAAGGGATATTCCTTATTACTACTACCATAAAGACATAAAAATAACAAGGATAATATACAATTAAATCTGTGGGGCCCATGCCACATCATCTCACCACTTCTCTCCCACTTAAAAAAGCTGAGTCACCACGTGATAGTATGAAAAGGCGACATGATGAAATTAGAACATTCACCGCTTGACCCCCCTTGAAAAGGGGCAATGGCTGTAAAAAGCAATAGTAATAGGAGCCACACCAAGGGAAAACAACAGTGTAAGAGCAACCCTTACGGGTAGTGTAAAAATACACCTGACTAGTGCTAATTTAGATGATAAAAAAGAAGAAAAATGCTATGGGTAAAAACAAATATACCATTTTCAGACACAAAACGGTGTCGTATTGATATAAATTGGTTCCGCGGAACATCATGTTCCGTTTTGTGTGGTCCATGTCAAGTGACTAAGAGGAACATCATGTTCCGTTTTAGTCTTTCCCTAAATTCCATCAAGCCCCCACACTTTCTCTATTATTTACATATCAACCCTCATTAATTCCTCAACAATATTTTTAACTTCCAACCAACCTATTAATTACCTTATACCTATTTATCTACCTCTTTTATGAGAAGCTTTAGCACAAAAAAAATTCACCCACTTGGAAGCCGACAGTTATTTTTCGGGTGAGGTATTTTTATTGTGAGGTATTTTTATTGTGAGGTATGTTTATTGTTTTATTGTGATTATGTTTATTATTATTTTTTTTTCTGAATAGGTACTTTTTCATTTTTTTTCAATCTTTATTTAGACACAATAAAATTAAATTTTTAGGTTATGTTCATGTGTAAATATAACGAAAAAATATTAAATAAAATTAAATTAATTCTTGTTATGTGATATGTTAATCTAACGAAAAAATATTATTAATTACTAAATATTCAAGTGTAAATATATAATTAAAATTAAATTTTTAGTTTATGTTAGTTGTAAAATATATTTTTGAATCAATTTTATTTTTATATGCAACTCCTAGCTAAAAAAGAAAATCATATTCTGCTACTCAAAGAAATCATCTACGAGCAAAAAAAAAGAGGTAATTTGTTGGTTGTTTTAATTTCCATGCTATATTTATTTAATATTTAGTTGTTGTAAATTTATTTTTGTATAGTTTTATATATTATTTAGTAAATAATTGTGTACAAAGAAACCAATAAATATTATTTGTTAATGTTATATAAAAAAAATCCAAAAAATATTAGTAAATATTCATGTGTAAATAAATAATTAAAATTAAAATTTTATGTTATGTTAGTTGTAAAATTAAATTTTGAATCAATTTTATTTTTATATGCAACTCCTAGCTAAAAAAGAAAACCATATTCTGTTTCTCAAAGACGTCATCTACGATAAAAAAAAAGAGTTAATTTTTTAGTTGTTTTAATTTCCATGCCATATTTATTTAATATATAGTTGTTGTAAAAAAATTTTTGTATAGTGGTATATATTGTTTAGTCAATAGTTGTGTATAAATAAATCAAAAAATATTATTAATTAATGTTATATAAAAAATAACAAAAAAATATTATTAAATATTCTTGTGTAAATATATAAGTAAGATTAAATTTTTATGTCATGTTAGTTGAAAATTTGTAATTAAAATTAAATTTTAATCATTAATCAATTTGATAGAAAATATAACATAATATTTTACTATTCATTAGTCAATATGATAGAAAATTAATAAGTTTTTTGTTGACATTGCAGGGTTGATAATGGAACAAATTGGCAAAAAAATTAGACGGGCTGTTAGGGCAAGAAAGTCTAAAAAAATTGGAGAAGTAGGGAGAGAGCCCGAAGTTACAACTGCCAAGCGACCTATAGTTTTTGAAAACTATAGGCGTATTGTGGATGCCGTAGATCACATTAAACCTTCTCCGAACACGGCCACAAATGGAAACTCAATAAAGATGCGTGGTAATTGGCAGAGTCTTAGAGCCACATATAAACATTTTAAGACATCTCCCAAGATAATGCATTTTATACACCGTAGCGGTTGGGGAGAATTGTTAGACGCTCAAATTCTGAAGACAAGTTGGGGGTTGGTACAAGCGCTCGGTGAGCGTTGGTGGGACACAACCAACACGTTCCAACTACCTACCGGGGAGCTGACCATTACTCCTTATGATTTTACGGTTTTGACTGGTTAGTTTTTGTATATAATAAATTACTTTAGTAATAACATTGTTTAGTACAATAATTAAATTTACAATTGATTACTATCCTTCCCATCTTGCAGGTATTCCAATCGGTAGCGGTCCTATGGTACCGATGGATGATAGAAAGTACTTGATCGTACTTGATGGAAAAACTCAAATCCAGGATGACATTATACATAGATACTTTCCCGGCATTGAACCAAATTGCAGTGATTCTTGTGGGGTGAAAGTGTCGAGCTTAAATAAGTGGTTTGAGACAATAAAAATAAATAATGTGAGTATTGGCCCTGAGGACACTGCTAGGGCATTTTTATTTTTTTGTGTGGGACATATTTTTTTTCCAACCGCAAGAGATAGTGTTCCGATTGGTTGGTTGGCTGCTTTGGAGGATATGGAGATTATGGGATCATACAATTGGGGTTCGGCAATTCTAGCTCGCATATACTACTCTCTCCATCTCTTGTCAAGATGTCGCGTAGACTCTATGAATTGTTTTTGGCAACTCATATTGGTAAGTGTTAAAATGTGAATTTTAATGTATTTAATATATACTCAATAAAAAAATTATGGTTCAATAATACTCATTTTTGTATTGCAGTTTTTCGGGTTTGAATACATACAACGGACGTGTCCCTTATTGCGGGGAGATACTGGTGATTGCTGGCCTAGAATTAATCTATGGAAGAAAGAAAATCAATTAAATTGTAAGGAGACAAAGGGCTCAATCCAGTATAATTTTCCCACCGCCCAGAGTCAGATTGAAATGTGGTCGCAAGGTTCAATCAATTAGCTACCTTACTCGGGGTCTACTGTGGAGATGAATGCCTACGTTCAACATGCGAAGTACATATCATTAAAACGATGTGTTCTTATGGATCCTCAATATGGGGGGATATATTACTTGGGTGATTGATGCCGCCGACAGATGACCGGTGAAATTTGCATTCCAAATGACCCTCCCGCACAAATGATGAGGATACCCTTTCACCCTGATAGGCATGGGATTATTATTGACGAGATGGACCCTAGCGTCTCCATTGTTTCTCAACCCATGTATGACCATTACTGGAAGCAAGTGTCCCTAGGCCTTGTAATGCCACCCCTCTATCGAGCAGTCAACACGGATGTCATAAGTCCCAGCGCACTGCCATACCACATCCAAATACCGACTGTCCCTTCACAGGCACCTGGCGCTTATGAGACTCCTATAGGTCGGGTACATCCCACTCAACCCCAAATGACTTGGGATCTACCATTTTGCAGTCCTACAGGTGTACCCATATTGATTCCGGTTCCACGGCCAGACAGGATTGCGGTCGATGAAGAATTGCCCACATATGATGACCTCTTATTTACTAGTCGGGAATTCTCAGATTATTAGTAATCATCGAGAGCCACAGCTCTAGGTGCAGCCATGCACCTTAATAACTATTGGAGTCATGAGTTGGATATAGCTACAAGGAAGCTCCAAGAGTTGGGTGTATCTCACGAGCGAACTGCTCCCCCGCCTAATTTTTTTAGTGGTACAACCTCGGCCTTTACAACCCCACAGAAGATCCCCGACCTGCGACCACAGTGTATCGACCGCACATGGATGATACTGGTGCCCAAGCAGATACTAGCCAACCTGGTCCATCAACGCAAAATTATGACATGTCTGATGCTGTAAATTTGAATGATGTAGATTGGGATTTCGATAATTAAGAAATAAAATCCAATTACTGTTTCTTTTGTAATGTTGTTATGTTGTTATCTTTATTATTAATGTTGTATTGTTAAGATTGACACAAATTCCTTTCACAATTTGAAGATTCATTTCACAAATTCATTTCATAAATTTAGAGAGTGTTCAGAATAAAAACAAAAATGAAAATGAAGATAGTGTTTTGAACCATTAATTCCGTTACATTTAATTTAACGATAAACAGAATAACTAGTAACTAATAAGCAGAATAACTAGTAACTAATAAACATGCAATGATTCAAATTAACATGAATAGCAGTTGCCCTTGCTCTATGTAGAGGAGATGAAAGAAAAACTAGTAAAAGTCCTTCCAATAAGCATTTCTCCTCAACGCACACCATGTCATTAGGCCTTCAAAATTCTCACCAAACGTGCGAATGTATGAATTCACCGCCTCCTCATATGGATCGTCTTCCTCATCCAATGGTTTCATATCTTGTTCAACTCTATTGAAAATGTTATCAAATTCCTCGATGCCGTCTTTAATTTCCAACCATCGATCCATCAAGTTACGCGGGCTATGATAATCATGCCTAGGTAGCAACTCATGATTTTTGTCGGCAATTATTTCCCAAGGGGTTCGTAGATCATTAACTTGGCTAATCTCACAACCAAAAAGATCGCGTGGGAATGAATCTATCAAGGCTTCAGCTAAGAACTCATCAATCACATCTTCGTAAGATGCCATTGTGCACATTAACACTCAATCTGGCCATTCACATTTATATCAGGATAATTAACCACATTTATATCAGCATAATCCGCCCTAGATTATCCGCCTAATGTGATCGGAGCTACATCTTCCGCTCTAGATATTCCGCTCTAGATTATCCGCCTAATGTGATCCGAGCTACATCTTCCGCTCTAGATATTCCGCCCTAGATCTTCAACCGTAAACCTTATAAAACCTAAAATCGATGATACTTTAAGTTCATCAACATATTACAACCTATTATAACTAGAAGAGCACCAAATTCTCTTTACTGATCAAACGTCATACCACAGTGAGATGGAAGAATACGAAGAAATACAAGCCACGCAAACCACCCAGTCAAATGTAGCCAAAAAGAAAAAGAAAATAGCTATGGGCCATATGCAACAAATTCAAAATATGTCCCTTCATAACATAGTATGTGATTCCCAGGAGGATCAAACGAGGAGGACGATATGTCGGACTAGAGAGGTGGGCCATGATAGACTAATCGCCGACTACTTTGGTGAAGCATCGGTATACAAAGACTACCATTTTCGGCGACGTTTTAGAATGAATCGAGCCCTATATGTACGTATTCATGATGTTGTATGTAGTTACGACTCCTGGTTCATACAAAAACCAGATGCACTTGGTCGTCTTGGCCTGTCCTCGCATCAAAAAATCGTTTCTGATCTGCGAATGTTAGCATATGGGTCTTCTGCTGATATAAATGGAGAGTACCTGTGTATCGGAGAATCGACAACCCAGAAGGCATTGGTCCGATTATCCCTTGCCATTGTGGGGATATTTGGTCCGGAGTATAACAGAAAGCCTACCGCTCTCGATGTGCAAAGGCTTACCGAACAAAATGCGGCACGCGGATTCCCCGGAATGCTGGGGAGCATAGAATGCATGCATTGGGAATGGAAAAATTATTCAACCGAATGGCATGGGCAATATACTGGACATAAAAAGTCACCGACAATTATACTAGAGGTGGTAGCATCACATGACCTTTGGATATGGAGGTCATTTTTCGGGATGCCGGGTAGTTGTAATGATATTAATGTATTTAACAGATCAAGAGTTTTCTCCGATCTTGTCCGCGATGAGACTCCACCAATCCAGTTTGAGGTAAATAACAACGTATATGATATGGGGTATTTTTTAGCGGATGGCATTTATCCGCCTTACACTTCATTGGTGCAAACTTTTAAAAGGCCAACCAACCAGAAGGAAAAACTTTTCGCTCAAGTGCAAGAGGGGGCAAGAAAAGATGTGGAACGAGCGTTTGGTGTCCTGCAACTTAGGTTCGCATTCGTTCATACGCCGGCAAAACTCTAGAGCAAGGATAAATTGTCATCTATTATGCATTCGTGCATCATAATGCACAACATGATTGTTGAAGACGAGAGGCGTGATTGTGATTGGAGAGAGGAATACGACTTCCCGCCTGACCCAGTTCCTATGTTTCGAAACTCTCTCGAGCAACATTATGCGATCGAGGCTAGGACAATGCACATGCACGACAAGAGGAAGCATTTACAGCTACGTGCAGATCTCGTTGAACATGTTTGGGAAAAGTTTGCCAATAACAGTGTGTGATTTTACACAATTTATGTTTCTTTTCTAATGTTTTTCTGTTGTTATCTTTATTATCAATGTTGTATCGTTAATATTGTACCGAACTAATGTTTATGTATGGAAATTTGAAACAAATTCATTTCACAACCCATAAAATCATATTACAAAGTAGATCAAACGATAAAAATAAATAACAGGTTACATACTCACAAGCATAGAAATTTTAAAATCCAGAATGACCTCCATGTGGCGGATAGTTTGGAAAGTTTTATTGGCCCCGTGCTTTGTTGAGTATATTAAGCACGAGGTATTCATGGTACTCCTTCTGGATTGAATTCATGTTTGAGGTGTCAGTGCTCATAATTTGTTGATCAAGCAATATTTGTTCACGCATATCTTTCCTCTCCATAGCCAATATACTGCGTTCGTTGAGCTCCAAACTTCGCTCCTTAAGTTGTAGTGAACGGTTAAGCCCTTCACGGGCCTGCTCGTCCCGTACACGATCAGCCTGACATGACCGCTCAAATGATTCATTGAATGAAGAGCAACTATTCAGAATTTCTCGGTTCACCTCAATGTTTGTAGCCTTCGCTTTTCCTTTAGCCCGTTACTTCATCTCTTTCCTTCCAGGTGGCCTCGGATAGGGCCTTTCTATATTAACTTCTTCCCCATCTTTGGAATTTCCTAGGGGGAACCCAATATTCGGACTTCCTTCACTTTCTGTCGCACCCCGTCATTGGTGAATCAAAATGAAATTGAGGAGAGTCTAAAAATGTTTGGGAAATTTGAAATTTGTGGAGTTCTTTTAAAATTTGGTAACAAGATTCAAAATTAAATGATTTTCCCTTGTTCTCTCGCTGGAATGCCAGATTAGCTGCAGTAACCTGAAATAAAATGACAATGTAATTTTATTAACTCGTTAGCAACAGATGTAAGAGAAATGATATAAAAAAAATTACAAAAGATATAACTGATTTTACCCAATCTGTGTTCACTGTCCCACTACCACGATTTGTCATCGATGCATCTTTCAATTTAGAAACATATAACATTACGTGCCTCGAGATTTTGCTGTATCGGGTTTGTAGGCTAGGTCCCGTCCGACGTTCAGTGATACCCGTCGTCGTATTATATTCTTCGGCGACTACATCCCAAAATAATGTGCTAGGTCGATTAGTTCCTCGTAAACCATCATTTGTTTGATTTACATAAGCGGTGCATAATACTTCATCGTCGTGTTGAAACATATTTTGACCTCGAACCATTGTAAAATAATCACAAAATATTTTTAAGCAAATAAAAAAATTTCGAAATTATTTATGGATAAAAAAATAATATTTACTTACCTAAAAAAATATTTTTTGGTAATAATAATATCGAAGATACTAGAGAGTGCTTTGAATAAAAAAATATAAATGCAAATTGAGAGTGTTTAGAATACAAATATAAATGAAAATGAAGATAGTGTTCGTATTTATAAAAAAAAAATGTAACCGTTGGATAAACAAATAGCCGTTGAAATAGAAAAGAGGGATAAATAAATAACTGTTGAAACTATTTGAAACATTTGGGGGTGAAAGTAGAAAAGAGGGAAATAGGGGAATGCTTGGGCGGAACATGATGTTCCGCTTAAGCCAATATATATATATATATATATATATATATATATATATATATATATATATATATATATATATATATATATATATATATATATATATATATTTTCTTCCTTGCGCGGAACATGATGTTCCGTTTTGGGTGCGGGTCCCACAAAAAACCAACTAGTCCAATTGTATCTTTGTTATTTTATGCCCTACCGATGTTCATATATACAATAGTGCCTTACGCATAACACACATATATATGCCATATATACCTTTAGCATACCCGTAAGGGTTGCTCTAACCTATCTAAGGTCTCCTTAAGATCCCGAATCTAAGTAGTACTCTAATAGTTATTTTGTCACACTCGGCCCACTTGTAAGAGAAAAATCATACCCAAACCACAAACCCTTAGCCTCATCATGCCAATACAAATAGTTGTCCATCCGAACATTGATTAATTCTCAAGGATGCAATGGTTCGACGGTTTTCCCACTCCGTAGCCTCTTAGCTCTAATCTTCTGAGTTATTAAGAGATTCTGCGTCCGGGACATAGTGACGTAGCTGGTCAATGGTTTTCTTACCACCTCCATCCAATTTGAGAGGGGGGCAAGGAGGGTTGTTTCGGAATTTTCACAAGTGGACTAAGAACTATTAGGATCCCAAATTAGAAAAGTTATGGGAGGGAGGTTGCTACTATGCTGGAAGTTGGGGGGTTGGAATGTAATTTCCAGATTCAGAATGGGTCTTAAGAGGAAAAATGGCGCCTGAAGCAGAGTCGGCCTCGATTGAGCTTGTTGAAGCTTGGTAGGGGTTCACCCCCTTTACTCGATGGCGGTGAGCATTGCTGAAGGCCGAAAAAGTGCGGATAGGCCAGGATAGGTGGTGAGAGGGTTGGTTAAAGCGTTACCCTCATTTTCTTGCTATGACAAAGTGCCATTGTCACCGCCAGTGTTGAAATATCACCGCATTGACATCATTGCCAATGCTACCACCATGCTTAACGGGCCCGGTTATGTCCAATATCACGATATAACTCAAAGTTATTGTCCCTCACTTAGTGACGGTTAATATAACCTCACATCTCAATGGTTAGAGTATTAAAATATTACTCCCTACGTCACTATTTCATTTTGGGTTGTTCCAAATTAAAGGTTCACTTTTTTTTCGGACATAATCAATTAACAAAGTTCCATTACGGTGAACAATAGTTAATCTCGATCGTTGATTGAGTGTATCCTTAATTTATACAAAATAAAGACATTAACTTTTAATTTGGGACGGAGGGAGTAAATATTTATTACACTGAGTTCCCTCAGTTCTCACATTAATGAAGTGTGAGGTTATGTTAGTTAGGGGAAATAAATTTGGATTCTCTTACTCATCATTGCCTGACTGCTGTCCACCACCATGCCACCGCATGTCCATCGTGACACCAACAACTTCGCTTGGCAGGATAACTATGATTTGATTTCTATTTAAACACGATTTTAAAAATTCAATTAGAAATGCTTAGGTTCCTTTATATTATTTCTAAATCAAATTCAGGACCGAGAATTAATCATCACTTTAAATACATTGCCAAACATGTCGAAAAATGAAATGGAAAATTTGGTCCCAAGTATTCTTGGAATTTTCATATCTAGGAATCTAATGGGTGCGTCGCATTCTCTTAGGCCAAACCAATCATCACTTGCACATTCTATTTATTTATATTATTATTATTATTATTATTATTATTATTATTTTAATATTCATAGGGCATCAAAGAATAAAGATGTGAAAATTAGTCCAAATATTTACTATTGCCACTAGTTGAGACAGACACATAATTGTTACGGCAGTTTTATTGATGACTTTTGTCTGTTAACTTTTACTCCTTTGTGTTGTATTTTCTTTGTTTCCTGCCCCTTGATTATGAATATGTCTTCCACCCAGTGTCAAATCAAGAAATATATCTTGGGTGGAGTGTAACTCAATGACGGGGTCCAAAAAATATTTTTAGGGTTATTTTTACGTTTTTATAAATATTTAATTGATAATTTGTATTTGTAGACAATTATAACTCAAATAAAACAACGACAACAACTCATTACTAAGAAAGAGATAAACATATTGCAAATCCTAATAAACAAAAGGGTTAAATACCAAAAAGTCCCTCAAATCTTTTTTAATACACATTTTCTCCAAGCGTTTTATTTTGTTCCAAAAAATGCCTCAAACATCAATTTAACTAACATTTTCTTATTTTTAAAGGTCCGCGCTAGCGGCATGGTTAAGAACTTTTTGGAGGAAAATAAAAAGATTTTGACTAAGCGTGTATTAAAAAATGTTCGAGGGATTATTTGGTATATGCCCCAAAATAATAACTCCAATCCACTAAAAGAAATAAACATATAGCAAATAACTCAATATCTCTAAACCACACAAATATATGAAATAACTCAATACATTACACAAAGAACACCCTTTATATACACAACATTCTTTAGAAGAAATGGGTTATAACAATTTGGTGATATAAAAGGAAAGGCTGAGTTAATTTAAGGCTTAATCATGTCAATAAGAAAAATATGACTGCATTTATTTTGACAATCACAGTAAAGGCAGCCTCAAATTATATTTATATATCTCTCTCTCAAATTAAGAGATACATTTTCATTCTAGACGTCTTATATAAAGAGTTTCATTCGAAAATCAGTGTACCGAATCGTTGGATGGTTAAATAAGTTTTGATCTTAAACATGGATTGAATTAAAGGTTATTTGAAGTTTAGTCCCCAATAGTTATTCCCGTTTTCTATTTGGTCCCCAATTTAAAAACTTTTAGTGGATTGATGGAGCCATCTAAATTAGGGGTCAAACATACTATAATTTTTTATTGAGTGTTACATGCAAATAGGGCATAACTAGTGGGGGAAAGAAAGGTCACCGTAAAAACATTAAAGAGCTTTTAAGATTCCCTTCGAGTGGAATTGAAAAGTTAGTGAGGGGAATATAGCCTTGATGGAAGCTCCGAGTGGAGCTCAGAAATTATCGATATGAGCAAATCTGATATTGGGGATAACTTGTTGCTCGTGATATCTAGCAAACAAGAGAAGTAACAAAAGTATTAAATTGAGTGTTTGCTTATTTAGAACGACGACCAGAAAAAGATTCATAAACAAGATCGTTATGATGAATATTCTACTTATTTCTTTTTGTAAGGTCTTTGAGTCTTGTGATAATTTTTAATAATGTTGTATTGGTAAATTCCTAGTTTCCAATTTTCCCCCGGGCTATTGGTTTTGATGTAAATAAGGGATATATGCTTTATTAATTTATTTGTCCATTTTGGTAATTGTACCCCATAATATTAACTTTTATCCTTTTTGGTCATTTTGACTCTTTTGGATTTCTTGGACATTATATATTGATGTAATGGCCTCAATGTGGGATATGGAATATATTGGAAAAGGCTTCCACTTTAGTTGTGTTTTGAGTATTTTTGGTGTGTTATTTACATCCAATTGGTACGAGAGCAGTTCGTTCGTTGTTATAGTTATTGTTGTGTAGATATTCTTTTGTACTCAATTATGCCTCCGTCTACAGGTCAAGTCTTCATGCTTCAAGTTTTCACCCGTAATAAAGAATACGCGGCATCTCTAGTTATGATTGGAGGACAAAAGATTGGCGACAAAGCCGAAATTTTTGTCTTTCGGCTGGCTAAGGTATACCAACCACCTAGAGAACTGGATGATTGGTATACAGTAAAAAATTGTCAACTATTCCCGACGCCATCATGGAAATGAACCATCAACCCCACTAAGCTTATCTAAGCATTCGGAATAAGTTATGAGGGGCTAGATCGATGAAAGACATGATATCCCAAATGGGCTTCAAGAGAGGGATAACAAGCCCAACTTGGAAACAATGCTTATAAAAGAAAACTTCCCCCTACCGGGGAGTGCGCCTGATCAGTGTCATCAGTTGGACGAATGGAAAGTGATCTAGGATGAGTGAGGTGCTCCTCCCACTCACCGACGGCCGACTCTGAGAGGACATTGATCGCCTACCATGGTCTGGGAGGAGTGTTGGGTTATCTAAGGGGATGAGCAGCAGGTTACAACAGGACGAACGACCACATGAACAACTGGTTGGGAAGTCCTAGAAGAAGAACTGGTCGGCCTCCTAATTTCGGGCGGAGAGGCGTCCTAAGCAGAGCCTCTTCGCTCGTTGTGGTCAGGCCAAAAGTATCAAACACTTCCCCCGCCAAAACCTCATCTTCGATGACACTCTTCGAAAATTTTATTGCTCAAGTTGGGAAAACGAGCAACATGACCACTACTCTTAGTGAAACGACAAACAAAATCTAATCTTGGGACGCCAGAATTGAAATGCAAAAGAAACAGACCGAAATTGAGAAAGGCAGGCATGTGTTTTGGCCGGATCAGATCGAAAAATGTCTCTTCAGAAAAAAATTGGATTTTTTCTGAAATAAAATAATTATTTCAATTTCCGATCCGATTTTTTGGAAAATTAAAAAAAAATCCGAATTCGGAAAAATCGAAAAATCGGCAAAAATCGAAAATTCAAAAAATATTGTAAAAATTCCCAAATTACTAAAATTCCCAAATTTCAAAAAAATAAATTTTTGATTTTTGATTTCTCAAAATTCTCATTTTAAATAAACAAAGAAAATGTTTTAATCCAACATGTAAATACATGACGATTTGACCCATTTTTTCATTTGTATAGCAGTTAGGAGGATACTCTCCTTTTATAGATCACACTTTGGAGCCCTTTCCCAATCGATATGTGATATGGGAAACTTTCAAGAAATCGGAAAAAAATCGGAAATCGAAAAATAATTTCGAAAAAATCAGAAATAATTAAAAAAAAAGGGAAAAAATTGGGAAAAATCGGATCGGCATAGTTTCGGAAAAATAGGAAAATCAAAAATTCAGAATTATTTTCGATTTAAAAAAATTGAAAAATTAAAAATCGGCAAACTAAAATTTCATTCCAAATTCGGAAAAAATCGGATCGAAAATTGGAAAAAAAAGAAGAAGACACAGCCGTAGGTATGAGGATGAGACTAACTCAATCTGGCGGGTGAATATGCGAGTGATGGATATCATCAAGTACGGATTGTGACAACATTAATTACTCCCACGCGAACCTAGGAAACAATGATGTCTGATGCAGAATCATTAAGCGCGAATCCTAAGCGCCATCAGAGCGAGGCAAACAATTGTATTCCTTCGGCTCTGAAGAATCCCTTCAGCTCTTAGAAACAAACATAGAGATTAGGGGAAAATCGCTGATGAGAGTTCCTAACACTGTGAAGTTGAGTGAAATGTGCGTCCGCCGAGGGACCCTGCTCGACTGAACCATGGATCGGTAGGACCGTTAACACTTTAAGAAATTAATCTCATAAGTGGAAGTTGCTCGAACAGAGTGATAGGCATGGACACTCATATGAGTAGATGATCAGGAAAAGGTACTCAGCATGGTTCTAATCAGCCTCGTCCTCTGTGGCCAAGCGGGCGGAGGAGGAAAGCCTTCGGCCTCACTAATCGGGTTAATCACGTGGCTTATTACTCTAGGAGCATTACCAATCTCACTATGCACACGTTGTGTTGGTGCCTGAATGACAACCTCCATTTCCCCGCTCACTGGGATGACAGGGGGATAGTTGTCTGGCTTCAGCAGTTGCTACATGGTGTATTGCAGTTATTAAGATTTCTCTCTCGTATGGCTACAATATAATGCCATAGGGGGAATCATATTCAACATGGCCAATTGACATAAAACTTATGTAATCATTTTCGGGCTAACATACAACTCCCCTTTTTCCTTTTCCCTGTGGACATAGGTCAAAGCTAGGCCGAAACACATATTTCTTCGTGTTATCAATTACATGCACTCTTTTCACTTACAAATATAAATCTCTAAGGGTCCGTTTGGTTACTCTTACTTATCATGACAAATGAAAAATAAGTTGACAAATGGGGTATTTGCCTATAATTTGGTGTGTTTGGTTCAAAAGTTTGCCTATAAGTTATTTGTCAATGTAAAACACCTCCTATACATAAAGTGTTGGCAAACTTTTCTTACCTATTTGAGTGAGAAATATTTTCCAACAAATTTGCTAACTTCTTAAAAGCTTTTAATAATTTAAAAACTGCTTTAAATAAGTAGAAAAACTGTTATGAATATTTAAAACTATTTTGTAATATTTTAAAAATAGTTTTTAATATTATAAATTTTTTTAAGAATATATTTTACATTTTTTTTTAAAACACATATTATAAAAATATTGTAAAAACTGTTCTTTAGTTTTTTAATAAATAATTTTGGGGTAAATTTTTTTTATATATATAGTTTGTTACTTTTTTAATAAATAAAAACGGGAAGTAAAAAGAAAAGAGAAAACAGTTTTTTATTAAAAAAAACCTCAGACGAAAATGAAAAAAAAACATATTTTTTATTATTATATATGATAGCAGGGATGATAGCCTAAAAAAAAAATTTGCTAAAAAAATTATTTTACCTCATTTGGTGTTTGATAACCTAATGTAAGAAAAAAAATATTTGTCTTGGCAAAATTTGCCCTGACAAATTTTGTCATGCCAACTCTTTTGCCCAACATCAACCAAACGGACCCTAAGATTTTTAAAATTCACTCCAACATATAGGATACTCCAAATAATAATAATAATAATAATAATAATAATAATAATAATAATAATAATAATAATAATAATAATAATAATAATAATAATAATAATAATAATAATAATAATAATAATAATAATACTAATAATATCAATAATAACAATAATAGTTATTATAATAATATGTTTTATATGTATAGAAATGTATCAATTCATTAACTTGATGAATGCTATGACTAGAAATAATATTAGAGTCCATAACAATTGCATAAAACATAATAACAACAATTCAATATTCATCATTCATGTTTATCTGTTGCTTTCTTATGTTCATCATGTTCGACGCTAACAACAAGGCAACGACGAGTGTTGCAAAGTAGCAACACCATAAAGATATGATTTTAATATTTTAATTTCTATATTACTCTGTAATGTGAAATATGTCTGGATTTAGTTAAATATTATCTTTAGGTTATACAGGTTTTTTAAAATTATAAAATGACATCATACAAAAATTGCAAAAGTTTCGCATTATATTCTATAAGTATTCTCTCAGGTATTCGAGGTGTATCCACAAAATGAAAAACTTAAAATTATATAAGGATGCATGGATACATAATTTCATTATTTCTATATACTAGGTGTCAGATGCATATCTGTAAGGATATAAATTTCCAATTGAGTCCCTGTATTGTTTTGACTTAATTCTGTGAAGAAAACTGTGTTTATAATATGTCATAGGAGATTTTTTTTTTCATGATCCCACTCAGTCTATGACGTATTGAAGAAATTGAAGACATTGCGGCAAAGCTTCAAAGAATTAATTATGTCGAAGTTTAATTGGTGCAAGTTGATTCCTCTTCCAGTTAATTGCATTCCGAGATCACATAGGTATGAATGCGTATAATTAATGATGCTCGGAATAATTTTTATAAAAGGATAAGGATGAATTTTTATAAGGAAAAATATTTTAAAATGTTTTAATAGTGTTTTAAATGTTTTAAACTACATTTTATTTTGATAAGATCGAAAAAGAGTTTGACTTAATTGGATCTCTTTTGGAAGAAACGTTTTAAAGAAAAAGTCAAACTAACACGCGCGTTGTTCAAACGACATCTCTGCTCGTTCGAGCGAGATAGCCATGTCTCGCGAACGACAGGTCAATCTCGTTCGAGCGACACAGTTTTCGAGGCGGCTAATTTTTACTATTTAAAGCGTGGTTTCGTCAGAATTAACGTGTGTGCATTATGGAAACATATTTTACGATCCAGAAACCTGTTTGCACATGTTTTTATAAGGTTTCAAAGCTTAAACACATCCTTAGAGTTTACAAAGATCCGAGTTATCATTACTATATGTTTTATGTGATCTTGCTGCACGAATAAGGTTTGTTCTATACTTTAACATCTGGGTTTTGCGGTGAAGAAAAGAGAAGGAATTCTTTTTCGACATCGTAGATGTATCAAAGCCATTCGGTAGACACGGAGACATATGTGGATGCGTGTGTTGTGAACAGTTATCGTGGAAGAAGGACTTTATGCGTGGGCACTGTGAAAGGAGTGGTTGAAGATCAGAAGAGCGTCAAGACTTATGGGGATCGAATCGTTGAGTGAGTTTTTTTTTTGTTCGTTGTAATTACACATTCATAGTGATTGTCTGACTTGGGCCGTCCGAAGTTTTTTCCCATCTTGGGTTCTTCCTCGTACATCCAGCGTTGTGAGTATTCTTTACTTTACTTTACTTTCTTTAATCACTAGATGCATGTTTAGGATTAATCAAGATAAAATTTCTTTAAAGTAAAAATTGGTTTTTCACAACTTGGTTTGGTGCTAATTAAAAGTTGGATAATTTTTGGTGAAAATTGGTTTGATTTGAAACACACGTATAAGGACCACTCTTTCAAATTGGTATCAGAGCTAGAAAACATAATTTATTTGTTTTGTGATCCCGCATGTTTTCAAAGATGAATTTTGAAAATAACGAACTTTTTCGAACTCCTGTTTTTTATGGTACTAATTACACCTATTGGAAGATGAGAATGAAAAGTGAATTAAAATCTATTGATGAGCGTGTGTGGATAGTATTTGAGAAAGGTTGGACACCCCCTGTCACTGTTTTAGGTGAGGTCACTAATTTAAAGCCTGTCGAGTCATGGACCGAACTGAACATAGACTTTCACAATATAATTCTAAGGGTTTGCACGTTATTTCTTCACATGTCACACCGGAAGAATATAATAGAATTATGACTTGAGAAACATCAAAAGAGGCTTGGGATATTTTGGCACTCACTCACGAGGGCACTAGCACGGTTAGGGCGTCGAAACTTCAAAATCTTACTACACAGTTTGAGACCATTATGATGTTAGAGAGTGAGACTTTTGATGCGTTTTATGCTAGGTTGTTTAATATTATCAAATCGTCGTTTAACCTAGGTGAGAAAATTCCTGACAACCGTATCATTAAGAAAATTCTTAGTCGTTGCCTCGTAGGTTTGATGCAAAAGTGACTATTTTAAACTCCTTGGTTAAGTTAGATTCGACGAAACTAGAAGAGATTGTAGGAAACTTACAAACCTATGAAATCGACATGATTACCTCCAAGCAAGTGCCTAAGAAAGAAAAGGGTATTGCTTTGAAAACCCGGAAGGAGAAATTAAAGTTTTGGATATCCATTCTGATTCCGATTTTGAGGATGTTGCTTTGTTGGCAAAGAAATTTAAAAAATTTATTAAGTTTCAAAAGCAATCGAAAGATGCCAAGAAATTTGAAAAAAAGAACAACAAAGTTTATCCCACCTCTAAGGATAAGTTTGAGAAGCCTAAGAGAGATGAGTCGAATAAGTTCTTTGGGTGTGAGAGGTACGGTCACAAAGTTAAGGAGTGTTCCACTAGACTTAAGAAAGAGGGAAATCAATCCATTGTATATAGTGCCACCTTAAGTGATAGTGATCCGGAAGAGGGAGAGAGTTCCCCCATTGATCGTAACTTTGTTACGTTTATGGCATGTCATGTGAGCAACGATGATTATCATGTAAATGACACTTCCGAGGAGGTTTTGAGTGAATCCCATGTTAGTGAAGGTGAAGAGAGTGAATAAGAGGAGATATATGTGAAAGAATTGTAAAATTCCGTTAATGAGTTGAATGGCGAAACGGTGAAGGTGAAAAAGGCTAACTCTAAATTTCTAGCTAAGTTAAATGAGTGTGCCATAGAAAATAATGATAGTTTGATTCAGGGTCTTAGGGCACGAGAGAAGACTCTTTGGGAGAAATTAGAGTATGTCGAAGGTGCGAGAGATAACCTTCGTGGTTTGATGGAGTCTTTGAAAAAAGAGATTTTAGAGTTTGAGGAGTCTAGGCGTTTACTCGAGTATAGGATTCATGAGTTGGAGGAGAAATTAAAAGACTCGTCTAGAGTTAAGTTTGATTTGGAGGCTAGGTCGGAGAAGTTAGATAAGATCCTAGGCACCGTCCAAATTAAGGGAGATAGGGGAGGTATATGTTTTGATGAGAGAGTTGTTCCCATTCCCCCACACGTGTGAGAAACACTAGGAATGTTAGAAAAGTTCCACATATAGGTAATCATTCCCACCATCGCTACACTTGCACGTTTTGTGGTAGGAAAGGTCACCTTAGGCATTATTGTTACGACCTTAGACAAGCTCCTAGGAAGTTTAGGAATAAAGTTACCCCAGTTCCGTAAACCCCCATGCGTCGTTTTACACCTACATGGGTTAGGAAATCGGATTTAATGGCTTTAGGAATAAAACTTCATGATTCTCATTTGGGTGCACTTGATTCTTCCCATGCTAAATCTAAAGGATGATAGTGTTTTCATGTTTGTCATATGCTAGTTTGATTCATGATATATTCAATGCTAGTACAATGACTTGTGTATCATTTTGTATTGTAGTCTTTCATTTGTTTGAGACCTATTGAAAAAATACAAAAAGATTTTGTTTTTGAGAAAATTTTTGAAAAACTAAAAAGATTTTTCTTTTATTTGAGTCAAAATATGTTTGAAAAGCCAAAAGGATTTTCATTTTTTTGTTTTTGAGTTTACATGTTTGATGTGGAATATTGGTGTGCTTGCCCCCCCAATCGTTTCATTATCCATGTGGCTAGGACATTTGGTCATTATTATCAATGCTTAGAATGATCTTAACCATTGTTCAAATGGGGTTGTTTTGAAGTTGATATGCATTTTGATTCAACTTTGTATATATACCAACATTGCACACATGCATGAGTTTCTATGGATGTTTGACTTCTCTTGCATATTTGAATTTAGTGAGGCGTTCTTATCTCAATCTTGTCATCTATGCATAAGTAGACTTAAGGAGAAGTGTGTATGTAAGAACCATTTACTATGAGGATTTGAATTGGTACCTAATTAAAAAAATGATGAGTGATTCATGGGAAAGGGCTGCGAGAGTTCAAAATTAACTCGTCGTGAAAGCCACCGTTTAAAAGAGCCCCCCCCCCCCAAAAAAAAAAATTGCAGATGCTAAGAAAAAGGGCCAATAAGATTTTCTCTAAGTTGAGAATGCTAGAAACCTCAAAAGAACTGTAACACCCCGTCCGCCTGGGGAGAGAGAACGGAGCACCACTATCGATAAAATAAATCAAATCCACAATCACAAGGTATAGATCATCTAAATCCCACAACAACAAGAGAGGAAACCACTAATCTCAAATATCTTCAAATAATTACAACAAATCTCTCGAATAAATAAAACATCTAACTCGAAAATAAAATACAAATCCCCAAAGCTCTATACATCAAAATAAATAATACAAATCTTTCCCAAACAATCCTCGCTAAAATCAATCTCCATAGCGCCCCAAAATCCGCGCTAACCTGCCACTAAAAAAAAATGGGGAAGTACACAATACGACAAGAAATATGCTCAACAAATATATGTTAGTGATAAATAAAACGTAACAACATGAGTACGAATATTCAAATCGAAATGCAAATCTCAAAGCATTTATCAATATAATTTCTCAACAACACTTTAATCGGGTCACCAGGCCTCACCACATCCGTATATGCTTTATCAAGCCATAGCCCGGGAAACAGGAATTTTGGCGGGTGCCCAACATCCGTGCCATATTAAAATCTCATGACAACGTGCTCATCAACAATATAATGATACCACATGAATCAAAATAATTTCAACAATTATTTTCCAGATTTCAATGAATTTATCAATTCAAATATGAGTTCAATTAACAAGAATTCACAGAGAATGACACTCGCGAGATTTAAGGAGCATATTGTGTAAAACCCCATACCTCAAACCATGATGAGAAACCAACGATCACATCCTCAAGATCAACTCAAAAGATCTACAAAATATCCTCCAAGAACCTCCAACAAAATAGCCCCAAGAACACCTCTAATCTAAGGTTGGAACTCACAAATCTCAAGGGCCAATGTATATATAAAAAGAAGAGGAATATAAAATATATTTGTTGCCAAAATTTGTGCCAAAAGTATGTTAAAAGGGTTGCCCACGACTTCCTTTTATAATGCAAAGAAATGAAGAGTTGGAATCCAAAATACTCCTTTAAATAAGGCAAAGAAATGAAGAGTTGAAAGTCAAAACAACTCCAAGAGTTAAAAACATTTAAAAATCATTTTAAAATCGGTTTTAACTCCGATTTCGAAACCGTTTGAAATTCTCGCCTTTAAAAATAATAACCAACATATTTGAGCAATAAAAATAATTTTATCAAAAACTTCATTTTCCTCCATTTTCCAAAAATTAATTAAAATAGCCCAAAATTACGCGGGTTGTTACAAGAACTTGAAAAAATATATATTTATGAGGGAGTTTGGTTGGAGAAAATTTAAACGGGTTTGCACATCTAATCCTAATGTTGAAACATTGCAATTTGACGCTATTACTTGTAGAATCATCAAAAATATGGATTTGTGTGCATGTAGTATGTTTAGTTCATTAATCCCACACTTTAATTATCATATGTCTATGATAAAGTTTGATGATTTATCGCTATCAATTAGAGCTTCTTGATCTTTTCGATGTGTTGGAATTGTGACTCATTTATTGTAGTTTCACGCTCATACCTTCCATGTCCATGTTTAAGCACATCGGTACTATGTTTGCATGTAACTCGCATTGTTAGTTTTTATGTGTTTTTTCATTTGTGTAAAAAGCTTACTGTTTAGCATTGTTTTGCTGCTGTCAGGCCCTTCTAGTGTGATTTTCTGAAAAAAAATTCACTGGGCAAAAATATATGATATTTTTGGAAATTTGGGAAAATTTGGCCTGTCGTGAGAAGTCGTTCTAACGACATCACTCTGTTGCAAGAAGTCTCGTTCGAGCGACGTCCTCATCTTGTTTGAGAGACGTCCCTGGCTCGTTCAAACGACAGTCTGGGATTTTTTTACTTCTTTTTGTTTGCAGTCCTCTGGTTAAAATTGGTATTTTTTTTTGGTACGACTAGAAGCTTTCTGGACTGACTCGTTTATATGCAGGTTATATTGTTTCTAAATTGATATTTTGCATATGAGTCCATTTATCACACCTGATTAGTTTGCTATATTCTTTGTGTGATTCATTGGTTTACTAGCTACTGATTTTTCATTACTTGATCATATTTAGCTGGTTGTTTCATGATTATCTAGCGATTTCGATTTGATATATCTTCATGCTAGATATTTGTTGATTGGTTTATCTTTTCACCGGGTTGTCTATTCGAGACAAAAGGAAGAGAGATGTATGTGATGTAGGAGGAGGAGATTTGTTGAAATTTGTTGAGCATCTTTTTGATTACCATGTTTTTGGTTGCATATGTTACAAATTGGTAGTACAAAGTGGTATCATTTTGTTGCTCAATTGTTTAACAAATAATTTTTTTAGAAGTTTATTCATATTGGTATCTGTTGTAAAATTGGTATCGTTTGGATATATATATATATATATATATATATATATATATATATAGTGGTTTCATTGGTTCCTCCATACTTCACTCGGTATTTGTTTGTCTGTTTCATGTGTGTAGGTATGCTTCTGCAATTCGAGATTTCAAGTCTACATCACATTCAGACAGTTCATTCTTGCCGGTGCTACATATACTAGTCCGTGTCATGTAATTTTTGACTTTGGGTTAATGGGATTTGATTTAGGCATCATACGACTTGACGTCCCGGTTTAAGAATTTCACTGGTTTAGTTTTGTCCCGGAATAGTCAAATGGGGAGATTTGTAAGGACATAAATTTTCAAGAGTCCCTCTATTGTTTTGACTTAATTCCGTGAACAAAACTGTGTGTTTTTAATATGTCATTGGGATATTTTATTTTTTCATGATCCCACTCGGTCTGTGACGTATTGAAGAAATTGAAGACGTTGCGGCAAAGCTTCAAAAAATTAATCATGCCGAAGTTTAATTGGTGCAAGTTTATTCGTCTTCAAGTTAATTGCATTCTGAGATCACATAGGTATGAATGCGTATAATTAATGGTGCTCGGAATAATTTTATAAAAGGATAAGGATGAATTTTTATAAGGAAAAATATTTTAAAATGTTTTAATAGTGTTTTAAACTACGTTTTATTCTGATAAGCTCGAAAAAGAGTTTGACTTAATTGGATCTCTTTTGGAAGAAACGTTTTAAAGAAAAAGTCAAACTGACACGCGCGTCATTCAAACGACATCTCTGCTCATTCGAGCGAGATAGCCATGTCGCGCGAATGACAGGTCAATCACGTTCGAGCGACACAGTTTTCGAGGCAGCTAATTTTTACTATGTAAAGCGTGGTTTCGTCAGAATTAACGTGTGAATTCTGAAAAAATAGTTTACGATCCAAAAACCTGTTTGCACATTGTTGATGTAAAAAATTAGATCACTCTAATTTTTCAATCACGGATAAATAAATGAGACAAACGATTTTAAAGTGGTTCAGCCTTATAAGAATGGCCTACGTCTACTGTTGTTTTATTGCTGAGTGTTTGGGAATTCTCGATTGGTGTTCTATCAAGAAATTTCGGTGTGGATTCGGATCCCCTTACAATGAGGATTGTACAATGTATTTATAGACCTAAGGCTGTAATGTGAAAGGGTAATACATTTAATGGTATACATATGAAAGGGTAATACATTTAATGCCCTTTTTGCGTGTGCGTCTGAATGATAAGAATTTAATGAGCAGTTAAACTGTTGGTATCCTGCTTCGAGGTGCAGCTCGGACCGCCTGAGTTGCTCGGACCGCTTGAGCTTCTCGGTGCTAAAGAGTTCCTCGGAGAGGTATGTTCCTCGGAGCGTATGAGTTCCTCGGAGTAACATGGTTCCTCGAAGCGTGCGATCATCTCGGAAGTGTTTGTTGTTGCCATGTAGATAGCCACATGTCTTCATATGATTGGTCCATGTCAGCAGATTAAATTTGGTATCAACAGAAGCCCCCAATGTTTCATAGTTCGAAATTTGAGGAGTATGGAACATTCTTTCTTGGAATATGGTAGATTTAAATAGTCTTCCTGATTTTTAGGAGCATTTCCCTTGTATTTATTTCTCCTTCCACATTCGTAGAATCATGCTTTTTTGAAATTTTCTGCTCGCTTCGATTCTCGCGTCACTTTTTATCTTTTTAGCCGCCGTTGCCCGCTTTGATTCCCGCGTCCCTTTTCGTCTTTTTAACCGATGTTGCCCGCTTTGATTCCCGCGCCCCTTTTTATCTTTTTAGCCGCTGGTAACGTAATCATACTTTTTGTAATCATTACTTCACCATTTCCCAAGGCAAGGTATTTAAACTTCACAGATACTCCCATCGTCTTCTACCTTTTCAAATTTTTATCTTTGAGTTTTACGTCGTCTCTTCCTACTCTCTTGTGCGTTTATCTTTTTCGTCGTTCGTTGTCAGCAGATCCATTCTTTTCCTGTAAGATCTTCTTCCTTCTTCTTCATTTCTTTATTCACCATGGTTTACCCTGTTGAGTCTCTTGAGAAGTTTCGTTCTGATTTCTCCATTCCCTCATGGGTTGTTTTGGAAGAGCTTTTTTAGCCTTCTAATTACTTCCATTTGGCTGAGGGAGATTGGTTCCACAGTCTCTTTTTTGCTGAGTGTGGATTTTCTTTTCCACCAAATTCCTTGTGTCTGGAATTCTGTCAGTACTTTGATGTTGTTCCTGCACGAATAGCCCCCAACACATGGAGAATAGTTAATGGGGTGCATAGGTTAAATCAAATCCATGGAACTCGAATATGAATTCCAGAAATCATGTACTGCTATAGATGGGCAATTAATGATAATATTTTTTATTTAAAAACTAGATTTTTAAATAGAGCCTTAGTAGTCAATCTCCCTGATGCCAATAGGGATTATTTTGAACATGGGGTTGTCATAAAAAATTGGCAACACCCTCCATTAGCTGGAGATGAGGTTTACCAGGGTCCCAGATGCCCTCCTTTTGGCAATGGGATAGGTTATTTTTATTTTATTTTATTTATTTTTAAATCATGTTTCTTTTGTGTTTGATGAAATGTGCCACTGATAACAATGTTTATTTATTTGCAGTTGACAGCAAGAGAAAGTGCCCAAAAGATGCAGATGTCAATATAAGGCATTTGAAACTTATCTGGAGTCTGCATCAAAGTGTTGCTGACGAGCACATTAGATCGGTTTCATATCTGCTCCAGTACAAGAGCTACACCACTTCTTTCACTGCTCGTCCAGTGATAAGTGAGTCAGAGCCAGTACCAGCTTCCACCAGCTCATCGCCTGAATCTCATATTCCTTTAAGTGAAAGGATGAAGAAGAGAAGACCTCCTACCCTGTTTGAGAAAACTGCCTCCGATTCTGGGGAGGCAAAAAGGAGTAGGATTGATGTCCCAAGGGATGGGACAAAGAAGACTGATGCAGCTCCTCCATCTTCTCCTGTTAAAGTTGCCGAGAAGCCCGTAGTGGCTCCGAGAAGCTCTGCTACTCCTGGAGACACTACACCAAAACAAGCTTTTAGTAACAGACTGTTTTTTGTATTACTAACAGTATTATACTGTTACTATTTCTCACAACACCATACCGTTACTAATATATGATAAGTGTTACTAATATTATTTAAATATTTTAAAAGTAATTAAAAAAAGTAATTAACTAGCATTCTCACAACACAATACACCTAGCGTTAAAATGTCCCCGACAAAGAAATTGTCTTTCTCCAAAATGCTCTAGCGTGACCTAGGTTTTGGAAAAAGCTAGCGTTTGAAAAAGCTCTTCCTCTTCTCCAATACGCGATCTTCTTCTTCTCCAAAATGCTCTTCCTCTTCTCCAATACGCGATGCTCAGTTAGCGTGACCTAGGGTTTGGAAGAAGTCTCAGTTAGCGTGACCTAGGGTTTGGAAGAAGTCTCAGTTAGCGTGACCTAGGGTTTTGGAAGCATTCGGAATTGTGATTTGATTTCATAAAGTAATTATCTCATTCATACGATTTACTGTTCATAAGAGATTTGTTGTTGGGTTACAAGTTTATTTTGTTGGTAAAATGCAATGAATTTTTGTTATTGTTGTTGGGTACATACTTTTTATTTTTTTTGGTTCAAGTTTTTGATTATTTTGTATTAAATCCAAAGCTTAGAATGTTTTTTATATACTGATTTATAAAAAACACATAATTGTATACACTGATTTATACTATTAAAACACATAATTGTATACACTAGACCTGGTATTTAATACCCTGTTATACTATTAAAACACCTAATTGTATACACTGATTTATACACTGATTTATAATATTAAAACACATAATTTTATATAACTAAGGAAATTGCACCCCTCCCCTGAACTTTAAGGTTTGTTCTAACAAAATTACATGTTGTAACTGTGATTTTTCTTATGTGTATCAATAATTCTATTTTTTTATATAATCATATAACTTGTGTGTAAACCATATTTTTTTGGTAGTGCAGAATGTCACAAACATTGAACAAAGAGTGGATGAATGAGAGGAATAGAATAAGTGAGGTGTACACAAATGGAGTTGCGTCTTTTATTAATTTTGCAATTGCAAACAATGGCCATCAATTCTCGACCTTTCCTTGTCCATGTGTTAAGTGTCAAAATAAGAAGCGTTCTACTGCGGTAGATATCAAGGGTCATTTGATAATGCACGGTATAGACAGGACATATACTAAGTGGGTTTTACATGGTGAAACACTATCATCGAACCTAACATGTCCCGTAGTAGATACTATTGATTGTGAAGGACATGATGAAGCTGATAACAATGAGAATGAAAGGTTGCAAAACTTAGTTGACGCATGTTACGGAGTGCACGAACAACATTGTGTAGAACCCGATTAGCAAGGATTCTCTGAAAAATCGTATGTCGACAATGAGAAGTATGATCAATATAATAAATTAGCGATGGAGAAATTGTACCCTTCATGTGAGGGTTCTGAGACTACTCTCTCTGCAATTGTTGAATTGCATAATTTGAAAAAGCAGTTTGGTTGGTCAGGAAATAGCGTGACCTCTCTCTTGTCGGTTTTAAAGAGGTGGCTTCCAAAAGGTAACACATTACCAGAAAAATATCCGCACATGAAGAGAATGATGAAAGACCTAGGTATGAAAGCAAATTACATTCATGCTTGCGTTAACAACTGTATTTTATACTGGAAAGAGAATGAAGATTTGGAGGAATGTCCTCAGTGTGGAGAACCGAGATATGCAGTGACCTCAAAGAAAGGGAAGAGGAAATGAAAAGAATCGATGAAAGTGTTGAGACATTTCCCTTTAATTCCAAGGCTAGTGATATTGTACACTATTCCTTGGATAGCGCATGAAATGACATGGCACCATCGAGCAACAAGTTCATGGGATTATCAGCGACATCCTTGTGATTCATCCCAACGGAGAATGCTAAAAAGTAGATGGCCCGATTTCGCCGAGGAAGGGAGCAATGTTTGGCTTGCAATAGCAACAGATGGGTTTAATCCCCATGGTATTCAGTCTAGTAGTTATAGTTGCTGGCCTGTCATGACCGCGCCTTATAATGTGGGGCCTTCTTTATGCTTGAAGCGTGAGTTCCAAATTTTATCTTTGCTGATTCCTGGGCTAAAGGCACCGGGTCAAGACATTGATGTTTTTCTTCAACCATTAGTAGATGAGTTGAAACAACTATGGGAAGGAGTTACAGCTATTGACATGCACAAAATGCAACCTTTTACGTTGAGAGCTATGTTGATGTGGGGCATTCATGATTTTCCCGCATATGGAAACTTATCTGGGTGTGTAACACATGGTTACAAAGCATGTCCTATTTGTGGCGATGACACTCCATCCATTTGGCTAGAACATAGCATGAAGATAGTTTACACAAACTATCGTATGTTTCTTAAAAGCGATCATCCTTTTAGGAGTGGTAGAGGTTTGGGACTTAGGACACAAGAAGTTGGACGTCCCCCGATTCGACTAAACGGAGATGCACTTGTGGAGAAGTTAAGAAATATAAAGTATGTACCTGGAAAAGTCTCAAAAGTTCCCGCTAAGAAGAGAAAGTCTAATAATGTTAATGGGAGTGCTAATGTTGAAGTTAAAGAAGCTTGGTATAAAAAATCTATTTTCTTTGATTTGGAATATTGGCCATATCATCAAGTTCGACATGTCCTTGATGTGAAGCACATCGAAAAGAATGTTGCAGAGCATTTGATAAACACAATTCTTGATGATAATAAAACAAAGGATACTGAAAAGGGTCGATTGGATATGAAGGGTATGGGCATACACAGCGGTCAATGGCTTCAAGTTGATGGATGCACCGGAAAAACGATAAAACCAACAGCACCATTTATCTTGGATAAAGAAGAAAAAAAAAAATTCTGCCAAATTTTGAAGGACTTAAAGCTTCCTACCAGTTTTTCCTCTAACTTGAGCAATATAGTAAGTCTTAGTCCCCCATCTTTGCACTCCTTAAAGTCGCATGATTATCATGTCATAATTGAACATCTGCTACCTGTGTTGCTCCAACATGCCTTTCTGAAACATCGAGATTTAAGAAGAGCAATCCAACAATTAAGTTTGTTCTTTAACATGTTGTGCTCTAAGGTCCTAATTCGGCAAGATATCCAAAGAGCCAAATACATGGTTGTTGAAGCATTGTGCGTGTTGGAAAAATATTTTCCACCTACGTTTTTTGATATTAGCATTCACCTCACTGTGCATCGAGGAGATGAAGCCCTGGTTTGTGGACCCACCGACGCTCATTGGATGTATCCGTTCGAAAGGTGATTTTTTTTTACCTTTTAATATAGTAAAATATGCCCCATTTAAGTTAATAATGCTTGCTATTAATTTTTATTACCTAATACAAATAGGACGATGAAAGATTTCAAAGATATACCCAGCAATAAGCGGTATGTTGAAGGTTCAATTGCAGAATCCTACGTTGTTGTTGAATCTGTTAGATATTGCATGGAGTACATGCCAAATCCATCTGATGGAAATCATAAACGCTCCCGTGAGGCCTTTTTAGAGGAAGGTGGAGAGTTCTCTGATGAAGGGCCTTTGCTTGATGATAAGACTATAACATTGGGACCCGTACAGTTTCAACAAATACGTCGATGGGTATTAGTTAGACTAAATGTTGATGGATTTCAAGAGTACTATAGGTTTGAGTTATTTCATTTGTTTATAGTTAAGAATTAATTATCATTTTGAGTTATAATTACTTATATCAAACTACATATTGCAGTGAATATGAAGCATCACTGAAATCCGTGTCTCGTCCTAAAGGGAAGGGGATTGAAATGACAAAAGTGGAGAAATAAACTCCTTTTATCCCTTGGTTATCCGAGAAGGTGATTATATAAATACTAATATTTTTATTAATCTTTCCATTAAGTATGATGAGAATTGAAACATTGTAGTAATTATGATTTGTTTTCATCAAACAGTTGCTGAAATCAGGAGAGACGAAGACAAATGAAACATTGTGGCGATTAGTTCAATGGCCACAATTCAAGGCTAAAACATATAAAAAGTATCGTGTAAATGGTTTCGTATTCTCTCCTAAGTATCACGATGATACTGTTGTCACACAGGATAACGGCGTTTGCTTGAAGGCATGGACACAATTTTGAGCTAAAAAAAGTGATAAGAATCTCACAAATACTTGGACTATGTGGTATGGAGTTATCAAACAAATTATTGAGCTGGACTATACCTTGTTTAAGCAGGTGGTATTTTATTGTGATTGGGTGAGAGTGGAGGATAAGACTAATGGTTGTAAGCTTTGTACGGACTCCAACTTAGTGATGGTAAATTTTGATAAGTTTAAGAGCGTTGATAATGAGTATGATGATCCTGCCATTCTCGCATCCGAGGCTAGTCAAGTATTCTATTCGAAAGATCTTAAAAATCCCAATTGGTGGGTTGTTATACAGTCACCTAAGAGATTGACGAGTCAAGTGGATGACTTAGAGACACCAACAATCTTCAAATCTATTCTTGAAGACCAACCGCACTTGGAAAGTTTGCTCAAGCAATACGACTCGATTTAGTTGTTTTAATATTTTCTTTTGGATATTGTAACCGTTGAAAGTTGTTTTGTTTTACCAACATGACTATATATATCTCTATCAATATGCTAATGTATTGGGCATCTATTTTTAATTCAATGCATATTATTTTATAACAGTTATTTCTATTGTTGGCATCTATTTTTTGTTTTGGCAGCACTGTATTGGGCATCATGGCTTCAAGTGCAAGTGGTGGTTCGAAACAACAAACGTCATCAACACCACAACAAATATCATCCACTCCGCATCAAGAAAATAAAAAGAAGCAAGAAGAAATGGATAAAAAGGCTAAACAATTACAATATATGACCCAAGATGGTAAAATGAGAGTCACCGTTCAAGTGAATGGGAGTGTAGTCGGTCCATGGAGTGGGAGATGGAGCACTCGGGTTGGTGATCTTGTTAGATCTTATATTCCGATTAGTTACGAAGATTGGAGAGTTGTGCCAAACAATTACAAAGATGATGTTTGGAATGCTTTAATGGTAGGATTTGAGTTAGATGTTGAACCGAAGGTGGCTCGCCCGCTGATGGAGAAACGGTTTGCACAGAAGTTTAGGACACACAAAAGTAATATGAGATGTTTTTTGCCTACCGAAGACAATCCTGGAGTCCTACCGGAAGGTGTTGATCCCAACATATGGATATTATTTTGTGAGAACGAAAGGAAAGCAAAAAAGAAGTCACAAAACATTCAAAAAGCCAAGAATCGAACCAATTTAGAATATTCCCATACACTTGGGCGTCGCACCTATGCTGCTTTGCAATATAAAATGGTATGTATCATAATGTTTTTCAAATATCAACACTACTTTTGTGTATAACATGTGATATTTAAATTGTAGGTTCAATCAAACCCAGAAGAAGAATTAACGCGAGTAGACACATGGCTTGCGGGACACGAGGACAAAACGGGGAATGCAATAAACAGTGCTAAGCTTTACTATGTGCGTATTTACATGAAAAATAATAATATTTTTAGTATTATTTATTGCGTTTATTAATGAAATTTTCTCATTTGATAGGATAAAGTAAAGGATGCGATTGAGAAAAGAAAGAGAGAGAGTGGAGAGGGTAGTAGCAAGAGCCAATGCATAGAGAATGATGAATTGATAGAGGTTTTTGGGAAGGAGAAAAAGGGAGGAGTTCGTGGAGTTTGTCCCCAAATTTCGAAGAAGCAGTTGATGCATTTAGGGGTGGCAAATGTCAAACTTAAACAAAGAAAGAAGGCAAATGATGATGTGGATGCATTGAAGGAAGATATCATCTCTTCCGTCAATAGAAGATTTGAGGAAAATAACACACAAATTATGGTATATATGTATTTTATATAATTTCATTTATTAAAAAGACTTATTTAGATATAACAAATATTAACTTACTATTGTTTGATCCGTTTTTTCATAGGATGCTATAGAAAGTTTGGTTGATGCCTTCAATGCTCAAAACGGAAAGGGTCCACCAATCACACCGATAAGTGATCATGCATCCAATACAAGTCTACAACATAGGAATCTCTGTCAAAATTTGGATAATATTTTTGCATCCGCTTCTCGTCCTGTTTGCGCGACCACACCTTCTCTTGCCAACAATCCCAAAGTAATCTTGCTTGATAGGTATAATGAAGAACTGGCAAAGGGGTATGTCGTGACGGATGCAACAAAGGATATATGTCATGGTAAGAGAGTTGGAGTCGGGGAGAGGAAAGTATATGTGGAGGAAGTGATGAAGTCGGATGCTAGGTTGTTTGATGCTCCTCAAGGTGACCAATTCACTTTTGCTGACCTAGTCTTGGGGGGATATTTGATTTGGCTGGATTGTTGGCTTAAATATGTTTAGTTTAAGTTATGAACTTTGTTTGAGCTATCTATATGTGGACTTAGTTTGCATTATGCGTTTGTTATGAACTTTGTTTGAGTTATCTATATTTGGACTTAATTTGCAATATGTGTCGTTGTGAATTTTGTTTGGATCTATCTATATTTGATTTGGAATTAATTTGGACTGTCTTTTTTATTGTAAAACCCCTTTTAACTCCGCCAATGCTAATATTTATTTGAGCATTGCCGGTCCCAAGCTCGGATAAAGGAGGAGGGAAAGGTCATTGATTTGGTTTCTTTATTCTCATTCTTCATTTTGTTCTCATTCTTCATTTTGCTTTTCTTTCTATCACAAATGCCATTCATTTTGCTTTTCTTTATGCAGGGACTCAGAAATCGTGTTGTTGAGATCTTGAAATTTTTCAATACGAGGACATGTTAGCTTGTTCTTGGCGCCGGTACCATGCAGGTAATTTATTTAACCCATAGGAGTAACAGAATTTGTATTTCAACTTAAACGCTTTTCTTTTACATATTACAAAACAATTTACTTTGTACACTTTTTTTCAAACAATATACACTACTTTGAACAGGAGTTTATTGTTGCAGATAATGTTGACTCTGTTGGTGTTGTCCCCTGCCTTGTTACTCCAGTAGATGTATCTCCTACCCTTGGCCATGCCCCTACTTCAGTTGGTCAGCATACCCCAGTTATCGATATCCTTATTTTCGTGAGTGCTCAATGATATGAAATGAAAATTTGAACATGTATGTCACTTGTGTTTAAATTAAAATCAACACGTTCAATTTCTTATTATAAATGTACACCACAAGCCTTAAAATTTTATTGTCACTTAAATGACTCATTATAACCCTCACTTTGTAAGCTTCTTGTAGAATTCTTGTTCATGAAGTGGATGATTTATGTTTCAAAAGAAATCAAATATATTATTTTGAAGTTGAAGGACATTCATAGCAGTAAACCTCACTTCAAATATATTTTTTTGAAGCTATATGCTTGGATTTTGAACTATAGAAACTGTCAGACATGCAATGATGCTCCTGAACCGATTTGGGGACTGATCATTATTTTTAACTTCAGTTAGCTCCCTGCTTAGGAATGCATTCTTGATTTCAAAAGAAACTACTGTGCGTGGCCGATAATTATTGTTCAGAATGTGCTCCTATTAGCTATTCTTGATTTCAAAAGAAACTACTGCCCATGTCTTTCATTTTCTTTATTGTTGTTCTGAATGTGCTCTTATTAGCTATTCTCTAAATTTCTTGTGGTTTTGTTTTCAAACTGCCCAAACAGAGCAGAGAATACTTCTATTCTTGCTGGTCTGATTTAGAAAACAAATGCTCAGGAAATGAAGTTGATTTAGAAAAAATGATTGATCGAAGTCAACGACATAAACGTCAGGTATGCTCAAGTCTTCAATTGAATACGTACTCATCTTCTGCAGCCATGTAGCACGGCAATATGTATCAAACCTGATTTGGATTTTTTCCTTGCATTTCACAAACCTCTAGTGTATATTGACCTGATTACTGAAATAATATTTTTTCCTTGCATTTGGTGACTGTAGTGCAAGTCTAGCTTTTAGGAATATGGGCTCCCAGAAAAAAAAGACTGAAGTGCATCACATAGATCTTTTTTAATAATGTCCCAACATTTGTCTAGATAGTTGGAATTTACTAGAAATATTGAAAATTATACAATAGTTGGAATTTTGGGAATAACACCATTAGTAGGGGGCACCCCACTAAATAGGCTTGTCCTAAGGCAAATGGGGACCTAGTATTCAAAGTATACGATATTTTCTAGTGTCCTGAGGCAAATGGTGATCTGGACATGTTTAATTGAGTTTTATCCTTGATGTTCAAGCTGAGTTGTATTATGTTCACATGTTAAGGAAGAGTTTCGTGTGGGAAATTTAAGAAATGTCATTGACATTTCAAAGTTCATTATTGGACCATTTGTCTTCACTAGGGTGAATAAAAAGGGGTTGACATCAATTCTAAGGATGGGAGTCTAATGTTATGGTCACCCTCATGATAATACACTTATAGTCGTTGTAATCTGTGATGATTTCAATATTAAGCCTTTTAACATATTATACTAAGGTATGTGGCTATTAAAGGACTACATCTGTTCATAGTAAGTAAACTTATGTGTGTATTGAGTTATGCAATTTTTTATCCATGTTGAGCAAGATAGGGTACATTGTTTATGTGCAAAAATCTCTCAGATTTTGGGAAGGAATGTCGAGTCGGCCACCACATTTCAAAGGTATTTTGTTTCATTCTACTGGTTGAAATATTAATATTCATTACTGAACAGGAGAAAATGATAGAGGTGACTTATATGAGTGCCAAATTATGATTTTAATATGGAGTAGTAGAGGTTCTTAGGGTTTTCCTAATAATAGTTATCTTTGCTCAGTACGAAGATATGTGTCAATTTTTATATCACTCTTTGAGTAGTCGAGTGAGAAAGTATAGTGGGCATTCATTTTTAGGTAGAAGAGAAGTAGGGCTTGTCTTAATGATACCCATAAAATGGGAAGTGATAAAGTTATGGTGTTTACCTGGACGTTGTGATATTCATGATTACACCTGGTCTAGAGAAAAGGAAAATGATAAGATAATGACGATGTGGAGGCATCAATGTTCATGGATACAAGAAGAAATTTTGATGAAGAAATTTCTTAATGAGGGAAGAATGTAATACCCAACATTTTATTTATATAATTATTTGTTGTGCATGGGTTGTTCACGGATGTTTTATGTAAATAATACTAATGCATGGGTTTAATGGGTTATTTATGGCCTAAATATGAGTTATATGGGGTTCGCATGCCTTGTATGAGGTTTGCGTGGCACACAATTGAAATTTCACAATTGATATGTCGATATTTGAGGATGTTCATTCAACTCTTGAGACACTAGTTTTGGGATCACCTGGATTAATTCCTTTTGGTGGGAAGTGGGAGAAGACTGCCATCTTTCCTTGAAATGATCGACAAAAATCTTCTCTAGATCTTCTCTATTGGTTTTAAAGATGCCATTCTTGTCTTTTATCTTTGAAATAGCAGCTCTGGCTACCTTAGTCTTCACAGCAGAATGAAAGAAACTGGTGTTTCTGTCTCCCTCCTTCATCCACTTTATATTGGCCTTTTGCTTCCAATATAATTCTTCAATATCAAGGGCTTTATCAAGGTTTGATTTAGTCATCTGTAACTCCATGCGATTAGCTGCTGAAGGATCCCTCTCAAACTCATATTCCAGCTTTAGAACATTGTCCTCTAGATCCATGACATTTTGAAAAATGTTTTTGAAAGATTCTTTGTTCCAATTCTTCAAAACCTGATTGATAATCTTCAATTTAAGGGAGAAGTTTCTCAAAGGAGAGTTTTGATTGGTAGAAGGCCAGTTATTAGACACTGTTTGAAGGAAAGAAGGGTGTGTTATCCACATCTTTTAAAATTTTAAAGGTTTGGGACAAGAATCAAAGGGGGATAAAATTGAGAGGATCAGGGGGGAATGATCACTACAGGTCTTGGGCAGGTGAGTAATGTTAGAATTAGGATAGATAGATTTCCATGAAAGATTGCATAGGGCCCTGTCAAGTCTAGAGTTGATGGCACCTTCCTCTGTTCTATACTTTGACCATGTAAATCGAGATCCACTAAATCCCAAATCAATCAGCTCACTCTGATGGATAGCTTCATTAAAATCCTCCATAGCTTGATGGTCAATATTGTTGCCTCCTATCTTCTCATCCTGAGCAACAACCACATTAAAATCTCCAATTAAGAAGTGAGGGATGTCTACATTATTAGGCAGGGCCTCCAAATCCCTCCAAAGCTCCCACCTTTCTTCCCTTGAACATTTAGCATAAATAATACTAATAATCAAATTTGTACTCAGGCCAGGATGAAACACCTTCACAGTTAAGCTTTGTTCCCCATCATGGATTAGATCTACAGAGATTCCAAACCTTCACATGAACCATATGTGATTAGAACAATTTGAAATGCAATCATCAAAATTCAGTTTTCTTAGATTGAGCTGCATTTTTTTAAGCTTGGATTTAGGTTCAAAAATTACCAAAGCTGGGAGCTGGAATTTTTTTGAGAGGTGTTTGATTCTTCTACAAGTTGGAGAGTTGGAAATTCCTCTAGCATTCCAAGTGATAAAATTTATCATTTAGAACTGGGGAGGGCAAATTTAGTGGAGTTTTTAGCAGCTGCTCTGGTGGTTCTCTTGATCATTGTATCAAATTTTTGAGTGGACGTTGTCTTTGTAGAGGAGTAGACAGTTGTGGTTTGATCTTCCTTTTTTCTACATCTAATTTCCTTCCTCTTCATTACAGAAGTCCATTTTCTATCAAACATTGAAGCAAACTTGGATAAATCTTCGGATGGCATGGGGTTATGTTTAGTTTTCACCTTGTTCTTTTCCATGTCTGACTGATACCCTTTGTTCTTTGCGTGGTGGTAGTCATAATTTGGGATTTCAGTTCCTCTTGGGGATATCATTTGATGATCAACAACAAGAGCTTCTTGTGCTGTGATCTCACAGTGATGAATTTTAGTTGTATACTTCTGGGCAGCATTATTAGGGGCTGATTCCTTCATGACTTGAATAATCTTCCTTGGTAAAATACTTAATTGATCCTCTACTTGAATAACATTGTGGTCAGCTGTCTTTACTGGAAGAAAATCTTCCACTATTTCTTGATAAATTCTCACCTGATCACTTTATTCTTGTCCTTCCAGGTTAACTATTACCTCATCATCCCCTGCTTTATCAAGACTCTCAAGGATAGTCTCTTTAGAGTTCTTCACTTTCCACACCTTAGGTTTCTTTTGGATTGTATCAACTGCCAATTTTTTTGAATCAATTAGAAACATGCATGAATCAACATTGTGTCCTTTCTTGAGGCAATGATTACAGTACTTAGGCCTTTCTTGAGGTAAGAATTTGATGCATCTGGTTCCCTTGTGACAGTTTCTCATTTTAATTCCATGGGCTTCCAAACCAATATATATTTTATGTCTTGTGATCGATAATATATATCTCATTAGTATTATTGCGAGCCTTAGAGGGTGAGCCTTGGAAGGCCTAAGTCTCTTTAGAGTTCTTCACTTTCCACACCTTAGGTTTCTTTTGGATTGTATCAACTGCCAATTTTTTTGAATCAATTAGAAACATGCATGAATCAACATTGTGTCCTTTCTTGAGGCAATGATTACAGTACTTAGGCCTTTCTTGAGGTAAGAATTTGATGCATCTGGTTCCCTTGTGACGGTTTCTCATTTTAATTCCATGGGCTTCCAAACCGGTATATATTTTATGTCTTGTGATCGATAATATATATCTCATTAGTATTATTGCGAGCCTTGGAGGGTGAGTTACTTTAAATATTATTTTATCGTGCCAAAAACTCTATGAGGTACATATCTATGAAGCGTAAGATACTGTTAAAAAAAATCAGAACATGAATAACATGATTTATTGCAGTTGAAAAAAAGATGAGAGATAAAAAATCTCTTTAACATCTTTCACGTGTAATTTATTTACACGCGTAATTTACGGTTTTTTGAATTGCTAATTAGCTCATTTGGGATGTTACTTTTTTCTGTTTTTGCAGTGTTGGTGTTAAGAATCAAATGATGTTATACTTTGAGTATGGATCGACTCTGCTTGTGCAGAAATTAAGATCGACCTGTGCAGAAATTAAGTTCTACTGAATCGTTTTTGGAGAATAGGGATCGACTCAGATAAATCTTATTCTATGGTCGGCACAGGCTCGTCCTGGGAAATAGTAAATACCAGTCTCCCCATCCGGTTCCGTGATTGAATTCCCCCTCACCAGAATTACGGAGAATGGTAAATACCAAAAGGTAATGTGTAAAATGCTTGTATTTCATTAAGTTGCATAAGTTTGGTGTTATGATTACCCTGCAACCTATGATAGATGGCTCCAAGATTGACGAATATAAGTTCAAGTTGGGTTTTCATCTAGCCAGCTCAAATAGTAAAGTATCTTTTTTTTAATTAAAGAAGGTTTCAATTGTGATTTAGTTTCTTAAATGGTGCAGTGCATGACAGTCAATATCAATATTGGAGCTTTGGTGGCCCTCATCTTTTTGTCCTCTGTTGTTTGTTGGTTGTCGTTTTGGCTTGGCGCAGCATGTGGTCTTGCTTATGGTTCATCTTAGGATGATTTGTCTCGATTATTGGGGTTCTTAGTTTGCTGTCCTTCGCGCTATTTCACACTAGATCTGGCATGTTCACCATGGGTACTGTGTTGCCACAGTGGAGGTAATGAGATGGATTTACGGAGGGCCCTCGAATTTTTTTTTTTTTAAATATGTACTAAAATTAGTAACATAACATTACCGTTACTAATTATAAATTCCGTTACTAATTTTGAACTTTATGTTACTATTAGTAACAAAAATTGTCCGTTACTAAATTTGAATTTTCCGTTACTATTAGTAACACAACTTTAGCGTTATTAATTTTGAATTTTATCGTTACTATTGGTAACAGAACTTTACCGTTACGGATTTTGAATTTTACCGTTACTAAATTAGAATTTTACCGTTACTATTAGTAACATAATTTTACCGTTGCTAATTCTAATTTTTTCGTTACTATTAGTAACAGAATTTTACCGTTACTAGCTTCGTGCCCCACGCCTTTTTTCTAACGGAAAAATTGTGTTACTAATATATTTAGTAATGGTAAAATTGTGTTACTAATACCGTGTTTTGGTGTAGTGAGAGGTGATTGTGATATCACCGACCAAGGGTTCTTCCTTGGTTGAATCTGTACCTGTTCCCCCGAGGAGGCTAAAGAAGAGCTCCTCGGTCAATTTGGTTGACACTATTACTCAGCCCCCAGCTATTGGGGCTGGAGTTACCACTTTTATTCCCCCGAGCTCTGCCATGAGCTCGGTAAAGTCCTGGATCATTCCCGAGGTCCAAGGTACTGAAGAAAACCTTACTCGGGATATGGTCACCTCACTAGCTGCTCGTCACCTTGCTTCTATAAGTATCTTTACTTTGAATTTTTCATATTTCCTTTGTCATTTCTGTTTCTGACCTGCTTTCTTTTTACTTTCACAGTTGACGAGCTGCTTCAATATAATCCTGAAGAAGGATGAAGCGATTAAGGCTTCTTGCTCCTCGTCCAGTGTGGAGGGAGCTCTGGAAGAAGCTACTAAGTCTCTGGAAGATTCTCGCCAGAAATATGCTGATGACAAAGCTGTCTGGGAGAAGAATCTTGCCTCCACCGAGCAGGATAAAGCTCGAGCTGTTGAAGCCTCCAAAGAGTTGGAGAAGAAAAAGAATGCCCTGGAGAAGGCAAATAAAGAGCTCGAGGAGAAGTTCAAAACTTCTGGAGAGTTGGAAAATAAACTCAAAGCTGCCGAGGAGGAGTTGGCTAAACTTCAGGAAGTAGGTCGGCAGAAGGAGGAGGTAGAAAATAAGTTGAAGGCTGCTGAGAACCTGCTGTCCGAGAAGCTCTCCTCAGAGAAACTGAAGAGGAAAGTTGTTGTGAAGAAGTTCTTCAGCTCTGGCTAGGACAAGGGGTGGAATAAGGGGTTGGCTGCCATGGTGTCGCAAGTGGACTATGGCAGTCTCAAATACTTTAGGGATGGATGGGTTGCTTCCCTTCAGGAAATGAAGGTCGACGAGTCTTCCGAGCTCTTCCAGAGACATATCCCTGGTCCCCCTCCAACTCCAAAAGAATTAGAAGAGGACAAAGCTACCTCTGAAGAGTCTTCTATGGTGATGGGAGATTGTGCCCTAACCATCCAACCTGCTGCTAAGGAAAATCAGTACATCATTTCTTCCTCCGAGCAACTGCCTACTCTACCCGAGCAACTATCTCTTCCCTCCGAGAAACCTACCTCTTCATCCCAGCCTCCCGAGAAGGTTCTGGGAGATAAGGAAAAGGTTTAGTGTTGTTCGGGGTTCTCTTTATTTTGTTTCTCTTTATCAAATGTAACTCAGAAGATGTAACTCTAAATTATAATCTAATAAAACTTGAACTTTTTGCATACTGTTGTCTATCTGTCATTCATACTCTACTTATTCTTCTTATTGATGATTGCTCTTCTTTCTCTGTTAGTTTCTGGCCAGGATGGAACTACTATCCGCCCATGACACAAAGTTGCTGCAATAATGCAATAAGTACTTTAAGGCTGGTCACACAGACCTGAATGTTGCACAAGTTACCGACATCCTTGGTCATGATGCTTTAGAACAGGCAGTGGAAGCATATCAATATCTGAAGTGTATGCTTGATCGAGCTGTAGCCAATAACGTTGCTTATTATGAAATGATCGAGGATCTTCAAAACACCCTCGAAGACCTTCAGCTTCAATACAAAGAATCCACTGCCCTGCTACATAAGGGGTATGAAAATAAGTACAAGCTAATCATGGCTGACAAAGGCTACGAGAATCTTTTTGCTAGGTATGATCTGAGGGAGAGAACTTTGAAGGGTGAGGTTGAGGAATGCAGACAGATTGCCAAGTTGCTGGAGCAAGAGAACAATTACTTGCAAAAAGAGCTAACACAATTGAAGTCTGCAGCCTCCACTTCCAGTGCCTTGATCCCAGTGACCGACGAGGGATTCTCGTTCTTAGAGGTTGAGAATGCCAAGTTGAGGGACGAGTTGGAGAATTTGAAGAGTTCTGGCACCTCTACATCTTCCTTCGGTCGAGCAAGAGCTCCTCGGGGACGAGCAAGAGCAGCTCGGGTTCTTGTCGAAGAACAGAGAACTCAATCTGCGTTAGAGAACCAGGCTTTCCAATTAATGGCGAAGAACCAGGCTTTGTTTGATATGTCAAAGAGGATTAGGGACCTGAAAAAATAGCTCTCTGCGCAGAAGTCAGTCTTGGAGAATAAGGAGCTTTTCATCAAGAATCTCCATGAGCAGCTAGAAAAGCTAACATATCAATTCCATAAACAGCCCAGGGAGTTCTGGATGGCTGGATACAACGAAGCACTATTCCACTTGGACGATTGTATCCAGAATGCCAACAATGAGGGCTACAAGCAAGGCTGGCTGAATGCCTTAGGTGTGTTAAAGCTCGAACAAGGTCATTATCTGTGGGACTACCATGATCCAGGGTTGCTCGACTTGCCTGTGCCACCATACAATTTGGAGATGGATTGGATCCCTGCTCGGGCTATTCCTCAGAGATTAATTTCAAAGTATCTCGGTGACTACAATTTACATTCTCAAATTGAGGTATCTCATCCCGAGCATCTTTTAGATCGACCATCCGTGATGAATGTCAGGATGTTGAAGGATCTCAACTTCATCAATTCTCCTCTGTCTTTAAATGATCTGCCTGCTGGCGAGGAACCTGTGTCAAAAGCAGAGGGGAAGAGACCAGTAGAATAGGAATTTTTGATGTAATAGTTAGTATACATGTCAATGTAACTGTAATTTCATTATCAATGTAATTTATTTTGAATTCAATGAAACACTTTATATTTATGCATATCTGTTAATATTGTGTTGTTTGTCGACCAACTCAGTAATAAAAAGTTTCAAGTTTCAATAATATTGCTCGATCACTTAATAATAAAGTCACGAGTATAAAAAATGTTTAAAATTTTTCCAACCAACCAAGGTCGTTAAATTATGCTTGTCGACCAACTACAGTTAGCGGGTTTTAATCCCCGACCAACCATACTTGGTAGATTTTTCTCTTAAATGTTTTCGACCAACTAAGGTCGGTAAATTTTCTTTGTCGACCAACTACAGTTGGTGGGTTTTTATCCCCGACCAGCCATAGTTAGCAACTTTTGCACGTTTTTGGAATAATCTTACCTCCCGACCAACATAAGTTGGCATTTTCGAGAATATATATACCTTCCGACCAACATAAGTTGGCATTTGCGAGAATATATTGTTTCCTAGCCAAACAGATTGGCATTTTTAGGAATATTTCGTTTCCTAGCCAAACAGGTTGGCATTTTTAGGAATATTTTGTTTCCTAGCCAAACAGGTTGGCATTTTTAGGAATATATTATATCCTAACCAACCAAAGTTGGCATTTTTAGGAATATTTCGTTTCCTAACCAACCGAAGTTGGAATTTTTAGGAATATTTCGTTTCCTAACCAACCGAAGTTGGCATTTTTAGGAATATTTCGTTTCCTAACCAACCAAAGTTGGCATTTTTAGGAATATTTTGCTGAGCAGCTTTGCCGAGTAGTGTGTAGCACTAGTATTCCCCGAAAAATTCTCAATAAAAAGGAGAGACTTTGGCATAATATCTTCGTTTTATTCATACTGATGGAACTGCGTTACATATACATCACTGATAATACTTGCACAGATGCTCTGCGTTCCATGCATTCTTAAACTCCTCGCCTTCTAAAGTTGCTATTCGATAAGTTCCTGGTCGAACAACTTCTGTAACTCAGTATGGTCCATGCCAATTTGCCTCCAGTTTGTTGTGCTTTTGAATTACTTTCTTCAGCACATAGTCTCCTTCTTTCAGGTCGCATTTCTTCACCCTCTTGTTGTAAAACAAAGTTGTTCGCTGCTGGTAAGCAGCATTTCTAATGGTTGCTTCTTCTCTGACCTCCTCGAGCATGTCTAAATCCAGTCTTCTCATTAAGTCGCTGACAGGGGAATTGAAATTCAGTACCCTGTGTGTTGGGAGGCCCAACTCGGCAGGTATGACAGCTTCACTTCCAAATGCCAGCATGTATGGTGATTCTCCAGTTGTTACTCGGGGAGTAGTTCGGTAAGCCCAGAGTACTGATTGTAGTTCGTTGATCCAGTTTATTTTGCATCATCCAATCTTTTCTTCAAACCGTTCAGCAGCGTTCTGTTTGTCACTTCAGTTTGTCCATTGCTTTGAGGATGACCTGGTGCTGAATGAACCTTCAAAATGTTTGACTGGTGATAATAGGCGGCAAACTCCTCGTTATCAAATTGTGTTCCATGGTCTGTGATGAAGGCATGAGGGAGACCATATCGTCAAATGATGTTCTTTCAAACAAATCGGTACACTTTCTCATACGTCATATCTATGAGTGGCTCAGCTTCTACCCACTTAGTAAAATAATCCACTGTGACGACGAGATACTTGAACCTTCCTTGGGTCGTTGGCAGTGGTCCAACCAAATTTATTCCCCACATGGCAAATGGCCAAGGGGAAGTTATGGGTGTCAACAATGCTTATGGAGTTCTTCGGATGGAGGAGAAGCGTTGTCACTTGTCTCACTTCTTGGCATAGGCTATACAATCAGCCCTCATCGTCGGCCAGTAGTATCCCTACGTCATCACCCTTTGCAAAAGCGTCCGACCTGCTACATATGCTCCACAAGACCCTTCATGGATTTCTTCAATCAATTCTTTCACCTCAGAGGGATGTACGCATCTCTGCAAACCTGCCATAATTCCTCGTCTATATAAAATACCATTAGTTAATACATATCGAGCAGCTTTAAACTTCAATTTCTTGGCTGCGAGCTTGTCAATTGGCAATTCTCCCTCCTCGATATACGCCCTGATGGGATCCATCCAAGATGGTCCTAAATCAAGGGTGATAAAGTTCATCGTCAGATCTTCATCTATACTCCGACCAGCTAACACTTCAATTGGGATTGTTCGTCGTAGCTCGGTGCGAATAGCTGATGCTAGTCGAGCTAGGGCGTCTGCTCTCGCATTCTCTATTCTTGGTATTCTGACCTGCTGAATAGCGGCAAATTCTGACACCAGCTCCTTTGCCTTTGCATGATATCTGATCATTAATTCTCCTCTAACTGCATATACTCCCATCATTTGGTTTACAATCAATTGAGAGTCACTGAAGATCACAACCTGCTGCGCCTCCATAATTTTTGCCAAATTAAGCCCTGCAATCATGGCCTCATAGTCAGCCTCATTGTTGGAAGCTTTGAATTGGAAACGCAAAGCGTATTCTATGTCGACCTCGTTCGGAGTGCTCAAAACTATCCCGGCGCCACATCCTACAGTGCAAGATGAGCCATCTACATATAGCCTCCATATAGGTAACTTGTCTTCATATTTCGAATCAGTCAGAGTTCCTCGGTGAAATATTTTCTGCTTCCTTTCATCCTCCCCGGATTTTTCTTGCTCCTCGTCGATCATTTTTTCTTGCCCTTTTACTAACCGGAGTTGGTCTGAGCTCGAATTTAATGATCCTGTAACATCCACTTGCCCTTTTACCAACCGGAGTTGGTCTGAGCTAGTGTTTGTCGATCCTGTAACATCCACAGGTTGATCAGCGAGCAACTCTTGTTCCTCGTCCAGAGTCCTCACAACTATCTCTGTATCACATCCTGTAACATTCACACGCCCTTTTACCAATCGGAATTGGTCTGAGCTTGTGTTTGTTGATCCTGTAACATCCACAGGTTGATCAGCGAGCAACTTTTGCTCCTCGGGGGTATCAGGATAGGTGAACTCCGCTATAAAGTCTTCTACAGCCTGCCCTTTTAGCGATGATCTGGGTTCATAAATTATATCATATTCACCGAGCTCTATTTCCCAGTACATCAATCTCCCTGATTTTTCTGGCTTATGAAGGGCTTGTCTCAATGGCACATCGGTATATACTACTATAGTATGAGCCTGAAAGTATGGCCTCATTCTCCTACTCGCCTCAATCAGCGCCAGAGCCAATTTCTCCAGCCTTGGATATCTGATCTCTGCTCCTCGGAAGGCCTTACTTGTGTAGTAAATTGGTTTTTGCACTCCATTCTCCACTCTGATCAACGCCGAGCTAACTGCATTCTCGGACACTGCAAGGTACAAATACAATTTTTCTCCCATCACCGGCCTGGACAACAGTGGAGGTGCTCCCAAGTATTTCTTCAAGTCTTAAAAAGCCTTCTCACATTCATCATTCCACTCAAAAGTCTTTCTAAGTGTCTTGAAGAATGGGAGACATCTATCAGTTGCTCGCGACACAAATCTGTTGAGTGCTGCTACTCGTCCTGTGAGACTCTGTACTTCATTCTTCGTCGTTGGAGATCGCAGCCCTAATAGAGCTTTGATCTTTTAAGGATTTGCTTCAATGTCTCGTTGATTGACAATGTACCCGAGGAACATGCCTTCTCGTACTCCGAATATGCACTTCGTCGGGTTCAGCTTCATTTGATATTTATCTAGTTGATCAAAAGTTTGACTTAAGTCAACTAGATGATCGGCAGCTTCCTTGCTTTTTGTCAGCATATCGTCAACATAGACTTCCATATTATCACTGATTTGTTCAGCAAAGACCTTGTTCATCAGCCTCTGATATGTCGCACCTGCATTTTTCAAACCAAAAGGCATAACATTATAACAATAAGTTCCCCTAGGGGTAATGAAAGAAGTACTCTCCCTATCTTCAGGTTTCATTTTGATCTGATTGTAACCAGAATAAGCATCCATGAAGCTCAGTAATTCGTGTCCCGAGGTAGCATCCACCAGTTAATCAATTCGGGGAAATGGAAAGTGATCCTTTGGGCATGCTTTGTTGAGGTCGGTGAAGTCTACACACATCCTCCACTTGTTATTCTTCTTCTTTACCATCAACACATTAGCTAACCAATCTGGATATTTAACATCTTCAATGAAACAAGCTTTCTGGAGCTTCTCGACTTCCTCCTGTATAGCTTGATTCTTCTCGGGACTGAATACTCTTCTTCTCTGCTTCACAGTCTTGATCTCCTTATTCACATTGAGTTCGTGACATAAGAAGTTTGGGTCTATCCCAGACATATCTTCATGACTCCATGCAAAAGTTTGTCTTCTGCTTCTAAGGAAAGTTATCAATTCTTGTTTCAATGAGGCTTCCAACGATGAACCTATTTGAGTACTTCGCTCAGGGTGTTCGTCGTCCAGAATGATGTTTTCAGTAGCTTCCACCACTTGACCCTTCACGAGTTGCGACTCATCTCGAGGATCCAATGTTTCAATTTCTGCACCTTCATCCACTTGATAGGTAGTAGTATTTTTCTTTGATTCTTCTAGTTCTTCTTGCTCGGCGGATGAATAATAGCATTCCCGAGCTACTTTCTGATCACCTTTCACAACTCCTACTCCAAAGTTTGTTGGAAATGTTAGGCACTGATGCACTGTAGATGGTACAGCCTCGAACTTCTTCAATCCTACTCTTCCCATGATGATATTGTACGATGATTGGACATTCTTATCCATCACGAAGAAACGTATTCTTTCTGTCCGACAAGAAGGCCACGTACCAATGAATATATCCAACTTGATCGTCCCAAGTGGAAATACTTTCTCGCCAGCAAAACCGATGAGGGGTCTGTGGTAAGGCTCCAATTGAGATAGCTTTAGATTTAAACTATCGAAACACGAGTAGAACATAATGTTTGACGAGCTACCATTGTCGACCAGCACTCTTGAAATCATTACCTCCTTCATTCTCATCTTGATCACCAGTGGATCATCGTGAGGATATAAAACACCTGCAAGGTCATTTTTTGAAAAACCGATGACCAATTTCTCCTTGTTCACCTTTCTCGGGCGATCTTCCTCAACTAGATTTATTCGCTGAATGTACGAGCAAGCTTGAGCCTCACCGAGGTAAGCTTTTCTTTCTGCAATAAGGTCTCCTCCTCCTACATCTCCTCCTGTAATAACATTATAATCAAATGACCCAAAGCGTATTGAAAATACCTCTCGTTCTGGATGTTTTGGTTTCTTGGGAAGATCGGGGTCATCCTCTGGATCAACTTCATGGTTTCTCTTCTTGTTCTCCTCTGCTCGACGAGGAGATCTAGACCTCTCTCTAGTTCGGTCATTGTTTCTTCTTTCGCCTCCCCGATCAACATACTTTGCTAGCGTTCCTCGTCGGATGAGTGTTTCAATCTCATTTTGAAGAGCTATGCAATTTTTGGTCATATGGCCATGATCCTTGTGGAACTCGCAATATTGTTCCCTATTCCTCGTGTCAGGGTCTGCCTTCATTTTCTTTGGCCAGTTTAACTCCTCGCTGTTCTTAATTTCTTCCAGAACGTGGTTGATATTTGCCTTCAAAGGTGTGTAATTATCAAATTTCCTCAAGACCTCCCATGACGACCTATTTTTGGATTGTTTGTCACCACCATTGTTCTTATGTTCTTTCTTCTTAGCTTTATCACCTTCCACCTTGGTTTCTTTGGCGTCCATATTCTTCTTCACAGACATAGCCTCCTCGGCATTCATAATCTTGGACGCTTTTCCCATCAGGTCCGACATGGTTCGAGGTGGATCTTTGGCCAAAGTGTAGTATAACTTGTTTGGCAGCAGTCCACTCATCAAAGAGGTAATCGTTGTCTTCTCCTCATAATCAATGACTTTCTAGTTTCTCGTTATTAAACGAGTTATATAATCTCTGATACTCTCACCAGCTTTTTGTCTAACACTTAACAAATGTGCTACTCGTTTAAGTGGCTTTGCTCCAAAGCAGAAATTCCCAATGAATAACTCGGCCAGTTGAATAAAAGTTGAAATCTTACCTTGAGGAAGATTATTATACCATATTTGAGCAGATCCGGTAAGTGTTCCCGAGAATGCTTGGCATCTCATCTCGTCTGGGACAGCATAGATGTCGGCAGCAGCTTGATATTGTTCTATATGAAGGACATGGTCAGTCTTCCCATCATACTTGGGAGTCACAACAGGTGCTTTGAACTTTGATGGTGTTGTAAAATCAACAATGTCCTGGACAAAAGGTGTTCCTCGAACAAAGGTTCGTTGTAGAGGGTTCTTGGCCTTAGCTATTTCCCCTAATCTATCCTCCAGCCTCTGAATAGATCCTTTCCATGCATCATTTCCTTCCTCTGGCCTATTGGTTCGAGCAACTGATCGCATTGAAGTGGCTTCCTGGGATTTATCTCGATGAGCAGCTGGTCGGTCATAGGATCCATCTTGACGAGCAGCTGGTCGCGACTGGGCAGATCCTTCCCTTAAATCTGATGGTCGTCGAAAGCTCCTCGACGCTGCATTAAGAGGACTTTTGTTCCTCCTAGGGCCTAATCGATCGAAAGGAGAAACCCTACTTAATCTTTCCAATGCGCTGGCCCTTTCTGGGGAGAGGGTGACACGTTGTTCAGTATCTGTGGCTCGCACTGACGAAGTTCGTCCAGGTTAATAAGAAAAATCTTCAGATTCCTCATTGCGATATGAATTAGTACGCCTAGTACGCGAAGAAGGCGCACGGGTATTTCTTTGAATGCTTCTTAGTCCGGAATGGGATGATTAACCACCATGGAGGGTTTGGATGAGTTATCGCATCGTTTCTTGCATGACGGTCTGGCCTTGAGCCAGATTTTCCATTATTCCAGTCAGATCTGGAATAATTGGTGGAGCAGATGAATTTGGAGGGGTTCCAGCGTTTCGATTGCTGGATTCAGGAATATCAACCATTGGTAATGGATTGCTTTTTATGAAAAACGATATTATCAGTCATTTCCCACAGACGGCGCTAATCTGTTGATGTAAAAAATTAGATCACTCTAATTTTTCAATCACAGATAAATAAATGAGACAAACGATTTTAAAGTGGTTCAGCCTTATAAGAATGGCCTACGTCCACTGTTGTTTTATTGTTGAGTGTTTGGGAATTCTCGATTGGTGTTCTATCAAGAAATTCCGGTGTGGATTCGGATCCCCTTACAATGAGGATTGTACAATGTATTTATAGCCCTGAGGCTGTAATGTGAAAGGGTAATACATTTAATGGTATACATATGAAAGGGTAATACATTTAATGCCCTTTTTGCGTGTGCGTCTGAATGATAAGCATTTAATGAGCAGTTAAACTGTTGGTATCCTGCTTCGAGGTGCAGCTCGGACCGCCTGAGTTGCTCGGACCTCTTGAGCTTCTCGGTGCTAAAGAGTTCCTCGAAGAGGTATGTTCCTCGGAGCGTATGAGTTTCTCGGAGTAACATGGTTCCTCGAAGCGTGCAATCATCTCGGAAGTGTTTGTTGTTGCCATGTAGATAGCCACGTGTCTTCATATGATTGGTCCATGTCAGCAGATTAAATTTGGTATCAACACACATGTTTTTCTAAGGTTTCAAAGATTAAACACATCCTTAGAGTTTGTAAAGATCCGAGTTATCATTACTATATGTTTATGTGATCTTGCTGCACCAAGAAGGTTTGTTCTATATTTGAACATCTGGGTTTTTCAGTGAAGAAAAGAGAAGGACTTCTTGTTCAACATCGTAGACATATCAAAGCCATTGGGTGGACACCAAGACATACGTGGACGCGTGTGTTGTGGACAGGTATCGTGGAAGAAGGACTTTCTGCGTGGGCACTGTGAGAGAAGCGGTTGAAGATCAGAAGAGCATCAAGACCCGTGGGGATCGAGTCGTTGAGTGAGTCTTTTGTCTGTTCGTTGTAATTCCACATTCATAGTGATTGTCTGGCTTAGGCCGTCCGAGTTTTTTTTTCTCATCTTGGGTTATTTCTCGTACATCCAGCGTTGTGAGTATTCTTTACTTTACTTTGCTTTGCTTGTTTTAATCACTAGATGCATGTTTAGGATTAATCAAGATAAAAGTGGTTTAAAGTAAAAAATGGTTTTTCACAACTTGGTTTGGTGCTAATTAAAAGTTGGATAATGTTTAGTAAAAATTGGTTTGATTTGAAACACACGTATAAGGACCATTCTTTCAGTATCCGATATCGGTATGGGTACCTCTAATGAAGTATCCACGCTTCATAGCCATCTCTTCTTGCATGCATATGCTTTATTTTCTTATTTATTAGTAATTCTCACTGTTCTAAAAAACCCGCCTAGGTACGCCTAGGCTTAAGGCTTGGGAGAAACGCCTCACCTTACGCTTTTCACGCCTTATTCTTGGTAAAACCCTTAAGGCGCACTTTTTTCTAAAAACAACAATGCTTTAGTGAAACGATGTCTCCTTTTAAAGAATTTGTTTACAAACCGGACCATTATCTCACGCCTTTATACGCCTAGGGCCGCCTAGGCTTCTAAGGCTTAAGGCTTGACCTCCACGCCTCAATCACGCCCCGCGTTTTTTAGAACCTTGGTAATTCTTCACTTCCAATGTTTAGGTCTTTGACTAAGAAAACTTTCATATTTTCTAACAGTACTTTGCGTGGTTAAATTTTCAACAGATGATGTGGGCTCTCGAATATGACCCTGATTTGTTCTCTATGTATGAGGACCCCGAAGAAGCTAGTGAAAAATATGAGGGATATAAAGGAAAAGCAAATTCAATACGACAATATGGGAAGTATGAAAGAGAAAACCTGAAAAATGGAGGCAAAAAGTTTGAATCTTCCCTCCCCATTTCTGTTTTCCTAGTTGCCAGTGTTCTCAAGGATAAGAGCTTGAAGTTACTCACTGATGCTCAAGGAATAGATGATGTTGTCAAGGTAATCTTGAAAAACTAATAAATTTTACTAATTAATACTATAGAATACATCACCTTGAGTGTTATACACTACGAGGTCATAACCTGTTAATTAGGGATATCGTAGAATAACTTTTGAGAATTGGTGAAGTTGTTCAGCTGAATTTCACTACTGACCATATATGTGTATCTTTGCTTTTCTAAACACTATTAGAGGAAATGGACCATTTTCCTTAATTTCATAAAAATGTAGATGAAAGTTTCTTGAGAGTTTGATTTTATTTGTTTTCATAGTAATATTAATATCTTCTAAAGCCCCGAGGATATGTAGACCATACCAATCTCACCAGGAATCAACTCTTGACAAACTCGAGTTTTTTCTATTTATTATTTGGTTTGAGGTGAAATATTTCTCTTTGGTGAGAAATAAAATGATAAAAAGTACTTTTACCTATTCGGTGCTATATTTTTCGCTCATATAGAATTGTAAGTTAAGTGTATATGATATAATTATGTAATTTCTTAGTAAATAGATTTTACTCTGAATATCTAAAAAATATATTATTCGAAGTAGGCTGTCAATGGGTCGGGTCTGGACCCGGACCCGATCCGTATAATAGGATATGAGCATATTTTTTTGGACCCGAGTCCCGAAGACCCGTTAATTAAACGGGTAGGGTCTGGATCTTATACAAGACCCGGACCCGAAGACCCAACCCGAATTGTACATTATTATTTTTTAAATATATATATGTATACTATAAATTTATATATATTTATAAATATATCTTATCAATATAACATGTATGTAATATATATATAAATTTATGTAAATAATAAATATAAAAAATATATGTTTTATTTATACTAATAATATTCTATAATACATTGCAAAATATTTTAATTTAAGATTAAAAAATAAAGAAGGGGATAATATAAAAGAAATATTAAATAAATGTATATATTTCGTCAGACCCGGATTCGAACCCGAGACCCGAACGGATCCGGGTCTGGATCTAATATTGTAGACTCGAGGAAGACCCGAACTCGAACCCGACGAAGACCCGATTATACAGATCTGAATCTCCATAAACCCGACTCGACTCCAACCCGCTGACATGCCTAACCCGAAGCAAGTGCAGTTTGTCTTATTTGCATTTATAGACAAACGAACTAGTAGAGTGGCTGATACATTGACTGATATGGGTCAGATACTTGACTCAATTCAGTGATAATGAAGTCATATTGGCAAAATTTTTGTGGACCATATATTAGAGCTGTTGCCGTTCCGTAATTTATTTTAGTTTCTTATAGTGTATGCTGCAGCTCTACTACGTCATTCTTTAAACTCACTTGGAATAATTTCCTCTTGTAATGTCTTCAGATATTGAGAGACATGATAGGAAATCTAGATGCCAAGTATTGAGTTGGTGTGTGCGCGGTCATTATTACCTGCTGGTTTAGTGATTTTGAAACCTCAAAAAAAGGAAAAAGAAGAAAACAAAGCAAGAAGAATTTGTGAGTAAACTAGAAATACATAGATATCAGAACAGAAACAGCACTGGGGTTGGGGTAGTGTTCAATCACACGATGGTGTGCTACAGTGCTTTGTTATTACATGGGTCAACCTACTCCCTAGCCTAATGAACTATAAGAGAGTAGTTAACTTTATTATCCTGCACATACATCTAATAGAAAGCGAGGAGATCCAATCCAATCTCATGAATTGGCCTCTTCAGCTTCATACGTTGATTTAGAAATAGACGGCTTGGATTTGGCATTCCTGGGGTTCCATGTGGCACATGCGAGGTAGTTCCCTGGCCTTCTGTACCATCTGCTCCATTCTCTCGCCTTGCACTTGACCCTGTTGCTGTTGCTGCCTCACTATATCCTTTATGGCCTCGCATCTGCACTGTTGGTCCACTTTCTCAAGCTGCTCGCAGCACTCTTGAAGGTGCTGCACCTGCCGTGGGTTAACCACCATTCTCAGGGCCATGTCGTTGTAAGAGCTTCTCTGGGAGGACCTCAGGTACATCTGGCAGTGGGTGAGCTGCTGGGTCTGAACCTCCTGGCGGCATCTCTCTGTCTGGCGGCCACTGGGGTTATCTTCCTCGATGGTTGTGGTGGTGATGGTGGTCCTGTAGGTGGAGGCCTCCGCAATGGCTAAGAGGGCTACCAGGAGAGCAGCTACGATGCTGAGCTTTGCCATTGCCTCGTATATTCTCTTGTTGGATAATGTGGAGATGGGTGTGAGCTGAGGGATGGTGGTGAAGGGTATATTTATATTGATTAGTGGGGGTTTGCATGGAAAGTACGTGGATGATAATGAGTTTGGGCACCTGGGTGGTGGGTTTGACACACTCGTGAAATGGGACACGTACATGTACATGCAAATGATTCCACCCATGATTTTGGTTTTTTATCAACAGCTTTCGAGTGGTTCACAAAGTTTATTTGGAATTGTATATTCATTCTAGGTTTTTTGACTTTAGTCCCATAAATAAAGATATATTTAGGCTTCACTTCCGTATATTTTTAAAATTGTAAAAAGTCCCGTAACCATCAAAAATCGTCTATAACTTTCCTGTAACCACCCATCCTTCTTTTTATAGACAATGACACTTGTCCCATATAGAACCAACAACTAAAAAAATAAAAACATGAGAGTGGTGACAAATAAATCATTATAAATATGACTAAATGCTTAAGATCCCTATTCATTCTCTATGGACAATTGAGATTTGGTTATTTATTCTTCTACCCAAATAGCAATTAACATGATTATATGTGATTAGATAAAATATGAAAGATTGACTAATAGATCCCTAATATTTAATGAGTTGTTATTGTTATAAATAATCATTATATGTGATTAGATCAAATATGAATAACTAAATAATGGATCCTTAATATTTAATGACTTTTTAATTTTATAAATAATCACATTAGATTATCATGTCAACTATCACTAAATAGGGTCAACAAATTTGAACCCAATTTCGTAAACTTAAATATTAACTCCCCGAGCACCTGAAAATAATTTTTAAAAATTATATACAGTAAAATGTTGGAAATTTATTAATTATTTTTTCAAATTCTATGTGAATTTCGCACATTAATTCATACATGTTTGACAAATCATCAAGTTTAAAGTGATCATTAGTTAATTTATAATTCCTTCAAATGTACAAGATAAATTTAAATTAAGCCTGGCCGTTAGTTGAAATTATATGGGAATAAATGCTATCAAATGCAACTAAGAGGATTCCTTATTTGATATAACGAATAAAGGTATAAACATGCTCTTACACGGTTTGTGTTAAATCTCGATTTCATCACTAATTTCGCACTACTCCATTTTAAAAGTCCCCCCACCCGTGCGCACGAGAACTAATATATATGTTAAAACCATACAATAATAAAGTAAAACTAAAGAAGCATTGGATAAAAGAAATAAATAAAAAAAAACCTGACTAGTTGTTGCTATTTATGATACATTTTTGGGTCATTTTGAAATTGATCCTCATCTATTTTTCATTGTTTAATCTAAACTATTTCTAATGGAACCGTCATCAATTAAACCGTTACCCATGAGTAATAATATATTTTGATATATGTTAGTCTTCGCTAGTGATACTAACATATCCATCCCCCCAAAATAATAACACATGTCCCCAAAAATTTGGGTTGTCTCAATTCAGTTCCCCCTATTTTAATTTTGTCAATTAAGTTATCAAATTAATACATTGTTCCAATTTCATCTTAAATTTGACGGACCATAAATTCCCTTTATGAAAAATGACACATGTCACTCATGTGAAGGACTACATTGAGACTTTAGTCAAAATTCAGGGGACAAGAATGTCAAAAATTGTTAATAATATATTTTTATGACATTTTACTTTATTTTTTCAAGTTATTTATTTATTAATATATTTATATTTTTACTAATATTAATATAATATTATTATTTTTAATTTTTACTAATGTAATAAGAGGATTGAGGAGAAGAAAATATGCCACATAACAATGTAATTTTCAATAAAATCTAATGATAAATTTAATTCGACCATCATTCAAATTAAACTTTTAAAGAAACCTTTTTTAGATAAAAAAAACTTGAATAACACATTTGGGAGGACATGTGATAGGTTCACAAGAACGAATTTTAATAAAATGTTGCAAACTTTATAATTTTCATTATATAAACATAACACGTCTTTCGTTAAAAATATTATTTTGTTTATTACAATGTCCATCATACATTGTTCCAAATTAATACATTGTTCCAATTTGAGGAGTTAAATTTTCTCAATTTAACTCCTCAAATTAATACATTGTTCCAATTTCACATTAAATTTGATAGATCATAAATTCCTTTATGAAAAATGACACATGTCACCCATGTGAGAGAGTAGACTTACTCAAACTTTGGGGGACAAGTATGTTAATAATCATAAATAATGTATTTTTATTCTGCTTTCCTTTTTCTTTCAAGTGTTTTATCTATTAATATATTTTTATTTTTAATAATATTAGTATTTAATTTTTACTAATGTAATAAGAGGACCGAGGAGACAGAGATATGCCACATAACAATGTAGTTTAGAGTAAAACTTAATGACTTAAACCATCATTTAATTAAAACTTTGATCCACAAGAACAACTTTTAATAAATTGATACAAACTCTATAAATTTAAGACCCATATAGGCCACGGAAGATTTTTTTTAATTATATTAGTAAAAATGGAAATTTAATAGTATACCAACTTTAGTAAAATTAAAAATACATTAAGGGTCCGTTTGATACATATTGGGAAAAAGTGTTGGCATGGCAAAATTTGTCAGGACAAATTTTGCATAGGCAAATTTTGCGTAGACAAATATTTTTTTCTCACATTAGACTATCAAACACCAAATAAGGTAAAACAAGTTTTTTAGGCAAAACATTTTAATAACACATTTTTCATCCATATTAACATATATAATAATAAAAAATATGTTTTTTTTAATTTTCGTCCCAAGTCTTATTTAATAAAAAAAAAAATTCTTTTCTTTTTTACTTCCCGTTTTTATTTATTAAAAAAGTAACAAACTATATATAAAAAAAAAGTTTTTTACGCCAAAACTACTTACTAAAAACAGTTTTTACATTAAAACAGTTTTTAATTTTTACATTAAAACAGTTTTTACGTTAAAACAGTTTTTAATTTTTTTTACATTAAAACAGTTTTTAGATTAAAATAATTTTTTGCATTAAAACAGTTTTTACATTAAAACATTTTTAAATTTTTTACATTAAAACAATTTTTACATTAAAACAATTTTTTACATTAAAACAGTTCTTACGAAAAAACAGTTTTTACATTAAAATAATTTTTTACATTAAAACAGTTCTTACATTAAAACAATTTTTTATATTAAAACAGTTTTCACATCAAAACAATTTTTAATTTTTTACATTAAAACATTTTTTACATTAAAACAATTTTTACATTAAAACAGTTTTTTACATTAAAACGATTTTTACGAAAAAACAGTTTTTAAACAGATTTTAATTTAAAACAGTTTTTTTTAACTATTTAAAACAATTTTTAAAATATTCATAACAGTTTTTTTAATTATTTAAAATAGTTTTTAAATTGTTTTTTTAAAATATTAAAAGCGTTTAAGAAGTTAGCAAATTTGTTGGCAAATATTTCTCACCCATATAGCAAAGAAAAATTTGCCAACATGTTATGCATAAGAGGTGTTGTACATATCAAATAGCTTGTAGGCAAATTTTACTATCAAACACACCAAATTATAGGCAAATGTCATATTTGCTAACTTATTTGCCATTTGCCATGGCAAATAATGCTATCAAACGGACCCTAATAGATAAAACACGTGAAAATATAGAAAAATCGCAAAAAAAATTCCTTAATAAGGTTATTAATATATTTTTCCCCTTCAAATTTCACTAAAGTCTCAATCCAATCCCTCACTTGTGTGGCACATGCAAAATTTTGTTAATAGATCTAATGATCTATTAAAATATGGCCAAAACATGAACAATGCGTCTTGTGAGGACCCAATTGAGAAAATTAAAACATGAAGAACTACTCTGAGACTTGGCCGCACTAGGGAACCGAAAGGAAATGTAACCGACTTACCCTACAAAATAGGATTCATGACATAGGCTTTCAAAATTCCTTTTGACCGAATCGGACTCCAACTCAAACAAAGCAGTGTAAGTATGGATTATTACAAACAATATGGATAATCACAAACAACTACCTTAATATAATCAAACAATGACTCAAGTACAACTTAGAGGATATATATAAAAAGAGAACGATTTCCATAGAACTTCATCACCAATCAGTTTTAACTAGGTAGACGTTTATAATTGAATAAATAAGACACCCGATTATGAGGATGAAATATGTTGACAATCGATCACAAAATACGTTCTTGTATACACGACTTGGACTCTCGGCTAGCAATCCTCAAACTCCAAGATTGTATTTTTTAGTGAAACAACGACCCTCTCTTCCCCCCATGATGTATAAGCAAGGCCAACTTGCTAAACCATGTAAAATCAGGTGTCTCTTTACATTATGTACCGCACTCTAAGTTTATTTAGTAAATGTCCGGGGTAGAATCTAGAAATTTTCTATTTATTCTAGATCATAGTATGTATGTCTGATACCGCTACATTTAGCACGTCAACACGATCATCCATGACGGCCTTGATCCGAATTCATGCATCCACCATCTTCACACGTGCATCATGCTTGATGCGACGTGCTGCTCAATCGTTCCCACTACTCCACTTCGCATTATTGGCAAAATGATTTATTAGAGTTGTTTATATTTGCATAAATATTTGGGAATTTTTCAGAAATATATTTTCGAAGTCTGATTCGTTTTTAACAAAAGCAGAAAATTTTCTAAGTGTAGAAGCGGACTTGCCTTAGCCGACGAGCTTGTTCAAACGACATCGCTCTGTCGTTCGAGCAACATGACCATGTCGCGCGAACTCGTTCGAACGACATTCTCTACCGTTCAAGCGACATGAGGATGTCACGCGATCTCGTTCAAGCGACACCACTGCCTCGATTTTTGTATAAATATCTAGGTACATTCTACACGTTTTTTGAAGTCTTTTTCGCACACGATTTTTGCATTTTATAGCCCAGAAAGCAGACTTAATGTTTTAAGGCTTCATGCCTTCTTTATTCACATAACCACTCCCATATATGTATGTGAATCTTTAAACTTTCAAGAGGATCGTTTGTACTCATCTCGAGTAACTTGTGGAGAAGCCGTCTCTTTTCCATTGTTCCCATCTGGAGTTCTTGCGGGAGATTCCAGCCGATAACATCGGAACCGATACCTGAGGGTATTTCGTATATCACTCTTGTTTTCATTGTAATCCGTGTAAACCGTTCTTTACAAATTATAGTGAAAATAAAAGGTTTTGCCCCTTTGGGGGATTTTTCCTCACTTGTGTGTTTTGTTTGTGATTGAATGTTCTTGCATGATCATATTGTCTTTAATCACACCTAAATGCATGTTTTAGGATTTAATTGAAAAACTGAGTTTAATTAAATAATTTCTTTGTTTGAGCATTAACGCACTCTCAAATTTCTATCAGGGCAGGTTACGATAATTTATCGCGTATTCATATTTTTCACAAAATCGTGTGATATTGATTTTTTGAAAAATCTGTTTTGTGAAAAATCGTAATTTTTCCAATGGAACACCCATTTAATGAGGAGCCTATTTTTGAAAAAGTTCACGACCATGCTGAAAAATTAAAACTTTTGAATTTGAAACTTTGCAAAAGAATTAAAGTTTTGGAAAAAAAAATTCTTGTTTTAATAGTAAGATTGAATATTTGCAAACGTTTCAAACTCAAATAGATATTTTTCGTGAACACTTTGGTAATTCGTGTATTGATTTTGATTCTTTAAAAATTGCCAAAAAGGAGAGTGATGAAAGAGTCCTGGTTTAGAGAAGGAATTGAAGGACCTAAAAAATTTTAGGATTTCCGTTTGTGCCGTCGAGGATAAAAAATTAATCAATGATTTTACGGCATTTGAAAAGACTCTTAGGGATAAGTTTGTTTTAATTGAGGGGGAGCGCAATAAACTGTTAAGTTTAATTGATAATTTGAAAAGGAAATCCCTATCTTTAGAAGAGTATAATTCCTTGCTTGAATAAAATATTTTGAAGTTGACAAATGATTTAAATGATTTAAGTAGGTTTGATAATGATGGTAGTGGCTCATCGTGTTCTAATACTTCCGTTGCCAAAGCCACTATCATTCTTTATTTTAGAGGGTCAACAGTCCCAAGGACATTAGAAAAGGTCAGCCCATAGGTTTCGTTCCACCCGTTTACACATGTTCACATTGTGGTAGGAAAGGTCACCTTAGGATATTTTGTTTTGATCTTGGAAGAAGTCCTAGGAAGTCAAAGTCTAGTGTTTCGTTGGTTCCCAAAACCCTCATGCGTCATGTCACATTCGTTTGGGTTAGGAAATCACTTTTGGATACGCTAGATTTTAGACAAGGTTATTCTCGTGTGTTTGCACGTGATTCTTCTCTTACCATATCATATAGATGATTGTGTTCGCATGCTTGTCATACGCTAGTTTTTTGTTTCATGATATTTATGTTTGCTAGCGTTGTGACATGTACTTTTTGTATAAATTTTTGCTTTTGAAAAATTTGAAAAATCCAAAAAGATTTTATTTTGAGAAAATTTTGAGAAAATCCCAAAAGAGTTTTGTATTTTGTTTACACCATTTATGGATGGACACTTAGGTTGACCGAGTCACAACATCATTCCATTTTTCATGTGACTATTTGATAGTGTTTTGAGATAATATATCATGTCATCTTTGTGCTTTATAATGTTTGGAGTCATTGAGATGTAATTAAGTGTTACTTTCTACATGTTTGGATCATGATTTCCTTTATTACACACGTGCACGGATTTGTTTGATTATTGTGCTTGTCTTATCACATGTTGGTTGAGTATTTTCACTTCAATCCTATCCTTAAAACGAACCAAGTGCGATAAAACTTGACAAGAAAGTTGTGCATGTAAGAGCCGTTTGTGAGTTTATGTGCTTTATTTGAAAACGAAAAAGGGTTGCGAAAGGTTCATTTTGCCTCTGCGAATACCAAGCCACCATTATATAGGACCTAAAAAATTGAGGAATTTTAAGTATCCGGGGTTCAAAGAGGTTACAAGAGCCCGAAAACATTGAAAGGCAATAAAAAGAAATTCATGCCAAAAAGGGGCCATTAGATTTTTGCACCAATTCTCCAATGTTTGAGAATTTAGATTACCTCTAAAAGAAAATATGCATGAGGGAGTTTGGATGTAATTTAAAACGGGTTTACACGTCCTTGAAAGTCTTGAAAAAATGTTAAATAGTTTTGGACGTTATTGGTGTGAAAATCACTTTGACTTTGATTTGTTGATTTGCATAAGACGATGTCATCTAAATTCAACAATTTTTACACCCAAGGATACTTTTGATGCTCATTCATTAGGAGTACACGTATTCATCGTGCACATATGATTGCTTGAGTTTATTTACCTATCTAATGTGTTCACACCCATACATTCCATTTCCATGACTTGGTTGTGTTAGTATAAATCCATGGTGTGATTTTTGGTATCTTATTTTTGTACGAAAAATTTTAAAAATAAAAAATAGTTTGTGAAAGTTTTCGAGATATACCTTTGCATGCGTGTAGTTTGATCATTGTTTGCCATGCATTTTTTTCGTGACACTTCATGTTTAGTTTGTTTCTTATTATCTGTCTATTTGGGGACATAATAAAAAGGGGGAGAACGAATTATGATTTTATGGGGAAGTTTGCATTATGGGTATTGATTAATTTATTCTTATATCGTTTCAAAATCGATGCGTCACGAAGGTATTTTCTTTATCTCATGTGTGTAGGTATAAAAGTGATGATCATATGTTGCACACCCTGATAAGAAAAGCTTAAAGGTTTGAAGATTTGAACTTGAAGATTTTTGAAGAAAATTTAAAGACTTGCAAATTTTAGTATTTTCAATTTTTGGGTTCATTGGGGGATATTAGATTTTTATAGGAACTTTGATTTGATAATTCATAGTTTTTATTTTGTACCGGCATAAACATAGGGAGAGATTTGTAAGGATATTACTTTATAAGCTCGTTATCAATTTAGTATGTCGTATACCGCTACACCGTCGAAGAGCATTCAAGAACATTCGAGCATTAAAGACGGATCCGAATATCAAGATCTTCAACATTCAACCCTCCGCGAGGTTAGGTTTGGTAAGGTTGTGTTTTAATTCCTTAGCATTTCACTTAAAGAGTTGGGATATTTTTATCAAATATTTTTCTAAAGATTTTGTTCTCGGACACCTTTCCATAGAAAAATCATAACTAATTCATAAAAAATCAAAAAAATACAAAACTGGCGGCCACGCATTCGTATCGAAATTATCTATAAGTACACATGAAATCTCATTTGGTAGGTCATTCAAATGGCCTGCTTTTGTCATTTAAACGACATTTACCACGTGTCATTATTTTCGTTCGAGAGACATTCAACCTCGTTCGAACGACGCGTCGCCTTAAGTTTTTTTATAAATAGGAGTCTCCAACTCTATTTTTCATAAGGAGACCTGCATAATTTTTAAAAACGAAACTGCTACTGCAAAAACGATTTTTGTCTTCTTCTTTTAGGTTTTAAACCTTTTGTTTTCAATTTACAAAACATCCCAATCTTTTAGTGAATTGTTTTAGAACCCTAGATTTAACTTTATTAAAATTTTCCTTTGTGGGGAGAACTTTACAACCGAAGAGCTGCGTGCTATTGTGGAGGGAGTCTCTATGAAGTTACTCTTGTGGGGAGGATAACCTACACCGTGAAGACTGCATGTCTAGGACTGTGTGTCCTTGTGGTATAGTTGCATGTGAACCACTGCTAATTTCTAGCCGACGCTTTGAAGGTTTGACGAAGGCACCGTGCGTTACTCTTGTGGGCGAAAGCAATATGGTATGTAAGTCAATGGTCTTGTAAACTTGTCAAAGTTATAGAAATAAAAGGTTTTTTCCTGTGGGGATTTTTCCTAAAATTTGTGTCGCATCCTTTATTTATTTATGGGTTGACACACGCACACACGTAGTTTCATGTTTAGGGTCTGAATTGATTTGGTTTAAAAATAGACTCTAATTAAATAAGGTTTAATTGGAAACTTGCAAATTAATCGGTATCACACACCATCGTCATATTTTACAAATATGATAAAAATGGGGCATCATAAAAAGGGGGAGAATGAATTATAGATTTATCAATGATTTGCTTAAGCTTAATTGATCTTTTATTTTTTCATATCATTATATTTCAAAATGTTGCGTGTCACGGTATCTGCTTTATCTCATGTGTGTAGGTACAAAGTTGATAATTATTGGATTACACACCCTGATGAGAAAAGCTTTAAGAGTTTATGAAAAGACGCAGACTTGAAGATGTTGAAGTTTGATTGACGACATGTCAGTTGGTATTCTCAGTTTGAGGGTTTAATGGGGATATTATCTTATATGTGATTTGTTTTGTGGAAATTTCATAATTCGGATTTTTTATGTATGTACTGGCATAGACATATGGGGATATTTGTAAGGACATAATTTTATAAATGTCTGAGGTAGAATCTAAGAATTTTCTATTTGTCCTAGATCACAGTATGTATGTCTGATACCGCTACATTCGGCACGTCAAACGATCATCCACGACGGCCTTGATCCGAATCCATGCATCCACCATCTTCACACGTGCATCATGATTCATGCGACGTGCTTCTCAACCGTTCACACTACTCCACTTCGCGTTATTGGTAAAATGATTTATTGGAGTTGTTTATATTTTCATAAATATTTGGAGATTTTTTAGAAAATATTTTTTTGAAGTCTAATTCGTTTTTAATAAAAACATAAATTTTTCCAAGTGTAGAAGCGGACTTGCCTCAGTCGATGAGCTCGTTCAAACGACATCGCTCTGTCATTCGAGCGACATGAGCATGTCGCGCGAACTCGTTTGAACGACATCTCTCTGTCGTTCAAGCGACATGAGGATGTTGCGTAATCTCGTTCGAGAGACACCGTTGCCTCGATTTTTGTATAAATATATGGGTACATTCTACACATTTTCAAAGTCTTTTTCGCCCATGATTTCTGCGTTTTACAGCCCAGAAAACAGACTTCATGTTTTAAGGTTTCATGCCTTCTTTATTAACATAACCACTCCCATATATGTATATGAATCTTTAAACCTTCAAGAGGATCATTTGTAATCATCTGGAGTAACTTGTGGAGAAGCCGTCCCTTTTCCATTGCTGCTTATCTGAAGTTCTTACGGGAGATTCCATCCGACGACATCGGAACCGACACCTGAGGGTATTTCGTAGGTCACTCTTGTTTTCATTGTAATCCGTGTAAACCGTTCTTTACAAAATATAGTGAAAATAAAATATTTTTCCCCTTTGGGGGATTTTTCCTCATTTGTGTTTTTTTTTATGATTGAATGTTCTTGCATGATCATATTGTCTTCAATCACACCTAGATGCATGTTTTAGAATTTAATTGAAAATTTGAATTTAATTAAATAATTTCTTTGTTTGAATAAAGCACACTCTCAGTAAGAAATTCTAAATAATGTTTGATACCTATTATCCACCATAGCTAGCTGATATTTGTGGTTGTTGACTAATGCTACGTGCCTAATTTAATAGTTTCATCCCAAATCCAATTGACTAGGCTTAAGACGGGAAATTGTTTTTGCAAGAAATTTCTATATAAAATGTCAAGAAAACATTCCAAACACTCAGTGGCCTTTGCCTTTAATCGCAACTTGCATAGTGATTTATTTGAACAATATTGGTATTGGAGAGAGATTCATAGAAATATTCTAAAAATTTAGAGTAAATCTTACAATCATAACTAAGAAAATTAATTTCTATAGAAAATGTCAAGCGTTATATTTAAAATCAAAGAAGAATCTAAGACACCGTAAGATTTTACAAATTTAACCAATATGACCTCTCCCACACCGCCACCCTCCGTCACACAGACCTATCCGACACCATATTCAGATCCTATATAGAAATCAACGGCCACTCATCTCCCGACCTCTTAAAAATCCAATCTTTCCTAACTTAATCACGCTTCGGCGCACTCTGCTACCCCATCTTCCTCGAATGCATTCGTCCCTCCGACCATACCTGATCTTGCTCCTCCCGTTATTTTACCGTCTTGCACCTCCTCTGCATCCAAAGTTGGGCCCGCCAGTCCTTTGACCTCTCCTTCGCACGCGCCTCCTCTAATCTCCACTCCGTCTGGAATTACCCCAAGTACCTTACCCACTACCCCAAATCTCAAATCCCCAAAATATACACTTGCTTTTGTACCAAACACGAAAAACCACATCACGATCCTTGGATATTACCTAACTCCTGTGGAGAAATATGTCAACGCCCCTTACCACATGATCGTGGACATCACTATTTATTATTATATTAGTTACAAATTTAACCAATATAACCTCTTAACCTGGGTTCATTGATTTAGAATTCAAAAACTACTATTACCTTCCACACAGAGGGGTTACATATTGATGTGAGGAGAAAATGAGAGAGTAGGGAAGAGGACAGACTGAATAAAGGTAAAGTCTTGTATTATAAATAGAGAAAATGTGGTGGGAGATCAAAAGGTAAGAGAGCAGTAAGGTGGAGAGATAAAAGAGGGAATTGAAAAGGCAATCGACCTGCACTCTAGCAATTTCAATTGGACGACTCCATTTGCGTTAAACTTCCATTGATTTGCATTTATACCTCTAATACTATCGTATTAGAGGTATACTATATATTATATGTGATTAGATAAAATATGAATAACTAAATAATAGATCCTTAATATTTAATGAGTTGTTAATGTTATAAATAATCACATTAGATTATCATGTCAACTATCACTAAATAGGGTCAACAAATTTGAACCCAATTTGGTAAACTTAAGTATTAACTCCCGGAGCACCTGAAAATAATTTTTAGAAATTATATCGAGTAAAATGTTGCAAATTTATTAATTATTTTTTCAAATTCTATGTGAATTTCACACATTAATTCATATATGTTTGACACATCATCAAATTTAAAGTGATCATTAGTTAATTTATGATTCCTTCAAATGTAGGAGATAAATTTAGATTAGGCCTTGCCATTAGTTGAAATTATATGGGAATAAATTCTATCAAATGCAACTAAGAAGATTCCTTATTTGATATAATGAATAAAGGTATAAAAATGCTCTTACATGGTTTATGTTAAATCTCGATTTGATCATTAATTTTGCACTACTCCATTTTAAAAGTCCCCTTACCCACGCGCACGAGAACTAATATATATGTTAAAACCATACAATAATAAAGTAATACTAAAAAAGTATTGGATAAAATAAATAAATAAAAAACTAACTAGTTGTTGCTATTTATGATACATTTTGGGGTTATTTTGAAATTGATCCTCATCTATTTTTCATTGTTTCGTCTAAACCATTTCTAATGGAACCATCATCAATTAAACCATTACCCATGAGTAAAAATATCTTTTGATTTATGTTAGTCTTCTCTAGTGATACTAACATATCCATCCCCCCAAAATAATAACACATGTCCCCAAAAATTTGGGTCGTCTCAATTCAGTTCCCCCTATTTTAATTTTGTCAATCGAGTTATCAAATTAATACATTATTCCAATTGCATCTTAAATTTGACGGACCATAAATTCCCTTTATGAAAAATGACACACGTCACTCATGTGAAGGACTACGTTGAGACTTTAGTCAAACTTCAGGGGACAAGAATGTTAATAATTGTTAATAATGTCCGTTTATGACATTTTACTTTATTTTTTCAAAATATTTATTTATTAATATATTTATATCTTTACTAATATTAATATAATATTATTATTTTTAATTTTTACTAATGTAATAAGAGGATCGAGGAGAAGAAAATGTGCCACATAACAATGTAATTTTCCATAAAATTTAATGATAATTTAATTAGACCATCATTCAAATTAAACTTTAAAATACCTTTTTTAGATAAAAAAAAACTTGAATAACACATTTGGGAGGACATGTGATAGGGCCACAAGAACGAATTTTAATAAAATGATGCAAACTTTATAATTTTAAGACCCATATAGTTCAGGAGAGATTAATTAGTTCAATTATATTTGAAAAATAAAAATTTTAATAGTATACTAATTTTAGTAAAAAAACAAAATATATTAATAGATAAAACACGTGAAAATTGGCAAAAAAATCATTAATAAGGTTATTAATATATTTGTTCCCTCAAATTAGACTAAAGTCTGAATCCAATCCCTCACTTGAATTACACATGCACATTTTTGTCAAGAGATCTAAGGATATTAAAATATGGCTAAAACATGAAAAATGTGTATTGGGAGGACTCAATTGAGAAAATTAAAACATGGATAACTAAACCGAGACTTAACCCCACAAGGTGACTAAAGGAAAATGTAGCCGACTTGACCTACAAAATAAGACGCATGACATAGGTTTTTTAAAATTCCCTTTGACCTGATTGGACGCAGACTTAAATAAGGCCGAGTAAGTATGGATCATTACAAACAATATGGATAATCACAAAAAAACTACCCTAATAATGTAATCCTACATTGACTCAACTATAACTCAAAGGATAGTCACAAAGAGAGACCAACTACCATAAAACTTGATCACCAAGCAGTTGTAACTAGGTAGGAGTTTATTATTGTATAAATAAGAGCCCCAATTATGAGGATGGAAAATGTTGACAATCGATCACAACATACACTCTCGTATACATGACTTGGACTCTTATATAGCAACCTTTACACTCTAAGATTGTATTTTTCTTAGTGAAACAACCACACTAATGTCATTTATTTTTTACGACATCCAATTGATGTTACAAATTTGGTGCCCCACTTTAGGTGACACGTTTTTTATGTCACGGAATTACCCCTACTTTTGGCGACACATTTTTGATGTCATGAAATTACCCCTTATTTTTTACAACATATTTTGCATGCCGTGAAATTATATATACATTCAGTTTCATCAAATCGTGTCGCGATATGTATTTAGTTTAATTTAAAAACAATACCATCCAATATTTATCTCCCCTTTTCTCTCTCTAAAATTTCGCTCCCTCCTAAAAATCCTGCTATTCTAAAAGAAAACCCCTCACTTCCTCTTATAATAAAATAACTCCAAAATCTATTGCCCAATATGTCCCACATACATGCTCCTTCCTTCGACCAACATCTCCTTCTGGTGACCATATGGATGATGCTAAGATTTAGCTCCACTAGATAAGAGGTGATGATCTCAAACATTGATAACAATGGCCGTGATAGAGTTATATATGTGTATAAGTATATAGAAGGGGGTGATTATAAGAGGAATGAAGACAATGATGTATAGTGGTTCAGCCCATCAGACCTACATCCACTGTGAGTGTGTGATCCACTAAATATGGACACTAATGGCCTTGGATACAATGCTCATAAGTTCACTCTCTCTCCACTGTGTGTACAAGTATATTTTCATCTAGTGTTGTAGTTATCGATCCCTTTGCAAGGTAGGAGATGACAAATATATATAGGGCTTGGGTGGTGTAGTGTACCCCCCAAGCATGCATTGAGCATGTGAATAATGATCCAACCAATTCCCTGTTGACACCTAGACGTGCCACTTGTGATTAATGATGACATAATATTCCCTCACATGAGGGGATGATATTGTTATAACGATCTAGTCCACGTGCTATATGAGTCCCACGCGCACTATCCCACGTGTCTCCTAAATCATGCTCTGTGATGATGTCACCCTCGGCTTATGATGCTAGGCCGAGGGTAAGGTTCCTGCTGACAGCGGGTCAGGCGGGATGTGGGCCTCATACTGGCATCCCCTCATAGGGTCGTCTGGCCTACTAGGAAGGGTCATCCTCCTGAGGTGTCGTCTTATCCGTGTTGAGGTGTCGGCCCCTTATAGGGTCGTCTACTCTTGGATGATGGGTCGGCCCCTTGTAGGGTCATCTGCTCTAGGATGGTGGGTCGGCTTGGCTGACCATTCCTTTCATGGAACCGTGGTAAAGGTGGGCCCTCGTCTTGGACTTAATTCCTCGTCTGAGATAAGGATAGCCTCGGCATGGCCGAGGGTGTCTATTGGTATATCAATCACCCCTAACCCTTAGTCATCGATGTTGTTGAGATGGCTGAGGGATAATACTGCCTTTTGAGTGGCAACTGAGTGGTTAGGTTGATGAGTGACATTTGTCCAGTTGATTATCATCTTGTCAGATATCCATCATCATTTATGTTTCCCACGTGTGACGGCTGCACACCACTCTTGGGACTGTGCCCTAATGATGCTTCTCCTCGTGGGTTATGCATTGCCTTGATTAATGGGCCCACTAATAAAGTATTTAAATGTTTTTTTAAATAATCATTCTTTTCTTCTTCTTCTTCTTCTTCACGCTTAAGATTTATCTCTCTAGCTCTTTACCAGTTCAAACTGCTATTTCTGTGATTTCTTCTGTGTCTCAGGCTTTGCTCAATCTTTGTCTTCATCCTCAGGTAATTCCTCTGCCTTAGATTCCTCTTTTAGCCTTCAATTTATGTTTGTTTCATGCATTTCGGTTTCTTTCAATTTTTTCTTGGTTTCTTTTCCTTTTCGGCGTGAAAACTCGCCTTGCTGTGGTGGTTATAGGACTAAATATAAGATTTTAGGCTCCTTAGGGTTCTCACTCCTCCTTTCGGTGGTGGTTTAGTGCCTATTTTTGGAATTATTTGTTTTTTTTTTATATTTTTCGGCGTTCTTCTCCAGTTAGTTGCGTTCCCCTTGTTCTTGAGTGTTCATCCATAAAACCCTTTATTTCCTTAGGTTTGATTCAAAAGTAAGCTTGGTCAAACTGTGAACTTGTTTGTAGTTAGTTTGAATAACTTGCTTAAGTGTAGGGTCTTCCCCTTAATGCTCAAAAGACTTGATGGCCTAGACGAGGAATTTCCAACCTTGAGGGATAAATTCTTTACTGAGATTAGGCGAATAGAGAAGGAGTACGAGCGAAGACGAGGGGTCGAACCTAATTGGGTATGACCCATCTAAGTCCTGTGGGTCTTCCTGTCGTCCAGCCGAGTGTCAGACATAAGAGAGTGAAATGAATGAAAGAACATCGTCACCAATGGGTACCGGGCCTTCTGGGAGAGGAGAGACATCAACACTTAGCCTAAACCGATAAGCTGACGGGATAGTTCATTCTGAGGCTGTCCCTATGACATCACTGTCCCCTCTTGCATTCCAGGTGTCCTTTCCAGATGGCCCACCAATAGGTGACGTGGAAGAGAGATATGGGGACGAGGGGGCCGAGGGCGATAGTGAGAATTATGATGTTGATCTAGTTGACACTTTGAGTTCCTCGGCTTATGTCTCTTCTGTTAGGGATCGTGACCTCTTATTATGGAGGCACCACTTTGGTATACATCCCAATATAACTATGAGGGTCCCCAATGCAGATGAGAGGGTCTTTCAGGTGAATAAGGGGAAAATTGCTATTTATGAGAAGATGCTCAGGGTAGGTGTTAGGTTCCCTCTGCACTCTGCAGTAGTTGACTTACTTTTTGCCCTTGGGGTTTCTCCTTCTTAACTTCCTCATAACTCTTGGAGGACTATCCTCATCTACATCTCCCTCTATAAGAACACTTTCATCAACGAGCCCTCGGTCGATTTGTTGATAGCCTGCTACAATATAACTTCCTCATCCAAATAACCTGGGTATTTTCATTTAGGGGCAAGTAAGTCCGATAAAAAACTTCTTCATATCACATAAACCTCCAACCATGATTGGAAGAAGAGGTTCTTCTTCATCTCTAGGGATTTTGGGAATTCCCAACTGAGGTCGAGCCCGTAGAAGGCAGTCTGAAGGTCCCCAGGGCATGGTCCAACCCCTCAATAAAATCACGATCAGACCCCAGACTTAGCTTGGATGAGAGGGATGTTGTTGACTATCTGAGGAAACAAGGGAAATGACCCCTCATTTCCTAAAAAAAGCTGGTCTGAGGGTCGGCCCCCTAACAAAAATTTGTGAGTTGATATTTGATCCATTTTATTTTTCTCAAGTGTATCCTCGTTGCTACTGCTTGTTTCTAATGTACCGTATCTTTTTTAGGTCAGCCTGCAAATGTATCTGATCAACTTTGGGAGATGACTGCCCCTAGTTTGATGTCTGGCCTATGCAAGAGGAAAGACAAAGAGCCTCAGTAGCCTCCTAAAAAGACAAAGGCCGTCGGGCCGATACAAGTGGAGCCGACAATTGATACTCGTAAATGAAATGAGCTTGAGGTCCCTACTGGCTCTCAGCCTGATTCCCGTACGAGGGCGAAGGTGAAGGTACCTCAAACACATACTGAGGGGATCAACTCCTCTTCAAGTGTAGGCGCCTACTGGGCTCAGAATCTGACCTTTCTAAAGGCTGAACCCTCTTCCCTCATATCCAACTTAAGGGCAGCCAAGGCCTCAATGCTTTCTACGCCCTCAACCGTAAAAGATGCCCCCGACCATGGTTTAAGACTACGGTCTTCACACTCTATCTCAGGTATTGCCTTCATCTTAACTTTTGATTCACAAATATTAAACTATTCCCTCGGCCTTTTAATATGAGCTTATCTTTGTACCAAGGTTCTAAAAAACGCGGGGCGTGATCGAGGCGTGGAGGCCAAGCCTTAAGCCTTAGAAGCTTAGGCGGGCCTTGGCGTAAAAAGGCTTGAAAAGGCATTTAGGTCTTTTTAATATATTTTAATAGTTTTTAACCATAACAAGGCTATTAAAATACTAAAATTGTACATATCATAAAAATATGTCTGAATATTTGCAAATAAAAATACTATTTGATTATTTTGGATGAGATAATGGTTTGATTTGCAAAAAGATCTTTAAAGGTGATATTATTTCACTAAAGCATTGTTGTTTTTAGAGAAAAAGTACGCCTTAAGGGTTTTACCAAGCATAAGGCGTCAAAATCTTAAGGCGGGGCATTTCTCCCAAGCCTCAAGCCTAGGCGTGCCTAGGCGGAGCCTAGGCGGGTTTTTTAGAACAGTGCTTTGTACAGTCTATCTGCGCTTTCACATTGTCCACTAATTGGATGGGTATAAACCAGCAGAAGTTCTATGAGGTCGAAAGAGCTATTCAGCATAAGGCCGACCTGAAGATCGAGCTGGAGACTGCGAGGGCAGAGTTTGAGAGTGCCAAGACTGATCATGCAAGGGTCCTGGATGAGCTGGTAAAGTAGCACGAGGTCGACCTGAAGGTGAAGGATAACCTCATCAAAGAGAGGGAAGAGGCCTTGACCAACCAGGGGGTCCAATTCAAGGTTGAACTCGCTGAGGCAGTGAGAAAGGCCGAGGTCGATGCTATGGAGGCTTACAAGATCTTCGATGAATTCCAAGGCTTCTGCCTTGATTACCTCGAGAGAGGGATTAGGATGACCTGTCGGTGGTTCATCTTAAAATTTGTTGATGTCATTTCATCTATCAGTCTTTCTCTTGAAGAAGTGGAGATGGAAGACCCCCTTATAGCTGAGGCTCTAGCTCATGTAGAGTCTCAAGTGCACGTCGAAGGTATCGGCACATCTGAGCATCAGCCTATTTTGGTCATCGAAGAGATTACTCTAGTTAATGTTGAAGCCTTGCATTCTAATATTGCTCAATAGGGTGGCTGCCTGTGGCCCATACCCTCTGTTTGTAAAGGTTTTGTATTGAATTTTCTTTTGGACAAATATTTGTAATAATTTTATAATGGAATTGATCTCTTCCTGTCTTGGCTATGATCTTTGTGTTAACCATCAGTCCTCCCTCATCTTTCTTGAGATTGAATGGAGGGTCTTCCCTATTATTCACCCTCATCTTAGCCAAGGGTAGTTTCCACCAAATTAATGATGTTTTAAAATATAAGTCCCCCCTCGGCTTTCTTGAGAGTGAATGGAGGGTCGTCTCTACCATTCACCCTCATTATAGCCGAGGGTGGTTTCAACCAAATTAATGATGTTTTAAAATATAAGTCCCCCCTCGGCTTTCTTGAGAGTGAATGGAGGGTCATCCCTACCATTCACCCTTATCATAGCCGAGGGTGGTTACCACCAAATTAATGATGTTTTTAAATTTAAGTCCCACCTCAGCTTTCTTGAGAGTGAATGGAGGGTCGTCCCTACCATTCACCCTCATCATAGTCGAGGGTGGTTTCCACCAAATTAATGATGTTTTAAAATATAAGTCCCCCCCGGCTTTCTTGAGAGTGAATGGAGGGTCGTCCCCACCATTCACCCTCATCATAGACGAGGATGGTTTCCACCAAATTAATGATGTTTTTAAATTCAAATCCCCCTCGGCTTTCTTAAGAGTGAATGGAGGGTCGTCCCTACCATGCACCCTCATCATAGCCGAGGGTGGTTTCCACCAAATTAATGATGATGTTAAATTTCAAGTCCCCCCTCGTCTTTCTTGAGAGTGAATGGAGGTTTGTCCCTACCATTCACCCTCATTATAGCCGGGGTGGCTATCACCAAATTAATGGTGTTTTTGAATTTTAAGTCCCCCCTCGTATTTCTTGAGAGTGAATGGAGGGTCATCCCTACCATTCATCCTCATTATAGCCGAGGGTGGCTATCACCAAATTAATGATGTTTTTGAATTTTAAGTCCGCCCTCGTCTTTCTTGAGAGTGAATGGAGGGTCGTCCCTACAATTCATCCTCATTAGAGCTGTGGGTAGCTATCACCAAATTAATGGTGTTTTTGAATTTCAAGTCCTCCCCCCCCCCCCCCCCATCTTTCTTGAGAGTGATTAAAGGGTTGTCCTTACCATTCATCCCCATTATAGCCGAGGGTGGTTTGGCAAGAATTACCCTAACGTATACAAATTGACAAACTCAAGATGAAGAGCCAATATAATATTCTCATTAACATTCCAACTGTTATATTGGAGCAACACATTCATTACAACTGTGGTCCGATAGGACATTACATTATTGATAGTATTTCTTCAAATGATCTGCATTCCAGGGGTTCGAAAAGGGTTCCCCTTCAAGGTTCTCTAGTCTGTAGGTTCCGGGGACAACTTCATCAATGACCCTATATGGGCCATGCCAATTTGGGTGGAGCTTGTTAGGTTTCTTCCATGTCTTTTTGAGGACTAGGTCCCCCACAGTGATTGGCCTTTACTTCACCCTCTGGTTGTAAAACTTGGCAGTTCTCTGCTGATATGCTGCTTGCCTTATCTCAGCATCTTCCCTTCTCTCCTCGATCAAGTCTAGGTCAAGTCTCCTTTCTTCCATATTTCTCTGGGGGTCATACATTTGGACTCTGTGAGTAGGAAACCCAATCTCGGTGGGGATGACAGCTTCTGAGCCATACGCCAGCATGAACGGGGTTTCCCCGTTAGGAGTCTTGGTCGTCATCTTGTAGTCCCACAGTATAGCGTATAATTCCTCAATCCATATTCCTTTTGCCTCCTCGAGTTTTTTCTTGATCCCGTCTAGGATTGTTCTATTTGTGACCTCAGTTTTTCCATTAGCCTGAGGTCGGCCTGGGGTAGAGAAGAATTGTTTGACACCCATTCTTTCGCAGTATTTCTCCGGGGATGCATTCTTGAATTGAGTTCCGTTATCTGAGATGAGGGTGTTGGGGAGACCATATCTGCATATAATGTTTTTTCCAGATGAAATGGAAGATCTTCTGCTCAGTGATAGTTACCATCGGCTCTGCCTCCACCCATTTTGAGAAATAGTCAATTGCTACGATCAAGTATCAATAGTTATTGACAGCCCTAGACAAGGGTCCTACTAGATCAATTACCCATACTGTGAATGGTCATGGGGACGTGATAGAGGTAAGAGGCTGATGGGTCTGGTGAGGGATGGTGGTGAACCTTTTCCATTTATCCCACTTCTTTACATGTGCCGTAGCCTCCTTCCCCAAGGTCAGCCACCAATATCCTTGGATGACTATCCTCTTTCCTAACGACCTGTCCTCAATATGGATTGAACAAGACTCCTCGTGCACATCTTACAAGATGTATGGAACTTCAGACAGGTGCACACATCTGAGAAAAGGGAGCAAGAACCCCTTTTTATACAAGGTGTCTCCGATGACAGTGAACTTCGTAGCTCTATATCTCAAAATTTTCCTTTCTTGTTGTGCTTCTGGCATTTCTCCTTCTTTGATGTATCTGACTAGGGGGTCAATCCACGAAGCTTCCCTGGTAATATTTAAGCAAGAGACAAGTGTTACCTCTTCCTCTTCAATCGTTGGTCGAAGTAAAATTTCCACTGGGACTGTCCTCATGATGTCTGTCCTTATTGCTAAGGCCAGCTTAGCAAGCGCATCTGCTCAGCCATTATCGAGACTAAGTATCCTCTTCAACTTTACTTCTCTAAAGCTCTTCAATATTGACTTCACTCTTTCAAGATATTTGGCCCTTCTAACATCTTTAGCCTCGTATGCTCCTAGTTTCTGATTCACTACCAATCTTGAATCACTATAGACTAAGATTTGGCCAACACTAAGAGACTTAGCCAAGGAGAGGCCTGCTATTAGGGCCTCATATTCAGACTTATTATTCGAGGATTTGAAGTTGAACCTCAGGGCATACTCAATGTCTGTGCCGTCAGGCACTGATACTATTAATCCAGCCCCACTTCCATTCTCGCAAGAGTACCCATCAATGAAGAGGTTCCACAGGGCCTAATCTGAGAAATTTCCCTCAGTGAGGGATCCCCGTCTAAAGATATGTCTTCCCTCCTTATTTTAGATAACTTTTTCTCTAGCGGTGCTTGTCTCATCCTTATCTATGGATGGGTCAACAATTTTGCCTTGCTAGGTACCCACTTTCTCGAGGTTCTCATCTTCAGCCTCATCCTCTTCCTAAGTAAATTCAACCACTAAATCTGCTAATTCTTGCCCCTTAATGGCCACCCTAGGTTGATACATAATGTTGAATTCTCCCAGCTCTATCGCCTAGGCCATTAGCCTTTCTGATTTTTTTGGCTTGTGCATGACCTGCCTAAGAGGAGAGTCAGTGAGGATGACCATTGTATGGAACTGGAAGTATGGATTCATCTTTCTTGATGTATGGATTAGGGCATAGGCCAACTTCTCCATCCTAGGGTATCTTTTCTCTACCCCTTGGAGTGCCTTACTGTTGAAGTACACAAGCTTCTTCACCCCTTCTTCTCTCACAACGACTGCGCTGATGGCTAACTCTGAGACGGCGAGGTACACGTATAATCTTTTGCCCTGCACCGAATGTGACAACAACAAAGGAGACCCCAGGTATGACTTCAATTCTCGAAAAGCCTTGTCACACTCTTTATTCCATTCAAAGGCCTTTTTTAGTATTTTAAAGAATGGTAAACACTTATCTGTGGCTCTGGATACGAACCTATTCAAGGCAGCCACTCGTCCTGTGAGCCTTTGAACGTCTTTAATGGTCCTGGGGGTCTTCATTTCTAATAAAGACTTTATCTTCTCAGGATTGTCCTCAATGACTCTTTGATTGATGATGAACCCCAAGAACTTGCCTTCTCTGACCCCGAAGATACATTTGGCTGGGTTGAGCTTCATTCGGTATTTATCCATCGTGTTAAAGGTCCTCTCAAGGTCAGCCACATGATCCTCGGCCTTCAAACTCTTGGTCAGCATGTTATCTACAAAGACCTCCATGGACTTCCGAATTTGGTCTTCGAACATTTTATTCACAAGGCGCTGATACGTTGGCCCCGCATTCTTTAGGCCAAAGGGCATGACCCTATAATAGTATGTCCCTTTGTCGATAATGAAAGCCATTTTTTCTAAGTCCTTAGGGCTCATGAAGATCTGGTTGTAACCTGAATAGGCATCCATGAAGCTCATTAGCTCATGGCCTGCGGTAGCTTCTACCATCTAATCAATGCGAGGGAGATGGAAACTGTCTTTGGGACAATGTTTGTTGAGGTCGATGAAGTCTACACACATCCTCCATTTCTCGTTGGATTTTGGGACTATGACTGCGTTGGATAGCCATTCGGAATAGATGACCTCCTTGATAAACTCAGCATCTTCTAGCTTCTTGACCTCGTCCCTTATGACTTCATATTTTTCTTGAGAATAGATTCTCCTCTTCCGCCTTACCGATTTTGTGCCCTCTAACACGTTGAGCTTGTGGCTCATGATTTCGGGGTCGATCCCCGTCATATCTACATAAATCCATGAAAAGACATCCTATATTTTTCTCAGCAGCTTGACGAGGTCTTCTTTTATGCCCGTCTTCAGAGCTTTGCCAATTTGGATGGTTTTTTTTGTCTCATCCTCATTGAGGATGATGAATTCTACCTCTTTCACGGATTATCCTTTCTTCAGTTTTATCTCATCCCTGGGGTCCAGGGTATCAATATTGTAAGTAGTTGTTGCCTTCTTGTGTGTCTCTATTTCTTCGGCGGAGTTGAAGTAACATTCCCGTGCCGTCATCTGGTCTCCCTGAACTTCCCCTACCCCTTAAGGGGTCGAGAATTTTATCATCTGATGAACCGTAGATGGCATGGACTCAAATTCTTTAAGTGCCACTCGCCCAAGTATAATGTTGTAGGATGAGAAGATATATTCATTCATCACGAAAAAGTTAACCTTCTTGGTAAGCCATCTCGGTCACTTGTCCCCCATCATAACATCGGCCTCATATACTCCTAGAGGATGAAATTTTTTCCCACTGAAACCAATCAATGGGTGAGGGTATGGGACAAGCCTAGCACGACTGAGACCTAAGGCTTTAAAGCACGGCCATAACATCACATCTGCAGAACTGCCTCTATCTACCAAGATCCTCGGCACCTCGCATCCGTGTACCCTGGTAGTGATGACGAGAGGGTCATCATGTGGGTCTAAGAGACCTTTAAAGTCCATTATTGAGAATCCCACTATCAGGGTATCCATATCAACTTTCTTTCTCTTTTCTGGCTTTGCTTATATAGAGGTTGAATTCTCAACTTTTGTCACCACCTTGTCTTCAGCTACATGGGCCTTCCTATCGGTAACCTCTGATCCCCCTCCTGCTAGTTCTCCGAAGATTATCCCAACGCCAAATAAGATCATATTGATTCTTTTCATAGGACCCTGGTCGTCTCTCGGTGGAAGGTTAGGGTCATCCTCATAATTTGAAGGGTCATCCCTTCTATTTGAAGGATCTTATCTACATGTATCACCCCTCTTCTTCCTAGGGTCATCCCCTCGGTCCCTCTTGAAGGCACTCTTGTCAACTTATTTCCTTAACTTCCCTTCTTTTAACATTTTTTCAATTTTATCTTTCATAGCAAAACACTTGTCGGTCACATGGCCATGGTCTTGGTGAAATTCACACCACATATTTTGATTCCTCTTATGAGGGGCTTCCCTCAACTTCTCAGGCCACTTCAAGGATTGGTCTCTCTTTATCTCATTTAGAATGTGTTCATAACTGACCATCAGAGGGGTGTAATCAGTGAATATGTCATCTGCTAGCCTCTTCTTCCCCTCTTTATTCTTTTTCTGGTACTTGCCCCCACTAGTGCCTCCTTTTTCATCTTCGTACTTTGTGGCCATCTCCTCTTCGGTCTTCATCACCTTCCCTGCTGTGGCTAGTAACTCCACCATCGTCTTTGGGGGGTCTTCAGTAAGCTTCCATAACAGCTTTTCATTTTAGAGTCCTCCGATGAGGGCCGTCATGGCTATGCTTTCCTCATAGTCTTCGACCTCTAACTTTTTTTTGTTAAATCTGGCTATGTAGTCTCTTAGGCTCTCATTCTTCCCCTACTTAACATAGAGTAAGTGTGTGGTCTTCTTCTGTGGCCTCACTCCGAAGAAAAAGTTATGGATAAACCGGTCTGCTAATTGCTTTAAATTTTTAATGGAGTTCTTTGGAAGAGACATACTAGACATGTGCGGCTCCCGTCAGAGTGCTGAAAAAGGCACGACACCTCATCTCATCTAAGATAGAGTATATGTCTATCGCTGATTGGTATATTTCAATATGATGGATAGGGTTGGTATTCCCGTCATACCTTGGGGTGACCACAGGTGGTTTAAACTTGGATGGCGTTGGGAAGTTAACTATCTTCGCCACAAAGGGTGAGCCTATAGAGTACCCCCTCTGAAGAGGGTCCCGACTTTTCAGAATATCACCAATTTTATCCTCCAGCCTTTGGATCGAGTCATTACATGGCCTCATAGTTTCGTCTTGGCCGATGTTATCCCGCACCGCCTCTTTGTGGTGAACTGAGGGTTCTGCTCCGGCAGGTCTGTGTCGGTTGTTCACTTCCCCCTGACCATCATCCCGTCCATGGGGTCTTCCCTCATGGGGTTAGCCATCTGCTTCCTCCCTTCTGGACCTCGCAATACTTCTCGATCAGGACAATTTTTCTCGCAGGTCATTTACTAGGCCCAGACTCTCAAAGGTCGACTCCCTGCTCAGACGATCGAAAGCAGATCCTCTGGGGCGATCATCAGGATTTTGCCTTCCACACTTTCCTCTGCTCTCTTGGATAGGTTGCATAGTATTCTTGGACACCTTATATGTCTCCCAGCACTCTATGGGGGCCTCTTCCACCTCCAGATCATCATATATATCTTATGTGCAAGGGTTTCTTTACCTCCCCAGGCATAGACGTCGAGGGTTAGCAACATCCCTACGCCCTTCTGGAGGTGGTAAGTCTTTGGGTGGTGCTTGGGGTAGTCCCCTGGCCTCATGCTGCCCTGGAGCTACTACCTGAGTAATCATCTTCGGTGAGACTCCTGGTGGTCTTAGTATGTTTTGGCTAAGAGCTACAAATTTCTCCTACATAATTTACTGACTCACTGCTAAGGACTTCAGGGCAACAACTACATTTGCCATCTCAGACTGAGGTGGTATTTGATTGGAAGAATGTCCTACTCCACTAGCTGGCGGAGGAGGTGGTGTTGGAAACTCTGGTGCCATATGTTTGAGCTGTGATGATCAAAAGAGCTTGAGAACCTTAGTGGGTCTCTTTCAATGGTGAAATAACTCCACATGTAGTAGGAGAACTGGTTCACCACCAGAGTTTCTGGTACAGTCAAGTTGTATAAAGGAAGAGATAGCTTCTCGTTCCCACAGACGGTGCCAAACTGATGATGCTAAGATTTAGCTCCGCCAGATAAGAGGTGATGAGCTCAAACAGTGATAACAATGGCCGCGATAGAGTTATATATGTGTATAAGTATATAGAAGGGGATGAGTATAAGAGGAATGAAGACAATGATGTATAGTAATTCAGCCAATCAGGCCTACATCCATTGTGAGTGTGTGATCCACTAAATATGGGCACTAATGGCCTTGTATACAATGCTCATAAGTTCACTCTTTCTCCACTATGTGTACAAGAAGAGTTTCAGCTAGCGGTGCAGTTATCGATCCCTTTGTAAGGTAGGAGATGACAAATATATATAGGGCTTGGGTGGTGTAGTGTACCCCCCTAAGCATGCATTGAGCATGTGAATAATGATTCAACCAATTCCCTGTTGAAACATGGCCGTGCCACTTGTGATTAATGATGACATAATATTCCCTCACATGAGGGGATGATATTATTATAACAGTCTAGTCCATGTTCTATAAGAGTCCCACGCGCACTATCCCACGTGTCTCCTAAATCACGTGTTGTGATGATGTTACCCTCGGCTTATGATGTTAGGCTGAGGGCAAGGTTCCTATTGGCAGTGGGTTAGGTGGAATGTGGGCCTCATACTGTCATCCCCTCATAGGGTCGTGTGGCCTGCTATGAAGGGTCGGCCTCCTGAGGTTTCATCTTATCCGTGTTGAGGGGACGGCCCCTTATAGGGTCGTCTACTCTTGGATGATGGGTTGGCCCCTTGTAGGGTCGTCTTCTCTAGGATGGTGGGTCGGCTTGGCCGACCCTTCCTGTCATGGAACTATGGTAAAGGTGGGCCCTCATCCTGGACTTAAGCTCTCATCTGAGATGAGGACAGCCTCGAGGGTGTATATTGGTATATCACATATCCTTCCTAAAAAAAATATCCAGCGACATAAACCCCCCTATAACCCCTGCTTTGAAAACCCATCGACCCTTCCTTTGAAAACCCATCGACTGCTCCTAAAATGACTTGTCACCATTTGCTCCTAAACCCCCACCGCTAGTGATAATAAAATTTTCCATCCACCATTTTTTCTGCCGTTAAACAGAACAAAATGGAATAAATGTATTCTTCAACATGAAAATAATTCGATTTGTAGAAATGTTTAGTTCTGAGTATGTATTTTGAGTATGTATGTTTCAATTTCATTATGTTTCAGTCATTTCAATTCTGAGTATGTATTTTCTGCCATAGGGTTTCAATTCTTATTTTTATATTTCACTCATTATTATAATATGGTGTTTTGAGATTTTCATATGTATTTCGATATTTTTTTCATGTTTAATATGCATTGTTGGTCATTTTGTTGTTTATATATAACTTATAAGTTGAATTAATTGGAGAGATTGAATGATATTGTTTTTTAGGTTTTAATATGGGTTGTGTGATTTTTCAGATCCAATTTTATGTGGTATAATCTTATATAAAGTTCTTTTCGGTACTGAGATTACAAAACACTAACTATGTGAGTATGATGAAATTTTCAAATACCTAGCCTAAAGCTTAAAAACATGATCCTAAATGGCAAAAACACAAAATATCCATCAAACGACTCGAAAATAAGCGCAAACACCTCGTACGGGACATTTGTAACTCCTAGGCACTAACCATGTTGTCACCTGACTCTCATTTTGAGAATACGATGACTGTTTGAAAATCTCTAGACTTAGGTTTAAAAATATGTTCGTACAATCGAAAACTAAAAATAACCACAAACCAGCCTAAAAAAGGGGCATGAACACCTTGTGCTGAACTGATGCAACTTATTGTAACTCATAAGAACTGACCGTGTCCTTACGGGACTCCCAGTTTGTGAATTTGAAGATAAATTGCAAATCTCTAAACTTAGACTTATATCATGTCATTTAAGGAAAGAAACAAAATAACCACCAAACAGCCCGAAAAGAGGCACATAAAGCTTGTTTGGGGAGAATGTAAATCGTAGGAACTAACCATGTCAAGGGATCCCCAATTTGTGAATAAGATGAAAATTTATAAATATGTAGCCTTAGGCATAAAAATATATTGTTAAAGGTATAATGCCCAAAACATCCATCAAATGGCCCGAAAAGAGTCACAAATACCTCGATCGGGACCAGTGTATCTTATAGGAATTGGTCGTGTCCTCACGGGACTTTGGGTTTAGGAATATTATCATAATTTTTAAATCTCTAGACTTAGGCTTAAAAACAAGTCGTCAAAGGGAAAAAACCCAAAATAACCACAAAATAAATCGAAAAGAGGTGCAGACACCTCATATGGGACAAATGTAACTTGTAGGAACTAACTACGTCCCCACGGGACACCCTGTTTGAGAATATGATGATAATTTGCAAATCGCTAGACTTAGGCTTAAAAATATAACGTAAAAAAGAAGAACCCTAAAACACCAAACGACCCAAAAAGAAGCACGGACACTTTGTATGAGAATATTGTAACTATTAGGAACTGATTGTGTTATAATAGGGCTCCTTGTTTATGAATGTGACGAAAATTTGCAAAATCCTAGTCTTAGTCTTGAAACCATGCCATTAAAAGTTTGAAACCCATATTAACCATCAAACTACTTAGAAATATGGACAAAAGGTTCGTACGGGACCAATGGAACTCATAGGAGATGGTCGTGTTTTCATAGGACACCCGATTTAAGAATATGATGATAATTTGTAAATCTGTAGAGTTAGTCTTAAAAACATAAGGTTAAAGGGAAAAAACCCAAAACAACAATCAAATGGCCCCAAAAGAGCCGCAAAAATTTCGTACGAGACCAATGTAACTAACAGGAACTCAGCATGTTCTCATGAGATTCTCAATTTGAGAATATAATGATAATTTGAAAATATCTGGACTTAGGTTTATAAATTTGTCGTTTAAGGGAAAAAGTAAAAACAACCACAAAATGGCCCAAAAAGAGGCACGCAGAATTTATACGGGACCACCGTAACTCATAAGAACTGATATTTTCCTCACTGGACTCCCAGTTTGTGAATGTGATGAAAATTTGAAAATCTCTAGACTTAGGCCTAAAAAAGTCGTTAAAGAGAAAAAACCCAAAACAACCATCAAATGTCCCAAAAAGGGGCGCAAACACGTCGTACGAGACCAATGTTACTCATAAGCACAAAATATATTCTCAAGGACCCTGTGTTTGAGTATATGAAAACAATTTGCAAATCTCTAAACTTAGGGTGAAAAAAACATGCCATTAAAAGGCAAAAACCCAATACAACTAAAAGAGGCATCAACACCTCATACATATTCAATGTAACTCATAAAAACTGATCATGTCCCCACGGGACACCCTGTTTGAGAATATCAAGTAATTTGAAAATACCTAAGCTTAGGGTCAAAACATGATTTTAAAGGAAGAAAAGCCCAAATAACCATTAAACGACCCAAAAAGAGGCAAAAACACCTAATTCGGGACTAATGTAATTTGTAGGAACTAACCAATTCCCGCGAGACTCCCGATTTGATAATAGGATGATAATTTGCGAATCCCTACACTTAGGACAGAAGCCACACTATTAAAAGGCGAAAACCCAAAACAGCCACCCAACGTCCTGAAAAAAGGCACACACACCTCGTTCGGGAGTAATATAACTTGTAGAAACTATCCATATCCTCACATGACACATGTTTGAGAATATGACAATAATTTGCGAATCCCTTAGGTTTAAAAACATGAACGTAAAAAATCCAAAATAACTACCAAACATCTCGAAAGGCGGCACAAGCACTTTTTACGATACCAATGTAACAAGTTGAAAGTTATCGTGTCTTCAGGAGAATCTAGGTTTTTGAATATAATGAAAATTTGAAAATACCTAGACATGGGCTAAAAACATGACGTTAAAGGGAAAAAACCCAAAACAACCATCAAACGGCCCAGAAAGAGGCGCAATCACCTCATAAAAACATGTTATTTAAGGGTAGAAAATAAAAACTACCACCAAATGGCCCGAAAAGAGGCGTAAAAATTATCGTTTAGGACTAATTTAACTCGTTAAAACTGATTGTGTCTTCACAAGACTTTGAGTTTTAGAATATTACGATAATTTGAAAATCTCTATACATATGCTAAAAAACATGCCATTAAAGGGAAAAATCCAAAAAAACCACAAGATGTCTCAGAAAGAGGCACAAACGCCTTGTATGGGACCAATGTAACTCGTATGAACTAATCGTGTACCCACGTGACACTCGATTCCAGAAAATGATGATAATGTGAAAATCCTTAGATTTACGCTTAAAAATATAAGGTGGAAGGGAGAAAACGTAAAGCAATCACCAAACGACCCGAAAAGAAGCACGGACACTTCAAATGTAACTTGTAGGAATTGACCATGTTCCTATGGGAATCCCAATATGTGAATGTGATAGAAATTTTAAAACTCCTAGACTTAGTCTTGAAACCATGACGTTTAAAGGCGAGAACCCAGGCCATTCTGTATCAGAGGAGGAGGTAGCATCTCAAATATTCAAAGGCTTTGGGAATGTTTGCGATGGCTATTACGAAATGGTATATTACGTAATCTAAAATTTGATTTTGTAGTTCATGTTCTTATTGGATTTCCATTGAGGTATTTTTAATTTAATTCAGTACTATAGCAATTTTTAAATTTTAAGTAGACAACAGGATTAAGTTTGATTATCACGAAATTTGAAAATATGATGAAAATTTGAATAGATGACAATTTGAAAATAATTAGACGTGGGTTAAAAACCATGCCGTTAGAGTGCGAAAACCCAAAACAGCCCCAAGACGGCTATTTGTCAATTTGTACATAATAGTTACTTCAGCTTCTCTTGTATGTTGGGCAATTGATATGTTTCAAACTATTCTCTAGTGGTATAAGTTTCAATAATAACTTTGTGCCTTTGAAATATGTTTTCATCGCTCAGTTGCTAATGATGTATGTGAGGTCCTATGAAGTGGTTTACACTTTGGTACAACATTTAAAGCCCAATTTTTGCACATATATTTGTTCAGAATTGTCATTTACTCCTGTTTGATTTTAAGTTTAGGAAATAAGGAAGATGAAATATCCTCCTTCTAGCTAGAGTCATCATTTGAATAAATTATATTTTGAAGAAATGTGTTAGAAGGATATTCTAAGAATGTAATAACCCTTACTTTTGAGTAATTGATTTTATATAAATTTGCCATGTGGGGTAATTATATAAATAATAGAAGTTAGAGTAAATATTATTTTAACTGATTTAAGAGATAATATTTACCGAGTTTTGCATATTTACCGTAAAAAGAAGGTATAAGCATCATGTTATGTTTTATTGCGTCGTTGTGCTTTAAGAGACAGTTATGGTATATATTTCAATTGGATCATTATTACTGAATTAATATGACGTTGGAACATGAAATATTTTACGATATTTCGAATGCCAATTTTGAGGGTGCAGTTAGTCCTGAAATAGTCGAGATAGTCAAAACATGTGCCATATTGTATTTTTGGAGAGCCGGGCACTTTTGACAGGTTATGACTCAATTATGTAGTTACGAGTCATTTTAATGGTGTATTAACATTTAAAGATGGGAATTAATGGTAAGTGCCCGATTAAGTCTTCCAACCCTCTTACTTCTCATTTATATGTTTTAAACTTAGAGAGAGTTAGAGAGAAGAGAGAGCTTGGGAGAAAATGGAGAGAAAAGAAGGAGAAGAGGAGAGATAGAGCTGGAAATCATTGCTACGAGAAGGAAATCCAAGACTACAAACTTGAGGCAAGTTTCTAACTTGCTAATATATGATTTAATGTGAATAATCTTCATATATAGTTGTGTTTTTGGGTGTTTTAACCAATAATGGGTTTTTTTATGATTTTAATGTTTAAACCCCTAATCTTGGATTTAAATTTGATTTGAGTTGGGAAATATTAGTTAGTTGTGATGTAGGAATGAAGTGGGTGAATTTTGGTTGAAAATGTTGAGATTGAATGGAAGAAAAAAAGGGGAGGGGGGGGGGGGGATTGAGAAAATTAGGTTATAAAACCCCATAGCCGAAACAGGGCATTCTGGCCCTGGCGAATCGATTCGCCCCTAGCGAATCGATTCGCTAAAGGGGTGGGCTACAGGTTTGTGTTGGGGAATCGATTCGGATACATGCAGAAGGTTTTTGTCCTCATGACTGAATCGATTCGGCCTATCCGAATCGATTCGCTTTCAGGACCGAATCGATTCGGCCAGGGCGAATCGATTCGGAATTTCTGCAGTTTTAGAATACTTTTCCAACTTAGTTTCTAGTCCTTTTCTTTTAGGTTTATGGATTATGAACCTTATTTTGGGAAGTAATAAAGAGGATTGGAGGTTTGTATTAGGGAGATTAATACCTTAGATTAGTATGGGGGTAAAGTGGGCTTAATTCGGGGGCTATTTAATAGGCGTTAGCGTCGTTTCAGTTAATGAGTTAGCTTCGGACTAAGGGAGATTTAAGTGTTATGGTTTAGGATTTTTGGGAGACTAGTATTGAGGAAAATTACCATTGATGGCATATGGTATTACTTTGAACTCTTGGAGACTAGTGTGAGGATAATTGTCCTTCGTGGTTTATATCATTAATAAAATATAACTTCGTGAATAAGAAATGCATATTTTAAATTGGCACGTAATTGTTAAGTATAAATGATTTTCATAATGTAAAAAGTGAATGTTTTAAATGGGCATAACTTGTAAATGATAATTGGCATATACACACCTCTCTAAATTGCTATCATAAGGGAAGTTACGCGCATGAGGTGAAGTCCCCTGGCTAGTGAATGTAGGGAAAATATATTCCCCGGCCATAGGATCGGTTATTATATTGTGTGATTATTGTTCGAAATAAGGTAATTCCGGGCGTGGTTATGACACACTATCGAAGGTATATGGTCGCTTCCTGACGTCACGCGATGTAGGATACCTAGGTTGTCTTGGTGATAGGCCCTGAAAGATGATAGCCATTTAGGGGCGCATCCAGTGGGGGTACACCGAAGGATGGTCTTAGAATTTTTATATGATGTGATTATAACTATTCTTAATAAAAGTGGAACTTGTAATGATGGTAAAGCATTTTGTGAGATAAACTGCTTTGAATATGCTTCCTAGAGAGAAAAGGGAACTGTGACGTTAAATGGTGTAAAACGGAATTGGTAAAGCATCTTGTGAAATAAATTGCTTTAAATATGTTTCCTAAAGAGAACAAAGGAAATGTGCATTTAAGTTACGTAAAATTGAAATGAAATCTCATTAAGTGAAACTTAGTTATTTCTCTCATTTGTAAATGAACATTGATCATTGTCATTGATATTGCGCTAGGTTGTGCTTTTAGATTGAGAGGTGAGAATTCTTATCATTAATTGTGAGATCGAGATAAGTTTATGATGATGATATAGTATTCATAAGTGTCATGCATTTTATTCACATGGTGATCCTATCAAATCGGGCCCTGACCCGTTTATACCTCTTTGTTTTGCATAAATTCTATATTCGCCCTGGTGCTCCACCGCAAGGACGCCCGTATTGACCTCTCCATCGCAGCTGTCTTGGAGCTATAACATATTGCATATGTTGTAGGGTATTTGTTATAGACGCTTCTATCTTTTGTAATCTAGTTATGATCAGTCTATACATTCGGGTGTGTTACCCAAGTTTTGTACTAGTTTAATATAATTTGATATTTAATTGTAATACTCGGTGTAACCTGCTTGTATTGGTCTGTTAACCGACAGCTTATTCGGTTAGTATGTTGTGGATGATTATTATATTGTTGTTCGTTTATTTTTTATATCCACCTCCTTTTCCAATTTATTTGTCTAAATAATTTTCTTTAAACTTATAAATTAAATTTTTACACTCTTTTTTCTAAAATAATGGGTGGTTATCTCGTATTATTATTTTAACGACAGTGATGCTAAGAATGGACCATCTATGATCCCTATATTTATTAGAGTATTGGGCTGGCCACCTCTTATTTTAATAAGCGGGTTGTCACAGATGGTATCAAAACATCAGGTTCTAGTGTCCTTAGGAATCTGTGTGGACGTACTATGCCTTCAGCATTGCTTTTAATTTGAAGTAGAGCCTTAGGATTAAGATTGTTGATTTCTCTTGTGAGATATCATTCTCCTACCGTAATGAAATATGGTAGTAAATATTTTGCACGATCGCTCGATATTCATGTGCTAATTTGGTGAAAGGCGACCAGGGAAGGCCGTTATGAGGGCACCGAGAGACGGGGCTCAATTAAAATCGAAGTCGGGGATGAGGACATCATTAGAGGTTAATCCCTCTATGGAATTTTCTTAATTTTCTACAACGTCTACTAGGATACAGTAGCTATAATTTCCCAAGTACCGCTATAAGAAGAGAGTGGTACTAAACTTAGATTACTCAGTGAAGTTAAATTGGGAAAATATTTGAAAAGCCCTTGATAAGGACTATACGTTGAAGTTAAGTCATGCGGAGGAAGTGTAACTTCATTCGGTGGAAGTATTGGGCTTAGAAGCTTTGGTTTAGAGAGGGGTATAAAACTACCCAGACGTGAAAATTTGAGGAAAAAAAATTTCCACCGATTGGAGAAATGTTGAAATGGTAGGAACGGTAGTCCCCATATTTAAAGGGCATGATGTTTTGCTCGTAGAGGAACCTTATGGATGGTTCTAACAGCGAATTCCTTTGATATACCAGGACTGAAGAGAATTAAACTTTTCAAGTATTCCCAAGAGGATCGGTCAGAGGCTTACAATAAAGGAAGAGATATATGGTTAAGGAAACCTTGCGCCGAAGTAAGGTAGGTACAAGGAAGAAAGAGTCCTTAAATGAAATGATAGGCTCACTAGTAAATGTTGTTAACACTTATTGAGAAGTCGTGTTAGTGAAACCTCGTTAGTGGACTTCCACCCAAGGAGATTCATGGAAATAAGGCAGTTGAGGCCGGTAGCATGTTTTTCTTTGCTGAGGGAGTTAAAGGAACTACGGGGGTGATTGTCAGGATCGAGGCTATAAAGTCTGAGATACTAAAAACTTTAACATGGTTAGGGTGGCCAGAGATGGGGAATTATTATGATGAGGAACGTAGAACCACGTACTTTGATGTTGTCCGGTAGGAGTGAAAGGACAAGAATAGGGTGCCTAGATAGGGCATTGATTGAAGTAGTTTTTGGTACAGATAGAACAAGGGTATTGTATCTGGGAACTCTTTGGAGCAGCCAGGGTAATTGGCAAGAATGTTGTTGTGAGTTCCACCTCGGATATGGGAAGTGTGGTTCGTGGGGCAAGATTGAGCCTCAGTATTTTATTAACCCTAGACTCGGGTGTGTAATTCGAGTTTTGTGGTAGTATTGATATTAATATAGAGGTTATATCTATGTGGATTCCTTGGTGGTGAGGTTCTATTTTCTGTCATTCATTATGAATGGATGATGATATTTTTAAAAAAAAAATTGGATTGTGCTACTCATTCTGTTTGTGCTCGACTATATAAAATATTCTGATTTGAGATATGGCAGGCTTATGATTATGAGACTATCATATCCATGGTTCCAGAGTGGAACTAGTTATTCTATAATATCTCTCCTGGATACAGGTTGAGACTTTATAGAGATGGTTTAATGTATGTATGAATTGTTATTTTACTTGTTTTATGCTACCATATCTCCACGACCAACAAAGTTAAGTCGTAGTGTATCAAAGGGGTTCCTTGTTTGGATTTCGCTTGCGAGACACTCCACGCATGAACTTTAACGACGTTGGGGGTGGAGAGATGTTACTTTATGTTAGGATGTTGGTTTTGGTGGAATTAGCTGAGAGTCACGTAATTGATTGAAGGGATAGTAAAAAGTAAATGTGCGGTGCAGAAGCACTGGAAATGTTTCTCTCACCGGGTATACGTGGGTGAGACAAAGATGAGTAGGTCATATTGAGGGTTATAACTGGGTCTTGATAAGAAGGCAATTTAAAAATGTGTATATATACATATGTGGGTAAAGGATTCGTAGTACTTGGCAGAAAGTAGGCTCCCTGATTAGTTAGATTTTCATTTCGCCAAGATGGTAGGACATAGAAGTAGAAGTGCGTTTGTAGGGTTACGAGTTAAGATTTTTAGCGATCCCGATTGGGTGCCTTAGGCCATTATATCTTGACGATCGGCGGTGCGAGGTAGTAGTGTAACGGGAGGGTTCCTTGTCTGGATTTCCCTTTGCGAGATGTCCCACGCATGAAACTGAGCGAATGTCAAAAATTGAGAAAGGTTTTGGGCACTAGGGATATAGTTAGTATAGTAATTATTCTACGTGCGTAAGAAACGCATCAACCTTAAGATCATTAAGAAGTAAGTAAAATGGGGCATGTGGCGTTGTTTTAGGAATGTTGTAGTGGGTTAACCACGAGAAGATTGGTGGGTTAATTTTAAGAAGGATTGGGTTTCCAGGAATAAGGAATATGAAATTTTGAGTAACTTGGGCCACCAGCCTGAGAAGAATGTGAGGACCATCTCTAGAGAATCTGTTACGTCTATGACTTAGCTTTTGATTGGCTGAAGGACAAGTTGACTCCAACTCATAGATTAGCGTTGCTATGTTCGAGAGTGGACTATTTGGTTGTTATAGGAGCGTCTCCGCAAGAGTGGGGAGGTGTGTTACTACAGGAACAGAGGAACATTGCATATGTATCTTGTGGCTTGAACCCCGTGAGGAGAACTATCCGATGCAAGACTAAAAACACTCCACAATAGTGTTCGCCTTAAATATGTGGAGGCATTAACTCTTGGGGGGGGGGGGGGGGGGGACTTAAGTCTTTTCATGGACCACAAGTTAATACAAGGTTTGTTCTTACAAGAAGATTAAATTGGGCGACAAAATCAACGGTTGGATTTCGTAAAAAGACTATCAATTTAATAGTCATTATCACCCAGGAAAGGCAAGGGTGGAAGCAGATATACTGAGTAGAAAAAAAAAACTGCGGGGAAAACTAGCGAAGGCATGGAAAGCCAAGAGGAAGGAGCTCAACTAGAAAGATGTTGTTACTATGGCGCCTATATCAGTGATTAACCGTTACGCCTGCTATTAGGATGAGAGTCGTGGAAGAGCAAAGAAGGGACATTTCTGAGTTTGTCTCCCTATGCGCCGCTTGTCAATTGGTGAATGTGGACTACCGATAACCGATTGGACTGATGCAACCGTTATAAATATCGGTGCAAGAATGGGAGAGCATATCCATGGATTTTTATCACCGGATTACCGATGTTGTAAAGCGGTCATGGGTACGGATGGATGATAAAATGGAGTTTATGAAACCTTATGAGGTGCCTATCAATATAGTGTCGGACCGAGACAATATTTCCGTATCCCATTTCTGAAGAAGTTTCTAGGAAACAATAGGGACCGATTAAGGTTGAATTCCTTCTACCACCCAAAAACAATTGGTCAAATGGTGAGAAATAACGTATGTAGGAGAACATTCTTCCGGTCAAATTTGTATACCATAATTCGTACCAATCCATGATGGGTATGGCACCATAGGTGGCGTTGTATAGCAAGCCGCATAGATCACCTACTTATTGGTTGGATGTAGGAGACAATAAGCTTCTTGGAACTAAAATGATCCAAGACATCTTTTCGAAGACTGAGTTCATTCGAAACCGCATACGAATTGCCCAAGATTGTTAGAAGGGATATGTCGACGCGAATAGAAGTCTTGTAAAAAAATTTAAGGTAGAGAATCAAATTTAATGAGGGCATTTTTTTAATAAAGGGTATAACACGATTTGTGATGAAAGATAAGTTTGTGCCGGGTTAGGTAGATTTTTCCCATTGTTCTAAAGGTAGGCCTGATAGTTCATGTGAGGAACCACCGGTTATTAATTTTAGATTATGGAGAGTATAGACGAATTTACTTGGGAATGAGAGAATAATATTTGAGAAATGTACCCCTTAGTCTTTTTATGAGTTACGCCTGAATTTTTAGGGAAAAATTCCCTTATAAGGGGGGAGTATGTAATAACCCTTACTTTTGAGTAATTGATTTTATATAAATTTGACATGTGGGGTAATTATATAAATAATAGAAGTTAGAGTAAATATTATTTTAAGTGATTTAAGAGTTAATATTTACTGAGTTTTGCATATTTACCATGAAGAGAAGGTAAATAGCATCAAGTTATGTTTTATTGCGTCGTTGTGCTTTAAGCGACGGTTATGGAATATATTTCAATTGGATCATTATTAATGAATTAATATGACGTTGGAACATGAAATATTTTACGATATTCCGAATGCCAATTCTGAGGGTGCAGTTAGTCCTGAAATAGTCGAGATAGTCAAAATATGTGCCATATTGTTTATTTGGAGTTCGGGGCACTTTTGACAAGTTATGAATCAAGTATGTAGTTACGAGTCATTTTAATGGTGTATTAACATTTAAAAATGGGAATTAATTTTAGGTGCCCGATTAAGTCTTCCAACCCTCTTACTTCTCATTTATACGTTTTAAACTTAGAGAGAAGAGAGAGCTTAGGAGAAAATGGAGAGAAAAGAAGGAGAAGAGGAGAGATGGAGCTGGAAATCGTTGCTACGGGAAGGAAATACGAGACTACAAACTTGAGGCAAGTTTCTAACTTTCTAGTGTATGATTTAATGTGAATAATATGAATATATAGTTGTGTTTTGGGGAGTTTTAACCAATAATGGGGTTTTGATGCTTTTAATGTTTAAACCCTTAATCTTGGATTTAAATTTGATTTGAGTTGGGAAATATTAGTTAGTTGTGATGTAGGAATGAAGTGGGTGAATTTTGGTTGAAAATGTTGAGATTGAATGGAAGAAAAAAAAAGGGGGGGGGGGGGATTGAGAAAATTAGGTTATAAAACCCCATAGTCGAAACAGGGCATTCTGGCCCAGGCGAATCGATTCGCCCCTAGCGAATCGATTCATTAAAGGGGTGGGCTTCATGTCTGTGTTGGGCGAATCGATTCGGATTATCCAAATCGATTCGGATACATGCAGAAGGTTTTTGTCCTCATGACCGAATCGATTCGGCCTATCCGAATCGATTCGCTTTCAGGACCGAATCGATTCGGCCAGGGCGAATCGATTCGGAATTTCCGCAGTTTTAGAATACTTTTCCAACTTAGTTTCTAGTCCTTTTCTTTTAGGTTTATGGATTATGAACCTTATTTTGGGAAGTAATAAAGAGGATTGGAGGTTTGTATTAGGGAGATTAATACCTTAGATTAATATGGGGGTAAAGTGGGCTTAATTCGGGGGCTATTTAATAGGCGTTAGCGTCGTTTCAGTTAATGAGTTAGCTTCGGACTAAGGGAGATTTAAGTGTTATGGTTTAGGATTTTTGGGAGACTAGTATTGAGGAAAATTACCATTGATGGCATATGGTATTACTTTGAACTCTTGGAGACTAGTGTGAGGATAATTGTACTTCGTGGCTTATATCATTAATAAAATATGACTTCGTGAATAAGAAATGCATATTTTAAATTGGCACGTAATTGTTAAGTATAAATGATTTTCATAATGTAAAAAGTGAATGTTTTAAATGGGCATAACTTGTAAATGATAATTGGCATATACACACCTCTCTAAATTGCTATCATAAGGGAAGTTACGCGCATGAGGTGAAGTCCCCTGGCTAGTGAATGTAGGGAAAATATATTCCCCGGCCATAGGATCGGTTATTATATTGTGTGATTATTGTTCGAAATAAGGTAATTCCAGGCGTGGTTATGACACACTATCGAAGGTATATGGCCGCTTCCCGACGTCACGCGATGTAGGATACCTAGGTTGTCTTGGTGATAGGCCCTGAAAGATGATAGCCATTTAGGGGCGCATCCAGTGGGGGTACACCAAAGGATGGTCTTAGAATTTTTATATGATGTGATTATAACTATTCTTAATAAAAGTGGAACTTGTAATGATGGTAAATCATTTTGTGAGATAAACTGCTTTGAATATGCTTCCTAGAGAGAAAAGGGAACTGTGACGTTAAATGGTGTAAAACGGAATTGGTAAAGCATCTTGTGAAATAAATTGCTTTAAATATGTTTCATAAAGAGAACAAAGGAAATGTTCATTTAAGTTACGTAAAATTGAAATGAAATCTCATTAAGTGAAACTTAGTTATTTCTCTCATTTGTAAATGAACATTGATCATTGTCATTGATATTGCGCTAGGTTGTGCTTTTAGATTGAGAGGTGAGAATTCTTATCATTAATTGTGAGAGAGAGATAGGTTTATGATGATGATATAGTATTCATAACTGTCATGCATTTTATTCACATGGTGATCCTATCAAACCGGGCCCTGACCCGTTTATACCTCTTTGTTTTGCATAAATTCTCTATTCGCCCAGGTGCTCCACTGCAAGGACGCCCGTATTGACCTCTCCATCACATCTGTCTTGGGGCTATAACATATTGCGGATATTGTAGGGTATTTGTTATAGACGCTTATATCTTTTTTACTCTAGTTATGAACAGTCTATACATTCGGGTGCGTTACTCAAGTTTTGTACAAGTTTAATATAATGTGATATTTAATTGTAATACTCGGTGTAACCTGCTTGTATTGGTCTGTTAACCGACAGCTTATTCGGTTACTATGTTGTGGTTGATTGTTATATTGTTGTTCATTTATTTTCGATATCCACCTCCTTTTCAAATTTATTTGTCTAAATAATTTTCTTTAAACTTATAAATTAAATTTTGACACTCCGTTTTCTAAAATCATGGGTGGTTATCTTGTATTATTATTTTAATGACAGTGATGCTAAGAATGGACCATCTATGATCCCTGTATTTATTGGAGTATCGGGTTGGCCATCTATTATTTTAATAAGCGGGTTGTCACAAATAATTATTGCACTTTTTGTTGGTAAAAATGCTATTCGAAATAGCATGCTCCTCATAATTTCATATTTTTTTATAAGTGTTTATAATATAATAACATGTTTCAGTCTATTTATGCTGGTACACTTGAAGAAAATTGTGCACAGTTTTTGTTGGTAAAAATGTTGTTAGACAGTTACAATCATTCACTCCATCTCACCTTCGACATCATTTGAGGATCGAGCCTTGAACTTTATTTTCATATACAGTCCATAATTTTGGAGTTAATTTGGACTATTATGCTGCAACATGTAACATAGAAGGTTCAAGTAGTTTAAGATGTGTTCGAACATCATCGACTATTCCCCGCTTCTACTATTTGACTAATTGTTAACTATCTTACATGTCATATAATGGTGGGTCGTGATGTATATTTGTGCACACAGAAGTACGAATGGGCATAATTTACTTTCAAATCAAATTTTTAAGAATGCCTCCACAACAAACAGGTTGAATGCTTATATCTTATAAAAAATGGAAACCTATCACTGAAAAATGGCAGGTGGTAACCTGCTTATTGGGTTGTTGCTATGTGGCATCTCATTTTGCTCTAATACTTCCCAAACTTAAGAACATGAAACAATTACATTCATTTCCTCACAAACTCAAACGTGAGATACTCACAAACTCAAGTCAAGTCACATTCATTTCATCAAAAAGTCAAACGACAGAGCACAAAAAAATAATAAAAAGTTCACACACTGATGGATCTTACATAATGAACATTTATATCTTCCAACAATCCACGGTTAGGCTGCCTGAAACATAAACAAAAAATTGATGTTCGATGCATCTCATTTATGCATCTTCCTCATTATTCTCTCCTACATAGATAATATCGCAATCACCTGAACTGATTTGGTGCAGAATAATCTATCTGTCCTAGATATCAACTCTCCCAAAATGGTATGGAAAGCTTTCCCAAATTTTGAGTACAATTGTCAAGTTTCATTCTTCTAAATTATGAATTCATTACTTGATGTCTTAAACTCTGATCACGAGTCTCTAATTCTAATGTTTGGATTTCATTTTTCAAAACTTATGTTTTTTTTACATGTTTTCTTGACATCCAATCTTGAAATTTAAAATAAGATGTTTACAACTTAATGTTTTTATCACTTGGTTAGTTGTCATTTGGTTATGCAGTGATTTTCTTAAATTGCTATGGTGATTTCTTATTCCCTACGTTTTCTTAGAAATAGTGTATTATCGTTAAAATTAAAATTCGCTATCTAGACTCCGTGCTTTGAAATTATGTATTTTTTAGCTGCTATTATAATTTCAGATAACGAAACTTTAATTCAGGTTGTTCAAAATTCCACTATTTTGCATTTAAGGTTATCACGGTTTCTATTATTAGTCAAGTCTATTGACGATTATGACTGAACGTGTTTGTACAATTACTTGCATTCAACCTGTGCTGGTTTTGTAAGTTAGGTGCCTCTAACTTAACTTATTTCTCTTGTTGTCTATTATCGTTTGATAAAATAAAACCTTAGATCGATAAACATATCTATCTTAATATGTATTAAAGCATTTCCCTCCATGTTATTTTGGGTATCCCATGTGTTATTGATGAGTTTTGAAAGACGTAGGTCACTGAAATTTCCTATTTGTTCTTTGGGATGATTGACATTTGCACAAGTCATCGGTCCTTCATCTTTCATCAACATTTGTTCATTTCTTAAATAAATAGAGGTTGAGACAGTTTGTGGATTACTGCAGTGTGGGTCTCACGTTATTTTATTAGATTGTACTTACATATATTTATGTTTGTGCAGCCTTCTCAACGTGCAAGGTGGAGTATCACATGATTTTGCAAGCAGGTGCGTAAGTGCATTCCCTTTTTTCAGATACATCACTGTTCTTTTAAACGATTAATGCATTACCAAAAAGATATTCGTCTTACATCAACCTATAGATACATTGACGCATATCAAATGCTATCTATTTATGTCCATGTAATTTGCACGCCAATGGTAGGTTCCCATAAGAAAAAGAAGAAATAACTAATTATAGAAACAAGTGGTGTCCCATATCAGTTATTACAGTGCTACATGAATTAAACCTGCTAAGCTATAATATTAGGTGTGCAACATTTTTCATACAGTTTTCCATGTCGTGATAAATAGATTTGGCGTAAGCGACACAATCGCAGTTACGACATAGCTTAATAGTTTTCTTCGTATTAACTGATTCTTATGACTTTCAAAGTTAGTAGAACTTGGATTCATTGGTGCAACCCATTCCAGTATTTTGGCCAAAATAGAAGACCATAAATGATGCGATCTTCGTAGGATGGAATTTGAATGTATACAAGGCTAAATATTGCAATTAACATAGCTTTGATACCTCAAAACTCAAAATAGCCCCCAAAGGGCCCCATGAGAGGCACGTATACCTCGCACGGGATCAATGTAACTCGTAGGAACTGACCGCGTGGTCACGAGTCTCCTGATTTGAGAATATGATGATAATTTGAAAATATCTAGATTAATCTTAAAAATATGCTGTTAGATGTTGAAAACCCAAAACCCGTTAAAGGCACGAACACCGCGCACGGGATCAATGAAACTCGTAGAAATTGACCGCATTATCATGGGACTACCGATTTGAGATTGCGATGATAATTTGAAAATAACTAGACTTCGGCTTAAAAACAAGCAGTCAGAGGGTGACCCCCCCCCCCCCAAAAGGTCCCATGAAAGGCACTAACACCTCACACGGGACCAATGTAACTCTTAGGAACTGATCGTGTAGTGACAGACCTCCCAGTTTAAGAATATGATGATAATTTAAAAATATTTGTATTACGCTTAAAAATAAGCCATTAAAGGGTGAAAACCCAAACCAGCCCCGTAAGAGGCAATAACACCTCACACGAAACCAATGTTACTGATAGGAACTGACCACATAGTCACGAGTCTCACAGTTTGAGAGTATGATGATAATTTGAAAATATATAGATTTCGCTTAAAAATAAGCCGTTGAAGGGTGTAGACCCAAACGAACCCCCAAACAGCCCCGTAAGGGGCACTAACACCTTGCACGGACCAATATAACTCGTAGGAACTAACCGCGTAGTTATGAGTCTCCCGATTTGAAAATATGATGATAATTTAAAAACATTTATATTGCATTTAAAAATAAGTCGCTAAAGGGTGAAAACCCAAACCAGCCCCCAAACAGCCCCGTAAGAGGCACTAACACCTTGCACTGGACCAATGTAACTCGTAGGAACTGATCACGTAGTCATGGGTCTCTTGGTTTGAGAGTATGATGATAATTTGAAAATATATGGATTACACTTAAAAACAAGCCGTTAAAGGGTGAAAACCAAAACCATCCCCCAAACGGTCCCGTAAGAGGCACTAACACCTTGCACGAGACCAATGTAACTCGTAGAAACTGACCACATAGTTACGGGTTTCTCGGTTTGAGAATATGACTATAATTTAAAAATATCTAGATTAAACTTAAAAATAAGCCGTTAAAGGGTGAATACCCAAACTAACCCTCAAACGGCCTCGTAAGAAGCACTAAGACCTTGTATGAGACTAATGTAACTCATAAGAACTAGCCACGTAGTCACGAGACTTCTACTTTGAGAATATAATAATTGTAACTCATATATTATGCAATTTTCCAGCTTGAATATGATTTTTTTTAAAATAACTTTGTTACTCATATCTTTTTTGCGCCCTATTTTTTTTGCAGGATAACATTCAATCGCTAGCTTTTATCCACGTGGAACACACGAAGAAGTCAATGGTTTACAACAGGGCATCGTTAATATTAAGGATTCTATTTTTTGTGTTGTGGATGTGCAAGCTTCAGTAGTTTTATTGTTTACTTTTATGGACGTGCAGGCTTTATTAGTTTTATTATTATATTTTATGGCTGTGCGGGCTTTTGTAATTTTATTGTTATATTTTATGTCCATGCGGGCTTTATATTGGCAGGTTTTATATTAGCATGTTTTGGAATGCTCTGAAAATAGAGAAAACTCTGCCCAATTTTTTTTTATCTAAGAACTATTAACAATTGCAATATTTTGAAGTTTGTATGTACATTAA